>JANEYF010004058.1:0-1360566 GCA_029963845.1 Rhamnusium bicolor | reverse complement strand
GTAACTGACATCGTTCCTTTTCAGTATGGACTGAAGATACTCCATAATAGATCATTAATGGAATCAGAACTGCTCTTCATACAACATACACATATACGTTCCATTTGTCTTATCAGATTTTAGAAAACTATATGCTTACAGTGTCCTGGTGTAAATCCGGCAAGGCAATGTCGCAAAATTATATATACTAACCATCGTACCAGTTTTCACCTTATAAAGTATTTTACAAGCAATTAAAAAACATATACTTAAAATTGATAACCCTTAAGCTTGTCCTCTTAGTCTTTATTATCGTAATTGCAGATTTTAGGATCCATTGTTTTTGCCCACACTCTGTAAAATTTAAAACAAGTCTAAATTCTGCTCATTGGGATGTTAAATAACAATATTCAAAGTGAAAAACAGGCTAGAATTTGCCCTTTAGACTGGAACTTATGACACCTCGCAGACTGACTGTATATTAAACTACCTGTAGTATCGGACTTAATTTATATATTAACCAAGCGGTAATGAATAGGTAATTAATGTTTCAATAATATGTTTAACATTTTCCATAAGCTCTCATTCCTAACAGAGTTGTTACAAATTTCTTAATTCTCTAGCATCTTTTCTGCATCTTGCAATCATTACCAAAATTGGCTTGCGGTTAATGATAACTCCATGCCAAATAGCTCTCTCTTTGTAAATGTATAGGTACCAGAAATTGAACAAAGCCCATCTTTTTAGTGAATTATTTCAATTGTTGACTGCCACTTTTTAAAAACCATTTTCTTGTTACAAATCCATCAACAAAATTATCCTTAAAACGGAAATATTCTATTAGTAAAGAAGCCAATTCTCGCCAATGGATATTTCTTTACTGTTCGCAACTTTGAAAGATAAAGTAAAACGCGTATCAGTTGACCATGATCGAAAATGGTCGAGAACGGGCTTTGAAACTCGTTTGGCGGCAGTTGAAGTAGCAGCGTAATGGTCACATTCATCTTGCAGATAAGTAGAAATGGTCGGATGAGTCGTGTGATATAGTGTCGGCAGGCACAGGATGATTCGCACTGGCCGCTGTGCTTTGGGTAACTGGATCAGCGCCAGGGTCGGTTTTCTGGGATCTCAAATATAGTATAATGGCTTTAAGAGAACATCTTCCCAATGTGCTCCATAAACAAAGACGAGGAAGATTAAGTAATAAAGTCTCTTAGGGTTATATTATTTTATATACAGCGCGTCTAGCAAAAAATTTAATAATATAGTAAATTCCACTATTCTATAAGAAAACGTTAGAACTTAAATTGAAAACTAGATCAGAGCAGAACGAGTTGAACGTGTTCATTAATGACACTAATTTAATAAATTTACATTTTTGTTATTAACAACTTCTCTGTCATTTTCTTATGTATGGTTTCAGTTAAATAGGCCTGCTAGCAAAAGATAATTTTGGCATTTTTGGAATTCCTTATTTATTACAAAAAAACATTGTATAAAGGATTTTTTATTACTTTCTTTTACGAAAGCTATTCAACATTAAAGTTTGAATTAGCGCAAACACTACGTGTTGGGCATGTCAATGCGGTGACGCCAGAGAACCGAGTGCTAGTGCAAGAAACACACAAAGCACGTTGTTAAAATGTAAACAAGTGGTGTTACTTGTGATTTGTATGAAATTTTAAGTGAAGTATATATTGATCAACGATCTAAACTATCATCATATTCCTGGTGCATCGTACTGATTTAATAATACTTACTTACAAAAGAAATGCCAGAAAAACTTTTGTCCAAGTTCCAAGAAATGAAAAACGTAGAAAAGTGTAGTTAAAGTTGTTTGAATGAAATCCAAAGGAGTTTTGAAACAAGTTGCATTTTTATAGTGGGATGTGCGACAAATTGCAGAAAATGTAGTCATTTAAGTGACGAAGACGAGCCTACAGTCTATTTAAGGGAAGATCGGGAAAGGCGGGAATCTATCGTCTAGCAGTTTCGCCGAGGTAATTGCACCTTGTTCGAGTAGACAATCCGCAGGAAGTTGGTGTACAAGAGCCAACAGTGCGGAATATTCTGAAAAGAAATAATTACCACTGCTACAAATTTATGACTACTCAAGAAATTTTTCCCGAAGACTCCAACGAAACGAATGATTCTCAGGAACCATGGATGAAAAAGGCTAATGAAAAGAAAATTTCATCAAGAATATTTTATTTACTGATAAACATCTTTTTCCACATATATGGCCGGTGTAATCCTTCTGTAGTTCGATATTAGTCCAGGGAAAATAAACATTTGAGTGTACGAACGTACTCAATATCCACAAAAAGTAAAAGTTTGGGCCGGCATTTTAGGTAATCATGTCATTGCTCCTATTTCCGATTTGCGTAACTTAATACCGACACTATTTAAACATTTTGCAGAAGTAGATTATTCCGGCTATTCAAGCTCTTGACATCAACTTGGGAGATTTGGTACCAGCAAGACGGCTGTCCTTCTCATAATGCAAGAAGGGTGCAGAGTTTTTAGACAACACTTTTCCTGATCGTCTTATAAGTGGAAGAGGCACACAAAAATGGCCACCAAGATTTTCCCACTTAGCGCCTAATGATTATTTTTTGTGGGGATATGTAACATCGCAAATTTATAAACATGAACACGAGCGAGCGCCTGACTTGCAAGAGTTACGTGCTAAAATTTTTGCCACCCCTAAGAGGTGACTCTGACATGCTTTTAAATGTCAGAACGAATTTTATCACCGATTAGTGTATTTTCAGGTGCAACAGGGCGACATTTTTGAGCCCCTAATAAAGTAACATTTAGAAAAAATTTGTTTTGTTTCATTTTTAATACGTTTCTTTACCTATTTCATTTTAGAATTTTTTATTTCATTTTCGTTAGAATATTTCTTAATTTATTTTTATTTAATAGCAGAATGCCAGTTCACTTTCACGCCAAATGGCCAAAAATTACTCGAAGAATTACCACCAAGTTTTTTTGATACAATTAAAAAACAATTATGTATCAAATAACTAGAAATTTCGAAATAAACAGGGATACGGAGTTATTTACAGAAATAACAACTATACCCCACAACATTTTGAAATTTTTACTAACCAAAACATTACCAACAGTGTCATTGGCTACCTGATCTGAAAAAGGGCGGGCCGTCGCAGCGCATGACCTAAAGATGAATAATTTATTGGCAGTACTTGCCCCGCTACTAATTACGCATACCAATGGTCGTGATCGCAATTTCGTGGTTTTTGGTGGATTTAGGAGAATTTACCCCGAGTGTCCAATTCACTATCTCTATCTTTGTTTTTCCTATTAGTTTGAGATAAAGAGAATATTTGCAAATCGCTAGAATTTTCCTAAACACCTAATATCTGTACAATAATAAACTGTGTATAGAAAGAAGGGATATGATAGGTAGTGCCCTCTTTACCTATCAAAAGACAACGTACAATGAGGCAACATTGATACATAATTCTCTTTCTCTCCCATGCATGACTGCAATTTTTTCCTTTATACACACACACAAACAGGCTCTTTTTAGTTTACATGGTCACGTTTACGTTGTGATAATTCTCTGCACTCAATATAACTGATTCAGACAAACTTTTGTAAACAATTGCCAACATCTTATTAGTACGCATATGAAAACTTTTTGAAGTAATGTAGACAATTTCAAAACTAATTACAACAAAAATAGTATTATAAACAGTATCATTTTCTTAATTATAATTTTGTAGAATAACTTACTCGTATACATATTTAACGTTCTGAAAGCTCTCAATATGGTTAATCCTGACCTGACTTAGTGCAGCAGCGTTTCCTAATGTATGACGTCCATAAACTATCCCATAATCGGTTGATGTGACCCACGTTTGCTCTATGTGTCTCGTTGCATCCGTGCCACAAGACTAATTGCAATTACTTTCCAACTTCTGTTTCTAATCTAGGAAAGATGCGAGAAATAATTGAATTGGAGTTTGTTCGATTTAAAAGTTACAGGATTACTTGAATAGTTTCAGCTTGTTTTACAAGGCGCTGTATTAAGTTTACGTGATGGTAAAAAATTAATTGATTTCGTGAAGTTAGAAAGCCTTATACCGGGTGGCCACGAGACTAGGGCCATGCTTATCTCATCTCTTTCAATTATGAACCGATTTAGACGAAATTTGGTACAAAGATTTTAGACTTAATTTCGGATGGACATGCAGAAATAGTTAAAATGGCCGACTTCCGGTTTCAGCGGAAGTGTAATCAAAATCAGAAAATCAAAGGTAAACACCTTTGATTTTTTAAATGTATCACCCAGTATATTTTATGTTTTAGGGAATTTACAAACTCAATTGCATAGGATATGCTTACCAAATTTACATTTTACTCAAGGAATTTTTCTTTTTTGAAATTTATTCTTTATCGTAGAAAGACATGATTGGGAAAAATCTGTTCCCGTTGATTCTAGTAACTCATATTAATAGTGATTTCGATAATTAAATCAATAACAAAGCCTTCATGAAAGAATAAAATGTGCCAAACGTGTTTTTTTAAGAAAAAATCATTTTTTTTAATTGCACCTACTAAGGGCCATAATGACATTTAATAGCAAATTTAATTACCAATCTAACGTAGGTGCCATGTAAAAAAATTTTTTTCTTAAAAACACGTTTGGCACATTTTATTCTTTCATAAGGCATTTGTTTTCGATTTAAATGATGAAATCACTATTAATATGAGTGACTAGAATCAACTGGAATAGATTTTTCCCAATCACGGCCAGCTACGGTAAAAAATAAATTTGAAAAAGAAAATTCCTTGAGTAAAATGTAAATTTGGCAACGATATCCTATGCAATTTGAGTTGTAGATTCCGAAAAATATAAAATATACTTCCCAGCCTTTTAGTTTTTGTTCCTAATCTATCCCATCCTAGACCCAATTCCTTAGCTACGCTACGCTGATGAGGGGCAATTAGACAAACGACCGAATTTGAAAAATGCAGTTCAAGTTTTCAATCAAAGTGATGCTTCTCGAGAGGCAATTTCTTCCAATGGAATGCGATTTTTCTTGCCCGTATTGTGTGTTACGGTTAATAAAATTTCTTTGAATAACTATTGTTACTTGTGCTTTTGTAAATTAGTGAGTAAAAATAAATCTGCCAAGTTACATTCATTATTACCTGAAGCAAAAGCAGCTGAAGAGCACATTCTACAATACAAGGTTAATTATTGAAAAAAAAGAAAATTTTGCACATTACACGAATAGTTTCTTGTTATTCTATTTGATTTTTACTTGTTTATTTATGTACACTTACATGATTGTAGTAGCTATATTATATATCATGTGTGCACAAATTATTTTAATAGCCTGTATATGTTAAATTAAAATAGTTCGCTCTGCTCCAGTCACGTGCAGATTTATCTTTGTGACTCTCTGTGTGTTTATTTGTAATTTAATATTTTTAGATGTAAAACTTATTGTGCTCATATCAGTATCTAAATACTAATTATTATTATTATTATTATATTAATATTATATTAAGCACTACTCTACCATGCATACACTCCAGGCCCAAAAGCCCTCGGCACCTCGGTTGATGTAGGAGGTACACACGAGGAACGGACGATCTGAGATGAATACTTCTGTGAATAATCATCATTTTGCCGGTATTTCTGTCTAAGTTTATTGTTACTTTTGCCATTACAAAAATTTAAAAATGTTGGCTAAAAATGTATTGTGCACTCAATCCAGGGACACATTGTATATTCAATTGTTTCGACCGTTATATTTTGTATTCTAAAAGAATATACCAAATGTTAAATTTTGTCACACCACTGTCATTCTCACACCACTCAAAAGTGCAATAGATAACTTAATAGTTTTTGTCATGATGTCTAACAAATTGATCGATATTTTTCAAAATGGAGCATCCTGAAAGACGCATTGTTTAAATGTCAAGCAGACAATAAGACCAGGGGATGTCGTGATGAATATTATGAGGGGGTTGCAATGAATAAAGGAAAACAAAGTGTTGTAAATAATAGAGGTGGGTGAGAAAAGTTGATGGACCTTTATTTGAATGCAGGAGGGTTGATAATAAAAGTGTGAGGAAGATATGGGAGTGTGTATCTCTATAACCAACTAGTCACAAATTAATCTGTTTTTAAAAGCAGGAAGATATACTAGGAATAAAATATGAGTCTTTTCATTATTTTTAAATGCAAGTAAATACTACATACTAATAGTATTTGATACCTCGACAAACTATGGTTTAAATTACAGTGAAAATGCGTAACTAAAAAAATTAGGTATATGCAACAATTCTTACAAAAAAATATGCAAACGGAAAATGCATGACGTACTAAGAACACACTCTAAAATGTACAGGGTGGATGAAATTCGATGGGATTTGGGATTTTCACTAAAACTTTGGGATGCATATTATATCTTATACCTAATTTCTTGTACTTGTATCGAAAATTGTTGTTTTTGTATTTTGTGGAGGCACATAATAAAATACTTATTTTTCGGTTACCCGACGCTTCATGGGGGTCGCACCAGCACATTTACCACAGCCACTCCCCACATCTCGCAGGGTTAGTGACTGTAGATTCCAGATTCGTGTGTCCTAAGCAGACAGAGAGAACCCAGAATGACCGCCTTCTGCATTTGGCCTGCCAAATGCAGAAGGCGGTCCCCAGCTCCGAGAGTAGCGTAGTACACCGATTATTAGGACGACCATTTTGACCGAGTAGCCGGGATACATCACTTCAAAGCTCGTACCGGAGATCGCGATATTTGGTCCGTTTTTTCTCTTCCTTCAAGGTGATGTTTTTCTTCGCAGGTCACGAGAACACGATAACATACATCACCTTTAGTTGATGGTCGAGGAGAACTATGTCAGGCTTGTTTGCTTGGATTAGCCTGACAGTCGGGAATGAGTAGTTTCAGTAAATCTGGCATTTGTCTTTCTCGAGAACGGACTCAATATCTCCAGGGACGTAAGGCAGCACGGGTGTTTGGTCTACCCCGTACTAGTGCCTTAGATTGTAGTATAGCACTCGTAACGCCGTGTTATGTCGGTGGATGTAGGCCGAAATCGCCTATACGGGGCATGCAGATAATATGTGCATGAGCGATTCCGACGCCTGACAGCAGGTCCTACAGTTGATGTCAGGAAACTCTACACGGCAAATACAGCTGCGGTAGACCAAGGTGTTGATAACACCATCTTGGCAGGCCATAATGAATCCCTCGATCTCCGACTTAAGCCCAGCTGACCTCAGAAAAGCGAATGTCAGACTGGTCGATATACCCAGTGTTTCTATGTTCTTATGGAAGACACCATGCTGGGGTTTATCGACGTGCTGATGAAACAGATTGTCCTGTTCGGCAGTTCTAATTCGGGCTTTCAGGCGATTTGGCTGAAGTTCAGTTACTGACTCTACATCAGCACCTCGCCGGCCACCTCATCTGGTGTCGAATGCGAGAATGAGTTCATCTGCTGCTCTTTATTTGTATTTGTTTTACATTCTGGATGTGCCTTTGTTGCACACCCAGATGTATATAGGTCTCTCCGGCATCCAGATGTTTTAGGATGCTTCCGTCTGTGAACTGCGCATCTTCACAGAATTCCCCGCATCGTCCTCTATTGAGGTGGACGACTGCACATTTGTCCAACCCGAACTCCATCCAATTGCCTGCGTGTATTCTTATTATTATTATATAAAAAAAAACCGTCCTAGAAGTCCTGGGCTCGAGTTTTGAGAGTAAAACAATGGCGCAAACCGAGATTAGATATCTCTTTTCACTTACAAGCTACAGAGAGTTTTATTTTATTTCATTTATGTCTCCGCATGACATTCTACTAGAAAAATTTTCCACTACGGCTTTATAGGAATTCCGTTTATAATTTTCAATTTCTATCTAAACAATAGTAAACGGAGTTGTTAATTAATAACAAAATATACAGTGAGCACGTAAAGGTTGGAATAAATTCCTTAAAATCAGTACAAAACAAATGACAAAGATTCGCTCAGACACGTCGATTTCTATAAGCATTTCTCATTTTTTTTATGTAAAAAAATTTTCAAACATTTTTAAAAAAGTTATGACATCATCGACAATTTTTTTAAACGGGATCTTCCAGGTCGATCAGGGTACTTATCATTAAATAATTCACAAACCAGATGTTGTGCTCGGGACCTGTCTCTATAGCCAATCATCATTAAAATTTCAGTTTGTTGTGTCTTACTTAAACGTACTTTAAATACTTACAATGTGACAAGCAAAAACTAACGTGTTACAGCCAGGTCCACGTTACTATGTAAATGAAAAAAACGTAAAAACGAAGAAAGTGTAAGTATCTCTACCAGGGTTGGATCATAAGTAATGCAACTGTGTGCTTTTAATATAAAAAAAAATTTATTAATAATTTCATCATGTAACATACTATAGAATCTAACATACTATATGCAGAAAAACATGCTTTTTCAAATGCCATTTTTCAAAATGGGGGTTGTCGTTTAAAAAAAATTGTCGATGATGTCATAACTTCTATAAAAATTTTTGAATAAAAATTTTTTTAACAAAAAAAATGAGAAATGTATTTAAAAATCGACGTGTCTGAGCGTATTTATTTTCCTGGATTCGGAATCCCACGCATGTTGCTATAGTTGCCCGCGTGTGCGATGCTTGGACGTCGCTCTCATACCAGAGTCATCCATGTGGAAGCCACAAAGGTGCGACTAGCTCCCTGTCAGTGGTTTTCCTTGGTGTCTTTTTTGAGTTTTATCCATCATTTTAACTCAGCTGCACCGTGCTGATGAAGACCAATTAGTCAGAAACACGTGTCCACGGTGTGCATCTTTCTGCCATTTGCAATTTTTGCATGTTCCACCGTGCAATTTTTTCTTTTTGCGGGCGTACCCGATAATTATTCATTATTTTTTACGAATGTAATTAAACCTGCATCTAACTCATTCTCTGTACGTATTCATTTTCCTGGGTACGGAATTCCACGCAGGTTGCTATAGTTGCCCGCGTGTGCGATGCTTGGACGTCGCTCTCATACCAGAGTCTTCCAAGTGGAAGCCACAAAGGTGCGACTGGCTCCCTGTCAGTGGTTTTCCTTTGGTGTCTTTTTTGAGTTTTGTCCATCATTTTAACTCAGCTACACCGCGCTGATGAAGACCAATTAGTCAGAAACACGTGTCCACGGTTTGCATCTTTCTGCCATTTGCAATTTTTGCATGTTCCACCGTGCAATTTCTTCTTTTTTGCGGGCGTACCCGATAATTATTCATTATATATATATATATATATATATATATATATATATATATATATATATATATATATATATATATATATATATATATATATGACAGAAAGCCATGCGTTGAAATACATATTAAATGAGGAGCAATTTTCAAACCGTAAAATATGGTGTCCCGCAAGGAACTGTACTAGGGCCATTACTTTATGTGTTATATATGTGATTTATTTTTAACCGTATCTTCCGGAGATATATTTACCTTTGCCGATGACTCAGTGATCTTCTATGTAGACCAAACCTGGCAGAGTCTAAAAAAAGTAGAAGATGATTTTTAACATTAAAAAAATGGATTGATAATAAGATACATTAAATTTTGAAAAAAACTTTCTGCTTACCTTTTGGCATGTACAAGAATATCTTACCTGATTTTGATTCATTGACCATTATAGATAAAAACAACACACTAATATATAAAGGACAAAACTTTAATATCTTGAAGTACATATAGATAGTCAATTAAAAGGGGATTTACATATTGATTATTTAGTGAAAAAACTAAGGTGTCTAATTCCAATATTCAAACATTTGAAAGACATTTTACCGACAAATAACGTACGAACTATCTATTATGCCCTGGTTGAATCTCACATAAATTATGGGATACTTGGTTGGGGTGGAGTAAATAAATCAGTTTTAAATTACTTGAGATTCACCCAAAAAAAGATTAATAAAAATTATATTCAATGTAATTCCTACCCCCTCCCGATAAACGAATTATAAAGTGAAACAAAACTCTTCGATTCAAGCCAACTTCTTTATTATGGAATCTGTGTAAACCAATACAAAAATAAACACAAATTAATAAATATATCACACTATTATTATACACCACAAATAAATGTCAGAGCAATTTAAAGCAGAGTTTATGAAGAAAATAGCACGTCAAAGAAACTATGTCCCAAGATATATTCCGGGTTGCCAGAAAATGTAAAATCAACAAAACCATTAAAGTACTCCAAACAATTTATTTAAGTATTAGGGGTGGTAAGTGCATTTTACCGGTCGAACGTAATTTTTGAAGACCGAAACGAGGTCGA
Organism: Rhamnusium bicolor; assembly: GCA_029963845.1. Lineage (NCBI taxonomy): Eukaryota > Metazoa > Arthropoda > Insecta > Coleoptera > Cerambycidae > Rhamnusium > Rhamnusium bicolor. The sequence goes on along the minus strand of JANEYF010004058.1, from coordinate 1,350,208 downwards.
AGTCTTCAATATTATTTGAGACCGACACTTAACTCCCAAAATGTTTATTAAATTTTTTGCACGGTCGAGTTTTTTCATGATCGCTACAAACAATTTTATTTGACTTTCTTTTGCGTCATTTATGAAGTGTCTACCTATTGTCTTTAAATATAACAGTAATATCGTAAATGCATAAAATTTTTCCGGATAAGTTTGAATGTCTGTTTCTTAAGTGATTTCCTCAACAATGGTATAAGTGCTGTACCGAAAATATTTCGACTCATAAAGGAGGATTTTTTTTGTCAATATAGTCACCTGCACGAATGCTATTATTAAAAATCAAATCATTTAGGAGTAGATTTATTCAAATTAACCCTAAGGAAAAATCGTATGCACGAGTTGCATTTGACTAAACTATTTTCAGAGTTATTGTTGATAATTTAGATTTTCATTTTAAATACTATTTTTTGTTCATGTCTATATTTTCGGTAAAACGAAATCGGAAAAAATTCTGACAGGTTCTGTCACATCATTTTTACTCTTAAAAAAATTATTTAATTTATATTTATCTAATATAAGTTTTGAAATATATTCCCCTGTGTACTTTTTTTATAATAAAATTAAAGTTATACAGAATATAAGTTATGTGCCATTTTTTACTTATAATGTCCTAGGGCATTTATTAAAACTTACTGCCCTAGAGTGGTAAACATAGCTTACTGTTGTAAAAACACAGTTGGTAAGGCTAGAAAAAACCCCGACAGTGAAAAAACTACATAAGATAAACTTCTAAAATTGATAGTGAATTGATAAACAAATTGTTTTAAAAAACATTTAGTAATGCTAAAAGAAAAATGATAAATATAACTACTCATTCGATTATACAGGGTGGGGAAATAGTGCGTCCGACTTCGGTATGTCGAGTTCTATGACAGCTAGAAACTTGATTTGAAAACTTAAGCAAACTTGACAAAAAAGTCTATAACCTGAAATTATTTTTGATATACAGGGTGAGCCAAGACGATTGTTCAGGGTCAACTAACAGTTTCTTAAATGGAATGCCATGTATATCAAAACATTTTTTGAAACCTCCTGTGTTATTATTGACTCCCTCCTAACCATATTCTTTTTTTGTAATTTAAGAGAAGATATTTTAGAAGGTGCCCCACATGTTGCCTATTTTGATTGACGCACATTTCTATGCGTCTTTGGAATGAGGTTGAGAAATGCATTGTAAAGGATAGATAGTTAATTAAATAAGTCTTTTGCGAAAAGAACACCCTGATGTGTAGCACCATTTTCAATGAACCGGCTTAGCTGTATTATTTTCGTTCTTAACATTACCTTGTTATGTTGAATATCTTGTATAGTTTCGTTATGGGCCTTTATAAGACATAAATGTACTTACAGCAATACTATCAATAATTCCATGTAGTTAGGTCCAAATAGAGCGTGCTGATATCCTCTCAGAACCCATTTCTCACTAGGCTACTAATCCCTTTCACCTAGTTGGACACCACACACTTAGGACTCTTTTTTGCTCTCGCGAGCGGGTCACCAAAAATGTCCAACTTTTTCTTGTTAGTCAATAAATCGTTAAAATGAACCGATATTATTTTCGTTAACACCGTTTGACTACCCTACCGACTGCGCCACTAATAGTTTTGATTACCGAAAACCCCCCTTTTTAAAAATTTTAAAAGAAAATTTATTTTATATAAACGATATTACAGTTTGAAGTTCTAATACAGACTAACTTAAATCTTATTATATATATTATAATGTTGAATGCTTGAACTGCTGACATCGTTGGCTGGCCCACTATCTGCTTCGCGGAAACGGTGATATGAGCCGGCAGCTGCACACATTCTCGTGGGAATCGTCTCTATAACAACTACTCAGCGGACAAATACCCCGTCCTGCATTGAATTACACCTTCAAATCATGATAGATCGATAGCCAATATCATTTGTCAATTCCTAACCAGACATAGATCGATTTCGAACTTATTTGTTCTCTTCAGTATGCCATAGGTTATGGAACAGACAAATGATAGTGGCCAACCTGCTAGTTATATACTAACTAAGGTGAAGTGAATAGTGGTGAGAGGTATGAAACTTCTCATATGGTCTGAATGCTACTATCCGACCGACATCCTAGATGTCTCTGTGGCGGATAGCGACTTGCATCACAGCAAGTACCGAGAGCGGCGACCCCTAGCCCTGGTGGACTAAACTAATGTTATTAAATATGATTTGAAGGAAACAACTACTCAGCGGGCAAATACCCCGTCCTGCATTGAATTACACCTTCAAAACATGATAGATCGATAGCCAATATCATTTGTCAATTCCTAACCAGACATAGATCAATTTCGAACCTATTTGTTCTCTTCAGTATGCCATAGGTTATGGAACAGACAAATGATAGTGGCCAACCTGCTAGTTATATCCTAACTAAGGTGAAGTGAATAGTGGTGAGAGGTATGAAACTTCTCATATGGTCTGAATGCTACTATCCGACCGACATCCTAGATGTCTCTGTGGCGGATAGCGACTTGCATCACAGCAAGTACCGAGAGCGGCGACCCCTAGCCCAGGTGGACTAAACTAATGTTATTAAATATGATTTGAAGAAAACAACTACTCAGCGGGCAAATACCCCGTCCTGCATTGAATTGCACCTTCAAATCATGATAGATCGATAGCCAATATCATTTGTCAATTCCTAACCAGACATAGATCGATTTCGAACTTATTTGTTCTCTTCAGTATGCCATAGGTTATGGAACAGACAAATGATAGTGGCCAACCTGCTAGTTATATACTAACTAAGGTGAAGTGAATAGTGGTGAGAGGTATGAAACTTCTCATATGGTCTGGTAATTCAATGCAGGTCGGGGTATTTGCCCGCTGAGTAGTTGTTTCCTTCAAATCATATTTAATAATATATATATATATATATATATATATATATATATATATATATATATATATATATATATATATATATATATATATATATATATATATATATATATATATATATATATATATATATATATATATATATATATATATATATATATATATATATATATATATATATATATATGTATATATATGTTTACGAACTTGGGAATATATTTTTAATGGGAGGTAGTACTTGGTAAAAGAAGTCGATTGCTAAAAATTTACCTTAGTAAAAGTTGGTCAGAAGTGGCAGAAAAAAATATTTTATATAATACACCAAATTGTTTGAGAACCGCTGACGAAGCTAACCGTGTGCGAAAGTTATGGCAGTGTTGCCAAATTGTATCTCAATGTCCATTACTTGGCGACAATTCTTTTCTTTTTCCAATAGCATTAGATAAATAGCATCTAACTGTGCTACCGGTCAAAACGTACTCATTTTTTAAAATTAAAGGTTTTACTCGAAAATTAAATATCTTGTAACAGCCAGAAAAGTAAAACATAGTAACCTATGGACTGATTGAATTGTTTTAATGAATCCAACTACAGCTGAAAACATTTTTGTCACTATTGATTGATTTACATTTTTTCACATCATTAAATTTGTTATTTTTCACAGTATCTGTGTTTTTATGAAAATACTCGTGCAAATACGAAATGGGGAATTCAAAATAGTTACATCTTTGTGAGTATTGTACAATTTAAAAATGGAAATATACCCAATCTATTATAATAAATTATAGTGAATAAATCCCTGATATTGAGAGTGACGAAAACTGATAATTGAACTTATTAATTTTACCTTTACAACAAGCTCTCTTGCGGAAAATTCCTTAAAGCACTCTCTTCACTCAACCACTAACACACACAATTCTTTCTTTGTATAGACACTACACTCAAAACCAAATAAATAACAATATTTCCATGTGTAATATTTGAAAATTCATCACTATTTGTAGTGGTCTTCTTTTGAAGGTATAAAAGCAATTTTTCCATATCACGAGGCAATTCCGTAAAATACAAACTCGACTCAATTTTGAGCACACAAAGTTAACGAAATAGAACATTAAGAACTGTTTTAAATGTTAAATAACCATTAATATTAGTTTTACAAACTTCATAATACACTTAAAATAACACGTTCTGTTAACTAGACCACATTTGTGCTATTCGATTACAGCTGATGGGAGTCGAAAGTACCCTCCGTTTCCAATTCGATGCATGTTCAGTTCAAAATTACACGATCACACAGACAAAGATTTTATTTTTTAGTCTCTCTATGCACAAATAAAAGCAATACGTTTAAGTACTTTGTGTGGTACATTTTTCACGCAACTTTAAAAATTACAATTTGACATAAAACAGATAGACTCAGAATTCACAGACACATAGCACTGCAAACTGCAGACTTGTAAATATACCTAAATTACAAACAACGATTGCCAACTATAGCATCATTTATAAATTATTATGATTTTTGCAATAAACGAGTATAGTTAGCTCACTTTATCGTACCTTGTTTGTGCTAATGGTATCTTTATTTATTAAACTTCATTGCAAAAAGTAAATAAGTGTGTTCTTTCTAACTGAGATTTCAGTTAATCTAAGTAGTTTTACGCATACGGAGGTTACACCAAATGAAATTATCTTCGACCATGTTTTATGGTCGAAGGAAATTATCCTTTTTATTTATGCAGTGTAACCGTAAAACATCATAGATTAACTGAGATCCCAGTTAAAACGAAGTACTTGTTTATTGTAAAAATCATAATAGTTTACAATAATGCTATAGTTGGCGATCATTGTTTGTAATTTAGGGAATTATAAGTTTGCAGTTCTTGTTATAACAAACAACAAAATATTTTACCTAACCTCGATCCGTTTTGTGTATTGATATTGCTTTTCCTCGTTGTTTTATGTATTTTTGTGTTTGTTTAGTGGGATTGTGTTATTGTATTAATTACAATTACGTTATATTAAACAAAAGTGGCCAAGGAACTTTACGTGACAACGTAGTAAAGAAGGTAAGTTTTAAGATAATTGTTGATTATATTTTTTTAATTATAAAATATGGTCTCGTATTTTAAGGATTTATGTCGAAACTTCAACACTAGTTTGACAATAAGTCACTGAATTTTTTTGACGAGGTATTAAGTAATTTTTACTATACCTTTTATGTTTTTGCTTTTCTTACATTCTGTTTCTACACAGTAAACCTATTTCTAAATAAAGTAAGAAGTGCTGTATGATGTATGAATCAAACTTAATGAACAAAAATGTGTTTTTTTTCCTATGAGCTGTGAGAAAGTGCAGCACATATTCATTTCTAAAGAAAATTTTCTATTAATGATATTTTAGGTTAATCAAAAAATCTAGTTTTAAAGGAAAACGAGGTGGCTCAAGTGATGCTGTCGAATGTCTTTCTCTTCTTTAAAACCAAATTCCCACAGTTCAGCACTATTGAAATAAGTATAATTGAGATAAAGTAACTGTAACTATGCAAATTTGGAATTAGAACATATTATAGTAGATATAATTTTTTTGAGAATAAAAAAGCAAGGAATAAATTACTAAAAAAATGTTTCTACTATGTACATACTAGACATTTCTCGTGGCATGATTTATTTTTGATGCTACATCTTTTTACTCCCGCATACAGTAGCAATAAATAAATAGTTATCCAAAATATTGTAAAGTTAGCTATAATTTAATTATTATATTTTTAACCTAGATTACAGCAGAGTGTGTAGGCATGTTACGGTCAGTTATTTAACTATGCAAAGATGGACTCACTGAAACGTCTAATCAACCTCTGACTAGAAAAAGAACTATATCTTTAACTGATGATATACTGGAGACTGTAAGGATAGAAATCAGACATTTACGCTAAAAGTATTATCTTTTTCTTAAACACTGCCTAGCTTATGAAGTTAATTTTTTCTGTACATTTTTGTATCTGCGTAATTTATAAATAAACTGTAACATAACATCGCAAACTGAATGTTGAAAATAATCTAATTGAAAATGAAATTTCAAACTGCTACCTATATTTGCATACAGCAGAGTTTTGTTTGGCTATTTATTTTTTTTATACATTTTTAGAAAAGAAATAATAAAATTATTGAGTATTACATCAGCATCCTTTCAAATCTTCAAAATATGATTACAGTAATAAATAGGTATCATTTTTTTTATATTTTATACTGTCACTCTTATATGAATACGTTAGTATAAAAGTTTTAGGTATCTAAAAAAATCAAGCACAATACTTCAAATACATTTTATCATAGAAAATATTAAAAATTTTAAATATATGAAGGAAATTTGCTTTTTAATGTTTCAAAAATATTTTATTAGAAACTCTACACGTGTTTCGGCTTTTTGAGGCCTTTGTCAAGAGTACAGGGAATACTCTTGACAAAGGCCTAAAAAGCCGAAACACGTGTAGAGTTTCTAATAAAATATTTTTGAAACATTAAAAAGCAAATTTCCTTCATATATTTAAAATATTTAATAATGTTTCACAAGGAGCCAACCGCAGAATCAGTTCAGTGTATTAAATATTAAAACAACTAGGTACTCAATCTAGAGGCAAGATTGTATTGAATTAAATAATAGTATTCTTAATATTAGAAGCAAAACAATATTGTAACTAAAAAAATATTGACACCAAAAAGAAAAGTTAATTATGTGTAAAAATGTTTCTTTTTGGTTTAATTGCCATATCTTTTTGCAATGCAATCTTGTTCCTAGATTTAGTAGTTGTTTTAATAGTTTCTAAGATAAAATGTATTTGAAGTGTTGTGTTTGATTTATTATCTACCTAAAACTTTTATACTAGCGCATTCAGATGACAGTATAAAATATAAAAAAATTAGGCTTGAAAGAATGCATATGTAATACCCAATAAAAAATAAATAAAACAGATTTATTTCTTTTGTTTTCAATATTTGCAGAAATTCTTATTTCCATGTTTTCCTTGAAGATAGAGTTGGAGAATCGAATGTTGTCCAGCAGTTCAGAGCAGCATTTTTTCGAATCTTAAAAAAATATATTTTTTTATAAATGGTGATCCCAGAAGAGATTTAATGGAGAATCCCAATACAGTACATATCGGATGTCGCTCTCTGATGCTATATATGGAAAATGAAAAACTGGGTGTTTCAATACATACATTTGAAAAAATTGAGAAAATTTAGTTCAAAAGTTGTAAATTTAAAAATTCTTTTTGGCCACCCTGTATACTTTTAGGAAGTGAAAATGGCTCAGTGTCATCACACAGATATCTCATAACTGGTACTAATATATTTTTTCTTAAAATCGATAGTTGTGATTGTAGTGATATTTTTAACATACACGTGTAATGGTATAATTTCAACAAAAAAAAATCATTACATCCAAGTGGTTGGGAGAATGTAAATTATAATACAGGAGTGAAAGGAGGCCATAAAGAGGTTCCAAAAAATGTTTTGATATACATGGCATTTCATTTAAAAAAAATGTTCCTTGACCCTGTAGAATCGTCTTGGCTCACCCTGTATATTCTAAAATAATTTCCGGTTATAGACTTTTTTGTCTAGTTTACTTATGATTTTAAATCAAGTTTGTAGCTGTCACAGATCTCGTGTAGTGCATAATTATGTATATGTGGGTATATGTGTGTTTATCTATGTGCCTATATGATATGATATAGGTATGTATAAAATATTATATTTTTAGGTTAATACTTATTTACATTTATTTATTTTATTTCATAATCTTATTTATATTTAGATTTTTATAAATATAAAAATCTAAATATAATTATTTATTTTTATTTCCATGCACAAATATCTTTTCAGATATTTACAGTGGTGTACTGTGTTTATTTATATTCTAATTTATGTTATCATTTATTACTTTGTATTAGTATTTGTATTATTAATTTTTTTTTATTATGCAATTATGCAAAAAGGGAGAATCAAGCTTTCCCTGTGCCAATTGTATTAATAGCACAGAGACGTCTAGCGCAATTCCTTAGTCCGTGAAGCGGCTGGACAACAACGACCAAGGAAAGGTTAGCCAGCCGTCTAATAATACGAATCAGAAGTAGTGTGAGATTTCGGAAGCACCGTTTCCCCCGATTACCTCATATTACATTATTTCATATGTACTTAATTATTGTAAACGTACAACGATGAGATATAAATCTAGTAAATTATCTGACTAGCAGGTTTACTAATCACAACATATCCAAACTTGGATCAGGAATAATTTTTATAGGCATATACACAGAAAAAAAGATCTCAAGTCCAGAAAAAAAGTGTTTTAAATTGTGACAACGCCACAAGTAGTACCAGTTTCATTTAAAAAAATGGCAAAACTTTTTTATAAAATGACCAATTTGTAATTGGTCTACAACATACGCACATTAAAATTATAAGTTTGTGTGAACAGAGAGCAGACGCGCGGTAAAGTGCTCCTGAAAGAAAAGTGAAAATAACCGGTTAAACTATGAAAGAGTGACGCGAAATCGATATTGAAAAAAGCCGGTAAAATTCTGAATTGAGTCATATAAATTTGTAAAATGTCCAAATTGATGAAAAACTAATATAATTAATAATAAAGTACACTATTAGAAATCTGAAGTGAATAGAAATATTAAGATCGTAGACAAGTGCCCAAGAAGTGCAAACCTAAAAAAAGGGATAGCCATAAACTGACCTGCGGTAACATCTGGCAAGTGAAAGGTATAGTTATCGAAAGAGACCAAATTATACAACCAGTGTTTAAAAAATTATTTACAACTGTTTATTTATAATTCAGATTCAGATAAAAATATATAATAACGTTAACTATGAATACCTGTGCGGTGTGCCTAAAGAGGCTAGCTAAAAACAAAAACTTACAGTGTGGTTTTTGTCAAGAGTGTTTACATATTTCTTGTGCTAATATCGATGAGGCATCACTAGCAGCTATGAAATCAGTGCCGTACTTAACTTGGAAATGCCATAAATGCTACGAAAAAAACATCGGCAAACGGCGAAAAAGTTATACAGAATGTCCCAGATAATAAATCTTGTGAAGGTTGTAGAATTCTACCTACCCTACAAGCAAGTATCCTAGCCTTAACAAATGCCGTAAAGGCATTGGAAGCTGAAGTTAAAGATATAAAAAAAGAAAAAATAGAAGAAAAAAATGGAACTGAAATAATAATAAATGAAATAATGGAAAGAGAAGAGAGATCCAAAAATATTATCCTATTTAATCTAGAAGAAAAAGATGAAGAAGGCAAGAAGATCAGGATAGAACATGATATAAAAATGGCAAAGAAAGTTATTAAAGATATATGCCCAGATCTGGATACAAATAACATTAGAACCTTCCGCATAGGGAAGAAGAATGGTGCTAACAGAAGGGCTATGAAGGTATGTCTCAATAATAAAGGGGATGCTATGAAGATCATAAAAAATAAGAAAAAATTGAGGGAGGCTAACTCGACTGTGTCCATAGTGCTTGACCAAACAATGATGCAAAGGGATTATTATAAAAAGATACAAGATGAACTGAATAATAGAAAGGAAAATGGAGAAAGCAATATTTTTATTAAATACGAAAATGGCATCCCTAAAATATCAAAAAACTATCAAGCAAACCCGATTACTTCTACATAAGCCAGGTAAATATTCGATCAATAAATTCGTGCTTCTTTGATTTTTCGGAAATAGTGAAAAAAAATAATTTTGATGCCATTGGACTATGTGAAACATGGCTGACTACAGATATGGACTCTAAATTTTTAAATATACCAAACTATGACCTTATACGAGCTGATAGAATAGTGAGAGGGAAGAGGTGTGGCCTTTTACGTAAAAAGCCACTTAAAATATAAAGTTTATTTCTCAAATGTTAACACAGACAGTGGAATGGAACATCTTTGGCTAACGGTGCATTTAAAAAGTAAGAAAGTGGGATTTGGTGTCGTATATAGACCTCCTAGTGCTAACGTGTCGGGCTTTGAAGAAATAAGTGAGGTATTAGAGAACATCTATATGGAGGTAGACTACGTCATCCTAGTAGGAGATATAAATGTTAACCTATTATACGAACACAGAGATGCTAAGTATTTTAATGATATTATTTCTAGTTTTAATCTAACACAAATAATAAATAGTCCAACAAGAATAACCCGAACCACTGAATCCTTAATTGATGTTATTTGCTTAAGCAATAATTTAGAATATGAGGACGTAAAAACCATGGATTTGGGGAATATGACTGATCACATGCTAGTATCTTGCAAAATAAATGTACAATGCAATAAAGAAGTATCAGGATTTTACACTCGATGCTACAATAAATTTGATAATGAAAGTTTTGCGAATGATGCTTTAGCGATGGATTGGAATTTAATTGCATATACTGATGATTTAAACTCACAAGTTGAATTACTCAATAAAAATATTTTAGACCTTTTTAATAAACATGCGCCCGTGAAATTTATTAAACATACAAATAAGTCGAAACCATACATAACCTATAATTTAAAAGAAATGATAAAACTAAAAAACAAAGCACACAAAAAAATATCTTAAAACTAAATCACCAACTGACAAAAATTACTACATAGACTTAAAGAATTATGTAAATCTTGCTATAAAAAGGGAAAAAATTGCATATATGGATTATACGTATAAAAAATCAAAAAATAACCAAAAGTATTTGTGGCAAAATCTGAGATCATGGGGAGTGCACAATTCGTGTAAAAAAGATATTGCTGGTATACCGGATGAATTAAAAAAATCCTGATCAAATTAATAACTATTTTGTAAATGTAGCTGGAGAAACTAATATCGATCATGAGTATTTAAATTATTTTAACACCAATAAGAGTGATTTTTCAAATGACACAAATAGTTTTAAATTTAAAGAAGTAGATGTTAACGATATATATAAATATGTAGCTACTATTAAAACTAACTCCTACGGTATAGATAATATAAACCTAAAAATGCTTAATATTGTTTTACCATTCTGTGTACATGCATTAAAAGCAATAATTAATAAATCTCTAACAACAGGTATTATACCTGAAATATGGAAATATGCCTTAGTTTTGCCAATACCTAAAATTATTAAACCGTCAGAATTTAAGGATCTAAGGCCAATAAATATTTTACCAATTTTCTCTAAACTACTAGAAAAAATTGTTGCAGATCAATTGAAAATTTATATCAATAGTTTCAATATCTTACCTAAAAACCAATCTGGATTTAGGGAAGGTTATAGCACATGTACCGCACTCATGAAAGTCATTGATGATATTAGTCACAACATTGACAAAACTGAGCTTACACTATTAGTATTACTAGATCAAAGCAAAGCTTTTGATCTCGTTAACTTTGATTTATTATTAGCAAAATTAACTCATTTAAATATTAATAACACGGAGTTATATTGGTTTAAAAACTATTTACAAGATAGGTATCAAGCCGTAAAACTTGAGAACACAGTATCTAATAAAGTAATGACTAAGAGTGGCGTTCCGCAAGGGAGCATTCTTGGCCCAATATTATTTTCAATTTTCCTGTTTGATTTAGAGACAGTATTTACAAAATGTCAGATACATATGTATGCTGATGATATACAAATATATACCGGGAGCAAAGTCAATAATGTAAATGACGAAATTAATATATTGAATTATGAATTACAAGTGTTCTCAAATTGGTGTTTCAAAAACGGATTAAGAATTAATCCTAATAAATCAGTGGCTATTTGTGTAGGAAATGAGAGATTAATAAATCAAATCAACTTTGATGACATTAAAATTTTAATAAATAGCACCGAAATTCCATGGGTGCAGTCCGCGAAGAACTTGGGCTTATATATGGATAGTTCGCTTAACTTTAACGAACATGTCACAAATATATTTAAACAGTGTTTTATGGTGCTGAAATCTATATATCAGTTTAAATTCTCATTGCCTGAAGAACTAAAATTGAAAATAGTTAAATCTTTAATTTATCCTAAAATTGAATATTGCTGTGTTGTTTATTATAATTTTCTTACGTTGCTAAATAAGAATAAATTACAGAGGGTACAAAATGCATGCTTTCGATTTATTTGTATAACAAACTATCGTGAACACATTACTCCACACATAAACAGACACTGTGAACTTAAAATTGAAAACAGAATTAAATTATTATTCTGTCAATTTTTGTACAAAGTAGTGAACAATAATACCCCTGACTACTTGGTAGAATTGCTCTCCAAGACTGTACTATGCTGGGGTATGGTCCATACCCCAGCATAGTACCAGGAAGTTTGAGGGTAGTTTTTCATACTGTGCCCCCTCTGAATTAAACGAATATTTCGATTTTTTAAGCTTGTCTTATGATATGTATAAAAAAGAGGTCAAAACTGTTCTGTTTAATTCTCAGCTATAAGTATTGCGCTAATCTGTGGTTACTAGTTCGTTAATTAAATTGTCACTGTCTGACTGATACATTATACTATGATATTACTTGTATACTACTATTATATTATTCTATACATATATTATTTGTTATTATTACGTCTATTTGCCAATGTTTGTCTAATATTTTATACTTACTTGTAAATTATTATGTTTATTGTCATACATGTATTGTTTTTATTATTAAGTGTATTTTCGTTTATTTTTTAGTTTATTTTTTACGGGGGAGGGCTGAAAATCAACTATGTTGAGCTCTCTACCCTTTGTGTAATTTATTGTATAATTTTTTGCACAATAAATTTATTTATTTTTTTTTTTTTCGGTTGCCCGACGCTGGACAGTCCTCCCGTGACCTCCGACGCCTCACGGGAGTCGCGCCAGCACATTAACCTCAGCCACTCCCCACATCCCGCAGGGTTAGTGACTGTAGGCTCCGGAATCGTGTGCCCTAAGCAGACGGAGAGAACCCAGAATGACCGCCTTCTGCATTTGGCCTGCCAGCCACTCAGCTGATTTTTGGCAGGCCGGTATGATCTTTAGTTCCGAAAGTAGCGTAGGCTTTATCCCTCCGAGTACACCGATTATAAGGACGACCATTTTTACCGAGTAGCCTGGGTACAGCACTTGGAGCTCGTACCGGAGATCGCGATATTTGGTCCGTTTCTCCTCCTCCTTCAAGGTGATGTTTTTCTCTGCAGGTGCCGAGAACTCGATGACATACATCACCTTGAGTTGATGGTCGAGGAGGACTATGTCAGGCTTGTTGGCTTGGATTAGCTTGACAGTCGGGAACGAGTAGTTCCAGTAAATCCGGCATTTCTCGTTCTCGACAACGGACTCAATATCTCCGGGGACGTAAGGCAGCACTGGTGTCTGGTCTACCCCGTACGAGTGCCTTAGATGGTAGTATAGCACTCGTAACGCCGCATTATGCCGGTGGATGTAGGCCGAAATCGCATATATAGGGCATGCAGATAGTAAGTGCATGAGCGATTCCGGCGCCTGGTGGTAGGTCCTGCAGTTGATATCAGGAACCTCTACATGCCACACGCGGCTACGGTAGACCAAGGTGTTGATAACACCATCTTGACAGGCCATAATGAATCCCTCGGTCTCCGACTTAAGCCCTGCTGACCTTAGAAAGGCGAAGGTCAGCCTGGTCGATAAACCCAGTGTTTCGATGTTCTTATAGAAGACACCATGCTGGGGTTTATCGACGTGCTGCCGAAACAGATTTTCCTGTTCGGCAGCTCTAATTCGGGCTTTCAGACGATTTGGCTGAAGTTCGGTGACTGACTCAACATCAGCACCTCGCCGGCCTCCTCGCCTGATGTCAAATGCGAGACCGAGTTCTTCTGCGCCTCTTTTTGCTGCCTTGAACAATCCTGCTCCCACTCCTACAGTTTCGTGATGTTTTACGAACCGCAAGAGGGGATCTGAGCTCCTGAGTATGTTACATGCCATACTCAGTACTACTCTGCCATGCGTACACTCCAGGCTCAAGAGTCCTCGGCCCCCCCGTTGACGTGGGAGGTACACACGAGGAACGGACGATCTAGGATGAATACTTCTGTGAATATTCATCATCTTGCGGGTATCTCTGTCTAATTGACGCAGCTCATCTACCCTCCACTTTACTACTCCGAAGGAGTAGAGCAGAATCGGAACGGCAAGCATATTAGTTGCAGACACCTTGTTCTTCCCCGAAAGTTCGGAAGACCAAATCTTTCGGAGGCGGTGTCTGTACTTGCCGCGGAGAGAATCTTTTATTTGTGATACATCCTGGATGTGCCTTTGTTGCACACCCAGATATGTATAGGTCTCTCCGGCATCCAGATGTCTTAGGATGCTTCCGTCTGCGAGCTGCGCGTCTTCAGGAAATTCCCCGCATCGTCCTCTCTTGAGGTGGACGACTGCACATTTGTCCAACCCGAACTCCATACCAATTGCCCGCGTATATTCTTCGACCACCCTAAGAGCGTTTTGTAGTTCGCGCTCTCCGGAGGTATAAAGTTTAAGGTCATCCATATAAAATAGATGGGTGACCTTATGCCTCCGGTCGCTGGGTGCCCCACATTGATATCCGCGGGTTTGGCGGAGCCCAACAGACAACGGCAGCAGTGAGATGCAGAAGAGGAGAGGACTCAGGGAGTCACCCTGGAAAACTCCTCTCCTAAATGCCACCTGCTCTGTCGTGATCCGCTGCGCACCTGATGTTATGGTGAAGCGGGTCTTCCAGAGCGGCAGCAGCTGTTCTATGCATCTCACTAGTGGTGCTGGTACCGCAAGACATTCGAGCAAGTACAACAATAGCTCGTGCGATGTTGTATCAAATGCCTTGCGGTAGTCAATCCAGGCCATCGATAGATTCCGCTTGTATTGCACAGAATCCTGTGTAATACAGCGGTCTATCAGCAGGCTGTCCTTGCAACCTGCCATGCCCTTCTTGGCACCACGCTGTTCGTGTATCTGCTGGAAGACCCCCTCTGAATTAAACGAATATTTCGATTTTTTAAGCTTGTCTTATGATACGTATAAAAAAGAGGTCAAAACTGTTCTGTTTAATTCTCAGCTATACGTATTGCGCTAATCTGTGGTTACTAGTTCGTTAATTAAATTGTCACTGTCTGACTGATACATTATACTATGATATTACTTATATACTACTATTATATTATTCTATACATATATTATTTGTTATTATTACGTCTATTTGCCAATGTTTGTCTAATATTTTATACTTACTTGTAAATTATTATGTTTATTGTCATACATGTATTGTTTTTATTATTAAGTGTATTTTCGTTTATTTTTTTAGTTTATTTTTTACGGGGGAGGGCTGAAAATCAACTATGTTGAGCTCTCTACCCTTTGTGTAATTTATTGTATAATTTTTTGCACAATAAATTTATTATTTTTTTTTTTTTTTTCGGTTTCCCGATGCCGGTCAGTCCTCCCGTGGCCTCCGACGCCTCACGGGAGTCGCGCCGGCGCATCAACTACAGCCACTCCCCGCATCCCGCAGGGTTAGTGACTGTAGATACCAGAATCGTGTGCCCTAAGCAGACGGAGAGAACCCAGAATGACCGCCTTCTGCATTTGGCCTGCCAGCCACTCGGCTGGTTTTTGGCAGGCTGGTATGATCTTCAGTTCCGAGAGCAGCGTAGGCTTTATCCCTCCGAGTACACTGATTATAAGGACGACCATTTTGACCGAGTAGCCTGGGTACAGCACTTGGAGCTCGTACCGGAGATCGCGATATTTGGTCCGTTTCTCCTCCTCCTTCAAGGTGATGTTTTTCTCAGCAGGTGCCGAGAACTCGATAACATACATCACCTTGAGTTGATGGTCGAGGAGGACTATGTCAGGCTTGTTGGCTTGGATTAGCCTGACAGTCGGGAACGAGTAGTTCCAGTAAATCCGGCATTTCTCGTTCTCGACAACGGACTCAATATCTCCGGGGACGTAAGGCAGCACTGGTGTCTGGTCTACCCCGTACGAGTGCCTTAGATGGTAGTATAGCACTCGTAAAGCCGCGTTATGTCGGTGGATGTAGGCCGAAATCGCATATATGGGACATGCAGAAAGTAAGTGCATGAGCGATTCCGGCGCCTGATGGCAGGTCCTGCAGTTGATATCAGGAACCTCTACACGCCACACGCGGCTACGGTAGACCAAGGTGTTGATAACACCATCTTGGCATGCCATAATGAATCCCTCGGTCTCCGACTTAAGCCCTGCTGACCTTAGAAAGGCGAAGGTCAGCCTGGTCGATAAACCCAGTGTTTCTATGTTCTTATAGAAGACACCATGCTGGGGTTTATCGACGTGCTGCCGAAACAGATTTTCCTGTTCGGCAGCTCTAATTCGGGCTTTCAGACGATTTGGCTGAAGTTCGGTGACTGACGCAACATCAGCACCTCGCCGGCCTCCTCGCCTGATGTCAAATGCGAGGCCGAGTTCATCTGCGGCTCTTTTTGCTGCCTTGAACAATCCTGCTCCCACTCCTACAGTTTCGTGATGTTTTACGAACCGCAAGAGGGGATCTGAGCTCCTGAGTATGTTACATGCCATACTCAGTACTACTCTGCCATGCGTACACTCCAGGCTCAAGAGTCCTCGGCCCCCCCGTTGACGTGGGAGGTACACACGAGGAACGGACGATCTAGGATGAATACTTCTGTGAATATTCATCATCTTGCGGGTATCTCTGTCTAATTGGCGCAGCTCATCTACCCTCCACTTTACTACTCCGAAGGAGTAGAGCAGAATCGGAACGGCAAGCATATTAGTAGCAGACACCTTGTTCTTCCCCGAAAGTTCGGAAGACCAAATCTTTCGGAGGCGGTGTCTGTACTTGCCGCGGAGAGAATCCTTTATTTGTATTACATCTTGGATGTGCCTTTGTTGCACACCCAGGTATGTATAGGTCTCTCCGGCATCCAGATGTCTTAGGATGCTTCCGTCTGCGAGCTGCGCATTTTTCAGAGAATTCCCCGCATCGTCCTCTCTTGAGGTGGACGACTGCACATTTGTCCAACCCGAACTCCATACCAATTGCCCGCGTATATTCTTCGACCACCCTAAGAGCGTTTTGTAGTTCGCGCTCTCCGGAGGCATAAAGTTTAAGATCATCCATATAAAACAGATGGGTGACCTTATGCCTCCGGTCGCTGGGTGGTCCACATTGATACCCGCGGGTTTGGCGGAGCCCAGCAGACAACGGTAGCAGTGAGATGCAGAAGAGGAGAGGACTCAGGGAGTCGCCCTGGAAAACTCCCCTCCTAAATGCCACCTGCTCTGTGGTGACCCGCTGTGCACCTGATGTTATGGTGAAGCGAGTCTTCCAGAGTGGCAGCAGCTGTTCTATGCATCTCACTAGTGGTGCTGGTACCGCAAGACATTCGAGCAAGTGCAACAATAGCTCGTGCGATGTTGTATCAAATGCCTTGCGGTAGTCAATCCAGGCCATCGATAGATTCCGCTTGTATTGCACAGAATCCTGTGTAATACAGCGGTCTATCAGCAGGCTGTCCTTGCAACCTGCCATGCCCTTCTTGGCACCACGCTGTTCATGTATCTGCTGGAAGACCGGATCAACAGACCTCAGTGTCCTTGCATACAAGATACGTGTAAATATCTTGTAGCAGGAGTTGAGGCAAGTGATCGGCCTATAATTCCTCGGGTCGGAAAGATCCCCCTTTTTGGGGATAAGCACAGTACGTCCCTCGACAAACCAGTCCGGAATCTGCTGCCCCTCGTTCAACCATGAGTTGAAAACTCGCGCCAGACGGCGGTGAGTGGACGGAAATTTCTTCCACCACCAGTTGTTAATGCCGTCTGGGCCCGGGGCAGCGAAGTTCTTGGTGCCAACAAGTGCTTGCTGGACTTCCTCCGTACTGATTGCTGGGCACACTTCATCTGGCTCTTCACGATGTCTGTGACACAGAGCCTCGAAGTGTGCAATTGCTGGAGTGTCGCTATTGAATGGACGCGTCGTTTCGTAGATTCCCTTCCAGAAGGTTTCGACATCTTCTACAGTCGGCGGATTATCTACAACACGCTGTGGCTCTTGAAATAGGCGGGAAGGATTCGTACGGAACAAATTGTTTTGTTCCATACTCCTCACCCGCCTCTTCAATGTTTTCTTTATCGCCATGAGCGCTCGGATCCTATCTAGACAGTGCTGCTTGATGGTAAGCATCACTGTCAGATTTAGAGTATGGTGTTGACGTCTTAATCCGGCTGCTATGCGCCGGATTCTGGGAGTAAAAACTCTACCAGTTGTCTTATATTCCACCACACTCTGGATCCGAGAAGCGTGTTGTCTGGCCGACTGTATCTTGCCCTCGATATTCTGTACACGCCGCTTGGCTTTCTCGACCCCGTGATTGGTTGACCTCTCACGGGGGACGAGTTGCTTCGCGGCGTTGTACACGGCACTGTTGATTTGCCAGATGTCGGCATCTTCCGGAATTTCCTCATCGATGACCTCGTCCATTCTAGCTAGGTCTTGTGACTTTAGGTTAGCCCTGGTGTTAAGGCTAACCCTTGTCCTTAAGTCTACATCGGTGAACTCTAAAGGATGTTCCCCATCAGCTAATAATTGCCGCGGTGGGACTGCGGCTGGCAGTTCTTCCGGCTGACGGGGTGTCCTTACATAACCTGTCCTGAGCAGAAAGGATACTTGATCTCTCAGATGTTGTTGAGAGAAGGCGCTATTTATTATTATTATTATTATTATTATTATTTTAATATCGTGTAATATTTTTAAATTATTCAAAATAGATGTAGAAGCATTTGTCTAAATACAAAACCAAAAATTATCCTCTTTCCTATTTTATTTATACATTCAATTTACATTCCAAAATTACTTCATTAATGGTTCTTGTTTTTGCAAAACAATAGCTCCTATACTAAAATCAGTATATATATATATATATATATATATATATATATATATATATATATATATATATATATATATATATATATATATATGAATGGTGGTGAGAGGTATGAAACTTCTCATATGGTCTGAATGCTACTATCCGACCGACATCCTCGATGTCTCTGTAGGGATAGCGACTTGCATCACAGCAAGTACCGAGAGCGGCGACCCCTAGCCCAGGTGGACTAAACTAATGTGATTAAATATGATTTGAAGGAAACAACTACTCAGCTGGCAAATACCCCGACCTGCATTGAATTACACCTTCAAATCATGATAGATCGATAGCCAATATCATTTGTCAATTCCTAACCAGACATAGATCGATTTCGAACTTATTTGTTCTCTTCAGTATGCCATAGGTTATGGAACAGACAAATGATAGTGGCCAACCTGCTAGTTATATACTAACTATAGTGAAGTGAATGGTGGTGAGAGGTATGAAACTTCTCATATAGTCTGAATGCAGGTCGGGGTATTTGCCAGCTGAGTAGTTGTTTCCTTTCATATATATTTAATATATATATATATATATATATATATATATATATATATATATATATATATATATATATATATATATATATATATATATATATATATATATATATATATATATATATATATATATATATATATATATATATATATATATATATATATATATATATATATATATATATATATATATATATATATATATATATATATATATATATATATATATATATATATATATATATATATATATATATATATATATATATATATATATATATATATATATATATATATATATATATATATTTATATATATATATATATATATATATATATATATATATATATATATATATATATATATACATATATATATATAAAATATATATATATATATAATAATTAAAATCAATTGCCACATGTATGACGAAGCATCACTTGAGAACGGCTCGATCGATTTGGCTGATTTCTTTTTCGCTGTGTTCGTAATTTTCAAGATAAGGTTTATATGAAAGAACATTTTTGGAAAATCCACGGGAAAAGTCGGAAATTACGATGGTATTTCTAGATGAAAAAAATCTTTGTTAAATTTTGACGTTTTCATATTGATACTCATTACATGAAATGAGGCACAGCTTGAGAGTTCTGCTGTTACATGTTTTCAAAACGTGCATGGATATCTTCAGGTTTACTTTCTTGGAAATTCTGAGATGAAATCAATCAGCGACTTGCATCACAGCAAGTACCGAGAGCGGCGACCCCTAGCCCAGGTGGACTAAACTAATGTGATTAAATATGATTTGAAGGAAACAACTACTCAGCTGGCAAATACCCCGACCTGCATTGAATTACACCTTCAAATCATGATAGATCGATAGCCAATATCATTTGTCAATTCCTAACCAGACATAGATCGATTTCGAACTTATTTGTTCTCTTCAGTATGCCATAGGTTATGGAACAGACAAATGATAGTGGCCAACCTGCTAGTTATATACTAACTATAGTGAAGTGAATGGTGGTGAGAGGTATGAAACTTCTCATATGGTCTGAATGCAGGTCGGGGTATTTGCCAGCTGAGTAGTTGTTTCCTTCAAATCATATTTAATCATATATATATATATATATATATATATATACATATATATATATATATATATATATATATATATATATATATATATATATATATATATATATATATATATATATATATATATATATATATATATATATACATATATATATATATATATATATATATATATATATATATATATATATATATATATATATATATATATATATATATATATATATATATATATATATATATATATATATATATATATATATATATATATATATATATATATATATATATATATATATATATATATATATATATATATATATATATATATATATATATAAATATATATATATAATATAAAATAAAAAAAATATATATATATATATATATATATATATATATACATATATATATATATATATATATATATATAAATAAATAAAAATCAATTGCCACATGTATGACGAAGCATCACTTGAGAACGGCTCGATCGATTTGGCTGATTTCTTTTTCGCTGTGTTCGTAATTTTCAAGATAAGGTTTATATGAAAGAACATTTTTGGAAAATCCACGGGAAAAGTCGGAAATTACGATGGTATTTCTAGATGAAAAAATCTTTGTTAAATTTTGACGTTTTCATATTGATACTCATTACATGAAATGAGGCACAGCTTGAGAGTTCTGCTGTTACATGTTTTCAAAACGTGCATGGATATCTTCAGGTTTACTTTCTTGGAAATTCTGAGATGAAATCAATCAGTGTTGTGCCATCAGTCGTGCGGTAAAGCAAGAGATTATTGCGCAACTGCAACAACTCTTACATGAACACAATGAATTGGTTAAACTGTTCAAGACTGCACTAGACATGATGCCGTCGGATGATCACAAAATAGTGATCAAAGCAGACAAAAAACCAGCAGGTGAACATGAAAGACGCTTTAATGCACCGACGTTGAGTGAAGTTGCCATTGTGGTTGTTGGCGAGAATTTGGTGTCTCGCGATATTGTCTTTCGATGGGGTGATGGTAATAATAACCTTCAGCGTGTCAGCGAAACCCATCGTTCGTATGATGCATTACAATACTCGCTGATATTTTGCCGAGGAGAGGATGGATATCATTTTTTGATCAAGATGATTAATCCATTAACCGGTACGTAGCAATGTTGTTAATCGTTTTTAACCGACTTCAAAAAAGGTTTTCGATTAGAGTATGTTTTTTTTTGTAAGTTTGTTACTCAACATCTCCACCGTTTGTGAACCGACTTTAAAATAATTTTTTTGTTGGAAAGCCTGCATCTCAAAGGTCGTCCCATTTAAATTTCGAGAAACAATTCCACCCCTAAGGGTGGGAAAATACATTGATTTTATTTATAAAAGTTCATTATTCATTTACAGGTCAAGAAACAAACAAAAAGTTCAGCTCACTGAATTTTTATGCCTACCGTTTGATGATTCGTCGAAACGAGGACAATCACATATTGAAATGCCGCAGACTGTTTCATCAGTTTGTCGTTGATATGTATGTTAAAATAGGGACGGAACGTCTGACTTATATACGTTTAAATCAGCAAAAATTGCGTTCGGAAGAATACATCCATCTGCATGATGCCAACAATGTCGGCCAACTAACCATTTTGCCAGCGATGTATGTTGGAAGTACTAGGCACATGCACGAATACGCGCAAGATGTGCTGACCTACGTGCACCAATACGGTCGACCAGACTTATCCACTTGCAACCCAAAATGGATCGAAATCACGCAGCTCTTACTACCCGATCAATCATCCAGCGATCGTCACGACATTACAGCACGAGTATTCAAGCAGAAACTTAATGCGCTCAAAGTCTTCATTGTGAAGTATCATGTCTTCGGAGACGTGCGATGTTGGATGTATTCTGTGGAGTGACAGAGAAGAGGACTGCCTCATACGCATATTCTCCTGTGGATGGTCGAGAAAATAAGACCGGATGAAATTGACGCCATCATTTGTGCAGACATTTCTGATACGGAAACAGATCCAGAGTTGTATGAAGTTGTGACAACGAATATGATTCATGAACCATGTGGCAATCACAACTGGGAATCACCGTGTATGATCGAAAATAAATGCTCCAAACGTTATCCGTGTGCTTTGTTGGCTGATACAATTACAGGTAATGACGGTTACTTAATTTTTGTAAATATTTGTAATATTTCAATATGGGTGCTCTGCAACCTGGTCTCAACATTAAATCCTAATTAAAATAATCTATCTATCTATCTTCTATCTATATCTATTTTTGTATAAATTGACAGGACAACGACTGTCGGGTCAGCTAGTAGAATATAGATAAATTTTAATTGCTATTTTTACAAAATGGAAAGCTTGCCATCGCAAGGAATTTTGGCATGAAAAAAAAACAGAAAAACACTAGGAAAGTAAGCTGAAGGTATACAGCAATTTTCTGATATGTGGATGTGTGAGCATGAAATAAACGCACAGACTGGATTTGACTGTAAACAATGCTGAATAAAATACACATTAGCTTATGATCAAAAACATGTAAAATATAGTTCATACATTAATTTTGCAACATGCAACATATTCAACGACTTTCATCTCTTTACCGCTACCAAAAGTGCCGACATTTTTATGTTGCAAATAAGTTTGAAACAATCTTTTAGTAGTCAAAATAAATTTTGATCTGGACAAAATTGCAACACAAAAATCAGTCATAATCCAAGATGACCGCTGAATTTGTAGTTTTATCCATTCGCGTCCATTCAACAGCGACACTCCAGCAATTGCTCACTTCGAGGCTCTGTGCCACAGACATCTTGACGAGCTAAAAAAAGTGTGCCAGGCAATCAGTACAGAGGAAGTTCAACAAGCACTTTTGGTGCCAAGAACTTCGCTTCCCCGGCCCCAAACGGTATTAACCACTGATGGTGGAAGAAATTTCCTTCCATTCACCGCCGTCTGGCGTGAGTTTTCAACTCATGGTTGAACGAAGAGCAGAGGATTTTGGACTGGTTCGTCGAGGGACGCACTGTGCTTATCCCCAAAAAAGGGGGATCTTTCCGATCCGAATAATTATAGGCCGATCACTTGTCTCAACTCCTGCTATAAGATAATTACGTATCTTGTATGCTAGGACACTGAGGTCTGTTGATCCTGTCTTCCAGCAGATCACGATTAGTATAGTGCCGTCTCCGAAAGATTTGGTCTTCCAAACTTTCGGGGAAGAACAAGGTATCTATGACTAACATGTTTGCCGTTCTGGTTCTGCTCCCTTGGAGTAGTGAAGTGGACAGTAGACGAGTTGCGTCAATTAGACAGAGATATCCGCAAAATGATGAATATGCACAGAAGTATTCGTCCTAGATCGTCCATCCCTCGTGTGTACCCCCCACGTCAACGGGGGGCCGAGGACTCATGAGCATGGAGTCTATGCTTGGCATAGTAGTACTGAGTATGGCATGTAAGGTCCTCAGGAGCTCAGATCCCCTCTTGCAGTTTGTAAATCGTCACGAAACTGTAGGAGTGGGAGCACGATTGTTCAACGCAGCAAAAAGAGCAGCGTATGAACTCGGTCTCCCATTCGACACCAGGCGAGGTGGCCGGCGAGTTGCTGATGAAGAGGCAGTCACTGAACAACCAAATCGCCTGAAAGCCCGAATTATAGCTGCCGAACAGGAAAATCTGTTTCGGCAGCACGTCGATAAACCCCAGCATGGTGTCTTCTATAAGAACATAGAAACACTGGGTTGATCGAAGAGGCTGACCATTCGACTTTCTAAGGTCAGCCGGGCTTAACTCGGAGATCGAAGGATTTATTGTGGCCTGCGAATATAGTGTTATCAACACCTTGTTCTACCGCAGCCACGTATGGAGTGTAGAGGTTCCTGACATTAACTGCAGGACCTGCTGTCAGGCTCCGGAATCGCTCATGCACATACTATCTGCATGCTCCGTACACACGATTTCGGCCTACATTCACGGGAGGACTGTCCGGCATCGGTTATTCCGAAAAAAAAAAATTAAGGTAAATAGGTTTTACAGTTTTGTGTGTTTGTGTATTTATCTCTTGGATATTTGTCAGCAAAAAATAACTTTATTTTTGCCAATATTCACCATAATACTTGAGACATGCACATCCGTATGATTAGTATGGCTGTAATCGGAATAAAAGTAGCTATCCGATTTTTAGAATCAAAATACGGGAAAGCTTCTTTGCTATATCTTCAACTAATTTTACAGAACTGTCACTCAAGTCAAAAAAATAGGTTTTTGAAATGTCTCTAACTCCCAAATTTTCAACTTCAGACATTTCATGAAGTATAAAAATGAAAAAATGTACGGATGTTCCATTAAAAACATATTGGTGACGTCATATCCGAAACAAGTTATAACTAAAGATCGAGAGATAGCGATAAATGACGCTAGGTGACGTGTCACCGCGTAAATATGTTCATTCCTAATAAAATATCTTACCTTGTGGTTATTTTGGCGGTATTTAGAGTGTATTCAACATGGGGGAGTGGGTGTAAACGTCAAAGCCAAGGCGAATTCACTTTATGTACGAGCTCAGCGTCATATTATCTCGCCCTACGGATAATTTGGTGGTAACTTAAAGATAAAATCCGAAATAGTAACGAAATAAAGTTTTGCGTTTGATAAAACTTTCAATTGTTAATTTTTCTATGTTTTTGGTTTAATTCTGACAGACACAACATATAAAAAGAAAATGACAGGGCAGTATTTTTCAAACAAAACTTATATGTCCGATTTATTTCATTTGGCTCATAAGATTAAAATAGTGTTTCGTTTATGGTACTAGCCTTGAGTTGAAACGAAACAATTGCTAGTCACTGAATGTTGTTAGTGACATATTGTTAATGAAAATACGGTATTCAGCCATATCCGACGATTTATGCAATGTTATCTTTAATTTGCATAATTCTGGTTAATCGGGTGGTAAATTACCAAGCAACTGCAAATATCTGGTCATACTATAAGGAATATCGTAAAATTATACAAAACTATAGGCGCAGTAGAAGAAAAACTAAATTTAGGCAGAACGTCAAGTATAACACTGACCAATCTGAGAGCACTAAGGCCTATTTGGGAAAAAAATCGTCGTGCTATGGGTGAATTATCTGTAGAGTGGAATCAACCAACTGGAAAAAATGTTTCAAGATCAACTTGTCTTAGGAGTATCAAACAATTGAGATATATGTAAATTCTACAAGGTAAATTTTTTAATAGATAGAAAAATGTACATTTTATATTTAACTTTTGGGCGAAAGAAAAACCATTGGTAACTACAAAACGAAAAAAAAAGATTAATTTGGGCGAAAATTATCAGAATTGGTCACAGATGCAATGGAATAGTGTTATTTGAAATGACGAATCCAGTTTAAGGTATGTATGGGAGATAACTGAAGTAGGGTCTTAAGGACAAAACATGAAGCATATCAAACAGGCACTTTGAGCCGTAAAGTAAAATTTCCGGCATCCGTAATGATTTGGGGCTGGAAAATTGCACATCATAGAAGGCACTGTCAATGCTGTTGAGTACACTAAAATTCTTAGAAACATTTTATTGCCATCTACTGAGATCTTGAAACCAAGGGAAATGGGTTTATATTCTAACAAGATGACGCTGCATGCCATACCGCTAAAAAAGTTAAGGACTGGTTGTCACAAAATAGTATTGGGTTATTAAACTGGACAGCAAGTAGTCCACATCTCTCACCAATTGAAACACTTTGGCACATTGTGAAAAAAAATTTCGAGTTCAACCCGCTAGAACCATCCCCTAATAGCTGCCGCGGTTAATACAACCATTCGGCAAATTTGTCTAAAAGCATGAAATTTGGCACACACGTATTTTAGGTCATTATAAGATTTTTGACCCGGAGGGCAAGGCCATTTTTTGAGTTTGACTCAAAATGGCGCATTTTTTCAAAATGGCCGACTAACAATTCGCAATTGTTAGTTATCAACAGTTTTTAGCACCTAATATGTCGATTTCGACAAATTTTCTGGAGCGCAATTCATTAAAACAACTCTTTTTTTAGTGCAATGTTATTTTATATGATAAATTTGTACAGGGTGGTTAAAAGTGTACGTCCAATATGGAAATTTCGATTCCTATGAGCTTAGTCCAGCAAATCTTCTTCATATGCACTAAAAAGAAGTAAATCGGTTAATAAATCATTAGAACATTTATGTTAGACTATTTACCACTTATTTACACATGTATCTTTGCACGTGCACTGTAATGTACAAGTGAGTCCTGCGCGCCGGCATGAGCAACGTTGCGAATCACAGCCTGATTTACAGCCACACTTTTCCAGCTCCCTGCATGCTGTCCATATAGATGATCGACATTGGAGAATCCTGTAGTTGCAACATACATCTTTGATGTAAAGTCTTCAAGAAGTGCTTGAATGTGACTTGGAATGTGGTTATTCGGGAAAGACATAAAAATAAATGCGTCGGTTGCTGACTCACATGACATCCATGTTTTCCATGCTCCTTTTTTCCTTTTCTGCCAAAGAAGGATACACTGTCACAACCAGTAAAGGCATGAAAACCCCTGAGGCCCATACATCTTTCTCTTCCTAGCTGGATAGCGATTTTGTAAGCTGCAATATACCGTCGATTCTTTCCCGACCCAAATAAAACCCATAGTTCTTCTAAACCCATAGCCTGGAGCTCATAAAAAAATGTAACACACACAAAACAACAACATCAGTGTCAACAAATATTTTTGGCTCCAAGTCTGACCATGTCCGAAACATGCAACAAAATGCGTCCATCTGCCTCTTCCCATTTTAAACACAATTTTCCGGCTAATCCTTACTCACAATTCTTTGTAGCTAAAATGTCACCAACATTCGTGACAATTTCCAAATCATCCTCTGTTTGTACAAGATTTTTGGGCAGGAAGGCAAATAGTTCGCTTTTATTGTCAGAATTGCCCAAAAAATCGCTCCATTTTTTCGGCAGTACATCTAAAACATAATAAAAGAACCTGTAAGAAAAGTATTACGACTTTATGACAGCCTTACCTTTAGCTAAAACTTCTCTCCGCATCCCTGTTTCCCTCTTCTCACTAGCCTTTTTTGATGGTGTCAGTGTTGTAAAGGTCCCATACCACGTCTACCCTCTTACAATTTAGCGAAGATGTTTTGCTTTTTATATATGGATAAAATTCCAAATGGAAATACTCCTGAAATGTTTTGGCTAAACGTGGAACAACTAAATGCGTCATTGCAGCTCCATCACACACTATTCCGTCGCAGTGTTTTTTGGTTGGTAGTTTCAACTAAAACTATTTTTTCCAAAATTTCTACTAAATTGGATTTATTTCCAGATCTCAGGCCACCATTTAGTGAAATGGATGGAGGAAACTCTTGATTTTCATATCTGAAGAATTCATCCATGTTTAGTTTTCTAGATTCGCTTATAGGGAACGTGAGCTGGGTTTAGACCGTCGTGAGACAGGTTAGTTTTACCCTACTGATGACTCGTCGTTGCGATAGTAATCCTGCTCAGTACAAGAAGAACCGCAGGTTCGGACATTTGGTTCACGCACTCGCTCGAGCGGGCGGTGGTGCGAAGCTACCATCCGTGGGAATATGCCTGAACGTATCCGTATCCTTTCTAGTCAAAGGTGGCAACGATATCTCTTGGAGTTCCGAGAGTCGAAAGGCTCAACACAATGTGACTTTACTAGGCGATCGCGGCTCGCCGCGGTCGTCGCACTAGCCTTATTTGCCGTCTCGAGATCGACGGTCGGCGGTGGGATCGATCCTTGCCATGTCCGACCTGATCTGTCATGACGGCCGATCATGGGTCGCACAAACGTTTCGATGTTGTAACTCGGAATTGTCTGTAGACGACTTACGTACCTGGCAGGGTGTTGTACTCAGTAGAGCAGTTTGTTTACCTGACTTATTGACCAGTAGAAAAAAAATCTTGTTTGATTTTTTCTATTCAACAACATGAAAATACATGTTGGTTAAGTCGCGTGTCTGTACACTCACAATTAAAAACAAAAACGAGGTCAGTTGCGAATTCGCGACCGAGAAGAACAACCGTAGAGAAGCGACAAATTGAATTTGCCTTCAAAATTTGTAGTGGGGCAAGCCGACCAACTGTCGTTTCCACGTGTTCTTCGAGTCCGACGCAGGGTTGTTATTTGATATGTTTGTACTAAAGTAAATATATTTTTTTAAATAATAAAATAAATAAAATAAAATAATAATTTAAAATAATAAAAAATAGCCGCCATCTTGACTCATAATCAAAAATTAGGCTTGCCCTCCGGGTCAAATCTCTTAAAATGGCCTTAAAAATGTTCCTCCAAAATTTGGTGCTTTTAGATTAATTTGCCGAATTCTGCCCCTTTTTGGGATTAACCGCGGCAGCTATAAGAAAAAGGCAGGCTGACTCAAATTTGGAACCCAATCACACCAGAAGAGTGTAAGAACTTAGTTGACACCTTGTCAAAGAGAATTTAGGCTGTAATAAAGCATAACGGCGATGTTACACAGTGGTGACTGTAACCATTAACATTGTACGAACGCTTGTTCATCGGAGAAATATCTAGAGCAAAGATCAACGAAATGCTAAAGCTGAGCAGAAAACAGCTGAGGTGTGCAGTGGGAATATTAACAGGACACTGCACACTAAACAAACACCTAACCAATATAAGGGTGAAAGACAATCCAGATTGCAGGATGTGTGGTGAAGAGGAAGAAACTCCCCACCACATCTTATGTGAATGCCCAGCTCTAACGGCAATGAGACTAACACACTTCGAGGGACCACTTTTAACCCCGGAAGAGATAGCCAGAGCTCCCATAAACTGTATACTCGCCTTCTGGAATAGAACGGGTCTTATGGAGTAATGAGACTATGGGGTACAATAAGCTTAAGCTTCAGTACAGCGGGTAGTTTAAACCGCAACCCGTAAGGAAAAAAAAAACATTGTACGATCTTGGGCCAAACAAAATGAATAGTTATAATAATTTTTAAATTACTGTTCCCCAATTATCTTTTGTTTTTTTTTCTGTTAAAACTTTGTTATTATATTCCTAAAGTTAGTGTAATTAAAATGTGTCAGTTAGATTCAATAGATTTTTCTTTTGTGTCCACAAATAAGTCTTTTTTATACACATAACCGCTAAGTAAAGGCCTGGTCAAATGATGTGATTCTGGGCTCGTATATATACCATGCATTCGCATTGCCACTGGACACTCGACAATAACGAGCATCCTCGTAAGTAATTGTTTCTTTATAGATGCAAGCCGTCCTATAATTTGTTGGTTCCATTTTTATAAAGAAAATAGATTTGCATAGTACATAAGAATATTTTATCATTTCATATTGAGAATGTTTCATTATATGTTTACGATATAATATTATATCTACGTAAGTCGCCTATAGAATTTATCGCCATCTCCCGATCTCTAGTCATAACTAAGGTAAATGCAGCAAAAATGTGCAATTAAAAATTGAAATCCAAGGATTTTTTTTAAATAATTTTGTATTCCGATATAATGAATTTATTCCAAACTTTATGTACTACACACTGTATAATTTAAAAATACGTAATAAAAAAACTGGTTGGAAGAAAATTTTGTTAAACTTTGAAAGCACAAACTATCGTCAACATATTAACGAATAAAAAAAAATGGGGGGAAAAGTGAAAGAATTATCTGCACCATAAATAATTGTAAATGTGTTAGAAGCCATTACACATCACATAACCATTCTCACGGCAACCGAAAAAACTCGTACTATTTAAATCTATAAAAATAATAAATACCCACATAAATAACAGATATTCAGAGAACCAGAAACATTATGATTGTCTGGAAAAGTAATTACACATCTGTAAAGTTCATTTTGTACAACTTGTGAAAACCACCCCATGCATGGGTGACTCAAACACAAGCAATGCCGGCAGTCATCAAGTCATCCAAAGTAAATATAAAATAACTCGTGTGCCTCTCATTTCTTTCAAAGGGACTTTGTTTACAGAACAAACACTGCGATGACTGTGAGTACTTTGAGAAAAGCCACATCAACATTCCTAGAGGTAAATTTAAATCATAATAATTTATTATACCTGTTTTTCAAATTTTCTTATTTACGAAACCTCCAAGGTATTTGAAAACATGTATTCAATTGCCAATTATGTACATTTTTATTTACAATATTTTGTTTTACTCATGAAAGTGAACTTTCTTTTAATAAAGTCAACCAATAATTTCCTGTGTGATCTGAGCATCATTACTTTTATTTAAAAATAATTAATACATTATGCTTACAAATATTGGACTCGTTTAATTAATTAATAAATTATAGTCAGCCACCGCTCAAGGAAAACAAAATAATAAATGTTGTGAAGCACGCTTTTGTGTTAGGTTTTTTCACTCCCATAGACTGATATAAAATTTCATACACTAATTTCCTTTGGTGAGACCAACTTTACTATGATAGAGTTTACTGAAGGTGAGGATGATATTTTTTTACGGGATTATATACCATTTTCCCCTCCCAAACTTTTCTGTAGCGCGTTACAGTCAGTCTAACGGACTGGAAATAGGAATTTTTTTTGTCTCTTGCGGTTTTATGATATTTCGTTTATTTTCGAAGTTATTAGTGTCTTCATGGATCTGAGCAAAGATTTGATCTGGTTAATCATGCTCTGCTCATAGAAAAATTAGATAAATATGGTCTTCGAGGTAAGTTGGGTAGCTAGCTAGAGTCATACCTGTCCGATCTTAAACAAATCATTGCAGTAAATGGGATTAAATGTACGGTTTTGCAAATATCCTGTGTAGTTCCACAGGGATAGGTACTGGGGTCACTTCTATTTGAACTTTTCATAAATGACTTGCCTAACGTTGTCCAAGAATGTCTTTTAATTATGTTTGTTGATGATAATTCACTATTAATTGCAAATGATAACATCTAAAATTCAGCTGATAACGCACAACAGACTATCAATTACTTTTGTGGCCAAGTTTAACAATGATAAATTACTACTAAATGGAAAAAAAACCGTTTTCATTCAATTCACACCTAGAATGTTAAATTATCATGAATGTCATTTACTACGAATTAATGGTCAATCTTTAGAATGAGAAAATTCAGCTAAATTCTTAGGTATTTGCATTGATCACTTGAGAAAATCACATCAACAATTTATGTAATAAACTGTCGCCTGTCTATTTCGCACCGTACAGATTGAAAAATATTACAAATATTTTATTATCATACAACTATTCACAGTTCTATTCAAGAACAGCATTAAGTTTTGGGGCAGTTTTCATCATTCTGATAGAGTTTTTAAATTACAAAAAAAGCGATACTGAATATAATACGAGTTGCTAAGCAGACATTACGTAGAAAATACTTTAAAGATTTGAAAATATCACCACTTACTTCTTTATATATTATGGAAATTCTCTTGTGAAATTGAATCTTGAAAATCTTGAGAAATAACCACAATCACTATGAAACAAAAAAACATGCTAATTTATTAACACATCCTCATTCTTCATAACTTTACGAGAAAAGTCCCCATTATATGGGAATAAAACTTTTCATCAAGCTTCTGGATAATTTAGAGAATATTAACGGCACAAAAAACTTAAAAATGAAATACGTACTTTACTATTAAAACATGTTTTTTATAGTGTCGAGAAATTTTTAGGATGCGTGTTTTAGTGTGTTTCTGGGTTCATGAATTTTAACTAAATTTTATATCGTAGAAGACATATAATGATAATTTTAATGTGTTTGTGTTAGTTTACATTAATATGAAAAAATTTATTGTTATACATTATAAGAGTTTTTATTCAGTGTTGTGTTAGTTACTTTGTAGTGTAGAGCTTTATATTTTGACTAGTCCCATACCTATGTAATTATTGGTCTAATGGGCAATAGAGATGTTATTATTATTATTATTATTATTATTTTCGGGTGCCCGACGCTGGACAGTCCTCCCGTGGCCTCCGACGCCTCACGGGAGTCACGCCAGCACATTAACCACAGCTACTCCCCACATCCCGCAGGGTTAGTGACTGTAGATTCCGGAATCGTGTGCCCTAAGCAGACGGAGAGAACATCGATTATTTTATTATATTTATTTTTCAGATATTGCGTATAAAATGGTGCAAGAAATTTTACAAAATGATAATAATAAAGGCGATATTTTGGAAAATGCAGAATTTAACCCAATTTTTTTGAATTCAGTGTCTGAAAATTAAATAAAATATTCTACTACTCATTTAAAAAATAACAATACTCATGGTTAGGACAACATTGAAAGTTACATATTAAAAGAGGCGCTATGCTTTATTATTAAACCACTACAATATAGGTATTATAAATTTAATTTTCCAATACGCAAAATTTCCAGAAATTCTAAAAAAAATATAGTTAAGCCAATATTTAAACATTGGGATCCAAGCGTAGTATCAAACAATCGACCAATTTCCATAATTAGCAATATAGCTAAAATTGTATAGAAATTGGCATATTACACCACTTTAATAAACATAGTATAATTTCTTCTTCTCAGTATGGCTTCAAACAAAGAATATCAACGGCAGATGCACTGCACACTTTAATAAGCCAGATTCACTAGTCATTGAATTGTGATTAGAACCCATTAGCAATCCTTTCAAATTTAGCAAAGGCTTTTGACACAATATCGTATGAGAAGTTATTATATCAATATGATATTTGGGATGTATGTGAGAAATTGCTCAAGCATTATTTAACAAATAGAAGGTGACAAGTCGCAATAAATTCAGAAGTAAGTGATGAAAAAATAGTTAACTATGGAATCCCACAAGGGACAGTAATAGATCCAATCTTATTTTAAATTTATATTAACGAAATACTAAAATTAAATACCATCATCACATATGCCGACGATACACTACTGCTCTTTTCTGCTTTCTACTACTTGCGGGAAAGTAGAAAATAAAGCTGAATTAGGATTATATCTAATACAAAAATGGCTGCATAATGACATTTTCATTAAATACAGCAAGTATATCAAATATTTCAAATATGACATATCATAAATGTCAAAACCCAACAAACTGTACAAATTCTTGTAATTACTGTATAGAAACCACAACATGTATAAAATACTTAGGACTCCACATAGATCAATTTTTAAAATGGCACGTACAGATATGCATTCTGTCAGGTAAATTAGGAAAATTAATTTTCAAATTTTACCAACTAAGGCAAATTATGGAAACGAAAATTCTATTATCAGTTTATAAAGCTCTAATCGGAAGTTTGATTAACTATGGTTTATTAATATAGGGTAGCGTATACTAAACTAATTCATCCATTCTAAAAATAATACAGAAACAGTTCCTGAAAATTGTATTAAAAAACCAAAAACTTTCTCCTAAGGACCATTATTTAAAGAATTACATATTTTAGATTTAGTCAGTTTTAAATTTTATTAGAAAAACTTCAAAGTTTAAAAATTTAGTAAATTATAATTCTTAAATATGTTCTTAACCGCCTCTCAAGTCACCGAAGTAACTCCTAGAAAATCTTATTTTGTGTTGAGTAAAGAAAGTCTGGACCCTACAGTTTATTGTGGAGTCCAAACCACATCTAGGGTATCGACAGTTCTCTCCCATCTTAATCCGAAACAAATTACAAATAAAATTTCTAACTTGCTCCCTGATGGATTCGAACCATCGATATTCGGTACCGAGTAAATAGCGCATTCACCCCCATCCCTCCACGTAAACTATCCAAACTCCTTACATCTCCCACTACACGTAAAACCATACTGAAAACACTTCCGAATCTCAAAGCCCCAGGTCCAGATACGATTCCCAACATTCTCTACAAAAAATTGCCACGTAAAACACTTGTCCAGATCACCTACATATTAAACGCGTCGATACGGCTGAAGTATTTCCCCACAGCGTGGAAAACCTCCATAATTGTGCCCTTCCTGAAGCCAGGTAAGGACCCTGTCCGGCCAGCAAGTTACCGACCAATTTCACTGCTTAATACTCTCGGCAAAATAGCCGAGATAATATATCTCATTAATTTGAATAAACTTATTAAAAAAGGTAACTTGCTGCCCAACATATAATTTGGTTTCAGAGGGGGGCACAATACCACGCTGTCGTTGTGCAGAGTTATGCACGATGTTATCGAGGGTTACAACAAACACCATTGTACAAAAATGCTGCTCCTGGACATCCAGAAGGCATTCGATACTGTCTGGCATGGAGGCCTCCTGCATAAACTCACACACATCCATAAATTACCTACTTATTATATATCTCTAATTAAATCTTATCTTGTTGACCGCACTTTCGCGGTCAAGATTAATAATACTACATCCGATTTTTATCAAATAAGGGCGGGGGTGCCGCAAGGGACGGTGCTCTCCCCGGTTTTATTTAACTTATATGTTGCTGATATTCCCACACATCCCCTAACACAAACAATAATGTACGCAGACGACACGACAATTTACGCCCAGTCCTTTTATGCTCAAACCGCAACTACCAAGTTGCGGTATCACCTTACTAATATTTTAAAATATTACAAGGACTGGAAAATCGTAATCAACGAGACAAAAACAGAGACAATCAACTTTACGAAGAAATTTACTAATATTAAAACTTTCACTCCCTTGACCATCAACAATAGAGTTATTGAGGAGGCCAAAGTGGTAAAATATCTAGGGGTCCACCTTGACCAAAGACTGTCATTTAAACCACATATCACTAAAACGCTCAACAGAGCCTATATGGCCCTGCATAAACTGTACCCCCTGGTGAACAGGAGGTCCGTCCTGGACACCAAAAATAAGCTATTGATTTATAAAACAGTCATTCGACCTATATTAACTTAGGGTTGCGTCGTCTGGAACAGGATGTCGGACACCCAGTTCGGCCGCCTCCAGACGACGCAAAACAAACTGCTCCGCCTCCTCACTAACTCTAACAGATACGTAAATACTCAACAACTACACGAGACTGCTAACATACAATACATTAGAGATTACATTACACAGACGGCTTTAAAATTTTTTAGACAAAACATACAGAAATCCATACTCACTGCACACATTACAGATATTCGACATTACCACCAGTACACACACATACAAATTACTCCACGAAAATTTGCCTATCTTTTTTGAATAACCTTAACTTCAGACATACAATGACTGACATCCGCATTCTACCCTTTTCCATATTTATTATTGCCCACCCCCCAACCATAACTTCCTCCGATGACCGCCCCTCCCGCCTCTTCACCCCATCTTTTATAGACAACCTAAATTTCAATTCTTTTAAGCATGTTTTTCCTTTAGCTTTTTCCTGCATGACCAGACTATAACGACATTTATAGTATTGCCCTTATTTTAATTCTCAATATGTTTTATACAAGTTTATTTATTTTACACGTTGTTACAAGAAAAACGTCTACCCGCCAAAAAACAACAAAAGAGGCACACCTGAGCCTTGGGCCATAACATCGGCCAGCAGTCTAGGCCTCCTTGTCCAATATGGAATAACTATTCTACTGCTTTTCGCCTGAAATTTATTTCAGGCGAGTCTATTGTAAAGCCAACCGGCTACTATTACGCTGTGTATGTATTGTAAATATTTTTATTTATTGTTATGCACATAGTGTAATGTGCTTCATTTAAGTTCCTTATAATGTAAATAATGTTGAATAAATGTATTAAATTGAAATAGCTATAGGCGCTTTACCCACACGGCTGCAATGCCCTACAGTACCAGATCAACAACAAATAACAATAGTCAAATACCAAGGCCAACAAATACTGTACTTTTTATGTTTATAAATTATGTTGGAATAAAGTTATGTCAGAGAGCTTAAATACTACAGCAAATTCAAAATAAAAACTAAAAACTACTTGTGTGTATACATTGAAAAGTTAAGAATATATTAAAACTATAATTTTAACCTTCACATTAACAAATTGCTGTTATTGACAGTTAGTATAATGATGTAAATAAATATTAGAGAAAAGATCCATTTCATAATTGATGACTTACTACTGAATTTAAAGACTCTATGTCTAATAAGATCTTAGATATGAGCAAGAAACTAAGAAAAACACCTTGAGCAATCACATTTTATTTAGACACATTTGATAAATCCTATAACTTTGATGTGCAAAAATTTTTGTATTTTGTAATATTAATTATATATATGAGAATATATTTGAAAATATTTGTAAACCACCTTTAAAGCCACCAAAGTAAAAGAGATATATTTCAGAACATCATACATCACGTAAGGCAATTTGGATACTTCATAGGAACCATTTTTGTTCGAAGTTAAAGAAAAAAGAAATGCATTTTTCGGTAATAATTGATGTAGCTTTCAATGATGCCAAAAGTATGTTGAATTTTCGTTTTAGAATATGAAATTTCTATCAGCAATGTGTTTTTCTCGGATTTCGTCAAATACCTAAGTATAATAAACAATTTTACAAAAGAGGGGAGAGTCGAAGCTGTCCTTGTGGTCCCATGGTATGAGCACAGAAACCCTAAACCACAATATTCAATCGCCGATACTCACACTTACTATCATCGAATGAAGAAAGGTCTTAGTGTCTCCATACCACAGAAGTTAGCTTGGCTGGGCTTAGAAGCACCGGATCCCCCTAGCGCCTCATATTGCATTTTATCACATATACTTAATTATTGTAAGCGAACAATGGTGAGATATAAAGTTAATAAATTTTTCAGACCAGCAGATTTGACACTCACAGATTATCCAAACTTGTATTAGGCATAATATTTTTACAGGCATGTACACAGAAAAAAGACTTTTGATATCAAGACAAAAAATTTCCTTGTATGTTTTAAATTAGTGCAATGTACTTCTCAAATGAATTACTTTATACATATAAAAGATATCAATCTTCATACTGATAGATATTTTTGTTACTTATGATTACTTTTAAATATTTAATCAAGAACATTTTTATGTTCAAACTGAATAATTTAAATAATCCTAATTGTAATTTAACACGTTTCATTTGATTTGATTTGAATAATTATTTCTTACGAGGTCAATATTAACGCATAAAAAACAAGTTTTAAACGAAGTAAAATATATCGGTTGACTATTTGAAAAGTTGCACTTGCTGTATCTCCGGAAGTAAATGAAGATATCAAGAATCGCCCGGAACTGTTTCGGTGATATCAAGGGGAACTGGAATACTGTGACGCACCACCACCTCCCTCACCGCCAGCTACCCCAACTAAAAAATCTTAAACGGCTTGTATACCTCATTGAAAAGCAGTTGAATAGTGTTTTCCAATGATACGAAAGACAGATTAGTTTGGTCAAGTAGTTTGCAATTAATTCATGAATAAAAGTGATTTAAACTTACAATTTTCTTTATATAATCTGCATTATACCAGCAGTTCAGAATGATTTCCGTAATTTTCTAAACCATAATACGGTCTGGTTTGAAATTCCTGTCGAACGTTTTCAAATACCTCTCTGGGAATAGACCGGCATTCTTGGATAATTGTTTGTCGTAGTTTGTTAATTGATTGGCTTTATGGTCGAGTGGTAAGGACACTTGCATCTCACACTGGAGTCCCGGGCTCGATCTCGAATCGAGGAGCTAGGATTTTTTCTAAACCAGAAATTAATCCTAGCATACTTGAACAATGGGTGTGTTCATTGTCTCTAAATGTGTAGCCCTTTCCACACAAGGTACCTTGAGGTACCTTCAGGGATACAGGGGGTTGTATTACCTGTGATTGAGGTTCGGTTTTATAAATAACAGAATTCCGGATAGCCCCATGAAACCAAGTCCATAGGAGTTAGGTCTGGTAATCTTGGAGGCCATTCTATTGACCCTCTTTTACCAATCGATTTACTTGGATAGTGATCGTGCAACCACTGGCTAACTGGGAGTACGTAATGAGGAGGTACTCCGTCTTGTTGAACATGCAGCAAATTCTCAGTTAATGCAAGATTCCCATGAGCGCTTCTCTGGTTTTCCAGCTCATGTTCTATTATTATGCATCACTTATTCCAGTATTCGAGTTCCCCTTGCATATCACCACAACGGTTGCGGACGATTTTTGATATCTTCATTAGTTTCGGAGACATAGCGGGTGTATGTTTTCAAATTGTCACTCGGTATATAAATAAATTCTCTCAAAGAGTATTCTCCAATAGTAGAATAAAAAATATTAGTGCTACTTTATCATTCCGTCGGTACATTTGTTTCTTTGTTTTTAAAATTTGTTTTGTGTGTTATTATAAGGGTGTACATTTTAATAAAATAAATACTTTTTTAAAAACAAAGAGTTTATTTAAAATATACTGACGTAAAAAAATAGTTTTATAATAAACTAAAATTTCATTCATTATCGGACTTCTTGAATATTTATTGCATTAGAACAAGTTACCACACAATGACATATTGTACCAATACAAGCAGATGTTTGACACAGTATATTTTTAAAATATATTTTTTGGCTTGGATTTCTTTGATATTCAGTTTAAAGTTGTTTTCTTTTTTCATTTTATTTACTTGAAATATTTCCATAATATAATCTTTTATCATTTACAACTATAGGAAAAATATTTGTTAGTATCAAGAAAAAATAATGTTTTATATGAATAAAATAATTCACCCTCAAAGTACGCTGCTCTAAATTAAAACACATTTTTTCTCTTGGCGAGAAGTATTTTTTTTGTGTATGTCTATAAAATTATTCCGTGTGCAACTTTGTATAATCTTGTCTGTGACTACTAATTCTGTTGGACTGAAAATTTACAAAATTTATATCTCATCACTGTACGTTTATAATAATTAAATCTACAGAGTCACCGTTGGCTGAGGAAAAATATTATTGATGTTTTGCAATCCGGAAATCCCAAGAAATGCATGATGTGCAATAGGATGTATCAAATAACGGAGGACATTTTGAACATTTGAGGTAATCTTTTTTTATTAATATTTGTTGTGTGTTTGTTTGTTCCTTTTTATTTTTTTGTGTAATACTGGGATTAAAAATTTTTTATCATTATTGTTTGAAATTTATTTGAGTACACTTGGTACAGGTAATTTCATGTCTTTATTTATCCTCATAACACTTAAACTAAATGACAATAAACTGAACCTAATTCACACGTGAGTCTAAACACGTAAAAAGTAGATAACATAATTTTCAATGCCAAGCATCAGTGTCGCTTTGCATTAAATTGTCTGTAATTTCTAAACGACAAAATATAGAAATCTGTTCTTCCCACAGTTGCATTTAGAATCATTTGCTTAGCCGACTAATAAAAAAAATCATAGGCGATCATAAGAAAAATAAGAGTGCGCCCACGCGATACGCATATTATAATTCGCTACTGCGCGTGAATAAATCTATAAGTGATACATATATGTCCAAGTCCAATACTACCGAAATGAGACATATGTACCTTTATTCACGCGCAGTAGCCGATTTAAATAAGTATTTAAGTGGCTATATCTTGATATTAAAAAGAAAATTTAATAAGTTTGGTGCGCGACATGCAATAACGCGAAGTCACAGAAGTTGAATGAATTAATTTTATATATTTACGTTTTGTTCTGTCGTAACATCCTTCTTGGGAACGTGAACACTGAACCATACATTGTAGACATGCCCTTTTTATTTCTAGAAAAGATAAATAATTATTGTGTATTACAAAAGCATCCTTTCAAACCTAACATGATAATAATAATAAATACCTACAGTTTTTTTTATTTTATACTGTCATTCTTATCTGAATGTGCCAGTATAAAAGTTTTAGGCATATAATAAATCAAAAAACAATACTTCCAATACACTTTATCATAGAAACTATTAAAAGAACTACTCAGGCTAAGAGCAAGAACTGCATTGAATTAAATAATGGTATTCTTAGTATTAGAAGCAAAAAATATTTAGGTTAAAAAAATATTAACTCACCAAAAAGGAAAATCTTTACACTTGAGAAATGATTTCCTCCAGTTACAATACAAAACGAAAACCTCTAGTCCCATATACAAGGTGGGGCAATAGTGTGTCCGACTTCAATATCTCGAGTTCTATGATAGCTAGAAACTTGATTTAAAAACATAAGTAAACCAGACAAAAAGTCTATAACGGGGAATTGTTTTCGAATATACAGCATGAGCCAAGACGATTCTACAGGGTCAAGTAACATTTTTAAAATGTTATGCCATGTATATCAGTACATTTTTTGAAACCTCTTTGTGGCCTGTTTTCACTCCTGTATTATTATTAACTTTCTCCCAAACACTTGGATGTATTGATTTTTTTTGTTGAAATTGTACCACTTACAAGTGTATATTAAAAATATCACTACAATCACAACTATCGATTTTAAGAAAAAATATGTTAGTGTCAGTTATGAGACATCTGTGTGATGACCATCAGCCATTTTCACTTCCTAAAAGTATACAGGGTGGCCAAAAACGATTTTTAAATATACAACTTTTGAACTGAATTTCCTCAATTTTTTTAAACACCCCGTATAATTTTGGACGATGTGATGTACGATTGAAAAACGAACATTTTTTTTGTATGTACAATCTAATTGTTATTTGTGACCATTTTCAATTTATTGAACGATAACTGCAAAATTCAGCAATAAAAATAAAGAGGGTTTTTCAAATAATTCAAGAGAAGATATGCGTGTTACATGATGCCCATGAAATCACACCAACAACAATCCAAAATTTGAAGGAAAGGATAATAAATGTTTTTGGAAGTGTCACTCCGGCAATTTTATGAACAATAGAAACCTCATTCCAAAGACGCATAGAAATGTGTGTCAATCAAAATGGGCAGCACCTTTTATAATATCTTCTCTTGAATTACAACAAAATATATTTTTAATTTTAATTGCTGAATTTTTCAGTTATTGCTCAATAAATCGAAAATGGTTACAAAATAGCCATAGAGATGTACGTACAAAAAAATGTTCGTTTTTCAAATCTACATCCCATCGTCCAAAAATGTATAGGGTGTTCCGTTTGAAAAAATTCAGTTCAAATAGTTGTAAATTTAAAAATTATTTTTGGTCACCCTGTTTACTTTTAGGAAATGAAAATGGCTGAGTGTCATCACTTATTTTTAGATGTCTTATAACTGGTACTAACATACTTTTTTCTTAAAATTGACAATTGTGACTGTAGTAATTCTTTTAACATTCATATATATTGCATTATTTTCAATAAAAAAAATCATTACATCCAAATGGTTAGAAGAGAGTCAATAATAATACAGGAGTGAAAGGAGGCCACAAAAAAATGTTCTGATATACATGGCATTCCCTTTAAAAAAATGTTAGTTGACCCTGTCGAATTGTCTTGGCTCACCCTATATACCTAAAAATAATTTTTAGTTATAGACTTTTTTTGTCTTGTTTATTTATGTTTTTAAACCATGTTTTTAGCTATCATAGAACTCGAGATATCGAAGTCGGACCCTGTATATCTCCTTTCATTCTTCCTGGCGCATCAGAGGGGCTGGTCTGCGAACAATTATTTATAAAAATATATAAATTAGATAATTCAAAATATGAACATTTGTCATATTTATGAATACGTAGCAATAATATGTCAGATTTTTTATATGCCCTTTTCACTAACCACCTCAGCATAAAGAAACTTGTGTGATTAGTGAAAACGGCATGTTTCTACAATGTGTGATATAAAATCTGCAATATACTTACAAAATAAAAGAACGAGTTTTTGTATGCAACATTTTTCTGCGACTTTATATTTATGTGTAAAGCTGGCAAGGTTCATTATGGTGATATCAGGTGTTTAATGGCAACGACCGGCGGACAAATATTAAATACCAAAGCGAGTCGTGAGAATATATATTAAAAAATACTCGGTTGCGGTTATGTGTTGACGAAACGACAGATTGTAAAATAATTTCTATTGTAATTGTTATATTTCGTACACTGGATCCTCTTAAACCAACATTTCTACTGTTACCAGCTAGCAAAAAATTGAGTGTACTGGCGAAACAATTGCGCAGCTGGTGTTGGAGACGTTAGAAAAATTTGACCCCTCAACAAGTCAAGTCTTGATGTTTATGACCGATGGTGCCACGACAATGCGTTTGGTAGACCGTTCTCTTCAAGAACATGGTTGTAGGTTAATGCATGTTACGTGTAAAGTGTATGGTTTACATTTTGTGCAGAAGCTATTCGACAGGGTTTTCCAGAGGTAGATGCATTAATAACAAGTACAAATAAAGCGTTTCTGATACTCCTAAACGTGTTCGCGCATTTCACAGTAAGTGTCCCGGTATTTCAGAACCATCACAAGCGATTCTTACATGTTGGGGAACATGGTTGAAGGCAGCTTTATAAGATTTACAACAAATAAAATTTATGATACTACAATTTAATCCTGGCGAGGCTGCAGCTATTAGGGAAAGCTAGTTAAAATTCGAAGATGTTTCCATTTAAACAGCTGTAAAAACTGTTCACAAGAACTATAAAAGATTAAAAACTTACAGAATCGTTAGCGGAGTCACTGCAAATAGTGGACGAAGTAAATCGACTGCTACACGCTATAGGTGACGAAAAAATGAGCGTATTAGAAAGAAGTTTGCACGTGTGTTGAAGTAAGATACCGGTTTTACCAGATTAAAACAAATTTGTGATGGTACTGATGACGCATCTTCAGATCCATTAAGTGTGTTTAAAGAGTATTTTAACTATGCCTGTAATACATTAATAGACGTCGAACGGTCATTCTCAAAATATAATCATATTTTTTTACCACAGCGAACATCACTCACAGAGACAACCATAGAAACACACCTGATGCTGCAAAATTTTTCAAATCTTCTCCAGTTTGTGATGAGCAAGCTAGTTCATGAAGCTAGTAGATAAGTTGTGCATACATTGTTATAAATTGTAACAGTTTTTTACATTTGTTACTAGTTAATTTCTTTTATTAATTTTATTATGATGCGTACGCCTATGGCCCGCCGCACATTTCTGCCAGCTTTATTTATGTGTTATGTATGTAATATTTGACTACATAGAGAATGGTTTGGAGTATTTTGGAAGAGATTTGTGCCGAACTAGGATTTACCATCAAGAAGAACAGCTTATCGTAAACTGAATCATATAAAATGTTTAATAAAAAACAAATTTAAAATTGTATTAAAAAATATAAAAAATTTTGGATAATAGCGGAGGAAACGACAGGCTCAAAAGGACATCATGTGACAAATGATTCTGCACGCGTTTTAGACCCTGAGGAGTCCACGCCATCCTATTTATTTGATTATAAAAGATTACAGAGTGTCAATGAAGAATTTGTACAAGAACATGTTACACAAACGCTTGACATAATGGGTGTAGATAGTTCGCAGTTATGGATGCGGAACGATATATGGTTAAAGCTGAACAATTGTTGAAAAAAAATATAG
This sequence comes from Rhamnusium bicolor, assembly GCA_029963845.1. Taxonomy (NCBI): domain Eukaryota; kingdom Metazoa; phylum Arthropoda; class Insecta; order Coleoptera; family Cerambycidae; genus Rhamnusium; species Rhamnusium bicolor. Next base: position 1,306,238 of record JANEYF010004058.1, on the reverse strand, counting down.
CGAGAGTTGTTTTAAGTCGAACAGGCGTTAAAAGGAAAGCAAATAATGACGTGTATGGATTATGCACTTTTCACCTCTAGTGAGAACCGTCATCAATACTCCACATAAGATATGAGCGAGAAACGAAAAAAAAATTACTTTGTGAGCCCGTATATTCTTGTGCAATCAAATTTTATTTATATTTGATTAAATCGTGTAATTTTGATATGCAGAATTCTTGAAATGTATACTATTAATTACATGACAACCTCCATATGTTTGAAAAATGTTAGTGAACCGCCTTTCAAGTCACCAACGTAACCTAAAGATACATTTCACAACAGCATACAATATACAGTATAAACTAAGGTAATTTAGATATTTCAATCGAACCATTTTTTTGAGGTTTAATAAATCTTCTCGGATTTCTTCAAATAAGTATAATAAACTATTTTACAAAAAGGGAGACGAAAGTCTCTCCTAGAACTTTCCAAAGAGTATTTGACATAGAGAGGTGTCAAGTACAAAACTCATTCGGCGATACTCAAACCTACCATCACCAAATGAAAAAAGGCTTCGGCTGTCTAATACTATCTAGAGGCTTTAGAAGAATCAAGTCCCTCCGATAGTCTCACATTTTATTATTTCATATATACTTAGTTATTGTAAACGTACAATGGTGATATATAAATAGTAAATTTTTAAACCAGCAGATTTACTATTTACAGATTATTCAAACACGTATCAGTAAGTAATAAAATATTTTATGGGTATACCTATACAAAGAACAAAGTTTTTCTCAAATGAAGCAGAAATGTGTGTTAAACATTAATTATGTATAGAGATAATAGCCTTGTATCGATGTGATGTTTGATAGCGATAGGACAAGTTTTATAGAGAAACCAATTTTTATACAGTCGACGTTTTGATTTAAATCAAATTATTCTCAGGACACTGTATACAAAAGATAACAAAAAAAGAAGGTAAATTGACAATTTATAACATTCTAAAACAAACAAACACACTACTATAAAATAACTAAAAGTTGAAATTTAAAAGAATTTGAAGGTTTATAAAGTTATTTTGTTTTTATAAATTATTATAAAAAAACCCATAAAAATGTATATATAAAACACAAAAAAAACACAAGAGTGACAGACAAATGATTAAATTAAAATAAACAATTACAAGAAATATAAGGTACTCACATATAAAGTGGGTTCTCCGTGTTGTTATATAGTATAACTAACAGTTTGAACTATCATTAGTTATTTTGTAATATTTTTTTTGTTCATCAGCATTCTGTATTTTAAATTATGGATACAGAAAATACAGAATGTTGCATCTATCACATAAAGATTTCTGGGAAAAAAATTTACACCTAATTCAACAGTATCTAACCAAAAATAATTACCTTTCAAATTTGGTGAAAAAAATATTAAATAAAACACTACACAACCCTCAAAGAAACAAGATGTACAAACAAAAAAAATATTAAAAAATACCATATAATAAGAACCTTTCAGAGAAGTTATGTAAAACTTTTAATAATGACTCCACACATATATCATTAAAAAGTGAAAACGTAAATAAAAAATTATTTTTTACTAAAATCAAGGCCAAAACACCATAAGATCTAAAATCTGATGTTATTTATAAAATTCCTTGCAGAAATTGTACTAAGGTCATAGGTCAAACCGGTAGGTATCTAATAATATGAGTGGATGAACATAAAAATTATCAAACGAATATACATAACCCCTTAAAGAAAAACAGTAATCCTACTGCCTTGGCGGAACACAGCCTAAACAATCTCCATCAATTCAATTTTGAAGATACGAAGATTATAGACAAACAAACAATTAAAAAAAAAACCGGTTACTAAATAAGACGATATGCATAAAAAAATACAATAATAGTGTAAACAAAAGACCAGACATTGAAAATCTCAACAATGCGCATTTTAATTTAATTGATAAAATAAAAAATTGAAAGTAATACATTTTTACCTACATCACGTTTTTTATTGTTTCGGTGTTCCTTGCTATAATGGATAAGAACAAATTTATTTCTGTCTGAATTGTGAAACGAATAAGTTAATTTCTGGACAAATAATTAAAAATTATATATTGTGACTGTGAATGTTCCAACCTTTCTTTTTTTCTTATACCTAATGATTGTTCAAACTGTTAGTTATATAACAACACAGAGAATCTATTTTAAATGTGAGTACCTTACACTTCTTGTAAAAATATGAAGACGGGAAGAAATTTCAAAACAAGAGTGCATGCGTGCGAGCGTACGGGTGCGTGCGTGCGTTCGTGCGTGCGTGCATACGCGCGTGCGTCCCCGCGCGCGTGCGCGTGTGTGAGTGTGCGCGTGTGCCTGTGTGCGCTGTAAACCATTTTGATTATTTCATTAAAGAAATGTCACTTATCAAACATAATAGTTCTCATTTTCATATCTCACTTTAATAATGTTAACTTTTCCATATTTACAGTAACTAGTTTAACTGAGATATTCGAACTTTAATAACTCAAAACGGTGTATTGTAGAGGGAACATATGGTATATTTTTGAAATCAGGAACAAAGGATAATTCAAAAAATTTAATAATATACAGGATATCCCATTAAAAAATATATATAATTTTTCTGTATCCCCTGAAATCTTTACGCTACTGTATTTTTGATATCATTTTAACAAAATTCATTCATAACCTCACAACTTTTATTTAATTTTCTTTTCTATAGGCAATAATAACGATGATAAGAGGTGAGTAATTTATAATGAATAACTCTGTACCACCAGAAGAGACATAATGAGTGAAAGAAAAAAGGTAAAATTTCGGAAAAAAATTTTTATTGCATTTCTGGACAAATCTCGACGAATTATAATGGAAAAACATAACTTTATGGAAAAAATCTGTCTGCATGTCTGTAGTATACGATAGCAACCACAGTTTTTGAGATAAAGCTTTCAAATTTGGTACACTTGTTCTAAAGACCAAAGATAATGAGAAATTCGGTGATGAGCAAAATTAGCCAAATTTTTTTTGTATTTGACTTTAAAAAAATATGTATTCTTGATGAAAGATTATAAAGCACCTATACTGTATCAAGCGAATAAAATATATTTTCCCAAGTATTTAAATAAAGCTGATGTAACTGAAATTTAACACATTTGACCTCATAAAATGGGGTTAGTATAAATCTGGCAGTTTGACATTTGAAATATCTGATTTAGTTACAAAAATGTCCATGTCAAATGAAGATATTATTAAAATATATGACATGAATTATTATTGAGAGTATCGAAGGACGCTGATAATTAATTATTTAAAAATTTTAATGAAACATTTCAAGGTACGCTTTTAAAATTTAATTGAGGTAAGTGAAGAATTAAACAGAATGATTTTTTTAGAACAGGATGATATATACTGGTATAAGAAAGTTATGTGCTGGCCACATCAGATATTTTCTACTTTATCTCAATATAACTCAAAGATATAAAATATACATTAAATAATGCGAGGCAAAAATTTTGGCGAAAATTTTATGGTGAAACTTTTCTATGTTAATATTTTTTCTACGAAGTTAACTTTTATTTTGGGCATCCAAAAAAAATGATGCTGTACAAAATATTGATGAGCATACAGAAAATTACTAAGCAGGTTTTGAGGCTGAACGATGAGATAGTCTTTTGGTGATAAAAATAAGTGTCACATAACTTCGGATTTATAGCAACAATGCCACTTCCGAAACTCCAGGCTTTTTATTTAAGGCAAACGTTACTGCATAATTTCGATGTGCATAGTTTATCTTCTGCAGAAATTATAATATTCTTTGTCTGTACCAACTTTCCATTTTGAATAGATTGTTCAAAGTTATTGACCACAAATTCCCGGAGAAAGTTACCTAGATTTTGATCGGACTGAAAATATAATCAGAAACGTGGAAAATGTTTACGTGCCTGAACAATGCTACGACCTAATAAAATCTGCAAGCCCCAAAAACAACTCTATGTGTGCTGATATGAAAAATTACTTTTATAATTTTGAAGAGCTTTCATAAGATTAAACTTGTTCAATAAAAAAAACCGCTGCCAATTACCTGGGGATCAAAACTTCCTCACCGCAGTAAAACTCGATGTGTGGTGGAGTTTATAATAAAAGTAATTTTTGACGTTTCATGTGTGGAACATTATTATCAGCTGACCAGCGACTCGTGCACATCGTTACGATTTATAAAATTGTGAATTCGGTTGATTTATTGCTGTGACTTTCCGAGAATTGCAAAATTTTGTTTCTTAGTCTAGTATAATACTATAATACTTACATAGATTGTTTATCACTCGAATTATTTTGTAAAATGGTGAATTTGTTTTGATGCCAATTGGTAACATCATACATTTGGAATATAATGCTAAGTGTTGCTATTCTTGTTTCAGAATGCGTAATACAAAGCAAATTCTATCAGAAACAGAGCTGATAGAATACTGGGAGAACTTTACTGACCTAGAAAGTGAGGATGGTGGGGACATAAGTGAAACTAACAGTGAAAGAGATCCTTCTTTTGTCCCAGAAGAAGCATTTGTAGATGATATGGTTTGGGTTGAGTCTTCAGGAGAACCAATGGAGACAAGTGAACAAGGGGTTAGTGACGATGAAGATAATTTGCTTTATCTTCTCTACAAAAAAAAATACTGAACGAAGACTAGTTACGCTTCAACCGGGATACAAAACTTGCTGCTGATATTTGTGACTTAGATTCACCGTACGATTTCTTCGCCTACTTTTTTGCTAAGGACCTTATTGAGAGAATTGTCAAGAAACAAACCTATTTTTTGTACAGAAAAAGCCAGAGAGGCCCACTGTCTTCACAGAAATTGATATAAAAGAGTATATTGGAATAATAACGTACATGTCATTAGTCAATATGCCAAATACTAGATTATTCTGGAGTAACGATCTTAGATTTTCGAACATAGCTGATTTATGCCAGTGAACAAGTTCGAGAAAATCAGGCAGTACATTCACTTCAACGACAATCAAATTTTCATTTCTCGTGATCATCCTGGACATGATAGACTGCACAAAATGAGGCCCTTGGTTGACCATTTGAACAAAAAGTGCTCATAAGTTGCTTTGGAGTAGCATATCAGTGTTGACAAACAAATGTGCTTCACCAAAGTGAGGCATTATATGAAACAATACATGCCGATGGAACCTCTTAGGAGGAGTTTCAAGTTCTTTGTTTTTGACAGGTGTTTCTGGGTTTGCATATAAGTTCGAGATCTATACCGGTCAAGAAAAATTTAAGAACTTGAAAGATGATAAGCCCCATCTTGGAGTCACCTCAAATATAGTATTACGATTAGCTAGGATCATACCGAGGATGAAAAATTATGGATTATACTATGATAACTATTGCACAACTCTTCCACATATAGTGTACCTTGCAAAACAAGGAATTTTTTCTTTGGGTACTATACATCGCAACAGATTACCAAATTGTCAATTACCTTCAGAATTATCACTAAAAAAAGCATCTCGTGGTACTAGCCATGAATATGTAGCTACAGTTGATGGTGTGGACATATCATCATTGATTTGGAAGGACAACAAATATATGACGCTCATCTCATCATTTGCTGGAAAAGAATCCAGTTTCGAAGGTCAGACGATTTGATCGCAAGGAAAAGAAAAACATTGATGTCGATTATCCCTACATTATAACTGAATACAACCAGCACATGGGAAGGGTGGATTTGTTAGACAGCTTGATGGGGAGATATGAGATACATTTGAAAATTCGAAAATGGTACATGAGACTATTTTATTATCTTGTTGATATGACTTTCGTAAATGCTTGGTTACTCTACAAGAGAGTACATTTTGAAAATGGTCGAGCTGACAGTGTCAAGAATCAAGCTGAATTCCGCTCTGAAGTTGCCTATCACTTGTTCCATTTAGGCTCATTGTATACCAAACTTGGCAGGCCCAGTAACTTAGAGGATGAGATCGTAGAAAAAAAGAGGACCCACCAAACATGTGCCCCCTAAAGAAGTACGCACAGATGAAACTGGTCATTGGTCTATCCCTCAAGAATCAAAAATGAGATAAAAATATTCCAACCGTGCAGGTTTCACACGTACCAAGTGGGAAAAATGTGGAATCGGGTTGTGCTTGAACAAAAATAATAACTGTTTCAAAAATTTTCATTACTGATATATTTTGTTTTGATTGCATGAATTTTTTTGTGAAAAACGAATTGAAAAATATAGAATGATATGTTTTAAATATTTTTCTCCTCTTTTCTATATAATTTCTTGTGTTTTTCCAATATTCCACAAGAAAATGAAAATTTATGCATTTAAGGGCTAACAGATTTAGAGAGAAGAGAGGAGGACTAACATCTAAAAAATTGGACAATTTACGTGAACAAATGAAATTCATAAAAGAAGAATACAAATGAAGATATCTTTGAACGAAATGAAGAAAATCCAAAGAAAAAAGGGAAACTAATTAGTTTTGAGAAAAAGTTGTTTTATATTAATTTTTAATATTAAAATAAAACATGTTAGGAATCATAACACCTTTTTCAATCTTGATAATTTCCCTGTATAAGAATTTTATGTACATTTAATTATTATTTTTTGCAAATAATAAAGTTGCAGAAATGTCTAAAGCGCTAACCAACAGTACAAAATTCAGCCTATTGAACTATTAGTTATTTTTTGATAAAGCAAAATAAAAAAATTTTGAATCAATGTTTTCAATTCAAGTTTATGCAAAATAATGATTCTGGTACATGACATCCATTTGTGTCTACAATTCGTATATGTCATGAAAGTAACTACATGTTAGTTGTATTCAAAAATATAAGGATAATGTAAAATAAATATAAATCATAACACATAAATAATTTTTGACTACAATAATAAGTGCAAAATTTCTGAGAAATCACAAAAACTTCTAAACAATTCCACGGAATTCCAATAAAATTCCAAAGAATTCCAAAAAATTCAATGAAATATCAAAGAATTCCATGGAATTTCAAGGGAATTGCGTATGCTTGTACACCAAACTTTATCAAACAGGTTTATCTCTCGAAAAAAACTGTAAAGAAATTGAAAGTTTAGCACCTTGTATCTCAATAACGGTATATTTTAGGGCATTTTATATATGAAACTCCCTTATTATTTTGACGAGTTCTATTAATTCTTAAAGTTATGCTGGTTAAAACTCAATCACCCTGTATATAAATATCTCACGGGTTTCAGTCAATAGCAGTACAACTGTTTGAAAAGCTATCAATTAAAAATTAATTAAGTAATTTAAAATAAGATCCATAATAAATTTATAAGTCAACTTCATAAAACAGGAATTATCAGGAAACTGTCCTCAGAATGTACTTCTTTGGATGATTATACATTATGTGGGTTTTAGTAATAATCCTGAATATGGTATACTATTACTAATAATGAACAGAAAGTGTAATTATAGATGTACTATCTAAAAATATATCGCCATAAAAATGCTTTTAATGAAATTGATACTTTCCGAGTTCCATAATATTTAAAACATATTTAGATAAAAAGTTAATTTATTATCTGAAACTAATTAGAGAAGTCTAATTTACAAAACAATAAAATATTAATACTAATTGGTCTGCATCTAAAGTTAAAATCTATAAATAAGTTATAAAGTTCTTGCTGAAAATTCGAAATAATTTAAAAAACTATTTCACTGTTCATTAAAAAAAGTTGAAGTGATGCCACTCCAACCCACTCGTACCAAGAATTCATAGAAATAGGAAATACTGTTTGGAAAAGTAATAACATATCTCTTAAAGTAACCGTAGAATTAAAAAGAAAAATTAGAAAGACATTGTCGTGATCTAGTAAATTCGCAGGAGACCAGTTTTGGGTCTCGGTTAGTGTCTCCTTATGCTGTGGTTTCGTCTTGACAATAATTTGTTTCGACTTTAAGACCAGATAAAACTACAAAAAATAAAAAAATTGAATTTCATGTGAATAATTAATAAAACGGTAGTCACGTTATTTTTCAGCCATTTTATTTGAAAATCTATGAAATCACGTAGGTACACCCTACATAGTTCCAATTATTACGACATTGTCAATGCCGTTGGCGGGATGGAAATATATATATTGTCACAATATCCATGGTTCATTAAAAATAAGTTGTTTAAAAGGGACAAATAAGAAATTAGCTAAATTGGCAATTATTTTGAGCAGTAATATCATGAAATGATTTTACTAATAATACTGTGGTCAAATTTGAAAATTGTTGTTTGATATAACCATAAAATATTATATAGTAAAGAAACAACAAAATGTGTTGAGAATCATGAGGCAAGAAATAATAAAATATTAAATGAACATAGTTATTAGAATTTAAGTTATGTTGTTATAATATAGAAGTACATACCGTACAGATAATTAACAAAACATTGTAATTAAAATAAAAGTGAAAGTGATAAATTTGAGGAAGCATACAATCATCATAAGTTACTTGAAGTCAGTTTAGAAACTATGAAATATAAATTTCAGCTAGTATAGCACAATTGATTTAGTCATCCAGGGTAACTAAGAAAAAACAAAAAAGTTTGTTGAGAGGAAGAGAATTGGAAGGAGAAGGGGAAGTTTTTGATGTGGAGAAAGAAAAATAAAAACGAAAAGAAATACAAGTATAAGAAAGAAATATAGCGTTTATAAATTAAGTGCAGTATAAGAAGCTAAAGCAGAGTAAATAGATAAACAGAAGATATTTAATAAAATTGGAAGAAGATTGAATATAATAATAATAATTGAATATAAAATTGATAAGGAAATCAAAATATTTAGTATTCAGTAATAAAAGGTTAGTTTCCGGCTTTTGATTATTGTTTTAGAAAACCTGTAGAAAATCTGTGGTTTATGAAGAAATGAATATTGGAAAGTGAAATGTCAAAATCAATGTCAGATGGGGAGAATTTAAATTTAAGAAAATAATCAAAGTTTGGAGAATACGAGAAGAGGAAAATTTCAAGGGTGAACGAAGGAGACGGAGTTGATGTGATTTGTGCATAAGTGTTATAAGGAACTTGGTATGTGATAAACTCTATTTAAAATCAATGTCAGAACGTTATTAAACTTAAGGAGACAGATTGTTAAATATTTGTAAAAGTTAAAAAACATTATATGATCATTTGGTATTAATCTTGGCCTCAATTTAATAATAATGCCCTAGAACTTGCTCTTTGAGATAAGTGTTTCATGTTCAAAGTATTTCAATCTAAAAATCCAAGTTAATGTATTAATTTGGTTGGCGCTCAGCATACTTAAATTGTGAAATTGAATTTATTAAAGGTAAAATAAAATATAGGATTAAAATACCACAATATATATATATATATATATATATATATATATATATATATATATATATATATATATATATATATATATATATATACAGAATGTTTAAATATGTATATATACAAATATGTACATAAATCGTGGGGATGCAGTTATTTGGTGGCTAAATTAAATTAAAAATCTCTGTTTTTTATCAAACTTTCGGTATCTTTATTCCATACTCAAGATATCTAGAAGTGTAAATTATAATATTTAAAAAAATGATTAATTATTATAATACTTACAAACGTGATTATAAGAATATAAATGAATACATGGCATAAAAATTGTTTTCAATAAAATGTGTAAAATATCAGGAATAAAAAGTAAAATAGTTCAATTTAGACAATTTCAAATAAATATACAAATAGTAACAAAACTGTTACCAAGGATGTTAAAAAATTATCATAAAAATATATCAAGGCAACCATAAACAACTAGTAAAATTTTGTTAAATAAATTAAAATTATGATAGTCTTTTTAAATCATTATTAAGTTTCAAAATGTAGGTATAAATTTTACTAAGATTATTAAGATCAGTTATTTTGTTTAAACAATTAGGTTCATTATTTATATATAACATTTCTAAAAATATTCTCTTATGATAGTTATTTTTAATATCCAAAATTGTGGTATATAATTAAAGATCCATTAGATGAAAATGTTTAGCAAAGTACAAGAATTAGTAATCCTCCTACAATCACTTTTGTGAGAAGTAATGCAGCCTTGAAGATTTCGAGATGTTTGTCTTATGTATACACTTTATCACAATCTTTACAAAGGATTTTATAAATAAGATTAGAACACTGATTTTTAAGAAGAGGTGTTTTAGTTTTAGAATAAAGTTGAGATACTGTTTTAATGTTCTTTTTTGCAATCTTACCATTATTATCTTTAAAGACATTTACTAATTTTGAAGTCAAACTATCTAAATAAGATAAAAATCTATAAATTGTAGTGTTATCATTATTATTAACATGGTGAACAAATTCAGTAATGTAAGTATTTGAATAATTAAATAATAGATTATTAATTATTTTAACGGAATATGAATTTTCTAATAGAACATCTTTTAATTCTTGTAAACTTTCATTTTTTAAAGAATGAAGCGTAACTTTGATAACTCCATTTTTCAAAGAAATGATAAATTAACCTTAATTTTGAAGGAATGACAAGAGACAAAATTTATATAACGATTACTACTTATTGGTTTCCTATACCACCTAGTAATAATTCTATTATCATTAGTTCTTATTAATTTCATATCTAATAATGGAACACTGTTATTAATTTCTTTTTCAACAGTAAATTGTATGTTCTTATTAATACTATTAAAAATAGAAAGGGTAATTTCTATTTTGTCATAAGGAACAGAAAGGATTAAATCATCAACATAGCGTTTAAGAAACGGAATGTCAAAGTCAAATTTAGTTTTACAAGAAAATAATATTTCATCCATTACATAACTAGTTAGTATTGGAGATATGCTAGAATCCATAGGAGTACCCCAAATTTGTTTGTAAACTTTATTATTAAAATTTAGATAGGTTGAATCAAAAATAAAATTTAGAATTTAAAAAAAGTGTCAATAGTGGACTTTATAGACATTCTTCCTTTAAATATTTCTGAACAGACAATCTCCCAAGCTGAGCTCCGAGTTGTTATTTGGTCGCGCCAAAGTTTTGACAGCTGTCACAACGTTGGGGGCGACCAAATTACAAATCGGTGTGATACTTGGGCTGGTAGCAAGATGGAGCAGCATGTTGCTCAACTAGGGAGGTAACTGAATTCTTAAATCGTAATTATCAAACGTGGGAGGATAGACAGAAGTGGCATTTAACACCCTCGATTTTTTTTGGTTACACTTAAAAATTGAATATATAAAGATAAACTTAATAATTTAGAAGATCTCGACCAAAATATTTAAAGGAAAGTAGGGGATTTAAATAATAATCCAGAAACATAGCAACAAATTATTAGAGAAAATTACATACAAAAATTAAATCTTTGTTTCAAAAGTGATGGATGAATTTTTTAAAATATAATATTACAATTTTTGATTTTTTTTTGTATGTTGTAATACATATTACTTAAATTGGTATTCTTATTAAATAGTTATTTACGTTACAAGTCTGGTAAGTGATGTGTTATAGTACAAGTTAGATATTTATGGACGTCGCGACGAGCCGAGTGTGGAATTTTTAAACGAGTACTGTAACAATCATTTAACGGATGTGTACCGTACAGCATATTATTTAATACAGTGCTTTTGATATTCTACGATTTAACTAAAATCCTATCACATTTTATTTCACATTGTGCCATAGATATTCCGCGATTTAACTACAGTTTGTGACGTACTTCGCTGCACTACACAAGAGCGGAAGTGTCAATTTGACTCCCGACACTACGGCGGTGCTCACGGTACGGATATCTCGGGCGCCAGTTTCTGTTTAGAGTGCAGAAACACCACTTTACTCTATCGACGGGACGATAGAGGCTGGGCAACTACAGTGAAGAAACGGATAAGCCAGGGGTCGAGAAAAAGGCAACTTACACACTACAGTCAATGAAACGACTCTTATTCAATATATTTACATTTATTCTACACACTAATTATTATTTACACTTTATATACACCTTAGTAACTACAACTTATACTAAAAACGGTCTTAATCATATGCGAGAGCGGACAGTAAGCGGGCGGATAAGCGGGGCGACACGGTACTACGGGGATTGAAGCGGTGAAAAGGTAACCGGCAATAATTAATCGGTCATAAACAGACGGCGGACGGATACCGGGATGCGAAGCAAGCGCTAATACAAGCACACTAAGATTTACCAAACCTTTATTAAACCTTGCTACCTACTTCCGTATCCTGGGCTGCTTCCTCTCTGGAGCGGTCGGGGTCGGCACGTCTGGTCGCTACGGGCGGCAGCAACGGACTGTCTTCGATGCTGATGCTGGTCGGCGTGGTTCTTCAGTCAGCAGCTAAACGGCAACTGACTGATTTGAAAAAAATCCTCAAGATACTAAACTCTGCCAAAGGCAGAAGTAGGATGGGATGCGGTAGTCATGCGCGGAATATTGCAACTACGTCACCTTTACCGACTTAGAAAAATTCGCAATTACATTTGTATACCTATGTACCTCTATACTCACAAGTTTACTTACTGTCCAAGTTGGCGTGGTGCTTCGGGTGGCGGTCAGACGGAGACTAACTTGATTGTAAAATCCTCGTGCTACTAAACACTGCCAAAAGCAGAGGTAGGACGGGACGCGGTAGTCATGCGCGGTTTATTACAGCTACGTCACCCGCTGAAATTTAAATACCTATAAATCTTTATACTCACGAGTTTACTTACTGTGCTGATCGGCGTGGTTCTTCGGTTGGCGGTCAGATGGGAACTAATTTGATTGTTTCCAGTCTCGGGCTCTTTCACGGTAGCGCGGGCACAAGGGTGCCGGGGCACAATGCGCGCTTCGCGTTTCGCGATTTACGTACTGCCGGCCGCTCGGCCTATGTGGAATGTTCATAAAAACATATCAATACTACCTATCTATAATTAACAATTAAACTGTTATTAATGATCAGCTGACAATACCACTTATTAAAAGCGCAGTACTACAATGGTTAAAATATCTTTCGAAACAGACACATAGCATCTAGTTACCTAACTTAAGTCTATAGAATAATCACTTCGTTACAAGTTGCATGAGAGCCCCCGCGCACTATGCGGCCAGGTCGCGGTGGCCGACGGATTATATAGAGTTATATGCCCCACTGCGTACCGACCGTGAGGGCCAGCAGGTCGCGACAGCCACGAGAATAGGAGCGGTGCAAATGAAACCAGTGGTTTGTACAGAATATGATGGGTGGCCGCGCTCTAGCAGTGGACTAAACAGCGGCCAGTACAGTACAATCCGTACAGGAACACTACCATGCGTTAAAACTCAGTAGTTTAAGTGCAGTGTGCTTTATCCTTTCTTCATTACTGACTGTACACACTTGCTGGCCGCTCTGAGCCGGTCACGTCTTCAGTCGTGTATATCCTGGCCACGAAGGACATGGCCGTCGCGACCTGACCTCTTAATGCGCGGACACTAATACCTACTTTTGTTGCATAGCAACGCTATATGTGTTTTATTTGTTGATCTATTTGAATTTTTCGTCTAAAATGTCGAAGATGGAATCTAACCAAGATTGTGACCTTTCTAATAAAATTTTATTGAAATCTGTGGAAGCAACGGCAAAACTGATTCCATCAAAATCTGCTGGGAGGTACGAGGAGTATTTCGTTTTAATTAAATTTATCAAAAAAGTTGCGTTTTGATGTTTTATTCTGTTAATCAAAAAAGTCTGGTAAGTTGCCTAGCAACCATTTACGGGATTTGATACTGTAATAACGCACTTACCAGACTGAAATTAATAACGTTAACAAGGATTTACCGTACAAAATGAAAAAGAAATCATTTAATGTAAACTTATGTTCTTACATTTAAACGTGTCTTTCTCCACTAATGGGAAACTGGCGGTTCCAAAAATATTTTACGTACATAGCATTATATTGATACGTTAAAACTATTTTAAATTGTAATACATTTCTTTCTGATTATGACTTACTATTGAAATGATAGATTCATCTATATTTAATCTTAAAAAAATCAATTATGACAATGGAGTATCAATAAATAATTATGTAAAAAAAGTCACTAAGGGACTGTTCCGTTCGGAAGAAACACGATGAAAAGTTAAATACTACTGTTAAAATTAGGCAGTTCATCACTTTTTTTTGTTTACAAACAAATTTCATGCTGATCGCGCTCCATCCATCGCGAGATTTGTTTACCTTAAGCTGTAGAACGATTTTTGTGACTTTTTTAAACTTCACCAGAGGACTGTTTACAAAGTTAAAGGACAACTTTTTAGTGTTATTTTATCAAAATAAATATTTCAAATAGAAGTTTTTCCGCCTTGTAATTTTGCATAAACCTTCATCAATCAACTACAAACCGCCTACGTATTAAACTCAAAAAACATTCTTAGATGTTTGTTTCAAGTGGTAATGTGTTAAGTAGGGACAAACCAGGGGACTGCTTTTCAGTGGTTGAAACGCAAAAAAACAAAGAAATATAGATGAATATATCATTTTAATAGTAAGTTATAATCAGAAAAATGTATTACAAATTAAAATAGTTATAACGTATCAATATAATGTTATATGAGTAAACTACGCTTGGGACTGCCAATTTACCATTAGTGAAGAAAAACCTACGAATTCATTTGATTAACTCAGTTACTTTAAAATCAGATGTATAACCATCAAACATATTTATAATGGGGATGAAAAGGACTATCTAAATATGTAGGGTGTCCCATTAACAAACGTGACTATGTGGTGCCCCTCATATACTCAGCATATACGCAAATTTGGTGAAATACCGATCCATTTTTATATTTTATCTAGATATGTTTGTAAGAATAAAAAATGAGTTTAAAAAATAGAATTTTCAGCCGGTCACCCTGTAGAAAATGAAAGTAAGAGACAATTATAAAAAAACATTAAAAAGCAGAAACACAACTCTTAACATATGTAAAAGTGGTGGTATTAGTATTGTTGCTTGGATCATCTTTTCTTTATTACTTTACATTAATCGTTGATTGACGCTCTGGAATTTACTAAAGCGCCAGCGACCCAGTCCAGCCCTGATTATTGGGTAAAATCCGAAACACTATACAAACTATCTTCATATTCAATCCTCCTTTCGTGTCTTACTTCGTTGAATCCTACCATAAAACAATTAACGAAAGACAACTAATGAGTGTAAGTACGTGGTTCTATAAATGTTATATGGGTGAAAACATGGGTGCGGCAATTCTTGAAACACTTCTTTTGATAAATGGTTCTAATGATGTCTCAGATGGCAAGGCACATGTGTTTGTAGACGACTAACTGGAGTAATTTAAGATAAGAGAATGGCTTGATTTTAAAATAGAGGCGCCTTTTAATAACTATATCTAGGGAAATCCATTAGGGCCACTAAGAATACTTATCTAAATGATGAGATATGTAAATTTTCCTTACAATTAAATTTATGTTTATGACACTTACCCATGTGCTTTGTAATGCTTAAAAGTGTTTTAAATTTATTTTTTGTTTGACAAGGTTCCCGTGGATTATTTGATAAAAGAATTTTGTTTTGATATGAGGCGTATTGTAAGTCTTCCTTGAGTGATATGTTGTTCCTCTTAAGTATTTTGTATAGGCTCTCAGATATAACAGAGAAGCAAAATATTAAAAGCATTAATAAATTTTAGAAATAACGGAAATGGATACGTTCCAATGCTTTTTTTAATTGCTTATATAGAATTTATCGTTTAATAACATGAATTTATGGTGCGTAGTACAGAAAAAATTCTCAAGAAAGGCCATTAGGTAGAGAGAAATGATTAATGATAATTTTACATAACGCCTATATATTTTTTTGAATATACACATTACACAATATTTACGGTAATATATCAAAATAATAAAAAAGAGTGTATAAGTACAAAAGTGTTTTAACATATTTTTGAAACTTAACTTGCAAATCTTATTATGTTGAAATTGTATGAACAATAAAACGTCATAAATTGTGTTTCAGTGTATTAAGGCTGTGTAGATGGTCGGTATAATACTACAGGGCACAGCAAAAGATTATTGCATATTGAAATTTCATATACAGGGCGAGTTAGCTTTAAATCAGGAAATAAGTGTAGCTTATGAACTTTTCAACTTTTCTTCTTTTTAAGTTTTAGATGAATAACTTTAATTGTTAGATCGATTATAATACAATTTAGGTTCATTTATGTTAAATTAAAGTTTATCAAATCATTTAAAAAATTTGGGGACCACGGGCCCCATTTTAAAAAAGAACTTCTACACCTATTCTTATATAAAGAAATAACGTTCTCTGTTTCCTTAAACTCTCCATTGACAAGCTATTCAGTAAATCTTCCTACGGAAAACTGGCATGAAGGCACACACCAGCTTTGCAACTTAGATATTTTAAACAGTTATTTATACAGGGTGTCCCAGATTTAAAGTGACATAAAGTAATGGGAGATATGGCACAATTAGCTGAGTTCAAAATGCCCTCAAACTTAACCTTAAGTGTTAACCGTTTTTGAGATACATTTGTTACAAATATTATACTCTGTCAGTCTAATGAAAATCATAATTGACTTTGAAAAAATTCCTGGACTGGACTCAATTTTTATATTTAATTAAGAATATTTGGTCACCCACAAATATTTTACATTTAAGTTTATCAACTATACCATTTACAAAAACATTAAAAAATATAAGTCCCAAGATGGTTCCTTGTTGAATCCCCACGAGGTCATGCTTTCTATGGGCTTACAGACAACATGTTGTAATCTGTTGATAGGATTTAACAAATCTGATTAGGACTAAAGACAGGCCAAACTTTTCTTGCTTAACAAGTAACATTTTGTTAAGTCTGCCAAACGACTTAAGAGAAATCAGTGTATACGACGTCGGTTTGAGATTTCATGTCGATTGATTTAGATACCTATTGAGTAAAGTAGATTAAATTATCGCAGAGTTAATTATCTCACCTCGGAGCTTTGGGGAAATTTTGTTATTTATGTCGATATAACTAACACACAGCGCTACAAAAGCTACTTATGAAAATGTGTTGTTCTAGGTAATGTAAACACATGATATCATTTTCCAAAATTTTTTTTAAGAAAAGGGGCGTGGCTTCCGTATACTCATTTTAAAGCAAATGTCAAAAGCCATAAAGTTATGATATCTAGAAAAAAGTACACTTGTAGAACCGCCACTCCGGTCACGGTCACTTTCTTTCAACTGCTGACCTAATGAATGCTCAACTCGTGATTTTCCAAATGTTTTTTTTTTAGCACCATGAGTGTCACACTTACCATGCCTCTTTGTCACTTTGTGAATGTTGTTTAAACCTGAAAAGCCATTTTTATTCCAAACACCTTTTTCATTTGTGAAAAGTACACATGGCCAACAAAACAATTTACACAAAATTTCACAACCCGTTAACCACTGATTAGCACTGTACATTTCAATATTAAAGTACCTATAGCATGATTTAACTTTCGTTTTTAAAAGTTTTAAATCAGGTGTTGGTCTCCCGTTTCTAATAATATCCAGTTTATCTTGAAACGAATATGTTGAAAATCCCTTTTCAATAAATTGCACACCACACAAACGCAAATAATATTTTCCACAGTGCTAGGACCAGCTTCCAAATTGAATAAGCAATTCTAAAACTGCTTATACGCGCACTAATATTCAACGTTTTAAAAATTACTTGTCGCCGCACCACAGGTTTAGAAACACCAAAAAAGTTTTTACAAATATAGCACAAAAGCTGAGAATAATACTAGGAAGATTAATGTTAAGTATAATATTAAAATCGATATTAAAATCGAGATTAAAATCTATAAAACAAAACGCATTACGATGCTATACCGCTCAGATATCAAGATTATGAAGTGGGGATGGGATGCATTTCAAGAAGTTGCTTATGTCGAAGTCGCGCGAGTTCGTGTTGGCTCGATTAATCGAGTGCGTCATCGTTACGGTTTTATCATGCAACATTATCTCAGCTGTTGAAATGCAGGGCCGTGTTTATTGAAATTGGGTAAAAGTAAATTTTAATGATTAATATATGTGATAAATAATAATTAGGTTCTAATCATGTGTTTTTTTTAATAATCCCAGGGGAAGCACTGCTTCCCTTGCTTCCATGGAGCGACCGCCACTGCTTACCAGTATTTCTAATTATTAGTTTTCCTGTAGTAGGTTTATAATTATGAAATAAAAGCCCTCGAACTCGAATCTAATTACTTTTTTTACCTGCGTCAAAGGGGTGACAACAAAGCATATCATTAATTTACCATTCGATAGGTACATTTTGATGAATTTAAAAGTATATTATTGAACCACTAACTTCGTTATTTGAAAACCTAACAAATATTGCATGGTATTTGGTCATTGAGGGTTCTAAATAAAATAAAATAGACCCCTTTGAAATTGTAATGTGGTCACTAATATATTTACAAATACACAAAACAGACGCTCCGCTCTGCAAAATGCTATATTTTACTTTGATTGATGATGAATAAACTGATTAGATTATTCTTTAATAATATTACTGGTTACTGTTGTGTGGCTGGCACATAGCCACATAAACAATTCATACACCCCTTGTCCCATGAGAGCAATGTACGTAGATGGGTGGAACTGCTGAATATTATTTCAATAATACCGAAAATATTATTTAATTATAATTGTATTTATAATGTATGTTTCACTCATTAATTTTGTCGTAGCCATATACCGGATGAACAGTATTGAAAAGGATATTTTTATTGTTTATTATCAGTAGAATAATAAAAAAAATGTTGAGCTCTTGTAACTTGATTAGAAGTGATACAGATTTCTGAGGGTCTCAAGACATTTACAAAATATTTCGAAAATGTGTTATTTTCTATATGCATATAATTGTATATTGTTACTGTTAGAACAATAATTAGAAAAATTAAATTAAATGATTTTACAAATTAAAATCACAAATTATATACAGAAATACTTAGCAGACAGAGCCAGAGGAATAAAAAATATATGCTTAACCGCAACATCGAAGTAACTTCCCAAAAATCTAAAATTTTGTATTAGGTATAGGTAAATGAGGCTCTACAGTTTGGTGTGGAGTATGAACTGCATATGACAGCGACAGTCCCATATCTCATCTTAGTCGCAAACTAAGGTCAAATAGAATTTTGCCGACGATGGAATTGAACCATTGATTTACGCTATCCAATAAATGAGTATAGTGCACTTAACCACTTACCTATTGTCGCTATGGGAGGGATATTGTGCTTCTCAGATTACAGCCTTCTTTTTAAGTAGGTGCTAAGTCTCACTCAGTGAGAGGATGAGGAAGAACGAGGAGGAGCTAGTATCATACACTCCAAAAAGAAAACTATATTGCAGTTATGAACACGTATTTCGAACTTATTTATCCTCATCAACGTAATGTATAGTCTAAGAGCCAGTGACATTTTTCGGTGATGATTTAGTTAAGGCCTATTTTTTGAGAGAATGTTGAGAGGGGCATAACTAAGTGTCCTCCGCGAGGATTAACCCGGATTCCAGTCATAAGGGGGTGGCAGAACACCCCCAACGTGTAAAAAAAACTGCATCTTTTTATTATTTAGTTAAGGCTGAAATTTTCTCCAGTAGTCCTCTGATAGCTCACAATCATCGATATAATATTTGCAGAACGATTGGCCAGTCATAAGGGGGGTGGCAGATCACCCCCAACATGTCGTGTGAACGATGAAATTTTTATTATTTAGTTAAGCTTCATCTCTTAGTATGTTGTTGTGACAACTATTTCAACTGTAAATGCCAATTTGCAGAACAAAATGGCGGCATTAACACACTGGCAGAACGATTTGAATTTGTAAAAATTTTTTTACTTTCAGCAGCATATATCTTTGAAACTATGCAACATACGAGAAAATTGTATAGTTGTTTTTTGTGGGAAATTTAATTATCTACAAAAAAGATTGTTTGACATTTTCGTGTATCTCCTTTAGTTTCTGAGATATACTGAAAATAAAAAAAATTTGCAAACATTTTTTACGTTCAGACGCAAATATCTTTGGTACTATGCTAGATGCGGGAATACGACTTGAAACACTTTCTGTAGTAAATTTATTTATCTACAAAAATAGTCTCTTGATATTTTCGCGTATCTCCTTTAGTTTCTGAGATATGCTGAAAATAAGGAATTTTCCTCATGAATAGAACATTCGTGAGGAAGGACATTCTGGTGCTCAAGATAGTTATTATCGCAGTTATTTCAAGTTTCAAGTGTAAATGCCAATTGACAGAACAAAATGGCGGTTTTAACACCCTGTCAGAACTATTTGAATACCCTGTATGCACGCCTTGATTTCGTTACTCCAGCTGGATTATCAATGATGATAAATACGAATTCTTCTGGTTCGAAGGAGATCAACTACCGCAATATGTTAGTGATGTACTCACTGATACCTCTAGTGAAAGCAGCAAAGATGACAATGATTCAGGTATGCAGATATTACAGTAAATATAAAAACAAAAATATTACATTTTTCTAATTCATTTGTTTCAATTTTATAGATATGGAGTCCCGTGCATCGAGTGATCTCGATTCAGCAGACGATGAGGAGGGTGATTCCGACTGGCTAGAGAATAAATTTTTTTATACTTACTTTTTTTTTACTTTCCACTCATACTTTTTGTTTTATATTTACTATCATATGTTATTCAAATAAAAATTCAAAATAATTAATCACGAATTCGTTATTATTCAAAAAATTTGCTTAGTTGTACATTTATTTGAAATAATAAAAATAATTATGCGTTGAAATTACGATGTTTTTTGAGATATTTTTTATTTATTTCGTGTATTTCCTTTTTGGAACATTTTTGATATGATCAAAAAAAGATATTAATGATTCAACATACATTTACAATGTTTTTTATCATCGAGATCGTGGAACTTCAATAATTTCGATTTTTTTTCAAAAAATTTTCATAATTTTTTTCATGGCAATCGGGTTTTTTTAATTATTATAGTAATACAATTACAATAATATTCATCATATTTTGGGGTTCTCAATAGACACTGATTATATTTTTCTGAAATCAGTAAGTATCATTATGAAAATCAGATAACACAATTGCAACGAAAAAAATTTTTTCGAGTTCGAGAACGCAACAATAGAAGCATCTGAAAAAAAAATCATTGAACTTTCTTTCAATGGGTACAGAAATATATAAAAAATCGGATGATTCAAAAATAATCGGAAAGAATTTGGCTAAGGTGACTTGTCCTTAACATTTCATCGCATGACTGCGTTGAAAAATGTATAATGGTATAGGGCTCAATTTCACTATTGCTAAAAATGACATTTTTCGACGTTTCTGAACTTGTAGGAATAAAAAAACATGGTTTTAGGGAAATATTAATTAGTACATCTCCAACGGTTTGTCGGCAATGGAAAGAAAATTCTTTATTCTCAGTATATCTCAGAAACTAAAGTAGACAAACAAAAATATCAAGAGACTATTTTTATGGAGAATTAAATTTCCTACAAAAAGTGTTTCAAGTCGTATTCTCGCATCTAGCATAGTTCCAAAGATATTTGCGTCTGAACGTAACAAATTTTTTGCAAATTTTTTTAATTTTCAGTATATCTCAGAAACTAAAGAAGATACACCAAAATGTCAAAAGATCTTTTATGTAGAGAATTAAATTTTCCACAAGAAACAATAATACAACTTTCTCGTATGTTGCATATTTCCAAATATATATGCGGTTGAAAGTAAAAAAATGTTTACATATTCAAATCGTTCTGCCAGGATGTTAATGCCGCCATTTTGTTCGGCAAATTGGCATTTACACTTGAAATAGTTGTCACAACAACTTACTAAAAGATGAAGCTTAACTAAATAATAAAAAGTTCATCGCTCACACGACATGTTGGGGGTGATCTGCCACCCCCTTATGACTGGCCAATCGTTCTGCAAATATTATATCGATGATTGTGGGCTATCAGAGGACTACTGGAGAAAATTTCAGCCCTAACTAAATAATAAAAAGATGCAGTTTTTTTTACACGTTGGGGGCGTTCTGCCACCCCCCTTATGACTGGAATCCGGGTTAATCCTCGCGGATGACACTTAGTTATGCCCCTCTCAACATCCTCTCAAAGAATAGGCCTTAACTAAATCATCACCGAAAAATGTCACTGGCTCTCCTACTAGTAGCATAGAATGGATAGATTATGAACGAACACTTTTTTATTCGTAATGAACTTTCCTTTCCTGATTTTACTCAAAAGTTATAACATTTTAGTGCGATTTAAATTGATTATGATCGAATATAAATAAGTTATGAAGGTGAATCCACTTTAAGACGAAAACATTAGATATTATGAGCTTGTTTTAGAAACATACATGTTTTGAAATAAAACTCAGGTTTCTGTAGTCTATTATCAATATCAATATTATACACCTTCTGTCCGATGGGAGTATTATTTGTATGCTGTGGGTGACAGCAATGCAAGTTATTTCGATAATTTCTGAAATATTGTTTACCATAATTGAATATATAATCATATTATATGGTTATATTTCAGGTATACATCATACACGATGAAATAACAGAGGTATATATAAGTTGCCTTTAAGGGGTTTGAACATCATGTACATAACAAAACAAACCAATATTGTGTAATGATATCCTAAATAAAAATTTGATTATGTGTACCTATCCAAACAATTTTATAGAAGTCACTTATAATATACCTAATGCATGAATTATTTCCATATATATTTAGAACTAGTTCATGAATGCTTTATCATTGTAGAAGTAAACAGGAATGGAAGACATGTGCTTAGCCTATTTCTCAACTACCAAAAATGGGGGCGAGCGTTACACCGATTTTTGTGTCTAACTCCATAACGAAAGTAAGGCAACGGGTAATGAGACAAGTAGTTGGATGGATAACAACCAGACCAGCGAACCACAACGGTCTTGCCCCAATCTTCTAGCGGCTTATACATTAGCTTAAAATACAGAAGTTATGCAATATCAGGTGAGGATTGTGTAGTTGATATACCGCCTTTGGAGTGGATGCAACGAAGACGGTCTTTTGTCTACAAGATGTTAGACAGTAAAAGATTAGGGATCTTTTACTGTCCGTTTTGGAAGATAATCGACAAAATTTCCAAGTTGGGGGTAGCTCGTCTCTTTGCATCGGTAGTCGGCCTTGGCAGCGAATAAAAAAAACTGTCAAAAATTAGTGAAATGAGAAGTGACTAGCTACGTGAGATGTTTATTATCTAAAAAAATAAAATCGCACAAGATATTTCGGAAAAATCTTTCACACTAATTTTTTTAGTAACTGAAAATTTACATTCTTTTTTATATTTGAAGTTGAAGATTTCAAGTAACTTAAGTATCAATAAAAGTTACGTTAACTAGAAAAAATACTAGTCCAACAAATAAACTAGGTATGATAATAAACAAAGTGAGATAGATATTCACTATATTTTAAGATATTTGTTACTAAAAGAAGGTAATATTCAAGAAAATAGAATTTTAAATGTCTGTATACAGACAGACAAATAGAAAGATAACGTAAATAAATATTTGCTAAATATAAAACAGTATGATAATTGTCAAATTAAAGGTAACGTTAAGTTAGATTATTTATTCGTTCCTCGTAGAGAGGTAATAACGAATTCCACATAAAGTAAAATAAAGATATATAGCTTGACTATATGTTTACTGTAGATCATTAAAAGTTAATCAATTGCCAGATAACTAGGCAGGTATCTTTGCCAGAGAACTAGGCAAGGCTCCACTAGAGCAGCGTTTCTAACTAGATACTAAGTAAACGTTCAAGTAAGCACTCGATATTTTAAATTTAGAAAAACCTTACGCTGCAGAGGTCTGGTTGGTAAATATATGCACTGGTATGAAATGATCCACCACAAAACAAATGCACCACATTGTGTAATTCTCACAGAGGTTATAGACAAATAGGTTTCCTCCAAAGGGATACTAAACTCCAAATGTCACCAGTCATTACTCTTCACAGAGCTACCAACGTAACCAAGTGATCTAAAACATCAACAGACAAAGACACAAAACTAACTACGATACAAAATGGCGACATCCGTTGCCGGGTAAATCGAAGATTTACAATAACCGAAAAGTTAGTTTAAATTAGCACACGAAATGATTACAATATCAGAGGGATATTACATAAATCGCTAACAAGGCACGATAAATCGATACTAATCGACATTAATGATGGCTGTTCCAAAGAACAACCAATATGAACAGATCACCGAAAAGAAAATTCGCTCAAGGCGTAAATTAAGATAAATACGGTAAAATATTATTATGAAAATTACCTCAAAGGTACGTTTAATCAATATAGCAACTTTCTAAATAATGATGATTATAAAATTACACGATAATACCAGAAAACATATAAATTTTACCACACCACTAAACTACAGGTGTCGTCTTCACAACGCTACACTAGTAAAAAGGAAGTAGCACCGTAGTGTTCACCACCTAAACTCGATTTTAATAATTTGGAAAGAGACAAACATTTGAGACTACAGTATGAGCAATGAATACAAATAGATATTTAGGCATTTTTTTATAAGTGCAAAAATCTACAAAACCAACCAGTAGAAATCAGTGGCGCCATCTGGACTAGACTGGTAGAAACTTTATTCATCGCGGACAACAACAAACTGGAATAAAATGGCTTGCAATTTCGTTACAATGAGGGCTACTGCCCTTGAATTCACCACGAGAGGCGCTAGTATAAGGTAAGTCACTGAACGTTAATGATGGCAGAAGGGGAAAGTAGTAATTTATCTGCTCAGTAGGGAAATTATTGTACCTATCAGAGCTGTCTTGTCATTAAAGTTAGGTTATATCAAGCATGAGCATGACGAAAACAACGAATGGCATGATTGTTACTTACGACTTTCTGTAGTAGACTCCTTTTGTAACGCATTATCGTGAGGATTAAAATGTTCCTTACAAACACACGAGTGTTTGGAAGGAGTAAAGTTATCCATGCGAATCGCTACTAACCACTGTTTTAGGTAAGTTTTGTCTCTCGGAAGCATATGTCCGCCTTTTGTTTCCGAACAAAATGGAACTGCACAACACTGAGGCATAATTAAAAGTTTTTTTATTTACTGGTGTAAGAAATAATTATAATAAAACCTTATAAACTTGTTCCGCGCCTAACAATAAAAATAGGAACAGTCTTTTGAATATTAAATACTGTCGTTAGACTTTTAAAATACATTTTTTTTTAAATGTAAGGAATAAGTTAATGCATATAAATATTGTTTTTATTCAATTTTGAAATTAGCGGAGTTGCTAGAATTGTTCTTATTCTTACTCAAAACTTATATACCCAACCAAAATTAGAGTCATTAAGGATGCCTCCATCTTTAAACTTAAATAAAATAAGTTGTATTTGTGATACCTTTCTTTATTTTATTTTATTTTTATTTTGAAGTACATGACATACCATTATGAATGGAGAATAATATCAGTCAAGTGGCCGCCGCGGCTTTTTTGGGTGGCGCGTAGCCTGGAGGTCCAGTTTTCTATGATTTTAATGCATAAATTAATTTTAATCTCACCAATGACGCAAACAATGTTGACCTTTAAGCTGTTAATCATTTGCGGTTTGTCGGTATAGACCAAAGATTTTATGTCGCCTCAGAAAAAAGTCTAAAGGCGTGAGATCATACGACCTAGGAGGCCAGTTGACATCACCACCTGCCGAAATAACGATGCCTTCGATATTCTCACGCAGGAAGTTCAATGTTTTGGGAGCAGCATGACACCTGCCGTCTTGTAACCTTATATTTGTTTAGTCCACAGCATTCAACGACCGCCTGATACCTATCGCTGTTGACAGTGATTGCACGTCCTTGTTCATTTTGGAAAAAATTTGACCAAAATCCACACCACACAGTGACTCATTCGAGATGCATTGAACGCTCTTGAACCTCTTGTGGATTGTAATTGTCCCAAATGCGGCAATTTCGCTTCTTAACGAATCCATTTAAGCAAAACGAGCTTCGTCGCTGAAGATGATTTTTCCGCCAAAATCAGGGTTAATCTCCAATTGCTCCAAAGCCCAGTCAGCGAATATACGGCGCTGTTTATGGTGGTTTGACTTCAGTTCTTGCATCAATTGAACTTTTATGAAGCGCTAAGTTCAGACGCATAATGCGTCAAGTTGAGGTATGTGAAAGACCAAGTTCTTCTGCACGACGAGGAACTGATTCCCAGAACGGCAGCAATATTTTCAATCGACCTTACAGTTCGTACACATGCAGGTGTTGTTTGATCTGCAACCGATCCAGTTGATCCAAATTCATTGACTAGATGACGAATTGTGGACTACAGGGCGATAACATCGACCGTAAATTCCTCGTAACTCACGGAAATTTTGATGAATATGACACTTATTTTGATGATAAATTATAATAATTTCCAAGCGTTGTTGAATCGTATAATTTTTTAAGATTAAACAGCAACACTTACTAGGCACACCAGTGAAATATTAGAGAAATGTCTTTTCGAACATGGCCGCAATCAGCTGTCAAAGTTCCAGCGTTCCTATTGTAAAAATAATAAAATGTACAATACAATATACTTATTCAGAATAAAGCAGCTAGAGTATAGAAAGATGTCTTATATCAACGTAAATAAAGTTGTAAAGAAAAGAAAAAACAAAAACAAAAATTCTACGAAGGAAAGTAAATACTGTGGAACAGCCAACATCATGTCTACTTATGTATTTCTTGAGTGAAATAAGGATCGGGAGTTAAGTGTTTGCTAAAGAACTGTGGAGTAGAAGTTTTTATTATCTTATATCTGAATGATCGTAGATGTTATCTTTTAGTTATATTAAGTTTAACGTCTATAAATGTTCATTAACACAGCCTTTTGCCGAATTAAAAATAAAGCAGATACATTCTGCATTTTCTGCATTCTGTTTGTTTGTTGCACGAACTATATCACACAGTAATCTTTACTATATAATTTAAATAGTATATAACATGTTTTTTTTCATACATCATTTATATAATGAAATCTCCATTTATATTCATAATAAACAAAGTTTTTAATTCGTTTGGAAGGAAAGACAGTATTGTATCGATTTCTGCAGAAATACTAACATCATTTATAAATTCCGTGTTATTACAACACTATAGGTCTATCTATTAATTTTTAAATAATGGTTGCTAGAAAACTGCACAATAAATTTCTTTCCCACGCATGAAAGTGCGAATTTGTCTTATATGGTTAGTAAATCTGGATATCGATTTTTCTACAACCCAATAATTATAATATTAAAAATACCAGATACATTTAATTCAATAAAAAATGCAGCACCATATTTCCCTGAGAAATGTTATTGAAATTTTCACCGAAGTTGTCCCTTAGTATAACATTATATTAATTGAAATTTCACCATTGTGAGAAATAACGAGTGGGTCCACCGTGATACACTCATTGACTCTGTTATACATGAAGAGATAATCAATGTCGGTTTGCGGTATGTCATCTCAAGCTCCTTGTATACGCCGCCGCACATCATACAAATTATCCAAGGGATGGGGAAATATATTCGTTTTCTGCCAGTCATACTCTAGACATGTTCAATCGGAGACAGATCGGGTGACTGTATCGGCCACTTTTTGATCGCCCAGTAGTTGGCATAAAATATTAATAATTAAGTTTATTTACGACTCCTCTTTTAGTTAGGCAATTTCTAACTTGCACAATTAAATAATAGGTTGTCTGTAGCGCTATAGTTTTAATGAATACCTCTATACCCAGGGCCATGGAGAAAAATCAGAGAAAATAACCAAAATCGCGGGAGTTGAGAGGAGAACCCAGCCGCGTGCGGTTAGTTGTCTAGACTTAAGCACGAGTGTGTTGATTTACCTTGTATTTAATATTTGATTAATGTAAAGTGAATATTGCCTAACTTGATTGTGTGACTTGGTTGAGGTGCTTGTACAAATCCTGAGCCTTTGGTGCTACGCACGTAAAATTTATTAGTTTTATGAATTCATTTGTTTTATTTTTTCAAGTTAATATGTGGTAAACACAGAAACCAAATAAGCATTAGTAATTATTATGTGGCCTATTCGTAGAACATTGAAAGTTATGTGGAACTTTACGAATAAAATAAGTCTTTTCAGTTTAAAACCCATCTCATATCTTTTCGAGTTTTAGTATGGGATGAGCTTTATAGTTCTCGTAAATAATACCAATTTATTATTATTAGGTGTAAACAAACAAAAACTGGTGGCGTTCAAGCATCACCTCTTTAGCTTCTAGTGAGAAGTTTGTTGTAACACGTACCGCATGACAATGGAAATTATGCTGTATGTAAGGCAGGTTCCAGCTCATCTATTATGCAATCGGCAGCAACCAAGTTACCTCGAGAACTAATGATGATCTACTGCCATAGCATATCCCACTGCATACCATCACACCTTGTATAAGGACTGTTTGAGGTTCAACAGCGATTTCCAAATTTTGTCATTATCCATGTTGGTGTCTCCCCATCCTACGTCCATCGTGGATCCACAGGCAAAATCAAGGCTCATCAATCATCACTTAACACTATTTAATGCCATTCCTTTTCAAATTCATTTTCTCATTACACCATGCCAACCTGAGGACGCGATGCGTGGAGTAAGGGATAAGCACAAAATCAGTTAGTAGGAATGAAGTCCCAAACTTCTAATTCAGCGATTTACTGACGCAATTGTCATTATTCGACCTAAAACTTCTATTCACTGAGTTCCTACAGCTATCGTAGTGGAATATCTATCTTGAGGAACCAAAGTTTTTAGGGGGGCTTTCTGTTCAATGCGTGGTTGTTTTGTAGCGTCCGAATCCGCGTTGTCGCTCATTCTTCCTTAGACAACATTTACCAACACGCTAATATTGTTACTATATTACGATCCACATAGTTGCCAATATCCCTTAAAAAAAGCTCGGTTTCCCTCACATCGATTAATTGGCCTCGTTCAAAGTCATTTAACTGACGAAATTGGCACACAAAAATAAATCTACAAATTTGCTCAATATTTTTGTAAAAGCCTTCAATCCCCAAAAAATATTGACATACATACATAGGCAACATGTCCTGATGATTCGAAAATAGAATGTTATTCTATTGGTTGTTTAACTGACGCGACGGCAAACATAAATTATTCGGAATATGTTTTGAATAGATATACACTTTAAAATAGAAACCATTCATAATACTAATTACGTTACATAATTTATAGACACATTAAAAACAAATCCAAGTTTCAGTGTGGTGGGACAATCCTATTCTTTCTAGATATTTAAATTATTTAGATTTCCCAGATCATCAGATTTATAAGTATCCAAAACGCGTATACTCAGTCTCGATATTGTTTTAATCACAGGTAGTTAAATTTCTCTTTATTTAATTATTGTCGAATATATCAGTTTTTACTTTATTGAAAATGTTTTATTTATGAAGCTACCTTAATGGGAATATTTTTGAATAAATTAAATTAAAATTTTATTACTTCGTTTAAACGAAATGATGTAAAAATGATTTTCCTTCTGTACTTTCTGTTACTGGTTTCACAAAGTTTTCTAATATATTTATAAACGTATCTAAAGCAGTATGGAAACTAAAAGAAATTTTATGTAAAAATTCGTTGTATACAAGAAAATACATTATTACAAACTTTACTGGTTTCTTACTTTGGAAAAGGCGTATAAATTGTGATATTAAAGACGTATTCTGATCGAATTAACAATTTCTTCTTTTAATTTGTTTTCGCCATATTTATTTGGTATCAAATGTTATTGGAATAAATAGGTTCCTATTTTGCAGTTTACACTAAGAATTTCCTTCTATTAACAGGGCATAGTAACAAATAGCAGAAGTTACAAAATTCCAATAACTAATTAAAATAACAAACTCGCAATTTTATGCATTGTACAACAGATACTATTCGAGACGGTGCTGTTTGTTTAAGAGTCGAATGCGTGGTTGACCATTTGATAACGGAATTGGTTAAATCTTTCCTCATTTGGCACATTCAACCAATTTTGGAAGTATTTAAACATAGTTTTGAGCCACACACACACTAGAAGACAGGATGGGATCCCCCTCAATTTATAAATGTAAACATAGTGACAACACAGTAAATTATTTGGTTTAAAATTTATTTTAAGTCTAATCTTACAGAAACTAGTGGGTTTTATTAAGCAAACTCTTCCTATAGAACTACTTTTTGCCGACAATTTTCAGAAAATAGAATTGAAATTTTCTGTTCTTGTACTCTATCATAAATTGAGTGCATTGTACAAACAATGTACAGTACCTTATTTCCTAATTATGTCTCATTGATCAAAGCAGAAATTATTTATTCATGCAAGTTTGCCAAAGTAAAACAGAATAATTTAACAGCTTTCCAAATATAGGTACCACAACTTTTTAAAATTATCGCACAGAAAATAGCTAACGTTGTTGCAAATTAAAAAAAATCGATCGCTTACGGCAAGGTTGTATTTAAATAATAAGCCGAGAAATAATATCTTGACGTTTTTTTTCCAAATTGTGAAAAATCCAGAAAAGTAAGAGATAGATACGGCATGTAGCATACAGTAAACAAAGCGCAAAAAGTAAGCGATTTTTTTGATATATCCTACTTTCGTTGAGGCAGCTTTCATTATGTATATATCGTGAATATAAAAAAAAGATGTTCATACGATACAAAATCTATATTTTTGTTAAATTTCATTAAAGGCAGTTTTCTGTACTTCTTAAAATAAAAAAAATTATAAGCGATTGCAGTTTAGGCACCTCATCAGTTTTTGGCTGTAACTGAGAAAATGTTCCATGGATCTCAAATTTGATTCCGCAAGCATATATCCTGTCAAAAATAGAACTTATGAAAATAAAATTGAATCACCGAAATCAAAATGCCGCTAATTCACTGTTTTCCAAATATCAGTTTATGATTTCATTTGATTTTGTATTGTATTTTACTTTCATCGAGTGCAAGAAACCTCCAAGTCTGCGACGTTTGGTATTCATATAACGCCTTGATATTTATGTGGAACGCTTAGCCATTTAACAATTGACAATCTAAGACAGTTGATGAACATTTTTATTTTATGGACTTAGGGCCGGTTTATCAATGCTCAGATAAGTTAACTTATCCGGCAGATAGTGACTGTCTAGTGGTTAATCTGTTTATCAATATTAATAGTAATAAGCAAAAGTTATAGGCAAAGTGCTGGGTAAAATAACTATAACTTTCAAGTAGTGGATATCGTATTAACTAAAGAATAGGTAGAATAACGCAAGCACAACAGAAATATAACAGATAAAAACGTAATTCTTTTTTATTCTGGCAGTCAGAATGTTATGAAAATGGAAGTGTTTGATTATTTAAATGATAATGAGAAATTTGTTGAATTAATCGAGTGGGAGAGGAGACCATATGTGTTAAGCTGAGAGAGAAAGGTGAACATTTTGAAGAAATGCATGATCACGACTATTTTGTAAGGTTTTGTCTACAAAAACAGAGTTTTATATATTTTGGGGCCAAATGAACACGTACTTGAATTTGAATCGTCTAACCGTATTTCATAATTTGTATTCGTAATTTGTATTTAATTATATAATAATAAAAGTGCAAGCTGTATGTAAAAGTAAAGAAATAATTAATAATATCTATCCTATTTTTCCCATATTTGTTCTTTATGTTGCCAGGTTATATAATGCTGTCGGATTGTTTTATTTTTCAAAATAAGATTATATATTGGTTGATAATACACAATAAACTTTGTCTCTCAGTATTACTATCATTCGCACCTCTTCTTACTTTCCATGTTTTCTATGAAACCATTAATTTTCGATACACAAATTAATGTTATATTGAATATCAAATATCGTGTTACACAGACGAAGGGTAAGGCAGCCATCTTCTAAGTATGGGAGCCAATCACAAAGATT
The DNA here is from genome assembly GCA_029963845.1 of Rhamnusium bicolor. Taxonomy (NCBI): domain Eukaryota; kingdom Metazoa; phylum Arthropoda; class Insecta; order Coleoptera; family Cerambycidae; genus Rhamnusium; species Rhamnusium bicolor. The sequence goes on along the minus strand of JANEYF010004058.1, from coordinate 1,274,152 downwards.
TGCTGAAATATTAGTACAGCCAACTTACGAACAAATTGTTTGACCTAAAAGATAATTAACTAAGAGGTTATAGTACACTTGATAAATGATTTCAACTTTAACTACAGGTGTAACTAGGTGATTTTTCCGTAGATTGTTTTCTGTTATAATAACACTTAATTGGGTTTCTCTTTCACTTTGATACACCCTATATCCTATAACATGTATTAATGTGTATTTCAAAAGCAGCTTTGAACAAAGAGTTAATTTATTTTGTCAAATACTTGGAAGAACAATTAGTTCTCACGGTAATTGTTTCAATTCGGTTTCTTTTTTCAGGGTAAAATTAGTTATTTTATTATTGAGTATGTGAGCCAAGTAAAGGGAAAGAATTATAATTTAATGCAATTCAATTAAAAGCCAAGTTTAATATTAGAAATATAGTTAATCCACTTATCTTGATTATAAACGATCGTTGTCTTGCATTTTAAGTGTCACCCGGTATATTTGAAAATATGCAAGTTGATAGAATCATAGTTCATACTAGGAAAGAAAGCATTTTTCTTAATAACAAATCTATTTCAATTTTTAAAATAATTTACAGGATGAAATATTAGTTGATTTATTTTAAATATTAATTGATGGCGGTTTTAAATAATTTCTCATTGGATACATAGTTTCAAAATTATTTGAAAGCGATTCCCAGCCTCAGAATATTTTATAAACATTTGTTTATATGAATAAACGCAGGAAATTTGTTTAAGTGCGAAGCGCCAAACTATGTAGCTTAAATAACGTTTACCACAGATAGTAGCTGGTAACTTCGCTCGTCGCACAGATTCAACGTCCCAATTTGGGTACAAATCAAAATGGGCCGATTAAAAAGACAGTTCGCAGTCTTCAGTTCTACGATCCACCAGCAAGCAGTAACAGCTCCAGGTTCACCGAAAACCAGTGGTAAGAATTATTTCCGTAAATTGTCGTTTGTATCCGATATCAATAAGTAAAAAATCATGGATTATCTATTCAGAAACGAGCATCGGGAGTACGTCACACAACATTAACTGCTAGATAACTATCTAACACTTTTAACTAAGGATTGATAAACCGTCCCTTAATTGGTTTTTGATTTCCGTGATTCAATTGTTTTGGCCTTCGTGGCTCCCTTATAATAGACAGTCTGTATATTCACATCCACAAAATGTTTGCTACATATAAATGCCATTAAAACGAATGTTCTTGGGAAATTATTTCAAGCCCGTCATATTTTAAAATAAAAGATTTAACGTTCTGGATGAACATGGAAACTTGTTTCATTAATGACAGAGAAGTGTTAACAAATTAGGTCATGTGCTAATATAATTGCAGAATAGTTGGTTGGCGTAGTAGAATAGCTTGCAATATAAGCTTAGGCATTCGAGATTACGTTATTACATTCTGATCGTTGTTCCGATCATGTCGGACATAATCCAAATCCAAATATGAAAAGGATTTCCAGCTATTTTCAAGCTTGCCGATTCCTTTGTTCTAACTCCTAATTATTTATGATTAAGTGGGTATTACAAAGGAGCTTTTGGAGATTTGTATACAGGGACTGATATATAAGGCATTTTTCTAGGAAACTGATTAACAAAATTGAAGTGAAAAAACGTTTATTATTTCTTTTACGCAAAAACGTGCTGCGTTCTAAAACTTTGTTTTTTTTCAATATAGCAAATAAATATTTTTTTCACGTCAGTAAATTTTTTGAACTGTTTTTTCCGACAACGGTATAAATGTACAAATACAGGCTCCCGTGGGCTCTTTGATGAGGCAAGTGTGGGAGTGGTCTCAATATCTTCGTTTAACATTACTACTCAAGATTGTTGCTTGGCACTTGGCAGCAGAGAGAGAGAGAAGAAATATTGCTAATGTGGGACAGAGATGAACCAAACCACTTTACAGTGAAAGAGAGGAGCTTAAGGCGAATTTAGGCTTCACACTTTCGATGTGCATCGCGGATGATTCATATGTAGTGAAAGGTGTAAACATTGTTTTCATCTGCATTTCATCCAATGTGTACATCCAATGACCAGTGAACAAAGTAGAAGTACTTTCTACTTTTAATTAAGCGAATGAATGATTCAGTCGTAGTGAAATGGCAGTGAAATGTCTAAACTTGTATTTTATAAAGTGTGTGCATTCAATATCAAGTAAACAGGCGTTCAAATAATACACTGTTTTGCCGCTTAAATTAATTGTACAAACAAAATTAGAAAATGTCATTTCCATGGAAGGATGAACATATGGAAACATTTTACTTCCTCACCCCTCAAAGTGAGAAAGTTATGTATTCGTGAAAAAGACTAGGCTGCTGTCAAATAGCGGTGTGGATTGTGACAATATATTTTAGTAAATCTGTAGTAAAATGTTAGTAGTAATTAAAAGTGAACAAAGAGTTCTTAAATAAAATTTTGAAACACCTTATGTTAAGTGCATAGCGCATTTTGCAAACAAATTCTGGGGGGCCGTCCCCGACTTGCAGCTGACTTCTGCATTTGCCTCCACATTCTATATGAGTTGATTTTATTATGTACCCCCCTGTTGTTTTTTCTGAATCCGCCCCTGATTGGCTGTAAGAGACAGGTTTTCCACAACACGAGCCGTTGAAAATGATTGAACAGAAATTTTAGGAAAATGAGTAGGTATCATTCCGTATATCGACGAATAAGATCTTTTGGTCTTCGTTTCTAACGACCATTTTTTTCTAACGACCATTTTTATGCCTATCCATTACTTCATTTTTTTATCGTAATTGGAGGCTGGAGTAATGTAATGAACGAGTGCATTGGGTGCAGGAATGGTATTTGTGGTATAGTGACGAGTGCCGATTTTATTTGTGGGCCCATGATGGACGAAGGAGGGTGAGACGTTTCCGTGAAGAACAAGTATCTGTTGAAAATTATATTGCCCTTACATGCGCAGTGATGGTTTGGGGTGCAATATGTTTGGCACTAGGTTACCTTTGGTTTTAGTTGAGGACAATTTGAACGCTACCAGTTACATAACCAACGTGTTAGAACGAGTTGCAGTGCCATATCTTTGGAAGTTGGTTAACCCCTCCAATACCAGTTATATTTTTAGAGAGCCCTCAGCATGCATGCAACACAATTTTTTTTCTCAAATTTCATTAAAGGACATGGCACCCGAACAAGAGGGATCCTGGGTTTCAGTAGTTTATTCTGAAATTTTTTGTACACTATATTATGACCCAGGATGACACTTGTATATGCGCGAAATCTTTGTGAGCCTACCAGAAAACAGGTCCGAAGGTTCCTTCTTTTGCGAAATTTAAAAATATTATTTTTCTCTTTGGATATGAATATCCCTTAAAAAATCGATTCGTATAAGGATTTTGAAGCATATACTTGTTTAATGGTGTCCTATAATCAAAATATTCGAGGTGCTATGATAGTTAATGATAAATACTAACTTTTATAGTTCTAAAAAATGTATTTTAGATGCAAACTTGAAAAAATATTGAAAGAATAAAAATAATGATAATAACAATAATAATACAATTGCTTGTTTTATTGAAATATTTTTAAGGAAATTGCACTAAAAAAATTCAAGAGTAAAGTTAAGAATAGAACTGATGATTAAACATTTATTTCTAAATTAGCAGATAGAGCCAAACATACTAAAAATAAAATAATTAAACACAAATCAGTTGTAATACAACCTGATTTAAAAATTCTGGGTCACAATATATTGTACAAAAAATTTCAGAAAAATCTACTGAAAACCAGGATCCCTCTTCGGGTTCCATGTCCTTTACTGAAACTTGTTTTTTCATCAAAAGAAACCATTGAAGAAACTGCAGTTATAATATTTTAATATCCATACCAGTGAATCCACGCGTGGATATACATAGGATACCAGGAAATTCACATATGGATATTATGCTATACTAGTATATCCACTAGTGGATGTTCAAAATAATTAACTAAACAGTTCTATTTTGAGACAACTTGTAAATTATTGTGATAGTATTATTATGACAGGAACCTAAAATTGTCGAAATTCTCAGAGCCCTATTTCACTCATGAGTCTTCGCGTATGGATCTATGGGTTATACCAGAGCATATTCTATGCATTAAAAGTGTAACAGTGCATTATTACAGAATATCCACATACATATATCACGGTACGCCAAGGACATCTTTGGTGTGGAATGGGTTAATTCAAGTTTGCAACAAGCTAATACCCGTCCCAATAGGACTACACAGTTTTTGGAAGAACCTAATGTGCATATCATGCTTCCATGTCTAGCACGTTCACCCGATCGCACATTTATCAAGGATAAGATCAGCACAAGATTGCGCAAATTACCTCACCTGTCAGACAATGTCAATTGTCACTAATGTTTTTAGGAATGCAGGAATGGCGGTAACCATACATGCATACGTTTTAAATTGTAGTACATGCAGCCATTTAATAGAGGGCATCTTGTACAACTGAAATACCACGATGGCCCATAATAAATGTCTAGCTTATATTTGTATCAGTTCCTCTACTGGATATTACGGGTTTTATTCAAATCAATAAATGTTCATAACAGTTTAGACCTGATATTACCTTACATAATGTTCATGATTGTTCATATTTTTTAATTCGGCTAAATACTCACTGGACACTGCATTAATACCATTTATTTGTAAAATGCAATTCCCTCTTAAAAGATAAATGTTGGTTTTCCTGAGAGTTCGTACACGTACTAAATATGAAATATCCAGAGAGGATTTACTGAACTATCTTCTAATTTTCATAAAACGATAAAAAGAACTAACAACTATTCCCCAGCTACATATATACTGCTTGGTATTCCGAACTTTCCGGAGCCATATTTCAATTTTTTAGTAAGAAACTTGAGCCAAGTAAGTTTGGGCATATGTTAGGATGACGGATTATGAATAGCTGCCTTGCCTTATATTTAATAAAGATAGCAAAGCGCTATAAATTTGTTAGTTAAGGCAGAGGAAGGCAGAACTTAGCTAAAAGCACCAGTTGGTTTTTATGATCTTTGTTATGAATTTTCACAAAAAGCGATTATCTCACAGATTGTTTTGCGAAATGCCGCCATAAAACATAACAATTTCTGTTGTACGAACCACTTTATGGGGGGTGTAAATTAAGAAATACGGTCTTAAGCAAAGAGGTAGGCAAAGGAGGACGAAATTAATAATTACTAAAATAATTTTAATGAAAAAACAATAAAGACCAACTTCCAAACTTTTGTTAAGTACTAAGTAATCATGATTAAAGACGGAAGACAAATTGACTGGTAAAATATTCAAATAATTTTTGTCACATTCTTTATTGGAATACAAGTTTATTGCTTTTCTTGACAGCATAAATTATATTTTTGATAGCTTTCTCGCAATTTGCGCTCATTATTACATTATTAGTAAAAGTAAACAACACAATTACGGTTTATATTTAGCTAAACTTGTATACAGCGTACAGCAATAATATGGGATAATATTTTTTAATTTATTTTGAAATTTTTTTAAATAACAGTTTTTTGGTTTACTTTTACTACATTTCGGTGCCAAACCGCATATTTTTTTACATGCAACAGATCAACTTTTTATAAGATTACATAAGGAAAGTTTCAAGAAAAATATATTTTTTTTGTTATTAACGGAGTTAATGCTGGCTGCATGTCACAGCCAGCTATGACAACCAATAACTAACATAAATAAGACATAACTTGAAGTGTTTGAAATGTAGACTGCTATTTTGTAAACAACGTTTCAACCGTTCCGTAAATGACTGCCTCACATTTTCATGTACGTCATGCACGTTTGTCAACATTTCAATGACGATTTGAGCTTATCTAAGTAATTTTGTCGTTTCTTGTAAACGTGATTTTTATCTCACACCATAAAAAGATGTCACAGGGTGTCAAATCAGAAGACCGAGTAGGCACTCTACTGGTCCTTTACGGTCAATCCCTTGGTTTGGGAAAATTTCACATAATTTCTGAACTCCAATATAGACTAGTCAAATTAAGCAAAAATCAGGCCCATTTTCGCGATAATTTCCAACCATTCCCGACCAATACCATTCGATTCAGTTTTTTTTTGAATTCTCATGATCAATTTTGCCGTAAGTTATATGAGGAAGAATTTAATTTATAAACAATTAAAGTTGTGAAAATGATGAAAATCGATGTTTCTAAATATTCAACTTCAAACTCTGCGAAAACAGCAACAGATAGAGAAAAATTGCTCAGAACATTTTCTATAGAGCGTTAAATTTCCTTCAAAAAAGTCCACGACGGCATATCTCTACGATGAATAGTTAAGGCGTTACAATGAGTTAAATGTTTATTATTTTTCTACTGCGAACTGGTCAGCTGTATACGCAACGCGCATGCGCGACTAACGGGCCCATTTCTCACGTAATGGCTGCCTGCGCAGACCATTTCAAAGCGGACTTGCTTCAAATCATTCATTTTTTTTCTTTCCAACAGTTTAAATTATAGATATATACAGCAGAAGAATAATAAATATTTAACTCATTGTAACGCCTTAACTATTCATCGTAGAGATATGCCGTCGCGGACTTTTTTTGGAGGGAATTTAACGATCTATAAAAAAATGTTCTGAGCAATTTTTCTCTATCTGTTGCCGTTTTCGCAGCGTTTGAAGCTGAAAATTCAGAAACATCGATTTTCATCATTTTCACAACTTTAATTGTTTATAAATTAAATTCTTGCTCATATAACGTACGGCAAAATTGACCATGAGAATTCAAAAAACATACTGAATCGAATGGTATTGGTCGGGAATGGTTGGAAATTATCGTTTTGAAAAACCCTTAATCCATCTTGAAAAAAATAAATTGTTATTGGGATAAAGAGCTTCTTTCTGTTGGTCGATTTGATGTTTCTCTGCATGAAAATGAAAAATTTTTAAACAAGATTATGTGGATTTACCAAAAATAGAATTATGAACTGGTAAAATTGCCATTATTGCTCAGATAATATAATAACACTCTAGATGGTCTAAAGAAACAAGTTTTTAAACAGTATTTAGTGTAAACATGTGATGAAGGATGGTCAATGGATTTTTAGTTGGGCCTTATTTATATGAAGATAATTTTATGGGTTGAACTATTTAAATTTCCTTCCTAGCTGCCTTTACTGTTGGAAGAAATTCCAATTAATCATCGTCAGAACATGTGTTTTCAACAAGATGATGAACCTCCTCACAACTTTTGCGATGTTAAAACTATTTTTTTTTTAGATTACCATGGAAGATGGATAAGCATCAATAAACCACTCCACGTGCAACTGATATGACTCCACTTGATTTATTCTTAATGCTGTTAGTTTTAATTTATGAATTGTTGTTCTAACCTGTTATTTTTGAATAAATTTAAAGAGCATCCTTAGTTTATTGTTATATACTTTTATGAAAAATCCTGTAATACTACTACTTCAGTAAAATTTAAATTAACCGTTATTTACTCATGATTATGATTTTTCTTTAAATAATAACAATAACTGATATTATATTGAGAGGACACCAGATCGTTTCTGTTTACGTCAATTTTTACTTTATTGGTGTAACATTTTTCTACACTTATAAATTGGTTTATGTTTCGTGAAAGAAACTGCTGAGTGTAAAGATGTCATAATAATTTTATGGAGCAAATGTTAATATTAGCTCTAAATTCCAGTATAGTTCAACGCTCTAAATGCCATATAACAATTAGTTAATTAAACATTTTAAGCCACATTTTGCTGTGTTCATTTGTTGAACATTTTACTTTATTCTTCATTCGTTTTTCCGATGTATTATGTAGCTGCCGCAGGATATTTGGTATGAGAGCGATTATTTTTAGACGGTTCTCTCTCTTTATCCTGAGAGCTAAATTCCTACATACAAAATACTTCAATCTTATGTGCTGAAACTTACGAACAAATGCTTTATTTTTGGATTATCCTATATTTTAAACAGTCAAAGCAGTGTGGAATTTTTAATACAACATATACGAATAACGCATCATAAAAAATACACTTCCAATTTAACAGGAACTTAAATCCTTGTTTTTTATTTTTTGACCATTCTGTAGTTTCAGAAACTAAACTATGTGGCATCTTTATCCGAAATATTTTAAAATACGACATCCATTTTGGCTGAAAATGACATATCTCCTTTACTTTGTCTGTCCTGGAGTGGGTTGGAACCTTCACGAAATACCAAAACACTATATACTGCACTCGACGCGCGTTTCGCCAACCAAGTTGGCATCATCTGGAGATTATTAAAACTGACTAGTTTTAATCATCTCCAGATGATGTCAACTTGGCTGGCGAAACGCGCGTCGTGTGCAGTATATAGTATTTTGGTGTTTCGTGAAAAACTACGTCAGTGTTACTTTTTCTGCGTATTTTTATAATATTTCTAATTCGTCATAATGACGTAGATTAAAAATGCAATTAACAACCAGTTTAAACGTATTATATAGATGTCTCTCCTCTTCTCCCTCTTTCTCCCTTTCACCCCCTCTCTCACGCTCTCTCGTTCTCTCTGACTGGTGTTCTCATTCGCTACGTACATACCTATGAGTAAGAAAAGAATATATCTCATAGTTAAGTAGCACAGCCACACAAAAAGAAAATATATTATGTAGCCTTTTACTCACGCTGTTTCATAATTGGGGATTAGTAATGTAGTAATAGTAGTAGTAATTAGTATTAATATATATTTTTATGATATAATTCAATTCACTATTCATACTATTGTCTATATTTATACAATTACCACTACAATTATTTTGCATTACATGATAACAATATGAAATGACCAAATTTAATTTATGTTATTTATTTACAAAACCACTATTTAGTTTTCCAAATAAAATATTAGAGCTTTGTATTTCCAATATTTTGTGTTTTTGCCCCAGGCACACTCGTCTGGCGCTATTAAAACCCCATGTGGACAAATCAATTTTAATTAACATTTTTATTTACTTTTGTTACTGTACACCCTAGGATATGTGATATATTATGTGTACTCAGTATTTATAACAATTTTGAAAATGTTATTTATACTGCATTTTATAATAAAATTAAATGATGTGTTATCAAAAATATAAAACATATCATGAAATTACAATCTTCATTCTATTTTATAGTTTAATTACTATTTTGCAGTATATTTTATTTACACACATTTATGAAGTATTCAAAGTATTTCTTCTTTGCTGTGTCAAATGTTCTGGTGACTGATTAGTGGAGTAGGTAGACATGTGTGGCGGGACATAGGCATACACATCCATAATATGCGTAATAAAAGAAAGTAACTAGTAACAAATGCAATAAACTGTTACAATTTATAACAATGTATGCACAACTTACCCTCTTAACTAGCTTAATGAACTAGCTTGGTTATCAGAAACTGGAGAAATCTGTAGAAACTATACAGCATCAAGTATGTTTCTATGGTTGTCTCCGTAAGTGATGTTCACTGTGGTGAAAAAATATGCTTATATTTTGAGAACAACCGTTTGATATCTATGACCAATTTGCCAATTTAATTTCTTTATTTTCTATTCTTTACATTGCTACCTTAACTAGGATGGTATACAGGGTGTCTCACCAGGAACTGAATCGATCGATATAGGGAAATGTACGCACTAGAAAATTTAGGGAGCTACCTACTAACAGCTGTGTGGTCAATCCAACTAAAATAATTACAAACATCTGGCACTTCTGGTTGTACCGGAAGTAGATACCAACTTGCATATTATAAATTTTAGGGTTTTCGAAAAGAGCATAAAATTCTGAGTCAAAAACATGGATATCCTATGCCTAAACCCAGCTGTTTCAGAGATATTTGACGTTTTAAGTAAATTTTGACAGGTGTCATTACACCTGTAAGCCATTGCTTACAATAACTTTTATAACTTTCTTCGCATAAAAGATACTCATTTACTTCTTGGCATGCAGAAAGACCATAAGGCAAGCTACGCTATACAGTCTAAAGAAATTCAATAATAGTATCCCAAGTGTTCAATTTTTGACGTTACATTTTGTAAACTTCAAACCGCGAAAACTTGCTTAAGTCAAATAGAACCTCCTATATTTTTTTACAACAAGTTATGTATAATTAAATTCCTTTTTTTTCTGATATAAGCATTGGGGTGGTTTAAGTTACAACCTTTTGAAATATTTGCGATTTTCTTAGAAATCGAAGAATTTTTAGTAAAAATGTTATCAAATTAGCCATGATTAGAAACAATCAGTAATGTCAGTCATTCTCTTATGTCAAAAAATGCCACCGCGTTTAAATTACACCCACGAAGACTTTTTGAATTTGTTTATCATTTATGGAGAATGTGATAAAGTAATATCAAGAACTTGTAGTACATTTGTTAGTAGATATCCACAAAACGGATAATAACACTGTAACATGAATATTAATTGGATTAAAGACACTTTGCATAAACTAAAATAGCTAAGATAAAATCAACTAAAAACATGATTCCATTTTAATTTAATAATTGTCAAAATTCCGCCCTCGAACTTCCACAGATTTTTCGCACCTTTGATTAGTTCTTCATGGGTAACTCTTCTAATTGAATCCTGTGATAAGTTTTGAAATGCATTTCTTACTCTCTGCATACAATCTTCAATAGTTGTTAATGGGCTCTCATAAACTTTATTTTTAATACAAGATAGATTTATTGGGGTTTAAAATAAAACAAAGAAGGTTTAGTGCCATATTCCCCAAAAAGAAACAATTATGCAGCTACGGCAGCTATTAATTAGAACAAATTACGCCAATAGCAACCCTAGCTACGAAAAAGTTGAGAGATTATTTAAGTGCAAAATTAAATTTGCATTCGAGAAATTGCAAAAAAAAATTTTTTTTAATGGTGAGCCATAATTATAATATAACACCACATGTAATTACAACCCCCTTTATCCCTGAAGGTCTGGAATGACTTGGTGTGGGAGAGGGTTATATACTAAGGGACAACGGACGCACATCCAATATCCGAGTATATTGGGATTAATTTCCCTTTCCGAAAAAATCCCAGTTCCTCCGAGGTTTCGAGACAAGTACGTTACCTCTAGTCCACGGAGCCATATTCTTGGCTAAAACGTAACAATGGGGGTATGCCGGTTGTGTTATTGTTAAAGTTTGGAATTAATTTGTTCACATTGAATGTCTTTCTACTTGTGTGTTGTACACACAAAATATTCCGTTTCAATATCTTCATTTTTTCAAAAGATATTTATATAAATATATATTTTTTTAAACTTTAACACTCTGCATCATAGAAACGAAGTTTCTAAGAACGAATATTTGTATGACAATATATTCTTAAATTTGGACAAGGGACACGATCCTTCATTTATGACATTCCATTATGTTACACTCTGTATACACTATAAATAATTTAGTCACAGAGTATAGGTCCTACAGGCAAAATGTTGGAAATCGGACGAGTGATTTTGGGTACAAAATTATTTGTTTTTCATTTACAAATTATTGTTTCTATCCTACTCGCCTGATACGTAATTATTGTTATTTTAATTGCAGTTTAACTACAATTGTTTTTACTATATATTCTACAACAGCTTACACTAAAATATTTGCTATTATATTTTCAAACCGGTTTCATAAATATAAAAAGGTTTTGTTCACATTTATATGTAGATCCTAAATTATATAACAAAATGACTAGTGCTTGTACTTTACGTAGCAAACTAGTTCTGTGGTTTTTTTCACAAACTAGTTTATAAAATATTCATAGCTTTGATATTCAATTCAGGAGCTCTATGAAAGTGACAGTTCGCTTTCATCACTGTCAGCATCAATTTCAACGTTAGTTAGATGAGAAGGGTGGTATTCAATTGAATAATCCTGTTCCAATGGAGTAATTGGCGTATAATTTGAGCAAGTCTAGCCGTGATAATGCTCTCAAATGCTTAAATATTTTAAAGCACTTTTTAAAGAACCACGGCACAAAATGCATAATTCAAGTTGTTTAAAATATTGAAAGCTAGAGGGCAAGAGTATTTGTTGGAAAATGGCCATTGCAAACCAAGTACTGATTTTATATTTCCAACCATGATTGAAGTTGGCGATATACTCGGAAAGTTGACATAATTACAAATTAGTGATTTCCGAAGTTTTGGTTGGTAGTAGTTACTAAACCAATTAAAAAAATCTCACGTTTAAATTTTTTTCTTATCGCTTTGGTCCATTTGATTGATTTGAGTGCATTCACTGTAGGTACTATAGATGCAAAAATAAAAATAGCTCTAAAAAATCAGGTAGTGTCAAAAATGTTTTTAAAACTATGCAATGGTACTTAAAATCGTCTCAGGAATCAAAAAATGTAAGCATATATACGGTGTTCCATTTAAAATTTCAAAGTTGGGGTCATATCCGGGGAAACCGGAAGTGATGGAAAAGTATCAAATAATGAAAAATTGGCCGTTGGTGGTATATATTACCTCTGCCAAGTTTAAGACTTACATCTTGAAAACCCTTGAAACTATGGCTTGTCTAATGATTCCGTTGACACCCGGTATAAAGAAATTAAGTTTGAAGTGTAGAACTCATTCTTGTATTGACGTAATACGTCAAATTAGATTCCATTGATAGAACCAATCAGTATGAAATTTATGTTCGTCAATTTTCGTTCAGCATTAAGCCCCCGATGAAATATTAATATTTAACACACCACCTTCCCCAGAGGTAATTGATCAGGATGACAAACACAGCTGAAAGAAATAATAAAATTAGAAGTTTTATTGGAAGCCACACTGGTGAGTGTGAAGGCTCACGCATCTCTTGTATATTTTGTAATTCCATGGCGTCGCACACAAGCTACTGGGGATGGGATAAGTCAATTTTGCGGTTAATAAAATAGAGAACCCTCGCTGTTGCACTATTTCTATGCATGATCGATGTTGCGGAGCATTGTCGGGAATAAGAAGAACGAATTCAGTATATGTGCTTTTAAACTAATCAGATATATTGAATAGTTTCAATTCTTCCAAAGAAATTGGTCTTAGTCATGGTCTGCCTTTTAGTTAATGGAACAGTTCAGACCATGAAAAAAGTTTCATTGTCATTATTAATGATTTTTCTTTTATTGCTATTACTTTTGGATTATGTGGGCTGTAGTTAATTGGCTCGGTATTGATGATTTTTTTTTTGTAGATATAGTACCAAAGTGTTACAGAGGATAATGGGTGTAAATATGTGTGGAAATGTTTCATTAAAATTCTTATAAAAGATTTAATCCCACACGTCCGAAACTGTTTTCAAGACCCATGTGTAGAATTTTTAATAATGCGGTTAAAGTATCTTTCTATAACAACTGATTTATAAAGGAGGCAAAAAAAACTCAATCAAGGCGGAAATAATTAATGTATAGCTTATATCTGTCAGAATAATCTTAAACCAAAATGTTAAAAGAAACAATTCTAATGGAAAAATCGGCAAGGTCGTCCTACCCAGATTTCTATCACAAGTAGATTTTTTATTCGAAATAATAACAAATGCATTTGCTCGAACAGATGACTGAAATTATTTAAAAGCCAAAATCTGTAAAAACACTTACACATAATTCTTAATTATTTTTCGAAATATTTACTATCCACACTTAAATTACCGAACATACGTAGTTTGTACTGAAATATCACATGAAATACATATTGTCATGAATATCTGTTTTTATGCTACACCGCACCGGTTCTGTGGCATAATTGGCTGGAGCGCAAAATAACAAGCGTGATAGAAATACATTTATCGTAGCTGCGGGTTCGAAAATCGCCACTGGAACAGGCATTGTCGGTGGAAATACCGAGCTCGGTAGCACAACTTAGAAAATATATTTTATTCGCTTAATATAGTAGACATGATTTATAATCAGTCTTTCATCAAGAATATGTTGTTTGTAAAGTCAAATACAAAAAAAGTTTGGGTCCCGTGGATCCCCTTTCAGCTGGCTAATTTTGCTCATCACCGAATTTTTATTGTCTTTGGCCTTTAGAAGAAGTGTACTAAATTTGAGAGCTTTATCTCAAACACTGTGGCTGCTATCGCGATACTATATACAGAGATGCGGACAGATTTTTTTTCATAAAGTTATTTTTTTTCATTATAACTCGTCGAGATTCGGCTAGAATGCAATAAATATTTTTTTTATTTTTTTTCCGAAATTGTACCTTTTTTTCTTCTTTCATTCGTTATACCTCTTATGGTGGTACCACATTCACCAAATTTAATGTGTCACCTAAAATGTTGTTGAAAATCTTAATTGCCAAATTCGGGAAGTCTCCCATTAGTATTTTTTGAGTTATCGCGGGTACACACATCCACACACACATCCACACACACACACACGCACCGACAGACATCATTCGGAAAATAGTCAGAATGAATTCAGGAGGGTTCAAAACGTACATATCAATCAAAATTTCGAGTTCAAAAAAAATCACGATTACTATATTTCCTTATATTACGTATAAGAAAGTAAAAAGTCCAAAGCAGTGAGATCATGGGATCTAGGTGGCTAATTGGTTGCTCCAATGTCCCGGAAAATGAGCGTTACACCAGTCACGCCCATTAACCTCATAGTGAGCTGAAGCTCCATCTATTTAAAACCAACATGCATATCTTATATTAGGGGGCACTTCATCAAAAATACCTAAGAAATTATTTTCGAAAAAACCCCAAAATAAATCTGAATTTAGCCCCTAGATGCAAAAAATATGGTCCGAAAAGCTTCTCATGATAAATTCAGTCGGAAATGATTTAGAACGTCTTTTATGGGGATTTCTTGTACCCACACATGTAAGTCGTGATAGATTATGACACCTCTTCGTGTAAACGTGGAAAATTTTTTCACAAAAACATTGCACCTCTAGGGACAGAGCCTGTTAATCAATTTCGAAAATTTTGTCGTTTAGGTCCATCTTCGGGTCTTAGATCTTGAATGGTAACGTACGGGTTGTAAATGGTATGGTTTTCTATGAACATTATGCAGTGTGAGTAGAACTTTAGTTTTCGATACTAGTAAATTTTGCGCCCGGAGTTGCTAGCTCGGCTCTATGAGAACTCAAACGGTGGTCTTTATCGAAAACATTTAATATTTAATTTTCATTTCCTTCGTTCCACACATCTGCTTCTCTATGATTAATTTTTAACCCAAACTCTCGAAAACGACTATGTATGTTAACAAAAACTTGAGAATCTGGTTGTCTTCTATCTGGAAATCTTATTTTATATTCTCTCGAAGCCTTTTCTGCATTTCCACCACAATAACATAAAATAGATATCAGCATACTCTTCGATCTCCGACAACTTTATGCTCAAAGACTTAATCTATTACCATAAAACAAGAATATCTGTCAAATTGTCGATCAATCCACGAAACTAGATCAAAAGCAAATACTATTGTGATACAAAAAATGAGTAAAACAATAGGTCAACGTTGCCATACTTACATTGGTCCAATATTGTATAACATTGTTCCTCAACATATCAAGATTATTAATTCCTTAGGACTGTTCAAAAAGAAAATTTTCCAATAGTTACACCAGAAACCCAGGATGGAGTGACACCAAATTATTGACATCAAACATCAATATGTTATCTGAAATGACTAATCATATTAATTTTACCGGCATAACTGCAATTTACTTACAAAGCCAAAGTGAAAAAAAAATCATAAAAAAACAGAAACATTATAAAAAAATGGTAAATACTAAATAATGGAATGTTTGCTATATTGTAAATGTTAGATTAGAAGTTTTACTTGCACAAATTCGTGTCATTACCATTATGATGGACAAAACTCAAAAAAGACACTAAAAGAAAATCACTGATAGGAAGCCAGTCGCATCTTTGTGGCTTCCACTTGGATGGCTCTATATGAAAGCGTCGACCAAATGTCACACACGTGGCAGCTATAGCAACCTGTGTCGGATTAACTCAGATACACCGTGCTGATGAAGACCAATTAGTCAGAAACACGTGTCCACGGTATGCATTCTTCTTCCATTTGCAATTTTTGCATTCTTCAACCTTGCATTCTTTAAGTGGGCGTGTACACATTAATTCACATTGTTGTACTGTAATGTATTTAAACCTGCGTTATTACTTCATTCTCTATATATCCTCCTAGGTCTGGAATCCCACATAGGTTGCTATAGTTGCCCGGGTGTGCGATACTTGGTGTCATACAGAGCCATCCAAGTGGAAGCCACAAAGGTGCGACTGGCTTCCTGTTAGAGGTTTTCTTTTAGTGTCTTTTTTGAGTTTTGTCCATCATTTTAACTCAGCTACACCATGCTGATGAAGACCAATTAGTCAGAAACACGTGTCCACGGTTTGCATTATTTTTTTCATTTGCAATTTTTGCATTCTTCCACCTTGAATTCTGCAAATTGATAAAGTAGTTTTTTCAAAATAAGGACCCTTACCCAACAAAATTTTTCCAACTATTAATAAGCTGGTCTAAAAACTTTTCTATTATTTATTATAACTTCTCTACATGTGTTGTAGCTATTTGTTTTATTTAATTAAAGTTGGTAAGTAAGCGTCTGATAGGATATTGCGCATTATTAGTAATTAATAGGTACTTGGTATTTAAGTCCTAAATATTCTAAATCAATATTAATATTCTGATTTAATGTTAATAATGATGTTTAAAAATTATGACGTAAAATTTTATAACGCAAACTTAGTGGCATATTACGGTAAACAATATGGGTAGGTTAGATAATGAATGAGTTCAATGATACCACTACTACTACTATTCCTCGGTTCAAGTCTTTTACAGCACGTGACTCGGTGTTGCCAAATGTATTTTTATTTAATAAACTCGGTATCAGCATGATGTTGCAAAAAAAAAGAACTTTTCGTTCGTTTAAGTCCAATATATAACCTGTTAAAATAATGGCACCCATACTGCCATCACTCTGTATAGATGTATAATTACTGTTTGAAAATGGATGGCCACTATATTTTCCAACTACAAAATGTGTGATTCAATTAACAACTGTTCTTAGAACACCTCTTTAACTTAGAAAAGTAAAATTGATGACTGCCAAAGGAAACGAAATAGTAAAAAATGTCGTTTTTTTTCTAGAATTGGTTTGTTATATAAAGAAAAGTTACTAAACTTTTTCCATTTAACCAAATCTCTAACTCTTGCAGTTTCAGGGATCCCTATGGTGTGCTTTGAAACCAAGCTAGCACAAAGTTTTGACCCTTCTTTCCAAACAATCAGTATTAATTATCCCTAGACACAAAATACTTGATTTTACTCATGAACTGCAATAATTAGTAATATACAGAGTATCCCAGATTCTGATTTTTTAACAATTTCGAATATATTTTTGAAAAGTACTATTTTGGTTTTTCGCATATTCCAAAAATCTTATATTATGAATTTTCATCTCAATAAACTGTTAACAAAATAATATTTTCAAATAATATGTATTAAAAACAATTTAAAAAGCCTGTAATCGCCAAATTGAAAAAAAAACTAATTTTTAATAACGTAGATTTAAATAATGTTCTTGCAATATTTAACTCTAATCCTAGAATACAAGCAAGTAAAAATTATCCAAAATTTGTTATTATAAATTTCAGTTTTGCAAGCCCTTATTTAGTAAAGCTGCTGAACTTTCAGTTCTTCATTCTGAACAGGCCTGTAATTTTCTTCTTACGGCATCTCTAGTCTTCCTAGAAAATTTAATAATAACATAACTAAAGAGGTTTATCACTATATTCCATCTTAAAATATAATTCTTGCACTAACTTCGCGGTAGTATTCCAAATATGCTTTACTCCTACTTTATAATATTATCAGTTCCATTTTGCTTCTTTATATTACATGCTCAATATTTTAATATGGTGTAAATTTGTATTTTTATTCTGACCAAAAGTTTGTGAGTTGCCTCCAAACATAATCTCGATTTTATTTTTATATTTTTAGGAAATTTTTCTGAATTTCTTCATTCAATTTCACTTTCCTATTTGTCATAAAATTTTTTTAATTGCTTTCCATATCAGAAACTTATTTATTTCGCCTTCATTCTACAAAGAATATTGCAAATACTTCGAAACGAGCCAAATTTTACATTTTCTAAATTAACAAAAGTTTGTTTATGTCGCTATGGATGTTAAAGCATTCACTATTTAATTTTAGGAAATAAGGAAATTCAAGATTTGAAAGTAACCACAATTATTAAATAAAAATTCGATCAATAGTCCTCCGATTACCATTCGTTGTTAAAATAAGGTTACCAACATAGGTCACACAAAATAGAGTACAAATCGAAAACCAAATATATACAGGGTGTTTCGCTTTAATTGTTACAAATTGAAACAGGTAATAGAACATGTAATTTTAAGACAAAAGTTTTCTATAAACATTTATCGAAAAATATTTCGTAAGGTAGTTACAGCACCTCAAAGAGGTTCCTCTGTTAATGGATATATTTCAGAAACCGTTGAAGACGAAATTACGAAATTTGATACATTTTATAACCTGTATGCGTCTAAACGAACTATAAGATCAAAATTTAAAAATCTTAATCAGTGGCATCCTAAACTAACTGTAGGGTAAAAATTCACCTAACTATTTTGTTTCCTGCCACTTTTATCAACATCTAAAATTTCACTTTATTACACAAAAGAGGTCTTTTGCATTTTTTCGATAGATTTACTGGGAAAATAAACTTAAAATCAATTTTATATCTATTACAAAGAAACTACAGAATAATAAACATAAAGAAATATTTTTCATTAGAATTCCTTTAGATCCATAAAGGTTATAAGTGTACCAAATTTCGTAATTTTAACTTTAATAGTTTCTGAAATATTGGGAAAACTGATTAACAGAAGCACCCCATTGAGGGGCTAGCTCCCTTACGAAATATGTTTCGATACATGTTTACAGAAAACTCTTGTCTTGAAATTACATGTTCTATCACCTGTTTCAATTTATAATAGTAAAATCGCAACGTCCTGTATATCATATATTATATTATGACAAAAACATATTTTTTATATAATAACAACAAAATATCGAGCAAAATACCTATGCGCAGTTTATAGTCGCCCATCTATTGCAGCACGATGCATGGGGCGGTTTTTTTGAACATCTAGTTTGAATTGTTTATTAATTTATTTATTTACGTATTATTTTATTTTTAAGGTTGGTATTACTTTTCTTTATTATTTATGAAAATATTAATTTATGTTTTTAGAATTACTTTCTGTTTCAAAAAATTAATATTTGATTATGTTTTGTTCTGATATTTTCCATAATTTTAGTGTTTTACTATCTGTGGCGGGGAAAAACACTGAAATTGTGAAACATTCAGACAATTTTAATAAATACGTTAATCCACAAATATTTCTCTATATGAACAGATAACAGTCTTCACCGCAGGTTTAGTGATACTGAAATGGTTGGTTGTTGTTGTTGAAATATTTTGTGACTTTAGTTTGTATGCTCCTCCCAGCAAACGCCCTGACGCAATCGTTAACTTTCGTTCGGACTTAGAATTCAGATGGGCATCTGTAAACTGCGCATACCGCTAGTTATATATCTAGTGAGATTCAGGAAGCATTACTAAATATTAGAATATTCTATATTAACATTAGAAATTATATTATCTCAATCTCATCTCTGAAGTACCGAATGTGAACCATAAGGATCTGTCTAAACTTTTGACGTAGCTGATTAATTAGTTCACAGGAAGTGTTGACTGTGTGAATAATTTTTTGATTAAGTTTATTTTATGCTTTCGCTATTCTGTTGCTGTTAATCGAAAAAGAGTGCATTTATGCTTAAAACAGAAAAGTAAGAGTACTTAATATTTTTAATTTTAAAAGATTACATGTACTCTTTAAAGAGTATGGTTGGTAACCAAAAGTCAAAGTATTCTAGATTATTTTTGGGGCGCTGTCACTCATATCTACTGCGCTTGCGAAAATCACTCGTGGTCCCCAATATCAATATTCGTGAAAACACCTCAAAAATGATCAGCTATTCTTTGACTAACTTATGGTATTATATGGTAATTTATTAAATATGTTCGATATTCTTACTACGATATAGAGAATTAGATAACAGGGGACAATTTTTTAAATCCTTAGTAACTGTATATCAATGGAAGCAAAAATTTAATTACATTTTCCATTTACGCGGTAGCTGTATTGTTCTTTTGCAAATTAGATTCTACCGCTTACCCTTATGTCGATACGCAATCATTGTAACAATTAATGCAATTACATGGCGTTCAATACACGTTAATCTACATTATATATTTCTATTCAACTATCGCTATTCAAAAGCCATTTGGTTATATTATAAACTATTTATAAAGTGATTAGTTCTAGGTATATTAAAAACATCACATTTATTAGTCAGGTGTTTCAAATATAAGAAAACCTAAGGTTATTCAAAGGCAGAGCCGGGCTTGAATGTTTTGAAAAATTCTTTTAATGCATCTTAAATATGATGCATTTTAAAGAAACAAGATACCAGATACTTTGAAAAAATAGGTACTTTTATAAGGAATAAAAAAGTATCTTAGAAATATAAGTTATTTCAAAGTAACTTTTTCCAAGATATATCACAGCTCTGTTCAAAGATAATACCTTTTAAAAATAGTTGTATGATTTGTTCAAGCAGCAATTAAAAACAGTTTGAAATTATCAGATATTTTACACAAATAAGTCCAAAATTATATTCGATACTCAAATTCCAAATTTAATAATCAAGCGATCACATGTCAGTAAATTGTACCAAAACATCGTGCTCCAACATACTGCTCCTTCAAGTTTCAATTCATAACTACTAATGAATTTACTATACTACACTGTCTAGGTAAAATAATTGCAGCCGGACGATTCCTCCGCTACTACGACTCACATGGGAATAGCACCGGCAAATTAATTAGTCAGTCCTCACATCCCGCATAGTTAGCGTTTGTAGATTCCAGAATCAAGTGCACTAAACTAACTGAGAAAACCTAGAATGACCTTCTGCAGATACGCGGTTAATTTTTGACAGAATAATATTGTCTTCAATTCTGTGAGCAGCGTAGGATTTATCTCTAATAGTACACCGATTACTAGGACGACTACCGTTACCAAGCATCCTGGCTACAACACTTGGAGCTGGTATTGGAAAATGAGATATTTGATCCTCTTTTCCTCCTCCTGTAAGTTGACGTTTTTCTGGACAGGTACCGAGAAATTGATCACATACATCACCTCGTTTGATTGCCGAAGAACATTACATTTTTCGTCCTCAACAACGAATTCAATATCTTTTGGGATTAAAGACAGAACTGATGTCTAGATCTACCCCATACAAGTGCTTCAGATGATACCATCTGAGGTACAAGGTAGAATATAGCACTCGTAGTGTCGCTTGATATAGGTAAATGAAGGCCATGGTTGCCTATATGGGGCATGCAGAAAGTAAGTGCATCAGTGAGTCCAGAGATTGACGGCAGATCCTGCAATTGATATCAGGAACCTCTTATACACCACATGCGCTGTCGGTAGAAGTGTTGACCATCCTGACAAGGCGCAATAAATCAATCTCTTGGTCTCCGACTTAAGCCCACCTTACTTTAAAAGGACGAATATCAGGCCGGTCGATAAATCTAGTGTTTCTATTTTATTATAGAATATTCCATTTTGGAATTTACCGACTTGATGCTACAAAAGATTTCCGTGTTCAATAGCTTTCATTCAGAGTTTCAGACGATTTGGCTGTAACTCAGTGATTGACTACATCAGCAACGCAGAGAAAGTCTTTTGTTTTATTCAGATTACGAAGGTATTATTATTATTTATCAAAAAATTGGTTGTCTTCCAATAAACAAGAGTTTTGAGAGAATAATAAGTCTTTTATTTAAAATGTTATTATGTATGATTATTATTATTATATTTTTGGTTTTATTTTTAATTATTATTATTAGTAAAATATTTTAAGAAAAGTAAAAATAGAACGAAAGTCATCTTACAGGTTACATTATATAACATTATAATCAATAATATGATGCAATTTGAATAAATTTCCACAAAAATATCATAAGAAAATTAGGGTATATTTAGGGTAATCTTAATGTTAAATCAGAAGCAACATTAGTTTATATATAATTTGTAGGAAACTTTTGAATTATTTGAAGTCAGATTGTCGTTTCAGCTAGGTGTATTCTTTATGGACAAAAGTCAGGCAATCAACCAGAAATAATAGAAACAGGTGAATAAAATTTGTTTCGGTTAAAAATAACACAAACCATAAGAAATTGCCAGTTCACTAACTTCTGTTAACTTTTATTTTATACATAACGCTTAACAATGGGAACCTAACTGCGTCAGGAAATATGGGGTTATAATTATTTATTCTAATAGATCTATTGCATTTCTAGT
Organism: Rhamnusium bicolor; assembly: GCA_029963845.1. Lineage (NCBI taxonomy): Eukaryota > Metazoa > Arthropoda > Insecta > Coleoptera > Cerambycidae > Rhamnusium > Rhamnusium bicolor. The sequence continues at coordinate 1,251,686 of JANEYF010004058.1, read as the reverse complement.
TCTTCAGTATGGAAGGTTTATAAAAGATTTATAAGGAAATTGAAGTAATTTAAAATTAATGCATGGCATGTGCATCGATTCAACGCTGAGAAATATACGAACAAATTATAGTTGTTCGTTTAACAATTAATATTTATTGAGTACAATCAATAAATCATGTTTTATCATAAAATCGTCAAGTCGCTTTATAATGTCATGCAATATTTTGTTATGACATACTGACAGAGCCGTTTGTAAGTGTTATTAGTATGGCTCAATATAGATTTAGTCAAACATTTCAGATGAATTATATTTCAAATCAGATTCTGCTCTAAGTTATCAGAAAAAAAAAAAGTATCATTCAAATAAAAAACATAAAAACGGTAGAAAATAATTACAATATCAGTTTTTTTTTATAGAGGTAACAGAAAAATATATCGCTTTTCTTGCAGACAGTTGTAATAAGTATTGCACATCAAAAATACAGTTTGTTCGAGGTGCAGTAAACTAAAAATTTTTGTGATATCAAGCACTAGGATGTGGTACATGGAATAATAATAATCTTTAGGTTATTTTGAGACAGTTTATTTAATTATTAATTAATTTATGTAAGAATGTTGCATTAATTCTTGTTCTTTCCTACGGGTATTTAGTAAGGCCGGGAATGCTCCAGATTTTAGTATTCGAATATTCGTTCGAAAAAATATTCGAATATTCGAACTATTCGGATATTCGAATATTCGGATTATTCGAATAGGTATTCGAATTACTCGAATAGGTATTCGAATTATTCGGATATTCGATTATTCGGATATTCGAATTATTCAAGTATTCGAATATTCGAATAATTCGAATTATTCCAATACCTATTCGAATAATTCGAATATTCGAATACTCCAATAATCCGAATTATTCGAATAGGTATCCGAATAAGCCGGATCCTCGAATATTCATTATTAATAGGTATAGCACTGAATACTAGTGAATAGTGAATACTCTATTTGAGTATTTGGTTGGATAGACCACAATAATAGTCGTGACGTAATCCACTCAGCAGGCAATTTGATTTGCTTTCCATACCCACAATAGGGTATGTCTTTTGTATATGTGATTTAAGGGTCAGAATTATTTAGTTAGTATTTTATTTTAGGATTGAGGCGCTATTGTTCACATTTAACTATTGAAGCTTAAATAAAACGAAACAGAGCTAGTTTATTATACTTCTGTGTCATAACTATTTTTCTTTTTCGAAAAAAATAAAAGTGCTCTAAAATTAGAATGTTTTTAAAAAAGATTGTGAAGGTAAAACAAATACGTGAAAAGTCAATAATAAATATTTACAGGTTTTCTAAAATTTAAAATCTAATTTTAACCCCTGCCTTAGTACAGTAATAATACGGTCGAGGCGAGAAAGAGATGGAATAGTTTGACTGCGACTAAAACGTGTCACTAATGTGGTATATGTATATATTTGGATTTTAGAATAGGTACCTATATATAACATACTATCTACTTACTTTGGTTGGATGCATATTGCATACTGCATACCTATTCCTACATAATATGATAATATATTTTAATATTCAAATTTACTCAAATATAATCGATAATCGAATACTCGAATACATTTGAGTATTCGAATATTCGAGTATTCGAATAATCGAATATATTCGAATATTCGAATATTTCGAATATTCGAATAATTTCCCATTAGAATAATTCGTATTCGAATACTCGAATTATTCGTATTCGATTCCCAGCCTTAGTATTTAGATCCACTGTAAATACAACAGAATTTCTTGGGAATATCCATTAGGAGGATATTCCCCATCAATCTAAAACAATAAAAACTTTAATTCGGGATCCGAATGTTAGGAAATGTGTTAGTTTTAATTAAGACATTAAAAATTATTTTATATTAGTAGAATATTAGGTTAGGTTAGTTAATGGCCAAAACTATATCTGCATTTAATTTAAAATGATATCATTGTTCTTGTTTTTGAATATCATCCACAGAAAAGGTTTCATATTGAAATTCAGGTTTATCTTAGATATCTGTTGAAGACTCCACCTTAAATAAAAGCTGGTATTTAATAAAATTAACGTCACCTACTCAAATTGTTATAAGGTGATAGTTAAAATATATTCCTATTTTAAATACGCTACTAAAATTTTTTGAAGTTATCAGAAATAAATTCCACAATTTCATGTTCGGTACAAAATTGCCAATCAACTCATATAAATAATCATTTCTTTAATTCTATGTAATTTGCTAATAATTTTATGCTATCAAAAGTGTTCTACTAATGTTTTTTAATGATGAACTGTTAATTATCAAATGATAGGTTCAGTTCAGTCCGCCCTTCCAAGTTAATATTTCTTTGAGAAACATAGCTATTATTTATACAAATTTTACATTAAAAATGTATGCCTTTCTTATTACACGGGGTATACGACTGCAATTAGACATAATTCACCACGTAATAAACGTAATTAAGATTGCGAAAGAAATTTTAAGTGTTCCTATTAAAATTTATAGTTTGCGTTCGTTTAGTCCTAATTAATAGGGTGAATCGAGTTTAAAATTAATACAGACCCTCAATCGGAATATATTCATTAATGTTTGAAACCGCAACACAGTAAAATGCAAGTACTACCGATAAATTAAAGAATACGATATTTCTCTGTAGGATAGTGCATTAATCAAAACGAGTTTATAACTTTTACATGGTCAAAATTATTATCAATCTAATTACAAGTGTTGTGTCTGGCAGGTGAGCAGGTTAGATATCTCTGCCTAACCATTAGAAATTTATGACATACAAAAGAGTCGTGAAAAGTGATATGAGTGCATAATATACCAGTAAAAGTAAATATCCTTCTCATATGCGATATGGAGAAAACCACCCAGAGGGATGATAAGTTGAATTTAAGAAGAGCAGCTGAGTATACTAAAAAATCCAGTTATTTAAATTAAACTTGGATTATTGCATAATATTATCATAAAAATTTAAAGAACCCAATAAAGAGAGTTTTGTGGTAATAGAATTTTATCTTTTTTTTGTAGCCAGAATTTGTTATTATGTGCTTTTTCTTTTTTTCTCCGATTAACTTAGATGAGTACTCAAACAGGCCAAAGTAAAAGTTGTAATAGTTTCAATATTTATATTAATATTTCATTTCTATATCATTACAAAGATCTCGAGGTTTATATCCATCGGTACTCATGGCACAAAAATAAAGAAAGATACCAAGTACACACTATTTGACACTGGTGTTCAAATAAACTTTGAAATCATAATACCAGACAACTGAACATATTATGAACATTGAAAGAGACTGATATTGAATTACAAACATGTATGCATGACATGGAAGGATATCTAATTATAATTTGGTGTCAATCTGTAATTCGAAATTATACATTAAAACATCTTCAAATGTTGGAATAAAATTGTTAGTTATTAAAATTGAAATGTTAAAACTACCATTCTCAGCGTACGTCATTATCAGTAAACGCAAATCTCTCCTAAGTAACTGTTAAGTCAGCAGGAGATTCCTTGTTCGAATGCTCAATAATATCCCGTCAAGTTATTTCCAGGTTATATCATATTTCCAGAACTTTGTCACATTTTTATTACAAAACAGATATTAAACAGATACATAAAAGAGACACACACATTACTTCAAAATGTTATCCTACTTACAAACTCTTTTTGAAGTCGTTTCATAAAACCAACAACAGAAATTGGCTTCTATATGAAACCGTTTCATATTTTACATACGATAGCGATTTGTTTTAATGATTTGTACGTAAAGTGTGTGTGCTTTCACTTTAAATATTAATGCAAAATCAGATGGGGTCTACATATATTATATAATAGTATAGAAAATGGTAAATATGCACACGAGTAAGTGGTAAATTTATATTTGCGGAGGCATTTTTACCATTTTGTAATCTAAAAAAAATATAAACGAGCCCTCTGAAATATTTAAATTTTAATAATAATTTAATTAATCTAAATAAAATTTGTTGTCTGAAATGTCAATTCAGCAAATTAAAACGCAATTTTTGGGAAGAATTTAAGAAAAATTTTAAAAATCTACTTTTCGTTATGGAAAATATACGCGAAGAAGTTCAAATTAAGAACATGGCAGTAACCACAGGAAAATAGACGGACGCTTAGTCTAAATACATTTAGTGAGGTAGGGTTGGTGAACCTGACTTTATCTCTCAAAAGTCCAAATTATATTTAATTGGATAAATCATTATTAAGTTATATCGGTTTCGGACATAAGAAAGAATAATTTTTAGTTCTGGATTCAGTCGATTTATCTTTAAAAGCCCACATAATAACTATGATGTCAATAACTAGTGTAAAAATAACCAACTGTTATATATATTTATGGAAAAGGATATGTTCACTTACTCATTTGGGGGTTAAAATTATTACTTAAACGATGCTATGTGTAATATTAGAAAAATTTCGTAGTACATGTATAACAAGATATTTATAATACATTTCGATATTATAAATACGTAAAGGTGATAGATCATATATTACTTATATTATATAATGTTGACATCTGATAATGTTGTAATAAATTTATAAATACTAGTGATTTAACTAAATATAGGATAAAACAAGTCTCATAGAAGAAGGTTCTCTAAAATGTCTGGTTTTGTGATGTAACTGATCTATGCTCCTTGCCTAGGTTAAACGGTGATGAAATACGAATCTTAATTTTTAAAAATTAGGTTGTTTCTTACCGTCGGTAATAGTTGTATTAGTTGCCAATTATTGTCTAATATAAAGTGAATGTCAAATGTTTAAAACAGACATTTTTGCTTATACTCTAGATAAAGTATTGGCATCATGAAAGATTCAAGTTCCAGATTGTGATAGAAATGGATAACAGGCTCAGATTATGTGGATTCGGATAAATTTGCTATTTTCGGGCCCGAAAACTTGCAGTTTCATCATAATTTGAATTTTTATCAAAGATCATATAATTTGTTGATTTATATTAGTCCTCAGGCAGTCAAATGTATATCCGTGGGCTCCTTGATGATGCAAATGTGAGAGTGATCTCAATCTCTTCATTGACCTTTGAGAAATATATTTCGTTGATGGCACTCTCGAAAATAGTGCGTTTGGCTGCTCCACGCGAAAAACAGAATGGCCGTCATCGCAAACACTTATCCCATTTCACAGTGGTCCAAATTTAGTTGAGAACGGAACTAATATTTTTTTTCCTTGAAATGTCTTAAAAGCACTAAGGAATCATGGGAAAAATATGAAAAAAAAATCTTGGCTTACAGATATGGTTTTTAAAAGGGGTGGCATGTCAGGAGCACTAGGTTCCGTATGTCTGTAGGGTTTTTTGACTACGACCTTGTTTTAACCATTTAAAATTATTATAATCATTCTGTATATTAAACGGAATGATTATGAAATAAAAATAACGAAAATGAATTGATAATATTTAGGAGCTTAGGGGTAGTTTTGAAGGGAAACACTAAATTTTTTTACAAACATTTATTTCAAACAGGTCAACTTATCACTCAATTCAAACGTAGAATAACAAAAACAGGTCAGTTAAGTAATTTCAGTCACTTTCACTGTCGTAATCTGTTGATGATACATTTGTGGTTGTATCGCTTTCATCTGCCGAACCTTCTTCCATAACCGCTGCACAAAGCGGTTCAGTTTCCGGATTAAGATCTGGTTCCTTTAACAGGCTTATAACCTCTGAACTAAAAGATGAGAGTTTCTTGTTTGGCAATTGATATTAATGGATCCGACGAAAGTAGTAACCTATTCAATAAATCTTCATTTGTAGTCACCTTCGAAAACTTTCTGGTATGAAACTCTCTAAACTTTTTTAAATCTTTATTCCGAGATTCCTGAGCTTCCTCAGACAGTTGCCCAATGGGTAATAGTGCAGTTCTTATTATTGCAGATCCGTGAAGGAGAATTTTATGAACTGACGCAGGCATGTAATACCATGGATACTTTTCCACGAACAGTCTGGCCGTTTGCACTGCATATTTGTCGAAAACCTCACAGTTAATCTCGTATCCACAAGATAATGCAGATAGTATAACGCCGAACCTTCTAATTATCTCTTCATGAATACCAGTTATGGAAGCCGATTGAGCTGGATCTTTAAAAAAACGCTGTATTTCCGTCATTTGTACTTCCACTTCCACCAGGTTTCGGAATGTCTACTAATAACCCCATTTTTTTCCTGAAATCTTCTTGTAATTTTTTTTTCGCACTTCAACAATGATATTTATTTTCTCCTCGTATCTGCCACTTTTTTTATCTCCAATCTGTATGATACATGTAAAAGACATTCAAAACATCGAATCCATGCATGTAAAGTTGATAAACCAAATTGAAAAGATTGTTCGTCTGCCTGCTTTTGTAAAACTGCATCAATGTTATTCATTTCAACAGATTTTGCTTTACATAAATAGCAGATCTGAGCAGAAGATGTGTCAGTAAGGGTGTTACAAACCTTTCCGTTTATCATTGACATTATGCAAATATATCTAATTCTGATGTCTCGGTTCTGAACTGTACAATTAGTTGGCTGAAGTTCTGCTATTTGAGCTTCAATGTGTTGCATTTCTGCCAAAGAAAGTTGTGTGGTTTCCTTTTGAAACTGGAAGCGAATCGGTCGACAATACCTTGTAGAGGATGGCCTAGGATTTTGCCATACAATTCGTTTTTCTTGATCTGGTTGCTGAGAATAAAGTTGAAATGGTACCAAAGATGATAAAAATAAATCACCATCACTTAATTCCATCTCCTCATATCGTTGTTTATACCGTGAATGTCCAGTTCTACCATCGCAACCCCATTTAACTAATAATACCAAATCTTTCGATTGTTCTTCAGTCAAACTTAAAATAACTGGTCCCTGTAATTGAAGTATACGATTTGCAGTGTGATCTAAAAGATCTTGAAGCCGAACTTCTGCCAAGGTTTCCGTAATAGTGAACGCTTTTTTCGGGGGGTAGCATCTTCTCTTAGCTTCCAGAACTCTATGGTAGGCGGGATAAATATCAGCGTTATGTTTTTTCCCCTCTTTTCTTAATAGTGCTTTGACAATTTTCCTTCGACAATAAGTGAAACTGCTTCATCTTCATTGTATGGTATAACATGTTTCCGTTCTCTAGTCTTGAGCCATGAAGATCTTATCTTTCCAGCACGAGTAGGAGTTGTGAACACAGCTTCTGAAATCAGTTTAGAAGCTGCCTGTTGACCCTTTTCTTTAAGACTTTTTTTGGCAGCAAATGTAAGTTCCTCAGCTGCATATACTGCTGCTATATTTTCCACTCTCTTCACTCTAGAGCTTTGCTCTAGGCTCGTACACCACGGTCTTCCAGGCAGAGGTTTACGCCATCCTAGCGGTGGCAGGTAGGGATGAGGTTAGGAATGGGGCGGAACAGATAATATACATCTGCTCCGACAGCCAGGCTGCTCTAAAGGCGGTGTGCTCCCCCAGGACGAGATCAGCTCTCGTCCAGGAGTGTGGGGATGCCCTAGACGAGCTGGCCAGGCATAAACAAGTGAGACTGGTATGGGTCCCGGGACATATGGGAGTTCCAGGCAACGAGAAGGCCGACGAATTGGCTAGACTCGGAGCCGAGGAAACCTGTCACGGGCCTGAGCCTATGTTAGGTATTTCAAGAAGGCAGGTCACAACGGCCCTCAATGAGTGGGCCCATGAGACACTGAGGACGCACTGGAGGACCAACAGGGCCTGCAGGCAAACCCGAGATTTTGTGACGGGGCCGAACAAATCGAGATCGGCCTGGTTGCTGGGACGGAGATGCAGGAGTGATGAAGAGACATCTTACCACTTCCTGGGACAATGTGAAGCGTTTGGGCGCCTGAGACACAGTATCTTCGGTTCTGAGGCGCTTCTAAGGGAGGAGATGAGCTCCCTCGCAATGAGTGACATCCTGACCTTCATCAGAAGGTCGGAAAGATTCGATGAGGGAGCAAGAGAAGCACATGGCTGAGGGGACAGCTGGGGGTTGGTAAAAAGGGCCCGTCTGTGGCCTACTTGCCAGGCGTCAGCCTCCCCCACCATTACCATTACCATTACCGTTTTCCACTCTCTTTCTTTTCGCTCTTTCTCCTATTTCTAAAAATGATTTCTTTGGACGACCAGTTGATGTACTTGGTTGTGGCTCTGCAGAGGGCTCCTTTCTCTGAACCAAATCTGATTTTTTCAAAAACAAATGCTCCATTTAACCAACTGTCATTCCTTTTTAAAAATCGATCCACAGTATTCGCGCAATTTTCAAATTTTTCAAAAAACTTTACTGAAAAAAACGACTACACTCCTACTGAAGACGTCGTTGTTCGTCAATATTACCCTCTATTTCAAAGTATTGGACTAAATAATTGAGTAGATGCTTTGTTTGAATATTGCGGTTTTCTCTGGATTTCTGTCGTAAAATATCGAAAAGTTGCCTTCTCGTTAACATTTTCAATAAAGGACGAAATTTCCTAAAAATTAAAATATTAGTATTAACATTATTCGTAGCATTATTATTAAATAATTATTAATTATTTTATGCCATATCACGTTTAATGTATGTATAGAAAAATAATACATTCTCACAGAGACTCAAAATAAATTAAATATTTTTAAACTGGGGCAGTGGTGGTCCTCAAATATTTGATATGTTTTTACTGACACTTCAAGCTATTTTTTAAATATTTTTCGAAAGCGGGGACTCGTGGGGATTTTTCTGTAGGTCTACGTGAAGTTTAAAATTTACACTGATTTGAGTGAGAAACAATGCAGAAGTTAATTCTTGTGAAATAAATAAATTGCTTACCTGACTAAACTGTCCAATATACCAAAATAGCACACAAAATATTAACTACCACCTCTGAACAAACTCGGGCTACTAAACAAACTTTTATTACATTAAAGCGCACTACATAAATGCTTGGGTTTACCCAGGCGTACAAAGCAGGCAGATCGCCGTAATGACCTGAAATTCTAGGAAGGGATGGTCTGGGTATTTCCGCATGCGTCTCTAAAATTTTATTGAGGTACAACAACTTTGAGAAAATGGGACTTTTTTCCGCTTTTAAACTAGATCGGAACCACTGTGCATTTGTCTAAATAATCATTCGTTTCATCAAAAATGTTTTATACAAAAAATGTATCACCTTAAGTTCCACATAAAAAAAGGTCGTTACATATTTTTATGTGTGACCTACCATTTTTTTTCAAAAAGTTTACGTTTAAGGATTCCGTACGATATTTCCTGAAAATTTTTTAATCGTCCCATAACTACACTTTTGTTAGAATCACTACAGACAATACCTGGTCAAGAAAATAATGAAGTTAATGCTACAGCACCTGAAGATTCGATTTGGAAGCGTATGAAGAACTACAGGAAAAGTTGCGATAGTAGAAAGCGTGACACTGCGTCATACCTCCCACAAATCAACTCAGTGAAAACATGCCATGACCTGGGTGAAAGATTCAGCAAATGGATTGGTGCAAAATTTTGTAATTACAGTGAGGTAATGTGCTTTTTGACTACTACAAAGATAATTCATTGGAAAAAATAGAGAAATATGCTCAGATCCAATTCAGTACAAAATCGATCCAGAAAAAAACAATTAAAAGTATACCAGTGCATAAATTACTGTCTCATGATAAGATGATGGATGAACTGACAGTTCCATTCTCACCATATTTCACTGAGGTGACATGTCCAACTTACACAAGAATTTGAAGTTATCCTTGGTCCAACTAGCTTCAATTTACATAGCACTAGGGCCACTGAGAGCTTCTACAGCTCTGGCTTATACGCACTTTCAGGAGCAGATGGAACACGAACATTAGCCAGCAAAGCAGCGGAAGACATTCAATTTTGTACGTAATGAGCTATTCCAAATTTTTGCGAGATTGGAGACTACATTCTCTTACTGAAGATATTAGGGCTCATTTGTAAGCGTTTGTTTGTCAGCTACATATTCCCGAAATAAGACTGATTAGTGATTAATATAGGAGCTGTAATATGGTTGTTGTGCAAACTGAAGTAATGTCAAGTTGAAAACCTTTCAACAAAATCTGCTCTGAAGCCAGCTTTCTTAAAAGCTCATCTTCAGGTTTTTCAGTGGAATCAGGACTTCAGCTAGCATCCTAATAACGCACCATCTACCGATTTCAGATGGAAGAAGGTAAGAAGTACATACGAGCCAGTTGTATGTACAATGTCTTGTGCCGCAGCGCTTATACTGGAACTTTGTCGCTACTCATGCTTTCAACGATGTTACTTTCCTCCATATATGTAAGTCAATTGGACTATGGTGCACGGAGATGTGTGGATGTGAAGGTGATCCCGACTAATGTGATAATGGGAGAGTTTAAAGAATATATATAAGACTTAGGACTTAGTGAGATTTGTAATGAAATTGATAATAACTGTAATGCAAAGATGATTACAGTAATAAATATTCAGATGGAAGTATTTCTTGTCTATACAGTGTGTAAACTGGAAAATATAGCTAAAGGTTAACAAAGACCGATTAAACAATCGAAATGGACGTAATAATAATCGTGGGGTCACGAGTGCATCGTAGATGGGGCACAGACTACAGCGTTGAGTTCCTTAAACTCTACCCACGCCGCTCATTTCAAGAAATGTATGGTACGTAAAGAGATGTATTCTGTATTAAAATTTCACAAAAAAATATCATGGCATCACAACGGCATATCAGAACGCCGAATACAAAATGTATTTGCAAATATGTTTTCAAATAGATCGACACCAACTAATTCAAAATGCATAATATTTTTACTCATAGTTGTCTCTCTCCGACTAAACATTGGAGGGAACAATAGCTAAGATAAATAAATTTTCTACCAATGACATCACCGTGACGTTATAGGAACACCAAAATGGTTAATGGCTAAAGCCAGATGAAGCCCTTCTTGTTAAAAACGATCAGCCACCCTACCAAACCATAGCCTGTCCTTACGTTCGCTGAGCGTGTGTTATTCTATCTAATTTTATACTAGCTTTCAGCTATCGTTCCTATTCTTTTTCTAACTGGTCAAGGAGTTAGTTCATTAGACGTACTGTATATGCTTAATTACATACCCATGTAAATTTTTGTTAAATTTTTCAATTATATTTTTTGATTCAGATTTTCTGTACTGTAAAACATTAGGGGGGCATGGAAGAGGATATCTGTGTGGTACCACTAATAATTGTTGATATCTGGTATCCCTAGAAACAGTATCATACCTATTAATATTCACTGGCTAAAGCTTCGTGAGGGTCTGTTATTGTTTAAGTATTCATAATTTTTATTGCTTTCGCTATTAAGACGTGACTGAGTGGGATTACTGAATAACTTCTAATTTTTGGTACCGCTATTTGAAGGAGAATTTTTTTTATGAAAAGTTTTTGGCCGTAATGATTAGTTACTTAGATAAATGAGAAAAAGTGTTTGCGATGGCGGTCATTTTTTTATCACGTGCAGCATCCAAACGCACAATTTTTGAGAGTGTCACAATCGAAATTATGTTTCTTCAAGGTCAAACGAATAGATTGAGACTACTCTCACGCTTCCATCACCAAGGTGCCCACGGGAGCCTCTTTTTATACATTTGGTAGTCCATTACTCGTTTAGGTGATTTGCTATCGACCAGTTGTGTAACGCTGGATCAGTTTTGTACCTACTTAGTTTAACTCCATGGTTACAGTTGTTATCAAAATTGTAATCAAGGAGTAAAACCTGGTTCAAAGTTGACTCAATACAGTTGGCTCTGAGATTCCTCGATATGGAATTTTTAACTTAATTCTATACAATAGTAGCAACAACCATACAAATTTTACTGCTGTGTTATAGTTTGTTAAATCAAGTTTAAAGTCGTTTTAAAATGAAATTGTCAGAAACACATATATTTCCTTCAACGTTTTCAAGAAATATTACTTCTCTAAGTATTAGCATTAAATATAATTAAATTACATCTAATTCTTCATCTCCAAAGTCGTGCTTCCTCTGTAATCACATTCAGTAAACTCCCACTGAATCACATTAGTTCACCTCATAACTAAACCCATATATGCGAGATCTTTAGCATAATAAAAGAATCACCGGTGTAGGTATCACGACCAGAGGCTCATATCAGCCCTTTCAGCTTTATGAATATGTATAATACAGTCTATTTCATACTATGTCTATTCGTGGAAGATGATATCTTTATTTGTCCTGATGATTTGTCTTGTGATGACTAGATAATATATAGATATGTAGTTTAATACTCTTGTTTAAAAACGCATCATGCACTTACAATTATCGCGCAGTCACGAAAAAGTAATATAACAGAGACATCAGGTCTCTACAATAGGTAAAGATTGGTTAAGGACGTTTAGAGATTGAATTGCGCTGCAACGCCTATACTTCTCTATTTGAGATGTCAAGTCTTTGTATACAATGTTAAATTTTATTAGATAATAATGCTAATATACTTTGTTCTTTTATTGTAAAGAAAAGGTAATTCACGAGTAATTGAATCTAGCTCACAGATAGTGCTGCATTGACGTTCATAAACCTACAATAGATATATAAAAACGAAATCGTATGTTGCTACCACCGCTTCTTTTTTATTTTTTTTCGGATAATTGATTTGTTGAAGTAAAGAAAATCGAATATAGGAAAAGATATAAATATATAAACAGTAAAGTTATGACATGACTTAATCCTAAAAATACTTATCATGCGGTTAGTTATGATAATTTATTATCATACAATTTAGAGCTAACTTGCTCTATTAGCGTCAGTTTTGCCAGAATGTATGGTCAGAAAGAAGTAACTTAAATAAGTGCTTGCTTGCACTACGAAAATGTAAAAAATATGCTATACGTAAGGGTATAGAAATATAATCGCTAACTCGCACTGCGAGTGCCAACTTGCTACATGATCAGAGAGAAGAAAAGTAATCTAAATATAAACGAGTGCCAGTTTGCACTATGAAAAAATTTTCCCTATGTTTAAATCAAAAACATGATTTCTCCGTAATATTTATACGATAATATACACCGTACTTTGAAAGTAAGCGGCACGCTCAATGTATCAAGCTTAAAATCGAGAATAAAGACAAAAGGCAACTTTACTGGAAAAACAATACGTAACCGTACTGACAGTTACAACAAACGGTATGCATACTAAAAATATAATTGTCAAAGATAAATGTAAGTAGGCCAATAAAGGTTTGTTTGGGTAACCAAGAAAAATCTATGAAAATAATAAAAAATAAAAATTACATTTACCAAAATATATCGATTGTCTTAAATCCGACAATTATGCAAAGATTTTACTATGAAAAAATGAATTAATTAGTAGAAAAGGAAGTGGAGAACAAAATCTGTACATCAGATATAAATATGGTATACCAAATATTGCAAAAACCGCTAATTAAAAACTTCGTCTGTAACCTGAGCCATATAAATATACGTTCTTTAAATTCTTGTTTTACTAATTTCAAGGATATTCTTGTAAAAAAAACAATGTGATTTAATAGGTTTGTCAGAAACGTGGCTAACACCAGAAATGGACTCTAAATTTTTTTATATCCCCAATTATGACTTAATTCGTTGTGACAGAGAAACAAGAGGATATAATATATATTAAAAGCCACAAAAACACAAAGTTCGTCATCGGGAGATAAATATGGAAAATGGATTTGAACAATTGTGGATGATTCTTGACATGTAATAAAAAAATTGGTGTGTGCGTTGTGTACAAACCACCAAGTGTAAGTTCTGTTGTTTTCATGGAAATGAGTGACATCCTGAAAAATGTATATATGTGTGTAGATTTCATCATTCTGATGGGGGACATTAATATTAATTTACTGCCTGTGGACCACTATGATAGTCACTTTAAATACATGTATTTTAAATGTAAACGTCAAAATTTAAAAGAAATTTAAAGTTGATTATGAAAATAGGGGTAAGTATTTTAATTCACTTATAAATAGTCATAATTTAGTATAAGTCATAAATTCTGCTACAAAATTACAAGAAACTCAGAAACTTTGATTGATGTCATACGTATTTGCAGTTTTTTAGAATATGATGAGGTAGAAATATGTGACTTTGATATATCAGATCATATGTTGATATATTGTCGTTTAAGTTTAAATAACCTTACCCAACAGGTACCGTATCATTATGTCACAAGTTTCAAACATTTTGATGAAAACGCATTTGCATGTGATGCTAAATGTAAATTAATATTTTTATTTACAATATATCAAATATTGGAATCAAGTGTCTCTTAGTAAATGAATGTATGGTTCGCTTTAAAGCAATAAAGGTATTTTGTAAATTTCTCTTTACAAGGCAAATGGTTAAATGGCAAAAATGCTACTTAACTTGTAATTTACCCTACAACGTAAGATGGTACATCAACTAGGTGGAATACAGGGTCTATTTTACTACGATCGGATCGTTTACCGTGGTAAATGTTAAGATGTCCTATTGGCTAGCCTCTGTCTGGTACAATTGTGAAAACTGGTCTTAATAATTTTCCATAAATTACGTTCCATAGAATTTCAGCTGTTACCAATAATGTTGGTAACGGCTGAGTGATCCTTTTTATGAATATAGTTCCAAATACTCCCTCGTCTCCCCGATGTCGGTGGGTTTCACTGCTTCCAGCTACAATCTTTCATATAAAAATTTACACGTGTGTAACATAAGTATAAAAATCACCATGCTTGAGTGGAGAGAATTACATGTGAAATTTACAGGTACATTTATCCTCGTTACAGGAATCCATAAAAAGTTTACTTCGATTTCTAATCCATATCAAAATTAAAAAAGAATTTCCATAAAAAAATTTAATCGGTAACGTACAAAACGGCTTAAAAAAATATCAAACTTCGAAATGGGAAAAGTTAAGAACTTTAATCTTAAACTTGCATCTTAAGAGTTAAATTTGCATTTTGAAACTACATCTAAAAATTTGTATCTAGAGAGCGTATCTAAAAAATGACTGTGCCAAAGAAACCTAAAAATGAGAAAAAATTTTTGCAGGGGAGTTATTTGCAATTTAATAAAAAATATAGCCTTACCTTATTGGTAAAAATAAGGTTTTCACATTTCTTTAACGCGAGTTAAATTAAACCTTCAAATCCGTTCAAGATAAACACTTAACGCGAACGTTAAACGTTATTTATGACTTAATTAAACACGTAAATGTGCATACGACATTCTATGAGGTCAGTCGAAATAAAGAGGAAAGCTTGGTTCTCGCTCCTTTCTCGAGTCATGTTTCTAATTCGACGACAAGTGTTGACAATCATATATCTGCGGCTGACAACACTGACTCAAACAACTCAAGAAATTGGCTCACTATCTTTATTAAATACAAACATATAGTTATTGTATATTTACTACATGCTATAAACGCCTTTGGATAGTTGTAGTCCAGTTCAAATTATTAAAATTCGTAGTAAAATAGCATAGTTTTCAAAATAAGTAAACATTTTTATAAAGAGTTACTTTTTTCAAAATAATCAAAATAAAAAAATTAAAAGTATTGTAAACTCCATCTGCGGCAACACTGTATAATCAGTTTCTCATATGTTTGGTAACTTTGAAGTAAGTAAAGAAAGTAATAACAGTATCCTACTCCCAGCAAATAATCGCATTATTTGTCCCAAAGCGATCGTAATTTACACGTAATCCATACCTACAGATTTTCGCATGCTTTTGAATAATGTTGAAATGTAATATTTTTTTTCTGCAACCATCTAAAAAGTTAACTGCTGGTCAGTTTTTAAGTGGAAAATACATCTTTACTAGTTTAGTCCGGTACAGTGATATAAGAGATTCATAAAGTCGTTCCCGATCCCTTATATCACTTTTGGTTGACTACAGTACGGTAGGTACCTAATTAAGTACTCTATACAACAGCGTATGACATCTATCAGTTCAATTTTATTAATTTTATTTACAAAATATTTTAAATTAAAGAGTATTTTGAGAGTAACACAAACAATTGCAGAAAAAGTGTACGCAATACACCCGAAAATTATCTTTACTGGACTCCCCGACTTCCGACTCGCTGGCGCTCACCCTGGAAACTGCCAGCTCGCCCAGTTAAGAATCGCTTTTCGGTCTTGTTACGTAAATAACTATTGCCTGTGTGTACCAACGTTCACTGGTATTATTATTTTAGGGCAACGTTTTGAACAAGGCGCTTTTAACAATTAACCAGTAAATGCTCTCCCTTGATTTTCTACACAAGCTCTGGCCCATTTTGCAATAGCCTACCTTAATTTTACCGCAGACAGGTGCTTTATCAATAGACCACATTAGTGTAACTTATTTATTCGTTTTTGATTGAATTATGGAAATAACTAACAAATTCAGCAAAGTATGGAAAACCTTCAATAGACAAAGCGTTTTAAAATTATTGCAACTTTTTTCCTCTCGATTGTCAAATTTTGGTACTTAAAACTGGGACAGCCTGTGTAAGACAGATTTCTCTCTCTCTGATTATTAACCTTGAAAAGTTTAATATTCAGTTTGAAAATTGTACATGCCAATTTATGTTTTGAACAGGTCATTTAAATTTTGACAACGTTCCATTATTTAACTAATTAAACTCCTTGCAAAATTGAAATTACTTAAACTCAATATTTCTCCCTTTGAAATAAAATGAAATGAAATGAAATAAAATGAAATATATTTATTAATCCATATCACAAAGAATGTACAAGACAAAAACAAAATATATTATCATATCGTATAAAACAAAATGAAACGAAGAAAAAGGAATAACAATAAGTAATAGCAATAATTAAAGTCCATGTTGCTATACTGAAAATGAAGGAATTGTAAACAGTTTATTAAATATTCATCGCGGCTCATTTCCATGTATGGTAATTTACCTTTTAAAAAAGCTTTTAAATCTAAAGCGTAAGGCACATTTTTTATACATTATGTGAAATATTACAGACAAAAATTTGCCTTTTGAAAGTTGCTTTCACTTTTTTATCATTTATTTAATTAAATGTGTTCGTATTAAAATGCCAACTGGACTGGTACCTTGGTAGAACAAACATTTTCTTGCCTTTGGGAAATGTTGGCTTAAGTAATTTAAATTTGCTACAATATTACTCTATAAAGTATAAACAAGTCATTTAAACCTTGCGTGAAATAATAAAGAAGGCTTCATTTAGCAAATTCCACTAATGCAAGGTGAATCGCATTTTTATTGTTTTATTATTTAACTTAACTAACCTATACACTATTTAATGTTAATAACTTATGAAATTTAAGTTTTATTGTTAATTCTTTAATAGCACAAAAACTAAAATATATATAAAATGTCATTTTATGTTTAGGTACTTTTTTTAAGTTTTGTTATAACTTGCGTACTGAAACATGTTATTTATATAAGTATATCAAAAAGTAATAACAGTTTTTTAAAAAATTTAATATTCTTTTTAACTAAATTCTGTCTCATTCATTATTATTTTTACGTAAAGGGCCTATATGCACACATTTTTAAAAAAGGCCAACGTTTTTTTTATTTCTGGGACTAGCTTCTTTAAAAAGTTCTAAAGCCAAAGTGCCATAAAAACTATTAAACATGACATAAATTCATAAATTAGATCTAGACACTAAAGTCTTAATAACAAAATGTAACAAACTTTTCATAAAACCAATTATTATTTTGCCAAATACCAAGTTTATGGCACTTAATATTCCTCAGTTTTTAGACTTGATTATTTCAAAATTAGTATTTAGCATATTGGCACTTCTTTATCCAAGCCACGGAGGTCACACAAATAAATTAGTTACACCATGAAATGTGAGTCATTTTTAGAGTTGGCATTTCGATCCGCAAATCATGGGCGGTGCCAGGTAGAAAATACCCAAGTACGTAGGCGAGACTTGTTTACTATCTTAGTCTTCTGTTATGCGTCGAGGTGTCAATAACGTA
Organism: Rhamnusium bicolor; assembly: GCA_029963845.1. Classification (NCBI taxonomy): domain Eukaryota; kingdom Metazoa; phylum Arthropoda; class Insecta; order Coleoptera; family Cerambycidae; genus Rhamnusium; species Rhamnusium bicolor. Next base: position 1,233,687 of record JANEYF010004058.1, on the reverse strand, counting down.
ATTTATTTCTCTCCGTTGTATTGTTGATAATTTTATTCTTTGTATATTAGTCTTGATATTAAATTAATAATAAAGTGTGTCAGACCTGCCCAAGGGTAAAAACCGGCCATACACTGACAAAGTGAATAAATTTATCAGTGAATTCCCGGATTTATTTTACAATGGTGCTATAATAATTTGTAAGGTGTGCAAGACTGACCTGATGTGCTGGGACAAATGTGATTGTAAAAGTCATGTAAATTCTGTGCAACATAAAACATAAAAAAAATGGCGTGCCTTCGACAACACAGCTTATGTTCGATTTACTCTTAATGCTGATTGCCTGTGATGTTCCGCTGCACATACTCGATAAACAACCATTTCAGGAGTTCTGAAATAAATAAAATCCCAAGATGACGTTACCAAGTCGCATAACGTTGCGTAACTATGTACCAACTGTAAGCGAAGACATTGTAAATAAGATTAAATGTGTCCTAAAAAATACAATGCTGTGGTTATGTGTTGACGAGACGATAGATTGTAGAAAAAATTCTATTGTAAATGTTATAGTACGTGTACTGGACCTTCTTAAACCAACATTTCCACTTTTACTAACTAGCAAAAGACTAACTGAGTGTACTGGCTAAACAATTACGCGGGTGGTGCTAGAGACGTTAGACAAATTTGACCTGTCAAAAAATCAAGTGTTGAAGTTTGTTACCGATGGTGCCGCAACAATGCGTTTAGTAGGCCGTTCTCTTCAAGAACGCGGTTGTGGGTTAGTATATGTTACGTGTAAAGTGCATGCTTTACACCTTGTGGCCGAAACTATTTGACAACGTTTTCCAGAGGTCGATGCATTAATAGCAAGTACTAAAAAAGTGTTTCTTAAATCTCCTAAACGTCTTCGGGCATTTCATAGCAAGTGTCCCGGTATTCCCAAACCACCACAGCCGATTCTTAGACGTTGGGGAACATGGTTGGAGGCAGCATTTTATTATGCTGAATATTTACAACAAATAAAAGCTGTGATAGTACAACTCAATTCAGAGGAGGCTGTAGCTATTATGGAAAGCCAGACAAAATTCGAAGATGTTTCAGTTGAAACAGCTTTAAAAACTATTCACAAGAACTATAAAGAATTACATGACGCCATACAAAACTTTCAAAACAGTGCGTTGTCGTTAGCGGAGTCACTGCAAATGGTGGATGAAGTAAATCAACTGCTACACTCTATAGGTGATGCAAAAAATGAGCCCGCCAGAGAAAAGTTCGCACGTGTGTTAAAGCAAGGCATCGGTTTTACCAGATTAAGACAAATTTGTGATAGTACTTATGGTGCATCTGCAGATCCATTAAGTGGGTTCAAAGACTATTTTAAGTATGCTTATATTACATCAATATATGTCGAACGGTCGTTGTCAAAATATAAGAATATTTTTTCACCACGTCGAACATTACTCTTGGAGACAATCGTAGAAACATGCATGAAGCTGCAAAGTTTTTACTCATCTTCTCCAGTTTGTGATAGCCAAGCTAGTTAAAAGGGTAAGTTGTGCATACATTGTTATAAATTATAACAGTTTATTGCTTTTATTACTAGTTAATTTATTTCCTTACAGTATTATGGTGCGTACGCCTATCTCCTGCGACGCCTTTTTGCCAACTCTAGTCATTTTCAATAAGCTCAAGTTGAAGCATTTTGTGTTGTCCTTAAACAAGTTTTTCAAAAAACCCGATAATTTTTCTATTCATAATTTAAGAAATTGAAAGAGCCTCGAAAATATTTATATTTTTATTAAAAAAATCACTAACCTTCTATTTAATGTTTTGATGTTTTTTTAATTGTTATCAAATGTACTAGTTCCACAAGTCTTTCTGACTTTTCTAATTTCTCTAAGGGATTTTTTTGGATCTATAACTTAACTTAACCAACAAGTAGTAAAGGTTTATATTAAATTCAAAATTCTGGATAGAGCAAATTGAATTCAGTTCAATAACAACTTCCTCAAACAACATGAGAAACTTTTTTGTCACAGTTGTTGGTTTTTTTTTCATGAACACCAGTTTTATACGTAGGTTTCAGTAGCAATTAGAAATCTGAAATTAAATTAGAACTTGAAATATATTGAGTAGATCCTCTTAGACAATATTTCTAATGATTCTTATCAATATAATCAACATGAATTGAACATTCTCAATTGTCTAGTTAATAACTTTCTATTCCAATAATGACAGGTTGGGAAAAGGAAAAGGCATTGATTAAGGATGAATTTATCTATGATTAATGGACTAGTCTGTAAGCATAGAAGACAAAATAATTAGAAAACATAAATTTAAGAAGCCACCTTGAACTCTTGATTTTTCGTTAAGAAATAATCAAAATTGCAATCGACATCATAAGAATTACGATTTACAAAGACAAAATTAGAAATGACAGTGGTTCATCCACCAGGAAATAAGATTAATTTTTGGAACCCAAAAGATAAATTGCGATAAATAGTTGGTCTGAGATGTACAAAATTAGCTGTAAGGACTGTATGTTGGGAAAACGAAATGATCAATTTAGCTTAGATGTAAAAAGCATATGGCTAATCTCAAATATGGCAAAACACGTTAAGTCTAGGGATGCCGAGAATGAATTTGAGAATAACCATAAGACAATCATTTTAAGAGTGCTTAGGAACAGAAAAAATAGTAGACGGCGTGATACATTTGAAACCTTAGAAATCACAAAGCGTAAAAAGGTTTTGTGTACTTACAAGAGGCCTACCCTGCTCTAGGGTTATTTGGTCACAGTATGAGCTCTTAATATAAGTTTAATTTTAATTATCTCCAGATGATGCCAACTTGATTGACAAAACGCGCGTTGAGTATAATATTCTGGGTTTTGGTGTTCATGAAAAATGCTTTAGTGTTAACATATTTTTCTTTACTTATAGAGATGAGGCATATTTCAATTCATACTAAAATTATTTATTATTGAATTGTTTATGCTGTATTTTATTATTTATAAATTGGAAATAATTTATAACTGGACGAGATATAAAGCGGAAATTAAATTAACTACTTAAATAATACGTTGGTTAAAATGTAAGGGTGTGAAATTAATGGCTGTGTTATTGGATATCAAGGTGTTATACAATAATTTTCTCAAGGGATACATAATTATCTTATATTTATTTATGCCAGGATGCTTGTGATTGATTTGTATTTTGAGGTTGACAACAAATGCTATTTTTCAGTATTTCACATTTAAATTTGCCATAATCCTTAGTACTTGCAAATGCGGAGTTATATTAAATCTTTTCGTATGCGTTAACACATACCTCTCAATGGAAACACTCAGAAAGCACTACATTATATTTTTTGGGATTTAGTAAAGCTGTAGTTGTAGTAAAACCTTGCCTACTGTGTAAAATTAGCCAGATGTCATTTTGTGTTGTTGTTTTAGATTCCCCCAGTCAACAAGATTTGACTTGTTTTAAATTTTGCCATCGTAATTTTTTACTTACTCGCTACTAAAATCTAGAAATATATATAAGGTCTATGTATTTCTTCAAGGGATTCGTGATATATATTGGGTTGGAAATTTATTTAGAAATTTTGTGTTCACTTGGAGAAAAAAATAATTCATCTCTTATTTACAAAGCTGCTGGTAAAAGGATTTAATAACAACATCATGATATGTAACTATTATCAGAATTCGTCATACCGGAAATATTCAATGGCCAACATGCGTTAGAAGATGAAAATCAATCCACAACCATGAATATTGTAAAAGTAGTGTCAAAGAACAGGGATTGTAAACTGGTCGGAAAATATTTCATTTACACCGAAACAACATCCTATGTCAATTTCAACAGATTTGAAAATTAAGAATTATAGCCTTCTTTCAGCTGGCAAAACCACATAATATGTCAATAATGAATAAAAATACAGATTTAGATCACAAAACTTTCATGTCAAGTGAAGAATAACAACCTTCTATATCAGACATGTTGCAACCATTACGTATTGTTTCCACAATAATAACCCTTTATGTCAGACATGATAACCATAATAATATTGTTGGTATTGTTTATTCGTACTTTGCCTTGTTTTCGGTTGTAGTTTATAATAATAATTACGAATATTTGCCAAACAGTTTAATATTTAATCACCGTTTAATGTGGTAAATTAGTGATAATGGAAAGAACCAAACAAATAATGGAAATGGCATTACGCAATAATTAGAACAAAGGTTTTCTCACTTTGCTGAAAATTATTTATCTGACTTTTTTGTAATTCAGCGATATTGTTTTAAAGGATTGCATAATTTATATGCAAGTACAAGTAATTCGGTCTAGACAATTTCAACCATCGGCAGAAGCTATAAATTCGATCACAAGGTGTGAACTCGAAAATATACTTTTGAAAAAATACGTACAGGGTTACTCATAATAAATTACCCACCCCTTATCATTGGTATTATGGTCTATAGAAAAAAGAGTTTTAAATAAAAGTTGTGTGCGTGCAGATTTCAGGGGATACAAAAAAATAATATATTTTTTAAATAGGATACCCTGTATATTATTAAATTTTGGAATGATCCTTTGTTCCTGATTTCAAAAATATACCATATGTTACCCCTACCATGTACCGTTTTTGAGTTATTAAACGTCGAATATCTTAGTTAAACTAGTTACTGTAAATATGGAAAAGTTAACATTATTAAAGTGAGCTATGAAAATGACAACTATTATGTTTGATAAGTGACATTTCTTTAATAAAATAATCAAAATGGTTTACAGTGAAGAAGAAAAAGTCCAAATATTTACTTGTTGTATACAAAATAACAAAAATAAACGTGAAGCAAAAAGAGTATATAGGGTGTTGTATCCAAATCGTCCAACACCATCAGAAAATACGATCAAAAATATTTACCGAAAGGTGAATAATACCTCCAGTTTCAGTAGAAAAGAGCGTATAGTTCAAGCAAACCAGGAAGAACAGCTAGATACTGCTTCATTTCGAAGGTAAGTCCACCCATATTTATTCGCGAATAGACTTTTGTGAAACATTGTATTATTTTTTAGAAAATTCTGAATGTTGTATAAATAATGCAGTCGATCAATTAGGTAAAATTTATTCCAAAATCCAAAGTACGTTAAAAAATAACAGCCACAGACCATATCAAATTTTACCAGTGCAAGTTTTAACAGAGGCTAATAAAAGAAAAAAGGCTGGACTTTTGCCGCCAGATGAATCAAAATTTGGATGAAGATCCCGATTTTTTTACTAAAATATTATGGACTGATAAATCATCCTTTTCTACGACAGGAGTTTTTAATAGGAAAAATCGAAGGTCGTGGAAAAGCAAGCACAACAGAAAAAGATTGGTAAAACAAATAAAAAAATCAGGAAAAAAACTGTTAACCTTTGGTGTGGAATTTTCAGAAACAAAATTGTTGGGCCTATATTTTATGATTATACTGGGGTTACTTATCTGGAAATAATTATCTCAGAAACAGAAAATACCTATTATTTTCCAGAATTTTCCGGAAGCCGAACTTGATGATATGATTTGGATGCAGGATGGGGCAACTCCGCATAGTGTCCTACCCATTCGAGATTATATGAATAATATATTCCCAATATGGATAGAGAATAATGGACCTATTAAATGGCCACCTAACAGTCCGGATTTGATCCATTGAATTAATTCTTTTGGGGTAATTATAAATATAAGAAGACGTTATCAATTATGCATTGACAATAATGGTGGACACATCAAATATCTTTTATGAGTTATCATTTATCTATATTTAAATTTCCTAAATAAATCTTTGTTATATATTTTGTATAAATATTTGGTTTTTTCTTCCTCACTCTAAACCATTTTGATTATTTCATTAAATTAATAACTTAAAAACGGTATATGCTAGAGGTAACATTGGTATTTTTTGAAATTAGGAACAAAGGATCATTCCACAAATTTAATAATATACAGGGTATCCCATTTAAAAAAATATAATATTTTTTCCCTGAAATTTGCACGCTACTGTACTTTTGATAGCATTTTAACAAAAATTCAGTCATAACCACACAACTTTTATTCATAACCATTTTTTCTATAGGCAATAATAACGATGATAAGGGGTGGGTAATTTATAATGAATAACTCTGTACATTATCTTTTTTCCAGAAATTGTAGTATTACTGAAAATTAATTAATTTTATATTTACAGCATATTTACAGGCTTATTTTTTAACATTTCTCAATGAATTTAAACCAATGGAAAGCTTATTCTATCTAGATTGAAATGCTGCCAAATTACTCTCGAAACTGTTGTTAAATGCTACAGAAATTGTTCAAAAAAGCGTACCCGAAAAGTGCAGTATAAATTTCTGCAGTGAGGCATTTTAAAGCTATTACTATTCCATAATATTACACTAAAATCCATTAGCATGCATTATGGTATGTTGACTATTATTTCTCGCTGACAAAATCATTTGCCAATTTTTAGGGAAAATAAATAATCTCAAATTCTAATATTCGTTGTGTTACTGTAATTTCTGCAATAAATATACAAAGGAGGTTGCAGTTCTTCACCATCGATATATCCTGGCGACTGTGATTGATCTTGATAACGGAAATAGGCCGACGTTAATAAGTCAACAAAAAAGTACATTTTGTTTTAATCATTTCTAAGTATACAGCTTCTACCCATGAAAGAGACCTTTGAAACAATGTTTTTACATATTATCAGTTACAGCCACTTTAGATCAGCACAAATCGAAGTTAAGTTTTGATTCGCAATCTGCAGAAAATCATCTTTACGCAATATAAATATTCTGTTTCGAATAGCTAAAAAACAGTAAATACTCTAGTCTGTTTCTGCCAGACTTACAATTTCTGATTACGGTCCTTATAGTATAGCTATTTCATAAATCCTACACCTTTCATTAAATGAAATTTCCACTCGATGAACTACTAACTGTCTGTCTATGTCTATAAAAATCTTATTAAGATTATGGATACATCGTGGTTTATATGCAGTGTAAGGGACTGTTAAATACCATAATCAAAAGTATGTGGAACAAACGAGATGACGAATACAGACTAGAATTAAGAAGCATATATCTCATCTGGGAAAACGGATTCATCTAATGTTGCTTAGCATGCGTTTGAAAACAGCTATAAGATTAATTAGAAACACCAAATAATGGAGAGATGAATGTATTTCGAAAATTTAGATATCACAAAATAAAAAAATAGTGTGTGCGTCAAATTTACTGGTTAATTAGTCACGATGTAGGCTGCCCTCTTAACGTAAGTTTAGTTTTAAAGATCTCCAGATTATACCAACTTGGTTGGCTCAAAGTGCGTGTAGTGTAGCATACGGTATTTTGACGTATGTGGGAAACAACTTCAATATTAGTGTCACATTATAGGTTCGACCCCACTTCAGGCTTAAGGATTTTTATTCATTTGTCATCCAAATTTCTCTGCTAACTAATATTTTATCGATACGCCATTAAATAATTTCAAACTTCTAACTTCTCATTTCTAATAATACCGATGCTTTCTAGAATATTAAATAAGCTTAATCATTTCATCTCAAAGTTACAAAATTGGAAATATTATATTTTAGCCAACGAGAGTATATACCTAAATTGACTTCGATTTCTGGTCTCATTTAAAACTCTAACTTAACTCTGTATCTGGTAATGACAGCTGAATTGATCCCTTTCAATATACTGTACCAATGGCATTAGTCCTATACTTGTATAAAACAACTAATTAAATTATGTTCAATCATTAATTGTAAAAATTAATATTTAAAATATGTGTCCTCCCTCTACTGGTGGCAAACTTACAGATCAATATCAGCTTTGTAGCAACAAAAATGTATAAGACCAAACTGGCTTACAAAAAACGTAACTCAATAAATTCATTCTTTTTTTCTTGTATCCAAAAATATTTTTTTTATGGGTTGTAGGATTCTGAAAAAATGTTGATATAATCAACAGCTTGGCCTATTATGATAAAAAATTACCCACACATTTCAGAAAATATTCATAATATTTACCAAAAAAATTAAGAAAAAAAATGTGTTGGATCATCCCAGACGTCGAAATATTTGGAATTTAGTGAAAAAGATTATTTTTATTAAAATAAACTTTATTAGGCAGATAAACTTTATTAGGCACGTTTGTGTGTTTTTTTGATTTTTTGTGGTAATATATAGGCCAATCTATAGATAGAGTTTTCAAAATCCAAAAAAAAAAAATAAGAAAAATATTTTGATATAATAAAAAATAAGGAAGTTACTTAGCCGCTATCACTTTAAGTGAAACATACCATATAACAAAAACAAAATATGTTTGATAAGTGACATTTCATTAAAGAAATAATCAAAATGGTTTACAGTCTCAATGATATGTAAATTTTTATCACATCACCACAGACATTCTTTAGGAACATGATCAGTTGATGGCACCATGTGATCACGAGGAAGCCGATAATCAACTGCTTATGACTTCAAATATAAGATAACTCTTCTGAATTGTTGCAAAAATTGTCCCTTACACATCGTATACACAGATATAGCACTAATATGCTTGAAGCTTGTGCCAGGACCTGAACTTTTGGTTTGGATTTGGCACAGGTAAGACACTTTCCTGTTTTTACATCAATGACATATTCAAAGAACTGTTGAGGAGTGTCACAATTACACAAGGGTTTTATTTGGGCCAACGATGTGGCTTGATTTCTTAGAATGTCGGTTTATCGTGTTCTCCCTGGCTGGGTTATTTATTTTTATTAAATTGGACGCCTCTTGACCCTTGACGTCACGAAAATAATTTTGTTTTGTTGCCTGGGTACTTCATTGATATTTACATCTGTCGATTACCAAAGTTGAAAATTTGATGTGGCTTTTCTGAAAGCAGTAAAATCATTCAGGCTGGTTTATACTTATTCTTTATGAACGTCTTTATGAGTTTTGGCTATTTTATTGTTTGTAAATCCACCGCGACGTCCGCCGTCGCGCTTTTTGCCGTAGAGGGTTCTTTTGATGAAAAGTAATTTTACTACTTTTCGTACTTAAAAATCGGAGAATCGTAATAAAAATGTTTGGTTTAAAGTTTTGAATATTGTTTTTGATTCTTTATCTAATTTGCTAAAAAAAGAAGTGTTGTCACATGTGAAATTTTTAACCTGTGTAATTGCGGTTACGGGTGTTTTTTTAATGTTGTTAATGCCTGATCCTATGTGATTTGAGTGATTTTGTGGTAACATTGATTTTTTGAAAAAATTCAAAATTTTGTATAATTTTGATTCTACAACAGGAGAAATAACTTGCTTTCCTTATGTTCCATAATTTTATAAAATATGACATGTTATATAGTCTTTCTTATACGAAGCAAGAGTCCGGCATGGGATTTATCTACATGTCACTTCATTCTTTTGTAAAACAGAAGTTGATGGTTTGCATTTCCAGTTATCGAAATGAATCACCAGTATCATCATATACTTAACAATTTCTTTTAGAAAATCTCGAACCAAAAATCAACATGAAAACTTGTGAGGAAGTTTTGAAGCTAACTTAGTCTCATTTAAATCCTAAAATCTTTAAATTTCACTCTCTTTTAATTTATGGTGCCGCTTCGCTGATCCACCAAATATTATGTTACGCCACTGGACTATGTAGACTGATAGATGAGACTGAAATTGTACGAGAATGGCCGGGATTGTTCTGGAATGTTCTAGACCGCGCGAATGGATGTATAAATAAAGCGAACTCTAAATAAGACTGTTTAGTGCTGTTTCCAGAACATTCCATTATTAAAATAAACATGATAACAACATTATACGGGCTTTATAGTGTAATAAACTTTATTCTAAACTGATTACGTGCCGTGCGTAAATGCCAACAACAAGAAGCATGGCGGAGAAACAAACACAAGACTCACTTGCAGAATTGGTGCAACAAGAGGAAGAAGAGAAAAGAGAACGCCAGGAAGAATTAAGAAAGATTATGGAGATCAAGAAAGAAAGCGACAGAAAGAGAGAGATTAACAAAGGGAAATTATAGAAGATCAAGAACAAAAAAACATGAAAAAAAATTACTTAAAAAATGATGAACAACCTGGGAATAAAAATACAGGAAGAAAAAGAAGAACAAGAAAGATAACGTCAGGAAGAAAAAGAAGAACGAGAGGGAAGAATACATGAGGAAAAAGATGACTTAAGAAAAATGACGGAAGGTCTAAAAATAAGACGCCAGGAAGAAAAAGAGGACTTGAGAAAAACGATGGAGGGCCTGAAAATAAGACGACAGGAGGAAAACGAAGATATAGAGAGAAGCTTACAGGAACAGTAGGCAGCCGGTTTCTCACTCACTGAAAAATTTAAAAGAGATGTTATAGAAGTTTGTAAAGTCAAAGGACAAGTTAGTGAAATTAAAGGAGAGATCGGTGAAGTTAAGTGAAAAGTCAGTATTGTTAAATGAGAAATAGCACGGATCAAACAACAATTAAGAGGGAAGGGTGGCCAGTTAGTACTCTCGTCTGGTACCAGGTTACAACCCTCTTCGTTCGATGGTCAATATACAAGAGACAATTTGAGGCAGCTGCACGTTCAAATGATTGAAACGACGAAGATAAAACAACATCGTTGAGGGGTCAGACCTTGGACTTGCTCCAAACAATTCCCGCAATATAGCTACTAAACTTTAGTATTCTGGAGGCAGCGTTAGAGTTAAGATATGGCAACCAACATCTTGCCCAAGTATACCAGGCTCAGCTGAAATCACGCAGACAAAGGGGTGGAGAAAGCGTCCAGGAGTTCGAGACTGCTGTGGCTAGCCCATTTTGCCTATCCTGATGCACCAATGGAGTTTCAGCAACAGTTGTCAGTTGGAGCGTTTATAGATGGAGTAAGGTACCATTAGGTTAAACGAATCCTTAAATTAGCCTGGCACAAGTGAGGTAGTGAGGCTTTAGTACATGCACATGAGATTGAGGCTGCGCCTATGAAGATATCACACAATCAAACCAGAGAGTACGAGCCGTGGCTGTAGAAGAGACCCCGGCAGATAAAACCATACAAGTAGTATTAACCCAGTTACAAAAGTTGATGGCACAACTATTGACAAAGACGAATTCCTAGATGAGACAAGAACAAAACAGCGATAAGCTAAATGGAGGTATCCGCTGTTATAAGTGTAACAAATTGGGCCATATTAAGAGGAACTGTCGTGAGCTTAACATTCAAGATGTAATGTCTGAAGTACAAAAGGTCATACAACTACTGATAAACTTTAATCTCTAGCCGAAACAACACCAACAGCCAGGTAGTAGTAGACATATTGGAGGAGGCATTTGCTGTTATAAGTGTGACAGGGTGGGCCATATTCAGAATAACTGTCGTCAGCGCAGCCCTGAAAGGGTAAATGTTGTATTAATGGAGGACCAGCAGGAACACTGGCGGCCTGGTACCTCGGGGACTGTACTGGTTAAAAAAATTCAGATGGCCTTTTCAAAAGGTCATACCAGAAATACTGCAAGCCTTGTTACCGTGAGGAAAAACAGCAAGATGTACAAATAGTGAATACCGTTAAGATTGATGTTCCGGATGATTGGACAAAAGAGTCGTTAAGGGAAGAGCAGTTAAACGATAAGGAAACTGGTCCTATCCTGAAATGGATGGAAAGAGGATTGGAAGGACATTTCAAATAAATCAGTGGAGCTGAAGGCTTTATGGGCACAATGGGATTTCCTTAGAGTAGAGGATGGACTGCTGAAGAGAGCGTGGGAAAGTGCAGATGGGAAGAAAGTTACTTTGAAATTGGTAATCCCTAGGTGTCACATAGCAAAGGTACTTCAGCAAGTGCATAATGGAACGTCAGACATTTTTGTATCAACAAAACCCTGACAAAAATAAAAGAACGATTCTACTGGGTAAACAGTCGTCAAGATGTGGAGGCTTGGTGTCGCCAGTGTGTAGTTGGCGCGGCAAGAATTGGGCCAAAGACAAGAAGTAAGGGCCCAATGAAATTCTATAACGTCGGGACTCCTTTTGTGAGAATTGCAATAGCAAGTGACAGTATGAAGTCTCGTTATAATCTTAAGGCTAATTCAGGAGGATACCAGGCAGGAGATCTGGTTTAGCTATATAATCCAGAATGAAAAAAGACAGGACCCCGAAGCTTCGCCCGCCTTGGGAGGGACCATACATTGTCGTCACCAGATTAAACAACGTCGTATAGCGAATTCAGCAGAGTCTCAACTCAAAGATGAAGGTGGAGTAGATACAGAGACTAGCTAAGTATGCAGTGAACGACGAATTGCCTGACAGGGACGTTCAGGCTTAAGGTGGAGGTATTGTTACGCTACTGGACTGTGTAGACTGAATAGATGAGACTGGAATTGTACAAGAACGGTCGGGAATGTTCTGAAATGTTCTCGACCGTGTGAATGGATGTGTAAATAAGGCGGACGGTGAGCCGAGAGTCAGTGAGTTGAAAGTAAAGAAGAAATAAGATAGAGACTTAACAGTGTTTAATTGTGGTTATAGCTAAGACAGTCATTAATCTATTGTTGCTAATTATTAATTAATTAATAAAGTAGTAAGTGTTACCTGGACTTTCAATCAACGAATCTACGAGTACAGGTGTTTGTGTGGATAGCAAACACGTGATAATAATATTTACTAAATGAAATAATTAAAATTTAGAACTAATAAATTTTCCATGTGTAATGCTAATAAAAGGATACTATGTTTAAATGCAGTCTTATTGTGTAGCAAATTTTCGACAATTGCAAAAATAGCGAACGCTTTAACACTACTCGTATACTATTTCACAATACTCGTATCACCAGTAAATCGGTAATATAGATAAGGTGAGTGTGTACGGTAACGCTGTATAATACAATGTAATGCATTGTAGGCAGCTTCATTGTTTTGATATCGGACATTTGCATGTACTTCATATTTGGCTCACGTCGTCGTTGAGATATAAATGGTTATTGTAGCTGTTTTATTGGATAATATTCACAAAATTGAGTACACACTACACAGGACTACATTGTATTTACCTCAAAGTATAGGGTAACTCCTTATTTTGCATTTTTTGTGGGGAAATGCGAAGTAAATAATAGCTGCGAATACGAAATGGCTTTCTGAAATGCATTTGTAGGATGAAACGGATGTTAACGTGGTGTTATTATGAAATCAAACAGGTACATTATGGCCAATCAAAAATTGTTATATAATAATCATAGGAGAATAGAAAAATTTCCACAAAAATATTAACAACGCTCCGATTCTGATGTCAAATTAAGTTTATATGCAAGGGCCACTTAGAAGTTGAATAGTTAAATAAAATAATGTATTATTATTTTGTTATACTAAAATTAACTAAAGTATAAAGAATGTGAATTTTCCACATTTTTTTATTTGCTTAAACAATAGCGTTGGGAAGGCCTAAGCTCATTAATTTTTTTTCCGAATTCATTTGACCCCTATAAGGGGTAAAAAATAAAGATTTGAATTTTAGTAGTATGACATCTTTCGACCAGTGTCGCGCAAGCAGGCCATGAAAGCAATGACGATTCCACCATATTGCCAGTTTTATTTATTAAGTACATGTACTGTGTTTTTTGATAATTATCCATTTACAATTTTTTACCTAAAATGGTGTCATTTTAATAAATTTGCAAAATGGGCAAGGCAATCATACAGCCTTTATTCAAATTCTGATTTTACATTAACAGATGTTTCATGGGAGATGCTTCGATATTCCTGAGATTCTATTTTTGAGAATTTCAATAACCCTAGGCGGCGTCTTGTACATAATTAATATTAAATGGCTCACAGAAAAAAATCAAGGGGAGATAAAATGGGGGAGCGAGCAAGACATTCTTCTACCTATCCATCTTCCTCAAAATCTTGCATTTAAGCATGCCTTACCCGTAAAACAACATTTATACTTTTTTTTTGCCTTTGTGTGTGAACTTTATGATACAAATGCGGATTTTCAGTATCCCAGTACCTGCAATTCTATCTATTGATAAATCCGTGAAGATAGAGGGTATACTCATCTATAAAGCAGATTTTTGTTACAGAAATTTCTGGCCATTATTCCACAGAACTGTACCCGTCGATCAAAATTATCTTCGCATTGTTGGACGGGAAACATTTTATATGGATGATATCTGTGTCGTTTCAACGTTTTGTGCACCGCACCAACAGAAACATTCGTTGATTAAATATAGTTTAAAAAAACTAAAAAACACGCTTTTAAAGCACATCAAACTAAAAAGTGAAAAATAATTATTAATATAAACTGAAAACAATAATGAACGAAAAATACTAGTATTATTGTGAAAAAAGCGTGGGTTGCTCGATATACGAAAAATATGGCACAAAGCGCCCCACGCTTTTTTCACAATAATACTAGTATTTTTCGTTCATTATTGTTTTCAGTTTATATTAATAGTTATTTTTCACTTTTTAGTTTGATGTGCTTTAAAAGCGTGTTTTTTAGTTTTTTTAAACTATATTTATTTTTCACTTTTTGTTTGATGTGCTATGAAAGCGTGTTTTGTAGTTTTTTTAAACTATATTTATATTGCTTATTGATGCTGATATTATAATATATTACGATCCAACAGATATTTCTGAAATAAAAATATTTTTTTATTTTAGCCATGGGATTTGAACTCGCGCCCGAGAAGTCTGTCGTTTCGCGTCGACTAAGACTTGCCCGCTCGGCCAACGACCGAACTGAGAATCACGGAATATACTTACAATATTAAGCTTCTTGCTCTCACGCAGAGGATACGTGAGGAAAGGACTGGCGATCCTGATCAGGATAATGATATAAACTTATCAAATTATTGTATTGTTACCGGTTCTTCGTAAGTGTACAAAGTTTCAATTAAATTTGTCCGTTTAAAGTGGGTCAAAATCGAGTCCAAAGAGTCGGTTACAAACAAACAAGCAAACAAACAAACAAGCAAACAAACAAACAAGCAAACAAGCAAGCAAGCAAACATACAGGTGAAGCTAATAAAAGCGTGTTAAAAAGCAACTTTTCTCGATGAAGCACTGCAATTCATGGCAAAATTACCAAGAATTTCAACCATAGTAGCCTCGTTCAATACTCTAAATGCACTTTGCTTCTTATTTTCAACACTACAGTTTCTAAAATTTCCATATCAAACAATTCACATATGGGAGCAACATTTTTGTCAGCTTGTCTTAAGTTCAATTCACAAGCAGTTCGTCTAGCACAATCATTTTATTTGCCATACAAAAAGAGTATTTCGGTTCTCTTCGCGAAAGTATAAACAAATCATGATGTTCAATAAAACTAATAAAAACACACGATGAATAGGTCCCAGAACAGATAAGGACTTTTCGGGTGAAGAACAGTTTTAACCAGTAGTTATAACCTCTGGATTGTCAATGGTTCAGTTCAAAATCAAAATTAATTTCAGCCAATGATAATCGAGAGGTTATAACCATTGGTTAATACGTCTCTGCACCCGAAAAGCAATATAGTGTCAACTTACAAATTAGGTTAAAAAGTGAATTTTGTGTCCGAAATCAAATAAAAAAAATTTTTATTTGATTTCGGTCTTTGGCTAAGAACATTGTTAAATTTTAATCTGTTGTGTGTCGAATGTCTACATATATGTATATTTTATTGACTTTCAAATTGATTGGTCTTATAATTGTTATGCCTACAGACGTGGTTTTTAAAAAAAAAAATTCTGTTGTGGAATTTTACAAATTAGGTATAAATATGTTATTACTTAATGATTAAGAAAAACAAAAAAAACCATATTTTGTTTCATTAATCGTTTGCTTTTCAGACTTAACTGTTAAAAAAGAGATTTTAAGCTTCGGGGTGCTGGGGGTTAGGGCGGTGAATTGATCATAAGTGAACACTTTGATTTAAAATACTACAAGCAGGTATTAAATACTAATGGTCGCATACTGGACTCAACTTTAAACAGGTCTGAAATACATGTATAGTTGATTGATTCGACCCTTACTTGATGAAAATCCATTTTAACATCGAACTGAATAAAACTTCACGTTTTAAGATTTTCACAAAAATTTTTTTTTCACAAAAATTTTTTTTTCACAAAAATTTTTTGTAAATACATGTATATAAATCTATTAATTCACTTCTTCCGGAAGATTAGCATCATCCTTCATTAGGTATAACCTCTACCATGCAGATTGCCAATTTATTGATAATAAAGTACCTTCTTTTAATTTTAAGAAAGCAAACTTTAACAGGCTCTATGAAGATTTATGTAATGTCGATTGGTCTTGTATTTCTTGTCACGACGATGTCAACAGTGCTTGCGAGCATTTGTACGATATGTTAAATTCTGTATTTTTAGAGACTATGTTTAAGTTTACTCCTAGGAAAAAATAATAAATCCGCCGTGGTTTAATAACAACATTATAAAGGACATTAATTAAAAATCTATTTTGGCGCATGTATAAAAAACTAATGATAATAATGTACTTGATTTAAATTTAAAGGCTTGCGTGCATACTAAGATTAAAAACCAAATGGCTTTAAGTTTTAATGATTACATATATTGAGGGGCAAATTAAATCAAACCCGTATCCGTTTTGGTCTTACATTAATAATAAGAAAAATTGATCTAATATTCCCAACTCAATGTATTTTGATGATGCTAAATGATCCCCAGGAAATACATTTGCACAATTTTTCCAATCAACTTTCATTTCGTCAAGTAAATTTATTGCAAAAAGCGACGTAGATTCAAAATCTAACGCACCTTCTGTAAGAATTCCAAGTATTACTGAAGATGATGTAAAAAAATTAAAATCGAAACTAACAACAATGCAAGATAGTATTCCTACTAAAGGATTGTGCCATTTTATTAGCCACACCTCTTGCCATAATCTTTAATATGTCTATGCAAAGGAACACATTTTGTTTAATTTGGAAAAGGTCTAAGATTTGTCCTGTATTCAAAAACAAAATTAAAACCTCTAGAGAATTATAGACCAATTACTATTTTGTGTAATTTCGACAAGTTGTTTAAAGTAATTTTATGTGAAATATTATTCAGTCATTTAAAAGTTCAAATTTGTTCTAACCAGCACGGATTTCTACAGAGTAGATCTACTACCACAAATTTTCACACAATTTCTAGCTGAGGCTTTAGATCGGGGAGGGCAGGGCATTTATATGGACTTTTCAAAGGCATTCGACAGACTTGACCATGGAATATTGCTGCATAAACTATGTGATGTAGAACTTAGTGATGAATTCCTCAAGTTTTTTTAATTCCTATTTAAACAACAGAATTCTGTACGTGCAGTATCAGAGTTTTAAGTCTGTTGAAATGACAGCAATTTCAGGAGTTCCGCACGGATCCATTGTAAGGCCTCTTTTGTTCATTATTTTCATAAATGATATCGTCTGTGAACTTACTTGTGATGCTCTTATTATATGCAGATGAATATAATCGTCGATTTCTAACTTTGAGGACTGTATTAGTTCGCAGGAAAATTTAAATAAAATGAATCTTTGGCGCAAAAGAAATTTATTACCTCTCAATATTAGTAAGTAGAATTGAATTCACATATTCAATTAACGAAGCTAATGTAACTAGATGTTATAAGTTTAAAGATTCGGGAGTAATCTTTGACTGCAGATTAACTTTTATTGACCAGATCAATGATGGTAGTGGGTGTTTATAGAAATCTTGATTTTATATTAAGAAATAGCAAGCAGCTTGTGGAAACTGCTACACTGAAGTTACTTTTTAATGCTTTTGTTAGATCTAAATTGGCATATGCTTGCCCAATCTGGAATCCGGGTTACGAAATTCATAAGTTTCATATTCATATATTGAGAAAATATAGAGGAAATTTGTAAAGTTTCTATGGTATAAGTCGGATAGTGTTTATCTCCCTCATGACATTTTCAACAATATGTACAAACATTTCACATGAATGACTTAAATATTCGATGGAAATATTATTCAATAGTAACCTTAATTATATAAAATTTTAAATAATCATTTGACTGTCCAGAATTACTTAGTTGTTTGTGTCTCCATGTTCCAGCTTTTCAAACTCGTTCTAGTAGTTTATTTTATTTGCCAATTCCCGTTAAAATGTTCACCTTTTATACACCATGTGTTCAAAGTATACGTCGGTTCAAGAAAACATTGATATTTTTAATAATTGTAATATTAAGGTTATAAAAACTCATGTTCTTTCTGTGGACTATGTTAACATTTAATTATTTTGTTAAGTTAATTAGTGTCGATTATGTTTTGTAATTTTCTGACCTGTAATTGAATTCATCTGTTGGGTAGTTGTAACTATAAATAAATAAATAAATAAATAAATAAATAAATAAGTAAATAAGCGCCAAAAGAATTCCTCCTTGGAACAAAAGTCTGGCGTATTTTTAAATTTTTTATAGTTTTAAAGAAAAAGAGAACAGACAGTTTTGAAATGAACACAGTGTATAAATTCTGGTATTTGTTTCAGTAATAAGCTTGAATTATTAATGATTTATTTACTAGCTGATTTCGATTCGATAAGCTTTTCTTTATTTTCTAACAGCTAAAAATGTGAGGATCAACAAAATTCTCATAAGTTTTGCGTAATTGGGAACAGATATATAGAATTTGTTCACATTTCCTTAATTGCCGCAAAAAGTGGTGCATTCGCCAAGTGCGGATCAAAGTGCTGCTTCTTTGCTATCAGCCAAAACAATTAATTAGCGCAGATGTTCTGATGAGTGATGATCAAACGTGCGGCCAAAGTCTGGTATTTTTTGTACTGTCCACGAGTTATGTAAACAGATCTTATATTTACCCTATTATCTATTTTTGGACACGCCAGAACTGAAAAATTATGTTTTAATCAGACCAAATAATTTTTGAGGGAGAAGAAGCGGTGGGTAGAGAATTTTTAATCAATCATACTCTGGGTAACTTTATCTTTTAGATTTATTTAAATCTTGGAAGACATGATAATGTTACATAAATGCCAAGAAACTAGCAGAAGCTACTTAGGTGACTCCCAAGGAATTGTCTCGGAGGTGCTGTAGTGCTGCACTACCAAATAGATAGAAATAAATAGTTAACACAAATTATGATACAATTTTTTGTTCTTGCAAATTTATGTTTCCATATTTTATCATTTATAGAAATAAAAATTTATCATAACTAAAAAAAAAATTGTATTATCCGTTTATCTATTAAGTAGTGCAGTTCTGTGTATTTCTGCAGCGTTTATTGATTAGCAACCACTTCAAGAACGATAAAAGAATGCAAGATATTACAACTTTTATCAAGAGAAGTGTAATATTTTTTTAATTCCCTCTTCACATCTATAAAAAAGGCGGTGTCATCAAATGTCAAATGGTCTTATCTATAACTCATCAGTTTTACTGAATATTAAGTATCAATAATTTAGTGTCTAATTATTTCATTATTTATAGCATTTATTAGGAAACAAAGTAATGACTTTTTAATGTAGCAGTTTCATCGCTCCATTCTGAGTCTAATGTATATAATAAACGACCACTTTACAACCTACGTGACAAAAGACAGTCGTTTTATTCTATCACTTCCATAAAGATATAATAAAGTACAAAACTGGTTTCTATTCATGATAAACGTAAACGCACTAGGTACATTAGCGTTACAGTCTCCGAAAAACTTAATATGTTAAACCGTGCAGAATTTTACAACAAAGGTAAAGAATTTTGTTTTGCCATTCATTGGAGCTCAAGTAATTTCTTAGCAGGAGAATCATGTTAAAAATTAACCACCACATAACTTATTCAAAACTAACCTAGAAAAAACTCCGAGTGCATGACATTCAAACACTATACATATTCTGAAGAGGAAACCTTTCATGTGTGACTACTACCAAAACATTGCACATTAGTCAACTCACTTTTCCACATTTCAATTTGGTATTAGTCTGGGATCAAAACAGGTTCTATATGCACTCTTGCACTCTAGAAAACACGATTTTTTATACACAGGGTGCTAACTAAGTAATATCAAAGATTTTAAGATTTTAATTCCTCAGATTTCATTAAGAAATTAATTTACAAAAATATATGGTCTGAGGGTGTTAAACATTTTTAAAAATTATTGTTTTTTCTTAGCATCTAAACAGAAAGAGGTTTATTTTTTTAACTCGAAGCAGTAAATAGGCAAGATATTATCTTTATTTTTGGCCTAAAATTGCCTTTTTGTTGTTTCGGTGCAGTGGCGGCTGGTGAAATTTAGAGATTTAGAAATTTATGTCATATCTTAGTATTGGAGCATGGCACCCAAGCGATACTTTAAGGCGTAACTACAAGACTAAATGAAGAACTTTTGCAGAAAAGAATTGCGTTTGAAATTTGCGAAAAAATGTTGGAAAACTTGTGAGCATCCAAGGTTATTTTTCAAACGATTTGTAAAATATTTGCAAAACATTTTTTCCAGAATCAGGTGGAAAATATGACGACAGATTTCACATTTTGTCAAAAAAATATTGGTCTTCTATAAAGTTATACCGTTTTGAAATTTTATTTTAGATTCATTTTTCACTGTGCAAATTTCAAAAAAGGTGCAACTTTGTAAAAAATCAATATATTTTTTTATGAAAGTTTTCTTTCTTATGTTTCAACTGGAAGGTACTATTTACGTAACAAGAGTTAAACATGCAAAATTGCAATATGGCCGACACTTGACCAATGAAATCAATGAAGAACAGGTTCCGCTTCCGTTTCGTTTTTAACTAATTTCTGCCAGTCGGGGCTCACTAGGAGTTCATATTATATTTAACATCTGCCACTGTCAGAGTCACAGTTAATCAAAATTGTTGGCTGAGTTCAAATTATACTTGTTGTCTGTCACTGTCAAAATGACGCAAAGAGCTTGGCTTAGTGACTGAAGAAAAATCTCAGTATAAAATAATGATTGTCTTTCAATTTACAATTACACAGATCAGGACAGACACTAGATGTTAACAAACTAGTATATGACACAAATACTTAGTTAATTACGTCTCTTAATTTAGGGTCAACTCTATATTGAGATGTAAAAGGTATCAATCAAATATTCAGATGATATTTATTTATAACCTAACTTATATTGGAGATTGTAGTGTATGATCCGTGCCACAGAATCAGTAGTCTGTGCATACTATACGGTTGGTAGTGCGAGAAGTAGATTCCGCATGATCAACGGATGTCTATCAATGTAATGGCGATTATATGTAACAATGTTTAGTGTGCATAAAATAGTTGTTTGGAGAAAAAGCCGTCTTTTATTTGGCAAGTGAACCTACAAATATTAATTGATAGTGTAACAAAGTAAATACACTACAGAGATGTTTCCCGGAATAAGGAAAACTCGACAAAACTATAAAATGTGTACTTCTTCCTGTATTTAAAACCGGTTGTATTCTAATCTTTTAGTTTAATTTAGTCAAATCTGCACAATGCAGTGTACAAGGTTTTTGAATCTTTGTAAATATGAATACAGGTTTGGAGCAGTTAAGACCTCCTTTAAGGCGGAACCCAAAGTTCAATTTTCATTAATTTCATGGTAGATCCCTCCCACTGTTAATTTCTATTCAACACAGGTAGCTGCAGTTAGGGAAATCAATTAAATAACAAAAGTATTTACCAATCCATAGGAAGTATTGAGTTCAACATTAACTTTTTCTATTACTATTTGGTATCAAAGGAAATGACATAATCACTGATATGGAAGACCAAACTTAAATACTATTGTTTCATTTCAGCAACAGGTTTTTTTTTTAATTTAGAGATTATTCAGCAGAGATATTACTGGCAATGCGTGAAATTGTAAACAAATGTAAAACTACAACCATTTACAGTAAATTTAACACGCCTTAAATTGTTGTCAATAGTGATAAATAAGTTTTGTCAAAATATATTAGGCATTACGATCTTAAATTGTAATATAAGATCGAATATATTGAATTGGTACCGAAGGTTTTACAGATCATTCTTGATGTGTGGAAAACAAATAACTAGCCAAGAAAATTTAAATATAAATAAATTTACAGTTCGGCAAAAAAACTATAAAAATATTCTTACAGTATAGTATACTTATATAATATGAGATCAGACTACATGACACCAGAATATACGTTCCACAAACCTTTCGACATAATTATTGGAGAGAGGGGAATGGCATACAGGAGCTCCTGACATTCTACGCAAGGGACTGACCTGGTACACAGACGGGTCTAGGACAGAAACAGGAGCTGGGGCAGAAATATACGGAGAAAAACCAAGGGAGAGTATAAGCCTCTCACTGGGACACTACTCGTCTGTATTCCAGACAGAAATCTGCGTGATACTACAATGTGTACATGAAAACATAAGCAGAGCGTACGAGAATCAACAAATATTTATCATATCGGACAGCCAGGCAGCACTGAAGGCACTAACCTCATATAAAGTGTCATCAAGACTGGTATGGCAATGTCATGAAGAGCTCAGAACTCTGGGAGAACGGAATAGAGTTAAATTACTCTGGATGCCCTGACATTCTGGGATATCAGGCAACGAAAAAGCAGAAGGCCTTGCTAGACAAGGATCTGCTGACCCATTTCTCGGCCCAGAACTCGTGCTCGGTATTCCCAAATGCTCAGCAGGGGGAATCATCAAAGACTGGATCAAGAAGCAACATAACAATTACTGGAGGAATATTCCAGGTAACCGACATGGGAAAACACTAATCAAACACCCATGCTCCAAACAAACAGTAAAACTGTTGACTAGGTTTCAGTTGAAAACAGTAACAGCGCTTCTAACAGGACATATTGCTTTTAAAAAGCACCTGCAAACAATGGGAATGTATGATGGTGACTTAGATTGCAGACTATGTGAGAAAGACCTAGAAACCGTGGACCATATCGTATTCGAATAAGAAGCATTAGCTCGTAGTAGGTACAATATATACGGGCAAACACAAACCGACCCGGAAACCCTCAGAACTCATCCAGTCATATACCTGTACCATTTGATCAGTGGCACAGGGGTACTGGAATGGGTAGAGTAAAGCAATATAGGGAGTGCACAATAAGCCCAGGAGGCTGCAGTGCCCTTGGAGTCAACTCAGACGTGCCCTAGGGAAGGAACAAAAATATTTATATAAAATGGTTTCTAGGGTTCAAAAGTACTTAGATTATCTAATTACTAATAAGTTTATGGATGCAATAGAATTTAATGAAAAAAAAAAATTAATGAAAGTAGTTGTACAAAATTAAGAATGAGAACTAAGCAAAAGAATGAATATATAGAAAACCACTAAAATACATAGTAAAAAATGGCAAATAATCTTCCAAATAAACAATCTGCAGCATTTATCTTAAAATATAGCAGCGCAGAAAGCTCCAGGACCCAAAGTATTGCTCGAGCTGGCTGACAAAAATCAACAATGGTAGTCCGTAAAATTTCACTAGGTTTTCCTCGTGATTGTTCCAATAAATGAAGACCTTACAAAAGTTTCCAATAGTTTAATATGAATTCAATACTAGAGACTAGCAGTATAACATAATCTCCAAAAATCAACTACCATTAACTCACCAAATTTACAAAATTTAATATCCAAAAATAAGATATAAGTTTTTATACTGTACAAAAAAACTTGACCAAGAAAACTGTAGGAATCAAAAAACATCTAAAATAAATTATGAACAAAAATTATTTAAAGTTATCCTTCAAACACGTGGTCGCTAATAAAAGAAATTGTAAATTACAACTTACTCAACAAATTTGAACGTTTAGTTTGCCAATAAATCCGATTTACAAATCGAAAGCAATCAATACTTCTATATTAACTAACAAAGTAAAGTCTATGCTTCGGCAATACTAAGTGTTCTTTATTAATTTCTTGACAGAAGAGGACTTTTTCGAAACTCACTGGCTATTTAAAGCCAACGAAGTTAACAAAAAAATAATACGACTGACATTGTAACCACCAACTCAACAACGTTAAAATTACTAGATATTTGGAATTTGTAAATTACGAGCGAGTGGTAGTACCACCAATTCAAGTTGGGAGACTAATATTCTTACGCTGATTTTTAGGATGTAACATAGTTTATGTATTTGTTAAAGGGTCAAAAATTTATATTTTTCATATTTATTACTTTAAACAGGGGCATTTTAAAAAATAAATATTACCTTATGTTAGATTTGTGACAGAAATTATTTTGCATTTTTTTTTACTTAAGTAAAATAATTCTTAAACATGTCTTCACTAATCACCGAGCATACTACCCTTGTGAATAAAAAATGGTATTTATTGACAGTCACTTCAATATAGTGTTCAAATGTAATTCTTATTGCATAAACCAGGGATGATAGATAGTTGGTAGTGTGTCTCAAAAAAATTAATCAAAATATTAGCTTTCAGCATCCTACACAGTTCTCTATACAGGGTGTCCCAGTTTTAAATCGACAAGCTGTAACAATTAATAGAAAATAAGTTTTTGAGAAAAAAGTTCCTATGAACCTATGACCGCAAAAGCTTTATAACCGAGATACCGGGTGTTAAAGTTATTTTTTTTTAACACGCTTTTATTAGCTTCACCTGTATGTTTGTTTGTTTGTTTGTTTGTTTGTTTGTTTGTTTGTTTGTTTGTTTGTTTGTAACCGACTATTTGGACTCAATTTTGACCCACTTTAAACGGACAGATTTAATTGAAACTTTGTACACTTACGAAGAACCGGTAACAATATAATAATTTGATAAGTTTATATCATTATCCTGATCAGGATCGCCAGTCCTTTCCTCACATATCCTCTGCGTGAGAGCAAGAGGCTTAATATTGTAAGTATATTCCCTGATTCTCAGTTCGGTCGTTGGCCGAGCGGGCAAGTCTTAGTCGACGCGATACGATGGACTCCTCGGGCGTGAGTTCAAATCCCATGGCTGAAATAAAAAAATGTTTTTTTTTCCAGAAATATCTGTTGGATCGTAATATGTTATAATATCAGCATCAATAAGCAATATAAATATAGTTTAAAAAAACTACAAAACACGCTTTCATAGCACATCAAACTAAAAAGTGAAAAATAAGTATAGTTTAAAAAAACTAAAAACACGCTTTTAAAGCACATCAAACTAAAAAATTGAAAAATAATTATTAATATAAACTGAAAACAATAATGAACGAAAAATACTAGTATTATTGTGAAAAAGGCGTGGGGCGCTTTGTGCCATATTTTTCGTATATCGAGCAACCCACGCTTTTTTCACAATAATACTAGTATTTTTCGTTCATTATTGTTTTCAGTTTATATTAATAATTATTTTTCACTTTTTAGTTTGATGTGCTTTAAAAGCGTGTTTTTTAGTTTTTTTAAACTATATTTATTAAGGTTTTCACTTTATATCTTGGAGATAATTGTTACTATTTACTTTCAATTCAGTGCTGTTTATAACAGTAATAAAAATAATGAATGAAATCATAAATCTACTCACCAGCGACGTACAGAGGGGTAAACGGAGATCCCTTTTGAATTAGAACATCGACGCCAATGCATTTTTGTTAAATTTTACCATATTTTTTATTTCCCTATTCATTTTTACATAAAATGGGACTCTTGTAAAAACTTTGTAAGTTTGTTAGATTTTGAGCAAAAAATTCATTATTATTTGGATGCATCCACAAGCTACCGAAGGAAACTCCTGATGAGCAAAATATTTTATTCAAAAGAAGCTATCAAATAACATAGTTTAAGTGCCTATTTTTTTAACAAGTTAATGGCAACTTCTTATTTCAGTTAATTTAGTCGGTGACGTTCGTCATTGACTAAATTAATCATTGACGAACGCCACTGACATGTTTTAATTAAGTAGTGGCCATTAACTTGTTGAAAGATGATAAAAAAAAAACACTTAAACTTTGTTGTTTAATAGCTTTTTCGAATAAAATATTTTGTTTACCAGGAATTTCCTTCAATAGCTTGTGGATGCATCCAAATAAGAATGAATTTTTTTGCTCATAATCTAACAAACTTGGGAAATTTTTACAAGAATCCATTTTTATATAAAATTAAATAGGGAACTAAAAAATATGGAAGAATTTAATGAAAATGCATCGGCGTCGATGTTCTAATTAAAAAGGTGTCTCCGTTTACCCCTCTGTACGCCGCTGGTGAATAGATTTATAATTTCATTCACTATTTTTATTGGGCTAGATACTGTTATAGAAAGCACCAAATTGGGAGTCGATAGTAATCATTCTCTCCAAGATATAGAGTGAAAACCTTAAAAAATATTTAACTTTGACACCCTGTATTTCGGTTATAAAGCTTTTGCGGGCATAGGTTCATAGGAACTTTTTTTTCTCAAAATTTTCTCTCAACGGTTACAGTTTGTCGGTTTAAAACTGGGACACCCTGTGTAATGTTTACAGATGGGCGTCACTTACGTTTCGTACAATTATGCTTTTAAAACTGACTAAAACTAACCGGTTACTTCTAAAAAATGACACCTTACTTGAAAAGTGATCATAATTAAAAAAAATAATTGTGTTGTGTGAAAGAATTTCATAAAGGATCAAAAAAATTAATCGAAAGTGTCGAAAAATTACAGGGCATAATAATCGATTTGTAAATAACCAGTTTCTAAAATTAGATGATATACAAAGTGGGCCAAAAAACTGTACTTTCTATTTTTCTTTGCCAAATTACTGTTTTTCATCTGATTTTAGCAAAATTTTTGTTAATAGTTAGCTCCTTGAATATGCTAAAAAGACCATATGTCAGGATGGCCGAAACATCAAAGACAAGATGGCGGAAGCGAATAAAAATAGGTCTTCACTCCCTCTACATTTTATGACTACGATGAGTTATACTGGTTCATTAGTTTTAGAGATATAGTGAATTTAAAAAGGCTTACTTGCCATTTTTAATATCTGGAAGAAGAAACAAACTTTGAAATTTTGCCAGCCAATTGTTATTTCTCAACTGATTTCAATGATCTTTATATTGATATGAAGGCAATAGAATCGGCTCTTAAAAGCTGTGAAAAAATTTTCGAAACGTCAAAATGCAAGACACATTTTCTGCTAGTAGTTCTATTGGTTGGCTGCTTCTGAGTGTTCTACGTCTGCCACTATTTAGATGTGATTTAAGATCTTACTCATTCAGTGATGTAGAAACGCAAACCGAATGAGTAATGCTTGCTCGCTTGTAAATGGTGGACATTTGCTATCTAATAGAGACAAATCCTTTCGAACACTCAAAATTCTTTATAATGTTAACCCGAACATCGAAAGTCAGTTGTTTCATTTACTGTTACCCACAACAATTTATTTCGTACGTCCTCGATAATCCAAAACATTTTTATATATACACTTGGTAGATATGTTTTACGAAATATATGGCTACAAGGTAAAAGAAAACTACATACACAGAACATGACCTGCAAATCATAAAAAAATGTCTGTTTTGTAATTGTACCAGCAATATTTTGTCGATGGATAGCTGAATTTACATGTCTTTCACAATCACCGCGTGTATCAAATACACGTCATATCGATTGCGTGGAGTACACAGAATATGTGAACCACCTCTGTTGTTTTAAAAAATATGACATTTTATCTGTTTCGTAGTTATGCATTTCTAGAAAAAATAATAAAATAATTATTGGGTATTACATAAGCATCCTTTCATGATAACATGATAACAATTATAAATATCAATAGTTTTCTATATTTTATATTGTCATTTCTATCTAAGTGGGCTAGTATAAAAATTTAATAGATAATAAATCAAACATTTTCAATACACATCAGGTATTAAATCATTTTTTTGTAGTTTATGCACAAATAGTAACGATAGCGCCATTGTTAAGAGCGATTTATGCGACAAAGACGCACGCATCCGTACACTTTCAGATTGCTACGATTAATAAATTACAACTAGGATCACCAATATCACAAGCGGACAAACTGCCAAGCTTCATATAATTTTATACGGGAAAGTTCTTCGTTTCCGCACAGTAGCGCAACTCTCTGCTTCTGTCCTTTTTGAAACAATAGAGGTATTCCTAAGTTAAAGTGAAATTCTCAGAAAATAAGATCCTTGTTTTTAAAAATCACGTGTCATTTTCAAAATGTGCGCGGATTAAAAACTAAAATAAGTGAATTCTACTCAACTGTCAGCACTAATGGATTTAACTTACTTGGCTTAGCAGATGCTTGGTTGACGAATAAATTTTCCAACTCCTGTTATTTTCCTGATACGTATAGTGTGTTTAGATTCGATTGAAAACTGAATATAACTGGTCACTGCTGTGGTGGAGGAGTTCTTTTGTCATTTAATAACAACATATGTGTAAGAGTTCTAGTTTAGATCTAATTGCACTAACAAATTCATTTCCTATCATCGACATCGTAGGCTGTAAATGTTACTCAAATTTAACTGCGATATTCATATATCTAATGTACATCCCTCCTAACACAAGTATTGAAGAGTTTGAAATTTTGTTTGAATTATTAGAGCAAGGAATATAAGAATTATAGAAACAAGGTAAATTATCTAATGTTTTGGCCGATTTAAAAAAAGTTTTTTGAATGTAGGGTAACAAAAACTATCTATGTGTGATATTGCGTTTTTTATTAGTGCAATACACGACCAACTAGGATGCGTTTATTAACGTCAAAAACTGCTATTTTATTCAAAAAATTGATTATATATTGTTATTTAGCAACCCTTAAAAAGTCTTATCACCGAGTTTCATTAAATTCGGATTATTTTCAGGCAAGTACCTTATATTACATGATTATAAGTTTATTTTCGGTCCGATTAAAAAAAAATGTTTTTTTGTGTAGTAAAAACTCGAACAAATTGTTTATAATTTTATTATAATAGTAAAATATGTATTATCAACTAAAATGTGGATAAAATTGTTATGGAGTGCTCGCCTAAAGATGATCCGAATTTGGTAAAACTTGGTGATGAGACGTTTTAAGGGATGCTGAATAATATGTAATCAATTTCTTGAAAAAAAATCGCTAATAGCAATTAGCAGTTTTTGACGTTAGAAAACGCATCCCAGTTGGCCGTATATTGCACTAATAAAAAAGCAGTATGACACGTAGATAGAGTTTTTATTACCCTACATTCTAAAAAAAAAAAAATTTAAATAGCCAAAAAAATAAAGAGGCTTGTATCACATTTAATAGCGACACCCTGTAAATAAACACACCAGATGAATTTTTATGTAATGTGTTTATTAATATCTACATTTGTTTTATAAGTGGCTCTGGGAAATGGAATACAAATCCGGACCCTGATGATCAGGTTATTATCCATCATTGTAATCCTAGATGATTAATTTGAGGTGTAATATAAAATTCATTAATGATCACAAAATATGGTAAAAGTGACCAAAAATTACTGATGAAAAGGACTGATTTGTAAATGACTGGTCATCGTCACCGATCACCAGAATAAATAATTTAAGTGATTTTATAAGTCTGCCATTCCACTTTACACTACAGTGCTTTGACTTTCAGTTAGAGATCATGCAAGTGAGTAAATCAGCAGAATATCTACTACTTAGTTTAAATAAACTTTGATTTTGAACTGAACACTTCAAAGTGTTCATTATTATACTGACAAAATTAAATATTTCAAAGCCCAACCAAATATTGTTAGAAATATTCACCATATGTTGTATTCAAATTGATAGGGAACGTCACAAAGGTAGTGTTGGTGACTAATTGTGAAAAATGTGTAGTCTTCATTCGTGACGGCTCATTTCACTGTGAATTAACAAACCAATGCTTATAATAAATAGAAAGAGAGATGTTTCTAGCAGACAAAGACGAACAAAGAAGCGGTTAAAAAAGCAGTCAATACGGTACAGAAGGGTTTAAGTTTCAATCAAGCTTCCAGGATAATAATAACAATAAAGAATGCATGAGATAACTAACTGCGGGAAGAAATCTGAATAAAATATTTTTCATTTAAAAAATCATCGAATTAACAACCTTAAAGATACTTGATGCTAACTGTTAAAACTAGTATTTAAATTTTGAGATAAGGAACAAAGATTGCGGTACCTAACTTTTTATCAGAAGATGAAATAATTGCATTTATAAAAAAAAGGACAAAAAAATTGTAGAAAATTATTCTCATTATTTTGTAGTGTTCTCATATATGATATTGGTTTATTGGAAAAAATAGTTTTGATACTTCTTGTATTTGATATTGATTGATCATGGATCAAAATAAAAGTCAAATTATTAGAGTGGAATGAAAAATAATATTAACTGAACATTTTTTGCTAATTATTATTTACTAACTTTTACAAATCTTGTCACAGATAAGTATAACATATATCTTTTTAAACAATTATTTTCCCGGCTATTTGCCAAAACGCTGAAACTTGGATTACAAAAAAAGATAATATGCACATTATGTTCAGTACAACTGACTCAATAATGTTATTTTTAATATCAACTATTCTGTCTAGTAAAACCAAAAATAAATAAAACACAAGGTGCTCACCAGTTGACACTTACTTTAAAAAACTTTAAAATATCTACCGACACGTGTTTCTGCTTGCATTGCTTCATCAGGGCAGCCAGCACATTTAAAGAATCCAAAGTAAGAAAACTTGTAAACCTTAATGTAATAAACGTTAATGGCTTCAGAGAACAGAATAATTGAAATTATATAGTGGAAATACCCCTTAGGGTCGAATGAAATAATTTAAAAACAAATTAAGTTCCTCTTCTTGGTGAAAGTTAAAATATAGAGTGGAATGAAAAATAATATTAACTGAAAATTTTTTTGGTAATTATTATTTACTAACTTTACACAATAATTAGCAAAAAATTTTCAGTTAATATTATTTTTCATTCCACTCTATATTTTAACTTTTACCAAGAAGAGGAACTTAATTTGTTTTTTAAATTATTTCATTCGACCCCAAGGGGTATTTCCACTATATAATTTCAATTATTCTGTTCTCTGAAGCCATTAATGTTTATTACATTAAGGTTTACAAGTTTCCTTACTTTTGGATTCTTTAAATGTGCTGGCTACCCTGATGACTCAATGCAAGCAGAAACACGTGTCGGTAGACATTTTAAAGTTTTTTAAAGTGAGTGTCAACTGGTGAGTACCTTGTGTTTTATTTATTTTTGGTTTTACTAGACAGAATAGTTGAAATTAAAAATAACATTATTGAGTCAGTTGTACTGAACATAATGTGCATATTATCTTTTTTTGTAATCCAACTTTCAGCATTTTGGCAAATAGCCGGGAATAATTGTTTAAAAAGATATATGTTATACTTATCTGTGATAAGATTTGTAAAAGTTAGTAAATAATAATTAGCAAAAATTTTCAGTTAATATTATTTTTCATTCCACTCTATATTTTAACTTTTACCAAGAAGATGAACTTAATTTGTTTTTAAATTATTTCAAATTATTATGTTGTCAAAATTTAAAAAATAATTCACTGACGCGACGGAAAAATTTTTTTAATAAGTGAGAAATTGCAAATACTAATTTAAATAAAAAAAAGTTAAAAGTAGAATCTTGATAGACAGAAAAAGCAATAAAATACTGTTTAAAATTCATCTTTACAAAAAAATGTGTGGTTATAAAATGTTTATGTCATCCTCGTTCTGATTAATAGTATACAAATTTATATACATAAGAAGGATACAACTCAACGTTTTATAGGTCGTAAAATTAAAAATTTTGTTAAGATTCTATCTAAGTTAAATTGTAAGTTAGGGATCGCTTTCATCTTGGTTTTACAGTTGAAAATGTTGTTTTATTATTTTTATATTTTTGTAGTAATCGTAGCATAAACAAGAATATTGAGAAATTAACGATAGCCATTTTTAGTATTTCTGACGAATATCCTTCCTCGAATATGTTGCTGCTGTTGAATTTATAACTAATTTTCAATTCTCATACATTGAAGGAGTTTTGGAAAAACGAAAAAACCACTTAGCGGAAAAAAAAATTGGCATATATGACTAATGGTCGAGAGGAAGCCGACCTACTGAAGGCAGACAGTTGTTGGTTTACAGACGGCTCCAAAACTCCCGAGGGAACAGGAGCCGGAGTACACAGCTACAGACCAAGGGTGAGGATAGTCTCAAACCTAGGTACTCATGCAACTGTTTTTCAGGCTGAGGTTCATGCCATTGAACTGTGTGTACGAAGGCTGGAAGATATGCATCTTACACGCAGATCAATAAAAATTTTCTCAGATAGCCAAACAGCTATAAAACCTCTTGGCTCCTACCGGTGTAACTCCAAAACGGTATGGAACTGTCAGAAAGCTCTAAATCATTTGAGAAAGAGCAACAAAGTGACTCTGGTCTGGATACCCGGCCACTCTGGTATGGAAGGTAACGAAATAGCCAGAGAAGGAGCAGGATCACGATTCATCGGACCAGAACCAATATTTGGCATATCCTCAAGTACTGCCAAGATGGCTATCTCAACCTGGCCTAAAAAGGAAAACTCTCCAGTATTGGCAAGAGTTACCAGGATTAGTTCATTCGAAGGCGTTTATAAAATACCCTTTCAAATCGAGAGCTAAGAAACTTTTAGAGTTAAACAGGATAAACCTGAAAACTCTAACAGGCCTATATACCGGGCACTGCCGACTAAACTATCATCTGCATAAACTCGGCCTAGCGGAAAACGCCGAGTGCCGTCTATGCCTGGAGGATGATGAGAAGGCAGACTGCATCTTATGCACCTGTCCCGCTGTGGAGAGGATCCGATTCTCAATATTTGGCAAAGCGCAACTGCTGCCAGAGGATCTGGACACATTCTCACCCAATAAAGTTATCAGTTTTATTAAGAGACCTAACCTAACCTAACCTAATGGTCGAGAGGCAACCTAGTTGGGCTCTCGTCAAAAACTTCCCGGTTCGATTCCCCGTCGTGGCAGCGAAATTAACTGTGAGAGAGTGCACTTTCACTATACATAAACATTGGGTGTGTGTCCGTTGTCTTTAAATGTGTACCCCCTCCCGCACAACGTTAGTTTACGGATACAGGGGTTGTACTAAATGTGGTGTTTATTATCATTATTATCTTAAATGTAGATGCCATCTTAAAAGAAATATTCATTTACTAAAGGAAGATACAAAATTGTTAATACGTAACTCGACTACAATAGGTAGGTAGGTACTAATAATCAAAAGACATTGGACAAATTTTGTTCCAATGCAATAATTGGACCAATATTGGTTCAAAATTAGTTCAATACAACATAGTTTTCAATATCTTTCCAATACATAAAAATGTTAAGTCTATCTATCTATAATCAAGAGTATGGCTGTGGCAGCGTGGCCATTCGCACAGTGCCAAAATGTTAAGTCAATATAACAAATTGTTTATATATAATATTAAGCCAACCTACTCACAGCATGAAGATATTTTTAAAATCATATACAGGGGTTCTGGAAAAAGGAGGCCAATCCAGTAACCGTGGGTTCCTTGAACAAAAATAAAAAGACTTTCACAATGTCATTTTTCATTTTAGACCCTCATGTTTGATATACAGGGTGTCAAAGTTTCATTTTGACAATTTTTTAAATAACTCGAGTATTTCGTAAGATATTTCTTTAAAATTTGGTACAGTGCTTCAACTTAAAGAGTGACATCTTTTGAAGAATAAAGAAACCAAAAATTAATTGTCAAATATTCAAAATATAGTACCAATTGCCCCCCCCCCCCCAGTTTTTTAGTGCCTATGCCAATGACTCCCAAACTGTCTTTTTTTAAATTAACCATCCATTGTGGATTATTTTATATCTCTTAACAAATTTCGAGGAAATGCTTCGTTTTAGAAATAAGTTGAAAAATATTGGTGCCTATGCGGTTTGCGGTAATCTCATAATTTTCAAATACTAAAACTAAACAATTTATTCACATTTTGCAATAGGTATAAAAATATCAATAATAAAAGACAAGCCAAAAATAACTATTTCTACAGTCAATGGCACTCAGTCAAAAAAATTGGTAGGCGCAATGGATTTAACAATCTACAATTATTTATAAATTAGAAACTTTATAACAGGATAACAAAGTTAATACACTTTATTTTCTTAAAATTATTCATAATTCGTTAGTAACAAAAAAAAAACAGTAGAAATAAAAAAATAGCGTCTAAAGAAATTGTTCGATATGACCTACATATTTTTCTAAACACATAAGAGCTCTCTTAAAATCTTAGACTGAAAAATATTTGGCTTCAACCTGAACTGCCATGCAGCTTGAAGGATTCTTTCTCTTAAATGATTGTCGCTCAAAATCGGAACCATATACACAAAATCTTTCATAAATCCCCAGACTGAATAGTTCAAGGGGGTAAGGTCTAGTGGTCACTGAACGGGAGCATCTTGACCCCGACCAATCCAGCGATCAGAAATGATTTGATTCAAATAGTTTCTAACATTTATAGTAAAATGAAGAGGAGCACCGTCTAGTTGAAACCAAATATTTTGTGTTACATATTAAGGCAATTCATTTAGTAAATCGGGCAGTGAGTTTTGAAGAAATTGCAAAAATGACTGACAAGTCAAGTTTCCTGGTAAAAATACAGGTCCAAAAAGAAAATTATCTACACCTGCCCACACATTGACTTTAAGTTTACTTGATGATGCGTGTCTACTATGGCTTTAGGATTTTCTTCAGCCCATATGTGTGTGTTATGAAAATTTGTCGTCCCATTTCTCGTAAATGTAGCTTCATCTGTAAACAAAATGTTTCTGATAAAACGTAGATCTCGGTTACTCATTTCACATAACCATCTACATAATACAAGTCTTGTTTCGAAGTCTTGAGGCAAAAGAGCCTGTACTTTCTTGAGATGGAATGGGTACAGCTACTCACTCCGTAAAATAGTGTGTACCTGAGTTTCCCCTATATTTTCGACCTGCTCAGCCAACATCCTGGTACCAATTTTCGGTGTTTCCTCAACAATAATTGTTAAATTTTCCTCTTCCTATTCAGGTTGAATCGCACGGATTCGGCCACAATTACCCCTCCGTCTTTCTCTTTAATTTCCAGTCTCTCTTAGATGGTTGATCATATTTGAAAAATATTTTCTTTTGGGATGAAATCGATTGGTACATTTTTCGGCATAGCACCTACCAGCTAAACTAGCATTGGAGTCACATTTTCCTAATCGAGAAATAGAAATAAATATTTACAGTTTACAGAGATATTTACAGTTTACAGAGATATTGGTTTTTTCTTACTTACAAGAACACTTCTAGCTTATAGAAACTTTTAACTTGTAAAAAATAAGGATTTACTTTGACAGTAAACAAACAATTCTATCGTATCCAGGGTAGTGCCATTTGTTTACGAAAGCGGCTGACTTGATTTATAGATATTTGAAAATTATGAGATTACCGTGTAGGCACCAATATTTTTCTTATTTCTAAAAAGAAGCATTTTCTCGAAATTTGTTAAGAGACATAGAATAATCCAAAATGAAACATAAAAAATATAGTTTGGGAATCATTGGGCAGGTACTAAAAAACTGGGGGTCAGTGGTTACTCGAACCCCTCTATTTTGAATATTTGACAATTATTTTTTGTTTTTCTTTCATCAAAAGACGTGACTCTTTATGTTGATGCACTGTACCAAATTTTAAATAAATATCTTACGAAATACTGGAGTTACTTAAAAAAATTATTTTTAAACTTCAAACTTTGACAATCTGTATATTGAACATAGGGGTCTAAATTGAAAAATAGCATTGTAAATATACTGTTATTTTTGCGGGTTACCGGATTAGCCTCCTTTTTCCGGACACCCTGTATATTATTCTCTCATTGTTATCATCAGATACACTCGACATGGTATGGAAAAATAAGACAACGATGATATATGTCCAACTATAAACCACTGCGGTTCTTTCTCAATGTTCAAGTCCTAAATTTTGCACTAGACGGAACTTTACAAGAGAAAAGGGCCTACCGCTCCTTGCTGCACTCAGCATATACTATTTAACTTTTAGATCGTATACAAATTTTAATTAGAAGTGATCTGACTGCACGACGTATTTTTTTTTTTACTAATAATTGAACTTCTGATACCAGAAGAAATACTTTTTGGTGTTACACTTTTACTAAATTTCAAAAAACGTTGTTATTAGCCAGTAGTGTAAGGGACAGTGACATATTCTTCCAGTCAGGTCACTCGAGTTCAAATCCAGGCAGGACTAAGTCGATAAGTCGATAATACAGTTGATGAGTGGACCAACTGGCATCACCATCTTCGAAAGATGATGATCAATTATGGGCTCCATGTATTTACGATGTGACCATCTTAAAGGTTCCCACCGGAAAGCAAAATGGAGTTTTGATAAAATTTTCAGATTATGTGCTCCATCACTGACTAGCTGACTAGCTTGTCAGTGATTAGTAAGCCTGGCCAAGCGATGGTAGATTCAGGGTCGGGCGCAATATCAATGCCATCGCGCGCTTGTTTACGATGACGATGACACGACACACTTCAGTTGTTATCTGTCGGTCGATGCATAGAGTACTAATAAATAATAAATAATGTTGAGCGTAAAGAGTAGAAAACGACCGTACGCTGATAAAGTGAATAAATTTATCGGTGAATTTCTGGATGTATTCTATGATGATGTAAAATAATTTGTAAAGTTTGTGATCAAGACTTAATGTGATGCCTGTGAGGTTTCCCTGCGCATATTGGATAAACCAGCATTTCGGGAGTTCTGGAATAAATACAATCCCCAGGTGAATTTACCAAGTCGTTCA
Organism: Rhamnusium bicolor; assembly: GCA_029963845.1. Lineage (NCBI taxonomy): Eukaryota > Metazoa > Arthropoda > Insecta > Coleoptera > Cerambycidae > Rhamnusium > Rhamnusium bicolor. The sequence goes on along the minus strand of JANEYF010004058.1, from coordinate 1,196,858 downwards.
TCGTTACGTAGATATGTACGAAGTGTTCGTGAAGACATTGTAAATAGGATTAAATGTGCAGTAAAAAATACACGGCTGTGGTTATGTGTTGACGAGCCGACAGATTGTAAAAAAAATTCTGTTTTAAATGTTATAGTACGTGTATTCGACCCTGTTAAACCAACATTTTCACTTTTACTAGCTAGCAAAGGACTAACTGCGTATACTGGCGAAACAATTACGCGGGTGGTGTTGGAGAATTTGAACTGTCAACAAGTCAACTGTTGATGTTTGTGACCGACGGTGCTGCGACAATGCGTTTGGTGGGCCGTTTTCTTCAAAGAGACGATTGTAGGTTTTTACACGTTACGTGTAAAGTGCATGCGTTCCATCTTGTAGCAGAAACGATTCGAAAATGTTTTCCAGAGGTAGATGCATTAATAGCAAATCCAAAAAAAAGTATTTCTCAAATCTCCTAAACGGCTTCGAGCATTTCACACACTGTGTCCTGGTATTCCGGAACCACGAGAGCCGCTTCTTACACGTTGGGGAACGTGGTTGAAGGCAGCATTTTATTATGCTGAATATTTTCAACAAATAAAAGCTGTGATACTACAGTTCAACCCTAACGAGGCTGCAGCTATTAAGGAAAACCAGACAAGCTTTCAAGATGTTTCCCTTGAAACATATTTAAAAACTATTTATAACAATTATAGAGGACTATCCGACGCAATAGAAAAATTGCAAAATACTTCGTTGTCGTTAGTGGAATCGCTGCAAATAGTGGACGACGTAAATACACAGCTACAGACTATAAATGACGCAAAAAATAAGCCAATTATTGAAAAATTCGAGAGTGTATTACGGAAAGATCCTGATTTTACCAAATTATGACAAATTTGTGATGGTGCATCTACAGCTGCGTTAAGTGAGTTCACAGAGTGTTTTACCTATGCCTGTAGATGTCGAACGGTCTTTTTCAAAATACAAACATATTTTTTCATCACAGCGAACATCGCTTACTGAGACAACTGTAGAAACATATCTGATGCTACACAGTTATTATAGAAGTGCTCCAGTTTGTGATAACGACAACCAAGCTACTTCATAAATCTGCTTGAGAAGGTGAGTTTTGTACATATTTTTATAAAGTGTACCAATTTTAATAAAATTTATTTCCATTTATTTTATTTATTTATTTATATATTATTAGTTATCACTTAGATATACAATGTACATGTGTAAACGTCATTTAACAGTTTAATAACAATGTGCAGCACTAAGCTTACAAAATATAAGGAAATACATAAAAAGGAATTTAAAGCGAACGAAATAGTACAAAAACATAAATCACAATATATAAAATATTTTTGTTTTTATTATTGTACTTATTCAAGTATTATGGTATGAAGCATACCCAGTACGTCTCTGTAGAATTAATGCCCTTGGCCAGGCTTAGTGATTAGCATTGGCAGTAGACAGAGGCGTACGTTAAATATGAAAGTGGAATAAGAGGAATCCAATAGTTTTTTCAATTAATTGTTTAGGTTTTCATAGAGTTCAAATATAACTATTGCAATTTGTGTAGACTTCTTCAATCTAAATTAATTAGTACTAAATATAGACCATTACTTTTACCTTTTAATTTGTACTTTTTGTCTAATTTTCTACGTAGTTGTATAAAGAAATAGACTGTGCCTCCCTCTTTTAAGTAAAGTATTTATTTTCGATTATCTTACGCAAATTTGTTTTAATGTTAAACATCGTCTATTAGGTTGAAAACTGGTGTTCACAGTAATTATTTCATTATCATTACCTTTGAGAAATACTTGTATTAATAAATATGTATTTCAAAACCGAAGCATAAATCTCTTCTGAAGGAAGTGATACCCGATATCTAGACTGAATTTTATTTACTTTGGTAATCGAAAACCACCCGTATGTTTAACGGCGCCAATAAATCATTTTAGTGAGCTATTCTGAGGAATTCCATTTGAAACCCGGTAGCCGGTTTAGAACTAACTATCTAGGTATTTTAATGTGTCTCGTTTTTTTATCATACCTTACTATTATAAAATAAGAAGCCCATATATTTTTGTATTGTAACCCGTTGTAGTTTGTTGACAATTATTGTTGGAATGTTGGTTATTTTAAGACCAGGTGGTCGGTTGTTATGCAGATATGTTTTATTAATATTTTAACGCTACGATTTATTTCTACCATCTGCTTTATGGATATGGAGACTGTTTGTACTGTAATGAAACTAATATGGTTAGTAAGTTAACTACTTATCCTCCCTAATAATGTAATGCTATAGAAAGTTTTTTTTTAACATATGTGGCGTATGTGGATAATCAATTATATTAATTACTTATTGTTCTTTTGTACCTTTTTCATTATTTGTGAACACGAAAGGATTTTGGAAAAATCCTCGGATAGATTGAATTTTATTTTGAATTGCGCATCTTCTGCTTTAATTTTTTTAGCTATGACGTCATCGCTGCTTCGGTTATGACGTCATCTAATTTTTTTTAATGGAACACCCTATATATTTTTTCATTTTTGAACCTCTATGGATAGCTGATTTCAAAAACCTATACTACTTAGGGTCTAGACTTTATACGTTTGGAGCTACAGATATTTGAAAATATTATTTTTAAAGTTAAATAATTTTTGTTTTATTATGATATTTTATAATAAATGAACAGTAAATAATAACATAAAAAATTAACTAATCAAATTTTCAAATTGAAAACTTTCTTTTGCCTGACAGTATCCTAAAAAATCATTAAATTCTCGCTGCACTTTATTTTTCCAAACCCCACCCTGCACTCTGTTACAAACAAAACCAGCTAGCCGAGTGCTTTTTGCTAACCTATAACCTTAGGGCATATTTAACATTGGGTAGATTTGTAAAATTTAGTATTCACTAGCTCAACATCTACAAATCAATTATCCTATAAAAAATAAATAGAAAGAAAAGGTCCTAGCGGCCCAATGTTTTCTTTTCTTTTCATCATTAATATTTCGCGGATATACTTTTTTAAAAAATAAAAAAGTATTTTTTAAATACAGCATTAAGTTCTTCTACATCAATCTTTAATGAACACCCTGTACGTGAAGCCAAAAAATAATGTAAATAGTTCTTAATACTTCTTTTTAGTCATTTATAACCCAAAAGCAAATTTTGTCCAGGCCCGAACCATCCGGACAAGAAGAAAATATGTCATTCTTTTACTTACGAGTTTTAGTTTCCCAAAATGTATAATTTTATTATTTAAATATATTCGTATTCGTTGATACATTCTTTCTGTGTAGTTTATTTATACCCGTACAAAAACTCCTATCACATCTGTTCAAAGAAGATTTACCTCTTTAATAAAAAGGGTAAATTCCTTCCTTTCCCCTCCCTATATCGTAAAAAATATCAAAGTAGAAGCAGATGTGATAATGAGGTTCATTAGCCGGTTTCTTAGAAATTTTAAAAATTCACGTAATAGGTTAAGTAAATTAACGTAATGGTTTTATTACCTTAAATTAAAACAGGAACTTAACTAATGTTTTTCAAAACATGCATGTTAAAATATTCCTGGGAGCCACTCAAAACATTAATTATTCTATATAAAGGGCTATTATAATTTATAAACTTGAAATAAACTTGAAATAAACATTGTATAACAAGATCTGTTGACTGTAAGTATATACACAGATACAATAAACTAATATTAAATTAGTGAAAGTTGACTTGAAAATTTTCTAAAAGTGAAAATATATCCATCTGCAGTAAGTACATGTAATATATATTTAAAGGAATTTATGATTAACAGAACCAACGTGAAATTAAAATAAAATACGGGGCGAGTTAAAATAATTAGATTATGTATATAGACCGTATAATGAAAACAGTGGGAAACAAAATCGAAAAACATAAAGAATTTTAAAGGAAACAGACGACAACAAACCAATACAACCAACAACAAACATGGCTCTCAGCCCTGCAATTGAAAAAAGTCTATCACTAACTACACCTTCCTGATATCTCTTTATACAATATTATTGAGTCCTGTGGACAGAGGAATTTTCAGCAAAAGCAAATGATCTTAATCTGAAATTAAAGCAAAATCTCCATTAAAACACGAACTGAACCAACCACCGCACCAATAGTTGGATTTTGCGATTGAATTTCCTTTTTGATAAATTGTTTTCTTTCCATATTCCTCAACTGCCTTTTTATTTCCTCAGTTTATGTATAATATACATTTTCGTACAGACGCATTAATTGATAAATGCATTAATTTGATAACTGTAGTATAGCTAAAAAATAAGATATGGCTTTAATTACCTATTTGTTGTTTTTGTTACAAATTTTTCATAGCATAAATTTTTTATAGATTTTTTTTTGGCTTCGGAATCTAGGTCCATTCAGCCACGACTAAAGTTATAAAGTTATTATTATTAGTAATTAGACAGGGATACTCATTTCACGTCTAGGGGTCCGTCTAGACGGCTTTATATTATATCGCACAAGACATAGACCACGGATTACAGGAGGACTTACAGAGGATAGACACAAAAGATTGATTTTAAAAATGTAATTAAATTTCTAAATATTAAGTTTTATGTTTTTCAAATTTTGCATTACACATACACAGTGCATGATTTCCTTGTTGTTGATTGCCTCGTACATAAGGTTATTTCTACAAGTAGGGAGATGGAAGTTGTAGCTTAGCAGTTTATTTAAGAATACATTTCTTTCGTTGTCATATTTTTTACATGCAAATAGGATGTGTTCTAAATCACATTGTGACATATCGACGCTTAAGAAACAATACCTCTTATCTCCAAATTAGCAGTTTTACAGGAGACGAAAAAAACTAAGTTTTCTTATTAATAGATATAAAACCTACATGTTACTTTTATCATGGAGATCATGGAGATACGAGTTATTTTATTGTTATACGAGGTATTTTTTAAGTAGAGTTTTTGGTATCAATATTAATCTTGGAGAGACAAGATATTGGGAACTGTTGGACATAGGAGTGGACATTAATTTAAAATTCTAAACCGAGTTTTGACAAAAATGGAGATACGAGGTATTGTTTCTTAAGCGTCGATATTATCACAATCACAATACGGATTATCAGCTAAATTAATTCTGTACATGTGTGCTTTAAAATTACCATGGTCTAATAATAAACGGATGAGTTGAATAAACACTGGTCTAGGCGATTGAAGGTGTTTTAGAAGTTATAATATTTGACCAGTGCGTTTGCCAATTTTCTTTCATCGTCTTTTTATAAACAGGGATGAGATCTGCATAATTTAAAGTTTCATAACTACTTGGTGCTCCTCTTGCCGCCAGTTTTGCTAGTCGATCCACTCTCATTACCTGTAATTCCATTGTGCGCATGCACCCAAACTAAGTCAATTCTTTTGTTGTGTGAAGTTGCTTGTGTATATTGGTGCAAAATCTCACAGATGGTTTTATTATTTAAGCTTTTGGGATTTTTATTTTTAAGTGCTTCTAGAACAGATTTGGAATCGGAGAGAATCACGTAAGTCCACAGGTGTTGCCCTAAACGCGCCTAATGAAGTTTTTATCGATTTGTATTGTATACAATCAAGTATACTTAAGCTAGTTTTACAGGCAGAGCCGTAGAGTGTGCACCCGTAATCAAGAATATATCTCGTGTAGGCTTTATAAAATAATAAGCATGTTTCTGGATCCGTGCCCCATTTTTTATTTGTTATCACTTTCAAAATATTTATACTTTTCTCACATCTCACTTTATACGCGGTAATGTGCTCTTTCCATGTCAATTTTGTGTCAATAATTAAGCCAAGGTATTTGACTGCAGCAGTACTGTAATTTTATAGTCCGCAAGTATAATCTCAGATAAAGGAGGGAGTCTGTGCCTGGTATAATATACTACGGCCGTTTTTTTCGGTTGAGATGGAGAGGTCATTCGAAGTAAAATATCCATGACATATATACATGATATGTCTCAAATCCCTGTGACAGTGAGCCAAATTTTGGTTTGGCTATATATAACAAAATCATCAGCGTATTGTAATGTGGTGATGGACCCGCCCCAAAGATGATGAAAAGCTGCCGTATATATATTAAATAAGATTGGAGCTAATACTGACCCTTGGGGTAATCCAAGAGATAGTTTCCTTGGCCCATACAATGTATTATGGGATTTGATAAAAATATCTCTGTCTATGTAGAGTTTGATTAGATTTATTGCCAGAAATTTTGGAACTTTTATGTAGATTAGTTTGTCAATAAGAATATGTAAATTTACGTTATCATATGCACTATGAATGTCTACAAACATTGCCGAGAGGTATTTATTTTCTGAAAAGCAGCTTTGAATATCTGTAACCAGATGGGTGAGGCAATTTATAGTACCCTTACCTCTGCGAAATCCGTATTGAGTATTTGGTAAAAGTTATTATTTTCAATCCACCATTCTAGTCTATATTTAATAATTCTTTCAAAAGTTTTTAGTATAGGTCTGTACGAATTAATATTACTAGGGTCTTTGCCAACTTTGTGAATTAATATTATGCTACATTTTTTAATGGAGGAGCAGTTGGCCCCATATAACCAGATATCGTTGAATATTTCGCATATAAAATGTTTTGCTGCGTCGGGAAGATTGCTAATCATATTATAAGTAATGGAGTCCAGCCCTGGGGCAGTATTCCTTTTTTTTTTAATGTGATAATTAAGTTCCGCTATGACTATTGATTTTGTCAGCCAGTTCTCGTTAGTATATGGTTGTATTATTATGTCGTTATCAGCCGAGAGAGGGGCAATTTTATCTAACATTTCTTCTATATTTTCTGGGGATAGCTGACAGAATGGTGTACTCTTGCTACTCTTAATACTGCGTGCTCGTGCCCATACGATACTAGACGGGGTTGTTGAGAAGAGTTCTGAGCAGAATTGTTGCCAGCTTTCTCTAGCTTTTCTTTTATACAACAGTTTACATCTGGCTGTTATTTTTTTTGCAAGCAATAAAGTTTCTTTTCAGACCATTAACCTTATAATTTGTAAAGGTTTGTTTACGCTCATTATTGAGTTGAGTGCAGTCGTTATCCCACCAGGGTGTTGTTTTAGCTTTTGCAACAAATGGTTTGTTTACTGGCATACTTGCGCTGGCAGCACTGCTGATCGAATCCAATAAAAAGTCTATTTTCTCTTTTTATATATTTAAACTAGCGGCATTTGGTATATATTAGTAAATAATAATATTATAATTTGAGTAATAGATGATAATAACAGGTAACTACACTACTTTGAAATGGATTTCTTTTCCTATACTGTGTTAGTTTCATAAAAACATAAATAATAGATCTTTGTATTCATTTGACATCGTCACAATTGAATTATATTGAATGGCGCTAATGTCCAGCGTGGGCGAGTACATAACGCTGAAAACTGACCAATAAGTTTTCGTGTTTTACTTTGTAGATCAATAAATGATAATAAATACATGAATTACGAAGCAATTTACCTTTATAATTTATTCACAAAAATTTTTCATACATTTTTTTATAGATTTGGAGAGACAATCTAAATCTAGATACAATGTGGGAAAAATTACATGGCATCAAAAATTTGATGACGTCAGCAAAGTCCCTTTACGCCAAAATGTGTAAAACAGTTTATATTTTACTTTTATTTGATTGGCTTGGCGGTGTGTAAGACAGTGGCGTATGATTCCAGCAGATCAGGTTCATATCCAAGCGTCACCATCTGTCGAAATTGACGTAAGGCTTCCGTGTATCTGCAATATACGAACCACACGACAACGTGGAGGTTCAGTAAAATTTCCAAGTTAGGAGTGCGAATGCCTACACAAGCATTGGTAACGGAAATAGGCCGAGGTTAAATAAATGGTAAAAAAAACTTTTATTTGACGAATATTTTATGGAATTAATAGTTACAGAAATATAATCAATTTTTCATATGATTGTTTAATTATTCCAAGTTGAATAAAAAAAATCTCTGAATGTCGCTGGTACTACCACAATGTAATATATTGGAAGACATGTGATTGTAAGCCAATGCATTACTTATTTTATGTACGACCCGTCTTAATTGATCACTTTATGTGCCTGGTTTGAGGGCTTAATGCATTACTTTACGACCCGCCGCCGGGCCGTAAAATACTTTACGGCTCGTCTACGGCATTCACTCTATTTTTGATAAAATATTTTCGACTTCTGAAGCAACAAGTTTAACGTCGAAGCCTCAGCCGCTTCGGTAATTTCTAGTGGAATACAGGAAAAGGAATTTGCATCCTCTTCCGTTTCCAATTTAGTTGAAAAAAAATACAAAACGATTGTAAAACTGAGAACGATTATAGCAACAAAATTACAATATGGGCACCTTTATTTATGCTTGGTTATTTGCATTTATTTTGAATTCAAATTCAAAATCAAGTTCCTACCTGTCAGTGTGACAGTATGATTTTTTTTATGGAATGTCAAAATTTAACAGATTGACAATTATTAAATAGGATTTGAAGGAACCAACTACTCAGCGGGCAAATACCCGGACCTGCATTGGATTATACCTTCAAATCATGATAGATCGGTAGCCAATATCATTTGTCAATTCCTAACTAGACATAGACCGGTTTCGAACTTATTAGTTCTCCTCAGTATGCCATAGGTTATGGAACAGACAAATGATAGTGGCCAACCTGCTAGTCATATACTGACTAAGGTAAATTGAGTAGTGGTGAGAGGTATGTGAAACTTCTCATATGGTCCAAATGCTACAATCCGACCGACATCATAGATGTCTCTGTGGCTGATAGCAACTAACTGGAAACCGGTCTATGTCTGGTTAGGAATTGACAAATGATATTGGCTACCGATCTATCATGATTTGAAGGTATAATTCAATGCAGGTCGGGGTATTTGCCCGCTGAGTAGTTGTTTCCTTCAAATCATATTTAATAACAGTAGTTTAGTCCACCTGGGCTAGAGGTCGCCGTTCTCGGTACTTGCTTCGCAAGTCGCTATCCGCCACAGAGACATCTATGATGTCGGTCAGATAGTAGCATTTGGACCATATGAGAAGTTTCACATACCTCTCACCACTACTCAATTTACCTTTGTCAGTATATTACTAGCAGGTTGGCCACTATCATTTGTCTGTTCCATAACCTATGGCATACTGAGGAGAACTAATAAGTTCGAAACCGGTCTATGTCTGGTTAGGAATTGACAAATGATATTGGCTACCGATTTATCATGATTTGAAGGTATAATCCAATGCAGGTCGGGGTATTTGCCCACTGAGTAATTGTTTCCTTTAAATCATATTTAATAACAGTAGTTTAGTCCACCTGGGCTAGAGGTCGCCGATCTTGGTACTTGCTTCGCAAGTCGCTATCCGCCACAGAGACATCTATGATGTCGGAAGGATAGTAGCATTTGGACCATATGAGAATTTGCACATACCTCTCACCACTACTCAGATTGACAATTCTTATGGAGAATTTGCAAGGTAGCCGATATATAATGCGTATTTGGTCATTTTCAAATCAGTTTAAGTACAAGTGATTATAATCAGTTTGCTCAGTTTGTTCAGATTAATGAATATGGTTTTTTCGCATATAATTTCTGTATTTAGATATGCACTGCACACAAATTACGACATGCGGGGTAATATAGAAATAAATTAACCTATCCTTTTGGACCGTTATTATATTCTTTCTTGTTACAAATAAGTTAAAACATTTTTATCATCCGCCAACAAAAGTTTACAAAGATCAAAAATTATTTTTTTGATGTCGATGAAAATTCCTTTTTAATTAATGAATAAGAAAAGGTAGTAAAGCACATTTATTTCTGTAGATAAATGAGATTTAACTATGCACGCATAAAATATTATTTCAAAATCATATTAAAATGAATATGAACATATCCTTTTGTATATTTTCTTCTCCCCACTTCTTATGTGATTAAACTAAAACAATAACTAAAGTAATTGTAATTAGAATCAGTTTATCCATTAAATCACTTCGAAAAATACGCCTATATTTATGTATTGTGTATTAAGAGTGATCATACATAACATTTTGTACGCACAACCAGCGTTTATGACCCTTATCGTGTTAGAGCGGCAGGTAATAAACATCTCTTTATGCCCTAGTTACATAAATACTATAATAAACCAGTAACAATCAAGAGTACTTTTTATCTGCGAAATATCAAATTACGCATTTTAATTTATTGCAGTTGTGATAGATATGCAATGATCATGTTAGCCACGTATCCTGATCAGTGTGGCGAGATATCTAGGAGTTCAAATCGTAAGATTAATCTTGTAAAATCGTGAAAAATCGTAAGATCGGTAGCCCGTGAAAAATCATGAGAAAGCGTTAGACTGGAAAAGTGGAAAATCTTTTATAAATAAAATAACGTCACACCTGAATGTAATACAAAATTTATTTATTGAAAAAATTAAATAAAAACGTAAAATTTTTAATCCTAAATCCTTAATCCTAAATAAAATATTATAAGAAAAACTGTAAACTGCTTTGGGCCAACTAGAGATCTTATACCAGTTCAACATTTTCATCATTATCGTCGTCGCTAGTGTTGACAGTTGTAGAATTTCATGCTGTTTCTTTGGAAACATAAATTTTGATTAGAAATTTTCTTTACATATATTGAAAAATCATAATAGGTACTTAAAACTCATTGGCACATAGTTAATAATTAATTCTAAGCTACATTTACTCATAAATTATTCTGCGTATATTTTCAAATCGTGAGATTTAACATAGAAATCGTAAGTTCGTGAGAATAGAGTTGAAATAATGAAATACCACAGATATTAGACAATTAGACTTAAGTTGTGAAACACTGGTTTTTGTATGTATACAAAATTTCAAGCATACAGTTTTATTATTTTACAAATAGCACGCTGGTTTCCAGGATTGGCTGGCGCTCGCCATGGAAACTGCCAGCTTGCCCAGTAAAGAATCATTTTCCGGTCTTGTTACGTAAATAACTCTCTAGCGTCGATATAATTTGAAATTCTATTACGGACAACTCGTTCAACCATCTTAAACAGTGTACTTAGATAGAGATTTGTCTATAATTTTCTGCATCTTCTATCCTTTTTACTTTTATACCCAATATAAGGAAGTATAGTAATCGTGATTTTTTTCGACCTCGAGATCGTGATTTTTTTCGACCACGAGATTTTGATTGATATATACATTTTGAACCCTCCTGAATCCATTCTGACTATTTTTCGAATGATATCTGTCGGTGCGTGTGTGTATCCGCGATAACTCAAAAAATACTAATGGGAGACTTTCCAAATTTGGCAATTAAGATTTTGAACAACATTTTAGTTGACACATTAAATTAGGTGAATGTGGTACCATCAGAAGAGACATATTGAATGAAAGAAGAAAAAAAGGTACAATTTTGGGAAAAAAAAATAAAAATTTTTATTGCATTTCTGGACGAATCTCGACGAATAATAATGAAAAAACATAACTTTATGGGAAAAAATCTGTCGGCATGTATGTAGAATCGCGATAGAAGCCACAGAATTTATAATTGTCTTTGGCCTTTAGAACATGTGTACCAAATTTGAACTTGCAAAAAATGTTCGATTTTCATTTTTACATCATATCGTTGAAAAATATACTGGGTGTTCCATTTGAAAAACTTGAGAAAATTCAATTTAAAAAGTTCTTAATTGAATACTAATTTTTGGCCACCCTGTACATTTTTAGGAAATGAAAATGATTCAAAACATTAATTAGATGTCTCGTTACTGGTATTCACATAAGTTTTTCTTAAAACCCATAATTGTGACTGTGGTGATTTTTTTAATATCCATCTGCAGATGGCATTATTTCAACAAAAAAATTCATTGCATCAAAGTGGTTGGGAGATAGTCAATAATAATATAGGAATGAATAGAGCCTAGAAAGAGGCTTCAAAAAATGTACCGGTATACATAGCATTCCATTTAAAAAAAGGCACTTGGTCCTGTAATTTCGTCTTGGTTCGCCCTGTATGTTCGAAAATAATTTAGAGTTATAGACTTTTTTTATCTAGTTTACTTGTAATTTTTTAAAAATTTTCTAGCTATCGCAGAACTGGAGATATCGAGGTCCGACGCACTATTGCCCCACCCTGTATAGTAATAATTGTATAATAGTAGCTAATTTTAAAATATTTGTTAACTATCCATGTTCCCTCAATTTATGTATTAAATATACAAAGGGGACCAACATAATACTTATAAAAAATATTGAAGGTAGTATTTTGGCCCCCTTGTAAAAAAAAATACTAAAACGTTAAAGACAGAAATTCAATTGTCAATAATTTTTTTAGATTCCTTAAATTGCTTTTGTTTATTTCTCTGTGTTCAAAAGCAGAACTGAATAATTTACAACCAATTCGATCCATAATAAGTACTAATTTACTTAAAAACAAATTTTCACGACGTTTCTGATATTGCGATACAATTAACAATAGCAAAAGGGAATAAATATGTACTTTGAAAATTTCATGGAAATGTTGGTCTTTAAATTTTACAAAATCGTTGTAATTTAAAACATTGTCGTAGAGCTGTCCGAGGTCACCTGGCCGACAGAGCCGTCATATGACTCATATGTTTACATCATATCATAATACTTGAATAAGTACAGTAAATGAAAATAAATTTTAACAATAATGTTACATTTTATAAAAATTTTTATAAAACTCACCCTTTTAAGCAGATTTATGAAGTAGTTTGGTTGTCGTCATCACAAAGTGGGGAAGATCTATAGTATAATAGCATCAGGTATGTTACTACAGCTGTCTCCGTCAGCGATGTTCGCTTTGGTGAAAAAATATGTTTTGCATTTTGAAAATGACCATTCGACATCTACGCATGTAATACAGGCATAAGTAAAACAATCTGTGCACTCACTTAACGAAGTTGTAGATGCACCATCACAAATTTGTCTTAATTTGCTAAAATCAGGATCTTTCTGTAATACACTCTCGAATTTTTCACTAACGCGATTATTTTTTTGCGTCATTTATAGCCTGTAGCTGTGTATTTACGTCGTCCACTATTTGCAGCGATTCCACTAACGACAACGAACTATTTTGCAATTTTTCTATTGCGTCGTGTAGTCCTCTATAATTGTTATTAATAGTTTTTAAATCTGTTTCAAGGGAAACGTCTTGAAAGCTTGTCTGGTTTTCCCTAATAACTGCAGCCTTGTTAGGGTTGAACTGTAGTATCACAGCTTTTATTTGTTGAAAATATTCAGCATAATAAAAAGCCGCTTTCAACCACGTTCTCCAACGTGTAAGAATCGGCTCTGGTGGTTCAGGGATACCAGGACACTGTCTGTGAAATGCTCGAAGCCGTTTAGGAGATTTGAGAAAAACTTTTTTTGTATTTGCTATTAATGCATCTACCTCTGGAAAACATTTTCGAATCGTTTCTGCCACAAGATGTAACGCATGCACTTTACACGTAACATGTAAAAACCTACAATTGTCTCTTTGAAAAGAACGGCCTACCATGCGCATTCTCGCAGCACCATCAGTCACAAACATCAATACTTGACTTGTTGAAAGTTCAAATTTTTCGAATGTCTCCAACACCCCGTAATTATTTCGCCAGTACACGCAGTTAGTCTTTTACTAGCTAGTAAAAGTGGAAATGTTAGTTTAAGAGGGCCCAGTATACGTACTATAATATTTAAAATAGAATATTTTTTACAATCTGTCGTCTCGTCAATACATAACCAGAGCCGTGTATTTTTTAATCCACATTTAATCTTATTTACAATGTCTTCACGAACAGCTGGAATATATCTACGTAACGATGTACGACTTGGTAAGTTCACCTGGGGATTGTATTTATCCCAAAACTCCCGAAATGGTTGTTTATCCAGTATGTGTAGCGGAATATTACAGGCTATTAACATTAACAATAAATCAAACATAAACTGAGTTGTCAAAGGCATGCCATTTTTTTTATTTTGATGTTGCACGGTGTTGATGACGACGACAATCTGTTTTGTGCCAGCACATTAAGTCTTGATTACAAACTTTACAAATTATTTTACATCCGTCATAGAATAAATCCGGAAATTCACCGATAAATTTATTCACTGTGTCCGCGTACGGTCGTTTTTTACCCTTTGGCGCGTTTGACATTATGTATAATTTATAGGTACAACCTCACGCATTAACCTTCCAAATAAGACTGCAGCGTAAATCACTTCTAAATCGGCACGTGTGATGCCATCGCAAGACCGTGGCTGTACTCCAGCCACCTCGGACAGCTCTAGTCATCAGTAAAATGTTCGGTAATATTACACGCGTCTTTCCCATAAAAATACACAAAATATCTTAAGTGGAATATTGTATGGAAAGCATGATAAAAAAATACTTTAAAGATAAAAGCCCATAGATTGGCATTGTGGCAATTTTTGTTTTGTGAAATTTTGTCGACAGATTTCGATTTTCGATTAAGATAAAGCATCGTGATTTTGGAAACATTTAGAAGTTTAATGAAAAGCAGAGTTGATTAGAAATGTCACACCCTTCGTTAGTGTCACATTATGAGTGCAGGATTACACGGCACCTAAATTTTCGTAAATAAAGGATCTCGCAAAGCACAACGTGATTCACAATGAGACTTAGCTATTACAAAGGAAAATTTAACCGCAACTTTGCAGTTTGGTAAATTCTCACTTTCAAATATAGAGTAAAATGTACACCTAATTGGATTATACCTCCGAATTATGGGATGTGATGTGGTCAACGCTCTTTGCCTTCACAATGTCTTTATACAATGGCTTTTGTTCCTCCGGTCGCTTAGGAGCATATGCAAAGTTTGACGCTAAGAACACTTTGTGTGGGGTAAAGTCAAATTTGACAAAATATTTAATTAGTCTATGATTCTCAAGAGATATTTCAGGGTTTCTGTATCCGATTTCACTTGATAGAGTAGGAACATATTTCAGTTCTGGAAAGCATTTAATTTGATTCAGTTTGGGAATAATATGCAAAGTTTAGTAAAATTATGCTAAGGTAATAATAAACTTTATACTAAAGATAGCTTATATTCAATTAACAAGGAAAATGGCGATAAACAGATTGAATATTTATTATGTTACCAAATATGTTATCTGTAATTTCAATTTACATTATTGCATGGAAATATGTATTTGTGAATGTTGTCGACTGAAAATGCTTCTTATGTGATTAACGTTTTATTTTGAAAGAGAAAAATTATTTAAACAATATACTGTGTTCTCAAAAAAAATTTAACAAAAATGAACCATGTCAGCATGTCAAATCCAGACATTTTCAATAGCTGTGCTTGAGCACATGAGATGATTTAAATCATCTGCGATAATAATAATAAAACATCATTATTAATAAGCGAATGTAGTTACCAAAAATGTATTTATAATAATAATAATAAATTTCCAGAAAAAATAATAAAATAATTTGTCATATTCTTTTGATTTTCTAAATTGAAAGATTAATTATAACTGGTAATCACAATGATATTCATGACATCTAACCCTTAGCCAGAGAAGGAGCGGGATCACGATTCATCGGACCAGAACCAATACTTGGCATATCCTCAAGTACTGCCAAGATGGCTATCAACCTGGGCTGAAAGGCAAACTTTCCAGTATTGGCAAGAGTTACCAGGATTAAATCATTCGAAGGCGTTTATAAAATACCCTTTGAAATCAGGAGCTAAGAAACTTTTAGAGTTAAACAGGGTAAACCTGAAAACTCTGCATCTGCATAAACTCGGCCTAGCGGAAAACGCCGAGTGCCGTCTATGCCTGGAGGATAATGAGAAGACAGACCACATCTTATGCACCTGTCCCGCTGTGGAGAGGATCCGATTCTCAACATTTGGCAAAGGGCAACTGCTGCCAGAGGATCTGGACACATTCTCACCCAATAAAGTTATCAGTTTCATTAAGAGACCGAACTTACTGGGTGAAATATAATTAGGTGTGAGCCACAATAGGACTGCTGATGGCCGCAGTGGAGGGTCTACTGAGACCCACTCACAAAAAAACCTAACCTAACCTAACCCAAATAACCTCAATCCTTTTCACACACAAAAATCTGACATTTTATGTAATACCCAATAATTATTTTTTTATTTTTTATAGAAATGCATAAATACGAAGCAAATAAAATTTCAGATTTTTTAAAATGTATGAAAAAGAATGGGCTTATTTAGGTTAGGTTAGATTTCATGAATGTCACTGTGATTACCAAAGTTACAATTAATTTTCCAATTTAAAATATCAAAATAAATATGACAAATATTCATATTTTCAATTATGTAATTTTTATTAAGTATTTTTATTAATAGTATGTTCGTGTTTACTAGCCCCCTGAGGAATTCCGAAAGAATGAAAGGCGATATAAATCGGACTAAGGGTTTTGTAATGCAACTGAAGGGAATTATTTCTTGGGTGTCAAAATTTTTCTTTTTGGTGAGTCAATATTTATTCAATCTCAATATTTTTTTGCTTCTAATACTAAGAATAATAATATTCTTAATTCAATGCAATTCTTGCTTCTAGATTGAGTAGTTGTTTTAATAGTTTCTACGATTAAATATATTGGAAGTGTTGGGTTTGATTTATTTATCTAAAACTTTTATACTAGCACATTCAGATAAGATTGCCAGTATAAATATAAAATAATAGGTATTTATTATTGTTATTATATTAGGATTGAAATGATGCTTATGTAGTACCCAATAATTATTACAGCAAAACTAATTTTATATCATATGCATCCTACAAAACGCACTTACCAAATTTTCTCAAAATTCCTTAAATATAATTAATAAAAACAGAATTGTCGTCTGTTGAAAATATGAAGTATTTGGGGATATTTTTAGATAATAATTTAAAATGGAGCGTACATATAAATTATGTAACATCAGATGACCATTACGTATTATTCACTGATCAAATCACATTTAACCTACGGACTGGCAGTTTGAGAAGATGATGTAATAAATAACCTTCTAATTGTACGAAAATTAATACTAAAAAAAAGGTATTAAAAATTGCATTCCAAATAGAATGTAGATTTAAACAATGGCCTAAAACTTTCATATACCTAGTAACGTAACTTGTATTTTATCTTGATGATATGCCCCATTCCTGCACCACTGGTCTCAGGAATGGAACGTAAATCCACAGAAATTAGACAACCCCCGACATCCAAAGCCAAAGTTGTCTAAAAGGGGTTATACTTAGAAAAATATGGATATAGAACCACTTTCACCCACATTACCAATGCCCGTGGTGGGATACGAACCCGTAGCTGCGATGGAAATATTTGTAGTCGCATTTGCCATAGCGAGCTCTAGCCAACTACACCAACGAGCCGGAATGAAAATTGTTATTAAAGGTACTCTTCAAGTTGCTCTGAAGATTGACTATTTCCACCCCGGCCAATGCGAACGATTTGATATCCCTTGCAGTAGCTATCACGCCAGGACTAACAATGTGTCACTTAGACTGCCGCTGTTTCAGTTTCATACCTCTCACCACTATCCACTTCACCTTAGTTAGTATATATCTAGCAGGTCGGCCACTATCATTTGTCTGTTCCATAACCTATGGTATACTGAAGAGAACAAATAAGTTCGAAATCGATCTATGTTGGTTAGGAATTGACAAATGATATTGGCTATCGATCTATCATGATTTGAAGGTGTAATTCAATGCAGGTAGGGGTATTTGCCCGCTGAGTAGTTGTTTCCTTCAAATTATATTTAATCATATATATATATATACATATACATATACATATATATATATATATATATATATATATATATATATATATATATATATATATATATATATATATATATATATATATATATATATATAGAGTGATGGATTATTTCAATAGCGTTGAATTATCCTGTTTCAATAATAAGACTAGCCCTCTATAGCCAAAAATAACACATGGATATCAGCACTCTCCGGTCATTTAAAGTAAACAGAGCTGTACACACATAATACCAATATTTGGTAACTGCTTACTATAAATGGAAATCGATGTAATAAATCATAATACTTGATTTATTACTATTACTTCAAACATTATTCTGCTTAGAAGACGACGAAAATGTAAAACTTACTTCTAACTCATCATTTTATTAAAGATAATTACACTTTCAAGACTATTAATATTAAATTCCGTCAAATTAAATGAAAAGCCATATACTTTGAGGCAAATAATTTATTTACAATATTCCGACCGTATCAATTGTATCATTAATAATTCAGTGTAAAGGTGTTTGATGACTTTCAGGACGAATATCAAGTTTATTTTTCAAATACTTTTTGAGGTATAAAAAAAACGGCACCTAAATACATCAATAATTATGAAAATTACATGGTAAAGTGTTGTCGATGGCAATATTCTTTTATAAATTAAGGTGATAATATTTTTATCTATTTATTGCTTTACTAAAATAGCACCAATTTAATGATGATATACCTAATTATACAAAAAAATCATGTTTTTTTATGATTGAACCACGACGTCATAGCTGTGATCAATAAATCTGTAGTTACTAATACTTTTTGTAGAAAGTGTCTAAAAAGTTTGTACAACAGTTCCACATATTTCCGAAGCCAATAGACTAATCGCATTCAACTAAGGAGAGTAACTTACACGTTAACTTGGCGAAGAAATCCTCTTTGGATTTAAATTGTTGAACATAATTCAATATAAGTCTTTTCGACAAACACTCGTTGATCTATACGCCAATTATTCATAGCTATCAAAACTTCATGTCGAGAGCTCGGATGAAGGTATCGGTTCCCAGTGACGGCTTTTATGCAGATATAATATTATATTGTAAACACCTACTGAAACATTCCCAAACAATAGAAAAAACACAAATTTATACATAATAAAGTAAATTTCAATTCATTTTAAAATATTAATACGTAAATTAGTTTTATCGGAAAACATGTTATATTAAATCAAAACGTAATAGATTCTGTTACAATTTCACTACACTGTGACAACTCTGGGAATTTACGTAGGTACCTGCGATGTGGGTAAACTGAGAGTAACAGAAAGAGGGAGACCACACATAGTTCGTCAGTACATAACGACGAGTCGTATGAAACAACAGCCGATCGGCTTTTTTCATTGTAAACTTTGACTCGCTACAGTAAATTTGTGGATTCGCGATATCCCGGAATTGCAATTTGACGGTACACGATTATATTCCAGTAGCTGAGACAAAGTACTTTCTTGGACATGTAACACAAGTAATAATAAACACGTTTCCATAGAAAACCATAATAGTAGTGTGAGTGGCTTTATTGATGTTGACAGGAAACGCAATTTTAACTTAGATTTAGTGGAAGTGATAGTTGAATAGTACGATATTAATATTTGCCCAGTTCAAAATTATACCACATTTCGACGGCTAGTGTGTATTCTGTGTATTGCTTAGGGTAATTTCGTATAGCCTCCTGGAGTCTAGATATAAAAATCGAAAGCGCTTAGGGCGTTAATAACAAGAAACAGGTAGAGAAATACCTGAAAATTATTTCTTTCACTGCTAGTAGATGCCACTCTTTACAAGAATTATCAATTAATTAATATAATATACGATTGAGCATACTTCGTTTATTTTAAGGTCCTATCATATTTTTAATATTTTTCATTTTTTTCTTAAATATCCGGCTTTACCCGCTTCCATTTTTTTAACCATTGTCTATATCAAAATACCCAGTTTTTTGGGTATTTACCTGGAAATCGGCAATATATTTTTTTTGTGATGGGCATTAAATATTTCAGAATCAAACAAAACATTACAGCCTCTAGACACTCTGTTAGGAAAGATTCAAATCGGAAAATAGTGTTGTATGATAAACGTATCCAATAACGCAATTAAGTTTGTGATTTTACTTAAAGATCATTAGCTGGACTGATAAAAATAGGGACGACTATAGTAATAGGCAATTATTCTTAGCTTCAGAAAAATGCCTTTTCAGGGTTTTACCTCAAAAATATGTATTCAAACAGAACAATAGGTATTTAAACAATAACTAACCTTTCAAAAAACGTCTACATGGAAAAATATCATAAAAGGTATGCCACATTAATAAGCCTGGCCAAGGTCATAAATCCTACAGAGACGTACTGGGTATGCATCATATCATAATACTTGAATAAGTACAACAATAAAAACAAAAATATTTTATATATTATGATGTCTGTTTTTGTACTATTTCGTTCGCTTTAAATTCTTTTTTTATGTATTTCCTTATATTTTGTAAGCTTAGTGCTGCACATTATTATTAAACTGTTAAATGACGTTCACACATATACACTGTATATCTAAGTGATAACTAATAATAAATAAATAAATAAATAAAATAAATGGAAATAAATTTTATTAATACTGGTACACTTTATAAAAATATGTACAAAACTCACCTTCTTAAGCAGATTTATGAAGTAGCTTGGTTGTCGCTTTCACAAACTGGAGCACTTCTATAATAACTGTGTAGCATCAGATATGTTTCTACAGTTGTCTCAGTAAGCGATGTTCGCTGTGGTGAAAAAATATGTTTGTATTTTGAAAAGACCGTTCGACATCTACGGAAGTAATACAGGCTTAAGTAAAACACTGTGAACTCACTTAACGCAGCTGTAGATGCACCATCACAAATTTGTCTTAATTTGCTAAAATCAGGATCTTTCTGTAATACACTCTCGAATTTTTCACTAACGCGATTATTTTTTGCGTCATTTATAGTCTGTAGCTGTGTATTTACGTCATCCACTATTTGCAGTGATTCCACTAACCACAACGAAGTATTTTGCAATTTTTTCTACTGCGTCGTGTAGTCCACTATAATTATTGTTATAAATAGTTTTTAAATCTGTTTCAAGGGAAACATCTTGAAAGCTTGTCTGGCTTTCCTTAATAGCTGCAGCCTCGTTAGGGTTCAACTGTAGTATCACAGCTTTTATTTGTTGAAAATATTCAGCATAATAAAAAGCTGCCTTCAACCACGTTCCCCAACGTGTAAGAATTGGCTCTAGTGTTTCCGGAATACCAGGACATAGTGTGTGAAATGCTCGAAGCCGTTTAGGAGATTTGAGAAATACTTTTTTTGTATTTTTGCTATTAATGCCTCTACCTCTGGAAAACATTTTCGAATCGTTTCTGCTACAAGATGGAATGCATGTACTATATATATATATATATATATATATATATATATATATATATATATATATATATATATATATATATATATATATATATATATATATATATATATATATATATATATATATATATATATATATATATATATATATATATATATATATATATATATATATATATATATATATATATATATATATATATATATATATATATATATATATATATATATATATATATATATATATATATATATATATATATATATATATATATATATATATATATATATATATATATATATATATATATATATATATATATATATATATATATATATATATATATTGTTAAATTCGTTTTCCGGGTATACTCCCGCGTAGGTGATTGGCCCCGAGAGGGATCGTGGTTGTCTGAACGACGTTTCGGCAGAATCTCATCTGCCATTTTCAGTTCGAGTTACCAGAAGCCGCAGTAAGCAGTTATCTGTTAGAACCTGAAGATGGCAGATGAGATTCTGCCGAAACGTCGTTCAGACAACCACGGTCCCTCTCGGGGCCAATCACCTACGCGGGAGTATACCCGGAAAACGAATTTAACATTCACCACCCGCGAAAACCTGAAAAACAACATATATATATATATATATATATATATATATATATATATATATATATATATATATATATATATATGTATATATATATATATATATATATATATATATATATATATATATATATATATATATATATATATATATATATATATATATATATATATATGCATATTTAATATATGGTCCGTTGTAGACGTGAAACGAAAATCGTCATATCCCAGAGTCACCTCGTACTATTAACCAAAACAATGTAAAATCATACACGCAGTGATAATAAAAGTAACCAAAAACTCCTAAAAATAAAACTGTATTGGGAAGTACTCGAAGTAGTTACCGAAATTGTAGAAATAAAAGTTTAAACTTATGGTTTATTTATTAATTCGCTGACTGTTGTTAAAGATTGAATAATAAATAACAATAAACTTTTTGATAAGGAACGGGTTTATGGAACAAATGATTTAGACATGTTTAACTTTTCTAGGAGTTCTGTACTGTATTGTTGAATAAATGTTTTTTAATTTTGAAGTGGTTGTATTAAATTTCAAACGATTCCTTACTTTTCGATAGTCACTTAGATTCAATTTATAACTTTTATATAAAGCATTTTTTGTATGAAAAGAATTATATTTATATTTAATTCGTGTGATTAATTTAATTCAGTTTGTAATAATATGGATTTCAGCGGATTTTAGAAGTTTAAACTGAATGGTTTAATACGTAAAATTATTTTACGTGGGAGAATGAATGTTTGTCGGTATTTCATCTAGAGTTAAATATACACGAACTGATAAAAGTAAAAACAGACATGTAAAAAAATTTTTACAATGATTCAGCTTTAGTTTTCATTAAATTTTGTTATGTCTTTTTAAAAATTGAGGTATATGAAAGCATTGGCATTTAAAAACATGGTTAATGTACAAATATTTACAGTATAATGTTTTGTCGGCAGTACAGAGCAACATCTTTGTCTTACCAAGTTGTCAGTGTTTTATAAATACTTTGCCAATTACATAATTAAAAAGAGTGTGTTCTTTTTCTTTTATACCAGCGCAAAAAAAAACCGGAGGTTAGTAACACTTTTTCAGCTCGGTAACGCAGTGGTCGAGAGCGTTAAGTGAGAAACGTAGCTGGTTTACTGTCTATCGACTCCCGTGTTCAAATCCCGGTTTCGATTCTGGCAAAGTCGAAGGGTTTGGTTGTATGTGTCCGCGTTTTTTTCAACTGTGTTACTCCTGTCCGAGCAGCTTCGGCTTTGGTTTGGGGGTTGTCTAATTTATGTGGTGTGCTTTATATTATATGTATATGCCTTTTTTATTTTTTATCTTATTTTCATAAACAAAATTTATAGACATGCCCAATAATATTACAATATTTTTATTACGATTAAGTTTCAATTATTAACGTATGAGTTATACAAGTATTTTTGTTTTATAATTATTAGAAACAACGTACCTTTGTAAGATTTTTTTTACGTAAAATAAAGCTTTTTTTACGCAAAATAAATGTTTTTTAATATTCTATTTATATTTTTGTTACGCGTTGAACCTTAAGTTCTTCCGGTAGACTTTCGTCCTACCGAAAGGACAACCCGTACTTAAAGCATACAAGACGTTCGTCCTTCTAGCAAGACTCTTATAAAAAGTCTCTCTGGAAGCGCTTCCAGCAGGACATAGTGTTGTACAATATATCATTTTTGTAATAAACTTAATTTCCAGTTGAAATTTTGTTGAAAACATTTATTTTTTTATTCTTTAAATGGCAACTTATTTATATTCGATTTAAGAGAAATCCTTAAAATACACCATGAGCGTAGAATATTTTGTAAAATTAGGCTTGTATAAAATATAATCTTAAAATTGAGATATAATAAACCAACTTAATAATAATTATTACACCCGATTGGTGGAGCAGTTGGCTAGAGCGAGCGATGGCAAGTGTGACTAGAGAATCTCTCCATCGTAACTGCAGGTTTCAATCCCGTAACCGTCACTGGCAATACCGGTGGGACTGGTTGAATCTCCGCG
Source organism: Rhamnusium bicolor (assembly GCA_029963845.1). NCBI lineage: Eukaryota > Metazoa > Arthropoda > Insecta > Coleoptera > Cerambycidae > Rhamnusium > Rhamnusium bicolor. Next base: position 1,172,956 of record JANEYF010004058.1, on the reverse strand, counting down.
TTTTTTCATAAGTGTAACCCTCGCCCGTGCAGTCTTGCTTTGAATTCGGGGTTGTCCAATTTCTGTGGTGTTTATTTAACATAAAACTTCTATATAAGATTTTTCAAATTATTTATTTTAAGTTTACCTATTTCTGCTATCAGAGTCAGTCACCAACACCGCCAAATAGGATTTATTAATCTCTTTTTCGGCCGAACCTTCAAACTAGGGTTTATACAAAAATCGACGTTTGGAAACACGAATTAACACGTGATTTATGCACGTTCGTACGCCACCCCACTTTAGCGTTCAAGTATGAAACCGCTTAAATGAAATCTACCACGATATATGAATCAGACGAGGCAGGCTCAATTCGTGGCCTGCTAGATCATCAGTCTTAAGTCATTGGATTTCATTGTTTGGAGTCTTTGGAAAGTGTTTGAGTCTATGAAGTTCCTGGACTTGATACTTCCGAACTGGAACAGCATGTGGTAGAATTAATTAGAAATAGAAAAGAGCTTTCAAAAAAGTTAGAGGATCAATGGCAAACCATTTTAAAAATTGCATGGAATATCTACCTGCCTCTGCATCATTATTATTTTCCTTAACATTTATTATGTTTCTATGTAGTTTATGATTTTTCATAAACAAGTGAAAATAAAAACTAGTTCGTTCCATTCGTCTTCACTTTTTGATTTAGCCTGATTACCAAATTGTATCTCTGTAGCACAAATAGTTCTCGAAATTGTAAATAAAAACATCCTATTGGGTGTCATCTGCAAAGAGGTGTATCTCCCTCAGGAAGCATTTCTGGAGCTATATTCACAGCAAACACTGACAAAAGAATGTAGAAAAGAGTAACTTTGTTGCAAAGCTCACAGTAATGAGACTGTTGAAAATAAAAAATTTCTTTGTTAACATTATTTTGTAAGATTTGCACTCATAAGAATTTATACATATGTTTGGAGCCGATTAATAACAAAGAAATGAATATCATATCAATTGTAGCAAATTTAGTCCTCTTCATTTTTGAACAGAATTATTGTTGTCCTGGAATATATGTTCCGATATATTTTGAAAAACGTTGTCGTTTGGAAAATTTTTAAAATCTTGCCGATTTCGAGGTCGCGAAATTAATGGGTTAAATAGAGCTCGAATTCTATCAACTGCGCTAGATTGTTTTCTTCTTGAATTATTTCCAGGTGAAACTATCTGATGACTGAGCTAAAAAACACACATCACAAAAGGATATTCGAATCGTTTCAGGATAGGCCAGTTAAATTAATCTTTCAACATAGTATCAATTTATTAAAATTGCACCTAAGCTCTATTTACTTTAACTTTGCAGTAATGTTCAACTACGACCAATGCTTATGAAATAAAATAAACATGAAAATGAACCGCTTAGGAACTTTGCACTTGTGTACATCTGCCTGCCGTCTGCACCAAGAATCAGCGCAAATTTTGTTTTCTATCCTGGCTAACACTTCAAAGTTAAAGTGAATAGAATATAGTATTAAGAGAAGACATATATGTAAAGCATAAAAGTTACATATAAGTAGAGCTTGGAATATACGTATTGATGACGTCAAAACCAGGATGGGCTGTAGGGCATTAATCAATAATATGTTCCTGCATATGACAATATATTTTGTAATTTTTTTAGCGAGGAGGACTGAAGGTATTCTGTGTATAAACAGAAAAAAGGGCATTAGGTACGGGGTTGAAACCCCTATCGTGGTGTAGCTCATAATAATGAACCAATACTATCTTTACAGCATAGGCGTAACTAGCACTCAAAGCGCCTGCGACCAGCCAACAAAAATCGAATCGATCATTTAAATAATTCTCTTCAAAACATTTGTTTTCCGTCCAAAGAGACTGAGATTTTGCACAGTCCCGCCAAAGTCGGCAGGACGTATGTATATTATTCGTTATCTACATCCCTTCACGAGTTATAAGGGATTTTTGATTTTGTCAGTTTAGACCTCACATACTTAACATCTATTCGATCTTTAAAGGATATTTTTCAAAACTTTTTTTTCGTCTAGAGTGACTGAGATATTTGCACAGGATAGTAGGCTGTCAATGACGACAGAGGATATGTGGGTTCCTTTTTTATTTATTTTCTCGATATCTACATCCTTTCACAGGTTATCAGGACTTTTTGGTTTTGTCATTTTATACTTCACATATTTAACATCTATTCGAACTTTTAAAGATTATTTCAAAAATTTTTTTTGAATTTTCCGTGGCATCGGCCCTTCTCGCAATATAAATCGATTTTTATTGAGAGGCGTCGGAGATTAACTCGCTAGTTAAAAATACATATGTGTTAGTGTTACATCCACCAATACATTCAAATGTCTTTACAGAATTTAGATATTCACGAGTTATAATGGAAGGAATAGTGTGAAGTCACCCTCAAATTTGGATAGTGTAAAAATATAACTTTTTGATTTTTGTTTTACGTTTACCTATAAAACTAGTTTACGTATTAACATTTTACAATGAAATTAAATTCTCTGCATAAAAGCCGTCACTGGAAACCGATACCTCCGTCCGAGCTTTACATGTAAATTAATTACTGAAGAAAAATAAGTATTGAACTTTAGAAGAGGCACAGAAACAAGTTTTAATTAAAAATAATGCCACAAGATGGTAAAACATGATTTACTTTTTCCCTTTTAGGTTAAAGATGACCCAAAGATGTAAAGATCTTACACAGAGTTTCATATCGACTTCAGAGAATGTGCCTCATGCAGCTGTGCGTATTTATTAGCTTTTGTCTTCGAGTAAGGGTGTCACCAGCGTTTTAAAAATGGCACCCCTTACATTTCTTTTTTTTTAGTTATTTTGTGGTACAATTTTTAATTCTTTAAACGATGAAAAAAAATGAGTGTGATAGATAACATATTTTCAATTCCTTAAAAAAAACACCTATGACGTCATTACTTGAGGGCAAAAACCTGTATAAAAATGCCAATTACAGAAATATAGGAATTTTTAAAAACTAAATTCACGTGTCTCAGTCTTTTTGTCTAACAAGTTTCTGGTGATTTTACAGCCATTGTGTGTTACTTTGCCGGTTACTGTATTACGCCACCTACTCTGACACACGACTTATCTAAATTTTAATGGCTTAACACGACATTAATTTTACTTAACTGCATTTAATTAAACTTGTGCATGTTAACACTCCCCCATTCTGTGTAAAATACTGTAATAAAATTTATATTTTTATGTGTATTATATGTATAATTGCCTTAATATTATTTCATTTTATTATAGCGGGGTGCATAAATAATTGTAATTATTTTGGTCCACTTTTCAAAAAATATAAGATAGGCACAATATTATCCCCTATAATATTTGGTGATGGTGAGATAGGTATGAGTATATTGAAATTTTCGAGTGACTCATATAGCGGCCGGATATTTATGCAAGTAGTTTTTAATTATCCAATCGATTTCCGAGTTGGAAGTTGAACTTTTACGTTCAAGGAAATCTTAGTAGTTCGTATAAGTGAGAGGATAATTCTGTCTCTTTTTAAATGTGTATAGCTTGAAAATAAAAAAATTAAACGGAAATAAAACAAACGTATTATATACATCTCTGTTTCATTTGCTATAGTTTGCTTGTCATTAAAAAAAAACAATAATTGTATAGCACCCATTACATGGGTGTGCTTTTTTAATCGAATTAATTATTGTTTTTTACAATAATATGAAAATGTATGAAAAATTCCAAGAAGAAAAAGTATAATTAATTAATTATAGATGAAGGCAACAGAAATTCCATCAGAAGAAAAGTTCATTCATTGTTTCAATAGAGAAATAAATACCCACCTTGAGCAACATTTTAAGTGCGCTTAAAGAATATAAATGTCGTACTCAAATAAGTAGAAAGAAAAAATGGAGAAGTCTGCGAGCTAGGAAAAACAAGAACAGAAAATCACTGTTAATCGAAAAAGACGAAATTATTTGTTGGAAGAATCTGCTTAATCTCAGTATATCATTTTCGCAGTGAAAACATGGATAAATTAAGGATGTATGGTTTAAAAGATGTAACAGAATAGAAATATTAAAAATGCATTGAAATATCGTTGACGATGGCAACTTTGATCTCCTGTGAAGATGAACAATATATATAAATTAATAAACCTCAAACGTTCCAATATTTTTTGTGTAAAATATCAGCAAGTAGGAAAATTAGCTAGTACATACGTTGATGTTACGTTATTGGGTGCCCGGAAAAAAGGAGACAGTCTGGTAACCATGGATTCCTTGAGCAAAAATAATAGGACTTTCACAATGCCATTTTTCATTTTAGACCCCCGTATTCGATATACAGGGTGTCAAAATCGGAAATTTAAAAATATTTTTTTTAAATAACTCGAGTATCTCGTAAGATATTTATTTAAAATTTGGTACAGTGCTTCAGAGTCACATCTTTTGAAGAAAAAAAAAAGAACAAAAAATTAGTTGTCAAATAGAGGAGTTCCAGTATCCACTGACCCACCAGTTTCTTAATACCTACGCCAATGACTCCCAAACTATTTTTTTTTAAGTTAACCACCCATTTTGGATTATTTTATGTCTCTTAACAAATAACTTAACATTAGTTTTAAAATCGCATAAATCACTAGTTTATGAGCTGGCAACTATAAAGTACTGATAAAACCTAAATAAATCTAAAAGGTATTTAAATTATCGTGGTTATGTTCCAAAAAAAAAAACGTTAAATGGTAACATTTTTATCACTTATCAACCAGAATAACAAGACCTATCTCAAAGTGGCAGACTCCTTGTTTATCCATTTGAGATTCGGAGTCCTAGGGAGAATACATTGCTTGCATCTAATCTAAAAAATATATGCAGCAACATTAATATGCAAAAGAATGAACATCGCCAAACTGGGGCCTAGCAAGCGTTGAAATTATTAATAATCGCAAGTTCCATTTTGAAATTCTTTATATCAATGAGGTTCTTTATTTTAATTAAAAGTTAAAACTTAAAAATGCGCACACGTCCGCTTTGTTGTGATGAATACGGAATTTATTAATAGTTTAATAGTGAACGTCTGCTGTGGTGAGTTATAATATAATAATGCACCCCTAACTTAAATTCACTGGATTAAAACCTCAAGGGGTAAACACCCTTCTTAAACTTGTCTGCTGAACCCTTCTCTTTCATATTTTAACGCCTGTTTGGGTTAAGAAAATTGTTTACCTAACAACTTTTAGTATAAAAGTATGTTTTTTGTCCTTTCCTTGAAAACCTGTCATTCATCTTTTACGGAATTAAGTTGTTTTCGTCTTGAGTGTGAATATACTTTATTCAGCCTTGTATTATATAAAAAGGACATCAAAATGGTTGTGTAATATTTTCATTTATTATTTTTATCTTTTGTAACACTGACTTAGTTTTTCACGAAACACCAAAACACCATATACTGCACTCGACGCGCGTTTCATCAATTAAGTTGGCATCATCTGCAGATGATTACAACTAACCTTATGCTAACAACGTATCATGTTTATACCTAAACTATTGTCACGGTTCGGTGAACCGTGATACACTAACCAATAAAGAGGGCTATTTGGGATTGGCCCTCTGTTACTATTAATACTATTTTTACAATTTGTAATTTCCAAGCTTTCAAATGCATCCAGCTGTCATACCTATATCTTTAAAAATCTTACCAATACCAGGCGAATCGAGGATCGAATGGAATCGATACAGATTATCTCTTTCATTTTGAAAGGTCGAGGAATTTCGAAGTGTCTCTTTAAATTTTCGTTTCCTAATTATTTTATCAATTAAACTTACAGAATACCCACTATTCGCAGATATATCCTTAATCAATGCATTTTCTTTTTCAAACTTCTACTTATTGAGGGGGAAGCTTAATAGACGATTAACTTGAATATTAAAACTCGCCATTTTGTGCTGAGCAAAATGGTGAGAGTGCTTAGGGATTTAGAGTACTAGTATCTTTTCAGTATATGTCAAATTCTAACTTATTTTCACTATTCTTATTTAGTTATACATCTAAAAATGATAGTTGTCCAGAGTTTTCAATTTCGTATATGAATTTAGCTGAAGCGACGCATAATTTCGAAAAAAAGTTGTCAATATCAGTGACTTTTGTATCAAACACTGCAAAAATATCTTCAACATACCTAAGCCAAACCCTCGGGAAATACTCGAATTCTTCTTTTGATTCTGTCTCGAATCTGTTCATGAATTGCTGTTTCTTCATGTTGTTTAAAGAAATTATCGTTGAATCGAAAGCAATTTTGTTTCATGCAAAATTTAGTGAGATATTCTTTTACTAAATCTTGACTGAGATTGTTTAATTCGAGTATATCCTTAAGATAGTCCAAGGTCTGTGGTATTGGAACACTTGGAAACAATGAACAAACGTCAAGGGACATAAAATTTCACCTTCTTGCAACTGAATATTTTTCACCTTATTAATGAAATCATTGAAATTAATTACAGAGAAATTAGGTGGTGAAATAAGTAAATTTTCAAATTCCTCTGTTAAGCATTTTAATAGGTTGTAAGTCGGCGATACGATTGCTGAAACAATAGAATAGACTTTCCTGGTTTATGTATCTTAAGCAAGCAGTACAATCTAGATACATTTGGAATAGATACATATTGTAACCTCCTGTTTAAATCTGGAGTTATAAGGTTGTTGTAGTACATTTCTTACTTCAGTAACCTTTTTTAGAAAGGGATTTCTAGAATGTTTTTATAAGGACCATTACTAATCAGATTGTCTAACCTTTCATAATAGTCCTCTTTATCTAAAATAACAACCTTATTGCCCTTATCAGCCTATCAGAATTACACAATATAGTTCAATATTAATAGACTATATAATAACAAACGACAAAAATATTTCGCATCACCTAAAACTAACTCCTAAAATGAGCGATCATTGTACACTAAAAATTAATATTAATTGTGAAAGAAAAAGTAATAAAATAATAAAAGTTAACAAGAGATGCTTAAAAAATTATAAAATAGAAAATGTTCACGATAATTTACTAGACCACAATTGGAATAACGTATCAGATGTCAATGTTACATCCAATTTATTTACAACTGTAAAAATTGTACTAGATAGTTTGTTTCCAAAAATATAAATCAATATTCCGGAGAAATATGCTAACATCAAATGGATCAACAGTGATATAATAAATAAAATGAAAATAAGGGATACTAAACATGAGATAGCTGCCATCAAAAAATGTCAAGAAGATTGGAATTCATTTAAAGAAATAAGTAACATGGTAATTGAGGAAAATAAAAGTAACTCGAAAGGAATGTGGAAAAGCCTACAAATTATATTGCCGATTAATAGAAAACTTAAAGAAAATTTAATAATTTAGAAACATCTCTAGAGCATATCATCATATGTATTGAATGTATCAAATATTTTTTAGACAGTATTAAGGAAATAGTAACTAATATAAGTAAATATAATAATGAAAATAACATACTGGCTAAAGTAGAAAAACCTACATCCTTCCATAAATTCTAAAAAATAGACTTATCTCAATTGAAAAAAATTTTAAATTCATTAAAGAATACTGCTGGTGTATAAGATGATACACCAACAAAAATATTAAAAGAAGCTTTTTTAGTTATTGGCAACCGTTTTCTTGATGTTATAAATAATTCAACAGAAAGTAGAATCTTTCCCACAGAATGGAAATTGTCAGTTATTGTACCTGTGCCAAAAGTCTCTAATACGATTATAGGTCAAAAATATAGACCAATAAATACAATGCCCCCGTATGAAAAAGCGTTAGAAATTGTGATATAGGAGCAACTTGTAAATTATTGTGACAAAAACTCCATCATAGTGCCTAATCAATCTGATTTTCGTAAAAATCACTCATGAGAAACGATAAATATATGTATGTGATGGTGACATAGTGGTAGCAGTATTTTTAGATTTTCAAAGAGCTTTTGAAACTAGATCGTAGTTTATTATTGAAAAAGTTACAGAAAATGAATACATGTGACACTGCTTTAAAGTGGTTTCAGAGTTATCGATCACAGAGAACACAAAAAACTTAAGTACAAAAATTGTACCTCACCAGCAATAATTACAAAATATGGAGTAAGGTAGGGTCCTAGGACCTCTCTTGTTTATTTTGTATATAAATGACATGATTAAATGTGTAGATAAATGCCAATTTAAAATGTTTGCAGATGACATAATGTTATATATTACAGGAAATGATATTGTGGATTTGGTACATGCAATTAATCGTGAAGTAAAGATAATTTTCGAGTGGATGTGTGATAATAGTCTCTGTATAAATGTTAATAAACATAAGTATATGATAATAGCAAGTAGGCATAAGTTAAATAATGTTGATGATAATCATATAGTTAAAATTAATGACATTAACATAGTTATTGAAATGAAATACTTAGGTGTAATAATTGACGAGAACTTAAATTTAAAAAAAAACATGCAGACTATATCATGAGTAGAATGTCAAAAAGTCTCGTTTTTATATAGAATTGGAAACTCACTTTCTACGTTTGCTAAGTTATTAATATATAAAGCAATTATTGCACCACATATTGACTTTTGTTCCTCAATATTGTTCAACTTGAACCAAAATCAAATTCAGCAACTACATAAAATAGAAAATAGTGATATGAGAATTATTCTTAAATGTAATAGGTATACACTGATCATGTATTTAATGAATGTAAACCAGATAATTGTTTATAGAACACTAAATATAATTTATAAAATAAAAAACAAAATGTTACTATCACATAATGAAATGAAGTATGTTAATGGCATAACTACTGAGCAACAAATGCAAATAATTTTTTTATAGATACTTTTAATAAGGACAGAACAGAGAAGTCTGTCTTATCAAAAGGATTAAAGTTGAATAATAACTTGTATAATAACGTCCAATTAGAAATTGTCAAAATTTAAATAGTTATAAGAAAATGTTGATTAATTGTGTAGTAAAAAGTTTTTAGTTTTAAAATTATAAAAGAGAATTTAATTAGTATTAAGTAATTCGATTGGTAAAATTTGTAATGAATAACTATGCTAAATAAAAAATAAATAAATAAATAAATAAAGATAGATAGATCTAAAAAATTTTGGCTCTACCGGATAAAGAATTGTTTTGATAAACCAGAAACATCCATATTTTTGCCATTGTGCAATTCCCATTTAAGACCCTTCCAGACTACTTAGCTATAATTTGGAACCAACATATATTTAACAACATTCATGCTCTTAAAACAATACAGTGCTCCGCTCGTGAATGGTAAAAGGTTTCCGTAGTGTACTTTATGAAGAAATACTAAAAAGACTTGATTAAACTTTCGTATTTATCTGAAAATAGCAGGTGAGGGGATATCACATTAACCGCATCTATTCCATAACTGAACTGGTTTCACTGAACTGATCAATTTAACCGATTCAAATGGCAACGTGAAAAGTTCACCACAATAGTTCGACAACAACTTTTCCCGAATAAGTTTTCAAAACATACAAACATACCTGCTCGTATTACTACCGTGCACAATCTAAATTTCCTTAAAAATAGAAATCACGGCTATATTAGTGCGGTAATGATTTGTAGTATGTGACAATTAAACCTAATTATCAAGTGATGTTACTAGATTAAGTATTCCTTTTTATTGTTATATTGTGTTGAATTTTTCCATTGATATTTATTTATAGAAAAGTTAAAAAAACAAATTATTATCAACAATTGTTCAAAATTGTCCCCGCTTGTCCAAACACAGCACTAAAATCTTCGTCGCAATTCAATAAATGTGTAGCTCTTAGCAGAGTTCATCTAATTAGAGCAGCATAATAAGCAATAATTTTTGTTTTGAAAATCCACCATATCCTCTGTGGGCGCATCATATACAGTATTTTTTAAATTATTCCAAACTAAGAACTTCAGTGGGATAAAATCTGGCGACCATGATGACCATTGTAGTGGATCACGCGTTCCAATACAGCGATTAAAGTAAAACGTATCTAAATAATTCACTTAAATTTCCGCATTGTGAGGTAGGGACCACTCTTGTTGAAACAAAGAAGTTTTGCCTAGTCTCAATCAGCACAACTTATAATTCAGATAATTTTCTGCAAAAAAAATTCCGATAACGCTCCCCAGTCCTCCATTTGAACAAGTGGGGTTCGATCACATAACCATTTAGTGTGTGGCACCAGACGTTTATTCCAAATACGTGTTGGTTGCCTGTTTTAATAATAACCCAATGGGAATTATATTGTGTCAAATATCGAGAGTTGTAAGTATCTGTTTAAAATTCCATTGTTGTAAAATCAGCTCTCATCACTACAGAGTATTTTTTTTTAATAATATCATCCTGGTCATACAAATCTTCGGCTTGTAAAAAAAACCAAAGCTCCTTTCGGGATTACTTGGCTATAATTTGTGTACTTTTTATGAACTTTTACCCCTTTTATCCGATATATTCAAGGATAATCTTGAAGAAACTATATTGGATTCTCCAATATCAAAAAAACATATTATCTTTTGGTACAGGTACGTTGATGACATCCTAATAGGTTTTAAAGTGACAGACAGACAATTAAAAATGCTCCTAGATTTTATCAGTAACACACATAATAATATATCCTTTACATTAGAAACAGAGGACAATAATAAATCAATAAACTTTCTCGACTTAACCATAAAAATACATAAAACATCATTTTCCTATAATATTTTCCGCAAACCAACTTTTACAGAAGCCACTATCCCCTTTAATTCCTCTCTCCCACAAATTAGCCGCATATCAATCTCTGACACACCGAGCCTTCAGCATACTTTACTTCAGCATACTTCATCAGAGACAGATTTAAAAGAAGAACTAGACACAATAAGACTTATAGCACATAATAACGGGTACCCTCAAAATATAATCAACAATTAATCTATAAAAAACAAAATAAGTCCCTCTTAAAAGAGCTTTACCCCACTATTAACGAGAAAAAAGTTCAAACATATATTTCATTACCATATTCAGGTCATCTCTCTTATACAATTACCAAGACATTTTTGAAATTTAATATTAAAACTTCATTTAGTTTTAACAAAAATAAAGGTAGATATATTTTCAATGCAAAACAAAAAACTGATATCTCTAAAAAATGTGGTGTATATCGGTTAGATTGCCCAGAATGTAACACCCCATATGTAGATCAAACAGGTAGATCGTTCAGGGTAAGATAAAAAACATATTTACACCCAAAACAACATTCCAACTTTTATAAACACCTAACAGATTCTGGTCATACAATAACTGACAACCATCAACCTAAAATATTACATATTTGTGGGAAAAGAAAAAAACTTAATCTATTAGAAGCGCTAGAAATAAATAAATTAAATATGAATAAAAATTACAACATATTAAAGGACCAAATGGATTTAAATAATTCTCCGTTATTAAACTTGTTCAGATAACCCAATGCTGTTAATAAAAATCACACCATAATAATATAATTTACTATTTTCAGAAACTCCTACATTTAAAGACATAACATCTCTACAAATTTGAATTATATGATCAACCATAAAGTGACCCATCCTTCTATTCAGTTCAGTTTATATTTAAATGAAAATAAAATTTGTGTGTAATGTAGTTTACTTGAAAATGTCCGAATAGAACGAAACTAATTGTAAAAAATAACAAATATAGTGAAAATTAGACAAGTAATAAAAAGTGTTTATAATTTTTTAAATCAAAATGGGTTTTCACAAAGTAATTTCATCTTCAATCAAATATATAATAAAAAATGCTCACAATGCAAAGCATGTACTATTGAAATAGTAACTTTTCCAAATTCCTGTATTCGATTTTTTTCTCCAACTGTCACGACACTAAGCCCAATAACAACGTCTACATCTTCTGCAAGTCGAAATATAGTATTTGTCCTTAGCAATTATCCGCATTTTGCAGAATTTTTATAACATCTTTTAGTTTTCGATTAGTCGGCTTTGGAAATTTTAAGCAAAAACACCATATATATTAACAAAATATTAAATAAAAATTAAAATAAAACTAACCCAACCAAAATATTATTTTTGCTTTAGAGCAATTCACTGAAAATATCGTACTTCTCAATTTTTTTTGTGTGTCCACTGTCTTCAACATTTTAGTTCATTCTACTTATCAGATAAAATCTACTCAGCATATTAAACTAGCTGATGACGTTAATGGCACTATGAATATTTAAATATCAAAGTTCCAGGGACAGTGTCCTTTATAATGTTTTAATTATCATTGAGGTTTAGACTTTTTTGCAGAAGTTGTGGTCTCTATACACCATTAAAGACAGATGCCGTGGCTTCGTCCATATTTAAACATTCATAAATGCAGCTAAAGTCTCTAATTATCCGCTACTGTTTTCATTGTTAATAGACTCGCCACAGTAGCGTACAAATTCAGACACATAGCCTGTAGTTACACAAAGGACATATTTTGCTGTTTAATTAATTATATATTTGTATGGTCCACAAAAGCTCATGTCAAGTATGTTTTAAAGATACTAACAATAAGGGATAAAAGAGAATTTATATTCAAACTAACCAAGAAAAGTCAACTTTCGCCTTTAATTTGTTACAAGTAAATTTAAATTCTCGTGTCTGAAATTAATGTACAAGTTTCAAAAGAAAACATCTTTCAACCCTACTCGTAACAGCAAATGAAGTTTCATGTTATCATTGAGTTTGGGTCCAAATATGTGTGGGTGTAATTTTCTAAGGCAACCTTATTTTAATTCAATAAGCGCATTAAAATTAGGTGTGACTAACATGTACCACATGAATATTGATAAATTTGGACTGACATTTAAGGGCGCCTATTTAAAATAACTGAAATTCTTAAAATTGACTGTTAAGACTATAAAATAAGGTGTACATGGTGATCGAAAAGTACATGCCACAAATTTAGAAGATGATTACATTCAACAAAAAAATTGCTGTGAATATTAATCAGAAAATGCTACTTAATAGGATTAGCCCTTAAACCCTCTCCCCTTCACCAAAAATCATAGCTATAATGAAATTAGTCACATAATATTTGAGGGATTTAAAACATCTACCTAAAAAAACTAACACGTAATATTTATTACATCATTTTCAAGAACACTTTTTTCTGTACTTTATTCAAGGTAATTAGAATTTACCAACCTTTCTACATTTTCAAAAATCAAAGAAAATTTAACTACATTTTAAAAAGTCTATTGCAAGTGTTTTCTTTTGTTTCATTTATTCACACATTTCAAGGGATTTAACACCCTTAGGATGCATATGGTTCTATTTTTGAATATCTATAGTATAATCCTATCGAGATATCAATAAGTTTATTTAGTAGTTATGGACATCCATCAGAGTCTCATGATTTGGATAACAATAACATATTAATAATAAGTTGCTCATGAGATCACCTGTGGACATATTGTATTCTCATTAAAATTGAAGTAATCCGGCTCGAAGGACCAAAAATTTGTTTTATGATATACCTAATGAAAATCACATGCCGTGAAAAATATGGACTGCTTTACCGAGCTTGGTAGAGCGGTGGGCCAGAGCGTTAAGTGACAAACATTGCTGGTTTACTGCTTATCGACTCCTGGGTTTAAATCCCGGTTGCGATTCTGGCAAACTCAAAGTGTTTAGTTGTGTGTGTCCACGTGTTTTTCAACTGTGTAACTCCTGTCCGAGCAGCTTCAGCTTTGGTTTGGGGGTTGTCTAATTTATGTGGTGTTTCTTTTATAGGTTCGGCTGAAAAATCCTGCTTGATGTTGCTTAGCAGGTGATGTAGGTTTTAGAGTCTTCGTTGGACTGGTCCTAAGGTTCTCCTACGATTTTCCCAACAACATGCTAAACAACATATATTTAAAGTACCCAAAATCATATTTTGCTGAAACCTCTTTTATCGTGAACAGGAATTTATAACGTGCTTACATCGTGGATATACAGAATCCATGTTTTATATCCAATTAGAAAGTCATTTACTTTCTAATTGGACCCAAAATCATATTTTACTGAAACCTCTTTTATCGTGAACAGGAATTTATAACGTGCTTACATCGTGGATATACAGAATCCATGTTTTATATCCAATTAGAAAGTCATTTACTTTCTAATTGGATATAAAACATGGATTCTGTATATTTTCTGGGATGGTCTGAGTAGAAGAACACCATCATAGAGACGGACTGGCAGAGGAAAGACTCGGTGGACTTGACTGGTAGGGGCCTGCATATCTCTTTCCAGAAATTGTTATCACAAAAATAAAAGAAACGTAAATAATTCAAAGAAATTTTAATAAGACAACATTTGACGATTTTTTCAGATTATCTAAGGTGAAATCATAATTAATTGCCTGTAGAATTTGTTTACTACCATTAAATACATTTCCAAATTATGAATTAATTTTTGAGCAGTTGATATTTACTACTACAGAATCAGGTATGTATTATCAATCTTTATTCTTTATATTATAATCAAAGAATAAAAAGCACTCTCCTTTTCATACTCATAATAATTATGGTAACATATCTACGATGTCGCAATCTCGCGCATTAATTTTGATGCAGGACTGAAAGTGTCCGAGCAGGCTGGAGACCCTAGTGTTTGTTATGACTACATTAGGCAATAACTTATTATTAGGTGACGCGTTACCGACCGCCCCATGGTGGATCGTCAATTACCACACATACCTTTCTCTAGGCATGTGACAACTATAGAGATGTGCTTAGCTTCTCGGTGTCAGTAAACAAATAGAAATTCAATATTTCAGGCTCATTTTATAATGATAAAAAAGAATAATAATGTTTAGAGATTAGAGACACTAAATATTTTTGTATCGTGAATCGTATCGTGGTTATAGATTTTGTTTCGTTTAAGTTAAGGGGGACCCGCATTCTGTCATTGGCAGAAGTGGACTACATAGTCTCTTTGCCCACCTGCCAATGGCCAGTCCGCCCCTGCACCATCTATGGGATGCGGTTATTCCTGTATGTACTTTATAGTTTTTGGAGAATGTTTTTTAAGTTTTCAACATTGGGGTTGATTTGTGAGCAGCAAATGTTAATGGAAAATTGTCTCCTGTCAAAGACTTGCCAACAAGAGAAACACAGAATACATTAAAATATATAAAAAAACTTTATTATCGCCCCCCAGGATTTGCATTATCATTGCACCATAGAAATACTATAGAAATCAAAATAAATTATATAATGTTTCTGAATATATGTGACGTCTTATAGATATCTTGTTGAGATCTTACAAGAAAATTTCAAACAAATCAATTTTTTATTTGTTATAGAGTTCAAATAAAACACTGAGGAAACAAAAGAGGAAATCCTATCCTATCTAGTACAACACAAATAGAAATCAAAGAAAGAAAATCTGTTGTGTCTCTATTATTAGTACTATATTATTATCATTTATAACCCTTCAACATTGAACGGTAGTATATTATAATCTAGTGAATTTAGAAACATCAAATAATTTAAATTGCTTACCACAGTCAACTAATAGTGGTGAATAGTGATGCATTATATCTAGAACAAAAACTTATTTCAACCAGGTGACAACGACTCCACCAACATGGGAACGTCGAGGCCATCCAGCTCTTCGATAACGTTAATATCATAAGAAGACTCAGGAGGGTAAAGCCTTTTGAGCTGGCCTAGTGACTATGTTAGTGAAAAACAGAGTATTGTGCGGTTGTGATACACGTTAACATTAGTGTAGTTAAGTTACTAAAAATTAAGGAACACTAGTGAGTTAGTCCTTACATTCAAGTTTTCAAAGTAGCAATTTAAGTAGGAACCAAATTACTCATTGATCGACTCAACGACCAGATTGTAATATGAATAAATGCCCCGTAAGGGGTGTTAGATAAAAAAAAACATTTGGCTGAAATTTGCCTTTCTAGAAGAGTTTTTATTAATCTCTCTAAGACATTAACTATTTAATTATTTTTATCCTGAGGCATCTTGACGATTTAATGGTGATGCTTAGGACAGTATCACAATAGTAGTGTTAATTTTAGAAGTTCAGTTCCAGTAAAGCATCGATTCAATGAGAGCAGTCAAACACTTCATTTGGTTGTTCTCCCAACAGAGACAATTTTAATGTCTTTGTAAGTGAATGACTCAAAAAAACAATAAAGAGCCAGTAACAGTCCATGAAGTGATGGACAAGAGCAAGGTTTTCTATCAGAAGGTACTGATCGTCTAGTGCTCGTCTCTTATAAAGGAAATTAGAAGAACGGTTTGGAGACAACATTATAATTTCTAACAAGGAGGGAAGGCTAAATATGATAACATTTGGAAAGACTGTTACGAATTGCTCATCTACTGTTTTCTTGGGATTTATAGACATAAAACTACAAATATATCGTGGGTTAAGAGAATGAAGATGATTTTGTTAATATTTCAAACAGTATCAACTTGGAATAAACTATTTATCTTGATTTATTTTACTTTATAGCGACATTAAATTGTTTTAATTCGTATTTACGAAAGTATCTATTTTAAGTTTATTTACATGAACATTGTTATTTTTTGCTTTAACTTGTCCTGGAACCAAATCAAACTTTATGCTTTTGTAGGAATTAATAACACAAGGTTATTTTTTATAGAACTATTCTATTTATAATATGGATTTTCATCAAGTAGAGGTCAAATCAATTAATATCTTGCACGCCACTGTCCGTCCAGCAATTAAAATATTATCCAGGCTGCACGACTTTAATGCATCTTAATAACAGTCATTATGTGGAGCGCGTAATCAGGAGATCTATCCTATACTCTATTCAGCATTTTAGGGTCTTTATGCTAATGGACACATTTAGTGTACTACAGGGCGGTAAATATACAAGTACAGGATGCTTAAATGTAACCTTTTAATTTCAATTTTTGATTATGAAAGGATTAATTTAATAACAGCTTGTGTAAGCTGTGTTCTCCATTAACCTTCTTTGTTTGTGATAGTTCTATCAATTTAATCGGAACATCTTTGATCAAATGATTTCTAAAAAATTTCTTATATTATATATTATGTATATATATATATATATATATATATATATATATATATATATATATATATATATATATATATATATATATATATATATATATATATATATATATATATATATATATATATATATATATACACATATATGTTTAACTGTATATTAGAGTATGTCAATTAAAAAATAAAATTAATTTGTTGCTACAGACCATAAAGTAAAAATATATATTATATAAAACCAATAATAATGAATAATAATATAATAAACACCACAGATAATACAACCTCCTGTATCTCTAAACTGACGTTGTGCGAGAGGGGGCTACACATTTAGAGACAATGGACAAACATCCAATATCCGAGGATACTACGATTAATCTCTCTCAAAGAAACATTTAAGTGCCACGGCCGGGATTCGAACCCTGAACTTTTGGGTAAGAGTCGAGTATCCTTGCCTCTCGACCATTAGTCAATAAAATAATAATATTAACAATAGGTACAATAGATGAGTTAGCGAGAACAAGAATTTAAATGATATAGAAAACAATGATACAGTTGCCAAGAAATGCTCAAAAAATTTATAAAAATTGACACGTTTCCGAAAGTACAAAAAAACATTATATCAAAGATATGGTTTATAAAAAAGTTGGCTTCAATAAATTGTGTTTTTTCTAGACATCTAGATTATGGTAGTGTTCAAACATTAAGAAGGAACGGCTTTTAAAGGTGTATCTGCTAATGCTAACTACTTCTTGGCTGAGATGCTTCTTTAATTGATTTTCTAATCATTCTCGTATAAATTCTTTAATTAATGAATAAGTCCATAAATGGTATTAATTATTTCTTTAATACATTTTCAGTTCTTCTTTTTAAAATTGTAAAAACCTGCTACTTAATAACTCTGTTCAATTTATTTAATCCACTTATCTTTACTAATAATTCGTCATTAGTAGGTTGCAGTTGCAGTAAGTATTTATCCTGTTTAGTGTAGTACACGATTATACAGTTTTACACATTGTTCCACTGTACTGACCTAACTTCCTATCAGGACTACATCGATGCTGTTGACAAAATTTCACACAGATATGGTGACAATTGAGAGTTTATTTTTGACGGTGTCAACTAAAGTATATTATAAGCAGCTATAGACTTGATTAGTGTGATATCATTAGACATAGGGCATTTAACAACAGGTCAAACTGCAAAATAGTCGGAGACAGTATGGTAAAGGTATTTTACCTTGTAAACTTATTTGTATAAGAGCTCCTCCCTGTGCCGCCGCTTTATTTGTCTGCACCAATCAACGCTTGGTGTTTTTTCGACGACACATGATGTAAACTGTAAACTGATGTAAATAATGACTTGATTTAAGTACGGTAAAATTAAACATGACAATAAATTTTACCAAAAGTTAAACGGACATACCTAATAGTTATTTACTTAACAAGACCGGAATTGATTCTTTACCGCGAGCCGGTGAGCTTAATAAAGGCACTTTTCAGGTGTTTTGGGTACAATATTTTTTCTGAAACTGTTCCTACTAGTTCTAAAAAAGCTTTTTAACTTAACATTTTTTGCAAACGAAGATCATAAAATTAAAATGAAAAATGTCAGGTACTTACTTAGAGAAGATATGGATTATTCGGTGTTGTTGTCAATCAAAAGTGACATGGTTCGGTTAAGACTTTTCCGATCACTTATGCCACTTTACTGTGAATGTATGTTCCACTCAAAAAATTTACCAAAAACAGTTAACTTTCTAAAAGGTCGCGGAAAAAAAAATATAGAGTAAAAAAGTTCGCGATCGTAGAAACATAGTATGTAAAGCTCGTGAGGAGGGCACTTCATTTTTAACACCTGGCAACCAATGAGTTTATGTCGTGCACCAGTTTGTGCAAACAAATAAAAATAGCTGAAAACTGTTCACATTTTCGAAAGACAGAAAGGTGATGACGAAATATGAACAAATGATCAGGTTAGTACCTTCTTTATTTTTAATAGTATATTACATTATAAGACCGTTATATAGGGTTCAACATGCGAGCATGGAAGTTATCGCTATCGTTCGCTCAATTATCCATATGAGCATGTTAAACCCTATAACAGTATTGTACAACGTTTTATGTTATTCTGAAGCTCTTTTCATCCAGAAGAGAGAGGATAAACTTATAAATTTTGTTAATTCTTATGACGATTATTAGTATAGGCGAAAACATAGTTGCATTTTTTGGAAAGCAACTGTGTTTTCATAGCAACAGGTGATAAGTCTTATTAATGTTAATGAGGTAAAATCAAAACATATCGGTAAAAGTTTTTACCATTCTAGCCTGTTATGAAAATTTTCCCAATAAAGGGTGATTATTGTTAAACAGTATTTACAGTTCAGGATAATATAAAAAATTAAAACTATTTTAAAATAATTTCAAATATTTTTATATATTTTACATTAACCCATTAGCGCCCAGCGTCCTCATCTGAGGACACTAAAAATAAACATTTCTGGGATCATATAAAAACAATAAACTAAATCTATTTTTAGCCTAAGTGCATGTATATAGATCTAAATTTGCCTGAAAAGGTTTAGTTTCATTCTATAATTTATACAAGCCTATCGTATTATTTATTGAAAATTTGTGTTTTTTATCGCTCCGTCGACTAGTGGTATTTGATATCATATCTACTGCTGTATTTGAGGTAAGTGATGACTTTTATTATTATTACAAACTCAAAACACATATCTTTTGTTGTGCTGTTATACGGTTTCATATTTTGCTTTAAATTTTTTGGAAATCTTTGGAAAATTACAGTGTCCTCGGATGAGGACGCTGGAATTTACCATCATATTTTATCTACAATATTTTTCTTTGACATTTATTGACTTTGTTTCAGAACGAGCTAATATGAGTAGACAAGTTTTTACTAGTTATTAGTTATAACTGACTAAAACAATTTATAAGGGCAAAACCGATAAGATTTGGTTATAAATTGTGGGCTATGTGTGCTGACAGTGGATATTGCTTCAATTTCTTCCTATACTGTGGCAAAGAAGTGACTGCTTTAGTAACTACAATTTATTCAAAATTTTGAAAGTGAAAGGATTTCGTGCCACTGGCACAATCCGAGACAACCGGATAGAAAAATGCCCTTTGAAGTCCGTTAAAGATGTAGAAAAGACAAAAAGAGGAACGTATGATCACTGATTTGATCAAAAAAATAAGATTATACTGGTTAGATGGAATGACAACAGATGCGTTACAATGAGATCCAATTTTGACACTGTAGAGCCAATATGTTCTGTCCAAAGGTGGAATAAAGACACGAAATAGCAGGCTCCATTTTCACAGCCCAAGCTGATTAGTAATTATAATAAATTCATGGGTGGTGTGGATTACCATGATTGGCTATTTGAAAACCATTCAATAGCCATTAGAGGTAAAAAATGGTATTGGTGTTTGATCACCCGTATTGTCGATATGGCTGTGAGAAACAGTTTTATTTTATATAACTTGCTGCATCCAAAGGATAAAGTATCAATTAAGGAATTTCGTAGGAATATTGCTGTTGCTTACCTAAAATTGGGACACGGTAGACGAGTACAAAAAGACAGGCCACTCAGTATACCTTCTACATCAAGGGCACAAGTTGTTTATGATGTTCGCTTTGACGAAAAAAATCATATTTTGGATAAAAGAGATAATCAACGTCGATGTCAGTTCCCTCTTTGTAAAGGAAAACCGCGTAATTTTTGCAAAAAATGTAATGCAACACTATGTCTTCCTTGTTTCCCTAAATACCATGACAAATCTTATGCCAAATAAATAATTGTTATGCATTCTTATCATTATCATGTATCTTTTTGATATCTCTATATTATAATTATAAATAATTGTAACAGTTTTTTAATAAAATATGTTTGTGGTAAACATTGCTTTGAATTCGCTTACCTTATTTTTATACCAAATTATAAAAGTTCACTGCCCAGCGTCCTCGTTTAAAGACAGCCCTTAAAATCATGTATCTTTTTGATATCTCTATATTATAATTATAAATAATTGTAACAGTTTTTTAATAAAATATGTTTGTGGTAAACATTGCTTTGAATTCGCTTACCTTATTTTTATACCAAATTATAAAAGTTCACTGCCCAGCGTCCTCGTTTAAAGACAGCCCTTAAAATCAAAATTAACAACTAAAAAAAAAAAACAAATCACATAGAAGTCAACTAAAGAGTCATAGTAGCAACCTCTGTACAAATTTTGGAATTTTGACAAAAAAAATTAAATTAGGCGTTAATGGGTATGACATTATTTGCTTCTTTATTATTTTCATTTTATTTGTATTTCATTTAATTTAGTTATCTTTATCACTAATGTGTTATATCTGGAAGAATTTAAACATTTTTTTATATAATATACTAACATGTGCCATAAAAAGTAGTAAGTGCATGTTTTAGTACTTACTTAGATTGCTAAATAAAAATGAAATCATTATTAGAGGCATCGCATCACCTACAATAAATTATTGTAATGTTATAGTTAATGGGCTATTTATCTTCAGTAAGATTTTTCGTAATTTGTGTATTTTAGAGTAATATAATTTGCGTTTGTAAAGGAAAGAAAATGGCGGGAATATTATATTAAGGTTATGTCAATCAGTGTACCTATACTACGTAATATTGCATAATAATTACTGACAGGGTGTCTAAATTATATCCGTAAGTAGTGATTGGCACACGTTAGTAGTTTTCGAATTATTTTCAAATATATGACTGACTAGAGCTGGGCGGTTACCAAAATTTTGGCTACCGATACTGATACTCAGATATTGGCTTTCAGATACCAGATATTCAGATACATGTATCTGAAAATTAAAATTTTACTAATAACGGTGATTTAAGCTTAATTAGCTATAGCTAATACTTTTTTTACATTCTTTATCATCTTTACATCTTAATAAGAGAGTAGGTAAACGTAAAGTACTGAAATAATAAAAGTATAGTGATAGAACTAATTATTTATCATCATCAGCGAGTTTTGTGAGGTATTTCCACACTACTGATGACATTTTTATTTAATGTTTCACTCTGCGCTTCCAAAACAGTCATATACAATACACAGTCACACAAACCACCACCGAAGTAAAGTAATCCATTACAGCTTTAACTTATACCATTGTTGTAATTTATAATAATAATTAGAATCTTATTACAAATGTATGTCGATGAGATTTGTTATTTCCTCATGAAAAGTAGTAGAAGTCGTCCCATCCTCTCATCTATTTACATTATACTTAATAAATTATTTCAAGTCTATGAGCAAGAATTTTTTAATATCCATAAGTAAGCC
Source organism: Rhamnusium bicolor (assembly GCA_029963845.1). Classification (NCBI taxonomy): domain Eukaryota; kingdom Metazoa; phylum Arthropoda; class Insecta; order Coleoptera; family Cerambycidae; genus Rhamnusium; species Rhamnusium bicolor. The sequence continues at coordinate 1,150,531 of JANEYF010004058.1, read as the reverse complement.
TGGCCAAGTAATGGTAGATTCAGGGTCGGGCGCAATACCAATGCCATCGCGCGCTTGTTTACGATGACGATGACACGACACACTTCAGTTGTTATATGTCGGTCGATGCATAGAGGACTAATAAATAGTAAATAATGTTGAGCGTAAAGAGTAGAAAGTAACCGTACGCTGAGAAAGTGTATAAATTTATCGGTGAATTTCCGGATTTATTCTATGATGGATGTAAAATAATTTTTAAAGTTTGTGATCAAGACTTAATGTGCTGGAATAAATGCGGCTGCAAAATTCATGTCAATAGTAACTGGCATAAAAATAAAAAAAGGCGTGTCTTCTTTGGAACCTCAGTTTATGTTTGATATATTGTTAATGCTGATTGCCTGTGATGTTCCCCTGCGCATATTGGATAAACCAGCATTTCGGGAGTTCTGGAATAAATACAATCCCCAGGTGAATTTACCATGTCGTTCATCGTTACGTAGATATGTACCAAGTGTTCGTGAAGACATAGTAAATAGGATTAAATGTGCATTAGAAAATACACGGCTGTGGTTATGTGTTGAGACGACAGATTGTAAAAAAAATTCTATTTTAAATGTTATAGTACGTGTACTCGACCCTGTTAAACCAACATTTCCACTTTTACTAGCTAGCAAAAACTAACTGCGTGTACATAACAAATTATAAAAATAGCTTTAACTAAGGGGCCAATAACTAGGCTGTTATACACATTTCGTTATTTTTAATTAATTAATTATAAACAAAATAACTTGAAATAATTGCATACAAACGTTTAACGATTCGATGTATTCCAAATAGCTGATTCATAATTGCCTGATTCACAAAATAAACATTACAGTAATTGTATTTTAATGTCCAATGCAATGCTACTACTAGGAAAATATTCTTTTCAAAATGCTCAACAATTCACGATTCTTCTAATATGAATAGAAACATTCTGTGATGTGATAATATTTGAATAGTACATTTGCGAAACTGCACCAGTTGCAGCTTTTCCATGATATAACTAAATTGAGTTACTTACCTGGATATCATGTTTCGAATAACAAATACGCTTGTTACGATTTACGACAACATGCCGTATGCAAATCTTTCTAATATTCTCTATATCTGCTAAGAAGAGACACGAATATAACATTAAAATGAAATTTACATTTTTTTATGACACTGGATGAAGTATTATACACAAGTCGTTTTATTACTAAAAACTTTATATTGCGTTTACGATGTTATTTTGTTTACTTTGCTTAAAAATAATGTATGTTTGTAGATAAAAAGTTTAATATATGATTCTTAATGGGTTGTGTTGTACATTACTGAAACTTTAGAGAGCGAACCGGATAATATTCCCATTTCTAAACTCAACAAAGAAATGAATAGGTTTTAATTTTTATTTTGATTGTATAAAAACCAGTAAAAGATAGATTTAACAGTATAGGCTTGGAAGACATTTCATATAATCATTATCTTTTCGTTATCAGGGCCGAAGAAACCAAGATAGCTACTGCGTAAACCTCTTAAATGTTAATGGTTTTCTTTTATCAACTTGATGCATGGGGCGAAGCTAATTATATAAATAAATAACTAGAAATGGTAGAATAATATATTATTTATTTAGATATCATTTTTAGCAATTACTCATCTAAGGCCTTGAATACAATGTTTATAACTCAAAGTAGTCGCAAATTAAAATATTTTTAAGGTCGACAAAATTTAACCTACCTTCTAAACCAGAAACCAGACTATACTGTTCCAAAGGTTTTAGACGCGCTGAATTCGAATCCGACCTCAGAATTGCTCCATCACGTCAGGTTTTCGAGAGATTCTAGTCTAGAAGTGATAAACTCGTTTCTTCGCTATATTTGAGGTTAGGTTACATAACGAGATAATTTTTTCCACAAAACTCGTTACGGCATCTGAAAGTACTTCACTTACCTTTCAGAAATATTCAAATACCGTAGATGTAGTGTCTGCGTATTACCGCACATAGCCGAACCCAGAGTTACGAAACATGGCGGTGTTGACTCCATTTAAAAATTGTTTCTTTTTTATTTTTTTATTTGTCGTTTTTTTTATTTTTTTCTTTTTTGTTCGCTTTTATTTTTTATTTTTTTTGCCTTTCATTTTGTAATTTTTTTTCCAATATTTAAAACTAATTAGAATGTGATTACTTTCTTTTATGAAAATGATCTCGCTTCCCTTCAAACGATCGTTTGAAAATCTTACGCTTATGAGGAGTTGAGATATCATTTCTTTTCAAAGACCAACAATAGTCCGCCATCAGCCGTTAATCCCACGTACCTTGATAGTGTCACTCCTTTTCTTTCAAGTCCTGATGGAATTGTTCACCTATCCCTTTACTGAATGCTTCAACATTTTCCGGGAAGTAATCTAAATGAGAAAACAGGAAATATAATTTCAAACTCATCAAACAGCCTACTTTTCGAAAATTGAACAACTACAATAGCCCTAAACTCTGGATCATGATTATTCTCTAAAAAATGTTGTACAACTGCTTTAAAACTCAAACCAAACATTGTTTTCAATAGATATATAGTTCTTATGAAATCTTCATTTTTCATAAGTTTTCTATTATCAGGTCCTACAAAAATACCTTCCTTAACTATAACTTTGAAATTTAGATCGCAGATACTTAAAACAGTCACCATCGGTACCTAGGGCTTTATTAATTCTAATTTTATATGGAGTGGTGGGGATAGGATTCCCTTGGTGTCAACTAGATTTTCATAGACGAGATTATTAGAACCAACCTTCCACTTCAATCTTTTTGGCCACTTCTTTTGTTCCCAATATTGTTTTAGAGCACGACTGTCCAAAAGACAGAGAAAACAAGGATTTTTTGTATTTACTGATTGTAAACCAACTAAAAGATTGATCATTTTGAAGTCACCACAAATAAGCCAATTATGCAAATTGTACTTTATTTTCTCCAGGCGAAATTTAAAACTTGTAATACTGCTTTGAGACTTTCTGTAAAAGAGTTTATGAAGTCCTCTATGTGATACATATCAATTTTATATAAATTGATGAGTCCTTCAATATCATTGCAATATACTAGAGAATTTTCACTCGAAAAATACTTCAAAAACTGCTCATCGCTTTTTCTGTAAATCGTAATTTTTGTCCCAGGCAATAACAAATTTTTCTCTTTAATTCTTGAAGCCAGTAGTTCAGCTGAATCTTTAGGGAGACTAAGGTCACGAATGAGATCATCTAATTCATCTTGATCAAAACGTTTAGGATCTGGTACTAAAAGCATCTTCATCACTATTCCTCACTTTCAGCAGTATCCATTCGTTCAATCTTACTTGGATGAGGAACTGCGTTTTCAGGCCTATCTATTCTTCCTTTCTTAGCTGGTGTTACACTTTATATGTTAGGTTAAACAATTTTATCTCTATTCCTTTTATTGTAACCTGTTATATCACACGCTAAAAAGTAGCAATTCTTATCGTGATCCTTAGGTTCACGCCAAATGGTTAATTGAATGATAAAACTGTTTTTAATGTTATTCTAGTTGATAAAATTTAACCGACAAGTATTACAAATAGATGTCGATACCCCCGTTTATCTAAATTTTTCATAGGTGTCTGCTAAGATTCTGAATATTCATTATTTATCGAATCATTTATAGTTTTACGGAATATGAAAAATTCAATGAGAATAAGTAAAGCGAGTGATGAATACCTATATTCTAATAATTATAATTTTATTTTTACTATAAGGTAGAAATGTAGGTGCTTGTAATTTAATTTTTTTTGTCTTCTGAAGTATTCACCTGATGGTACTCAATTTTCGAATACCCATTAATATGCTAAACTCATAAATTTAAACTAACAATTTTTCGGAGAGGAAAACAACTATTAGAAAAATTCAAAATTGATTTTGAAGGGAAAGAGTAGTATTCCATACCGAGTTTTGTGGAGAAAAATTAATTTGTGATGTAACATAACACCAAATATAGCGAAAATACGATTTTTTTTCACTTTTAGTTTAGAATCTCTCAGAAACATGACGTGATGGTGCAATTCTGAGGTCGGATTCGGATTTAGCGCGTCAAAAACCTTCGGAAAAGTATAGTCTGATTTCTGATTTAAAATTTTGTCAGGCTGTTATCGACGCTAAAGTATTCCAGCGTAAAACAGTATAACTTTCAATTCATTAATTTATGAAACAAACGTTTTAAAGATTGTTCTCTTATATAGTTTCAAAATCAGATTAAATTAAAAAAATGTGTATATAAGAATAGAAATCAAGTTACCGCTAATTAAACATGTCAGTACATAATGTTCAATAATGTCACTTGCATAATAGAAAGTCTGATAATGTTATCAAACCATAATAAATTCTGTGATATGTTTATCGTAGAATATTAAATCAAATGTATTCGATTAAGAATATTGACATATATGATTGTCATACCTTCGCGGAAAATGATAGCACGCCATTGTGTTCGATATTATATACGAGGATTTCTCTGTGACAATCATCTTTGATAATATGTACATATTCGAGTACTTGACAACTGAATAAAATATGTTAATCAGCACTCAACAGTTAAACTTATTCTTTACTTGTTTAATACATTAACATTACGTTTTATAAATTGCTTTCTCTGTGATAAACAACCATGTTGGTCAAATGTAAGGTAAACAATTTTTATGGTGCTATTTTCAAATTCGTGTTGTTGACAAATTGTTTTTGAGATTGGAAAAAGACATTGTAGGCCGAAAAACAAGCACAACTGATGAGTTTTTAGACAAAAAAAATGGCTTTTTTCATGGATACACAAATTTGAGTGATTTAACTGTGATTGCTTTAGTAGTTTTAAATTAAAAGTGGCATAGTTAGAATGGCCAAAATCTCGTAAATTCGCAATTTTTTCACTTTAATTTTTGTTAGCATCACAATGGTGGACAACAGTATGTACGTTTGTCCACGAGTTGGTCTTGAAAAGACGGTGGAGTTGTGTAAAAGCAACCTCGGCCGTGTCTATGTATGAATCTTTCAAAAATATGCACCATATACGACTGCTTAGCTTTAAAAAGTGTGATTATTTGAATAACCGGTCGCTCTCCGTACTGATAAGAGAAACCTACAAAGAAAATCGCGAGAGTAATAGAATAACACAACAAAAATGTATAGGTTATGTTCTTTGTTTTAGTTCTTCATTTAGTAGCTAGTATACTGCGGTTCTTTTCGATTTGATTCGTTTATTGATTATTATAATAATTAAACTAATGAAAGTCACACTTACCTCAAATGGAGTGGAAATCGTATTTTAAAAGTTGTCTCAAGAATTAAATTATTTCAAGCACATAACAGCTGTTAGGAACTGTAACATTTACACATTATCTTCACGGAAATAGTAGAGTGTAATTTAAATCAAATGTAATCCTTGTTCAAAGGATGTTCTAATAAAGCAGTACAAACTAATCGTTCTATTGATGTTGGTAATGGTAATGGTAATGGTGGGGGAGGCTGACGCCTGGCAAGTAGGCCGCAGACGGGCCCTTTTTACCAACCCCCGCTGCCCCCTCAGCCATGTGCTTCTCTTGCTCCCACATCGAATCTTTCCGACCTTCAGGTGAAGGTCAGGATGTCACTAATTGCGAGGGAGCTCATCTCCTCCCTTAGAAGCGCCTCAGAACCGAAGATACTGTGTCTCAGGCGCCCAAACGCTTCACATTGTCCCAGGAAGTGGTAAGATGTCTATTCATCATTCCTGCATCTTGGACATGTAGGGTCTTCCTCAATAGCTATCAATGATAGATGCCTCCTAAGTCTGCAGTGGCCTGTCAGAACACCGATTAAGAGATTCAGAGTTTTTCGACTCCGTCCCAGCAACCAGGCCGATCTCGATTTGTTCGGCCCCGTCACAAAACCTCGAATCTGCCTGCAGGCCCTGTTGGTCCTCCAGTGCGTCCTAAGTGTCTCGTGGGCCCACTCATTGAGGGCCGTTGTGACCTGCCTTCTTGAAATACCTAACATAGGCTCAGGGCCGTGACAGGGTTCCTCGGCTCCAAGTCTAGTCAATTCATCGGCCTTCTCGTTGCCTGGAACTCCCATATGTCCCAGGATCCATACCAGTCTCACTTGTTTATGCCTAGCCAGCTCTTCTAGGGCATCCCCACACTCCTGGACAAGAGCTGATCTCGTCCTGGGGGAGCACACCGCCTTTAGAGCTAGCAGCCTGGCTGTCGGAGCAGATGTATATTATCTGTTCCGCCCCATTCCTAACTATTGATGTTACAATTCATATATTTTTAGGTGGACTATCTTATGAAAAAAATTTTAGTTGTATAAACTGCTTATATCATCTGTCTAACTAACTATAACTATTTACATTATCTGAACGGAAATAGTAGAATGTCATATAAAACGAATTAAATCCTTGTTCAATGTTTGTTCTAATAAAGAAGAACAGGTTCTATCGCTGTAACAATTCACATATTTTTAAATGGACTTTCTTATGAAGAAAATTTTCGTTTTATGAGCTGCTTATAACATCTGTTATACTAACAGCCATAACCATTTACACGTTATTTTAACGGAAATAGTAGAATGTAGTTTAAACCGAATAAAATCCTTGTTTAAACGATGCGACGTTCTGTCCAATAAAGAAGTACAAATTAATCGTTCTATTGATGTTACAATTTATATATTTTTAAATGGATTTTTATGAAGAAAATGTACGTGTGAATGGTATGTGATATTTCATGTTTAGTGGAACCTTGTTATGTCCTTACATATGTTATTTGTAACACTACATTTAAATTTGTCTTGCAAAGGCTTCCCTATTTGAACATCTCACTTTCAAGAGTTACGTTGGGAGAGATGTGCTCTTGCATTATGCTTAAGTTTATAGTTAAATAGAAATAACAATTTATTTTCTCGGCCTACAGTCTATGAATAAAAAACGCGCTCTATTAGAGAGTGCATCCACAATTTCCATCAAATAAATACTTTGGCGTATGGGAATTTTTTTGTCATTATTCCTTTGACTCTTTTTTTTCCCTGTTACTATCAAAGTGTTATCAGTTTTCACTATTACCGAATTATTGCGCTACTTCCAGCAATGTTAGCTAGACAAATAGCATTAATGCAAGATGAATGGTCGTATTATATATTAGAGTGTTCCAAGATGCAGAATACGGAGGGTCGTAGAACGCGTCTGCGAAACTAGTGACTTCACAAGAAATGTGTTGGGTCTGACAGGAAAAGAAGCACGAATACTCAAGACGACCGTTTGCAGAGGTATGACTGCTGTTGGCGTAAATAATCGACTATAGGAGGTGCGCGAAGTAAGAGTTAGTGGAGGAAATTGGAAGAAAAGTGTTGAAGGAATATTGACTCAATGCAAAGAGACCTGCAAATGGCCTAAAGTTATCAAAAATCACGTAGTGTCAAGCTCTCAATTTACAAGAGAACATGAAAATTAGGACAATGAAGAGAGCTCACATCTTGTTAAGTCAAGATTTTGCCTCCAATCACGAGATAGTCGGCAAAGAGTGTGACGAAGGCATGATGAGAGTTATATTTAGTGCAATATTGCCACAAGTTAGTTTTGGTGGTTACTCTGTCATGGTATGGAAAGGCTTATGTGAAGGTTCACGGACAGTTGTAATGATTGAGGAGGGGTAATCAATGCCAGTAGATACACAAAGAATATCCTGGACCAACATGTGCTCTCTTTTGCTCCATTTATTATTATTACTTTATTGATAATATCCAATCAATCCATTGCACGAATTGTTAATGAGTACTTGAATGGAATCAAAATACAACCAATGAACGAGCCACTACGCAGCTCTGATTTAAACGCAATAGAGCATATTTGAAACTCACTCGGTAGATGAATTCGAGATCATAATCCTGCTCAAGTGTGCTTGAAGGATCTGAGTGTAGCATTTTACAAGAAAGGCAACAGATGGCAGTGTATTGCCTTGCAACTAAATATAGCTACAAATTACGAATGTATCAAATTTCTTTCCGGAATGATATGGTACAACTGAAGTCATTTTCATTGCATTTTTTGGGAAATAAATATATTTACATGTAATAAAATTATAACCTGAAAAATTTGTTATTTAAAGAAAATTGCATATGAAAGATCGCAATTCCATCCGGTTCTATAGTAAATAAGTCTCAGAAAAAAAAAATTAAAATTTAATTTTAATTTTTCATAATATACGATTATGATGCCTTTTTCTATGTTCGTCAAATCAGATATAATGTGTTATTATTATAAGGGAGTATCAAATTAGCGAGGTTCTAAGTTGCGTGTGCTTGGGGTGCTTTAAAAATAATTAAGCGCGTAAACAACAGCGTTGGCTAATTCTTGTTATCTTTCATCTTGTAACCTCAAATTTTAATCATTAATTAGTTATTTTGATTCACAAGAGATAAGTTAATTAATTAGTGAATAAACAATTTAACAACGTGGAAATGGTATCCCAAGATTGCCTATTTCATATTTAAGGCAACGTTTTCGCATGGTATCCAAGATACAACTGTAAATCATTTTAAACTTTTTCTATCAGAGATAATCTGAAACGAACAAAATGGCATTTTAAATGATCTTGAGACAAGGCTTTTATGGGAGACTTAAAAAATTTTTAGGGTGGCTCTAATTGACTTAAATATCTTCTACATTTAAATGGAAAAAAAAACTAATGTTTATTGAAATTAAGAAAAGATATTTTTGAAATATTTTTTATTATATATAGAATGTAACTTACGTATATTAAAATATTTCAGAGTTGTATTTTTTAGCTAAACAGATACCCAAAAATTCTTCGTTTTGGAGATACGGGGTGTGGACATTTTGTAAGGCATACGGTGTGTGTGTGGCCAATTCGTGCCGTTACTAGCTACTGGTTGGACATAGTGAGTGATAAGTGTATCCCTCTGGTGGTCAGCATTAGTACCTGTCAGATATCACTGATATCGTAGAGACTGATAGTGACCTGCAAAGCAGGTACTAAGAGCTGCGATCTCTAACCCTGGTAGGTTAAACTATATACTAAATTAACAGGAAACAACTACTCAACGGACAAAAGCATTGTAGGTTGTTATCAGTCACTAAGATATCAATGATGTCTGATGGGTAGTAGCACTGACCACCAGAGGGATACACTTATCACTCACTATGTCTGTCTTGCTTAGTCTTCTTTAGACTAGCTTAGTTTGCTATTATTATTTGCCTTTTCCATTACGTGTGGCTTACTGACGAGACCATAACAAGTTCGAAACCAGTCTATGTCTAGTGAGGAATTGACAAATGATCTTAGCTACCAAACAAAACTTGCAGGTTTAATCCAACGTAGGTCAGGGCTTTTGTCCGCTGAGTAGTTGTTTCCTGTACATCTTACTCAGTCCCTACTGGTTGTATTTGTAATTACGATCTCGAACGCCAGTTTCTATTTTAAAGTGTAGGAACACCATTTCATTCTATCAGCTGTTTAATAGAAGCAGGGATAACTTACAGTGGAGATATGATATGTCCAGGGGTCAATTTGTGTGGTTGTCGGTTTCGTAAAAATGGACAACTTTTACCAGCCGAAAATGATTAACGGTTTACAACTAGATTTGCTAATTATATCTTTGCATTAAATAAAATTCAGAATTTCAACTTCACTTACTCTATTTTACTTAAGATTGATTTCACAGCACAATAAAAAAATAAAATACAAAAAAATAAACTATACAACATAAACATTAACTTATTATATAGATAAGCAATCAAGGAATTAGGTAAGAGGTTATATAATGCAAGCACAGTGATCAGGTATCCCAAGTACAGTTAAGTTACAGAAACTACTACTACTAGAAATTTATAAGCAAGCGATTATTCAAATGTCTATCTCAAGCATTTACCAATACAAAGCAAGTAATCGATGATTTAATATAGAGCCAAGTTACGGAAACTACAATTACTACTGCAACCTTATCAAGCAATGTTCAAATAGTTGCTACACACATGTACAACGGCAAGTAGTCGGTAACTCAAATAAGCTAGGTTACTGAAACTACTACTACTACTACTTCAATCTTATCAACAAGAAATAATCAAATATTTACTATAAGCATTGTGACGCCTTCTCGGCGTTTTCGACGGCAGCTCTTCGCCTGGAAGCACTAGACCGGGGTAAGGAGCTTTTATTGTGTCTAGAAGGTTGAAGGTTAGGCGCCACTTAGTTTTATCAAAAAACTAAGAAAAGTTTAGCAAAAGAATAAAATAAGAATTTACTGAGATATAGTTGTATAATGATTTAGATAACAGTTAACTCCAAACAATAAAAAAATAGATATTAACATTCGAGTAGGTATTTTCCGTTATTTTGACCCCACCGGTAGTACTACCCGCGGTTTACACTTTCGATCTTATTAATTTATTATGTAGAGATTACGGTATGGTTAAATTGTGAACAAGAATAATTAAAATAAGAGTACTAGAACAAAAATACTAGATCAACAATCTTCCTGCGACGTTCGCTCCGGTTTTATGAGGTAATTGAATTTAAATTTCGTCCTATCCTGGGGTAATTATATTTATAAAAATTGGGTGGCTCTGACCTGTCTAATTTGGGGTAACTTAGCGTCCTGCGGGCACACCATTCATCGATCTATTCCCAAACCATCCAGAAGGGTATATTCTCGATTGACAATAATTGATATTGCCCTAGACCAGTCACCAGTGGATCACTACAATGCAGCTATGGGTATATAGAGTCGATAACAAAAAAAGAAAGAATGGCCGACAGATCTAAAAATAGTTATCAGATTTAAATAAATAAAAACTAAAACATCTCATCGCCTACCTTCTATTAAGAATAGCCTTTTCACAAAACTATCAATTAATAATTTATAAACGAGCAACAAAACAATTTTTAATCTCACTGTGGCGACGTGTTCATTTATCTACTTTTTTCTCTAATCGATTCCCTGTTCGATATTAATTCATAATGAAAAACTGTTTTAAATGGCATTTCTTAATTTGCGCAAGTGACGTAGATCGGAACGTGCTCGCAGGAATTATCCTTATATTCGACATAATTAGACAACCAAATATACAGGCCTAAGTGTAGTACTTCGCTTTATTAACTCCCATGCCCGTTATTCATTGTTTACAGGGTGAAGTCCGAAAATACCGTTATAGCATTTACAAAAATAAATAATTGGTGATTAAAAACCAGCTAAGTTATGGAAACTACTACTACCAATGATTTCGTATCACCAAGCAGTAATCAAATGTTTACTAGATGCATTTACACAAGCAAGTAATCGATGATTCACAACAAGCTAAGTTACTAAATCTACTACTGCTGTTCGAGCCAATCCACTAGATACACGACTAGTGGTATTCGCAGTTTACAGTCGCCCGTCTGTTACCAGCGCGATTGTCTGAAAGTGCTTTTAGAGTAGATTAGGATATTTCTCAAGAAGGAGGTATTTTTGAGCATCAAATTTGAATTACTTATTTATTTATTTACGTATTATTTTCTTTTTTTAGAGTTGGTATTATTCTTATTTATTATTTATGAGAATATTAATTTATGTTTTTAGAATTACTTTCGGTCTCCGGAAAAAAATCAGTATTTGATTGTGTGATATTCTGACATTTTTTATAATTTTAGTGTTTTACTATTTGAGGCGTCTTGAGAGAAACACTGAAATTGTGACAAATTTAGATATTTTTAGTAAATGCGTCAAATCGCAAAGATTTCTTTAGATGAACAAGCGTTACTCTCCACTGCGGTTGTAGCTATACTGATTCTGGTTCTACTTTGTCTTGTTTCGTTAACTTTTGTTCAGACTTCATATTCAGACAAGCAACTGTAAACTGCGCGTACCCCGAGTCGTGTATCTAGTGGGTGGCTCGATCAGTATAAAATATTCTAAAGCTGGAAATCGCTATCTCATAATTTTAAAACTGTCCCCAAAAATACATTGTTTAAATCGGTCACCAATTAATATTTAAATTAAGTCAACTGATATTTCATTCAGTAAATTGTTTAAAAATAGATTTGTTATTATTAAATGCCTTTTACCTAAGGCTGACTCTAGTATGACCTCTCAAGATATTAACTAAATTTCTAACATTAAACTTGGCGCTTCAAAAATCGATTTAAATTAAATTAAAATGCTTCCTCTTATTTGGCTTATACAGTGCGTTCACAATAAAAGGAATAAATTCGATATAATCTGACCAACGTGGTTTTGCCAAAAACTCTTGGACACCTCGATTTGCAATTTTAATGTGCACATTTTGAGTCATACGGAAGTCAGTGTCACTTCCGGACGTGACTTCAACTTTGTTATTTTAAATCTAACACTCTGTATTTTAGTACGAATTTGTATAGACGATAAAAGACGTTTCCAAAGATGTAGTTACCACGTTTTTATTATGAATACTTTTTATATTATTTACAAACATACTGCATTAACTTTCTAAAATATGTTTCTATGTTAATACATGTTCAATGTGTTGCCCGTTTACTTCAATGCATTTTTTAAATTCGAATAATTACTGTGAATCATTTCTGGTGAGATTAGTCGGATTTTCTGGCGTATTCTTTCTTTTAAGTCATTAAGGTTGTTAGGTCGGTTCACATAGCCTTTGGATTTTAAATAACCCATAAGAAAAAATCTAAAGGGTTTAGATCAGGAGACCTCGGCGGCCACTCAATAGGTCCCCTCCTACCAATCCATCTATTTGAGAAAGTTACATCTAGAAATTGACGAACAGCGATCGCATAGTGGGAAGGTGCCCCGTCTTGTTGAAACCAAATTATATCATTTGGTACGTCAGGGTCCTGTGGGTTGGAAAACAGAACAGCTGAAGAAACTCTAAATAGCGTTAGTGTTTCTTCAGAGAAATAAGGCCCAATAATTCGATTGCCGACAATTCCTACCCATACATTAATTTTCTAAGGATATTGTGTGAACCTCTTGTATTCAATTTTCTGTCACCTAGTATCTGCAATTTTGACTATTTACATGACCACTTAAACAGAAAGTAACCTCATCAGAAAAAAGAATGTGTTCTAGTAAATTTGCATTTTCATTGTGCATTCCATCTATTTGCTCGCAGAATTGCATTCTTCGATCAAACTCGTCTTCCGACAATTCAGGCACCGGGTGTACTTTATAGGGATGATACTTAGTTGCTTGAAGAATTTTTAATACTGATCCAGTTGCCAAATCATAGTTTCATGAGATAATTGCAGATAATTAAGTTAATCAATTGCCAGATAACTAGGAAGATATCTTTGCCAGAGAACTAGGTAATGCTTCCCTAGAGCAGCGTTTCTAACTAGATGCTAAGTAAACGTTCCAAAAACCTTACGCTGCAGAGGTCTGGTTGGTAAATATATGCACTAGTATATAATGATCCACCACAAAACAAATGCACCATGTTAGGTAATTGTCAGAAAGGTTATAAGCAAATACGTTTCCTCCAAAAGGGTACCAAACTCCAAATGTCACCGGTCACCACTCTCTACAGATATACCAACGTAACCATTGTGACCTAAAACATCAACAGACAAAGACAGAAAACAACTAACTACGATACAAAATGGCGACATCGTTGTCGGGTAAATCGAAGATTTACAATAACCGAAAAGGTAGTTTAAATTAGTACACAAAATTATTACAATATCGGAGGGATATTAGATAAATTGGCAACAATATAAATTGCCAATATTAATAATAGCTGTTCCAAAGAATAACCAATGTGAACTGATCACCGAAATGCAAATTCGCCCAAGGCGCAAATTAAGATAAATACGGTACAATATTGTTATGAAAATTATCTCAAAGGTACGTTAAATCAATATAGCAACTTTTTAAATAATGATGATTATAAAATTATACGATAATACCAGATAACATAAATTTTACCAGGACGCTGAACTCTATGTGTTGTCTTCAGAACGCTACACTAGTAAGAAGGGAGTAGCACCGTAGTGTTCTGCTACCTAAACTTGATTATAGTTTGGAAAGAGACAAACATTTGAGAGTACAGTATGAGCAATAAAGACAAATAGATATTTAGGCATTTTTTTATAAGTGTAAACATCTACAAAACCAACTATTCAAGTAGAAATCAGTGGCGCCATCTGGACTAGACTGGCAGAAACAATTCTTCACAGAAAACGACAAACTGGAATGAAATGGCTTGCAATTTCGTTACAACCCAATAATAAAATAAACTATTACCGTGAAAAAGAAACTGACATACAATTACCTTCAGAAATAATTGTTATAGCATATATTTGATATTAAATAATTGACCTTTCGTTCAAAGCGATTTTAAAATATACATTAATACAAGTTATATTATATAGGGTGTATCAGAGTGAAAGAAGAACCCAATCAGGTCTTATTGCAACAGAAAATCATTAACGGAAAATCACTTCGTTACAATTTTTAAAGAAGTATTGAATTTTTTCTTATATTGTCATTATTAATGCGGCTATTTTAAATCAAATTTGACACACAGTTATAATGCCTTAAGATGTGATTGTTTACGCTCTACAGTTAACCAGTAGCCGATATATGGGTAACCAGTTACATAAGTTGTATCCCTCAGCGGTCCCATGCGAAATATAACCGATCTAAGTCAAGCAATGTTAAAAATATGTCAATATTTTTCCTTAACTATGATGTGCCATAACTCTTACAGGGAAGCATTTCTAGGCTCATGTTTATGAAAACTCTTTGCTTAAAAATCGTCCCAGGAATCACCTAATTCGACATTATGAAGTTAAGCAGCAGATTTTCTAGACTTCGCAAATAATGCAAAAGGAATATGATATGAAGATTATTCTTCTTGTTTCAAATAAATAAAGATAATTTATTTATTTCTCTTTGTTAATTATTAATTATTTTTTTCTGATTAAATTGTGGTTACAGCAAAAAAATTCATAGGATTTTATTAATTGTAGGGCCTTCCACTACCACACATTTAAATTTCTCTAGCATTTTCTCTAGCATCATGTGTATTTTATTGTAATTTTTGTAGTGAATATAAATACTACTCTGGGCGCACTTGTCCTTTTTATTACTCAGTATGAAAATATGATAAAGAATTAATTTTAAACTAATATAATATACAGTTTTATTTTTTTAATAAATAGGCATCCACCTGCCTTATCAAAAATTTAATAATACATAGGGGCAGACAAAAGAATGCGTTATGTTGAAACAACATAGAGCGACGTAATACAAAAGATTGCAATCCTCCGCCAAATGTCAAACAGTTGTTCTTTTCGCCCATTTCTAATGGAAAATGTACTAGCTTTGTCGACATTTATGTGTTTGCAGCTCACAAAACCTTTGTGTTGTTATTGTAATTCTGATTCATAGACACAGGGCAAATGATACGAGTGAGTGACTTTTTCACAATGCCTTTTGCACGGTTACGTTGGCCCTATGTGGTATGTGCTGTTTTGTGATAGTAAACATTACATTATGAAAATAATGAACATGTGTGAAATTTTTATTAATTTCATATATGTTATGTACGTGTTGTGTATTTTAAAAATTCATAACGGAATATGAGTCAGCGTGTGTTTTTGTTAAATTCTGCTTTTGAATTGTTTTATTTATTTTGCATTTTCATTCCATTACTGTGAATTTAATATAGCATTGTTTATACTAATGTAATTAATTATACAAAAGAAACTCTGATTAATGTAAAAACGTGATTTTTAAAAAATTTTAAATGTTTGATAAAATGTATCTACAATTTATGTGTAATGCAGCAAACATATCCAATACTATTAGTTCATCGAACTAATATTGAATTTTTACTGAATAGCAATATGATAATATGAGATAGATTCACCTTGCTTGATTTAACCAAATCATACTGTTGGTATTTTCGAATTTACATGGAACTATATTATCTAATAGAAAGCAGTATATAATTTATGGGTAAAACTATGTCAAATAGGTACAGGGTTAGTTTTATTAATGTACACCCTCCATTTTTATTTTTATTTTTGACCGATTGAAAAAATTTAAAACTGGTCTTACATGACTTTCAATGTAGATTCCACTCATGCTAACAGATTGGCAGGAGCGTTTTAAATATACAGGGTTATTTTAAATAGAACATTCTGTATATTTTAATAAATTTCGATTCCTCGAGTCATTTTGAAGACAAATGTTACACATATTGTACAAATGGTTTAGTAGTTTTTGTGTTGTGCTTCAAAAACTATAGAAATTTTATGTTAAGAGCAAGCATAGCAATATTCAAAGTAGGCTGCGAAAACAAATGAAAATATTGTTAAAAGTCATTATGTCTGGCACATTAATGTTTAGTTCATTGTATTTTATAAAGAGATTTTAATCAGTTCTTCAGCACAATGTAGTATTCCATTGAAAAAAGACGCATTATCGAAGAACTTTATATATTTTGTCAAAAATATAACAGAATCTAGAAGGAAATTTATTAGAAAATTTCCGGATGAAGCACCAACTTCGTTCAAGCAAATTTATAACAAATTTATTGCTAATAATTATTTAGATAATTCTAGAAGGAGCAAAAATAAGACGGTTTTGACGGAAGAGCGTGAGTTAGAAGTTATATTAAAATTTATAGAGAAACCGTGCCGTTCGACAACGTCTGCAGCCAAAAAATTTAACATTTGTCAATCAAGCTTAATAAAGGTTAAGAAAAAATGTAATTACAAGCCATACCACATACTCCTGTGCAACATTAGAATGAAAATGATTTTCGAAGTAAAAGATTATTCTGTGAAGAAATGATTAACAGAATTAATAAAAACGAAAATTGTTTAGAAAAAAATTGTTGAGCGGATGAATCATCTTTCTTTATGTCTGGCATATTTAATAGAAAAAATACGCATCATTGGGCAACACCAAACCCACATGCCATGGTAAAAGTGAAAAAGCAAGGGCGTAGAACTGTGAATTGTTGACGTGGAATTCATCTATCTAAGATTATGGGTTCTTTCTTTATTGTTGAAAGATTAGCAGGTCAGACTTACCTGAACACTCTACAAACTAATGTTGAAGACTATTTAGATGAGTTACCACTCTTAGATATATTAAGGATGTGTTGGCAGCAAGATGGTGTCCCACCTCATAGTATTTGAGAGGTGACAGATTTTTTAAATGATAAATATCGTCTCTGGATAGGAAAAAATGGTTCTACTTGCTGGCCCGCACGGGAGTCCAGACTTGGAATCCCTAAATTATTTTCTTTAGGGCACGCTCAAAGAAAAAATTATTGTGAACCTGTGGAAAATATTAAACAAATAAAAAACGAAATTGAAAAGAACGTAAACTTGCTAAATTTGGATGTTGCACTTTTTCAAAAAAATCGTTCGAACTTTATAAAACGTTGTTTAAAATGCATCAAGCTTAATAGTGGTTATGTTAAAAATGTTATGTAATTTATTTTAACAATTAATATATTTTGTTTTGTTTGTTGATATACTTCATCAATTGATGATTGTGATATGAAATAAAATAATGCTTGCTTCAATGTAACCACAATCAACTCAAAATAACACAAGAACTAGTACGCCAATTGTACAGTATGTATATATTTTTTATCAGAATGACTCGGGGAATCGAAATTTGTCAAAATATACAGGGTGTTCTATTTAAAATAAACGCACTTTTTTGTGTACATTGTATATTTAAAACGCTGCCGTCAATCTGTTAGCATGAGTGAAATCTACATAAAAAACATGTAAGACCAATTTTTAAATCTTTTGAATCGGTCAAAAATAAAAATTGAAATTTACATTAATAAAATGAACCATGTATCTCGTATCATTAGGAGTTCCACAGAGTCTGTTCTTGGGCCACTGTTATATTATTATTATTTTTATCACCAAGCCTCTTATATTTAGATTGTGTTATTTTTGCAAACGGCTTTAGAATATTGTATTTAAGGCTAGTAGTGACTGTTAATTAGTTCAATAAAAACTTGGATACAATTCCTATCTTGGGTCATTTAAATAACTTTAATTCAAAAAAATGCAATATAACTCCGTATTTAATGAAGTCAGCAATACATTTTAGAACAATAATACGATAAATCTCCTGAACTGGCTTTTTTCAAAATGATTTATTGTATTTGGAGATAAAAAGTAAATTATATACAATCAAGTACTTTATACAGTGTGTCTCACTTAAAACTGTAACACACCTATAATTGCGACATAATGATAACTACGACACAAATAGTAGGAACAATGCATATATGTAAACAGTATTTTGATCATAAGTTTGCTTTTGCTGTATAGTTATATAAGTGAAATATGACAGAAGCTTTTCAGAAAGGGAACCACGATATTGTGCTCTATTATTGATAACGTCCACTCATAAATTCATCATATAACAGTGTATGTTTTTATTTTCTTGCTGCAATCTGTATTTGTTTTTTTTTTTCTATTAACTTTCCAACAGTTAATGTTTTTACAGTTATATTTGAAAGGCTAATATCGTTCTAATTATATCTCTTTTTTCTTTGTTTTGTTTTTTAAATTATTTTACCCTGCAATTTTCACCGCTGTAGTTGGCTGCACTGTGCAAGAAGAAAAGTTACTCTATATTTGCATAGAAAAAATCAAATATTTACTAATATCGTCCAATTGACAATTGAAAATTGGAAAATCATATTTTCATAAAAATTTATGAGTAGGAATTGTTACCAACGGAAACTGGAGAATCTCTGTGTGTGTGATAACAATTAATTCCTTCACAAAACAGTGAAAAGTGAAAAGTGAACGTAAAGAATGTACCAGGAAACGATCCAACCAGTAGCGGCTGGTGAAATTTAAGCTATATCATATCTTGGTATTGGATCATGGGACCCAAGCGATACTTTAAGACTTAACTATCAAGACTAAATGAGGAAGTTTTGCAGAAAAAAATTGCGATTGAAATTTGCGAAAAAAGTTGGATAAATTGTGAGCCTCCACCAAGGTTATTTTTTAAACGATTTGAAAAATATTTGCAAAACATCATCTTTCAGAATCAGGTGGAAAATATAATGCCTGGTTTCAAATTTTCATAAAAAAATATTGGTTTTCTTTAAAGTTACACTCTTTTTAAATTTTATTTTAGATTAATTTTTCACTGTACACATTTCAACAAGGTGCATCTCGAGGTGCAACTTTGTAAAAAATCTATATCTTTTTATGAAATTTGAAATATGTTATATTTTCCACCTGATTCTGAAAAAGAAGTTTCTTAAATATTTTACAAATCGTTTAAAAAATAACCTTGGAGGCTCACAATTTTTCCAACTTTTTTTCGCAAATTTCAATCGCATTTTTTTTTTTTGCAAAACTTCTTAATTTAGTCTTGATAATTACGTCTTAAAGTACGCTTGAGTTCCATGCTCCAATACTAAGCCGCAGCTGCAAGCAACAGAAAAATTTAGTTAATACTAAAACAAATTAATTGCTTGAGAAGAGAAATCATTTCCATTTTCAAATCGTCATAAAGCTGAGTACTTCCAAGTGCAAGTAGTTATGTACAGGATAAATAGCCGTCATTACAAAATATTAGTAGATGTAAACCTTAATATCCATACTTTGTCCGTAATATTATCAATTAGTGCGGAACTTGAAAGGTTTAACGTGCGAAATTCAATATCCAAAATAGCCTGACATGCCGTGTACGGTAATGATGGCCATTAATGTTCATATTTGATGATGAAAGTTGTGGGAAATTACCTGGAGGCACACAAAGCTCTTACAGAATATTAACGTGGTGCAGTCAACAGCTAGGACAAAACTTAAAACTGTTATTTGTTAATTAATCATGATTGAATATTCCATTATAAATTATTTGTTTGCATAATGCTGCCATCATCATCATATTTATTTGTAAAGATTAACGAGTTTGGTTGGAATATACGAAGTAATATATGTTTAATTATATTACTTACATGTAGAAAAACTGATTCCAGAATAGTTTATTCTGGTTGCGTCTTATATATCACTACATACCTAAGGATATGATGATACAGAATTCCATGCCAACTAATTGTATTGAAATTTGTAATATTTCACCCAAAAAAGACCAGAAACGAATTATCGAAAAAACATGTCAATTGTATCACAAAACCTTTTATTTACATAATAAACCAAACAAGTGTAATCAAACAAATTGTCACCGTCGTAAATAACACAAATGAACTAAATGACTCATCGAAAAAAGGAAAAAATACCACACTAATAAACAGTGAATTATCGACAAATTCGGCAGAATCCAGTAACTTAAACATAGAAGACCTCACTTGTGAGCAAGATTCCCTACCAGAAACAAATTTTTAAAACATCAAACGCGACATATGCCAGTGACAAACAAGAAATTATGTGTTTTTTATCTAAATATTAGAAGTTTAAGAGATAAAATCGATACATTACACATGCTATTAAACTCAATAGATTATCCTGATATTGTAAGTTTGTCAGAAACTTGGTTAAATGAAGATGAACTTAAATATGTAAATTTGGACAAATATGTCCTAGTCCATTATTACTGTCGTAATGTTTATCAAGGAGGGGTTGCTATATTTGCTCTAAACAACTTTCAATTTAATGGTAAACGTTTTAGTAATGTAGTACTTCTACATTCGAGAAACAGTTTGAATATGCTTGTATAGATTTAAAATCCGATGCAAATGTAAATTTGAGAATCGTTTATATATATAGGTCACCAAAATCAGATTTTGAAATTTTTCTTACTTTAATGAATACGGTGTTGAACAACTCCACACAATACAAGGGAGCCCTCTTTGTATATGGTGACTATAATATTGATTTTGCTGCAACCGCCAATAAAAATGTAATTTTAACAAAAAACTTATTTGTATCATATGGTCTTCACCAATGTATATTTGACTACACAAGAACCACAGTGCAATCTGAGACCATAATTGACAATATATTCACCAACAAGAAAATTGATAACTTAACTTCTAGGTGCTTCGCACACATTTTTCTGATCATGACGCGCAAGTAGTCATAAGCGAAATTAAAACTGAGGAACTTATGGGTACATATGTATATAAACGAAAATATACTGCTGAAAATATGGAATATTTTATAAAACTTGCATCTGAGGAAACCTGGAAGGATATTGAAACTGAACTCATTAATAAAAAAAAGTTTGCAGTATTTTTTAACAAAATCTCGTACATTTTTAATCAGGCATTTCCAAAACTTAGAGTCAAAATTAACCACAGCAACAATAAAAATAATTGGATAACCAAAGAACTTCTAGACCATGCAAACTTATTAAGAAATGTTCACAAATTAACGAAAGAAAGAGCTGACCCTCACTTAAAAGAAAAATACAAAGTACTAAAGAAAGCACACGAAAATTTAATTAAAAATAGCAAAATCTCACATAACGATAGAGTGATGAATAATTGTAATAATAAATATAAAACTGCGTGGTCTGTCATTAAATCGGAAGTAAATTTAAAAACAGCATCTAGTAAATGTAACGCCATTAGAGATTCTCGTGATAATATTCTCACTAACAGTGGACAGCAGGCAGAGATATTTAATAAGTTTTTTCTTGACTCGGTCGAGAAAATCCTTGAACATACAAAAATAGATACTAACGCTCCTCTTAAAGTCCCGGTACAGAATAACTCCATGTTTCTGTATCCTACCACTCTGTCCGAAGTTGCTAATATAATAAAAGAAGTATCTCAGAGAAGGTCGTGCGGTTATGATGACACACTGCTCTATTTTGAAAAATATTGTAAGTATAACATCAGTATCCCTAGCTTACCTCATAAATATATCATTTGTCTATGGTATTTTCCCAGAAGAACTGAAAATTGCAAAAGTAATAGCAATGGTGACTCTGAGCAAACATGAAAGCATCGGCCTATTTCGTTATTGTCTGTGTTTTCCAAAATATATGAAAAAAATTTTTTATTCGCGACTAGTGTCATTTTTCAATAGAAGCAATATCTTAAGCAACAATCAATTTGGATTCCGACAAGGCCGATCAACTCAAGATGCGATTTATCATTTTTATACCCATATTTTAAATACGATCGATGAAAAACAAACCAATTACTATATTTTATGACTTAACCAAAGCCTTTGACACTCTGAACCACCAGCTCATACTCAGCAAACTTTACGGAAATGGTGTTAGAGGTCCAGCACATAATTGGTTAAACTCGTATTTATCAAACCGAGTACAATATGTCTCAAGAAACGTGAACTATACACAAACTGAGTCTTCTAAATTAAATATTGATACGAGAGTGCCTCAAGGTAGTGTTCTAGGTCCCTACTTTTCATCATTTTCGTAAATGACATAGCTTCTAATGTCAGTCATCAACATCTAACTTTATTTGCAGATGATACCTCAGTCACTTTAAGTAATAACACTTTTCTGTCCTTATAAAACCAGGCTCAGAATTCCATAAATAATATGAATTTATGGTGCAGTAATAATGGGTTGGCGTTAAATAGCTCTAAGACGCACACTGTAATGTTCACTAGTAGGGGATGTAACAGTGACAAAAGCATGTTAGTTAAAATTAACGGCAACTCAATAATTCAATCTGATAAAGTTAAATTCCTAGGAGTTACTATGGACTCAAATTACACTTGGACCACACATATATTCCAACTTTGTAGCAAGCTCTCTTCATTGTGCTTTGTTGTCAGACATCTGCTGTTCTCTGTCGGACCAGAAGTAGTAATATCTTTTTATTATGCGTTCGTACAGTCCAGGTTAAATTATTGTATTTTGTACTGGGGCAATGATACTGCCATTTCAGACCTTCTTATTATACAAAAAAAGAATTATCAGAATCATTTCTAATGTGCCTATTTTCAAACTTCGTGTAAAGAGTTATTTAAGAACCTACGTATACTGACAGTTCCATCGATGTATATTTTTTGCGTGCTGTGTTTATGTAAAAAAAACACACAAATCAGTTTCCACCGTGTAAAGTTAAAAACTTTTATAAAACACGTCAGGCAGAAAACTTGTTCATTGATTCTTGTCGATTAGTTCAAACTTCCAATGGACCTCATATTATGGCACCCAAACTTTATAAACACTTACCTCTAATTGTAAGTTTAAAATCAATAAACAAGTTAAGTAAATTAAGAGAAAGCCTAAAGGAACTTTTATTAAAACAAAGTTTTTATACTGTATCCGAATTTGTGAACTGTGACTGGATGTAACTATGTTTAGTTACGTTTACTAAATGTTGTATTTATTTATTTATTTATTTATCTAGTCTAGTAAGTAGTTTATATTGACAATACCCATACATGTAAACATGTCCAGTAGGTAAAAATAAACATTTTGCAAATATGTGCCGTCGAATTTTAAAACAGCAGTTATTAAAGTACAGACTCATAACACTGGTCTCTGCATTATTTAAAATCGTGATTAATATAATGCAATTGATTGTTGTAAACCAGTCATACCTACGTGTTTTTGTAAATCTAGCAAGCATTTGACACAGTAAGGAAGCGGTATTGCATATAACATGCTGAAAGAACTATGGTGTACAACGAAAGACAATTCTGAGGCCTGTCCTGTTGAGGATATATATTGATCATTTACTTATCTCATCATCTTCAAAAAATAATATTTTTCGAAGCTGATAACTGACATTCTCTATAGACAAATAAAAAATTTACAACTTGCTTTTACTAATCTGGGATAAATATTTATCATTTACATCGTACAAATAATATTCACTTATTAGCACAATATCAATATAGATGACGAAAAAAATCTGTACTACTAAAAGTATTAAATAATAATAGACAGTTACTTAAAATGAGGTGTTCACCTAAGCAGTAATATAAAAAAAACTGAATACTAAATATATAAATAATTTAAAAATGTATGAAACTTCTTGACGTTTATAACTCGAAAACAAACAACAATAACAAATTTTTTTTGTATCTCTTACAGTTACCGAGTTACCCTATACAAACATCGAAATTTGCCCACTCTGTACATACTTATTTTTTATATCATTAGCGATAAGATTTGAACATTGTAGTATAGTTATTCACCGAGTAAACAACTCAAATTAGTTGTGGGTTTTATTGAAACTAATATTCGTAAATTTCATAATTGCAGTTCGAAAATACGTAACAATAAGCATTCATTCAATACAAATTTCAGCTTGTACAACGAAATTACCACAGAAATCCCAAATAGCATATTGATGCACTCCACTAATAGTCACTTGTGAAAAACTCTACTTCTTTCGAATTGGTCATTTAATTTTAATCTGCTCTAAATTATTTCGAAGTACTCACAGGACAAGAATTTTCTCTAAGAATCAGGAAATGTTAGAGTTGTAAAAACATAAGACATAAATCATTCATTACATATCTTTGGTAATATCTCTCTATAAATACATCTGTAGGCAAATCCCTCTGAAAACTAAATTATCTCCTCTCTTTTCATCAACAACTTTTTGATATTTTCTAAATAAATTAAGCGCTCATTGTTTCACAACGTTACTTTGTCATTTGTTGTTAGAAATAATTCCTCCTTATGAATTATCTCCGTTAATGCTTAGCAAGTTTATTATTAATTAAATGTGTAAAATAAATACAAATTAGAATTTGTCAGATTCATCCGTTTTAATGATAAAGTTAATGCGAAGTTTTAGCAATATTTCTTTTGCAATTAAAGTTTCAACATTAAGTTTATTGAAATCGTAAGCAAAGTTTGAGCGTGATTCTCATTTAAACAAAGTTCCAGGTTTGCAATTTACTTTATTCATTTAACAATGTAATTACAGAGAAATATTAGCTAAAGGTGCTGAAAAATAAAGACCGGAGAGATATTAAAACAACTTTTTGGAGATCACAAAACAAATTCGATCTTACATTTTATTGATGTTCTAATAATTGTACTTGCGGCGGATTCCGTAAGAGTAGAATTAATTCTGATATAAGAAAAGGGATATCTTAATTAATTAACTGAATCAAAGATGTGAATCGTTAATAAATATTTTATCAGTAACTCTCTAGGATATATTCAGCAATTTTTTAATGTATGAGATTCAATTATTACCTTATCATTAAATTAATACTGAATGAGTTTCCTCAAATTATAACTGAAGAGCTTTTTTTGCAAAACTCAACAAGTCCACATATGGAACAAAATGGGTTTATACCAAATTTCACTTGAAAATCTTAAGTAGAAACAAGTCCTCAGTAGATTTCTTTCAAATCTTAACTAGTAGCTTGGAAATTCAATGGGAAAATCGATAATTTGCATCAAAACTAAACAAGTTAAAATGAACTAAAATGAAGCATTTTTCACGGCAATAGTAAACAAGTCCTTTGGAATCTTAACTCTGGAGATTACAGTTTGTAGCAAAACTGAACAAGTCCATATATATATAATATTGTTTTTAATTTCAGCATTTAATATAATTTGCGCCCTCTATTCACCAGTTGTCAAACATAGTATTGCTTTACATTAGGTTCACCACCATATTATGGCGGAATTTGAAAGATAGGATTTGAGATGAGAGCACAGTACATGCAAACAATTCCTTGTACCGCCAGCTGTTGGACTTGTTGAATTTTGACAAAACAATACAGTTTAAAACAGACTTTGTTGATTAGCGTCTGTTGATTACCTCCTAAGTTTTTTGTATTTTTTGTAGCGATTAAAAATAGTGGATATGGATGAAACTTTTGTAACAGTTGAAGAACCCAGTAGGGGATCTAGAAAGCGAAAAAGGTCCACCCTTAAAAGACAAATAGCTAAAAATTCAAGGTAAGCAAATTTTTATAGGTTAGAATGTTTCTGTTAATGACATTACAATGTGATTTCTGATTTAAGGTGCGTTAAATTTTAAATTTTTTTTATTAATTTATATTTTATTGCTCGTCTAGGAATACGGTTTGCATTGAAATACAAGAGTTTAATCCTCCGTGTAACCACAAAAAAGCAAAAGAAGTTGTGTTGCAAAGATATTACTATTCTGGATATAAATCATTCTAGAAAGATAGTATTTTCTTCCAATGAAAAATCAATTCAAGACCAAAGGCTTTGTCTTTTTTAAGTGCGACTGAACCATTAAGAAGACGACCACGCAGTGCCGTACCAAGGAAAAATCACAAATTGTCTGTCCAGTATTACGTAAGTGAATAGAAATAAAATTTATCTTTAAAATACTGAGTGTTCGTAAATTAATGGGATTTTTTGGTGGCAAGTAAATCAGTTTTGTTTAGTTTTTATTTTTACAAGGGATGCTTAACATGTATATTTCGTGCCTATTATTTGTATTTGAGTAAAATGTCGAAATAGGCTTTTCTTTAAGTTTGATTGGTAGAGTTTTTCATTTTCAGATCCCAGTTAAAAACAGATCTAAGCAAGTATGCCAGAATTTTTTTTTTTGTCTGCAATGACTTTATCAAAAGCAAGAATTATTCGAATTTCCAAAATATTATTAAAAGGTGGTGTTCCAAGGGAATTAAGAGGCGGTGATAGACAGTGTATTTGAAGAAACGAAGGAAAGTGTCCGAAAGTTTATAAAGAATTTGCGAGGGACTGAGAGTCACTACACCCAAAAAAAATTCCAAAAGAATATACCTTACTCCTGAATTAAGTATAAGCAAGCTCCATAAAATCTATGATTCAAACTGCTCAAACCCACTTTAAAAGTTAAATACGGCATGTTTCATAAAATATTTGTTACAGAATTTTATATCGGATTCCGATCTCCGGCCTCGGACGTATGCAGTTACTGCATACGTTTATCACAGCAAATTAAGAATGAAAAAATAATGACAAAAAAAATTAAGGCTATAACGGAAAAAAAGAGCTCATAAGCTACGATCTAAAGCCTTCTACGAACTTTTAAAAACGAAACCTGTAAATACCATATCATTTTGCTTTGATATGCAACAAGTACAGCCTCTTCCCAAAACCCCTATCGGAGAAGCCTTTTATTTAAGGCAGCTAAGCTACTACACATTATGCTGTGTAGAACTGATTCATCAAAGCCTACATTTTATACATGGGTTGAGGATCAAGCGGGGAGCGATTGTATGGAAATAGCGTCGGCATTATTAGATTATATTCGCTGTTTAGAAATGGATCCCAAAATAACCGTGCTCAGATTGTTCTGCGATGGCTGTTGTGGCCAAAACAAAAATTCGCACGTTATACATACTTTGTTGTTTTGGTTACAGAATGAAGCTACAAATATAGACAAAATACAGATTCATTTTCCTGTTCGCGGTAATAGTTTCTTGCTAGCGGATAGGGTTTTTGGCCGAGTTGAAAGGAAACTAAAAAAAGAGGCCGTAATAGAAAAAAAAGAGCAATACCATGAAATATATAAAGAAGTAGGTTTTGTTAAAATTTTAGGCAAAGACCGGAAAATTTTTAACGTGAAAGATCTTCAAACTTTTTACAAGAAGCTTGACAAAATTAGCGAATGCAAAAGAATAGTTTTAACAAAAACCGAGCAAAATGGGAAGCTAATTATAGGAGCAGAAAGTTTTCTGAACTTTAAATCCGATATTGGGGGCAACAAACAAAATTTGACAAAAAGAGGTAAAAAATTTGAAAATTACAATTTGTCCGAAGTGCCATTAGTTCACGAAATTAATCCTAAAAAACTGGCTAATATTAGAACTTTGCTCGAAACGCATTTTGGAAAAAACTGGGAAGAAAATGATGGTTTGGATTGGTATAAAGAACTATTAAACATACAAGAAAATGAACAGACACAAGAAAATGAGGAAGAAGAACATAATGAAGGTGAGGAACCATGTGACTGTTTGGACGAAGAGGTGACCATTCATGTATAAGTTTAAAGTGTTTAAATGACGTAAATGTTTAAAAATAAAAATGTTTAAAAAATTTTCATGTATTTTCATTTAGTCTAACAAAAGTTAACAAATCCAATAATCAAATGGTGCAAAGTAGAACAAGTCCATAATATTTAATCAAAACTCAACAAGTCCAAATCATTTTTTGTAAATAAAACCAAAAAAACGCATTTATCTTTGTCGATATTTTGGCTATGTAGTGTTCAAATGCCTATCAATAATAGTCTCAATGACATTTTTCCTTTAGATATTTGCTTGAGTCTCTATACAAAATATCCATTTTTCTCAGAACTGAGATTAAAGGCCTTGTTGAGTTTTGCAAAAAAGCTCTTCAACTACACTTTGTACTTACGGTTAGATAGACATACTCTTGCATCGACTAGTTTTAACTCTGTATCTACTAGCCAACGTCTTATTCTTGTGACGGCTAGCTTTGAAATATTCATCTGTAAATCACCATGCTTAAAGCACCTTTTTAAGTTAAAATTATGATTTGATGTATGTACATATACAGCGAGAGTTGTTTCAAGTCAAACAAGTGTTAAAAGGAAACCAAATAATGATGTGTATGGATTATAGCCTCTCCACCTGTTTGTAGTGATAACTGTTATAAATACTCCACATAAGAAATTAACACGTACATCATTTACTTTCTTTTAACGCCATTTCTAGTTAAATCAGCGCTCGCCGTATACGTATTGTTATATTTTAAGTTTTTACCATACAATAATGAAAATTAAAAAAAATTATTGCAACGTAATTTATAGCAGGGCCACGTACATAACGTAAAATACAGAAAACAATTAAAAATGGAACGTAACAATTTATTTATACATATTTAAACAAGTCCTGAAGTGGGTTGGAACCTTTAATGTAAAGAAAACACTGACGTAGTTTTCCACCAAAACACCATATGCTGCACTCCTTTTCTTTTTGCATTTCGCCAACCAAGTCTGTCTCCTATTTATACCACTAACCAATAAAGAGGGCTATTTGGGATTGACTCACTGTCACTATTCATACTATTTTTACATTTTGTGATTTCCAAGCATTCATATGCATTCCGCTGTCTTGTTAGATTCCTAATTAATCATAAATTGCTCATATCTATTTTATTGTTGTTCTCAAACGCATGTTGGGCAACACTAAATTTAATAATAGTTTATTACCATATGAGACCCTCCTATGTTGGCTTTTCGATCGGCGTGTATAAGGTATTATTATTTTAGCTTAACTAAATTGTGTTTGAAATGGGATGACTTGGAAGATGATGAGGAGATTGATGCATCGCTGATTGATGGCAAAAGAACAAGAACCTTTGTGGTGGATAATTTAAATGGAGAATCGGATGAACTAATGGAAGAAATACCTAAAGACACTTTCGAAGAAGGCTCCCAATTGAAAGATTTTATGCATATGGTAAAAGAATTCACAGAAACAAGCCTTTACGTTAAATTCGTCCTCGGAAACAACGAATCCTGAGTGGTAAAGAAATCGTCATACTTCTGGCTTTTAGATCAAAGTAATGACAAGGTAAGCACTGAAGATTTTTTGTATCGAATAAAAACGAGAATAAAAACAAGAATAAAAAGAAGAGGAAATGCAGTAAACTCAAGCAAGACAAAGGAAAAAAATGAAATTTGACAGCCTGGTTGAAAGCAGTTGAGAATCTGAGTTACCAAAAGAACTGTTGAACGATTCAAGCGATGACGAGAGCGATGCTTACCACTTGAACTGTCAGATTCTGAAAAAGAGAACCTAGAAAAAGATTCTAAAATATTTGACATAGTTTGTGAAAAGTATTATGCCGTCTTTTATGATCAACAATTATACCATTGTTGGAAGAGTAATTGAGATAAATAATAAAAGATATTACAAAATCAAATTTCTGAAATAGGAATTAGACTATTTTCTTTTTGGCCAAAGACTGAAGGTGGAGGAGAAATTTATCTTTTAGGGACCTATAAATTTAATTGGCATTGATTCATTTCAGTTAAAAGGAGCGGACAAAATTAATATACAGAAACAGTATAAATTACAGAAACAAGATTTGCTGCAACTTTCATTAATAGGTTTTGTAAGAATTTAAATGTTTATTTTGTACTAAAATTTTTTATTTAGGTTATTTGTTACTTTATAAACATTTTTTATTTCTTCATTTGTTTCTTTACTATAATTGCATACGTATTGAATAGCACAATAATTTTCGTTTTAATCTTACAACCTTTTTTAACACCCGTTTTTAACACACCAAAAAAAAAAAATAGATTAAGTCAAACTTTTAATTTAATTTTATTCGTATAATAAGTAGGTATAGGTTAGGTTTGTCGTGAGTGGGTCTCAGTAGACCCTCCAGGTATATCACAGAAGATAAAGCTAATATATAGTAGATAATTAGGTAGTAAAAAATCGGCGTAATTGTACTGAAAATATTAAGGAATTAGGAGGAAACAAAGGTAATAGAAGAATTATTAGGGGTATTACAAGGAATTAAGAGGGAAATAAAGGGTATTTTTCTAGAAGAGGTATCAGGTGTACAAAATTTTGCCAGCGGTTGACCCCTCGATTTTTCGCCATAACTTTTTCATTTTTGATTTTTTTTTCATATCCGTAAAAACTTTTCTAAATCAACTTTTTTAAACAAAATAATCCTCTTTAGTCATATCTGCTCTCCAACCTTTCGGTTCTTCAAAACCCTCATCAGCTTAATTTTTTTATATTGGCGCAATATTGGATTTTCACATTTTTAAAAGGCCCTTTTATTTCCTTATCAGTGATGTAAGTTGGCAATCATATCATCCGCTGTGATAAAATTGCCAAAAATAAAATTTTAATTTTTAATTATATAAGCTGTGAAATAAAAAAAGAAATAAAATTTAGATACAATTAGACACAATTATTAATAATAATTTTATTTCTCCAGTGAAATATATATATATATATATATATATATATATATATATATATATATATATATATATATATATATATATGTATATATATATATATACAAAGCATACAAACAAAGACAATGCAAAAAAAGTCAAAATTCAGACAAAAAAAAACATACTAAGACGTATAAATTTCATGTACATTAGTCCATTAGTCGAAGGAAAATATATAAATATACACACATATATATGCACACATGCATACATACATGCATACACATATATACAAACATATATATACTCACATACAATATATAGAGAATAAAGACAACATTTTAAAATATATAAACACATAAAAAAAAATATGTATAAACTAGTCATCTAAAGACAAAATAAGTAAAATTAAACACTTGATTAAAGTAAGTTAAGAATTTCTTTAACCGTGTAGCAATTTTTATCAAGTAACAATTTTTTCAATTTAGTTTTAAAAATATGTATACTTGCAGAACCCTAATATCTTCATCAAGACAGTTATAAAATTTACATCCTTGGTAAAGAAAACTCTTTTGATACATACTAGTATTGTGAGAATCCGCCAATAAGAGATCTCTGGATCTAGTTTCATATAAATTGCTGACTTGATTTCTTACAAAATTTGATTTATTTTTATAAACATATAAACATACTTCTAAAATATACAGACTAGCAACAGTTAAAATCTTAAAATATTTAAAAGCATCTGTAATTTAGACAAGATACGACCTGCATATTTTTTGCAATGAACAAATAACAATAACAACACAATGAAATTGAAAAAAAAATTAGTACTTTAAAAGTCGAACAAAAGAAATCAAACATGTCTTTTGTTAATACGTATACCTAAAATATGGAAGAAAGTTAAGAGACAAGATTTGTTTTAGAGATTCTCAAAATGTCCATTTTGTTCAACACAATACTGGCACCCTCTAGGTACACTTCTGGTAACTCTATCTAGCGTATTATGCCTTATGTCGTTAAATGCGTCACTAACTCTTTCTTCCAAAGTATTAATATTTTTTGGCGATTCCAAGTCATATACTCTACTTTTATGAAACCCCATAAATAGAAATCCAACGATGATATGTCCGGAGATCGCTCTAGCCAGGTCGTTGGACCACTGTTTGAAATAACGCGGTTTTCAAAAATATTGTTAAGCCAGCGACTAATGATAATGCATTGTGTGCGGGACACCCATCTCGCTGAAACCATATCTGGTTTAATTGCTCCTGCGGAACTACCTGTCTAATAATCGGCAAAATTCTATTTTCTAATATAGCCAAATATCTTTCTCCATTCAGATTATGGTTAAAATAAATGGTCCGATTAAACGATTCCCTAAAAATTGTTTCCAATTATTAATAGTTGCATGCACAACCCATATTTTATCATACCTAAAATACCACACCAGACGTTAAACCCATATCTTATTTCCAATCTTCTCTGGGGTGTTAAGCGAGGGTTCTTGACACTCCAGTGATGATGATTATGACTACTGAATATTCCATAATTTGTAAATCTAGTTTCATCAGCCCTGTTGCGAAAGGTTTCATTCTTTGTACATTTTTCGATGTACCATTGACAAAATATGGTTCTTCTGTTAAAATAATTTCCTCTTAAATCTTGCACAATTGTAGCCTTATAAGGATGAACTATATTATTCCTTATAAGTGTTTACATGGTACTTTATGAATTATTAGTTCGTTGACTGATTTCTCTAATTGAATGAGTGTCGCTGACTCTTGAATTATATCGGTATCACGTAACTGATTATTGATTCCATATTTTCCTCCAAATTGTTAGAAACTGTCAAAAGTTAATAAATTTCTGGTTAATTTTTGAAAGTATGTTCTATATGGCTAGGGTCTATCAGGATAACTCTTAAAATAACTGTTACTTGCAGTTTCTGCCTTTCTATGATACTTAATGTAAACTACCAGCATATCATATTTCTCTTCATTTGAATATCGTCGTGCCATTTCTTTTTTTTTTTTATATTTGAATAACTCAATACAATTAATAATAATAATAATAATAATAATAACGTCTTTATTTATTGTTGAGTACGACAATAAATGGGCGAAGTTCAGTAGAGTATCTACATATAATAGATACTCTCTGCTCTTACACTTAACCCTATAAAACCAAATTTAAAAATAGTACAAGAACTTAAATGATTAACATACTCATTACAAGCAATAAGGAAACAAAAATAAACAAGAATAAGAAAAATATGTAGTATGCTACAATAAAAAATTATATTAATGTACACCTTAAGTGATTTGCTGGCTAAGCAGTCTTGCCTTCATTTTATTTTTAAAGACAGATAGGGTTGGGAGAGACTTTATGTCAGGAGGAATGTCATTATATATCCGACAGATCGAGTGGCTAAATGACCGCTCAAATTGAGCAGTAGTGTGAGCTGGGGGTATTAGAGTATGTTTATTTCTGATATTAACGATGTGAGCGTTTCCACGAAATAGCACCTTTTTAAAGAGGTAAGATGGTTTTTGAGTTTTTATGATTTTATGATAGAGACATGCTGTACTTAAGTAAAACCTATTTTTCATGTTAAGCCAGTTTAGTTGATTTAATTTATGAGACACATGCTGATATTTTCTGATACCAAATATGTATCTAAGGCACGAGTTTTGCACTTTTTGAATTTTATACACACTTTCACTGTCCAAGCAATTTGAAAAAACTTGTGAACCATAATTAAAATGAGATAGGACCAGCGTCTCACAAAGCATAGTTTTGATTTTTTGCAATAAATAAGACCTGTGAGGGTACAGTAATCTTAATTTATAATATGCTTGTTTAAGACAGTTCGCGATATGGGTTTTGTATCTGAATGTATTGTCCATTATTAGGCCTAAATTACGATGGCTGTTCGCAAGTGGGATATTTGTATTATCTATTTTAACAATTATTGAATTATCCAGTCTGTTACATATACCTCGGGTACCGAAAAGCATTGCCACCGTTTTACTAGGATTCAGATGCAAGTGATGCTTTGTTGATACGTCGGCAACAGTATTTAAATCAGAATTTATATTTTGTAAGGCATTATCCAGGTCAGACGGGGGAAACTATAATAAATCTGAGTATCATCAGCGTACATATGGGCGGAGCAATACTTTAAATAGTGGCAAAAGTTACTTGTATACAAAGTAAATAATAAAGGCCCTAATATGGACCCTTGAGGGACTCCTACTGTGACAGATAGAGGCTCCGACATGTCATCCTTATATATAACTCTTTGAAAACGATTACTTAGAAAACTTTGAATAAGGTTTATGGCGTCCATATTTAGTCCAACATAATGTAACACTGCAAGTAATACTTTATGATTGAGAGTATCAAATGCCTTGGTATAATCCAAGAGCACCAGTACCGTAGCTAAACCTTTATCATTGGATGACAAGATATCATCGGTTACATGCAGCAAGGCTGTTGAGCAGCTATAATCTGGACGAAAGCCAGATTGTATGTCTGGTAATATATTGTGCGTGGTTATGTGCTGCCGTAGTTGAAAATTAATTATTTTTTCGAATAATTTAGAAAAGACAGGAAGTATGCTTATGGGTCTAAGATGTTTGTGTTCCGTAGGTTCAGATATTTTTGGGATTGGTATTACAAGGGCTAGTTTCCATTTATCAGGAAAGTAGTTGTCGAGTATACACGAGTTAAGAATATGGGTTAAATATTTAATGATATATGGACAGCAAGGCCGTATCATATTTATGCTAATTTTATCCTCACCAGTAGCCGTAGACACTATTTCCTTTAAATATTTTGTAACAGTGTCATAATCTACGAGAGTGAATCGAAATTTTGTATCGAAATTTTTTATTTGATTTGTGGAGTAATAATTAACTATTTCTGTGTTATTGACAGTACTGTGAGGAATGCAATTTTTATAATAAGAATTTATATTATTAACATCATTAAGATGATATGGGATCGTTATATCTGGAGGTTTGTTAATATTTAAATAATTTAACTCTCTCCATACAGTTTTTGAGTTTGTGTTATTAAGTTTGTGACTAAAATAAGCCTTTTTTCTCATTTTTGATTGCTACAGTCGTGAAGTTTCTCAAGGTCTTGTAGTAATCCCAGTCCCGTTGGTTTTTGGTTTTTTTATATTTAGTTTTAGACCTATCTCTTAATTTCATTAAATATTTTAAGTTAGAGGTAATCCATGGAGCCTTAGGTTTTGATATTCGCGCAGTTCTTATAGGAGCGTATTGGTCAACTAATGTTATTATTGTATTTGAGAGAATTTCTATTTTATCATCTACGTTTTGTAAATTGAATATGTTATCTAGGTTAGATTGTTGTAGGTCCTGGAGGAAAAGTTCATCATCAAAATTACTATAATCTCTATATTTATAAGTGAACTGAGACGAGTGGCTAGTTTCTATAGATATGTTACAGTGAATTAACTCGTGATCAGATAGGTCAACACATAGTACATCAACATTAGTAACCAGCGTTGGCTTAGAGGTTACAATGTGGTCTATGAGTGTGCTGGTATTTTGCGTGATTCGAGTTGCAGTGGACACCAGTTGGGTTAGGCCTAGGGTTTCCAAGAAATCATTGAAAGCTATAGCTGCCATACTGTCGTATTTTAATAGATCAATATTGGTATCTCCAAGTAAGTAAATATTATCAGTTAGAGGTAGGCAGCCATTTATAGTGTTTTCAAGGTTATCTAGAAAATAGGTGACGTCAGTAATGGGAGGACGGTACATTACCCCAATTATAAAAATTTCAGATTTAATTTTTATCGATACACACAACTGCTCAATAGAACCATCAGTTTCAACAACCCGAAATGACAGATTGTCTTTTATATACAACCCTACACCTCCTCCCCTACCATCCCTATCTTTTCTGACGAATTTATATCCATGTATGTTTAGAGCTTCAGTTGGCATATTATCGTGTAACCAAGTTTCAGTTATTGCTAGTATATCATAAGACTTACTGAGTAGCAAATTCCTAAGATCTATGAACTTATTTAAAATAGAGCGTACATTTAGGTGTGCTAATTTCAATTTATTTTTCTTCATAATTAATAGCAAGTATGCAAAAGTGACATAATAATACAGAAAAAAAGAAAAATATAGTGTAATAATTATAAGACCTAAATACAATTACAAAGAGGCTTAAGCAGTAATTTAAAAGAAATATGTATATAAATAAACAAACAAACAAAAAAAGAAGAAATATGTGTATATGCGTTTAGATACAAGATAACATTTAAGGGTAAAAAACGAGAGAGAGAGATATTATTTTAAATAATTAACTTTACTTCTTGTTAATCTATCCGGTTGGATAGGAGACGAGTCTTTCCGTTTCTTATCACTGTTCTGGGATACGGGGGGCTACGTTTATGTTATTTGGTTCAAGTGGAACTTTTCGTGCGATTTTGCCCTGATTTGAACGAAGCAGCTGGGTATAGGATGGATTTGTTATTTCTGCGCAAGTGTCAGGAAGAGCGCCTCTTTCTGATGTAAAAGACTGATAGTTATCTGTCAGTGGTGTTAGTGGTGTTGCAGATGCGCTATTGGGACGTTTGTCTTCTTTAGAATCGATAGTTTCCAAGTCAACTAAATTTTGGTACGTGAGGTATTCTCCATTAACGACGAGTTGAAAATTTCGTATTTTTGCTGATAGATGCTTGTTTCTTGCCTCAGTCAGATGACGCACCAGTAGCTTTCTCTCTTCTCTATCTTGTGCAGACAAGTCGTCTCTAAAATAGATTCCTTTTTTGCGGAAATCTGGACTTTGTGGTTGAGTAATGATCTCAGTTTTTTTCTTGTAGGTCACCAGTTCTAGTAGAATAGGACGAATTTTGCTGGTATTTTTATTACCTAAACGATATATATTGTTAATTTCAGTTGTTAAGAGAGACACTTTTAATCCATCATTTATCAACGCTAATACGAATTTAACTACGTCTTCCCGATCTATTTCTTGGCATCCAAAAATAACTATATTATTCTTCCTGCAGTTTCTTTCTACCTTTTTCACTCGATCCATAAGTTGTTTATTTTCATCTTTTAATATTTGATTCTCCTTTTTAATTTCTGAAAGTTCTTGGGTGTATCTATTTTTTTATGGTAGAGAGTTCTTCCTTTATTTCATTATTTTGTTGTGCAGTTATTTCCATAAAATTTTTTTAGAAGATTATAAATTTCAGTACAACCTACGGTGGTTAAGTCTGTACTATCATTCATAATTGTTAAAGCACTAGTTTTCTGTAAAATTTACCAAAGTACAGAAAACTGTATATCGAGCCGAGTGAAGAGGTAAATACTAATTATTAATAGTTTCCTATCACACTTTGAGTTAAATTTAGTTTATTTTAACTACCTTCAAATAGATGGCCGCGTAGCGTTTTTGGGATGTATATATCCAATTTATTATTTAAAAATATTAAAAATGGCAGCACTAATATCACATAAGACTGATTTTTAAAGAGAAAGAAAAAACAGTCATATCATAACAAACCACAGTTTTGTAGAGTATCATATAAACAAGCTTACATTTGGTCCAAATAATTAGCTGTAAGTTCACTCTGCATAACACACTCGTTCTAGTGTATGGACTCCTTTAACAAGAATAGATACTTTTTTTCGCTCCTACTGATAAGCGAGGAATGTTCTAAAGGTTTGTTTACCTTATTAGCATCTTTAAATTAAAATTGTTCAACTAAAACTTTTATCTAATATTGTACTTACAAGTTTAACTTGTGAAACAATCTAAGCTGTATTATTTAATTTGCCACAGAACACTTGAAATTGTATTTTTATTAATGAGCTCTTTTAACTGATATCACTTGCTTAAGCTTCACACACACATTATGAGATACAAATAACGTACACAAGCAGTTTTAACAGGAATATTAAGTCTCGATTATTTATGATCTATTAATTTGATCATAGCCTATTTGTTAGGTTCAGACGTTTGTTTTAAATTCGAGAAACCGCTGTAATAAGGTCGCAATTCGTGTCCGTAACTGCTTGTGTTTTTTTTTGGGATATTTTATTTCGCAATTTTTTCATTTCATTGTTAATAATAACTATCATACTATTGTCCTTTATTATTACAAATAGTTTGATAATCAGATCTCTTATTCACGAAATGGGGTACAATGTCAGTACCCAATTTTCAAGATAGTACCTATTCTAAAATAAATGAATCATAAAGGCACAAGGTATTATAATAACAATAAAATTAATGTCATTGAATGTTGTCTATACTTAACGTCTATTATTTCCAGTTTGTCTAATAATAATACATTATCAACAAGTCAGATAAAGTCCCATGATTCCAATGTCGAACACTTTTCTAGTTCTAAGTGAACATACTAGTAGAGTATGTTTTTATAATTGTTCATACTCATTTATTTTATGAAAGATGAGAAAAAAGAAACACATTAACATGAGTTAGGCATAAAAGGATAAGAACTAAACAATATAACATCAATATTATGTCATTATCTCTAAAATAGTCTAAAATAATAAATAAAAAATATATATATTTCTCTCCATAAATAATGTCTCCGCATGACAAAATTTCATTTGTAAGTAATTTCCTCAACCCCACGTAATATTTCACTGACACAAGTGAAAAATAATTACTTCCGTTATTTATTGTGTGAATCCCGTGATAAGGTTTCAATATTTGTACGTTATTTTCCTAACATAGCGGGGGAACTAGGTATAACAGTTCATTTTTTATCGATGCAGAGATAGCGATATGGCGACAATAATTCTAGAAGTAAAGCTCCGAAACAAAACCAATAAAATTGTGGGGGATAGAGGGCTTACACTGAAAACTACTTTATCGATAGAGGAAAAACCAATCAAGGGGTAACTTGGCATAAATTATATAAAATTGACGTTGCTTAGGGGAGCGTGAATGAATAATGTTATCGAGTTGATAAAAAAATACCAGAATACAAATAACTCTTACTGCGCTTTATATTAGTGTATGTTCACATTTTATATCGGTAGTATCTGTAAATGAAAGTGGTCTTGGCGTTTTACATTAATAGGGAACTGTTATATTGTGTTTTATGTGTTTTATGAAAGGGGCTTAAACTGCCACTTAAAGTTTTATTTCTTTGCTGTTGCACTATAAAAATAAAATGTTGTGCACATAGTAAGAATATAAAACTAACTGTGAAAACAATAATAAACATGATATGCTTAATAATTAATACTTTACAATTTTATAAATAACAATTTTTTATTTGAGATTACAGGCTTCATGTCCTCAATCCATAGATATTTTATGCATCATATCAATTGTCAAATTTTCGATCGTCTACATATGTACAGCTTCGTCGATTTAAATAACCGGAGGGCATTCAGTGACGGAGCAAGCTTATTATTGAAACAGATTAGTTCAAACGGTATTATAGTGATATACTATTTTAATACCATTGAGCTTTTCTGTTTCAATAATAAGCTTAGTCCTACATCATCACAAGTAACACATGGATATCAGCGCCCTCTGGTCAATTGAAAACGACGAAGCTG
This sequence comes from Rhamnusium bicolor, assembly GCA_029963845.1. NCBI lineage: Eukaryota > Metazoa > Arthropoda > Insecta > Coleoptera > Cerambycidae > Rhamnusium > Rhamnusium bicolor. The sequence goes on along the minus strand of JANEYF010004058.1, from coordinate 1,111,135 downwards.
TATATATTTTATTTAGTTCACTCCTATTATATGAAATTATACATTTCCCTTTATTAGTATATCGTATTAACACAGTTAATGAAATAATAAAAATAGTAAAAAAGAATAAAAAGAAAAATAACGTTGAATCTTGTATTGTATTTAGGGAAATTTGAAAATACTAAATTTAGCCCATTTCTACCGACGATATTGCATTTTCCTGGAAGCAGAAATTAATGCAAGTATACATGGCTGTTCTGCCGTTGTCTCCAGATGTGTGTGTCCTCTTCTAGTATATGGTTACTTAGGCATAGGTACAATGTTTAATGTGAAAGGATACAGCTATACAGGGTGTAACAAAAAAGCATGTCATAAACTCAATGGCAGATCCTAGGCAATAAATAGTGACGATATGACTTAACTTACCTCTATACGAAAATGCTTCCAAAAATTTTTAAGGGCCTTTAAAAGCGAAAATAAAAAATGAAAAATTTGCTCTAACTCTGGAGTCCTTGTAAAATATCTTCTTTAAATTTGGTACAATATAGCACTAGTAGTAGTTCAATATTTTAAGTAATTATGATCAGTTTATCTCGATTCAAAAGACGAGAGGTGGGGGTCATGTGACCCATTTACCCCCCATTTTTTATGGGCACACCAATGACAAAAAAATAAATATTTTTGAAAATAAAATTTAATTTTAAGTTTTTTTACTCTCACCTTTTTTTTCTACGTGCTTTAGTTCTCAAGCATTTGGAATTGTGAATTAAAAGACTAAAGCAAAATTGAACAAATTTTTTGCGATAAGACTCTTAAATAGAATGAAATAGTGTCCTCTGAATAAACAAGCAATTTAATTTTAACAAAATAACTTTTTTGGAACTTATTGTAAACAATTTATTTTAAATAATTACTTTATAAATAAATAAACAACACAATTAAATAATTAAAAATTTAAAATTTTATAAATTGAACAGAAATTTATTCAGGCTTTATTTTATTACTTTAGTAAGTGCTCAAAGTGACCTCCGCCTTCTACATTTAACACATCTTTTCAAAACTGAAAATCTGATTTTATTAAAAATTTGCTGCTTCTGGCGAAAACTATCTGCAGTATTTATAATTATCTCTCTGAGATGTTCGACACTATCAACTTGTGTTGTTTATTTATTTATAAAGTAATTGTTTAAAATAAATTGTTTACAATAAGTTCCAAAAAAGTTATTTTGTTAAAATTAAATTGCTTGTTTCTTCAGAGGACACTATTTCATTCGATTTAACAGTCTTATCGCAAAAATTTTTTTCAATTCTGCTTTAGAGTCTTTTAATTCACAATTTCAATAAGCTAAATGCTTGAAAACTAAAGCACGTAGAAAAAAAAGGTAAGAGTAAAAAAAACTTTCAAAATTAAATTTTATTTTCAAGAAAATTATTTTTTTTTGCCATTGGTGTGCCCATAAAAAAATGGCTAGGTAAATGAGTCACATGACTCCCACTTCTTGTCTTTTGAATCGAGGTAAACTGATCATAGTTACTTAAAATATTGAACTACTACTAGTGCTATATTGTACCAAATTTAAAGAAGATATCTTACAAGGACTCCAGAGTTAGAACAAATTTTTCATTTTTTATTTTCGACTTTAAAGGCCCATAAAAAAATTTTGGAAGCATTTTCGCATAGAGGTAAGTTAAGTCATGTCGTCGCTATTTGTTGCCTAGATTCTGCCATTGAGTTTATGACATGCTTTTTGTTACACCCTGTATATACAGGGTCTCAAATAATTCAGAGGGACAGTACTGGTATTTCGTAAAGTATAGAATACAGAGCAAAGGTTAAATAGGGTAAAAGTTGCACAATATCAGGACCAATGAAACAACCTCTTTAAGTTCCTAATATCTTTTATAGTTTTCGATATATCTCAGACGAAGGAAAATTTTGGATTTTCGATTTCTCAATTTTGTGTCCTTATTTAACAAAATATGAAATAAATAAATTTAGGTTTCTTATTAAGTATGAAAGTAGCTATAACTTCATCTAATCACATTTTAAATAAAAGGTTTGGTTTAATTTGGGCCACCATCAACTTTTCGTTTAAATATGGCCCTGGATTTTTGTATGATTTGTCATTGTCAATACGGCAAAAAAAAAACGCTTGATTTAATACTATGTATTATTTACTCCAACAATAATAACAAAACTTAACACTTGTTTAATCTAGTACAATCAATTAAAAACAACTGTTCAAATTGTTCACCGTTATTCACGATACAAATGCGTGTTCTCGCTGACATTTGTGCTGTGGCATTAACTATCATATCATAATTCTTTGGTTCAATTGGTTTACATTACCTACGGCTTCGTAGTAAACTTTATTTTTTAAATAACCCCATAAGAAATAGTTCATGGGGGTTTAAACAAGGAAAGCGAGGTGGCCACTTTACAGGTCCTTTAGCGCCCAACCATCTTCAATGAAACCACGGGTTCATATATGTCCGAACGACTATTGAATTATGTGGCTCCCATCCGTCTTGCATCAACCAATTAGAATTATGAAAAAATGCCAGAGGCAGTTCTTCAACAAGTTCTTTTGATAAATTTTGATATTTTACACTATTTAAATTACGTATTAGCCGTATTGACAATGACAAATCATACAAAAAAATAGTAAAAAAATACAGGGTCGTATTAAAAAAGAAGTTGATGGTGGCTCAGAATAAACGAAACATTTTATTTAAAATTTGATTAGATAAAGTTATAGATACTTTCACACCTAATGATAAAACTAAATACATTCTTTTGATATTTTGTTAAATAAAGACACAACATTGAAAAACGAAAATCTTAAATTTTCAATCGTTTAAGATATCTCGGAAAAAGTTAAAAGACATTAGGAATCTCAAGAGGTTGTTTTATTGGTTTGAAAATTGCACAACTTTTACCTCATTTAGCCTTTCTCTATCTAATATACCTTACAAAATACTAGTACTGTCCCTCTGAATTAATTGGGACTCTGTATAAGTGTTATAAATTTTAGATCCATAAATTGAAGTGGTGATTCTGAACAAAAAAATATGAAAAAGTTTTCGTTAACATGGGTCCAAAAATCCTTAATAACCTTCAGAATTTTGGAAAAAATAAAAAAAAATCAAATTTGTTTATATCGTTCAACAGATTTGGCACAAATTTTGGACAGGCATTTTTTAATTAAGCAACTATGAAATAATAATTACCAGTTTGGTTCAAAATGTTTAGTGACGTAGATATTGTAGGAGTCACCCACTTTAAGTTGATTTGAAAATCGAACGATAGAGTTGCAAAATTTTGCTTTGTGATTTAATTTTTGAGACATTCAAAGTTAAAAATTCATTACATTTGGCTACAAAATATAAATAAATAAAATAAAAATTGTATGCTACGAACTACAGAAACAATAGTTCTTGATAGTTCCTATCAATAAAGCAAACTTATTTCGACCCAACAGTTACTTTATTCGCTTTTAAAGATGCCTAGAATATTTTCTAATGCTAAATACCCGGATATCCATTTTATTTAAGAATTTTCCAACAGCAATGCTTCTCAGTCTGGCAAGATGACCAAGTTCTTCAACTATTCAACAGAAATACAAAATTGAGTACTTAAAGTACTGCTCTATAGTTGATTATCCAGAATCATATAATATAATAATAATTAATAATAATGTAGAAACCTTTGTCGACAGAAAGTACGGGGTATTATGTATTATAAGTTCTTATTTTTGTTAGCTGTTCCAGATTTTGAAGAAAGATCGTTGGTAACCTTTTCACCTTAATCTGTTCAAGATCATCTTGTGATTGATTATGAAAAGAGAATAATTTTTTGTAGACCGTTGTTGGATTCCGCACAAAATAATCGGGGATTCGTGGAAAAGTAATTATGGACTGACAAAGCCACATTTACGGGATGATGTAGTGAACTATCACAATCTGCATATCTGGATGCATTGGATATTAGTCGCTGGTTCATCCGGCTCGAGGGATCAACAACATGTTTATAATAATAATAATGATATGTAGGTGTAATAATTAATGCTTAGATGTCAGTGTGCATACAGGGTGGGTCAAAAAAATCCAATATTTTTTTTTTGGATCTGACACACGAAAACTAGTTGCTAGGTACCTCTATAAAGTACTTACCAAGTATGAGCTTTTTAATATTAACGGGAATTTATCCTCATCATAGTTTTCCATATTCAATTTAGTCTCATATAAAAATGGTCATATCTTATCACCAATAGATTGTTAAACCAGTTTCATCATCAATGTTCATAGGAAATTGAACGCTCTACAAAAATGGTCTCTTATACTTTTTTCATTAATTTAACCATTTAAAAGATATTCAAGGTCAAAGATTGAAGAATTTAAAGGAAAATAACTTTTTGTTTTGAATTTTGTAACTTACTAAAAAATAATTATTGTCAAATGAGTTTCAGTTACTTCTGTAGGGAATTGAACACTCTACAAAAAAGGTCTCTTGTGGTTAATCGATTACTCTAACCATTTAGAAGATATTCGCATTGGAATCCCCATGCGTACTGATTGTAATAGTTGTTTAAAAAATATTTTCAATTTATCCATTCAATTTATGAATTTTGAAATAATTCATGATCTATTTCAGAAAAAGAAGGTTTTTATTTAAGAAATATCATCAAATATATCAACAGAAAAAAAAACATTCTATTTCACCATATGAAATTTTATAATTTAATACAGTATTAATACAAAAATATATATTTTTGTATACACTTTACTAAAATATACATAGGTACAAAATAGTTTTAAACCCCACCTGTCAAACGTTGTTGCTCTAAGATAGAGAGAAGTGGACTTGTTATATAACGTTGCCAATTTCTACATACAAAGTTAACAGGGTTGCCACGTAGGGCAATATGTAGGTGTATCTTACAACTTGCAATATTTCAAAGACAAACAAAATCATATTCATATGCCACTAACAAATAGATTCTATGTACTCCACATGCATGCAATAAGAAAAAGGAAATCTTAGCAGCGGTTAATATTTGGATGGGGATCTTGGGCGGAACAATTATAGGTCCATATGATTTTCCCGCACGTTTAAATACGAATTAATTTTTTGTTTTTTCCTAATAGTAGTAGAGATTTATTTCATGAAGCACCTTTGAATACAAGAAACAGCAGTTGACTGCAAATTGACGTGGCGTCACTACGGCCGTCAGTGTCAGGTAGGTCAATGGTTGACCCAAAAATATGAAAACCGGTGGATTGGGAGGCTTCCTCCAACTCTGCAGAACGAAACCTAGGTTTCTTCTTTGGCCACTTTATTCGCTAGATTTTAATCCACTAGACTATTGGCTGTGGTGCCACTCAAACCGCAAAAGTATATGGCGTGGCCATTTAGACACAGGAGTAATAATAATAATAATAATAATATGTTTATTTCCATAAGACCATAACAGTATCGGAATTGTCAAATACTAAAATGTAAATTATAAAATGTAGAATATATATACCTACATATATACACACATATATACATATATATACACACATATTCAAACACATGTACACATATATAATGGTAGATTACTAAACATATGACATAAAGACAAACAAACATAATTAATAATTATTATGACTAAGTAAAGGTACACAATTATTTTTATTATCACAAAATTAATTAAATTAGATTAATGATAGATTAATAGACAGAGATTCATTGACGTCACTAATGAGCTTAAGGAAGATCCTTCTGCATGCTATTAACAATATTCTTAAGAGGTGTAGAAAGTGTACTGAAGTAGACCGACAACATTTTGAATAATTTTTGTAATTTATTAATAAATAAACATTTTAGAGTAACGTAAAGAATTTTTTTTTGTAGACAAATGCAATGAATTTTTGATTTTTAAATATCTCAAAATGAAACCACAAATTAAAAGTTTGCAAGACTATTGTTCTCTTCTAAATTAATTTACAAAATTTTATAAAAATGCTATCAGTTTTAAAAATATATTCAGTGGCGTAGAGAAAGGAGGTAAAAGTGGGCGACTCCTTAACATTTACGCCACTGACCACTTTGAACCAAACTGGTTATTATCATTTCGTACTTGCTTAATTCAGAAATAGCTGCTCAGAATTAGGGCCAAATTGGTTGAAGGGTATAAATAAATTTAAAAAAAAGTTTACATACAACTTTGAAAGGCTGTATCTCCGTTATTATGGATATCCGCACCCATGTTAATGGGAACTTTATTCAGAATTATCACATGAATTTATAGACCTGAAATTCGTAACACCTTGTATTTATTCAATTGGATTACTACTACCGAAGATTATATACACATTTCGACGTAATGCGCAAGAAGCCATTATAAATAAAATGATATACATACAAACGAAATGTAAAATCAAAAAATTTAAAAAAACGGTATATACCAAAATATTAAATAATATAATATTAACAAGTGAGAAGTACAAATATGGCCAAATCGTGTAAGAGTTCTAAAAAATTCTCTTCTTGTTTACTAAATTAATGAATATAATTAATTTTATTGTACGAAAAAAATCTTGTGATTTATGTCGATTAAAAACATAATTTTAAAATGTTATTACGAAAGATAAGTTTAGTACAGATATAAATGACCTATGTAAATTTTATTGTCAGAGTACATAACATGAGAAATATGTTATAGCTTTACATACCCAAGAAACAAAAATTCATGTGTCGGTGTCGAATATCTGGATCAAGAAAAGTTGCACCACTAGTTACGAAACTTTAACTCAAAATGTTTGGCAAGTTTTTAATATGATTTTTACATTATATATGTCGCCGTAGTAAAGATATAACAAGCTCTTTGATATATTTATAAGCCGTTTCTGTTTTCTTACAAAGAAAAATAAGGAAATTTTAAATAAATTGCATATTGTATTAGCCAACATCAGGAATTGATATTTCATCAAACAGAAAGAAAAATTTTGCGGCATGAATATTCCGCGGACAATACGACTTATTTATATTGTCACACCGCGATAGAATTTACCAGAAAATTAAAGCCTAAAAAAAGCCTCAATAAAAATGTTTTAAATGATCTGACGTTTTAGGATTTGTTTCGTACTCATGCACTTCTAGAAGAAATAATAAAATATTTATTAGGTCTTACATAAGGTATTACTCAATAATTATATTATTTTTTCAAGAAATGCATGATTGAATGCTTGTAGGACCCAATTTTTTGACAATTCTGTTCCCAGAAGTTTTTGCAATTTTTAATGTTTTTCTAATTGCGTTACTGATAAATAGAGGGCGGATATTAATAAAGATATGGACGAAAAGTAAAAAGTTGTCTTCGGTTTCTCTACGCGTAAGTGTAAACAAGAGTCAGTCCTTTTAAATCGCCTTTTATCTTTGGATATCATGCCATCAAATGCTGATGCAGAATATGTAAATTCTTCAGAAAATCTTAAAATGACAACAGGTAATCGTACCATATACTCCAAGGTGTTTTGGAATTATTGTTCCTCATCGGCACATCATAATTGGGATATGGAATGTAGTATATCAGGAACCACTAAATAAAAGTTAGAAAGTACAGCAGAAAGTGCAATGTTGAACTCCTGTTGAAGAAATTGTCACAGGCTGAAGCATTTGGCGGTATTATAGAGAAAAATCATAATTCTTTTAGGTGAGCATTCATTAGATAATTGTAGTGAAAGAGGGTAATCGAGTACTTTTCGAACGTACCGCGTATGTGAGATTCTACCAAAAATAATCGTTGATTGTTTGCTTACTGGTTTGGGTTGTGTATTAGTTTAGTTTTGAATAAATGTCGAAGTGGAGTTATTAATTAACTGTTGTTGTATTGTGTCTTCTTAGCCTATTTAATGAATATTTTTACACCAGTAAAGAGGTGATACAGTAGTTTTTACATTTTGTCAGCGTGAACGTATTATCTAGATTTGTTTGATAACATGAGGCGTTTTTAGTCACCTTCCGTCTAAGTTTAGAAAGATAGCTGCTTTAAACAACAAGAAAAAAAGGTAAGAGAAAAAAAATGACTAATGATCCGAGCCCGTTATTAAGGTACACTAACCTGATTTTTATTTCCAAAAGGCAGGGTATAGGAATACAAATAACATCGGGTATGAGTCACTGTATCATATTGTGGGACGAAAAGTTTTGGTGGTTGTGACATACATTTAGTGGAGGAATTCTGTAATATCCGTTGTAGTTGTTCCTGAGGAAAACTCGTATGAAATTACTGTTTCACACAGTTAAGGAACAACAAAAGAAAACCCTCGAAGAGGTAATATCCTTTCGATCTTTTCGATCTTTTGTTGAGGCATGTCAAATATCGGAAAATGTAACGTATTTTAGGGTTTTCTTGGTTAGCCTAGATTTGATATTATACGTAACTTAAATCCTCGGAACTATCGACTATCTGGCGGGATTTCATCCACCACCAGTGTTGTCATATTGTGAATGAATGAATGAATGAATGAAAGAACGAACGAACGAACGAACGAACGAACGAATGAATGAATGAATAAATAAATATTACTGTATGTCTTGGTTTCATTGCTATCTCGTTGTTTTCATCAAACTGCTGTCATAAATCTATAAATAAAAATTATGCAACAAAAACTATGTGCATATTTTGTGACAAATTATTAGATATTACAAAAATAATCAGGACGAAAAAGCGTATATGGATTAAAAAGAGGCTAACTCGTAGAGATACTGATGTAGTCCCTTACACCTTGCTGAAGTAACTTGCTAATAATGGTCCAAGGGCTACTAAATCATATACAGAGTGGTCCAACGAAAACGACATGAGGATTTTGGATGATAATATCGTAGATATAAATAAACACTCGGACAGGTCAATTTCATTTTGGAGGGGGAGAAATTAGTTCTCCAAGTTTCAAGATTGTCACTTCAACTCTCGAGCAGTGGTAGGTGTTTCTAGACCTTACATAGGGCATGTGAGAGGTGTAGCGGTAAACTCTAATGTTTACACTCAACACTGCGTGCTGAAATTGCTTAAGTTTATCAATCTACATCACCAAAATGATGATTTCGGGTTTTGGCCTCATTTAGTTTCATGCAATTATGCAAGAGAGACAAGACAATGGTTGCAAGCACACAACATACCTTTTGTGCCTCGCGCTCATAACCCCCCAAACCTACCCCAGGCTAGGCCTATGGAAACATTTTGGGCTTTATTAACTCAGGATATCTACAAGAATGATTGGGAGGCTCAAAATGAAGTCAATATAAGAAAAGGATCCGAGCTAAATTTCGGGAAATCGACGTAGAGTGTAGCCAACGGCTTATGCGAAGCATCCGAACAAAATTGCGTTGGATTGAACAATTAGGATCCTTGAGTGTTATATAATAATACTACTTTACAATGTCTGGACAGTGTTAAATAATATGTAAAAAAAATTATTAATTAAAATGTTGTGTAAGATGTATTTTTGTTTAACTGAAAAGTCAGAAAACTTTCGTTCCACCCATTAGTTGTCTCCAAATATCTAACTCCCTCCCATTAAATTTGGAGTTACAGGAGGTTGTATTATCTGTCATTTTAATATTGATGTAAAATATTAATACCTCAGTTGTAAAATCTGGCACTACATGAGCACAGTGCAAGGCTGTCTCAGGTTGTTGACTGCTGTTCGCCCTCGTGTTCGCCTAATAAAATTTTATATGTAATATTAAGAACAAATCCCTCGTTTCTCATAATTTCCTCAATTCCTTTGTAAGCTACTTTTGAGCATACTTATTTTTATAAATGCCACCTTTTATATTCCATAAATATTCTTTATCCGATACTTTTGTACAAATTATAAAGTGTTTAAATATCTTCGTTCCTACGGCAAGTCATACTTTTTATTAATTCTTTGGGCACAAAAACGTTCTGCTAATCTAATCAGTACTAATACGATTCGGTAAATTGAATTGTCTATACTTTAGTTTAGATTTAGTAGACAATAAACGTGGAGGAGTTAGGACAATTGCTCACGTAAATAGGACGAATTTCTATTCACATGAATAAATTATTTATTTTCTCAAGTATTAAACGAATCTCAAATTTAGTGACTTGTTTAGTAACCGACATTAGTTACTAAACACATGTAAATTCGTATTAATGTACACTTCGTACTGGATTAAAACTTACATAATTTGTGCAGTTCGTCGCCTGTACCGAATTTATGTCAGCCTAGAATAGCTAAAGGAGAAACTAGAGATATACAGTGGCACCAATAAAAACTTATCAGTAGTCGGCACTCGGCTTATGGACCTCACAGGCTCACAGATTCAACTTGGCCGGTGCTCCCTTGTTTTTAGGTTGTCATGTTGTCGTTCTAAAGGAGACAAATGCGAATTTGACTTCTTCCGGAATAGAGATAGTGGCCGGCAAAGTTCCATTGCATTTCGACCCCAACATTATCTTCTATTATTCATCGTTGTTTCTCCCACAAACTCAATGGATGTAATCAAATCATCTAAAGGGATCCTTTCTTTGTTATATGCAATCATCGCGGCGGCTTTTTTTTATTAAATGAAGGGGCGAAATAAAGAAAAAGAAAAGTTGATTAAAGAAATTGCATTGACATTTGAAATTGTAAAGACTGACTAAGGTTGTTTATTGTGTCACGACACTATTGTTTAAATGGTATTCATTAAGGAGAACAAAGGAATGGTTCGAATAATATGGGAAAACAATTAATTATTAGGGTCTTTCGTTATTCTAAGAAATGCAAATGACGAACAGAACACACAAAGACATATTTTTAGGAAGAATTAGCGCAGTGAGAGATAACTAACTCTTCTACTAATTTTAATTCCAAATTGATCAGATATCAAAATATTTGTGATGTTACAAAGTCCATAATTAAAAATTTCATAATACTTTTTACAAAACATTTTCTATCACGTACAGAGTGTTATTTTACAACCGTGATTTCTGAAATTCAAGACAACCGGTTTTTATATGTATTTGGATATGCAATCATTTACAAAAAGTTGCTTACATATTTGTTTCAAAATTTAGTATACCGGGTGGCCACGAGTCAATGTAGGCCCCCAATATTTTGGTTGTTTTTGAATTTAAAAATTTGGTTTTTGGTATACATAAATTAGACAATAATGGGCTACTTTTAGACTAACATGAATAAAAATATCAGCTCCGGTTGAACCGGAAGTGACAAACTTTTTTTTCTTAAATAGAATGACTATATTTTTTTTGATGGTTTCTCATTAAGCATAAATTTCTAAATGTTATATTTGTTATGAACAAGAAAATTAATATAAAAAGGCTGAAAAATATTCAAGACATGAAAAAGTTGATATGTTGATTATTTATGGAGACTCAACGTAATGCAACTAGAGCACAAACTCTGTATGGAGAGAGATATCCAGAAAGAAGACAACCTCGGAGAAACTATTTTGGAGCATCAATTTAGAACTGAACCTGATATAAAAATTGAAGAAAGATTTATTGTGGATGAAGAAACGGAAATTAATGTATTAGCTTTAATGCATGTTGACCCAACCATTTCGGTAAGACAAATTGAACATGAATTACCAGTTTCCAAAGAATCAGCCAGGAAAATTTTAAAGAAACACGGCTATCGTTCTTATAAATAGCAATTGCATCAATTTTTGTATGAGAATGATTATCAACGAAGAATAACCTTTTGTAATTGGTTACAGTTGCGCCAATTAAGAAATGAGAATTTTATCAAAAACGTTTTGTTCACTGATGAATCGAGATTTACAAACCTTGGGTTATTTAATAGAAACAACACTCGATATTGGGCAATTGAAAATCCACACATTATGAGACAGGGGCGGTTTCAGGAGCGGTTTGGCTTCAATGTTTGGTTAGGCGTACAGGGCGACCATATCATAGGTCCAATAATTTTTGACGGAACTCTAACTGGACCAAGATATCTAGAATTTGTCCAAAATATAATAGTTCCACAGATTAATTAAATTCCCAATACCAATATTGACGAGGTTTACTTCCAACAAGACGGGGCTGGACCACACAATGCTATTATTGTTAGGGATTACTTAAATCAATTGTTTCCAGATCGTTGGATTGGGACCCATGATCCAGTCAGATGGCCTGCAAGGTCGCCTGACTTATCCCCACTCGATTCTTTTAATTGGGCGCATTTGAAAAATAGAGTCTACATGACTGCTCCAACCACAAAGCAAGATCTGGAAGAAAGAGTTCGACACGAAATTGCACAAATAACACCTCAACAATTACAGAATGTTAGACGTGCAACAATAAGTCGCGCTACTCTGTGTATTAATCAAAACGGTGAACATTTTGAAAAATTTTTATAATGGTTTATTATAATTTAGGTTTTCAATAGTTTTGTTATTCTATTTATTCATGGTTGTAACGTTTTACAAAAATTATTTCTTGTTTAATTTGTGTTTACCCTTTAAAAATACTTTTATTATTACGAAGGATATCTTTAAGAAACGATTAATGGCGAAAAAATTATAGTTTATGAGTCATTATTTCTGATTAATAAAAAAAACAGCACAGTTTCATTAAAAAAATTTCCATAGGACCCCTACGGAAATCGAAATGAAAATAAAATTCCGTTTTTTGAAAAAAAACCTAAAAATACTGGTACCTATCAGTAATTCAAACAACTATTTTCTTCTTTACAGACAAGTCTACAACCTTACTAATAATTTCCATAGCCTACTTAGTAATTTTCTTACATCGCATTCATCTGACGCGGCCATTTTGAAAAAATTAAAAAATTTTACGTATCTCACTTATTTTTTGAAATTCTTAAAATCTGAAAAAACTGTTGCACTTAGAAATTCATGCTTAATGAGAAACCATCAAATACCATATAGTCATTCTATTTAAGAAAAAAAGTTGGTCACTTCCGGTATAACCGAAAGTGATATTTTCATTCACGTTAGTCTAAAAGTAGCCCATTATTACCTAATTTATGTGTACCAAAAACCAAATTTTTAAATTCAAAAACAACCAAAATATTGGGGGCGTACATTGACTCGTGGCTACCCGGTATAGCAAAAAAAATCTAATATGATAGGAATATGACAGAAAAGATCGTAAGCTAAATACTAAAAATTCTCACTAAAATAAATTGTTTTTTTCTACATAACTTTCCTACTTCATTAGTAACCAATATCTCATTAATTATTAGTGAATTTCTTACAATTAATGCAGGATACGATTAAATAATTATCAGAAGTCACTGTCATGTTATTTACCTAATAGCTTTATTAGTATTTCCAACGTCAAGTATAATTATTATTAAAAATATGGAAATATAGTCACAATTCGAACAAAATTTGTTTATGTATTTTTGTTGAAAAATAGTAACTAGACACCCGACAATTTCCGTAAATCTTGGCCTGAGCTACCATACGAAAGGACAGTAGCTGTGCGTACGCTGCGAGATCTAGTCTGAGTTTATTCACTATTCAGTTTACCTGCAAACGTCACAATGTGTAGACAGCGTGAGTATAAAAATGAATAACAACAACCATGTCGATATCATGGAGGATGCAAAATATCAGTAAGAGTGGGTATGCGTTGACGAAGCCATGGATGTTAAAGGATATAAAATCATTAATGTTATTATTATGCGTATTTTAAGTGTTATTCAGCGTACACCTACTGTGGTGAATGAGATATGGTCATCTGTCTAATATCCGATAACCGATCAGTGAAGTTAATGACCAATACCTTGTCTAACAGACGGTGGGCTGTCAACAGAGACTAATCCGGGAGGCCCGTTAATCCGCTTGTAGACAGTGAGACGAGGCCAGGTGAAGGGTCTCTGAAGGAGGTTACCATTCTGCCAGTGATGAAGGCGAACAGGCCCAAATGGTGGGTTACTTGGCAGCTGGGAACCGTGGTTCGGAGTTCACGCTAAACCGTAGGTTCCTAGGTAAAAAGGGTCAATTCTGACCTAGTAATGTGGTGTAATGGATAAAAATTTTCGAATTTTGGAATGGCATTTCGGATATCAGTCCTGCTTGCTGTAAAACTATGATTTGTCCAAAATCAGTTGCATCGGTGTTTCAAATCAATTTATAAAAATCGTCACTTAGTGAGCATGCACAAATTACATTCTAAACAACTTTTTATTGTCTCTTATCCCACTAGGTTTGGTGTAGTACTTGGCTAGAGCACGTGATGACAAGTGTGACTAGATAAGCTCTCCATCGTCCGGCGGGTTCGAATTCCGCCACCAGTACTGGCAATGTTGGTGGGAAGTGTAATCCTTGCCCGTGCAGCTTCGGCTTTAGATTTAGGGTTGTCTAATTTCTCTGGTTTATATTTATTTTTATGTTTTATATGCCGGCCCTGTTCGCATGGAAATTGTCCGGTATCTAATAATAATCATTGTCTACTTCCTTGTTCACACAATGAGAAATAGGCAAATTCTCATTAAACACAATACATTTAAAAATGTAGAATATCAAAAGCTGCAATAATTTAATGAAGTTCACCTTACGGTTAACCTTAGGTAAATATTTTGTATTCAGAGAGAAATAATTCTTTCGGGACGTGTCAAAGACATTCTTTTACCAATGTAAAACGAACCATTTAGATGATATCTTGGTGTCAACAAGCTACCGAGAGGGACCACCTGTAATAGGATTTTTTTATTCAAATATTCACACAACTGGATTATCTCCAATGGCTTGAATAATACTCCAAAGGACTTTGCGTAAAATCGTATTTGTAACATTAATACAAATAAATAATCCAGTTTTGAACAAATTTATGGTTTAATCTGGCTTTATATGCATTAGCCTATTTGTTTGTTTTGTAAATTAAACATTTTTTACTTGTTCACTGATGGCTACGCACTTGTAACAAATAATAAAAGTACACATATAACAACATATTACATTAAAATTGGTAAAGATTTAGTGCATAAAATTCCTATGGCGAGTTACATTTATGATTTTGATAGTGATCACTTAATTCGACAGTAACACATATTAAATTTATTATCATTAAAACCTACTTTCTTTTCTTTAGAGTTATGATGGTTAGAGATTTGTAGTTCGATCTGATATCATTACAGCTTAAGAGGAATGTACCGTTGGTAAAATAAGCCTATACTTAAGTAGTTTAAATCTGTTTTCTCTTTTAAACTTTTTTTTCATAGCAAGCAAGTGCGATTATTGTAAATATTTTTGATTATTTATTCCAGAGAACTACTTTAAATCTATTCATTAGTTATGTTCTTTTGGAAAGGGAGTCAGTGGCATAATAACAAATAGCGCTGATTAGTTCTATTGTAGTTGATTTTTTAAGATATTTCAGTGGTTAATATACATATATGTATTATATATATATATATATATATATATATATATATATATATATATATATATATATATATATATATATATATATATATAATTTACGTTAAACGTTTCTAAGAAAAAGTTTACTAATTTATTCAAACTAAATAGAAAGCTCCTGGACTCTAAGTTGGACTATTAATATGAGTTCGTTGTGCTAGAGTCACAACAAAACTTGAATGCCAGATATAATTGATTATATTAATGATGCAATAAATAACTAAGCTAAATCCGCGTTACCCATCAATTTAACATTTAAGCCTAGTAAATTATTGTCCACCTATTGATATTATTTTATGTTTTACCGTGATACCAAAAGTAAACAGTCGGTGCGCTTGATTAACGTAGGCGGAGTAGCAGAATGAAATAAGTCATTTCTTTCCGTACTATCAATGTAAGACGAAAAACCAAATTCGTGCATTATTAACATAATGGATGATATGAGCCTTATGGGACGATGAGGTATGTGAATGTAACCGCTGCTGTAGAGATTTTTAACGTTATTAATACTAAAAATTTACTTGAAGGCTTTTTGGGGCACGGGTTATGTTTTTTTTTAAATTTCTTATTTTGATGTTGTTTAGAGTACTTTCTACTTAAAGAAGAACTGTTTTTGGTGAACTAAAATACTCAAATCTTACTTAAGATTTTAAATTAACATCGTGAAGAAGTCTTATATTATACTGAACGCATCATTTCCACCACGTATTGGCGTCAAGAAATTTTGGTTAAATAAATTGGTCAAGAATTGTCAAGGTCAGCGGTAATGTTTGGAACCGCATAGATATCGGATATGCACCAGGGCTAAATCCGCTATTATTTATGGAATCTTTTATGTTTATGGCCATGTCTCGACTATAACGGGATTCACATTGAATATACTATCGAGATTACATCATGTTTTTAACAACAAAGATAAGTAACTTTTGCTTAAATCGCTTAGTTTTACTTATGAAGATTACCACGCATACCTTTCTATTCTTGCTATTGAAATTTAGTACAAAAAATCTCTTTATTAAATTTTGTTTACGTAGTTAATCTTTGCTAACCTTAGTGTAGATTTTATTGCAGTATTCTCTAATATCCTGTATAATTTTTGCTATTTTTGTCGTGCTATATATATTCATATCTTTACTTACGTCTTGCTTTACGTTATGTAACTGTTTTGAGGCGAAGGTATCTGTGCTTATCGTAAAGATTTTTGTGTGTAAAGAAAATGTCATAACTTAACGTTTTACTTTATAGCAGTATTTACGATATTGTAAAAAAGTTCGGTTTTGTAAGTATACTACTTATTGAAATAATGACAGTTTAGTTATCAACGTTAAAAAATACATGATTATAATTTCTGTTTGGAAACGTCAAAGTGACTTTTTTAAAACGTCAAAATGTGACTTTTTTGAAACGTCAAAAAATGTGATTTTTTTGAATCGTCAAAGTGACTTTTTTGAAACGTCAAAATGTAACTTTTTTGAAAGGTCAAAAATTACTTTTAATATAAATTCCACCACACGTCGAGTTTTACTACGGTTAGTAAGTTCTGATCCCCAAGAAATTGTCAGCGGTTTTTTTCAATAAAAATACAGTAAGAAAACAAACAAAAAATATGTAAATGTACTTATTCTCTTAAAGCAAAATAAAAATTGAGAAAAGTTGTAATTTCGCTGAACATAGTACCGAAAAGTATGGACAAAAACGAACTAAATAAATACGGCCCAAAATAAATCTAATGAATCTACCTGACATCCATACCTTAAAGAATTGGAGCCCTTTAAAATCAAACAAAGAAACAATATATTTTTTAGTTTTCTCCAAAACGGTTTATGATTGGTTGATTAAACTTGGTACCTATGTAGTTCTTATTCAATAATAGTCGTATCCAAAAATCCGTTAAGAGATACTGAGTGTTTTATTCCCTAAAACTGTTTGTAGAATAACATGCAAGAAAAAACTGCATGACTAGAAAATTAATAAATATAATCAAGCTAGCCGTGGAAAATAACAATTTTTTTATTCAATCTGCATCTACATTTCATTATTTTGACAATTTACCCCGTGTTTGATATTCTTTTTTAAAATAATTAAGTTTTGCATTCTGATAAGTAGAGACCACATTGAACACTTGTGATAAGCTTGGTTGTAATTAATAAATTTTAAAAAGGGAACAATTCCAACAGTTAAATTAATTAATAATTAGACTTGATGCAAATTTGATTAAAGATTATATATAAATTTTTCACTACTTACTGCAATCGTAATAATTCAATTTATTACTCTTCTAGTTATGAAGTTGTTTTTTTACTTGAAAACAAACAGTCTTAAACGAAAAACACAAGAAACAAGAAAATCATGTTTTCTTGAACAAGGCATACATATTTTTTTTAAAAAACCTTAAATAATACAAACATCCGGTTATGCTCCAAACACCTAGTATTTTTACACGTTTGTTTTTAAGACTCCCATAAATAACGTATAAATCATGTATTAGAACTACATACCAAATTTTATTAACTGTTTTGGTAAAATAAAAAAATTCTTTGCATACCTTTTTAAGGAGCAGTAATTCTTTAAGGATGCATTTTTGAACTTACTTCCAATTGATATATTTTGATCTGCAGATTATTCCACTAATTTGGAGCACCCTGTATGTATTATAATTTTCGGACGAATTTGAGCATTACATAAATATGTAAGTGAAATAAACTTAAAATGAATTCCAATTGTTATAAACATATTTATAAAGAATAATCTGCATTTTCTCATTTTTAACCGCTCAATGGAATATGAGATGATGTAAGACAGGTGGGATTTTAATATGCCCTGTTCACCTATTGTCAATTATACAAATATCCAAATTATAATACTGTCCAACTTAAAATTATATATTTTTAAAATAATTACATAATTTTTATCCACAGGGAATTTGTTTGGTGTCCAAACAATGGAGCGGGTACGGAAAATGTACTTTTTTTCATTTAAATTGATGGCTTCTCGGCTAATTTATTTCAGCCTCTTACGCACTTGGGTAGAAAAACTGCCCCTAATTTATTATTTTCAGTTACAGTGCGGTTTCGTCCCTCTCTCATTACACCGCAAGTGATCATTTTGATTTTGTATGATCCAAAGAAATAACTTGGGGTGTTTCTTGATAACTTATTTAGTCCAGCGTCTGATATGTGACGTTAACAATTTAATGCATATTTGTGTACACAAAAGTACAGTTTTACAAATTTTTCAATTCTTTTTTCATGACAAGTTCTAGAAAAAATAATAAAATAATTATTGGGTATTACAAAAGCATAAATACGGCAGTAATATGTCAGATTATTTGAAATGTATGAAAAGAATGGAATTACTTAGGTTAGCTTAGATGTCATGAATGTCATTATGATTACCGAAGTTACAATATAATTAATCAAGATATTGCAATATGATAAATGCTTATATTTTGAATTATCTAATTTAAATATTTTTATAAATAATTTATGCGCGGACTAGCCCCCTGATGAGTTCAGAAGAATCAAAGTAGATGTGTATCGGAATA
The DNA here is from genome assembly GCA_029963845.1 of Rhamnusium bicolor. Lineage (NCBI taxonomy): Eukaryota > Metazoa > Arthropoda > Insecta > Coleoptera > Cerambycidae > Rhamnusium > Rhamnusium bicolor. The sequence continues at coordinate 1,092,200 of JANEYF010004058.1, read as the reverse complement.
GGGGTTTTCGTTTTCTGTATTATAACTGAAGGCAATCATTTCCTGAGTACGAAATTTTTCCTTTTTTAGTGAGTTAATTATTTTTTCAATCTCAATATTTTTTTTGCTTCTAATACTAAGAACACTGTTATTTAATTTAATGCTGTTCTTACTCCTAGACTGAGTAATGGTTCTAATACTTTCTATAATAAAATGTATTGGAAGCGTTGTTTTTGATTCATTATATGCCTAAAACTTTTATACTAGCACATTCGGATAAGAATAACAGCATAAAATATAAAGATCTATAGGCATTTATTATTATTATCATGTTAGGTTTAAAAGAATGCTTTTGTAATGTCCAATAATTATTTTATTATTTTTTCTAGAAAAGCAATAATGTGCCAGATTTTGTGAAGTAACATGACAATATACAAACAAATCATAAGAAAAAAGATGCTTGCAAATAAAATATATGACCAACGTACAAATTTTTCAAACTGTTGGAAAACTATTAGTTCTTAACTCCTAAACAACCTTTTTTTATCATATGAGAAAGATACTTGAACATTTTTATTTTCATCAATGTGATATGTCTAAAATTTATTACAAAAGCATAGGTTTACATTATGAACAAGTTTTCTTAACATTTTGCTGTATATTTAGTAAAATGCTACCTAAAAAAAATAGAGGTGTTATTGCTATTAACTTTAGAACATCCTGTATAGAGAAACTTTGTACTGTTATTTATTTTCACGATTTCTAATTGAGCAAAAAATACATTTTTTTTTTTGTAAAAAACATATTGCCTTCAGTTTTATCATGACCAATACTACCAGGAGAACAATCTCCATCATCACTAATTGACCTTAATAACATGACAGATGAATTCGGCATACTCGTATCATGTTTTTTTTAGGCATAAATTTATTGATACTTTCACTTCACACAAATATATAATACGCATACATAACCTTTCCGGCCTTTCTTGTGACTCTGAACTATAAGTTCTACTTGTTTTCTGACATTTCATATGTATTTAAGGAATTACTTGCAGTTTTTACCCTTACATTTGATTAGTTTTCATCTGATAAAGAGATTAAACATGACTGGTACATTAAGCAAAGGAAATTTCTGCAATCTCATGCGTGTTTATAATTTCGGATGAATAATGTTTCTTGTCATATATATGTAAGGAACTTTCTAGAGATCAATCCGATAACGGATGTAATTCACGAAAATTAACTTTGTTTTAGCCCGTGAGAAACATTAATTTCCCTCAAGTTGAACATTTGTCTATTAAATAATTATTTTAATTAAAATGTGCCTGAGTGATTAACCCGTTTAATAATCTTTAAGGACCAACTAATTTAAAAGTTTTTGACGCAGAATTATATTTGTTAAAAAATAAGTAGTTGTAGTTGTAATATCTAATATAATAATAACACAAAATTCATAAACTCTTGTCTTAAAAGTATCACAATTGCAGATAAGTTCAGACCTAAGAAATTAGTAGGTATCATTAACATTATTAATTATTGTTTGTCCAATATTCTCTTTTACCCTGACAAATTTTACTGGACATCATAACCGTCTCTAACTCTAAACACTCTAATTTTGTTGTCAATTAAACTATTTATTCCACAATAATATTGAAAATAAGTGAATACCGGTCATTTATAAATCAGTTCCTTTTTATTGGTCATTTATAGTCATCTGTACAGTATTTTTTATTTATGAATTAGTTACTTCTGTATCATAAAAAATAGTAGTACATTGTCTGTAATTCCAAGAGAAATAATTTAGTTTTTAGCAATTTAGAGGACGGTTATTTACAAAATCTTGCTCCTTTTTTTGTGACACTATTTTTGTTATTTATGAAGTATTTTCGTACCAAACAATTTTTAAAAATTATGGTTGCTTTTACAATAAGATGTTTATTTTTAAACTGATGGTTTAATTTTAGTCAGTTTTAAAGTTATATAATAAATGTCCTAAAATGTAATACCAAGCTCTAAATAATATATTAAAAGAAATACATATTTTAATTATTCACTAATAGTATCTTTGCAGGCAGTGGTATATCTTCATATTTTATATCTTCTTATGCATAGTCGATATCCAAGTGTGGTTGCTTTCATAACTTTGTATTTCTTCATTCAATAAGTACTACAACTCGCCTAGCAGCTGAGAAATAGTATTTTTCATGATGACCTCTGATGAAACCAAGCTTTTTGTTGAGGGTTGAACTCACTACTGTTTCATATCAGCTGAATGATCGCTATGATGACGTGATTTGTAGGTTAACATATCGTCTACTTTTTTTATGCTGCTTATACGTATTATTAACGCTGAATGAAACAACGTATTTTATTTTGTCTGGGTATTTTACGTAGCAGCTGGAAGGCAGAGGTAGCCAGCATAAACCGTTCAGAGAAGATCGATGCGCACAACAGCTTAGCTTCTGTGCAGGCTGAACGTAACCAAACGACTTAATTAGCTTCTGTGCTGGATCTAACTCATCACTAAAATCACCGATCGGAAGATAGCAACTTAAGCAAAACAATGTCTGTTACAATCCGGGATATTGCTATTGCATGTCGTCTAAATGCTTTATAGTTCTAAATGGTGCCTCACGTATATCTTCTGATAATCAACCAATTGAAAGAAAGGCGTTCTGTTATTTGTTATTTGTGATTCATATACGTGACCAAAACTACAAGCCCTCCTGAAAAAAGAGAAAACCATTGAAATAACTGTTTTCGAAGTTTCAAGTTATCACCAATTATAGCATTTAATGAAATCTAAATATTTAATGCAGATTCAGATTAAGTCCAAATGCATTACTTTATTTACCTTGTTAATTTCTAATATTTGATATATTTAAGTGAACTTAAGGCAAATGATTCTATATTAATATGTAGAAGTTTTTCTGGTGTGCAGCATTACATACTACTTTTATTTCACGCTTTTTATACTTTCTGCTTTTTTATACTTTCTGCTTTTGCTTGCACTGGTTAATTGTGATTTTCATTTATGATATATCACCTAGATGAACACAAAAGTGCTTTATAGATCCTATCATTTGATATCTATTCATTTATATCAAAAGATTCACCGAAAAGGTCCACAGGCGAATTAATGTACGGTGAAAGGATACTTGGTCCCAGATCGATCATTACGTGTGAGCTTTCATATAAATTTATGTCGAAGAGGAGTTTTTACTAAAAATTTATTGCAGCCTTTTTTTGTTTTATATACCCCATTTTCAAGATCCTTGTCTGAAATCGACGGACATTTTTTTCAAAAGATTGTTCGATTAATTGAATATTTTAATACTTTAAAATTATGACATCACTTCTTGCAAAATATTTATTTAATGATGAAAATGTCATTTTTAATTTGATTAGGAAATATACAGAAACAGTCAAGAATTATTTAAAAATATGTGTGTAAACTATGTACGAAGAGAATATTGGTATGTGATTCCCCTTTCCAATAGCAGTAGACATGTTTCGCTCTTCTTACTCATCGGTATTACAAGCTGGAGAAAGGGATGATATCGCAATGAAGCGTTTTACCAATATATTCGATAAGTTATTTGTGGATTAAGGCTACAGGTGATAAAACGCACTATCTCTTTATGGAAAAACTAGTTCAAAATGTGAAATGTTTTGCGAATTACCGCACATTTGGCGTTTAAGTCATTTATTAGAATATTAGTATTTATTGAATACCATAAACTTCAACAGGAAAATATGTAATGAGTGCAATCTTCACATGTCGGAGTAACTCTGGTATAATCCTATCACTAAAAAAACGTTTGAGATACATCAACAAGTATTTCCATCTGAATGACAACCGACAAAAATTACAAAACAATAACAAAAAGTATAAACTTCGTCCTTAAATATAAGTACATTTTATAAATATGTCTTCAATATGACCGCCAACGTCCTAATAATAAGACGGCTATTTACATGTCATTTATAATACAAATTTTATATACTCATGGTTAGAGCCCGTATCTCAGATATTTCCAAATTGGGATTCTGAATTACACGATACTAGTGATTTGATATAGAGTAATTTTTCCATTTCATTATTAGTAAACTATTTTATTATTAATTGTAAATCACAAAAAAAGAGAACAGTTGTACTTTTGTAAAGTTACAGTTAAAAACAGCGGCCACTAACTTTTATTGCTACACAAGCCCAAACATCGTTAAATATATTATTTTTTTTAATCATAATAAAATTCCATGCGAATGTTTATTGAAATGTTTACGTTTTCAACAGATAACCCTGACCCTCGAGACTATTGAAAGATAATTAGTCATATTATGTAGTGTTATTTGTGCGCTGGCTTAATGTTTATAGTAAAATTTAACTAAGTAATGTTAATGTATCCCTTTATGCCCAAATATTGCACATTTTTAATATTATTTTTTGCTTTTGTTATCGACATCAAATGCGCCGGGCTCGATTACCGTTCAGCTGAGAAGGTTGTTTGGGTTATGGAACCTCTCTCGGAGCCTTTAGGAGAAAAACAACGACGGTTGCCGACGGTGACCGTGTAATAACTTATTGTTAGATTTAAGTCTAATAAGTGTTGCAAAAATATAGACCTGTATATCTTGTGTAATACATTAATATTTGTTCATTAAGTTGTTTCTTATTTATTTATTCGTTCATCAATTTACACTTCCTTCGACCTAAATCCGATTTGTACTTATACGTAACTAGTTAACACCTGCGACTTTGTCCGCGTGGAATTCGGGACAAAATATTAAAAGAAGTTTTGTGAGTACGCCTTCCGTCCATATCTCCCATAGCAGCTGAGATAGTTAGCATTTTGTATTGAAAGTGAGTCCAAAAAATGCAATATTTCAATCCCTATTGCAGATTCGAACTTCTTTTATTCGATTTGTCATTAAAAAATCCCTCTATTTCCATATACGCCGAGATATTTAGCATTTTATGTTGAAAATTAGAGTTGAAAGAGGTGAAAATTTAACTTCTTTTATTCGATTCACCAGAAAAAAATACTGTAGAATAGTGTGGTTCTAGAGAAAAATCAACCCTCCCATAGATTTATCAGTTTTATAATTTTGACACGACTGGTATAGCATTTATGATTTAAGAATCGTCCGACTTAGCTCAATTTTTTCGATGCCTTTCATCGATTTAACAATCTACTGATATCACTTACTTTTTTGCGGTGCCTTTTGTTTATAGATATTTTTATGGGTAACTTTCGTGAGAAAATCAAGTTCATATCATATTGGGATTAGGAAATATTGAGGAGCCCGTGAAAATACATTTGACAGACAGTGACAGTGTTGTACCCATCACTACGTACAATCTCGTTCAGTTGAATCGGCAATAAATCACAAAAAGTGGTAAGAATTTCTATACTTTCGTACTACCTCCCATGCCACTTCTGACTTTTACGTCAGTGTCATCCGAGATACGAGTTCTACTTATGGTTGTATAGGATGTATAGATAGAAGCTAAATTATAAGAGAAATCCTTTTTTTTTACTCATTGATGAATTACGGCTGGCAATGAGATAATAATAGTTAAGTGTATATTATTTCTTTTTCTGTTATAGCTGCTAGATAAAGAAATACTAATACGGTATATTTTTTATCTGATTTAAGGTTTTTGAACATATAATTACCTCTAATAGAGACATGCATAGAAAAATTAATAAGAGAAATTAGATATTATGGATAATGGCGCCGGAATACTAATTGTGAAAGCTAATGTGGTAGCTACAAGTTCATATAATTGGTTGCGTGTTGTTTACAATTTATAACAATATCTATTTTAGAAATTGTACATCACCGCAACGTGTAATTTGTTATAAAACTACACACTTTAGATTTCATCTAGATTAAAATATCCGATCTTAAGATTTTCCTATTATATGACCATGTCTTTATTATACTAAATTTTCATATTTATGAAAAGTTGCTGATGATTCATTATATCTACCGTAGAATCATTTATACTATGTTACTAAAATTTTAAACAAATTTATATTTACCTTAACATTTTGAATGTTTTTTTACTAATTTGAATTAATAACTGATGACACCAGCATGCGACTTTCTTTAATAAAAATTTGTCAATTTACAGATAGTAACATATAATAAAAATAATACCAAAATAAGACACCGAAGTCATAATCCTCTCACTTTATTTAATTGAGCATTAAATAATATTGCCACACACCTCATGATGATTTATAAATTTGTATCACACAAAGAGAAATGATTAGGCTTTGATTGCGATTGCCCATTAGCAAATTATTTATACCAAATAAATGGAAATCCTTCTTGAAGTCGCTGTGTATCCCATTCGCAAATTTCCGCTCGGATTTCTGGTTTTTGCCTTATTCAGTGCGAAGCAGGTATACGCAACGTCAACAAGAAGAAATTCATGTAGAGTCTTATCCTTGTTAACGTTGCGTATAGCTGCTTCGCACTGAAGAAGGCAAAAAACCAGAAAACGGTCTACAAATGGTATACACGATGAATTGAAGAAGGATTTCCATCCATTTGGTAAAAGTTTACTAATGGGCAATCGCATTAAAGGTTAATCACTTGTTTTTGTATGATACATGATTAAAGCTAGCCGAGGTCACCCGGCCGACAGAGCCGTCATATGACTCATATGTTTGTTTACATCATATCATAATACTTGAGTAAGTACAATAAATGGAAATAAATTTTAACAATAATGTTACATTTTATAAAATTTTTTATAAAACTCACCCTTTTAAGCAGATTTAAGCAGTAGTTTGGCTGTCGTCATCACAAAGTGGGGAAGATCTATAGTATAATTGCATCAGGTATGTTTCTACAGCTGTCTCCGTCAGCGATGTTCGCTTTGGTGAAAAAATATGTTTGTATTTTGAAAATGACCGTTCGACGTCTACGAATGTAATACAGGCATAAGTTAAACAATCTGTGAACTCACTTAACGAAGTTGTAGATGCACCATCACAAATTTGTCTTAATTTGCTAAAATCAGGATCTTTCTGTAATACACTCTCGAATTTTTCACTAACGCGATTATTTTTTGCGTCATTTATAGCCTGTAGCTGTGTATTTACGTCGTCCACTATTTGCAGCGATTCCACTAACGACAACGAACTATTTTGCAATTTTTCTATTGCGTCGTGTAGTCCTCTATAATTGTTATTAATAGTTTTTAAATCTGTTTTAAGGGAAACGTCTTGAAAGCTTGTCTGGCTTTCCCTAATAGCTGCAGCCTCGTTAGGATTGAACTGTAGTATCACAGCTTTTATTTGTTGAAAATATTCAGCATAATAAAAAGCCGCTTTCAACCACGTTCCCCAACGTGTAAGAATCGGCTCTGGTAGTTCAGGGATACCAGAACACTGTCTGTGAAATGCTCGAAGCCGTTTAGGAGATTTGAGAAATACTGTATTTGCTATTAATGCATCTACCTCTGGAAAACATTTTCGAATCATTTGTGCCACAAGATGTAAGGCATGCACTTTACACGTAACATGTAAAAACCTACAATCGTCTCTTTGAAGAAAACGGCCCACTAAACACATTGTTGCATCACAATCAGTCACACACATCAATACTTGACTTGTTGAAAGTTCAAATTTTTCGAATGTCTCCAACACCACACGCGAGTTACACGTTGTATAATTACACATTTATGCTTACGTATGGAATTTGATACCTCTTTATCTATTTGCATTATTTTCAACTGTAGAACTTTATTACGATTGTAAGTTAGTTATTAAAACAGCATTGTATCGTACACTTGCGTTTTACTTTAACTCGTGTTAAATAAAAATATTTCTTTTTAAAAAATTAAATTTAAAGATCTATTTTATAACTGGCGCAGTCTTTCGAGTCGGACGGGTGGAGTGTATCGAGTGCATCGATTTTACATTCAGTTCAGTGATTACTGTGATTTGTGTATCGAGTGCATATCGATTTCACGTTCAGTTCAGTGATTAACCATCCGAAGACACCTTTTCGCTGCAAGAAACCGCTCAGAGCCTAGAAGACTCAAATCGTCATCTGGTTCAAAAGAAGACTAGGATAAAAATCTCCGAAGCTTCACCGTAGATTAAGAAAAAACAACATTTCACAACAAAATCATAAGGATTATTTCAAGATTTCAGCTACACCTCTACTTTAGTTATAAGAAACTTTACATAGGAAAAAAGAGTGGACATGATAAAAATTTGGTGAGTAAAATTGCTCAAATTTATTTCCTAAAAAAATTATTTTTTCAATAACCTCTCCGCTTACATAAGCCCTTAAATATTCTATAATCAGTGGCATAGCTTTAAAATAAAGTTATTTCCCACTGCACCGAATAATAATTATAAATAATATTTAAACTTATGACAGACATTGATCAAATAACGGACATATTAAACAGCACTATATTATCGACGGGAAACACCGAAAATATCCAACAAAAACGAATCATGGCAACATTTAGAGATCACATCGACTCTGTTCCAACTTTTAATGGTGATCAACGAACTGTAGGCATTTTTGTAACGACAGCTCAAGCAACAATTGACCGATTGAAAAAACCAACTGATGAAGTTTTCAATGCCACCTTATTTCAAGCAATTAAAAATAAACTCGTCGGCCCAGCTCAAGCAATAATAGCAACAAATCCAATCATCACATGGGAACAAATTAAAGAAGAAATAAGAAGAAGATTTGGAGACCAACGTACAGAAAATACTCTTACAACAGAACTTTTAACTTTGACCCAACAACGCAATGAAAAACCTCTAGAATTTGGGGAAAGATGTAAAGATCTTAGAGATTTAATTATCTCAAAAATCGCAATCACAGAAGTACCAGCCATTTTAATATATAAAACCACAATGTTTAGTGATATTGCATTACAAACATTTCTCAAAGGAATACATCCCGAGTTAAGTCGAATACTCAGGTGCAAGTCTCCAACAACCCTTGAAGAAGCACTCCGAATGACTATGGAGGAAGAAAACTATTCTTATGTAAGAAATCACTTTACAGCAATGAATAGTAATGCACAGAAAAATAATCAAAAACCCATAGCAAGACATCCTCAAGTTAATAGAAATCATTCTACAACGCAACCACCAACATATTCTAATTTTAATACATTTCAGCGACAACCAAATTATTTTCCAAATTATATGCAATCAAATCAGCCACAAAATTATTTTCCAAATTATTATCAATCAAACCAATCACAAAGGTTGCCTTGGAACTACAGATTTCCCAATCAATCGATAAATCATAATAATCAAAATTTCCAATCACAGTTTAATGCAAGAAATACTAATGTTTTTAAGCCAAATCCCAACAAAGTATTTCCGAAACCTACACCAATGGACACATCTTCAGGTAATACAAAAAAAATAAATCCTTCTTCGAATTTACGAAGACAATTTCAACCACGACCTACTTTTACGTCAGAAGAACTTTATTACCAAGAAAACCAAAATTATCCAGAAGAAAATTATGAAAACGATATACCTGAAAATTATATGTGTTATTATGAAAATGAAAACCCTAATGAATACCAGGAAGATATATATGAAAATTTTGAAAAAGAATCGCAAGAAACGACTGTACAAGAAGTACAGATGGATCGAAATGAAAATTATCAAAATTTTCGGGAAGCCACAACCTCACAAATGCCAACGTAGAACTAAACAACATCGACAATAATAATAACCTTCCAGTTATTTTCATACCCGAAATAGAAGCAAAGTTTCTAGTGGATACCGGATCAACTAAAACACTAATAAAACCAATTCTCGCACAAAATTACTACAAAAATTATATCGAGGAAACACCTTTTGTAATAAACACAGCACATCAACAAAGTCTACATAAACATAGTATTACTATACCTGTTTGGGATCTTTTTAATGTTGAAGGACAGCAAAAATTTCATTTATTCGATTTTAACCCTAAATATGATGGACTAATAGGAATTGATTTTCTACAAAAACTTCAAGCTAACATCGACCTTACGAAAAATGAATTAATTACGCCATATGCAAGAATACCATTGAAAAGCTTGCAAGATGGGACACCTGGTATACAAATGGAATATCAGTACAGAATTCCACCAAGATGTGAAAAATTAATAAAAATACCAACCGATATAAATACCGACAAAGGATATATAAACCATATGCAATTTAAAAATGGACTCGAAATTCCTTCTTGTCTTGTAACGTCAAAGAATTATGAATGCTTTACTACAATTTTAAATACCTCAAATCACAATTTAGATATAAAATTTAAGGAACCATTCAATCTCTTAGAAATAGAAGAAAATATCGAAATAAACCATCAAGAAGAACCATGTCAGCCACCCACATATCATGATAACATTCTAAAACAAAATTTAAAAAATCTTAGGTTAGATCATACCAATCAGGAAGAATACGATGCAATAAGAAAACTCTGTTACGAATTTCGCGACATATTTCACTGTAAAGAAATACCATTAAGCTACACCGGAGAAATTAATCATGTTATAAGAACAACAGACGAAAAACCAATATACACAAAATCATATAGACTACCACCAATTCACAATGATGAAGTGAAAAAACAAATAAACAGTATGTTAGAACAAAATATAATTAGAGAGTCCATTTCACCCTGGTCATCTCCAATATGGGTGGTACCCAAGAAACTAGATGCATCGAATGAGAGAAAATGGAGACTGGTTATTGATTACCGCAAGCTGAATGAGAAAACCATCGAAGACAAATTTCCAATTCCCAATATAGAAGATATTCTGGACAAATTGGGCAGAGCCAACTACTTTACGACACTCGACCTTGCGAGTGGATTTCATCAGATTTTAGTCGACCAAAATAGTATAGAGAAAACTGCCTTTTCAACACCTCAAGGACACTTCGAATTTTTAAGGATGCCGTTTGGCCTGCGAAATAGTCCAAGCACATTTCAACGTACAATGAATCATATACTACGAGGATTAACTGAACAACAATGTATGGTATATTTAGACGATATAATAATCTTCTCAACTTCATTGCAAGAACACATAGGACGCTTAAGAAAAGTATTCGAGAGAATAAGAGCTGCCAACCTTAAGGTACAACTAGATAAGTCCGAGTTTTTACGCACTGAAGTTAATTATTTAGGACACATTATAACGCCACAAGGAATAAAACCAAATAACGAAAAAAATCAGAGTTATAGAAAAATACCCAATACCTAGTACCACAAAAGAAATAAAATCCTTTTTAGGGTTGCTAGGCTATTATAGAAAATTTATCAGAGACTTTGCAAAATTAACCAAACCGTTGACAAAGTGTTTAAAAAAAGGAGCCAAAATTGAACATACTCAAGAATTTGTTACAGCTTTCAACAAATGTAAAAAAATTTTATGTCATGACCCAATACTTCAATTTCCTGATTTTAGTAAGGAATTTAACCTGACTACTGATGCTAGCAATATGGCACTTGGTGCCGTCCTAAGTCAGGGGGTGCCGCCAAATGACAAACCAGTGGCGTACGCTTCCAGAACCTTAAGTGACACCGAAACCAGGTACAGCACCGTGGAAAAAGAACTATATTGCATACTTTGGGCCTGCAAGCACTTCCGCCCTTATTTATTTGGGAGAAGATTTAAAATTTACACCGACCATCGCCCATTGACTTGGTTGTTTTCACTTAAAGATCCGGCCAGTAAACTCGCACGTTGGAAAATTAAACTTCAAGAATACGATTTTGAGGTAATCTATAAAAAAGGATCACAAAACGTAATTGCAGATGCCCTATCACGAATAACCGTTCACTCAATGACCGTACAAAATACCAGCAAAGACACAGATGATGTATCAATAATACCACAAATCGATGATATTGATCTTGCCAATGCCTTACGAGATATTTCAGATATTACAGACAATCCCAATATCGAACTCGAAAATGAAGAAATCGATAGAATAATACAAGACCTAGAAAATATCACACAAACTGCACATACGACCGCTAATGATGAACCCACCAGAAGCATAGAAATTGTAGAAAGTATAATAAATTCGAAACCAAATCAAATAATTGTCACTACAGGATTTGGAAACCGAATTCGTACAAAAAGAAACAGGCTAGAGGGTAAAGACTTTATCGAAACACAAATTCCTAAAGATGAGAACTATAATATTATCCTAAACTTTCTTAAAGAGTACACAACAGGAAAGAAAACATACCATATGTGGTTTGACCAAGAAAAAATGTACCAAGACTTTACTAAAGTTTATGTCGACAATTTCTCAGACAGTGGACCTAAACTAGTTAGATGCACAAAAAAGGTAATAAATGTACCAATGGAAGATAGATTACAGGCTATTAGAAATTACCATGAAAGTAAAACGAACCATCGAGGCATTTCAGAAACATTAACAAGATTAAAAGATAAATATTATTGGCAAAACCTTCAAAATGATGTGACACGATATATAAATAACTGCGAAAAATGTCGTAGTAGCAAGTATGAAAGACATACACCTGCCATTAAAGATTTGTTGACACAAACATTTCTAAAACCTTTTGAAAATTTACACATAGACACCTTCGTAGTGGATGGCAATTCATATTTAACGATAATTGATTCATTCTCAAAATTAGCTCAGGCTTATAAAATATTAGGGAAAAATGGAACAGAAATAGCAGAAAAACTATTCGATTTCATTAAACACTATGGATCGCCCACGCAAATCACCTGTGATGGAGGTTCAGAATTTTCTAACTCAGTCGTAAAAGAATTCCTAGAAGCACATAAAATTAAAACACATGTAACGACTCCAAGACACCACGAATCGAATGCGTTGATTGAACGGCTGCACTCAACGTTGCTAGAACATTATAGATTATTAGATGGATCGGCAGATGACAGAATACAACAAGCCATTATTGCTTACAATAATACTATACATACATCAACGGGGTTAACACCTCTAGAAACAGTGCTAGGACACACCGCCTCAAGAAACCCTTTTGATATGCTGTACACAAAGCAATACTACCAAGATTTGGTGAACAAGCATGTTAAAACCATGGAAGAAGTTTATAATAAACTTCATGACAAATTACATCAAGAAAAAACAAAGAGAGTCCAAAAACAAAATAAGGAGGACACTGTGTTTAAAGTAGGAGACACGATATATACTCGGATTTATAATAGAAATAAAACAGTTAAACGTTTTACAGGACCTTGGAAAATAATAAAATTACTAGAACACAATAAATGTAAAATAGAACATTTAAAAAATAAAAAGAACAAAATAGTACATTTAGCTGATATTAGTCGTCCTGTTTCAGGATCGCCGCCATCACCATCAGCACAGTAACGGCTATAGTTGATATACAAGAAATTAAAGAAAATGTAGGATTATTACCGCTTAAAGTAGGAAACGCAAAAATAATTGAGAATAAATGGACGCTTACGCAAATATACAATTTATCGCTTATTTTAGAAGAATTCGAAAGATTAGTTGCTACTAAAAATCAGTTAGAATTAGCTTATAAAACATCCGATCAAAACTACAACGTAGAAACTCATAATTTCAGAACTGTAATAGAACATCAAATAAAAGAAGTGACTGAAATAATAGAAGAACTGATACCAACTGCACCTAGAAGTAAACGTGGATTAATAAATGCCCTGGGTAGTGCAATTAAATTAATAACTGGTAATATGGACGCAGAAGATGCAAAACAATTTCACACAAAAATTGAAGAACTCAAGAAAAAATCAAAGAAAAATAATAAAGACCGAAAAAGAAGCCATCTCGCTTACCACAAGAGCACTAAACAATTTTAACAAAACTATCGATGGATTAATACACAATCAATATACATTAGAGCGAAAAATCAATCAAATTACAGAATATTTGAACGCAAAAAATTTTATGAGAGAGAAACTACATCATATGCATGTCACTCTTATAGAAATGATAAACTCTTTGAACGAAATGATACGGGTTTTAACAAATATACAAACAGCTGTATCATTCGTAAAATTAACTTTCATGCATTCGAACATTTTAACGCCCAAAGAACTTATGGATGAGTTAATCGAAATTAAACCAGAAATATATCCATATAAATTTCCACTGGAACCTCAACTCCAGAATATACCAACATTCGAAAATCTCATATCAATAAAAGCCTATTCTATTAAGACACAAATAATATTTTTAATAGAGGTACCGCTAGTTTCTGACACCCTGTATAACTTCGTAAGAATATATTCATTACCTATTCTCTTACCTAGTTCAAATATTTATCAACTTATCATCCCCACATATAATTCCCTCCTAATCTCCGAGCAATTTTACACAATACCAAAAAATTGTAAAATTATGGAGGACGAAAGTTACATATGTGAAAACAATAATTTACTCCCTAGTAATGAAGAATCGCCCTGTATAATCCAACTGTTAAATGCATATAGAAATATGACGTCCTGCAAGCCTACCAGATTTCAACTAACGAAGAACATCTTCACGAAGATCAACAAGAACACATGGATACTTGTTCTAATTAGCAAAACAAAAATTCAGACTCATTGTTTAAATGATTTTAATAATCAGATTATTCAAGGAACATTTATTATCACTATATCAGATAATTGTTATTTGCAATTTAATAATATCACTCTAAAAAAATCAAGACTCCTTAAATAAAGTCAAATTATTAGACATTCCAACTTTTGATTTCAAAACAAACTTGAAAACTAGTAAAGCCCTTCAGGCAGTCAGTTTAGAAAATATTTTATTAGACAACAATCTAGACGTCAAGAGAAGCCTAATGAAACTTGAAGAGGACCTATCGGAATATGAAGATTTGCCCATTTTCCATGGACCTAACATTTGGACAATTGTATTATATACTGTAATTTTTGCAATGTGTCTATTTTTTGGTTACAGGCTTTATTTAAAACGTAGATCAGCCAAAGACAGAAGAACTGCCACGAACACCCCAGACCTGGCAGAACAACCCCCAAACAACTTGAATCTACCCTAGGTTCCACTCAAGGGATGGTGGAGTTACACGTTGTATAATTACACATTTATGCTTACGTATGGAATTTGATACCTCTTTATCTATTTGCATTATTTTCAACTGTAGAACTTTATTACGATTGTAAGTTAGTTATTAAAACAGCATTGTATCGTACACTTGCGTTTTACTTTAACTCGTGTTAAATAAAAATATTTCTTTTTAAAAAATTAAATTTAAAGATCTATTTTATAACTCGCGTAATTATTTCGCCAGTACACGCAGTTAGTCTTTAACTAGCTAGTAAAAGTGGAAATGTTGGTTTAAGAGGACCCAGTACACGTACTATAATATTTAAAATAGAAGTTTTTTTACAATCTGTCGTCTCGTCAATACATAACCAGAGCCGTGTATTTTTTAATCCACATTTAGTTTTTTTACAATCTGTCGTCTCGTCAATACATAACCAGAGCCGTGTATTTTTTAATCCACATTTAATCCTATTTACAATGTCTTCACGAACAGCTGGAATATATCTACGTAACGATGTACGACTTGGTAAGTTCACCTGGGGATTGTATTTATTCCAAAATTTCCGAAATGGTTGTTTATCCAGTATGTGTAGCGGAATATTACAGGCTATTAACATTAACAATAAATCAAACATAAACTGAGTTGTCAAAGGCATGCCATTTTTTTTATTTTGATGTTGCACGGTATTGATATGACGACGACAATCTGTTTTGTGCGAGCACATTAAAGTCTTGATTGCAAAATTTACAAATTATTTTGCATCCGTCATAGAATAAATCCGGAAATTTACCGATAAATTTATTCACTGTATCCGCGTACGATCGTTTTTTTACCCTTTGGCGCGTTTGACATTATGTATAATTTATAAGTGCAACCTCACGCATTAACCTTTCAAATAAGACTGCAGCGTAAATCACTTCTAAATCGGCACGTGTGACGCCAGCGGAAGACCGTGGCTGTACTCCATCCACCTCGGCCAGCTTTATACATGATGCAAATACACTGATAATATGCTAATGCGCATGGAGGCGTGGCTTTCAATCCTAAACGTGCCGTCAGTAGCGAGAAAATACCGAACTTTCGTAATCGCTTTAAAATGTTCTGCACTTCATTAACAATAATTTAAAATAATATAGGAAATTTAATAAATAAATTTTTATTTTAAATATACATATTGTACAAATATCAAAATATTTCAACTGAACTTGCTTGCGAACATAATCTTATAATTTATCTACGTTTAGCAGAGCAAATCTTTTAGCAGTTAGCTGCGATTTTCACAAGAAATTGTGCTGTAGTGAGGAAAATTGAAGATTTGCAACTTCTTGCTCCCTGCATAATAAAAAACGGTAGAAATTTTCTTAGTATGGTAAAATGGGGATAGTTTTTAAAAATGATTGTTGAATTTAGAAAATATAATTACACACACTAATATAACAAATAGTGTAAATTACTTATCTTGTCAATGACATTAAAAAGTGATCATATTTTTTAGAAAGATTGAAAATTGCGAATATGTATCTTTTATTCTTTTTTGGTTGTGTCTCTATTATTAAGGCACATTTCTCAAATGCTTTTACACCATTCTCAGATCCACAATATTCAACGGGTATTCTACAGCAATATTTAAACGTTTAATTTTGGATTTCTCTACCGTCTCTTTCAAAACAGTTTGCCCACTTTGACTTTTGATGTGGGGAGTTGTAAGTCTGTGCAGGATCGACCGATGGAATCTATATTCTCTTTGAGCCACCCTCTGGGAGATTCCATTTTTTACGTCCCTTATTGCATTCTGCAACATCTCTGGGCTATGTTTGGCATAAGTTTTCGCGCCAGTATTGTCTCTATTAACCATGAAAAAGCTCTGAAAATTAGTTTCTTGTAAAATTTATTTCGAAATTTATTTAAAAAATTTTCCAATTTTTTTATGCCATAATCAAGAGAGATTATTTTAAGTTTTATGGTAAAAGTGGTTTGTTTGTTAGAAAAAAATTGAAAAAGAATGCTAATTAAAGTTTTTTGAGCTACCTGTTTGTTGGTGAAAACACCACTCTTTTCAAAGGCGTGTGCAAAACTAAATAATTCCCAATAATAAAACAGATGTAATAGTATAGAATGCTAGAGACCTAAGAATAGATACTATTTATGGAAGAAAAATAATGTGTTTATTGTTCCCATCACTATTACCAACCCTTTTGCCTCTCCTGAATTCTGTTTTCCATACACTAGTCCCTATTGGTTCCATTTACAGGTAGTAAAGTTTTATTGTTTCATTCAGATTATCTAAAAATATATTTCACATTTTATGCCTTTGTCACTAACAACAGGCTTATCCATTGGACAACTTTATTTTCAAATTTGAATAGATAGATTCTTAGAAACGGACATCTACAAGCATTGTAGAATGGAAAGAAAAACCTTTTATTCTTTGTTGGAGGATGGGGAATGTATTTATTACTAAACAGTCTTTTTTTTTCGAATTCCATATATATATTCATAATAAAAAAATTATACCTAATATCAGAGGCTGGGCCAAATATGTTACCATTTAATACCGCACTCCAATTTTGCTCAATTATGACCTGGTAGTATCGATTTATTCGCTCGAATCGGCATATTATTTTTGTTTTAATAATTGATCTTAATTAAAAGTAAAATTCAAACAATCTGTAAATAATATCATACACAATTCACTGTTTCACAAGATCTTCGTTTTTCGAAAAATGAAAATACCCTTATATCAGTTCCCATTGGTTATCCGATTATAATTTCTACAACCAGCTACAGCACAATTTTGCATATTTAAAATACACAATAGTTGTCTTAACAGCACCGATTACTACTTGACACTAAAACAATGACAACCTCATAATTTCAATAATTTAAATTTCGGGCAAATCATCCTCGGCGCTGAGGTCATCTGCAGAAGTGTGCGAAATTCGGTCGCCGGATTAGCATTTGTATCATGGTATGATACAAATTTATAAATCATCAAGAAGTGTGTGGCAAATCTATTTAATCTTGGTACCTTATTTAGGTATTATTTTTAGTAATTATTACTATTTGTAAATTAGTCTTATCCTCTCTGTTGGAGTACGATATCAAATCTGAAGCTGATTCCATGAAAGAGTTTAATCCTCTCTTTGTAGTTTCGCTCGATTCTGACGACGAAAGCCTCGCAAACCTGGTCCAACGAGGACATCGAAGGGAAGCAGACTGCATTAAATTACATTATTAGTGCATGTGGATTAGGCCTGCTTTGAATATCACAAAAAAAGCCTCCAAGTCTGCGACGTTTGCTATTTATATAATGCCTTTAAATGTGGAACGCAAAAACCCGCTTAGTCATTTGACAACTGACAATCTGAAACACTTGGTGAACATTTTTATTTTAGTAACTTAGCTGGTTTTTGATATCTGTGATTCAATTATTAATGTAATATTATACAGACAATATTCGTGAAATTATAATGTGATAAACTATGATCTGTGTCGATGCCGAAATAAATCGGGAATATGGTGTGATATGGTACTGGACAGAAGATCTTAGTTAGTTGTTGCTGGTATGATGGACAATTGCATTAGGTCGGTTTTTCAACATAAAATGCAATTATTAAATTAATATCAAGAATGAAATACAACAAATAAAATTATCAACAATACAACGGAGAGGAATAAATTATGTTATACACAACACGAGGCATGACAATAGACTAAAATCAAATGTTACTCTTTGCTAAAATAGTAAACAACTCTCGCTTACGTATTTGGGTATTTCTCTACCTGACACCGCCCTTGACTTGCGAGCCGATTTGCCATCTTCTACTTATAAGTGTTTAATTGTGATTATAGTTAAGACAGTCATTAATCTATTGTTCTTAATCATTAATTAATTAATAAAATAGTAAGTAAGTGTTATCTGTACCTTCAATCAACGAATCCATGGTATGGGGTGTTTGTGGGAAGAGCAAATAAGTGACAATATCATTTCAAAAACTGTGAAATGTTTAAAAAGCGAACTAACACAGAGGCACATAATCCAAAACGTAAAAAAAATTCATCAGGTATACTGAAATATTTCCATGCTCTTTAGTATGAATATTAAATAAAAAACTATTATTTCACATTCTTATTATTTCTAATAGCTTGCATTCTTCCCCGAGCTAATTTGTTCTATAAAAATTTCCACATATAAGTACTGAAGATGTTTTACTGCACGTTGTTTGTTTGTAACATGTAAAGTGATTTTTACCTCGAGAAAATTGAAATGCACACAGAGATGCTGTTCAGATTTACCTAAAAGCAACGCCTTATGTAGGTTGTAACTTTAACTTCAAAGGTAATTCGAATTCCATGCACAATGCACTCTCATAAATAATATGTTTATGCACAAAGCTGTAACGTTCTAGTTAGAAGTTTGATTATATTCTTTGTGTCTCACTGACATTTTTCTACATTTTGTATATCAATTTTTACATAAATTATTTTTCAGGGACGAACATGATCAATATATTTTTATCTACTCCTCTTTTAATTTGAGAGTATGTGTGTTAATTTTACGAAATCTATTTGTTGACATTTTTTATTTAATTAAAGTCAGTAGCAGCTCTAAGGATATTTCGCAAAGAATCAGATACATGTTTCTTTTCTTCACTCACTGTTGTATCGCATATTTCTACTACCAATTTATTATCGTTTACCTCACTTGTTTACAACAGTTTGAGTACGAAATAATCCACAATTCTTTTGCATACATACAACGTTACTAAAGACCATTGGAAATGAATAAAAACGAGAATAAAAGTAACGTACCAAATTTTGTTTAAAACTACTTAAAACAATTAACGATAAGCAAAGACCGACAACTGCTATATCAAAAAGCTTTTTCCTTGTGTCATGTAGATACTGTAACGAAGTGATTTTTCCGTGAATAATTCTCTGTTGTAGTAGGACCTAAATGGGTTCATCTTTCACTTTGGTACACCCTGTATATTATAACTAGTATTAATATTTCCTTTAAAACCGTTTTGAACCAAAATTCAAGTTCTTTTAGAAGTCCAGTATGTGGAAATAACAATTATTTAATAAAAATTGTTTCAAACCGGTTTATTTTCAGGGTAATCTTAAGTTTTTTATTATCTCAATGATATACCACTTGTTGTGTTTCTACTAAATAGCCGCCAAGTAAGAAGTTGAAGTTTGAATTTAATTTAGTTTAATTCAAAGCTGAGTTGAGAGTAGTTGTCAATGATAAAAGAGTATGCTTCTAATTTTGTTTAAATAATTTAGAGAATGAATTA
This sequence comes from Rhamnusium bicolor, assembly GCA_029963845.1. Taxonomy (NCBI): domain Eukaryota; kingdom Metazoa; phylum Arthropoda; class Insecta; order Coleoptera; family Cerambycidae; genus Rhamnusium; species Rhamnusium bicolor. Next base: position 1,071,826 of record JANEYF010004058.1, on the reverse strand, counting down.
TTGGTTGATTTATAGTAAAATATTAATCCGTGACCATTTTAAAAGATTTATTTTTGTAAATGTATTTTTAAAATTATGAGAAAACTATTCCCGACGTCGGAATATTTTATAATCATTTGTTTATGTTAAATAACGCAGGGAATTTGTTTATGCACCGTACGCCAAGCTTGATTGAAATACATTTACGACGCGCGCACCACAATTCAGAATCCTTTGAAACACGTAGACACGTGACCTTCGTATGGGGGATCTGTGAATAAAACCGCACGCACGACCCAAGAATAGACACTTCTGACAAGTGGTCATGTCCGCCGGTCCTGCCGAACAAGTAGCTCTAGAACTATAGTGTGCTCCACCGAGTCCGACAGTGGTAAGAATTATTTTTGACATATTTATTGTTGATTTCGGTGCATTTCCTTCATTTATCGTTTGTGTCTGAATTTCTGCTATATTCTCTTGTCCGTTAATAGTCTACGAATACCGAACGGCCAGAGATATACGGAAAATATCGTGGCTCATCTAGTAAATTCGGGTTACCTATTTTAACCAAGAGCATCGGGAACTTCCGGTTGTCAGTATATTATTGTGGACGTAAAGATAGGGTATTAAACTAGACCTGTGTTCTGGAATCTCATCTCAGTCATAGTCTGTGCGTGTACGGTTTTTCTCCAGAACTTTGAAAGGAACCTTACCATGCCCCGCCGTGTAATTGCCAATCCGTAGCCACTAAATCTGAGTGGTGAAACAGAAAGGCTCGCAGATAAATGTGATAACCCCTGGTTGTATCAATACCTAGTGCGCAAAATACGTTTTAACTCCGCTCGCATATCTCTGGTCTAATCAGCTCAAAGGACAGTTTGTCTTAAAAAAAGCGAATTAGTTAATTGCAGTCTAGTGCTATATCACTAGGTCAGCGTCAAGCATATCCGGACTTCATTAGTATATTCAGCACGTGAGGTTATTCTCTAGAACTTTGAAAAGAACCTCACCGTGCCGCGGGAAGTAATGTATTAACTGTTCTGTTCAACACGGGTAAGGTTTTTCTCTAGAACTTTAAAGAGAACCTCACCGTGTCGCGTGGCGTAATTTATTAACCATATCGTTTTATATTCGTATTCGTTACACACATAAGTTGCTGATCCACAGATATGGCAAGTCATATACCGTCTGTCCCTGGATTGACATCCTCCCGTTGTGTCATGCCTGCACTCCGTAACCACTAGCACCTGGATATTTCCGCACCGTCCGTCTGCCGTAATTCCGCCTTAAGCACTAGCGACCATAGAGTCACTAACCGCTTGCCGTAGACACCAGTAACAGTAGATAGCTTTCATAATGTAGCCTTATTTGAAATCACCGAATGCTTGTTTTGATAACTGCTTGTAGTAATTATCTTGATAGTGCCTGCTTATAGTAAATACAGTAGTAATACTCTCTGAAACTTCGCTGTATCATAACCTCTTGCCTGGTTCCAAGGTGCTTGCTTGTAGATCAAAACTAGTATTTACATTTCTTAATAAAGTAAATATTTTTTTTCTGTGTATTCGGTTTTTTCTGTTGTGATATCAATCGTAAATAAATAAGATTACAGTTTAAATTCTGACTATTATTTAAAGACAAAGGTATAAGTAATAAATTTGTTTGTACACCGAGAGTCATTTTCGGCAGGTAAATTTGTCTATTGTTACGCAACCGACAACCACACACAGACCGTCTGGACATTCCGTTTCTCTTCAGAGTTATCCTAACTTGTATCGTACCGCTGCCTGCTGATAGAATAAAGTGGTGTTCCTACACTTAAAACAGGAAATGGCGCTCGAGACCGTACCGAAATAATTTTCAGGTTTCTCAGAACATTTCAGTAGTAGCAAATCTTGAATCTGTTTATTGTTTCTTCATCGACATGAAATGACGCAACTATTTGGTAATTTAACCGACTTCGTATCTATTAATGTTAGCTAGATACCAATGGCGGGAAATAAGAAACGGATCACTCTGTACATTATTTTGATACGGTTTTAAATTTCACAATTACAAAACCATATCTAAACAAAAACGAAACTATTATTTTCTTCTTCTTCGTTTAAGTCATTGCATTTGATATCAATGTCTTCCTCTTCCTATCTATTAGTTGTAGCTCTTCCTCATCAAGAACATGGCGATCGTATTTTACCTGTAAAATAAATATACTATAATTGTAGGAATTTTCCAAGGATCGGTGCTAGGTCCTTTATATTTATTTTGTATATATTAATGATTTTTCTATACATGTAGAAGTAACTAATTTCATATTATTTGCAACAAGGAAGGTTTGTTTGTTTAAAAAAATGAAGATAATTATCTGCGATTCTGTTTTACATAAGAAAGTTTTTGACTAACTTGATGGTTTTTAAATTATTTTGAGAATTTAAATTATAGATATTTTACACAAATTTAGTAGCATCACTTTTTTTCTTGCGAATATCGTTAATAGTATTTATTTGGCAAACGTTCGACAAAGCTTAAGGTAATTTTTTTCACCTTTCACCGTTGCTGTAGAAAAACACAACTTTCTCAAAAATGAAGACCGATGGGAAGGAATTGTAATGAGCTGTAAAGTATAGCAGAAATATTGGGGAATCCTTGTTTTCTCTAAAGATGTGCCTAGAAACAAAAATCTTAAAATTCTAGAATGTAGATATTTCAGGGGGAAGCGATCGTGATGCTCAATTTTAAATTAAGTTTTCTAGGTAATTATTTTGTAATTATTATGTATTTATAAGTACATTTAAACCCAACTAGTCATTTTATCATTTAAAAGGGTTTTTACACCATTTTATCCTGATTATAACATGTGAAACTTGTGCGAGTGTATTTAATAAATTAAATAAATAAAAAATAAAACAACTAAGAAAATTCCTGCAGACGAATTAAATACTAATAATTTATACTAAATAACACTTATTCCAGTTAATTATAGCACGTTCTAAGAATACATCAGTTAATATGAAATATTTTTACTGTGCCATTTTCACATTATTATAAAAACACATGCCAGGTTCCCACTGATTATATCTTTTCGTTATTTAGTTGTTTTAATTGCTCTGTCTCCACATATCCAAGAAATAATTACACCCGTTTGTGACTTGTTATGGTTGACTTCAAAGCAGATGAAAGAGCATATTTAGTGTCAGTGTATTTTATTTAAAGAGTCTACTATTTCCATGCTTGTTGTGCAGTTTGAGAATTAATTGTACTAGCATTTAATTTATCATAATTAAAATTTAATAATTCAAAGAATACTATTTTTTTACTCTTTCATTGGTTGGGGAAATATATACATATACTAAAAAGAAAGAAAAAAAAATGTCACAAACATGAAAGAAAAATAACAAAAACAGGAAAGAAAAAACAAGAAAAAAAAAGGAAACAATTTTAAGAAACATCAAAAAACAAAAATAACTATTTAAAAATAAAATTCAAAAATTACAAATGCCTGGTTTTTGGCTTTTGTTACATTACAGTAAGGATGTTAATTTCTGTAATTTCTCAGTTGAAAAATACACTCGGTCAGCCCCTATTTTCGCTGCCCTTGTGACGTATCATTTCACCTGGGCTACTTCCCCTATCTTGCCATGCTAAACTGCTCTGCAGTTGGGTATGCTTGAATTAATTCCAAAATTAACAGTATATCTCCAACTATTAAAGAGAAGCCTAAGCTAGAACAAAAAAATAAGGAATGGTGTTCTATCTATTTATATTTATCTATGCATACAGCTTACGAAAATATGAACAGTAGGCTACGTCAAAATAACGCATTTTACCCCCTCCAACCGCCCTAAACGACTGAACTTTGGTAAAGCTGGGCAGTGAGTAGAATATGCTTTGAAATTGAAGGAGAAATCGTTAAAATTTCGAAAACTCAAAAAAACTTGCACGTATACTATACCCTTCACATTCCAGATTCAGAAATGAATTTACATTTTGAGAGGGTCATATATTCAAATGTCTTTCTTATTATCACTACTGTTAACTAATTTTTTTTTGTTAAATATAATGCGTTAAATCCTTAAGATTGTTGAGAAATAAAATTATTTTGGTTACATTATTTACGCCCAAATTCATCATGTAAACAATTGAGATGCTTTCGTGTAAACAATTGAGTAAATTACATGAAGTAAATTACGCACCCATATCTGATTATTCCAACCGAACACATTTTATTATAACAGGAAAAAAAGGATAATGGGTATTGCCCGCAAAAAAAGGAGGATGAATCCGTCGACACGTGTTTCTGAGTCATTACTCGTAATCATGACGGCTATAAGTTGTAAGGATAGGTACAACTTAGGTTCAACAACACAAAAAGGAAACCACTGACAGGAAGCCAGTCGCACATTTGTGGCTGCAATTAAAAGACCCCGTGTTTACAGGGCATCAGACAATATTGCCACGGAGGCAACTATAGCTACCTGCGTGGTATTCCCTACCCTCTAAACACGGGGTCTTTCAATTGCAGCCACAAATGTGCGACTGGCTTCCTGTCAGTGGTTTCCTTTTGTGTTGTTGAACCCAAGTTGTACCTATCCTTACAACTTATAGCCGTCATGATTACGAGTAATGACTCAGAAACACGTGTCGACGGATTCATCCTCTTTTTTTGCGGGCAATACCCATTATCCTTTTCTTCCTGTTACATCTCATCCCGCAGTGACCTTCTATATTTTATTATGTTGAAATCACTTGGGCTTGTAATGATAGTGCTAGAGCCGCTGCATTTTATTATGCAGAACGATTTTCCCACTATCGTCACCAGATAATAAAGTTATTTTACGCGAATAACAGCTTCTTGAGACTGGCGATTTAAATCCACGGAAAAGAAGTGTGGGACGCCCAGAGGTTTATACTATTCAACATGAAGAAGAAGTTCTTGTGTGTATCGTGTGCACTCGAAAAATTTCAGCATGATCTGAGTTGTCTCAACTCGGTACATATAATTTTAAGGACAAATGGACTACAGAGCTGGGTAGATTTTTGTAGATGATTGTTGGAGAATGTGAATTGTAATCCAGACTTTACAAGCTATATCCTTTGGAGCGACGAATCAACTTTTACCGAAGAAAATATTATTAATTTGCACAACATACATTTCTAGTCTGACGAGAATCAACATCAATGCCATCAAACAGGTTTCCAAAGACGATGGTGAATAAACTTCTGGTGCGGAATACTTGACAACTTAGGAATCAGACCATACATTTTTACTAATCGCATAACTGCTGCAAGTATGGAGAATTTTTAACTGAAGATTTATCTCTACTACTTGAAGATGTTTTTATACTGTGGTTGCCGAACAGGTATAATATTCACGTGCATATCACCTAGCTGGAGGCTCATTTATAAAATCACAAGTCCGCATTCAAGACTGAAGTTTGATTGACATCACACCATAGTCGATACGCATCGATACACGTTACGATTAAGAATGTTTATCACTACACATGTTTGGCTATCAGAGTATAATATTAGGTAGGATATTTGGTACCAACATGATGGTGCGCCGGCGCATTTTCGAATTCAACTACGTACTTTTCTAATCCAACATTTACCACAACGATTGATTGAAAGGAGGGAACAATTCGTTGGCCCCCTCGTTCACCTGACATAACACTGGTAGACTTATTTCTTTGGGGATTTATCAAAGTAAAAATGTATCAGGTACCAATTGGAAATCAGGCACCTTCCCCGAATTCAAGAAGCAATAAGATTAATATGTGGGCAATTACTGAAGATTTGTAATTATCTTTTACGATGTGCTAATTTGTGCATCAAATTTGTGATGGATTATTTGAACTTCTTTAATAAATTTAATATTACTCTTTAATTAGTTGATTGAAGATGATATTACTTTCTGAAAATCAATTTTGACTTAAAAAAATTATGAACACTTTTTATTACTTGTCTAATTTTCACTTTATTTGTTACTTTTGCAACTAGTTTCATCCTATTCGGGCATTTTCAAGTAAACTAAATTATACACAGATTTTACTTTCATTTAAATTAAATTGAACTGAATAGTAGGATGGGTCACTTTATGATTGATCATATAATTCATAATTTGTACAGATGTCTCTAAATGTAGAGGGTTTCTCAAGACAGTAAATTATATTATGGTGTGCCTTTTATTAACAGCATTAGGTTTATCTCAAGAAATTTAATAACGGAGAATTACGTAAATTCATTTGGTCATTTAATATGTTGTAATTTTTATTCTTATTTAATTTATTTATTTCTAGCGCTTCTAACTATTAGCGTGAAAAAGTTCAAACATACATTTCATTACCATAATCGGATCTATTCTCCTATTTAGTTAGCAACACTTTTTTGAAATTTAATAGGTTAGGTTAGGTTAGGTTAGGTTAGGTTAGGTTATTGTGAGTGGGTCCTTGTGGACCCTCCACTGCGGTCATTAGCAGGCCTATTGTGGCTCACTACTAATTATATTTCACCCAATAAGTTCAGTCTCTTAATGACACTGATAACTTTATTGAGTGAGAATGTATCCAAATCCTCTGGCAAAAGTTGCCCTTTGCCAAATATTGAAAATCGGATCCTCTCCATAGCGGGACACATAAGACGTGGTCTGCCTTCTCATCATCCTCCAAGCATAGATGGCACTCGGCGTTTTCCGCTAGGCCGATTTTATACAGATGATAGTTTAGTCGGCAGTGCCCGGTATATAGGCCTGTTAGAGTTTTCAAGTTTACCCTCTTTAACTCTAAAAGTTTCTTAGTTCTTCATTTCAATAGGTATTTTTTAATAGCCTTCGAATGAACTAATCCTAGTAACTCTTGCCAATATTGGAGAGTTTTCTTTTCAGCCCAGGTTGAGATAGCCATCTTGCCTGCTGCATACAAGGAGTCGGGCAGTGCATTGCTAATTGCTCCCTCAATGTTGAGAAAAGCTCCCACCACGATTTCCTTCATTTGAAGGGATTGAGTGATCTTCTCGACTAGGTTGTTTAGTGCTAGTTCTGTTGATTTTCCTGTTTGATGGACATAGTGACGGGTATTGAGGGGGTGATGGTTCAGGATGTTCCCCTGATATATCCGTCCAGCACCTTATCCAGGCCTTTCAACAGAAAAGATGTCAGGCTAATTGGTCTAAGCGATTTAGGGCTTGGTTCTTTCCTACCCACTTTTGTTATATATGCTACCTTAACCGCCGACCAACTGGATGGGATATAGTTCCATACTAGACTAGCTCTGAGTAATTTAATGAGGAATGGGAGACATATTTCCACTCCGTTTTGTAGTAGAGCTGGAAAAACTCCGTCCTCTCCTGACGATTTGAATGGTTGGAAGGATTTGATGGCACTCAATTGCCGGTAGTGTGATTACCCTTTTAGCTTTCAGCCAGTCAGTTTTATCGGGTCGTTTTAATCGTCCTTCTGACATTGACAGCTGTTGGTCATTCAGATTCAAGCACCCTGGGAAGTGATTATGTGCTAAGAGCTGTCGGGTTTCTTTTTTCAGAGTCCGTATATCAGCCATCCGGTAGCCCTAATGAGCCGAATTCCCACGTCGGCTCTCTGGAAAGAATCTTGTGGATTCTAGTACTATGAGGTAGGTCAATTATACAATTTAATATTAAAACATCATTTAGTTCTAACAAAAATATAGACAAATATCTATGCAATGCAAAACAAAGGAACTGATATTTCTATAAAATGTAGTGCATAACGGTTAGATTGCTCAGAATGTAACGCCTCATATGTAGGTCAAACGAGTAGATCGTTCGGGGTAAGATATAGAGAACATATTCATACACGAAACAACACTCCAACTTTTATAAACACCTAACAGATTCTGGGCTTACAATAACAGATTACCATCAACCTAAAATATTACATATTTGTGGGAAATTAGAAAAGTAATAAAGTGTTTATAATTTTTTAAAATAAAAATGCTCTCTAATTATTAATTATCTTAAATAAAATAATAATGTTCCAAATTATTAACTAGTTTTAATTTTGCCCTCAAAATCATGAAACTAGTGTACACCTGCATCACTCCCGCCGAAATAATTAATTCGCAACTTTCTCGCGCGGCTGCTATAGTGCACACCTGTTCTACCACACCAAACAGATCCGATAACCAGACTAAATCGAAAGTTTTTTGTTGTTTCATTTTCACTTATTTTACCCTTATAAACCCATATTTTGCGGATGGAGCGTTATTTATGATACATCCTGTATATAAAGAACATTTCTACATACAAATTTAAACGAACACTGAAGTAATGTTATAAGAGATTATTGGTATTTTAGCTGTTTGTTTCTTGAAAAAAATTAAACATTGTGCATACGAAATTAAAAAAAAATTGTTAGTGTTCGGTAGTTCAGTTGTTAGAGTATCTAGCTGGCTAGTAGATATTCCTAAGTGATATAAGTTTAATTCTACTATAAACTAATAAGATTACAGGGAGTTATTATTGTAAGCTGGAATTGTTGGAAGGTGATTAAAATACATTTTTTTTTTTTGGATGTCAGTAATGAGTAGTTCAAATAGACCTGCTTTTATATTTATAAGTCTGCAGTATATTTTAGAGGTATTATTTGAAATATCAACCGTTTAAATGGAAGATAATTGTAATAAAGCAACAATAGGGTCTGGAAAAAAATATATTGTTTCTTCTCTCATTGTTGTCTATGCAACAATGGCCGTAGGATACATCTTTGTCGTAGGTCCATAATTAATGAACTAAATGCCTAAACCCCGTGTCATATATAATTTATCGGTTTATTTTCTAAATATTCATATAAAAGCGACCAATATGAACCGTGAAAAGTTCAAGTTAGCTTTTTAATAAGACTGAAATGCAAAACGTCAAACCAAGAAACATCTGCTCCGAAAATTAAAGAAGAGAGAAGGGTTCGTAAAAGGGCATCATTTTTATACCTGTCATATCTCTATATTAAAAGCCAACAATGATTCGCATTATGGTGCGATGGTTTTATAATCAACTGTGAATTTCTATTACAAAAAATAACAGTGAATTATTTGGTTCCCTTTACCTGACACCCCTCCAATTATTATTAGGTGGGTTGCACAATATTTCATCAAGTTGGAGCCTTTAAGAAAAAAACTATAAATAACATTTGGAGAATGTGATACCTTTATTTCTAATCCATTAAAAATACATTTCTGGTAATGAAAATAAAGTAATTTACCACTTGGTGGATTATAATTTATCCTTTAGGTTGTTATGGCAAAATACCATAATTTTCGTTACTGACACTCGATTAGTATTTTTTGTTCAGATACGTTGTTGATGAAGCATCAGCAATGCATATTAATTAGTACGGTTGAAAATGTGTTTTCTGCTGAGGTTGGGATTTCGCCGAGAGTTAGTTATAGGATGTAGTCGATTTGGTTTCTTACAAATATTGGAAAAAAAATCAAATATGGTATGATCCAGCTTTTTATTATGCTGAATTTTTACAACAAATAAAAGCTGTTATACTACAATTCAATCCTTGCAGCCTCATCGCAATATTTTTTAAAGCTATTTCAACGGAAATATCTTCGAATTTTGTCTGGCTCTCCTTAATAGCTACAGCCTCATCTGGATTGAATTGTAGTATCACAGCTTTTATTTGTTGGAAATATTCAGCATAATAAAAAGTTGCCTGCAACCATGTGTCCAACGTGTAAGAATCCACTGTGGTGGTTCAGAAATACCGGGACACTTGCTATGAAATGCACGGAGACGTTTAGGAGATTTGAGAAACACTTTTTTTGTACTTACTATTAATGCATCCAGCTCTGAAAAACCTTTTCGAATAGTTTCTGCTACAAGATGTAAAGCATGAACTTTACCCGTAACATGTATAAACCTACAATCTTGTTCTTGCAAAGAACGGCCTACCGAACGCATTGTCACGGCGCCATCAGTCACATACATCAACACTTGTCTTTTTGACAGTTCAAATTTTTCTAACGTCTCCAGCACTACCCTGGTAATTGTTTCGCTAGTACACTGACTTAGTCTTTTGCTAGATAGTAACAGTGGAACTGTCGGTTTAAGAGGGTCCAGTACCCGTACTATAACATTTAAAATAGCTTTTTTTTTACAATCTGTTGTCCCATCAACAGATAACCACAGCCGTGTATTTTCTAATTCACATTTCATCTTATTTAGCATGTCTACGTGTACAGTTGGTAGATAGTTACATAACGTTGTGCGACTTGGTAACTTCACCTGAGCATTGTATTTATTCCAGAACTCTCGAAATGGTTGTTTATCGAGTATGTGCAGCGGAACATCACAGGCAATCAGCATTAATAGTAAATCAAACATAAACTGTGTTGTCGAAGGCACGCCATTTTTTTTATTTTTATGGTGTACACTTTTTACGTGAAGTCCACAATCACGCTTATCCCAACACATTAAATCTTTCTCGCACACTTTACAAATTATTTTAGCACTATCATAGAATAAATCCGGGAAATCACCTATGAATTTACTCACTTTGTCAGCAAATGGCCGTTTTCTACCCCTGCGTACGTCTGCCATGGTTTATTATTAAATTAATATCAACAATATAGTACAACAAATAAAACAAAAACACAAAAACAGTATGCAATAGACCCAAGTGACTTAACGTGTACATAACTCGAAAGCTAATAATAGACTGGACTGGAGAAAGAGTTTCGCGGTCAAGATGAATGCCGGCGACAGTAAGTACATCTGTACTCTACGACCATGATACATAGAAACGATTTGCAGCTTTACTTATTTGTAACATGAAAAACGTCGGCTGCTTATGCGGAGGTAAAGGGATTAAAGAAGCTGACGTTTTTTATGATAAGCTTGAAATAAGTTCTGCTTGACTTGAAATAATGAATATAATTATTGAAATAAACAGTACATGTGACAGTAACAAAACCAAAAATATTATTTAACGTTTTCTGCTGCTAACACCGCCTGCCACAAAAAATACTTGTTCAAATATTAACAGGCATGTTTCATAAAATATACAACGTTTTCAAAGTATCATGTCATTATGGAAAAACCTGTATTTATTATGAATCTTGGGTTATTATTTGTCGCTCATAACACACTCTATTAATTACATTATAAAGTAATTAAAAATTATTATCGAGTAACATTTCTACCTATAATCTGAAATACATCATGAAGGAAACATTTTAATGAACTGTATTAGGCCTGCCTGGTGCAAAATGTTCATGATAAATGGCAACTTTATAACGTTTCATATTATTTATTACTCTAGGGCTGATTTATTGGAAATGAAGTCGAGAAAAGTTTCTCCAATAAGCCTATGTCCTGTAATACTCTCAATATATCAAATATAGTTGAGCAGCTTTTTGTACTAAAAAAAAATATGTAAGTTCCATTTATGTAATGAGGAATTAATTACCTATTGCATAAATTACTATTAACTTGTTTTAAGTATATATGATACCAATTTTAATTTGTTTTTTTTTTTATTACAATTTTTCTTCATATACAGGGTGTCCCAATAGTGCATCAAAGCCCAATGTCGGCTTAATTAGAAGACTTTGGAAAAATCTGGAGGTCGTTGGAAAGATAATTTTACGCTGAATTCAAAAATGAAAAAAATATATGTGGTGTTCCATTTAAAAAAAAGACCTCGAAGAAGAAAAAAGGGTTTAAAATGTACGCCTTTTGACGCTACGACTTTCATAAAAAATTATTTTTCAACATCTTTTGATAAGGCCGATATAGAATTTTGATGCACTATTGGGACACATATGCCAGATCAGCAGCGATGTACTGTAGTATGCATCTTTATACTTGATTATACTACAATCCATCTGTGATGGACTCTCCAAAAATTTTCTAGCCTGGATCGAATCGTACCTAAATAATATCATAAAAATCGTTGACAAATTGTTTGCCTAAAAAGTCATTTGGTCAGCCATTATTGACCGTCGTCGATTCTGCAGGTAAGATTATATCCAAACCAGAAGACTTTTGGAGAGTCTATCAAATTTTAATTTACCAATCAAAAAAATCAATATTTATGGAAACAAATGCTTTATTTATTTTATATAAAAGTACAGGAACATATTTCTTGGTTGATCTATACCAAGACGTCAAGATTTAATTTTGACAAGCGGATGTTAAAAATATACTTGAGAAAATAAATTTAATTTTCAATAGTAAAAAGTGTTTTAAATAAGTGTAGTGATAAGGGATATTTATATAGGAGTAGTGACAAGGTACGGAAGAATAAGAAGGAACGCTAGTGAGTATATAGATGAAAAAAAATTCGGTTAATAAATAAAAGTGACAGTGACATTTAACATAAATTATTTCTTTTCTGACACACATTTGGTTAACAAAGGTTTTTACAAAAGTTTTTATTTATTTATTTACTTTTTCTAAATTAGACAGTTAAATTAAGTTAGGTTAGAAGATCCAAATTTAAGATTTCAAATAATAAAATAAGTGAAAACAAAAGATTTGGCATCCGGGTATTACCCGGAGCAAAAGAAAAGTACATGAAGGTCAAAAGTACACAAGAAATCAAAAGCAGAAGAAACAGTAAGAATAAGGAAAAAAAGAAGAATGAAGACTCGACGATGGTATCGTCCTCCTCGTCATCATCGGACGATGAGGTGAGGAGTGCAAAAATTGCCAGAACGTCCAAAAACCAAGAAACGATGGACACGACGGAGACGACACAAACGGAAAATTTGGGAAAAATAATGAAATTAAGACACCGTGCAATAGATGAACAAGACAAAACTTTTACGCACCCAACGACGAAGAAAAGGACCATTGAGAAGACAAAAGAAACAACAACAGAAAACAAGTTTAAAACATTGAAAGATAATAAAGATGTTAGCAAGGACATGAACGAGACAGTACAAGAAAAGAATACAACGACGAGCCAAAAAAAGAGTACCACAAACGAAAAACCAAAGCAAGAAAGACCACCACCAATAATAATACATGGTAAATTTGAAGACCAGAAAGGAGTAACAGCGTTCTTGAAGAATACAATGAACAAAAAGTTTCATTTCAAAAATACCCCTAATAACACGGGGGTATATCTGGACGACATGAGTGACTACAAAAAGTGTATCGCCTATTTCGAGGATGGGAAAGTTAGTTTCCACACCTATACTCAGAAAGCAGAGAAAACCCATGGGTTTGTCCTACATGGGTTGAACGAAGACGTGTATCATAATGAATTAAAAGAAGAAATGAGAGAAATGTATAAGATCGAAGTAAAAGAAATTTACAAAATGAGGGGAACGAGATTTCCCCTCTTCCTAGTAGTGACAGCCTCATCGGTAACATTGAAAGAGCTGACCAAGGAGGTAAAGTACCTCCAGCACACTGCGGTAGCCTGGAGAAGACATTTCAACAATAAGATCATCATACAGTGTCACCGCTGTCAAGCGTGGGGGCACGCGACTGCAAACTGTCGTGCCCCTCCGAGCTGCGTAAAGTGTGCTGGAGGGCACTTTACAAGGGAGTGTACCATAAACAAAAACCAGCCAGCAAAGTGTGTTAATTGTAAGGGGGGACCATACCGCGAACTCTACAGAGTGTAAAATATACCAAAGAAAACTGGATCAAATCGAGTCAAGACAATATGTACAGCCGGCCCCCCAGACCAGGTATATCGCAGCGTTGCCACCACGGACAAACGCGTGGGTTAGACCAATAGTAGAGGAAAGTGGAGACCAACAAAACTACAACAGACATTTCCCAGAGTTGCCTGGAACAAGAAGAAGGCAAACCCAGATGGCCCAGTCAGTAATCCAGCAGCAGCAGCAACAACAGACGATGCAGCAACAACAACAAATGAGAACACCACCGATGGCAGCTGCAGCTCCAGAAAGCGTGGGGAAATTCACGGAGCTGCAGTCAGCCTTTCAGCAACTATCCGGCATCATAGACCTGGACCTGATGTTACGAAGAGTCAAGCTGTTGACAGGTAAGCTTGTTAATTGCAATACGGAACTGGAAAAGTTCGAAATATTTTTTAACTTTTGTCAAGATATCTCGAACAATGTCTGTTAAATTTTTAGTAGCTTCTTGGAACGCAAATGGTATCGGTAACAAAATTCCGCATCTTATAAATTTTCTGACGAGGCATAAAATTGACATTATGCTCCTTTGTGAAACGAAATTGACTAGACGCGATAAGCTCAAAGTCCGCGGATACACAACCATTAGGCAAGACAGAGACGGCAACAGAGGTGGCGGAGTGGCCATCCTGATAAAGTCCGACATTGCACACACTCACAAATCGATACGTAACACAACGATCGAAAACGTGAGTGTAACGCTGGACGGCGGCACACATATCACCGCCGTGTATAATAGACCTTTGAACGGCTTCACTGTGAACTGTCTTGATAGATTGGTGAATCGGGGAGGGCGCGGCCTGATCATCGGTGACTTGAACGCCAGACATCGAATGTGGAATTGCCATCGCAATAACGCGAACGGCAACACCCTGTTTGACTATGTAAATAACAACAATGTCTCCCTGGAGTTCCCGAATACTCCGACGCACTTCCCAGACAATGGTACTACGCCGACCACCATCGACATAGTCCTCAACAAGGGCGTGACTACCTCCACGCTGCCTGTAACGTTGGAGGAGCTCACGTCCGACCACAATCCGATTTTAATTAATCTGCGTGGTGTGTCGAGGGAGGACGCCGCGATTGAGGTTACGTCCTATAAGAATGCCAACTGGCCGGCTTTTCGCCAGTTCATCAATGACCGGCTTGAAATAAATAGCAATATAAATAATGCCGGTGACCTGGAAAGTGCTGTGGACGTATTCACGGGCATACTACAGGAGGCCAAACGGGGCGTTGCTGAAACTAAAACGATTGACCCGTACAAGGAACAACTTGACGACGCGGTCAGACAAATGATACGCGACAAAAACAGGCTAAGACGGCTTTGGCAAAGAAACAGAGATGTGGCTGCCAAGGCGGAGATGAACAGGCTGCAAACGTCAATTCGTAACTCCATAAACACCGAAAAGAATCGGAAATGGGGTGAAAAATTACATTCGCTTAATCCGCGAGACGGTTCGTTGTGGAAAATGACAAAGCGTCTTAAAAACACGAGGCAGGTCATTCCAGCCCTGTTGGAAAATAACGCAAACGGCCGCCAGACGACGCACTTAAGAGACGGGCAAAAAGCCAACCATTTAGCTGATCAATTTGAATCAATACACAATCAAAATTACCCAAATAACGAAGATCACGACCGCATCGAAAATACAATTTCCCAAATATACGGTCATGGAGTCCAAATTCCTATGACGCGACAGCAAATTTTAGCAACCATGACCACGCCCGCGGAGCTGAAAAAGCTTATCAGGACTCTCGCAAACAAGAAAGCGCCGGGATCGGACGGTATCGATCATAAGCTACTTAAGAATCTGCCGAGAAAAGGTATTGTCCAACTTACGCACATCACCAATGGCATTTTGCGTCTGCAACACTGGCCTAGCCAGTGGAAGAGTGCGGTGGTGTGTCCTATCTTGAAGCCGAACAAAAATCCGAAAACGGCTACTAGTTACCGTCCGATATCTTTACTATCGGCGGTATCTAAACTGGTTGAAAAGATCGTTCTGAAGCGGCTAAACACTGCACAGGGCGATCTTGAAATCAACGATGATTTTCAGTTTGGTTTCAAGAAAGGACGCAGCACGACTCTGCAGATCGTCAGGATCGTCAATGATGTCAAGAGACAATATAATCTTGACAAGAGCACCGCCATGGTGCTCTTAGATATTGAGAAAGCATTCGATACCGTCTGGCTACCCGGTATCATATATAAACTGCACCGGTACGACTTTCCAGGCCATTTAACGCAACTGATACACTCTTACTTGCACGGCCGAACGCTGCGAGTGAGAGTGAACAAAACTCTATCAACACAGAGGGACATTAGAGCAGGCGTTCCGCAGGGGTCGGTCCTTGCGCCAAAATTATATAACATATATGTGTCCGACTTTCCGCAGTTCCCGAACACCAAACTTGCGATGTACGCCGACGATACCGCCATATACTGTCACAGTCACCATGCTCAGGCCGCTGGGCAGCTGATAAAGGCGCACATGGTAAGGGCGTCGGAGTACTACGCCAAGTGGAAGGTGAAGGTGAACGTCGCCAAGTCAGAGGCTATTGTTTTCACTAGAAAAAGAATAAATAATAAAATAATTACACCTATTTCGATGGGGGGCAGCCAAATTGAGACGAAACAAGACGTAAAATATTTAGGCGTAACTTTGGATAAAGGACTTTATTTTGGAAAACATATTAACGAGACGATACGTAAAGTTTATTCTCTGTCCAGGACTCTATACCCCCTGATGGCGGGGAATAGCAGACTAAACAGGGATAATAAAAAATTAATTTATACGATGATAGTGAGACCAGCCCTAGTATATGCTGCGCCGGCCTGGTGTTCTGCGAGCGCGACGACGTTACACAAATTGCAGGTACTGGAAAACAAATTCCTTCGCCTCATAAGTAACTCAACAAGATATACCCCCATAAGGGAATTACGACAACTTTGCAACGACATTGTACCCATAGTGGATTATATCAGAGATACTTCACCAAAAATTTTACGAATTTAAACTCTCTGATTGTCCACTAACCTCCAACATTACACAAATAAGGGAGTATAACGCGCCATTTCGAATAAAACACAAATTACCGTACCAAACGTTACCAATTTTCAGACAACATCTTTAGACCACGGTCTTCCCACAAAATGGGAGGACACTCCCACATTATAAAAGGGGCGCCAGAATTCCAAATTTTGTTCTCACTTTTCTCTTATTTTCTTTTTTGTTCGTTTTTGTTATCAAATATTCCCCAAAAAATTTATTCCAAATTATAAGCAAACCATCAGTAAATTGCGGCCCATTATCATATACACGAAATATCATTAAATACCCAAAAATAAGCGGAGTTGGACATTCCCGCTTCCCAATTCAGTATTGTTTAGAGGCGAGCTTTTTACTGTAACAGTTTGGCTCGTCGAAGCATTGTCAAAATTCAAAATTATTATACACAAATTTATACAATTTTATATATTCTTTTTGCATTATTTTAAAGTCTTATATCAACGGCGCATGCTTTTGCATGCGTCTTTGTTTTCTCGTTTTCGGAGTTATTATACAATTTAAAAATGTTTTTTTTTTTAGGTGTTGTATTTGTTGTTAATGTTTTAGTTTTAAGTCCGGACTGGCCCCGTTCCGCCCGACCTAACAATTGCCCCGTCGCCACCTTACGCGGGGATGCTAGGTTGGTAATGGACCGGGTGTCGAGCGAGGACCATATACATTGTTTTCTTTAACTATTAATAAAATTGTTTTGAATTTGAATTTGAATTTGGTTGATCTATACCACCAAGAATATTGTCCGTTACCATTTCTAATCAAGGGGTCGTAGTGTGCTTTTTTTTAAAACCCTGATTGGTTATGAAGCAATATAAAATAATTTAAATTTGGTATTTGCCATTACTTCTAATAAAAAGTTGTACCAAATTCCCTTAGGGGACCTACTTAATCACCCAAAATGGATGATGCTGAGATAACCATATTAAAATTAAGAAAGATTATCACAATAAGCATATTTTATTCAAAAAAATTTTCGGCCTTTAGTATTCATTCAATTATGAGAAATAATTGTTTTTTCTTTAATGGCCCTAACCAGTTTCCCGGGAAAAATTGATTGACCATGACAATTTTAGTATAAAGCTATATTAATACATAGAGCACCCTCTAAAGTTTGCTTTATACTTCAATCCCACTATCTTTGCCTGTAACCACTGAAATACATAACAAAAGACAACTACGATAGAAATAGAGATAGAAATATAAAACATAGTATACAATAAAGGCCTAGCTTCTATGAAAATTATATGCTAAAGAAAATCAGTAATGTACAGAGCATATAAACCAATTGCCATCACAGGGCATTGTACAAGTTGAGGATAGAAATCTCTAACGTAAGTAGAAAGAAAGTACTGACAAACGAACTAAATATAGCTATATAGTGCTGTCGCTTTCCTCGTAGGATTTAAAACTAATTTAATCACGTTGTACAGTTCTTAATTAATTTTATCAACTTACTAGTGCTTTTAAAAAAAATCCTGTTCACCGCGTTCAAGAATTCTATATTCATGATAGAAGCCTTCTCAATAAACTATAATAACTCTAAATAGTCAACGTTTGAGACAAGATTTAATATAGCAAACTAAAACCTTGGCTATTTGGCGTTATTTTATTTTTTTTACCATAGAAAATATAATTATTTGAGATGGTTATAAATAAAGCTGGCCGAGGTGGCTGGAGTACAGCCACGGGCTTGCGCTGGCGTTACACGTGCCGATTTAGAAGTGATTTACGCTGCAGTCTTATTTGAAAGGTTAATGCATGAGGTTGTACCTATAAATTATACATAATGTCAAACGCGCCAAAGGGTAAATAACGACCGTACGCGCACAGTGAATAAATTTATCGGTGAATTTCCGGATTTATTCTATGATGGATGCAAAATAATTTGTAAAGTTTCCAATCAAGACTTAATGTGCTGGCACAAAACAGATTGTCGTCGTCATATCAATACCGTGCAACATCAAAATAAAAAAAAATGGCATGCCTTTGACAACTCAGTTTATGTTTGATTTATTGTTAATGTTAATAGCTTGTAATATTCCGCTACACATACTGGATAAACAACCATTTCGGGAGTTTTGGAATAAATACAATTCCCAGGTGAACTTACCAAGTCGTACATCGTTACGTAGATATATTCCAGCTATTCGTGAAGACATTGTAAATAGGATTAAATGTGGATTAAAAAATACACGGCTCTGGTTATGTATTGACGAGACGACAGATTGTAAAAAAAATGTTATTTCAAATATTCTAGTACGTGTACTGGACCCTCTTAAACCAACATTTCCATTTTTACTAGCTAGTAAAAGACTAATACGCGTGTGGTATTGGAGATATTCGAAAAATTTGAACTTTCAACAAGTCAAGTATTGATGTTTGTGACTGATGGTGCCGCGACAATGCGCGTGGTAGGCCGTTCTCTTCAAAGAGACAATTGTAGGTTTTTACAGGTTACGTGTAAAGTGCATGCGTTACATCTTGTGGCAGAAACGATTCGAAAATGTTTTCCAGAGGTAGATGCATTAATAGCAAATACAAAAAAAGTATTTCTCAAATCTCCTAAACGGTTTCGAGCATTTCACAGACAGTGTTCTGGTATCCCTGAACCACCAGAGCCGATTCTTACACGTTGGGAAACGTGGTTGAAAGTGGCTTTTTATTATGCTGAATATTTTCAACAAATAAAAGCTGTGATATTACAGTTCAAACCTAACGAGGCTGCAGCTATTAGGGAAAGCCAGACAAGCTTTCAAGACGTTTCCCTTGAAATAGATTTAAAAACTATTAATAACAATTATAGAGGACTACACGACGCAATAGAAAAATTGCAAAATAGTTCGTTGTCGTTACTGGAATCGCTGAAAATAGTAGACGACGTAAATACACAGCTACAGCCTATAAATGATGCAAAAAATAATCGCGTTAGTGAAAAATTCGAGAGTGTATTACAGAAAGATCCTGATTTTAGCAAATTAAGACAAATTTGTGATGGTGCATCTACAACTTCGTTAAGTGAGTTCACAGATTGTTTTACTTATGCCTGTATTACATCCGTAGATGTCGAACGGTCATTTTCAAAATACAAACATATTTTTCCACCAAAGCGAACATCGCTGACAGAGACAGCTGTAGAAACATACCTGATGACATTATACTATAAATCTTCCCCACTTTGTGATGACGACAACCAAACTACTTCATAAATCTGCTTAAAAGTGTGAGTTTTATACAAATTTTTATAAAATGTAACATTATTGTTAAAATTTATTTCCATTTATTGTACTTATTCAAGTATTATGATATGATGTAAACATATGAGTCATATGACGGCTCTGTCGGCCAGGTGATCTCTGCCAGCTTTAGTTATGAATTAATTTTAATCAAAAATTCTACTTTCTATCATTTAATTTATTCCTTACTTTTGCATCATATGAGATCATCATTTCCCAGTTTGTTTTGCAATATCTAAACCAAATTAATTCTATATGAAATAGAAATTTCCTTCATTTCAATTCGTGCTTTGAACTGTGGTTAGTTTTAAACATTGATTGAAACTTCAAACATACTCGGAGCTAATCCAAACAAGCAGAAAGTTACAATTAATTTGCATGTGCGGTTTAGTGTTGCATATGGGTCAGGTTCATTTAGTATCAGTATAATCGCACACTAATAAAAATTGCTTACAGTCACGCGCTCGATAAAGATTCATTGTCGTTGGGGATGGTGTGGCATTTAACGAAACCATTCCTGTCCACTAATTCGGATGATAACAGTTCCACTGAATTCAACGTTATTCAGAGGTTGCCGGTTTATGTCTTCGATTTATGTGTGGTGTGTGGTTTTCTTCTCTCAGGGCCAAAAATAATAATTAAGGATTTCTCGGATACATAATGACTAGAGCCCGGATCTGAATATTATGTGAGGGCAATATTAGGTGCAGATTCAGGATACTGGTGTAAACACATGCATAGAAATGATAAACATGTCACATGTACAAGATTAAAATAGGTGTATTCTAGACGCTGTCCTGCTGCTTTCATATGCGAAGCTGCATCCGTTACAAACGGCAACACATGCCCTTTATTATTTTCATAGTTCTCGCCCCATAGTATTTTAAGACAGCTTCTTACACATAAACATATCGTTTCTACATTTGTGCGTTCGTTCCACTTTGTTAATATGTGGGCTGGTATTGCCACTGTCCCATCCGTCTCCCCAAAAAAATACACTTGCGATGTTCTGAACACTAGCGTCGGAGATATCATCCACATTAACCCATACGTGTTTTTCTTGCAACTCAGAAACAATTTCTGCTTTGATTTCGTTGCACACCTGCGATTTATGGTTTTACCTTAATGTGGATTTCGCTGACACAGTAACGATGATAAAGCAATAAGGTTGTTATTTTAGACAAAGAGGACTGTTATGAAAGGGTACTGAATAAGACTTACAGAAAACAACTACTCAGCGGACAAAAGCCCCGACCTGCATTGAATTAAACCTACAAGTCTTATTTGGTAGCTAAAATCATTTGTCAATTTCTCACTAGACATATACCGGTTTCGAACTTGTTATGTTCTCGTCAGTATGCCATAAGTAATGGAAAAGACATAATAATGGCAAACCTGGCCAGCCTAAAGTAGATTAAGCAAGACAAACATAGTGAGTGATAAGTATATCCCTCTGGTGGTCAGCGATACTACCCGCCAGACATCATTGATGTCTTAGTGAGTAATAGCGACCTGAAAGGCAGGTACCACGAGCTGTGAGCTCTAACCCTGGCGGGCTAAACTATATACTGAATAAGACTTATAGAAAACAACTACTCAGTGGACAAAAACCCCGACCTGCATTGAATTAAACCTGCAAGTCTTGTTTTGTAGCTCAAATCATTTGTCAATTTCTCACTAGACATAGACCGGTTTCGAACTTGTTATCTTCTCGTCAGTATGCCATAAGTAATGGACAAATAATAATAGCAAACCAAGCTAGTCTAAAGCACTCTAAGCAAGACAGACATATTGGGTGATAAGTGTATCCCTCTGGCCTAGTTTGCTATTATTATTTGTCTTTTCCATTACTTATGGTATACTGACGAGAACATAACAAGTTCGAAACTAGTCTATGTCTAGTGAGAAATTGACAAATGATTTTAGCAACCAAACAAGACTTGCAGGTTTAATTCAATGCAGGTCGGGGCTTTTGTCCGCTGAGTAGTTGTTTCCTGTAAGTCTTATTCAGTATACAGTTTAGCCCACCAGGGTTAGAGGTCACAGCTCTTGGTACCTGCCTTGCAGGTCGCTATCACTCACTAAGAGATCAATGATGTCTGATGGGTAGTGTCAATTCTACATCACATCGTCCAAAAATATACAGGGTGTTTCATTTTAAAAATTGGGGAAATTCAGTTTAAAAAGTTGTGAATTTAAAAATCCTTTTTGGTCACCCTGTATACTTTTATGGAGTAAAAGTGGCCGAGGGTCATCACACAGATGTCTCATAAATGGTATTAACATATTTTTTCTTAAAAGCGATAGTTGTGATTGTAGTGATATTTTTAATATATACGGGTAAGTGGTATAATTTCAAAAAAAAAAATCATTACATCCAAGTTGTCGGAGAAAGTCATATAATACAGAAGTGAAGGGAGGCTACAAAAAGGTTTCAAAAAAATGCTCTGATGTACATGGAAATTCATTTAAAAAAATGTTACTTGACCCTGTAGAATCGTCTTGGCTCACTGTGTATACTCGAAAACAATTTCCGGTTATAGGCTTTTTTGTCTACTTTACTTATGTTTCTAAATCAATTTTCTAGCTATCATAGAATTCGAGATATCAAAGTCGGACGCACTATTGCCCCACCCTGTATATAGCGGTATGCTTAGTTTACAGTACTGCCTGGCTCAAGAAGGAGGTCTTTTTGACCATCTGATTTAATTTATTTATTTATTTATTTACGCATTATTATTATTATTATTATTATTTTTAGAGTAGTTGGTATTATTTTTCTTTATTATTTACGAGAATATTAATTTATGTTTTTTGAATTATTTTTTTAATTTGAAAAAAAAATTAAGTATTTGAATGTGTGCTGTTCTGATAATTTTCATAATTTTAATGTATTTACTATCTGTAGCGTCTCGGAAGAAACACTGAAATTGTGAAACATTCAGATAATTTTAGTAAATACGTTAATACGCAAAGATTCCTTTGGATGTACGAGCACTCTCCACTGAAGCTTTAAAGATACTGAAATTTGCTTTTCTTGGTATCTGTACCTCACTGCTCTGGGCAAACACTCTGATGCAATCGTTAACTTTCGTTCGAACTTCGCATTCAGACGGGCAACTGTAAACTTCGCATACCGCTAGTCGTGTATCTAGTGGGTTGGCTTGATCTGTCTATCTTTCCTCAAGGATAACGCTATGCATTATTCACTGCAGTGAAGAACGATTTCATTATTTACTGGCTTTGAACTGTTTCATTAACATTTCATCAAATATGCCATGTCAGTGAAAGTGCGAAATTGCTTTTTGATTTGAAGCATCAAAGTTTGTCACAAATTTTTACTTTATCATCTTTTGTTTTGCCCAAGCGCACAGTGGACGGAAACGCCAAAAAGCTGACCAAAATTAAAAAAATTAAGATTTTTTTTTTGAAATGGAAACGTTTTAAATCGTTGTAGTGGTACCCCTAGCATTAGAAACGACCGTTAATACCGGTCCGGGTTCACTACCTAAGCGAGGAAATTACTTATTGTGCGACCGTGCAGCGCGTCACTTCGGCATCTCGCAACGCTTCAAAAATCGATAAATTTTGTCTGCAGCGTAATAATTCTCAAAGTACAGTTTTCTGTGTCATAAAAATGGATTCTGCATCAGAAAGTAAGTACAATTAAAATATCTCAGTATCAGATCAGTTTATTTATACGGTAATTAGTAAATAATTATCGAGCTGGAGTGCATTTTTGTACATGCAACGATTCATAAACTCCACAAAAAAAGCCATAAGTTTCGCGGTTGGTGATGGTTGGTCTTGAAACTTATTGGAATGTGTTCAATGAACATTTTTTTCGAAAGTGTATAAAAAATTAGGTGCATCTTTTTGCATCTTTGCGAGATATTGACCAAATTGTGCGCGAATGCACGGATGCATGCACATTCGTGCACCATAAAGTGGGCTCCTTTTGAATGCGTTCTCATGAAATGAGAACGTCATGTGTTCTCAACTCATGCGTTCAAAGTCATGACACATTTTTATTCCATTCCCCAGATCCTAATTTTCCCGAAACAAATGAAACACATGAATTCGCTGCAATTCAATAATAATTTTTGAACTATGTATATATTTTTAACCGTAATTTTTTTGAGATTCTATATGGGATTCTTCATCAGCGACCCAAAAAAACTGTATACAAAGTTTTGTAAAAATGCAGCGATAATTGGCGATTTCTGGTATGTTTTGGGAGGATTTCATGGCCGCCATTTTGTTTTTTCAAAATTTAACTTCGTATTCTTGATCAGCGACACAAAAAAAACCCTGTATGCACAATTTCAGTAAAATAGCTCAATGCCTTTATATTTTGGCCAGCTTTTCGGCGTTTCCGTCCACTGTGAAGCGGCCTGATTTATTCCTCGGCTCGCCCCGGTTCAAGGTATTCAATTACCGAATACAAGTCAACACTTATTATTAGTTAGTCCCTTGAATAGCCTAATTCAGTTTCCTGCAAACAGCTAAAGGGTTCTTTCTGATAGTGTGGCTAGTGGCGAACGTAGTTTCTCCAAATTAAAATTAATAGCAACCTATTTAGAGTCAACAATGGCTTAAGTACGTTTGGTGGATTTGGCGACCATTTCGATCGAACATAAATTTGGTGAAAGTTTGGATTATAAAGAATTTGTGCGGGACTTCGCTGGCCTTAAAGCCTGAAAAGTTATTTTATGCTAACATTTTGAACTTGAAAGACTCACTACAGCAACAAAATCGAAATGCGTACATGTGACTCATATAATGTATTGTTATTATTATTTTTTATGGAGTTGCAAAGTTGAAAATTAGCACAGGGCGGCAAAATAGCTAGCGCCGGCCCTGATACCTACAACATATCACCTTGTACAAAATCACAGAATTTCGTAATATACTTCTTACATAGCGTTAACTTTGACATTCATAAATTTTTTATCATGAAAATTTGTAACGTGGCAACTCCATAAATTGTTCGTGAATTTATATTACGAATAAAAGACATCTGACATATTCATATGTATATATTACGTTATCTAAGCGATTAGCTAATTTCCTCGTGGAAATTTTCGATATCATCACTGAAACTATTCGTTTCTGTGGAAAACTGTTTCGGCCTAGAGGCAATTATACATTAACCTATTTCCAGCCTCAGCTACATTACTCCAGCCTTCGGTTATGCGTATTGAATTCCGATTTGTGATGATTTCAATGTATTACTCCCGATACACCGGCTAATGCAAGACACTTAATACAAGATGTGACTAAAATACTAATACAACATAAAGGATAGGGTGCTAGAGAGAATAGGAAGGGGATACCATTAATATTACTTATGTGTTACATGCACAAACAATTATCTTAGGTGTTATTTGCATGTAGAAGACATATTTTTCACGGTTTGGTTAAATTGGCCGAACCCATATAAAGCATTAGGGATATGAAATGTAGAACATCATTTGTTTTCAGTTTCAAAGTATCTCAATTTGTGCTACTCTATAATACGTGGATGAACAAACTATTCCTTGAATCATTAATTTTTACGTTCCTCTTGGAATTGTGTAACTCTGACAATTAAAAAAAAATCCAATGTAGATGATTTAGAAAGAACCAAAGGAAAGAATATACATATTTTAAACTAAAATTGTCTTATCTATTCTAATATTTCATAAATCAATTTTTCCCATTTTCTGTCCGTCAGTATTACTTAGACAAACAAATATCCATATTTTTTTGTCTAAGTAATACTGACAACTTTTATAATACATTCAAGATTTTTCAGTGCAGCACTGTAATGAGGAATATAAAGTTATAAATCCACGGTTAATAGTTAATTTTCATATGATTCCAAGAAAATGTGTGCGAGGAGTATGTTTTATTGAATTTTTTTGAGAAAAAAAGTACTATTTATAAATGTAACACAGCCACACAAAAAAAATTCTAATCTGGGGGTCTGACCATGTTTACGATATGTTTTTGGGGTCGCTGAATCCGAATCCGATGTCTATTTAACCCCATTCTTTTCTATCAAGAAATGAATAAAGAACATTTGATATTGCCGAAGTGACTTTTTGTTAAGAAAAATCCCAGGAACAGACCTTCATCCAATTCTGTTCTTATCAAAAACTATAAATTTTTTCAAGAAACTGGATGTAGATAAGATATTAAACTAGGAGTGAATAATTTTTTATTACTAAATACGGTGTATTAATGAAGTTATAATGTAATGAATCAAAAAACAATAACAAATCAAAATTTGGGTCACTGATCATAACCAAAATTTATCATCTCCCTCAGATGAAATTTAATAAACGATTTCTCGAAAATTAAACCGAAATACGCAGAATTAAAGACAAAGAACAGAATTTTCTAAAAATTATTATTTATCGGCCATTGTTGCCTCAATATGTCGCCGTTATTAGCGATGAGATGTACCAAACAGAACAATTTAAAATTTGGGTATTATTATATACATAGATGGCGCCAGTGACAGTTTTCAAACTTTGGAATTGTATGATTTATAGAAACCTGCATCACTTGAAATGCAGGATTTTATACGGTGAGCCAAAAAACAAAACTGGTCTAAGGAGAATTGAAAATAACCGCAAGCGTACTTCAATTCATTTCATAGTATGTGATATCATATGATATATATAACCCTACTACTCAATTTACCTTAGTTAGTATATGATTAGCAGGTTCGCCACTATCATTTGTCTGTTCCATAACCTATAGCATACTGAGGAGAACAAATAAGTTCAAAACCGGTCTATGTCTGGTTAGGAATTGACAAATGATATTGGCTATCGATCTATCATGATTTGAAGGTGTAATCCAATGCAGGTCGGGGTATTTGCCCGCTGAGTAATTGTTTCGTTCAAATCGTATTTAATAATTGACGCTTTTTCGTTAGAGGCATTATTGCCATGTGTGGATTGTAGGCCGAGAGAGATGTACATTGTACAAGCCAGCAGAAGCATGTGCTTATAGTTTTTACGTCTATTTATCCAACTCAATTTAATTGCTTTCGCACGATGAGTCCTTTTTCTCGTTTTTTTTCAATACTTTTCGGAAACTTTAAAACCACCACAGATCATTAGCACAAAAATCACAGAAAGTATAAAAAACACAGAAACGAATGCAAGACGTGAAAGCTCAATACAAGTCACAACACTCAATTCAAATTCAGGAATAATAAATACGGAATAAATTATTCCTTTTTGGTAATCTCTTTTTAATCGTCGCAGACTTTTAAGGGGTAGTGAGATAATTAGTGCCAAGCACTCTGATTGGGCAGTCCCTTTTGCATCCTAGAGTACAATTGACCAGTTCAGCTATGTGGCCACTTTTCCCAATTCAGTATATTTACTTTGCTGGATTACTTCTTTTATTGTGAATCGTAGTAATTGTGTATGCATAATCTTTGATACAATGTCCAGTATCTGGTATTTTTGTTTAGAACATAATACAAATATTGAAAAATTTGTATCATGAGTTTCGGAAATAATTAATGAGACAAGTTTTCCAGGTAATAATATTACAGAAAGTGAAATAAAATATAATATATTTACGTACGGTGATGGAGATTTTGTGCAGATTAGAAAAGGTAGATAGATAGGTATTACTTTTTCTTGGTGAATTGTTGAAAGTTATATTATATCTTTGTTTTGCATTTGTTTCCAATTAAATGGACGAAGTCCTTTTCTTTTATTTAATGAATAATTCCTGGCGTATATTCGCGAGAATCAAACAAAAAAAACGAATAACTCAGTGATTTGATTTACTTTTAATAATAACAAAATTTATGCAGAAATTAAATTCGATTGGTTAAAGGCAGTGGCGGCTGGTGGATTTAGGTTGTACCATATCTCAGTATAGGAGCATGGAACCCAAGCAATATTTGAAGGCACGACTATCGGTACTGATTGTTTTGCAAAAAAAAAATTAAAAAAAAAAATTGAAAAACAAAGTTACAAAAATGCGAAGCCTCCCCAGATTACTTCTATTCCATTAGTAAAATATTAGCAAACTATTTTTTTCGTAATCAAAAGGAAAATTCATCACCCCGGTTTTTTTGTTTTCCATAATTTTGATTTTTGGTAAAGTTATGACATTTAAAAATTTACACAATGAATAACTTAAATTTCTAATTACCATAACTTCACAAAAAATCAAAATTTTCGAAAACAAAAAAAAAACGGGCTGATAAATTTTCCTTCTGATTACGAAATAAAAATAGTTTGCAAAGATTTTACTAATGGTCTAGAAGTAATCTGGGGAGGTTGAGCATTTTTGTAACTTTTTTCTCAATTTTTTTTTCAATTCTTTTTCTGCAAAACTTCTTCAATCAATACTGATAGTCGTTCCTTAAAATATTGATTGAGTTTCATGCCCCAATATTGAGATATTGTTAACCTAAATCCACCAGCCGCCAAGTTGATACATTTATCCATAGATTTTCTGTCATCACTTTTACATATTTGTGAATTTTGTAGCTTCACCAGGTTATTCATTTGTTTAATTTTCCAGAATAGCCAACATTTTCAATAAAAAACAAAAAAAGAAACAGGGCTCGTTATTCTTAATGAAAAAAAAAACTATTTAAAATGTACTAGGTACTAAGGAAGGTGATAATTTTTAAAAAATAATTAACACAAAAACATACTATTTTTATCAAATATTATTACTTTACCAGTGCTTTGTGTATTATATAAATTTTACAGAATATGTAGTTTTGACTCGCTGTGTTTATAATTTATGACTAACATTTGCGCCACCTACTGACGGAAAGTTATATTAGACAGTGATGTTAAATGGTATGTAGATTTGTCATCCAAAATTATATTCTCAAATGCTGGGAGGATAAAGAAAAAGGGCATTGTGCTGCCATCTAAGAAATGTTACGACATTAGCTCTTTTCATAGCCCTCTTAAAGCACATTTGGTTTTTGGTTGCTTCGAAAATAGTTTCGGATAAAATTGTCTATTACTTCATTTGTTAATTAAAACAGAAGTATTGATTGTTTTCGATTTGTAAATCAGATTTATTGACAAACTAAACTTCCAGATTTGCTGAGTAAGTTGTAATTTATTTTCTATCATTTATATTTTTCTTTCATTAAATTCTATCGCATCCGTAAACTTATTGATAATTAGATAACCTTAGTACTATTGAACCCTAGACATCATTTTATATATACCATATTGTAAACATTTCTCGAGTTTTTTTTGCCTAACAGTGATTTTATCAATAAATTTACTTCAATATATTCGACCTTATACTACAATTTAAGATTGTAATACGTTCCGCTGTGTCTAATAAACTTAGTCTTGAAAACTTTTTGTTTGAAAACAAAATTTTTTGACGGTAAAGCTGGTGTTGCTATCTTTATAAATAAAAAAATTCCCTTTAAGAAAATTGATATTGTAGATAGTTATAATGCAGACATTTGTGTCTGTGGGGCCAAAATTCTCGTTGGCAATATCTATATCTTTTTTTGTCTGTTTACAGACCTCCTAATGTATTCACCAGTTCCAGTGACTGGATGGATATTTTTAATCAGACTTTATCTCCGTGCATTATAGGAGGCGACTTTAATGCCCACAATGGAGTATGGGGTTCTTTAAATTGATAATACTGGTAATCAAGTATTAAATTGTGCAGATGACCTTGGATTATTTATTTTAAATAATGGCTCTGCTACTAGATTAGAGCGCCAAGGGCAACAAAAATCTGTCATAGATATTTCTCTTTGTTCTCGTGATCTTGCTGGCAAAATTTCCTGGACCGTTTGATCCGATACTCTTGGATCAGATCACTTCCCTATCGTCATGAATTTGCTCACGAGTAATCAATCTAAGGCAAAAATTTTACCTAAATCTAAGTGGAATATGGATAAAGCGAATTGGCCATTATACACTTACTTAATTGAACACGATTTCCAAAAATTACCACCTTTCACCAGTACTCAGCAAGAATACGACTATCTCTTAGAACCTATGAATGAAGCTGCTGATCGGAGTATTTGTACCTATAAATCATTTACATTTATCTTAAATGAGCTTGAAGCCTCCCTCCAAAATACCAGAAACACGACCCCAGGGTATGATGATGTTAAATACCTTATGTTTATTTATTTACCTAATATCACCAACAAGTTTCTGTTACAGATTTTCATTTACATTCTTGGCCGCGATATAGACCACTTCAAAAATGTAATCGTTGTTCCAATTTCTAAACCAGGGAAAGATCATAACAGTTCCGATTCTTACCGTCTAGTTTCTTTATTATCATGTGTCCTTAAAACCCTTGAAAGACTTATAAAAACTAGATTAGAGTGGTGGCTGCTTCACCAAAATTTTCTTCCGGCAAAACAGTTTGGATTCCAAATGTTTTGGAACTATTGATGCTGCATCTACCCTAACCGTAGATATTCATCACTGCTTTTCACATACTACTTATGTGCACTCTTTTTGGATATAAAAGGAGCTTATGACTCGATCGATCTACAAGTATTAGAAAAAAATAAATCTGAAAATCGGTTGACCCTGCAGGCCATCCCAGAAACTTGCCGCTATTTTCGAGCTAAAGCGCTCAAAAATATACGTATTAGTTAATTTTTGAGCTCTCCGAGCTCAAAATATTATACACATACATTTTTGAGCTCTACGATTAGGTGAAAAATCTCGAAGTTATATTAAAAAAACACTTTTTTTGTAATTTTTGAACTGCGATATATTTTGAACAAATTAACCAATCGAGATGCAGTTTACAGCATTCAATGCAGTTTCTTAAGTACAAAAAGTTATGTTTGTACCAAAAATCGATACGACAAACATTTTGAATGTTATTTCAAAAAAAACACTTTTTTGCGAATTTTTCGTAATCGATATCTCTTGAACGAATCAACCGATTTTGATGTGGTTTACGGCATTCAACGCAGTTTTTTAAGTACAAAAAGTTATCTTAGTACCAAAAATCATGCATTTTCGTGTACCGGAACTTTAGTGGAAGAAATATATAAAAAAATGTGGTGCCTAACAAAACTTTTCTAAGTTGCAAATTCTTTTAGGATTAAGTTGTTGTTTGCTGATGGTATTTGGATGTGTTTAAATTTAAGTAATTTTTAACATTTTCTAGTTGTTATTCGCTAACTTCCTACGTCCAGGGAAAAGAGCCACAAATTTGTTTCTTTATTTATATGAATAAACGTGTTTCTAGACTAAATTTTGTTTTTTTAATATCTGGGCATTATTATTAATATGTAAGAAGTAGTGAGAAAAAAGTTGTTATAAAAGAGGGGCTATAAACAATAAACTAAAAAAATTTTTTACACACGAATCTGAGATACAAGACAATGTGTGAAATTCGTGAAAATTATCTGCGCGGTTTGTCAGTGCCTGCTCATATGAATCATTAACCTCAATAGATGTGGAATATTCATTTCTCTTGTGTATGTACAGACCAAATTGCTCAAATTCAACAGCCACAAATGCAACGAATATTAGTTGTGACGTGACCATGTATGCTAATGCAATGGCGGACTTCAGTCATTCTGTATAATACATTGTATCAAGCGATATGTAGTTCATTATTCATTTTATATTTGCCTACTAATGTTCTTCTGTCAACCATATGAGGCAGTAACCGGTCTGTAACTACCGGTCCAGGACTCTGGCGTAGTATCCTGAGCATGCTTGCCATACTAATCCCGTGTATTAAATAGCGTTTTAAAATGTATTGTGTATAATAATAAAAACTAAATCTATGTATTTTGTTTGTTTATATTAATATTTGTGGTTGATATAAAGACCTATGAACATAAGATGTATTTCGATTGCATGGATGGTCTTAGGTCGATATAGCAATCACCCATTTCAAAAAAGAATGACGTCAGTATAAATATATTTGTAAAGGCATTTTCTTAAGAAAATAATCATAAGGACTCCAATTTTGCCAAAAAATAACAATTTAATAGAGTTTTGCGAGGCAAGGGGTTAAAATAATCCACTTTATTTTGCAAATATTATAGTAAAAATGCGAGGGTGATTATTTTCGAAAATGTTATGAACATTATCCGATAAGAAATGTTATTCATTTTCATGATTTGCATGTAGAATTTAAAACTTTTAAATTGTAAGATCTAAATATTACTGGTAAAAGTTGGTATTTCCGTGAAAATGGAAATTTAGTTATCTCTGTACGCTTGAAAAAAAAGTCCTAAAATTTTCAAGAGGAACACCAGGAATAACGTAAATATTTTGTTTAAAAAAATACATTACCATTAAAAGAACATTATCGTATGGAAACAAAATTGGACACAACTTAATATAATAAAAATAAGACGTGAATTCTCACATTCACACGAGAAAAAAATATTGAGGTCGCCGGCAAAGCCCTCTAACAAACGACTTTCCGTCAACAAATAACATTAACGATTGTAAACTTGATCTGGAATATATATTTTACTGTATTGAATAATGGGCAGTTCCGTGGCTATTGTTAACGATTGAATTGAGTTGTAATATAAATGTAAACAAACAATCGCAGAAGAGTGCCCGCCCATAGACGCCCAGCATTGAATGAGTTCCGGAATGAGGCACCACATCCTGTACGGCCGTCAAATTTAATAACCCTACACCAATATGGGAGGAGTGATTTGACAGGTCCCCGCTGATGCAAATAGAAAACGCGCATCTTTGGAGAAAAAGCCGAACGCCGGTCTGGGCTGGTTTCACACTTCAATCATAATTATTAAAAAGGCAAGCTTTTACCCCTACCACATCGTTCATATCTTTTTATGTACTTGTACTATGAAGCTTATTTCAGATGCAGTGGATTTGCTGACATAGGATGGAAGAACGATAAATAAAATTTATTTTTTACTATACTTCTGACAGGGGATAAAGCCAAGCAAAAAATAATAAAAGGGATAAAAATGCCAAAAATGGATAAGATCAGTAAGTAGTATCAGACAAAGTTTAATAGTTTGCCCCAAACAAACACTTTTTGTACATTTAATATGAAAATGATATATGAAATAAAATTCATCATTAGTTTTTTGGTATGTATGTATGTATGCTACTGGAAAAATACTGCGCTTGTGACTTTACGTCAAGAGATCAGTCACGCTTGACATTCCATAAATAGAAAAATAAATAACTTTGAAAAAGGAAACAGATTCATTTCCGAAACGTTAATGAAATATATTATTATTTTTTTTCTCATGTTAGTTGTCAAAAAAAACACCATCTGACTGATCTTTTGAGTTATAAGTTACAAACGCGGAGGCTTATTTTTCCAGCAGCATACTGGATAACTAACTATATTTTTTTAGAAAACCAAGAATTATTTATGTGGCACTAAGCCCCAAGAAATAAAAAGAAAAACTTAGAGAATCGTTCAGACAATATTTCTGTGACTATTTGAAATAAACATTTTTTGTCAAACTGATAAAACAATATTTTTTGAAATTAATATCTAAAACGTTTTGGTGTTTAATAAATGTTTATGTACAATAATAATATTGAATTGCAACATTATCTATTTAAACATTCAAGAAAACTTTAAATTCCGTATCATAATTGATGATATAAACATAAATATATTGGAGAATGAAAATATATAATATGGTCCATGATTATCGAAACATATTAGGGGAAGGTTTATACGTTAATCATTTTTAAATAAAACAAGAAATCGGGAAAACACAGAAACTCGTATTGACCATAATATATTTATTAAAAGTAGAAGCATAGTAAAATACGATACGATACTTATTATTATCCAAAGTAGTATTACAGATAACTATTATAACAATAATTGGTATTTATGCCTAAAAATAAGCAAATAGTCTATCAGCAAACAACCAAAACATTTTTTAGAAAGAAATAAATTATAACAGGATCTAGAACACGATAATTAGCTTGTGTTTATACCAATGAAAACGTGCGCAACGCCCTAAAGAAACTAAAAACATACATAAGAAAAATACTAAATTCATAAACCAAAAGCCTGATGAAATTAAAAGAAAATTTTGGATCACCCAAGGACTTGTTAAGTCTACATATCAAAAAAATTACATTCATTTAAAATTGACAAATAATCCTACCGAAAAATACAAAATAATTTTCAAAAACTATAGAAAAGTAACAAACAATTTAATCAAAGTCGCAAAAATGAACTTTTATTGAAATGAAATATAGAAGAATAAGAACAGTTCTGCAAGTTTATGTAAGTGCATAAAAAATATTTCTAATGACAGCAGAGACAAAGAATAAATTAAACAGGTGAACACAAGGGGAGGCAACTAAAGATAAAAAAAGGAGGGTACTAAAGTAAAAAAATATATAGCAAATACTTTCTGTCACTATTTTTCATCAGTCGGTGAAAAACTCACAGAAAAAATTGAAATTAGTAATAAGGAAATAAAAAATTAAAAATTCAAAAATGTTTATTAATATCTCTTTTTTTGATATATTTGACTCATAGAAATAAATAAAGACAACAAATAATTTAAGAAATAGCGAGACTTTGTGATCGACGGACTAAGGTCTGAATTTTTTCTTTTTCTTTCTACATGAATAATTCCTGGTTATCTAAAAAATACAATTATTTCCCCAGTATACTACTGGAAAAATAAGCCTCTGGGCTTGCGATTTTACATAAAAAAATCGTTGGCGTACTGGGTAACTAATTGTATTTTTTTAGAAAATCAGCAATTATTCATATGGTAGTAAGCCCCAAGAAAGAAAAAGAAAAATGTAGAGATTGCCACAAATAACGTTCAGACAATATTTAAGGTATGAAGTTTTGAAAGACGTGTCATATAAAATTGCCGCCCCATTAACCTATATCATCAACAAATTTTTTGAAGAGGGCCTATCTTATTTAAAGTTGCAATAATTAAAGCTCTGCTTAAAGATGGAGATAAGTTAGATGTATCCAACACCGACCTACTTCTTTAATATTAAATCTGGCTAGTCTTTGAAAATATACCGAATGTTATTCGGTTTTAGGAAAAATCGCTCAACCAACATGCGGTCGCTAAATTAATCGCTAAATTTAATGCATTGATAAAAAAAGTCTATCTTTATACGTTTTTATTGATAAGGCGAAGGCATTCGATATGGTTGACCATGCTCAACTCCTTGAAGGATTAGAAAGTATAGTTTTAGAGGAATTCCACATCAACTTATAGAAAGCTATTTATTAAATATAGACTGTAACATGTGGAGTTCCCCAAGGAACAGTCTTAGGACCTACTTATTTAGATGTATTTAAATGACCTATTTCGGTTGAATATCAAAGGAGACATAATGTTTTGCCGATGAGACTGCGAGTTCTTATTATGACAAAGATTGAAATTCACTAAAATTGCAAGTGGAAGTTGATTTTAAAAATATTTGTACAATGGTTTAATAGTAAATAGTAAAAGAAATAAATATTTCAAGTTACATATTTCGAGAGACAAGAACTGTAGACTATTTCCGCTGCCGCTTGTATTATAGTATAATATTTAATAAATATTCTATAAAAATCAAATAAATTAAAAAGTCATATATTCATACAGTGTGTCGCCGAATGAAATTCACATACTTGTAAACTTTTTTAATTTTCAATTTTTCAAAAAAACTCATTGTTTATAAAAAAGTTTTATTTATTTTGAAAATTCAAAAAAGCTGTCGAAAATGTGAAATTTGTTCATTAGTAAAGTACTAGTATTTTTCTTTTTTAGAGGAAAAGGTAATGAATAATTTTTGTTCGTAATCATAAAAATTTTTTATAACGTATTTAAAAAAAAAAATAGAGAAGTCTCTCCTACAACTATTTCAGCAATAACTTCGGTTTTATGATTACGAATACCAATTGTTCATGGCATTTATCTCTAAAATGAAAAATATTGATAGTTAAAGAATCTAAGTTTTAATTTTTTGCAGTCACTTCTGTAGAATTAAAACCAAAATATATTTAAATTAAAATATATTTTATTTCGTTAAAAATATTTTTTTATGTGTTCAAACGTGTTAGGAATAAAACATCTGTTGACATATCCTCCATATTTCTATTTATAAAAAGTTTGTTTTGGTTGCCGACGCGACGTTTAGAACACAATTTTCGCCAATATGCTGCTCTTATTTTATAGATGGCGCCGGTTGGTTTAAATAAAATATCAATTAAAAAATTAATTAAATACGTCCATATAAACCGTTTCCTCTGTGGTGTTTTGGTGCTTATTTTTACTCAGCCCAGTAAAAATTTATATATTTTTCATGGAAATTAGTGAGAAACAATGCGTGTGGCTAAGTAATAAAAAAAGAAATCGCTAATTACTCCCCCTTTTCGCGACGCGACGTCTCTTAAAAAATCCTATAAGGCATGGAATTTTACTACCAAATTATATATTAATAATAATAAGTTACTTAATGAATTTTAAATGTTAATTTTGGGCTTCCGTAAATAAATTATTTTCCAACTTTTTAATTAAATAGTAATATCGTGGAGCTGGCATAACGAAGAGGTTTAAACGCGTTTCTAAATAGTAACTCGGGCAGGGCGCTCAACACGCGATATACATGTTTTAACTGACTACTAATTAACGTGAGGAGTGTTAATTAGTGGTTCAGATACAAATTTGAAATATTAATCCCAATGGGAAAGTTGTTCTGAATACAGAGGTTACACGTTTTGGTTTAATTTTTAGAAATTGTTTGAAGAATTTTTGATAACTGTTACAAAATAAAGGTAACCACTTATGCTTCATTACCTTTATTAATTTTTGTGTTACATACAGTGCGTCTGTAAAGTAATGTATACATTGGATAAAATTATTACGGAGCAAGTAACAAAAAATTACTCGAACAGATCGAATCTTAAACATGTACAGGTTGATTTTTAAATAAATTTTAAATTTTTTTCATGTGTAAAAATTTTTTCATGTTTGTAAAAGTTATTTATGCAGTCATCGATTTTTTTCTTAAATAGCAACTCTCATTAAAATTGAAACAAAACATTTTTTGGAAAAAAACCTCGGACAGGTCGAGTTTATTTTATAAAAATACATATCTTTATGTTAAATTCAATTTCCGTTCACCATTTGTTTTCGAGTAAGGATGTCTTCTACATTTTTTTTTTAATGGAAACCCTTATTTTTTTCTTGACTTTGATAGAGC
This sequence comes from Rhamnusium bicolor, assembly GCA_029963845.1. Lineage (NCBI taxonomy): Eukaryota > Metazoa > Arthropoda > Insecta > Coleoptera > Cerambycidae > Rhamnusium > Rhamnusium bicolor. The sequence continues at coordinate 1,034,702 of JANEYF010004058.1, read as the reverse complement.
CCTTAATTATTAAAATGATAGCAAAAAAATTAAAAATTCTGTAGCTAAGCAAAGGAAATTATTAAATTAAGTATTCAAACTACCATCCACTGGTTTCTTGACAATACTCAAGCATTTTTTAAAAATTCTACTTGTACATTTTGAATGACTTCTTGACTAATTCTACGCATTTCGTCTCCAATTCGATTTTTAAAGCCTCAACATTTTGTGGTCTGTTAACATAGACTTTAAATAACCCCATGAAATAATGAAGAGGTGTAGGATCTAGGGACCTTGGCGACCATTCTATCAATCCTCGCCTGCCGATACATCTTCTAGGAAAGCAGTTGTCCAGAAAATCACGAACAGAATGTGCAAAGTGTGGGGGTACACTTAGGTATGGCAAAATGAAAACATCGATATATCGACATCGATAAACATCGGCGCATAGACATCGATGCGGTCAATACACCGAAAGGAAAACATCGACGTTACGCAAATATCGATGTTTAAATATTTTAAATGCTCTGACAGATTTTTTTTAAGAAACAACAGTTTTTAAGTTCGATTTATTACGTAAAAATAATAATGATACAAAAAATACAAATTAAAATAAAATGTATTCCTTATGAAGAACATAACAATATAACAGAATAAACCTATTTATATTTATTTTTTCCCGAATATTTACCTATTCATATGTGATAGTTTTTTTTGTGGGGATTTCGGTCAGGTATAACTAATTTTATTATTTTTTTCTAACGTGTCGGTTTATTACACCATCATCAGAGAACTATAATTAATATAATATTTTAAAAACATATGGTGTAATAAACCGAAACGTTAGAAAAAAATAATAAAATTAGTTATACCTGAGCGAAATCCCCACAAAAAAAAAACTATCAGATATTATTTGATATTAACGGTCAAGAAAAGAAAAATATGTATTCATATTTATAATTTGGAGAACATACTCTTATAATTTTTTAAAGATCTTAAAAATTTGTGTCAATTGTGTCGTGTCTAGTTCTCCTACATCCATGGAAAGATGTCTAACGTCTATAAGTAATTAGTAGTCTACTAAGTTCAATGGTAAAGGCAATCAACCAAATGCAAACATTAATGTATATCGGTAAATTTTCGATGCTGATACATCGATTTATCGCCATCCAGACATCGATAGCAAAATATCGATATTTACTCGATGCATTGATATTTTTAAAACATTGATACTTCGTTGCCATCCCTAGGTATGTTATCTTGCTGATACCAAATAGCATTATTTGGAACGCCAGGATCATTTTCATTCGGGAAAATTTTTTTCAAGTGTGGGTACAACTCCAATTATCATCCCCCTGTGAAGGTTTCTTCAAAGAAGAAAGGACCTAATATTTTACTGTCGATTGTTCCAGCCCACACATCTAATTTCTGCAAGTGTTGAGTGTGTACCTAAATCATTCAGGGGGGATTTTCCCTAATCTAATACCTGCAATTTTGTCAGTTCACTGAGCCATTTAGACAAAACGTGGCTTCATCTGAAAAACACTTTTTGGCCCTAGAAATGTGGATTAGCGTAATACAAATCCATCATAAGAGTAGTTTCACTAATTGCAATTCGGCGATCGAGGTCATCCTCGCTGAACTTTTGCATGAGTTGAATTTTGTAGGGTTGATATTTTTTCTTTCTTCAGTACACGTAGTTCTGTTAGCTGACTAAATTCGTTTTCTATTGAAGCTAGTCGAGAAGTACAAGAATTTTCTTCCGTACTTAACAAAATGTCAGTATTATCTACATCAACTTTAGAACGGCCAGGTTTTGAAATGTCCTTTACATGTCCACTTCCTCAGAAGGTGAATGTTTGGTGTGCTATTGTAGGGTGACTGAGTTGTGCATCCTTACTTTTTTGAAAATACTCTGACGAGGAATTAATTCTTGCCTTAGCAATCCTTGTAAATAAAAGATTTCTAGTTACCAGTTCACTTATTAGGTAAACAGTCGTACTTTTCTTAGCATAATGTGTTCTGTAGTATTTCCGAGTTGGTAAATAAACAAATAAATAAAAACGGTGCTATTCCACATTAGGGGGTTACGTGGGAGAGCAACCTTGTTGAACGTCGCCTCCTCAATTAAACGTTTTTGTAAATAATTTATATTATTGAAAAATAAAAACATGTTATTCTTATATATATATATTTTTTTTAAATAACCGATGCCGGACAGACCTCCCGTGGCCTCCGACATATCACGGGAGTCACGCCTTAGAATTAACTACATCCATTCTTCATATTTTCCCCAAGGTTAGTGTTTCTAGATACCAGAATCTTGTGCCCTAAGCAGACTGAGGAACCCAGAATGACCGCCTTCTGCATTTGGCCAGCCAATCCCTCGGCTGATTTTTGGCAGGCCGCTATGGTCTTCAGTCCGAGAGCAGCGTAAGCATCATCCCTCCGAATACACCGATTATTAGGACGACCGTCTTGACTGAGAAGCCTGGGTACAGCACTTGGAGCTCGTACCAGAAATCGCGATATTTGGTCCGTTTTCCTCCTCCTTCAAGGTGATGTTTTTCTCGGCAGGGGCCGAAAATTCGATGACATACATCACCTTAGTCTGATTGTCGTGGAGGATAATGTTAGGTTTATTGGCTTGGATTAGACTGGCAGTCGGGAACGAGTTGTTCCAATAAATGAGACATTTCTCATTCTCGACAACGGACACAATATCTCCGAGGATATAAAGCAGCACTGGTGCCTGCCTGGTCTACACCCCACGAGTGTCCTAGATGGTAATATGGAACTCGCAACGCCGCGTTATGTCGGTGGATGTAGGACAAAATCACATAAATGCAGGAAGTACGTGCGCGATTCCGGCGCCTGACAGCAGGTCCTGTAGTTGATATTAGGAACCTCCACATGCCACGCGCAGCTAAGGTAAACCAAAGTGTTGAAACACCATTCTAGCAGACCAAACTGAATTATTCGGTGTCTGATTTAAGCCCGGCTACCCTTGAAAAGGCAAATGTCAGCTTGGTCGATAAACCTAGTGTTTATATGTTCTTATATAAGACGCCATGGTGGGGTTTATCGACATGCTGCCGAAACAGTTTTTTCTTAATCAGCAGACCTGATTCGGACTTTCAGACGATTTGGCTAAAGTTCAGTGACTCTACATCAACACCTCGCCGGCCTCCTAGCCTGATGTCAAATGCGAAACCGAGTTCATCTGTGGCTCTTTTTGTTGCCTTGAACAATCCTGCTCCCACTCCTACAGTTTCGTGATGTTTTACAAACCTTAAGAGGGGATCTGATCTCCTGAGGAAGTTACATGCCATACTTAGTACAATAGAATACTGCCATGCGTACACTCCAGATTCAAGAGTCCTCTGCACCTCCATTGACGTGGGAGGTACACATGAAGAACGGACGATCTAGGATGAATGCTTCTGTAAATATTCATCATCTTGCGGGTATCTCTGTCTAATTGGCGCAGCTCATCTACCATCCCTTCAGTACTCCAAAGGATTAGAGCACAACAGGAGCGGCAGGCATGTTAGTAGTAGACACCTTGTTCTTCCCTGAAAGTTCGGAAGACCATATCTTTTGGAGACGGTGTCTGTACTTGCCGCGAAGAGAATCCTTTATTTGTTTTAACCCCTGGATATGCCTTTATTGCACACTCAGATATGCATAGTTCTCTCCGGCATCCAGACGTCTTAGGATGCTTCCGTTTGCGAGCTGCACATCTTCAGAGGTTTCCCCGCATCGTCCTCTCTTGAGGTGGACGACTGCATATTTGTCCAACCCGAACTCCATACCAATTGCCCGCCTGTATTCTTCGACCACCTTAAGAACGTCTTGTAGTTTGTGCTCTATTTATACCTGCAAATTTATAAGATTTAAAAAAGAGAAATCGGAAGGAAAGTCGTCATACATAATAAGCCCTGATATTGCTAATGTCCAAAGTGAGTTTGTTAGTCCATTACAACGATGTCAGGATGTAGACGGGGCACATTTTGAATATTTAGCTTAGTTTTAAATGGCTTTCCACTAAATCTTATTTTTAATGTGACCAACAGAATTTGCGGCAAAATTTCAAGTTTGTAGTTTGATTTGTTGAGTAATTTTTTTAATTTTTTTTAAACGATCAATCATGAATTTTTTGTAACACTATGATTCTTAAATGCTGCACATTTTAAAAAAATGTGTTTTCTCAAATCTAAATTATATGGTGTTTATGTTTATGTTGCAGTATGTTTAAATAGCACTCTCAAAAATGGGAGTTGCCGTTTAAAAAACTGTCATAACTTTTACAAAAAATTTTGAGAAACATTTTTTATCCATGAAAAAATTGTGAAATGTGTTTAAGTCGACCAGTTCGAGCGATTCTTTGTTACTTGTTTGAATTGTAATGATTTAATCGAATTTGTACTTTGCCATTAAGGTAAATTTTTTTGTCCGGCTGCAATACATTTAATTATAGAAATAGAGTACAGCTGTCATAAATTGCGACTTAAAACAAGCCAAGACTTGCACTACACACTCGACTGAGTTAGTGAGTTTGTCAAAGGGGATGTCGGATTTTAACGAATTATTTTTTGCAGTACACACATGCACAGAAGTTATAAATGGTCTCTTTTTTTACCGTTTTAATATACAACGGAGAAAAATATAACAAACAATATTTTTATACTTATATCATTTTCTACTCTAAACAATCAATGAATACTTTTAAAACTTTAACAATTTATAATTAATTTTAATTTTCAAATTTAATATTTTATTTTATAAATTTTACTCTTGTTTTATACGTAGAGTTTCCAAGGAAAACATGTTCATTGTTCAATCTATTCCAGTTTTTCTACTACACGAAAAAATTTAAAAAAATATGTATACGTTGTTTCTATTGTAAACCACTTCTAAACTTTGCATTATGGAGATTTTTTATTTATACCAAAAAATTTACCCATTTTTAATGGTATTTTTGTCACACTAAACTTTAAGTGATCATTTTGTTAGTTTTATGTAAAATTCTGTAATGATATGAAGGAATATCCTTGTGTTTCTTTTTTTAATTTGTTTGTCCAAAACTTTCGTAATTATTTACCAAAATGTGCCACAAAATAATCTTCTTAAAAATTTAAACATTTTTTTTACATATCTTAGCAAATTTTCAAAACAGTTCAAATAAGTTATTCAAATAACAGTAAATGGTCTACAATAGACATATAATGAATACAAACTTTTTTAAGTCTATTTTTACTTCCCCAATTTTAAGATAATCGCAATTGAAGTGAGAGCTCAATAATACATTTACCTATATTAATTGTTTTAATTAATCAAAGAAAAACTGAAGTTTTACAAACAAAATATTGTTACGTGTTTGCTATCCACACAAACACCTCTGCTCGTAGATTCGTTGATTGAAAGTCCAGGTAACACTTATTCACTACTTTATTTACTAATTAACAATTAATAACAATAGATTAATTAATGTCTTAACTATAATCACAACTGAACACTTATAAGTCACTTTCGTATTTCTTCTTTACTCGTTCACGTTCGACTTGAGACTAAATCTCGGCCCACCGTGCGTCTTATTTATACATCCATTCTCCCGGTCTAGAGCACTCCAGAATATTCCCGGCCGTTCGTGTACAATTCCAGCCTAATCTAACCAGTCTGCACAGTCCAGTGGCGTAACACTGCCCCCTCCTTAAGCCTGAACGTCCCGATCAGGCAATTCATTATTCCCTGCATACTTGGCTAGTCTCTCTATGTGCACCACCTTCATCTTGGATTTTGGACTTTGCTGAATTCTATATACAACGTCGTTTAGTCTGGTGACCACAGTGTAAGGACCTTCCCAGGGCGGGTGAAGCTTCGGGGACCTGCCTTTCTTTCGTTGTGGGTTATATAGCCAAACTAAATCTCCAGCCTGGAACCCTCATGAATTCGCCTTAAGATCATAACGAGCCTTCATGCGATCACTTGCTATGGCAATTCGGTCTCGTACCAGCTCATGAATGTTCCTTAGCCGTTCACCAACTTCATCGGCGTAGTCATTTACGGAAAGTCGCTCCTCTTCCGGTGTGCCAAACATCAAGTCACATGGCAGTCTAATCTCACGTCCAAACATCACGCGAGCCGGTGTCTGTTTTGTTGTTTCATGAATGGAGGCCCTGTATGCCATAAGGAAAAGAGGTAAGTGACGGTCCCAATCTCTCTGATGTTTCTCAACCACTTTGGATAGGTGCTCCTCCATGGTTTTATTATATCTCTCCACCATTCCGTCTGATTGTGGATGTAGGGCTGTTGTTCTTGTCTTATGAATTCCCAGTAGGCGACACATCTTCTGAAACACCCCTGATTCAAAGTTTCTTCCTTGATCCGAATGCAATTCTAGGGGCACGCCAAATCGACATACTAGATTATCTACCAGAGCTTGAGCGACAGTGGCTGCTTCTTGGTTGGGTATGGCATAAGCTTCAGGCCACTTACTGAAATACTCCATGGCAACTAAGATGTATTTGTTCCCATCATCTGTCACGGGGAATGGACCAGCTACGTCGATCGCAATTCGCTCAAAAGGAGCCCCTACGTTATATTGTTTCATTTGGCTCTTACTTCTTGTCCGTGGCCCCTTACTTGCCGCACAAACTTCACATTTGCGGCACCAAGCTTCCACATCTTGGCGGCTGTTCACCCAGTAGAATCGTTCGCGTACTTTAGTGAGAGTTTTGTTGATGCCAAAATGTCCGCCAGATGTTCCATTATGCACTTCCTGGAGTACTTTTGGTATGCGACACCTGGGAATTACCAATCTCAAAGTAATTTCCTTCCCGTCTGGACTTTCCCAAGCTCTTTTCAACAGTCCATCCTCTACTCTAAGGGAATCCCATTGTGCCCACAAAGCCTTCAGTCCCACTGCCTTGTCTGAAATGTCCTTCCAGCCTGGTCGGGCTCCTCTTTCTTTCCATTCCAGAATAGGACCAGTTTCTTGATCTTTTAACTGCTCTTCTCTTAATGTCTCTCTTGTCCAGTCGTCAGGAACATCAATTTTAACGGTGTTCACAATTATTATCCCTTGTTGTTTTTCTACCCGGTGGCAGTGCTTGCAGTCTTCCCGACAGGGTCTTCTGGAGAGAGCGTCTGCATTTTTATGGGATTTTCCAGGACGATGTTCGATTTTAAAATCGTACTGCTGCAGTTTTTCTATCCAGCGAGCTAGTTGGCCTTCCGGAGTCTTCAATTGCAATAACCACTTTAATGCAGCATGGTCGGTCCGAACCTTAAAGTGTTGTCCATATAGGTACTTGTGAAAATGGTCTATGGACTTGACAATGGCCAATAGTTCCTTCCGTGTCACACAATAGTTACGTTCTGGCTTCGACAACGTCTTGCTGAAGTACTCAATTACTTTTTCCTGTCCATTTTGAATTTGGGAAAGAACACATCCAAGTCCAGAATTACTGGCATCTGTGTCTAATACGTAGAGGCCTTTCCGTTCTGGGTATGAAAGAACCGGACTCGAACACAGTGCTGATTTTAGTGTTCTGAATGATGTTTCGCACTCTTGTGTCCATTGGTACTGAACCTTCTCTTCTGTAAGCCGGTGTAGTGGCTTCGCAATATCGGCAAATCGTTCCACAAATCGTCTGTAGTAAGTGCATAGGCCAAGGAAGCTTCGTACTTCGTGAACATTTGAAGGCCTCGGCCAATCTCGTACTGAGGAAATCTTGTCTGGGTCTGTTCTTATCCCCTCCGAGGACACGACATGTCCTAGGAATTTTACCTCTTTCTGGAACATTAGGCACTTTTTGGGATTCAATTTCAGGTGTGCATTTTTAATTCTTCCGAACACTTCTTGAAGGTTCTTCAAATGCTCCTTAAAATCCCGTCCCATAACCATCACATCATCAAGATAAACTAGACATGTCTTCCAAGTTAGTCCTCGTAGTACCAGTTCCATCAGTCTTTCAAAAGTTGCTGGTGCATTGCACAGGCCGAAAGGCATCACAGTGAATTGATAAAGGCCACTTCCTGTCGAAAAGGCTGTCTTGTCTTTGTCATCTGGATGAAGTCCCACTTGCCAATATCCACTTCGAAGATCTAGAGTGGAAAACCACTGTGAACCTGCCAGCGTACTTAGTGTGTCATCAATTCGGGGTAACGGATAGCTGTCTTTTCTAGTGACGTCATTCAGCTTCCTGTAGTCGACACAGAATCTTAAAGTTCCATCTTTCTTAGCAACCAAAACTACTGGAGACGACCAAGGACTGGTTGATTCCTCAATAACTCCGTCTTTAAGCATCTTCTGTACCATTGCAGAAGCCTCTTCTTGTTTTGCTAATGGGAGCCTCCTAGGTGGTTGACGAATAGGAGCTGATTCACCAGTATTTATTCGATGTTGCACTATGTTGGTCTTTGTAAGAGCTTCTGTGTCCTTTGCAAATACTGTACTTTCTTTCTTCAAAAATTTTAAAGCTTCTCTATGTTCATCTGGAGTTAAATGGTCTAACTGGGCATTTAACATCTTTACAACTTCTTGGTCCATATCTGTAGACGAAACTCCAATGATTTGTTCTTCACATCTTGCAATCCATGTGACTGGTTCGTAGGTGCCAATTGCTTCGCCTTCCTTGAACGTCACTGAGTGTGAATTTAGGTTAACCATTCTAATCGGTATCTTGTCTGTAGTCTGTGTTAACGTCCTTGCCAGAATTACATTGTCTGTCATTTTAATTGAGTCATCCTTCTCAACGAGGCCAAAGCAGTATCCCACAGAATTTTCCTCCAGGACTGCCTCAATTACCTTCTCTGTTCGTGCAGGAATTTTTACTGTCCTCGAAATTAGTAGCCTAATATTATGGAATTTTTCATCTGCCGTTGACAAAATAATTTCTTCATTTCCAATCCTGAGAACTCGTTCTCCAACGTCAAGTACAAATCCATATTTTTCCATAACGTCTAATCCTAAAATGAAGTCATCTGTAATGTCAGCTACGATAACTTGGTGTTTAAAACATAAGCGGCCAATCTGCAGCTCCATGTCGACTTCCCCATGAACCGCCGCCCTATCTCCCGTAGCTGTCCGGATGACTAATCCATTCTGTCCTTTATTTACTTTGAAACCCGTTATGAATCCTGCCCGTACTATTGATGACGTAGCTCCTGTGTCGATTGTGAACACACATTTCTTCATATTTACATAACCCTCCAACAACAGACTACTTTGAACTCTCCGAAGTTGGGAAACTTTTATTTCTCGGGGGTCACAACATTTCTTGGCCAGCGCAGCCCCCAAATTGCCAGCCATCTTTAGTTTTCCTGTGGCTCCTCAACCACAGCAGCATTTACCCTTTCTGGGCTGCGTTGACGACAGTTCCTCTTGATATGGCCCACTTTGCCACACCTATAACAACGGATGCCTCCATTCGGCCTCCCACTACTTTGTTGTTGGTCTTGTCTCTGCTGGGAATTCGATTTTGTCAGTAGTTGGGTCATCATCTTGTGTAGATCAGATATCAGATTCTGTGTTGTGTTGTCTGGCTTGTCTTCCTCCACACTCACAGCTCGTACTCTCTGATTTGATTGTGTGGTATCCTTATAGGCAGCCTCAATCTCCAGTGCATGTACTAAAGCCTCACTGCTAAGCTTATTCCGGGCCAACTTAAGAATTCGCCTAACTTCCTGGTCCCTTACTCCATCAATAAATGTACCAACTGCTAACTGTTGTTGAAATTCCATTGGTGCATCAGGATAGGCTAGATGGGCTAATCTTTCTACCGCAGCTTCGAACTCCTGGAGGCTTTCTCCACCGCGTTGTCTGCGTGATTTGAGCTGAGCCTGATATACTTGGGCGAGATGTTGGTCGCCATATCTTAGTTCTAACGCTGCCTCCAAAATGCTAAAGTTTTGTTGCTGTGCGGCAGGAATTGTTTGGAGCAGGTCCAATGCTTGGCCCCTTAATGCTAATACCAATGCTGTTGCCTTTTCCTCATCGTTCCAGTTATTTGAACGCGCAGCTGCCTCAAATTGTCTCTTATAAGTTGACCATGAACTTTGACCGTCGAATGAAGGTGGTTGTAACCTAGCACCAGACGACAGTACTAATTAACCACCCTTCTCTCTTAATTGTTGTTTGAGTCGGGCTACTTCTCCTCTGACTTCGGTTATTTCTCCTTCAACTTGGCTGACTTTTTCTTTAACGTCACTGACTTGTTCTTTAACTTCCATGACTTCAACCTGTACATCCTCCTTCAATTGTTCAGTGACCGAGAGCATGACTTGATGCTGTCCCTCCATAATTTGTCTTAATTCTTCCTGGCGTTCCTTTCTTTGCTCTTCCTGTTCTTCCTGTCGTCTTATTTCCAGGCCTTCGATCATTTTTATCAAGTCTTCTTTTTCTTCCTGGCGTCTTCTCTCTTGGTCTTCTTTTTCTTCCTGTCGTCTTCTCTCTTGTTCTTCCTTTTCTTCTTGACGTCTTCTCTCTTGTTCTTCCTTTTCTTCCTGTCGTCTTATTTCCAGGCCCTCCATCATTTTTCTTAGGTCTTCTTTTTCTTCCTGGCGTTTTCTCTCTTGTTCTTCTTTTTCTTCCTGGCGTCTTCTCTCTTGTTCTTCTTTGTCTTCCTGTCTTTTTTTTCTTGATCTCCCATAATTTTCCTTTGTTCTTCCATTTGTTGCACAAATGCTGCAAGTAAGTCTTGCGTTTGTTTCTCCGCCATGCTTCTTGTTGTTGGCATTAACTCACGACACGTAAATCAGTTCAAAATAAAGTTTATTACACTATAAAATCCGTAAAATGTTGATATCACGTCTATTTTAATAATGGAATGTTCCAGGAAAATCTCTAAACGGCACTAGAAAGTCTTATTTAGAGTCTATACCTCTTTTGTGTTGACAAAATTCACTTATCTCCACTAATTGTCCAATGGAATGTTCGAGAATTTTCACGAAAAATCACTAATAAGTCTTGTTTTGAGTCTATAACACGTTCCCGTCGACACAATTCACGTGTCTCCTATAGTTTCCAAATAGAATGTTCTAGAATTTTCCCGAAATTGCACAAGTAGTCCTTTTTCTCAGTCTACAACACGTTATTACTAGCGGCACTCATGTATTTGCAGCTATTTCTAAATCGAATGTTCTAGAAACTCCTCGAAAATTCACTTTAAGTCACTATTTGGTCCAGAAATAGTCCTCCAAACACTGTCCAGTAGTTTAATTCTTCGTGTCACCCCTAATTCCTGAGAAGAACACTGTAGAATGTTTTCGAATATTCCAGAAATTTCTCTTCCAATCCACTTCCGACACCAAATTGTTACGTGTTTGCTATCCACACAAACACCTCTGCTCGTAGATTCGTTGATTGAAAGTCCAGGTAACACTTATTCACTACTTTATTTACTAATTAACAATTAATAACAATAGATTAATTAATGTCTTAACTATAATCACAACTGAACACTTATAAGTCACTTTCGTATTTCTTCTTTACTCGTTCACGTTCGACTTGAGACTAAATCTCGGCCCACCGTGCGTCTTATTTATACATCCATTCTCCCGGTCTAGAGCACTCCAGAATATTCCCGGCCATTCGTGTACAATTCCAGCCTAATCTAACCAGTCTGCACAGTCCAGTGGCGTAACAATATATTACAAAAACCTATTACAGTGATCAATATAATTTAAAAAATAGCACGTTTTATATAATAGGCATACAATATGTGTTTATTAAAAAGTAAGATGGCACAGGAAGCTCAGTTGAAGCAGGAATCATAAATTCTATATGAAAATAAAAGCCACGTGGCGAATTACACCACATTTTATATTGAAATGGGGCAATATGTCTTTCTGTGGCTAGAGATAATGTTATATTTTTGTCATATATTAATGCTATTATATCTATTATTAACACTTCATTACTATAATTCAGTTATTTTAGTTTTGTAATATAATTTTATACAATAATGGCTAACAAATTTAAAACGTTACTAGCTGATGACATACATATATAATTCATTTCGGTAAAAGCATTTCTAACTTATAATTTTATCGAAAAGACACATTATTGTCCCATAAATAAAACATAATACTCTTATTCTCTTCATAAGTCAATTTGTATAATACAATAGTAATTTTCCAGAACTGTGTTTTAAATTTATTAAAAATATTAGTTGAATTTATAGAAAGATAGATATTTTGTTTTTGAATAATAGAAACAATTTAAAAAAATGTCTTTATTGGATATGCATCCAAAAGGCCATCGACCAGAGCCCTTTAGCCAAGGAATGTATTAATTACTGACTAAATTTGTAATTATTTGTTATATAATAGAACTCGTGTATTATTAAATGCTAAGTACTATTTTATAACAATATGATTTTTTCGTTCATTGCTTCATACATATTCCTACATCCAATGACGTATCAGAACACGTAATTTGCGAACCTACATGGTTTTACAGCGATAAAACTTCGAGTAACTTTTGTTAGTAACCGCCTGTATACCAAATATTGCTTACACAATAGATAGTCAGCTGCTTCTCTATCCATTAAGACCGCCACATACACACAGAGACTTGCGTTAAGGGAAGAGTGCACATTCTACAATTAAAATCTCTGCATTAAAAGTGCGCGGGGATGAATGGGTGTCTGTGGGTATAAGTCCATTCGGGGTACAGTTTTCAGATAGTGTAGTGTGTTGCATTAGTTCGTGTGTACATCAATTCGACATTATAATTTACAATTTTGTAATAATTCAAGATATAAAATGACCGACTTACGTATAAAACGTTTTTAGAAGAATTTATTGAAGTTTACTGAGCACATCCATGTCTGTGGAACATTTTTAATTATTATAGCGCACAACGCTGCCATTAAACATAGCTCGCTCTGAGACGTCATTGTGATGTGACGCATGCAAATATTAAGAGAAAATTGATGACAGAAAAATCTGGTGTATGGACAATGACCGAGTACAGTTTTACATTAAAGTACGCGTTAAAAGTTGATTGTGAATTCTTTCATTACCGCAAGTCTCTGCGTGTGTGATGGCCATTAGCCTTACCATTTATTGGCGTTAACTTTTATACTATAGTAGCGCCTATCTATGGTGTAAATAATATTTGCGCATTGTAACATAAACAAAGGAATAGAGTTCTCAAAACTTATAAATATAATCCTTAGAATTGTTCATAAAAGAGAACATAAAAGAAAAGCACTAGACGAACGATACATAGAAAAATTTTGCTCTACAGTTCCACTCTAAATTATTATGAACTTGTGAAACAAAATTGACAATATTAGGCCTCTGAAAACTCAAAATTAGTTTAACCTAGATGGATCCAGATAATAAATTTGTTAAGAGATCGTATTTTGCTCATACTCGGGTGGTTATATAATTTCAAATGAGTTATGGTTTCTTCAAAATGGCTATCTGGCTTACAATACTAGCACAATATAAAAGATTTTAATGCAACATGATTAGTTATTCTAGTGGATTAGTAATCCGGTCAAAGTAGATATTTCAATTTACAATAATTCGCATAGAGCTGAAAATTAGTAAAGATCTTGGGAACACTATTACAAATAAAAATGTCAAAAAGCCCCATCGATCCCACGTTTGCTTAAAAAGTTATTCAAGGTCAAAGGTCACAAATATTGGTTTTTTGCATTTTTCTGGTAAACGGTAAGTTTTATCCTGTCAGACAAAAGTTGTAGGTCATAAAATTATCTACAAAAATTGTTCTTATACTTTTTTCCTAAGAATCACCATTCCTGAGAAATCGCGATTCTAAAAGTTGAAGAAGTCGTATTCTACATGCACACATTTCCGCACCACCTGTGAAGTAATATACTACATTTTTTTTTAACGTGGTGTCCTCAGTAGGCATACTCCACGATCTATTGTGACTGAGTTTTGTTAAAAAATATTCTATTAACTTAAAAATGGTACTATTGGAAATGATTTAAGTGGCTCGAATTATTGTTGATTTCAGGAAAATGTTAGTCTGACTGATAATCTTCAAATGCTACTTCAACAGTAATGTCTTCTTCGCTTTCTTGTTCTTCTTATTTCTCTTGTTGGATATATGAAAATTGTTCTGAAAAAGATACATCAGTTGCCTCATTGATATCATAAAAATCTTCATCTGTTGCATTTGATTCAACATTGGAGCAAGACTGGCCTTGACAATTGATATATACTGGTGAACAAAATAATCCGACTTTTTTTACAGTCACATTTTGCACTACAACCTTTTTTGCAATTGCAAAAAATAGTGTTAAGAAGTATTTCCGGAGCAGGTGGGGGTAAAGTTTGAATTGGCTCCAAAGTATTATCTATTAATTTCCAACTCCAGGCTTCTAGGTCCAGTTGATTGCCTAGCCACACTTGAACTTGATAGTATACTCGATATAAGTGTTGATGAGCAGAAGCAGATGTTGGAGGAAGACAAGATAGTTGTACTCTTTTATTGTTCCGTGTATCTTTTATAAAACTTAAGAGAAGAGTCAATATTTTTAAATACTTTAGCGCAATCAATTAAATTATGTTTTTCAAACAATTTAAATACTGTTGTTTCACCCCTTTTGAAAAATGCTGATGTAGTATCGCAGCCAGTTATTGCATGTAAAAATAAGATATGATTTTGACATTTTGGATAAGCAGATAAACTTTGCGATGAATATATTTCTATTCGTTGTTAAGCTTTTATGTGTATATTCTCACAATCGTATAATTTGTATGTATAAGTTACACGAACCAATATTTTTACTTATATTAAACATCCGATGATGTATTTAGGCTGTTAAGCGTGCATATTATTGTCTTCGATGTTTCAGATGATGATATCTCAGGAATGGTGATATTTAGAAAAATAAGTATAAGGACAATTTTTGTAGGTCTACAACTTGTGTTTGACCTATTTTTATGATAAAACTTACCGTTTACCAGAAAAATGCAAGAAACCAATATTTTTGACATTTGACCTTGAGGAACTTTTTTAGCAGACGGGGGATCGATGGGGATTTTTTGAAATTTTTTTTGTAATAGTGTTCCCAAGATCTGTACCAACTTTCAGCTTTATGCGAATTAATGTAAACTTACTACTATTTTTTTGACTACTTTGACCGGATTACAGTTATCTGGCCAGGTTGATCACATGAGATGTACGAGTTTAAACCTCTAGAAAATATTGTTCTACGGTAGCCGAGGAGACAAAAGCGCTTATTCTTACTTACTTGATACCAAATATCGGTGTTCGATCCCACCGCCGCGCCGCCGAGCAAATAAAAAAATTGTTAGAGGTTTCTTAACACTAAGGTCTAAGATGAAATATGTAATTGTCAATGCCCTAGATATGGTTCTGACTTCATAATAAACTGTAGGTCCTCATCTCCCTTTACCTAACTCAAAATACTAGATTTATTTCGGTAACTTGGAAGGCGGTTAATAAAACATTTTAAGAAAACATTTAAAAAAAAAACATTTAGACTATGCGCTTCTATACATGACTTTTGCCCTTCTAGATATACTGTGAATGAAAACGTCTATTGATTATTTATTCTAGGTAGCTTGTCCAAAACTATATGGACCTCCTATCATATGTCATCACAAACAAAAATGGGATTTGTCACTGAAGGCAATATTGTTCCCTTCTGCATCCCTATTGCACTTGTTTGCACCACTCCAAACATGTGAGCTCATTGATACATTATACAGAACGATAAGAATGGACTCCAAATAAAAATATCAATTATTCGTGAGTATTGTAACGAAATTGCGAGCTATTTCATTCCAGGTTGTTGCGTTCCACGATGAATTAAGTTTCTGTTAGTCTGGTCCAGATGGCGCCACTGATTTCTACTGGAACAGTTGGTTTTACAGATTTTTGGCACTAAATATCTATCTATCTTTATTGCTCATACTCTACTCTCAAATGTCTGTCTCTTTCCAAACTATAATCGAGTTTAGGTAGCAGAATACTAGGAAGCTACTTTCTTCTTACTAGTGCAGCGTTAAGATGGAAACCATCTCTAATTCTGCGGTCTGGTAAAATTTATGTTTTCTGGTATTATCATTTGATTTTATGATCATCATTATTTAAATAGTTGCTATATTGATTTAAAGTACCTTTGAAGTAATTTTCATAATAATATTGTACCATAATTATCTTAATTTACGCCTTGGGCGAATTTACTTTTCGGTGATCAGTTCACCTTGGTTGTTCTTTGGAACAGCCATCATTAATATTGATTAGTATCGATTTATCGTGCCTTGTTGGCAATTTATCTAATATCCTTGTGATATTGTAATAAGTTCGTGTGCTAATTTAAACTAATTTTTGGTTATTGTAAATTTTAGATTTGATCGGCAACGGATGTCGCCATTTTGTATCGTAGTTAGTTGTTTTCTGTCTTGGTCTGTTGATGTTTTAGGTCACTTAGCTACGTTGGTAGCGCTCTGAAAGTGGACTAGTGACATTTGGAGATTGGTACAACTGGCATTTTTTCTCAAGGATAACTGCAGTACTGACAGTGGTGAGTCAAATTGACACCGAACCCATTAAGAGCTTAGCCATTGGTGGATTCTTCGCTGGACTAACCCCTTGGTAGTTACGTAAGATCTTCGTCCCCAGTGAAAGTTTTTATTTGGTCAGCAGAAATTTGTAAGAGATCAGTCATTGTATTTTTTTGTATTCTCTCAATAACGTCATAACGTTATTTTTATTTTTTTTCTCTTTCACTAATATCATTTTTCTGTGTGGTTAGTTGTTGGTCTTCAACCACAAGTAATTTTTTTTTGACTTGTAAATAATTGTACATATACTAGTCTTGATTATACTTTTTATAAAATAGTATCTTTTTATTCAACTTCCTTACCAACCGAATTTAAGTTTTAACGTTATCTTTACCTTTTAAAGTAAAATTTTAATTATTTGGTACTTGCAAAAGTCCTGGCGCCCAGCCTAGATTTTGGTGATAACTCAAATCAGTCCTTATTCACGACCTGCTCACTGAGCTACCGGTTAATAAGTACAACCCCCATCTTATTGTGTT
The DNA here is from genome assembly GCA_029963845.1 of Rhamnusium bicolor. Classification (NCBI taxonomy): domain Eukaryota; kingdom Metazoa; phylum Arthropoda; class Insecta; order Coleoptera; family Cerambycidae; genus Rhamnusium; species Rhamnusium bicolor. Next base: position 1,017,663 of record JANEYF010004058.1, on the reverse strand, counting down.
ATGCCAACAATTGGACGGGGGATGTTGCAGTATACAGTAGTCATGGAGGTTCTTGTTGTAAATTAAACATAACAAAATAAACACAAATTTTGAGCCGCAAAATCATAACTTTTCCCGCAACCATTTTGAAGTTAACTATTTTTGGTAACATTTTTGAGTGGAAAATATACGTTTACTGGTCTAGCCCAGTATAGTGATATAAGGGATCGGTAAAGTCTTTAGCGATCTCTTATGTCACTTTTGGTTGACAAGAACAATTAGAAATGATAGTCCAGTCTTCTTTGATTGTAAGCATCTTACATCTGTCAGTTGAATTTTATGAATTTTGTTTGCAAAAGGTTTCGAAAAATTTGATGAGATTAGCAAGAATGGTTGCAGAAAAAAAATTGTATCCAACACACCCGAAAAGTGTCTTAACTGGGCTCACCGGTTTCCAAGGCTTGCCAACGCTCACTCTGGAAACTGCCAGCTCGCCCAATAAAGGATCACTTTCCGGTCTTGTAACGTAAATAACTAAGTAGTGGTGAGTGGTATGAAACTTGTATGGTCTAAATGCTACTATCCGACCGACATCATAGATGTCTCTTTGGCGGATAGCGACTTGCGAAGCAAGTACCGAGAGCGGTGGCCTCTAGCCTAGGTGGACTAAACTACTGGTATTAAATATGATTCGAACGAAATAACTGCTCAGCGGGCAAATACCCCGACCTGCATTGGATTACACCTTCATGATTTGAAGGTGTAATCCAATGCAGGTAGGGGTATTTACCCGCAAAAGTCCTTTAAATTGATATGAATATTTTGTCAATAATGGTAATGGTAATGGTAATGGTGAGGGAGGCTGACGCCTGGCAAGTCGGCCACAGACGGGCCCTTTTTACCAACCTCCAGCTGTCCTCTCAGCCATGTGCTTCTCTTGCTCCCCTCATCGAATCTTTCCGACCTTCTGATGAAGGTCAGGATGTCACTCATTGCGAGGGAGCTCATCTCTTCCCTTAGAAACGCCTCAGAACCGAAGATACTGGGTCTCAGGCGCCCAAACGCTTCACATTGTCCCAGGAAGTGGTAAGATGTTTCTTTTTGTCACTAATTTTCTGACATATATTCCGACAATTTTACTAAATTTCAGTCTCACTAGATGTAGCAGATTTGTTGACTCAGTATATTTTGAAAATACTTATCACGCAATTATCATAATCTATATCCATTTTTTTACCGTAATGGTTTATTTTGTTGAATTAATAATAATTGATTTATTATAATCGGCACTCTCCCGTGGATTTAAAAAAAATAAAATAATTAAAATTAAGTTGTTCAGATTAAACATAAAGAAGATCTTGTCTGATACCACTATATTAAAACTTGTAACTGGTAGCAGTACTAAAGTATTAATTATAAATAATTACTCTTTCACGTGGGGTAATTATTCATACTTATGGAGGTACCCAACCTATTAATTTCATTACACCCGTGTATCCTTTTCCTCACGGCATCAAATTAATTATTTGCTTTTTGAAAATGATAACACAGCAGGATAAGATTTTATGTAAATTATACGCGAGGATTGTAATTTAAAATGAAATAAACATAAATTATTCTTTTATAAGACTAGATACAGCTGATTGACTTGTTACCCATATTTTAAAGAATATAGAAGAAAGGAATAATTTTGCAGGATTAAGTTGTTAATAAATTAATGTGTCATGATAGACAAAGATAAAGTCGACTGAAGTCTTTTGTATCTCTTAACAATAGGTACTCCGAATTTAAAGCACCGTTAATGATATTAGCATAATTAATTAATCATAGAAATCTTTGAAACAGATGCAATAGAACAATTTTTATTAATATACTATCTTGAAATCTTTTTTATTACAATAGTTGAAATATGCACATATAAAATAAATTGTTCAATTTATTATGAGCCTACTAGGAAGAGGGTATTTGCTATCTATATATATTTTCAGTGAAAGCCGACTTATTGGGAGTAATTAGGAGTAAACAATGCTCTTATGATATTAGACGTGACTGTAATTATAGTAATGCTGGCCGAAAACTATGAGTCCAAATAATTTGAACTTGCCCCTGTGGTAAAAATAAAAGTTTCGCTTTAGATGAAAACATCAACTATTACAAAAAAAATTACAATATAATAAAGATTACAGTATAAAAAAACATAAGGCAACTAAATGAGTAAAACATATAAATATAATAGGGAACTTGCACATTTTTTTTTACTTCAAAAAAATGTTCTACAATACTAAAAAATAAGATATGCAAAATATGACGCCTTAATTCCCAATAATAAATTTGTTATAAATTATTAAAATTTCGCGCGCGAGCGAACCGTTTCAAACAGGTTCAAAAGCGCGGGAGTAGTCGTGACATCACACCATACCACGACGGAGATTCCAGCACTCGACTGTTTGATTTCAGCCGTAAAAATACCAGCATCGCCATAAATTTTAAGTGTATAGGTACTTAAAATGGAAACAAAAACTCCTTATTTTAAATATTGCATTGTACCGTTGTGTAAGAATACTACAGTAAAAGTGCCAGATAAAATATTTATAATGTTGCCAGAAGATAAGATTCGTCGATCAAAATGGCTAAAAGCGTGTAGAAGAAATGAAAAAGACATTTCACAGAGCAGTAGGTCTCTACATGTGTGTGAAGATCATTTTAATGTAAGTACATTATTAAATACTATATGTCTATCTACTAGTTTTTCGCAGGCGGGCAATAAAATATTCCGAATTCCGAATTATTGAATTTTAATTAGGGTAGGATTAAAGAAAGAATGTGTATATAATGTTAGAAAATAAGATTAGTAGATAGAATGTAATTTAGTGATACTAAGTAACGGTAATTTCCTGGTGCGAAAGTAAACAGCTATTTATTATTATACTCTTCGCAAATACGCTTACGAAGAGTATATTGCATTTGATCGGGACATTTCTAAAATCGTTAATATCGCTCGCAGAGAAAAAATCATTCCGGTCGTCATCGAATTCTGAACAACTTTCAAAATGTCCGTCTGTTCATCTGTCCGTCCGTCTGTCTGTCCGTCACGTTTCTTGTAAGCACGATAACTAAAGAAAAAAAAGTCCGTTCGAATTGAAATTTGGGCTATAAGTTAGTGTTAGCTAGAGGATGAAATCCATTGTTTTTGAAAAAAATCAAATAGTAAATAAAAAAGTTATAGGACATTTTATTTAAAAATATGAATCTACAGAGGGTTGCAATTTTCAATGTGCTACTAAAATTGAAGTAATTTTCTAAAGACACCAAAATGCTGTAAAATATACTACCACAAATTTCACTTACGCAGTCGGCATCATCGGGAGATGAAAAAAAAATTGAAAATTAAATATGTGATCAATATATTAGGTATTGTAAGAATGAATCTTAGTTTATACTATAAAATATACTACCACGCGTTTCGCCAATACAGTCGGCACCATCGGGAGAGAAAATTAAATATGTAGTCAATACATTAGGTATTGTAAGAATGGAGTTTATAAGACAAACACAAGATTCTTCTCAAAAAACTGCGAAGAGTATCCTACAGAATGTGCAACAATTATATAAAAGTTCAATAACACTACTATCTGCGAAGAATAAAATGTTTACCTCTAGAATATATAGTATATTGCAAATACCTTTCCCTTGTCCTTTAATTTATTCTATTAAAATCTTACATTTATCTATTATGTGAATGATAACACGACACAATCACTTATTTCCCTTGCCCCAAAACATAGTACGAAAATACCTACGATAGGTAATTTCCTTTGCCGCAAATGTCTTCTATAGAGACACTTTACGCGTGTGTACAAAAAAAAACACAAAAAATATAGAAGTGGTTGTTGTAAAGAATTACCCTAAATTCTTTCAAACATAAGACTAAGTCTGCTAAAAATGCTTAGTTGCGACTAAGCATTTTGTAGTTATTTCTTTTTATTCCGTGATCAAGTCATAACTATTTTATGTTTATAAATTATTACTAAAAGCTAAAAAAATACATACTTCTCTGCGTTGACCCCGCGGACCTCTCCAAGGGAAAAACTTTCACTTTTTTGTATAAAAGATGCCACCATAAACATATCCACTTTAGGCAAATTATCAGATTGGCCCTCTGAAAAACCTTGATCAGTCATTTTAAAATATCTGTACAACTACAATAAGCGGTACTATAAAACACAATTATATATTTATATCAGAACAGTCACTAACAAATCAACCACAGTCTTATAACACCGGTAAACATTGTATTGCTTCCCGGCGCGACGACTACCGAATACGGTATGGTGTGACGTCACAGTCAATAGTAGCTCGTTTCGGGCCACTTCAATTTTATCGCTGTTTAGATCCTTTATACTGATCGCGTGGAATTAGAAAACTTATTTTTTTGTGAAGTACACGTTTTATTACAACGTTACGCTATGTTTTTTTAGTATTATTTATATTTTTAAAATTATAGGCAAGTTCCCTATTATAGTAGAAAATATAAAAGACAAAAAACATAAAAACGGTAGAAAATATATTACAATTTTAATTCCTCTATATAGTAGGTATCAGAACAATCAAAAATATCTAGCTTCTCTTGCAGACAGTTGTAAGTATTACATATGAAATATGCAGGGGAGAATCTTAAAATTTTGACCTAGGTACAACAATGTAAAGAGTTGTGTGATGTCGAGGACCGGGATATGGTACATGGACTAATAATTTTTCGGTGATTTTGATACAGATTATTTTATTATGTGGGTCTTTCTCCACTAATGGGAAACTGGCGGTCCCAAGCGTATTTTACTCACATACCATTATATTGATATTTTTATAACTATTTTAAATTGTAATAAATTTTTTTCTGATTATAACAACATTGAAATGATAGATTCATCTATGTTTCTTTGTTCTTTTTGCGATTCAACTGAAAAGACAGTCCCCTGGTTTGTTCCTACTTAACATATTACAACTTGGAACAAACATCTAAGAATGCTATTTGAGTTTGATACGTAATGCGAATTGTAGTTGATCTATGAAGGTTTATGCAAAATTACAAGGTGGAAAAACTTCTATTTGAAATATTTATTTCGATAAAATAACACTAAAAAGTTGTCGTTTTACTTTGTAAACAGTCCCCTGATGAAGTTTAAAAAAATTACAAAAATCATTCTATGGCTTAAGGTAAACAAATCTCGCTATGAATGGAGCGCGATCAGCGTGAAATTTGTTTGTAAACAAAAAAAAGTGATGAAATGCCTAATTTTAACGGTAGTATTTAACTTCATCGTTGACAAACGTGTTTCGCCCAAACGGAACAACAGTCCCCTGGTGAGTTTTTTACATAATTATTTATTGATACTCCATTGTCATAATTGATTTTTTTAAGATGAACAAAGTGACCACTATTTACGGGGGGTTAAAAATTTATTGTGGCTTATAATTACCTTCCAAGGTGTATTGTGGTAAGTAGACAGAAACCAGGGGACTGTCTTTTCAGTGGTTGAAACGCAAAAAAGAACAAAGAAATATAGATGAATCTATCATTTCAATAGTAAATTATGATCAGATAAAAATGTATTACAATTTAAAATAGTTATAACGTATCAATATGTTATATACTTAAAATACGCTTGGGACCGCCAGTTTCCCATTAGTTTAGAAAGACCCATGTATAAATTAACTTATATAAGAATATTAGTGCTTGTTTGTTCTTACAGGTCTTAAGAATATTCACTGTAAATCTACTTAAAAGAAGGGGGTATCCAATAGAAGAATATTCCCCATCAATCTTAGAATCAAAAAGCTTTAAGAATTCAGTATATATCGATATATTAAGGACGCATAATATAATTTGGATTAAATAAAAGTATTAAATAGTAGCAATATTTGCCGAATTTCGAATAACATGACGAGTCCTATGTTGTTACTTGAATATAATCGTTTCTATAATCGTTTTGGACATGTTTATTAATTAAATTTAATGTCAAAAAAATGCAAACCAAGATTTTTTAAAGGATTCGTTTGACATTATTACCTAGTTTATTGTTATAAAGAAGAATTTCCTTCTTCCTAAAAAGATCATGAATATTCCATTCCTATGTTTTGAAATTCATAGCAAAACTCAGATCTCGGATTTAGACTAGCCAGACTTTTAAATCCTTTTAAACCAGACCATTAAACAGTGTTGTAAATTTCGATTTATTCTTGTTCATAAAATTAGCATGGATCCATTGCTCCTAAAAGATTTGTCATGATTTTATGCTTTAATAGTCTAAGAGCCAGCGGCCGATTAACCGACATGACTTCCTCCGGTATATTCACAGTGAGAAAAAAAAAACGGAAAATTACATAATAGTGTCAAGATGATCTGGCAGAATGCTAGATTCAAAATTTTCGTCTGGCATTGCATATATATAGCACTGCTTGTCCCCCATTTATATGCCTGGGAGTATGTTTTTATAACATGATACATCATTAGATGTTAAATGAATAAAAAAACAACCTTGAGACTATCATGTAATTTTCCCGTTTCTTTTTCCTTACTTTGTGATTCTACTGCCCTCACACGCTCACGGCAGCTGGCTGCTTGACTTTCATTTTATGCACTGACAATTGTATGAGAATACTGACAAATAAGAAATTTTCTTGAGGAAGTCATGTAGGTTAATAATTGATCGCTGGCTCCCCGTCTATGCGGTATTACCAGCCCATTTTACGATTTAGACAAAAATGTATATGCTTTAAAACATCTTTCGTATCATCACTTTCATCATTTATTCGAATACGTAGATGTGGATAATTGTATTTATAAAATATTTAATACAATGACCTTTTTCTGATAAAATTGTAGTGCAGAAGAAGGAGAATCAGCGATTTAGGATCAGTGTGGCGAATTACAAGAATTACACAGGCATGGCTGACAAAAAAAAATATTATTTGTAACATGTATCTGAATAGCATATTCCACTGGAATAAAGCCTTTTGATTACAGAAATGACACGTAAAAAGTCGTAATACGTAACGTTTTTTTTGTTACATTAATTATTAGTCTTGATAACGAATTTCCATTGTTCTGATATCTTGATGAAATCTTTCTCCTTGCTCGTCGCTTGTTGTAATTAATTTTATTTAAAATGGTGCTCATACTGTCATAATCCTTTTTCATTGTCACTGAATGGGCAATTGGTATAGATGGTTTTGAATTTCCATTATGTAGTAATACAGCTTTTAAACTATATTTGAAGGAATCAAAGAATAAGCGCCATTCAGAAGGGGAATGTTCGATATTAAGTTCCTGCATGAAACCATCAATATCAATACACGCGTATAATGAATTTTCCATATTATAAAATGAGAAAAATGTTGCATTTCTTTTACTAAAAGTCGTAATCTTTGTTTCTTTATCCCCTAAGTTCCAATCCTTAAGTCGGGAACCAAGAAGTTCTGCTTGTTGTTTTGATAGTGATAAGTCACGTACCAAATCATTCAATTCATTTTGAGCAATTAAGTGAGGGTCACTAAAACTTTCTGGAATATACAAAGGATCGGCACACTGTCTGGGCTGACTGTTTCCATTATCCTCAAAACAATATTTTGCCAATCTAAAGGCGCAGTTGATACTGGTAAGTCATGCGTTGTGAGGTACAGGTCTTAAGGCTGATTGCAATTTCGGATATTTGATTTCTGTTTTTCTTTTTTGGAATATCCCCCAGTTCTTGTTACACAAAACTAGCAATCATCGAAATGATTGGTGATTTTTCGCCATACCACTGGAAGACAAACGAAAACACTTTCTAACAGACACAATTGGACACTTGGAAGGCTGATACTGAAAATATCCCACCTTACTTTAACTTGATATTCTAAAATTGCCGACCCATCATAAAATTTATTACCTAGCAATATAATAAGGTCCATTGTGTTCACATAAAATTGGTGCACATTACCATTTGTTGAATATTTTTTCACTTAATAGGGAGGTATTAACAATATAAAAGCAGTAGTGTGAACTATGTTACAAACATTGTGTCGAGCAGTGTTATTAATAAAATACAGTGAATTAAAAACAGTTTATTACTATATTGTTTAAGGATCCATTAACAAACATAAATATAATTTATACTCTAGATAGTACTGAATTACCAGACACCTCGAAACATGGCTGGATTATTGACCACGATAATGACATACTGTAATGTCAATTTTGCAAAATTTTTCAGCTACTTCAGAAGACGTATACACTTCCTAGTGTGCAAAAATATTATATTATCATATCGTTGAAAGAATGTGTTGATATATTGATATTCGCACACCTATGAACTGAATTTGAAATTAAATACAATCCTTATGAATCAGTTTCTTTTATACGGTAGCAACAAAGAGTAATACATCATACTATATCATCAAAAACACCTCTGAAGGAAACATGAAATTGCTAGAAAATAAACATGTTCTTTTTTTAACAAATGGAAGAAGAAAGTGAATAGCTATTTCTGTACTTAACTATATACATGTTACTATATAACTTTCATTTTTCATTGAATAATGATTTTTTATACTCATATAATATTCTTATCAATAAGTAACATGAATTATTATTCTCAATAAGTAAAGCACTTAAACAAAGTATATATAATATTATGTATATATAATATATATAATATTTAATGGTAAGGTTACATGTAAATAATAATGTTAATATTAACATGATTATAAAATAAAAATTTATAGAGTGTTGCGAAATTAGCGCGGATGGTCTATTAGTGGTAGGATCAGACAATTTGAATCCTAATTGGACCTAATCGGTTAACTGTTGAAAATTGATATCACTCAACACATTAATAAATGTCTTATTTATTAGCTTCATAAGAAATATGTCGTAATGTAGATAATATGGCGCACATTTTATAAAGAATAATATAGTTTCATGAGTATAATACAGATGCCTCAGATGAGCAAAGTCACTCTATTTAATGAGTTAGCTCATTGACGCTTATCTCATTGAAGAGTTGACTCAGTGAGCTGACTAAAGAATAGTTGAACGATATCAGAATTCACGCTCAAGTCGCAAAGAAGTACTGTATGACTGTGAGCAGCCCAGCTGCATGCCTCACGAGTTAAAGGAGCCACACGACAGAATTTAGCGATCCAGTATCGAGTTTAGTCCATCCACTGCCGAGTGGAAGCGACTCGTTCAACTCTCTACATGCCAAGATATGATCAAGTCAAGAAGTAATACTGCGAAGCAAACTACTAGAGAGATATACTACAAAATAGTCACGAGTCGTGCAAATAGAATCCAGTTATCTAGCTCAGTAACTCATTTGAATAATTTGACTCTTCGAGTTAACACGATCACGAGTTACTCATCTGTAGAATATTATAATTCAGAACATAACGTCATGTGGAGTAACAAGAACTAGAAATATGATTAATTGTCAGCAGCGTGAAGCCGACAAATGGGCATTTTTGGTTTTTTCTTGACATATAGACCCAAGTATATTTCTTATATTGACCATTAACGTGAACAGACCAGCGTATAACGTGAACATTATTTTATGATCTCGTTGACCTCGAGCTGTTATATTTCCTGGAGTTACGACTTCCAGCCACAACATGCGCCAGTGGGCAGAAGTTGGCTACTCAATAATGTGGTACTAAAGATACTAAGAAAAAAAAACAGTTATAGAAGAAATTGAGGAAATTAAAAAGAAAAAAATTGCCGGCTTTTTAACTCTACTATAGTTAGTTTTTAGCTGGATAGTTTAAAAATACTTACATTTTACTTTAAAAATATAAATTTAACATACAATGAAAACTTACATTTGCATTTAGATAGAAGCTTATGAAAGAAACCACAATAAAATTACTATAATGCAGCTAAGAAATTATTTTCTTTCTAAATTTATTTGCTAAGTATATTAAAACAAAAGAAGGTGTACTATAAGAATTTATTAAGAATTTCCACTTTTCAATATTCCTTTTATAAAGGCTGCAATTCACATGCACCACGTGTTACATAATGTATTTTCATGCTATTATGTTCACAATTTATCGGGTACAAATAAGAAAAACCGAAGCTGCTTTTCCGACTTTCTTACGTACAAAATATATTACTTCATTTCCCATTGTTATGGAAACCCTTCCAAGTTATCCTGGTAATATAGGAATTTTCTATTAAAAACATATTACAATGAACGAGTATAAAATAATATACCTAACGAAAGTAAATATTGAAAGAAATAGAATACAATTACCATTAATTTTTAGAATAATTTAGTATAGAGTATCCCACATATCAGTATATCAATGAAAGTATTGGAAAAAAGGGATGTTAATTAAATAATAAGGCATGCGGTAGGTGGAGACTTTTCATCTCTTTGTCTTCCTTCGTTAAATCCAATCTAGTTATATTTTTTTATCGAGTGGTTTTATACTTAAAAGTTAAACTTAATTTTAACTTGAAGCTTAAACATAAGTTTAACTTGAGGTATAAACCGAGTTTTAAACGTAAGTGGTTTTTTAGGTACTTGTTACTGTAGTAGACTTGTTTGGCTTTTACACCAGATAGTGTTGGAATAGTTGCTGTCACTCCGGTTCAGCAGAACTATTGATAGATAAAATAACACAATTCAGGTAATCCAATTGTTAGTGTTTATTACCTCAATATTTAGTACCTTTATGTCTTCAACGCTATAGATATTCTTATGTACTATGCAATAAATCAGTTTTCTTTGTCAAAATGGGATAGGGCTGAGGTTAGGAATGGGGCGGAATAGATAATATTCATCTGCTCCGATAGCCAGGCTGCTCTAAAAGCGGTGTGCTCCCCCAGGACAAGATCAGCTCTCGTCCAGGAGTGTGGGAATGCCCTAGAAGAGCTGGCTAGGCATAAACAAGTGAGACTGGTATGGGTCCCGGGACATATGGGAGTTCCAGGCAACGAGAAGGCCGATGAATTGGCTAGACTCGGAGCCGAGGAACCCTGTCACGGGCCTGAGGCTCTGTTAGGTATTTCAAGAAGGCAGGTCACAACGGCCCTCAATGACTGGGCCCACGAGACACTGAGGATGCACTGGAGGACAAACAGGACCTGCAGGCAAACCCGAGATTTTGTGACGGGGCCGAACAAATCGAGATCGGCCTGGTTGCTGGGACGGAGTCGGAAAACTCTGAACCTATTAATCGGTGTTCTGACAAGCCACTGCAGATTTAGGAGGCATCTATCATTGATAGGTATTGAGGAAGACCCTACACGTCCAAGGTGCAGGAGAGATGAAGAAACATCTTACCACTTCCTGGGACAATGTGAAGCGTTTGGGCGCCTGAGACACAGTATCTTCGGTTCTGAGGCGCTTCTAAGGGAGGAGATGAGCTCCCTCGCAATGAATGACATCTTGACCTTCATCAGAAGGTCGGAAAGATTCGATGAGGGAGCAAGAGAAGCACATGGCTGAGGGGACAGCTGGGGGGTTGGTAAAAAGGGCCCGTCTGTGGCCTACTTGCCAGGCGTCAGCCTCCCCCAGTATTACCATTACCATTACCATTACCATTACCATTACCATTACCATTACCATTACCATTACCATTGTCAAAATGGGAACATATGTAAATTAAAGGATTTCAACAAGTAATTGGACGGCTTTCAATTATATTATACATAAAACAATTACATACTTGACGGGGAAATATTCAATAGCAATGCATAGGTGGATACAGGCACATCCCGTGGTTTAGCTGCTATCACGTTTACGCCCACTAATGAATACACACTAAATACGTAGTATTTATAAATCGTCTATGCGAATATCATATAAATACATAAACAGTGTGAAATTAAAGATAACGGAGTGTAAGTTTTTTAAAATGTCTTATTCAATTCCTTTAGAGGATAAAGGGAACTTGTGGATTAGTGATTTCCGTAGTTGCAATTGATTTTGTGGCACTTTTAAAGTGTCCGAAAATGATTGAGCCTTGCCCTAAAAATTTTCAAACGACGTGGTACTTCTACAAATTGAATAAAGTCCACATCTTCACCACTAAGTATAATTATTAGGGCCTCAAATACGTCAGAGAGATTAATTTTGTGTGAGTAAGTTTAAGATAGGTTATAATCTAAAAAATTCAACTCGCCACTGAAATCACAGCACAATCACAGTTTTAATCCTAGTGTAAGGTAATAAATAATTCTCAAGCAGCGCATGTTTAAATCTTTAGTTTGAAATTTAAACTATATCCAATCCACCGATTGATAGTTAGAATTTGGTTTGGCAATTAGCAGGAGGTATAAAATGCTCATTAACGATAAACTCCAGTTTTACCGACACCTGAAGTTTAAACAGAAACTACAAAACCAGCCGTATGTGATATAAATTGAAGGGTATGCTTTAAAGTAAGGCTGGGAATCGAATACGAATAATTCGGTTATTCGAATATTCGAGTATTCGAATACGAATTATTCTAATGGGAAATTATTCGAATATTCCATATATTCGAATACTCGAATATTCGAATATTCCATATATCGAATACTCGAATATTCGAATAATCGAATATATTCGAGTATTCGAATATTTGATTATATTTGAGTAAATTTGAATATTAAAATATATTATTAAATTATGTACGAATAGGTATGCAGTATGCATCCAACCAAAGTAGGTAGATAGTAGGTATAGGTAGGTAGACCACATTAGTGGCACGTTTTACTCCCAGTCAAACTATTGCATCTTTTTCTCGCCTCAACCTTATTCTTACTGTACTAAGGCAGGGGTTAAAATTAAATTTTAAATTTTAGAAAACCTGTAAATATTTAACTATTGACTTCATGTATTTGTTTTATCTTCACAATCTACGTCTTTTTTAAAAACATTCTAATTTTAGAGCACTTTTATTTTTTTTCGAAAAGTAAAAATAGTGCTATACCTATTAAAAATGAATATTCGAGGATCTGGATTTTCGAATATTTTTTTCGAACGAATATTCGAATACTAAAATCTGGAAAATTCCCAGCCTTACTTTAAAGTAATAAGTGATCCCGAATAGAAATAAGAGGAGATAGGCAGTCGGTATCTCCTCTTTTATTTCGAAGTATTCTATGCATTGGGTGTATTCTTTCTCATCATTTCACGTTTATTAAACCGAAAATGATACATTGAAAGTAATGTTTCAATGTTTCTAAGTGTCTTTTCAAAAACGTTTGTGAAATGAAATTTTGCTTAGTGAGAAGGACTAATTTATAAATTTATTAAGCATAGAATAGAGTAAAACGAATTATTTGCTTAAATCATAAATTTTACATCAAGTTTTCTCGAAAGCTATAACACGCATGATAGAAAGTAAGACTTTTTTATAGATAATTTTCTAATTTTTCGGTCTTATAATATCGTTCATATTTGTAAAATTAAAAGCAACGGAAATATTCGCGAAGAAACACTATTTTAACTATTTTACGCATCATAAAAAATTGTGCGTACAATTGATCACCGGGAACTTTTGAGACATTGTTTGGAAGGACGAAATTAAAGTGTAAAAAAATCAGCATTCTTGGACTTTTTTCTTTAAACAATATATTCTTGTCTAAATGCATTGAACTAGTATTCGTTGGAGTCTATACAAAATCCATCCATACATATATAAAAGCTTAAAAGGTTTTCTTCTCCGGTTTCTCAAGCGGCTACCGCTTCACCAATTTTGATAATTTCTTTTTTTTCAATGAAAGGTCTCTACCCTCAGATGAATCATGTGACATTTTTATATTTTTTAATCACCATTTTCATATGTAAAACAAAATAAACAAAAATTAATGCATGTTAGCGTATGCTAAGCGCGGCATTACTTGAAGCAACCTCTACCACCGAGCTCTTAAGAAATGGAACTAACGCATCTTAGCCTGCTTGGCTTATTCTGTCTGTACCAGTGTCACAGACAGGTTCTCTGTGGACAGTGTGCTGTTCGGTTATTGTTTACATTCGAGTTTTCAGTTACTTTGCTGCAAACAGGATTGTTTAAATGTGACTTCGACTTTTTACTTGCTTTGCAAATAGGAATTTAAGCTAAGTATTTTTAGTTTAGTTTACTATTTTTATTTGTTTTTCGGGATAAACCTATTTTAAGCATGGAACGACATGTTGTTCCTATTGTAGGTGACGGAAATTGTTTATTTCGTTCTGTTTCGCATTGGTTATTTAATAATGACCAACATCATCGCGAGATACGCATGCAAGTCGTCGAAAAAATTAAAAATGAATGGGAATATTATGAAGGTTTTATTGTTGGAGATCCATCGTATCGGTTATCGATTACAAATTCCGCCGAATACGAAAATTTATTGTCTTTAGATGGTGAGTTCGCCGGCTATGTATTAGTCAGCTGTTTCCTGATCATTTGTTTAGAGTGTATAGAGATAATAATAATAACGAAACTCTTGATTATGGTACTGAAAATGTTATTTATAATTTACTTTTTTCTGGTAATGTTGATACAGGACATTATAGTGTTTTAGAATTTCATCCTGTCACTAATAATGCCGATGTGGAAAACGCACTCTGCAATATTATTGTGCAACATAATATTTCCAAAAAACGTAAATTAAGAAAAACGTTGACTGGCGGCAGGCAATGGAGACGCGAACGCACACAAAAACGTCTAAGATACGAAAAAAAAACCTGCTTTACAATTCAATATAGATGTGCCGTTTCTGATACTATTTCAAATGTAACACCATTCAACTTAGGTAACTTAAACAATATATGTAGTTATTGCTATGCCCGGTACTTTTCATATGACAAAAATTCGGCTGGCTACGTTGGTCTTTGTTGCTGTAATAAAAAGTTCAAATTACCGGAATTTCGGATTCCTGATAAAATGGAAGAATTATTTACAGGAAATGACGAGTAACGAAAAATTTTCGAGATAATATTCGACAATAATGCTTTGTCGTTCGTGTCATTCGGGGCAAATATAAAATTACCTTCCAGATATGGTCCGTATTGTTTCAAAATTCTTGGTATAGTACATCATAAAATTTCGTCATTATACCCTCAAAATGGAGGATGTGCTTCTTATGGACAGTTATACGTTTTAGATTTTTTTCGAAGCCAATCAAATTATACTTGAACATGCTGCGAACAGTTCCTTGAGAAAAGATATTCTAGAAATACTAAATCATGTCGTAAATCAATGTAATCCTTATGTGATGTCATATAAGACAATGCATCAGAAGATATGTGAAGAAAAGGAGTTAGCTGTAAAAGAAAATCGTGTACCTATTAAATTGGTAATGCGTTTTTATCACGAACCCAAATCAGATCCTCGACGGTATAATGATCCTACATGTTATGAAGTTGCAGCTGTTTTTGAATCAGCCGACGGTGCTCCACCTTCTCATAGACATATTGCTGTTTACGCACATGAGGGTGGAATAAAAAATATAGATTTTGACAGTATGCATTGCGATCCGATGTCATATGGATTAATCTGGCCGTGCGGGGAACCAGGATGGCATATTTCAATGCCTACTGGAGGAGAGGACAAAGCTAAAATTCGCCAAAATATTTCTATGCGAGAATATATATCTTACAGACTTATGATTCGAGGTTTAATCCTGTAGAAGACTTCAATCCAATAATTAATGCTGGGAAGTTAACGCAGCAGTTGATTGTTGATTATTACTGTCGCATCGAAGGCGACAGATTGAAATTAATCCGTAACCAATAGGTGAAATTGCGAGTAGATACATACGTTGGTTTTGCAGATGCTTTACATGTAAGGGCCGACAACGGAAACTTAAAGGCTGAACGTGTTGTTATTTTACCTTCATCGTTTACTGGCAGGCCTCGAAACATGATGCAAAATTATCAGGACGCAATGACCATTGTAAGAAAATTTGGTAAGCCAGATATTTTTTTGGCGTTTACATGTAATCCTTTATGGCCTGAAATTACAAATAGCATACATTCTTATGAAACTGCTAATAATAGGCCAGACGTTACTGTTCGCGTGTTTCATGCAAAAAGTAAAGGAACTCTTTCGTTTAATTAACCAAAAACAAATATTTGGCGAAGTACTAACATATTTGTACACTGTTGAGTTCCAAAAGAGAGGTTTACCTCATGTTCAACTAGAAAAGTCTAAAATGTATAACTGTCCATAAGAAGCACATCCTCCATTTTGAGGGTATAATGACGAAATTTTTTTATTGTACTACACCAAGAAATTTAAGGAGGTGCTGTAACATGAAACTTTCGTCACTCACTTGCATTTTCCAATACACCCGCCGTCGAATTTCAACGGGGTTACGCTAGTAAATATTAACTCTTTAAAATAATGATGTTGTTGCGTGCTTCTCAATGAAAGTATCTGGCTAGTCTCTGCTCCATTATGAAATTAGTGTTATTAAAAAAAATGTGTGAAGTTCTCACTTATCCACTTAATATAGAAATAACCTCCCAAATTTTGCACATTTAATTTTGAAGTACCCTGTATATGTGCGTATTAAATAAAATATTGCATAGACTTGTATATTTAAGAAAAATAGAATGTCCGTATCAGACTTTGTCAAAAAAAATTGTTAAATTATTCTGCTGTGACAAAGAAAATAATCAACTTAAAATATGTAAACAAAAACTGATCCTTAGCTGATCTCGTCCATTAAAAAATCTGTAACACATTTTAACGGGCAAATAATTAAATTTGCTTTAGAGTGTTTCAGTAGAATGGTAAATTCTTTATCCTTTGTTCTCGAAACATTTTTTGCGGCCCAAATCTTTTAAGCATTCAAACTTGACTGAAATACCTGCATTGTTTTTCAATGAGATGAGCGCGTTATAAACGACTTCGGGAGAATAAGACGATGTGTGAACATTTGAGAACATCAAAGACAGATTTTTTCGATTTTGAACTAGCGAAAGAAAGGTCTCATCACAAATGTGAGTTTTCTGTAGTCGTTTAAACCGGCCTCATCTATCATTCAACGTCCAATCGATTTCTAACGCTTTTTTTACGCTGGCCATTTCCAGTTTTTATGGACAGGGAATTTTTATTTAGGCGACCGGCTAAAGTAAATGTTTGTTAGCGTATATAAATAGCGCCTTATAAATTTATTCATGAAAAGGATTAAAATGTAATATGGCAGGTTGTATGATAAATTGCCCATTTAATAAATACTCCTGTTTACTTTGCTAATGTCGTGATATTGGAGAAAATGGGATAAATATAATATTAGCTATATCTGACTTTATATTGCTTAATCAAAGTGTAAATGGGACACATATTTTTACTATAATATATTCCACGTTTTACTGTGTACGAAATAATTCCAATACATTTTGTGAGGGATAATTGGTCTATCGCATGGCAGGATTTGTGTAAAAAGAGAAAAAATATAGATATCTGCATGACGCGCCCCTGCCTGTACATATACGAGCTAAATATTACTTTAAAGGTACCTTTTCCGCATTTCAGACTCTCCTGAAAACTCAATAATGTCAAAGACAGCAACAAATATTATAATGGAGCCTACGTATTGAAAGAATATTTCAATACGTTCGGTTTACTTTAAATTAAAAGTACTTGGTTATAATTTTTTTATTCCATGTTTTTTTTCCGTCCGATAAATTTATATTTAAAATTTAAATTCAAATTTTTTATTTAATAATTGATGACGCCATGACATTGGGCAAGAGATAACCCAAGCAGCACATTTAGTAGTCTCTAAGTAGTACCTACCAACTTTAAAGGTTTCAACACTAACGACTGTTACGTAATGAGAACGATCTTTCTATGAGTGTAACATCAAAGGCTATAGAACTTATTATAAGTAAAAGAATAATGTTATTCCTAGAAAGATATCAAGTATTAACCAATTGTCAGCACGGATTCAGAAAGGATAGATCGATAGAGTGCAAAAATATTTGAGTTTATCTATAAGGAATTAGACGATGGAAAGTATGTTATAATGATCCTATTTGACCTCTCTAAAGCTTTTGACTCTGCGGATAAAGATATTTTAATAGGTAAATTAGAGGCGATGTGCATTAGGGGTAATATACTGAATTGTCTGATATCTTATATGCAAAACAGGACTCTTAGCGTCAAATGCAATGAAGTAAAGTCCGATATATTAGATGTTAGTTTAGGAGTTCCTCAGGGATCTGTACTAGGTCCGCTATTGTCTCTAGTTTATATAAACGATTTGCCTAAATTTATCAAACTTGGATCTACCATCATGTATGCGGATGACACCACTATCACAGTAACTGCCACTAGTCCTGATGAACTTGAAAACAGAGTTCAAACTGTTATGGAGAACATGAGTATATGGTGTAATCGAAACAGACTAATACTGAATAAGAATAAAACGGTATTTATAAATTTCAATCTTAGACGCCCTATTACCCTACCTGGCTTATCATTAAGTGATTGCACAAAGTTTCTAGGCATTTTAGCGGATAGTACCTTATCATGGGAACATCATATCGATTACGTATGCAGCAAGCTGATTCAAGCTTATTTTGCTACATTGCAACTTAAAGATACATTAAATGAATTCGGACTCATCAGTATGTACTATGCTTTAACGTATTCACATTTGTCACTTAATATATCTATTTGGGGTCGATCGCCTAAAACAAATAGGGTATTTGTTTTACAAAAAAGAATACTGCCTTTATTGTTTAACTTAGATTATATGGCGAGCCGCAAAAGTACTTTTATAGACAAGAAAATCCTAACAGTACCAAGTATTTACATGTTCAGATGTTTAATGTATGTCAAAAGCAATATGGGCACTTTTGAAGGTCTCTCAGAACATCATGAATACAATAAGCGGAACAAAAACATATTATCGATTCCCTTACATAGAACAACATTTAAAGGGTCACTTCGTTATAACTGTATTTTATTATATAATAGATTACCAAGTAACATTCAGAATATGAATATCTCAAAATTCAAAATTACTGTTAAAAATATATTACTAGAAAATAGCTATTATACTATTAATAAATAATAATAAAAGACTTTATTAGCATACTTTGCTATACAATCAAGAATACAAGATTTATAACACTAATCAATGTAAAAAGGACAAAGTACTTAACTAAATACACATACATAACTTAATGTTTACAATTTTTACAATTACAATATAATATGGTCATGGACAGACACAAAGAGTATGAAATCTGTATAATATATTTTATATTGTCCATTTTTCTTTTACATGGATTGTACACTTTGTTTTAAATATATTTGAATTTTGACTATTTTTAACCTCACTTAGTAGGTAATTATATAACTTCAATCCCTTGATAAATAATTGGTTTTCACCTAAGTTTGTGTTTGTTCTTTGTATATAAAAATTTTGTTGACCTCTAGTTTCATGATTATGTATGTCACTCACAAAAGTACATGTATCAAAAAGATGTTTAGGTAGCATATTATTCGATAACTTATATATAAACAAAAAAACATTCAGCATAATAGACTGTCTTACAGACAATATATTTGCACAGTCCAACATAGTTTTAACTCTTGTATAAATATTACAATTCAATATGTTTCTTAGTGCTTTATTTTGTTTAGTTTGGAGGTCGTGTATTTGAGTATTGTTAAGCATGAATATAATTGTGGGGCAGTATACGAAATGTGGATGTATTATAGTATTATATATTATTCGTTTCGTCCATATGCTCAGAAATTTACTAATCCTAGATAGGTAATTAACTTTTTTGGACATTTTTTTGTTTATATACTCAGCATGTTTACAAAATGATAGGTTTTGGTCAATGACTACTCCTAGATATTTAAATTCATTAACATTTTCAATTGCATGATTATTAATTTTGATATTACAGTTCATCTCGTTATTTAAATTATGTTTAGTGCCTAGTAACATAACTTTGGTTTTTTCTACATTTAACATTAAATTATTCTCCCCCTAGCCATTTAACTATATTTTTTAACTCGGTATTAAGCGTTTCACAGATTACATCCACATCATTACCAACAATATATAACAAGGTATCATCAGCAAACATTTGTATATCACAGTTTGTTACTACATTTACAATATCGTTTATGTACAATATGAACAATACAGGGCCCAAGACCGACCCCTGCGGCACACCATAATCGACATCACGGCTGCTTGATATTGCACTTCCGTATTTCACAACCTGATATCTTCCCATTAGATATGAGCAAAACCACTCCCACACTGAACCTTTTATCCCCATTTTCTCCAATTTCATCAATAATAAAGATCTGTCTATAGTTTCGAATGCCCTCTTAAAGTCTAAGAATATTGCACCAACATATTGTTTATTACTTAAGGCTTCCTTCCAATTCACTAATACTGACTGTATAGCCGTTTCACAAGAATTTAATTTTCTAAAACCAGCCTGATGTTTTGTTAATATATCGCTATCGGTTATGAACTCTAGTAACTGATCTTTTACAATTAATTCTAATAATTTCTCATATGGTGGCAGCATGTTTAATGGTCGATGTTCATTACATAATATTGTATTGGTCTTCTTTTCCACTGGGACAATTGTTGATTTCTTCCAATTTTGTGGCACTGCACCCGTTTCAAGTGAACAATTTATTACATCCATTATTCTATTTCCAATAGACTCAAATGATAATTTTAATATTTTTGTTGTGATTCCGTCTATATCACTGTTCTTATTAGGCATCATATAGACATATTTACGTAATGCGACAATATCTATCTTTTTAAACTGTGTCCATGTTGTTTCTGTTTGTTTACTATTCCCAACTGCAAAGTCATAATTATTGTCTTTTATAATATTTCGAGTTATTTCGTCAATACTGTCAATAAAATAATCGTTGAAGGCTTCGCATATATTTTCTTCACCCCTAATTATATTTTCGCCACATTTAACCTCATTTTTGCAAGTAGCTATTTTACCACTTGTAAGTTCTTTCAATGTTTTCCACATTCTAATAGCATCACCACTACAATCATCTATTTTCTCTTTGTAATATTTAATTTTGTGCTGTCGGATCAACGTTGTTACTTCATTTCTTTTTATTCTAAAGTTTTCCCAATCGTTGTTTGCATTTGTAATTGTTGCTCTTTTAAAAAGAATATCTCTTTCAGTTACTTGCTTTTTTATATCTTCACCCCACCAGCCATTGGAAGAGTATTTTGGATTCATTAGTATTTTCTTTTTTGGTGCATGTATATTCAATACTTCTGTTATTTGGTCAGTGAGATTGTTTGATAATATGTTTACATCTGTTGTACTTGTGGACCATGGTTTATCTATTAAATCCATTTGAAAATTCATTTCCTTGAAATTTTTGTAGCATCTCATATTTATATAACTTGGTGCATGTATGTTATCTTTATTGCAATTTATTGTTATAATTGCATGATCGCTTATTCGCGGAGTTAGGTGTACTTTAAATTTTAGTTTTTTATCATTAGTTACGATAAGATCAATCATTGTATTGCTATACTCAGTGATTCTAGTAAATTGATTCATAATTTGATGTAGGTCTAGTGTATGGATACATTCACTAAGTTTGTTTTTATAGTAACTATCTATAGCCATATTTATGTTAAAGTCACCTATTATAATGATAGTGGTACCTCCATAGTCGTAGTTATTTAATATGTTTTTTATCTTGTCTATAAATATAGTGTGATTTGAATTTGGCGAGTGATATACTGTAAGTATCGTTAAACATTGCCCATTTATAGTGACTTTTGTGCCTAATATCCAATAGTTCATATCAGTAGCTTCCTCAATAGTTTTAGTGTATCTAACACCTTCTCTTATGTATATTAGTACACCTCCAGTGTGCCTGCTAGTAGAAAAGCAACATTCATATTTATATCCTGTAATTGCTATCTCACTTGGTAATATTTCATTGGTTATATGTGTTTCTGTTAAACATAGAACTGTCGGTTTATTTGATGCCACTATCTGTTCTAACTCATCCTTATGAGATGTCAACCCCTGTATGTTTAGATACATAATTTCATTGTTGTTTGATTGCTATATTTCATAATTTTTTACTTTCTTTCTTATTGATTGAATTATTCTCTCGTAGCACGGACAATTTCTGTTAAACGTGGAATGATTTATATCCAATTTAAGATTGACTTTTTCATTCATGTTTCGACAATTTATACATATTGGTGTGCTTGTAGTGCACTCTTCATTTTCATGATTATTAGCGCATTTAAAACATATCTTCTCATTTTTACATTCTGTCTTTATGTGTCCAGAATTTCTTAGATCTAATATAATATAGTCAACAGTTTTAAAATTGTATCTTTGTGTATTTGTTCGTTTGCAATTGTTAGTAGTATTGTTGTGTTATTTTATCTGTTGTTCTATTTATATCATTTTATTTATTTATTGACAGATATTTAATATTTATTATAATTAACTCTCCACTTTTTGTTATATGTTGATTTATTTATTATTGTATTTATTGACTTACCATATATACTTATTGTATCATTACAAATGGTGAATAAATATTATTATTATTATTATACCAAACATTAACCAAAATGAGGAATAGTTATTATGTGGCAATTATTATTCCGGAACCTTCCTTGTTACATGTTGACAACTAGGTTATTAGGTAAAGGGAACGTAAACAAGTAGTAGAAGTGACTAACTTTAGGAAGAGCTTTTTAGTGGTATGAGAGCAAACAATATTTTGCTCTGTCTCTCTTGTTCGAATAGCAAAATATAATGTATTCTAATCGAACTTACTGAGTTTGAAGTCAAAAATATGTAGAAGCTAAATTGATTGAATAAAATATAGGTAATAAACCATGACGTTTTGCATTCACTTTGAGTGCGGAAATTAAAACGTCTAAGTACTTTTTTTCTGTAAAATGTCACCATGATCTCTCCGAAAAAAAAAAGTTCAAAAAATTATAAATACAATCGAAAATGCTAACTTTTTGATGGAAAACATTTTTTTATTTTGTGTAATATGAAGTAATAATGATACATTTATTATAACCACAATAATATATTTTTATATGAATATTGTTAAGTCCCTCTATGGTTTATAATAGGCTTTTATTTATCAATGAGATATGAAATGGAGATTACACTGTAGTTTAAATAAAGTATTAGTTCCAATAAATAATTTTGACGAAGAAAAATTGTGAAATTTAGAATGTTGGTAGATTCCAGTAACTCATTTCTGATACGGTATGACGCAAGTTAAAAGACAAAATAAGTTAAGTGGGCGCCATATTATTAATAAACATATGAATAACAATAATTACGGGTATCAATCTAACAAACTGTTAACTAGAAACTTATTTATTTCAGTGATTTTGTTGGCACAATGCGAGAACACAGACCTTTCTCTCAGAAAAATAAAAAACAGAGAATTTTCCAAAAAAATTTACCTGTAATAGGTATTACAAAAGTATAAAGTAAATTGAAAGCTGAACAATTATTTAAAACAAAAATTAAGTTCTATTAAAATGTGCCTGATGGGCCAAATGAATGATATACAACAAAAACATACAAACAAATTGTGAAGCAGAACAAAAAATAGTAAAATTGTATTTTTTTCTTTTTACCCCGCAACTAACTCAATATTTACAAAAATTTACTCTGACTAGTACGACGGTAATAGTTGATAAGACCTGGCAAGTTTTAGATATCACAGACAGACAGACAGTACCTTATGCGAACCTAGGCTGATGAAATCTCTCCAGTTTGATCTCCTAGTTAATAACTTATCTGGTTCCTTCTCGAACTATAGCTCGGCGGACAGCTTTCTGGTGAGGATAATGATGAGATGTAGAGTCCTAGGGGAACAACGGTTACTGCTGGTCTAAATTGTTATTCCAACAAGTAATTAATTACCCTGTCTGGTGGGATTTATGGTTGAACCTTCTTCTCGGTCTCGTGCATAAAAGAAAAGTTACCAGTCAAAATACAGAAAATATATATAGGTGATTTTACGGTTGAACAAAAACATACAATAATGCAAAAGAAAAAATATGACTTTACTGTGTATAAACAGTAACTGAAAGCAACTAATGGAATTAGTTAAAAATAATCAAAACTCGGTTAACTTTCTAGAGGAGTAAATTACCGACAGATAATAACAACTGACCAAACGGTTTGAGTTATACAACAGAGTTATACTATTTTTCTTGACAAGAAAAATAGTTAAGTAAGACAAAAATAGCGGAAAAGATAATTAATGAAAAGTTACTCAACCTGTAAGTAATAAATTTTATTTTAACTATTTCAATTTAATAAAGAATTTAAATTAAGAAAAAAATAATAAGATCACTCTTAAGAATTACAATATTAATTAATGATGATATTAATTATGCAATTTAAAATAAATTGGTGAATTCTTCCAAAATTAAATATATACCTTTATCCTAAGGAAAAGATATCTGACACTGAATTTTGAAGCAATATGTAATAAAATATGCTTAAACAAGTACAAGAGAGAAAATATGAATTTTGCAACTGAAATATATTGATTTATTTCAATGCCACCCCCTGTAACAGGATAACATGAAAGTTAGAAAAATACTTTACTTTTTAAATAAATTATGTTAATTTTCACAGAAAAAAAAAAGAGGGAAATAATTTATCTTTTAAATAAATTATAATAATTTACACAGTGACTGAAAAAGTAGTGAATAATTTATTATCTAAATAAATTCTATTAATTTTCACACAAAAAGAAAAGTGGTGTGTGTGTAACTTTAAGTTATTAAACATTATTAACGGTAAATATCGTTATAATTTAATAGACATTAATGAATTAAGTTAATTTCCTTTAATACGTTAATACTAGCCAAAAATCTAGGCAACAGCCCTTATGAATCCGTAAATTCAAAATATACAGCTTTGTAAAAATAAAGAAAAATGAGATTACCTGACATTACAACAGACAGCCATTTTTAGTCTCCACAAGATTTTGCGTGTTCTCTTGCAGAAAGAAGAAAAGGATTTTAGTCCAATAGATAAGTGAGGGTAGAAAATTAGCAACAAAAATGCTAATTGACAAAGTACGATAAGACAATTACTAATTAGATAAGATAAACGATATAAATTTCATCTGTAGAGCTAGTAAGACGATCCTAACTCAAGAATGTTAGTTGAACGTAGAGGACGCGCAAATATGGCGACTAGTTCACGAGCTTTACACTAAATACAGCTCGATACAAAATCGATATTAAAACCAGAAAAAAGAAATAAATAAATTGTCAAGAATATAGGAATGCGCTATATGCTTTAATAGTTTAAAATGAAATTATTAAATACATTAAATTAATAATTTAACAATAATACTACGCTAAGCTCACGTTTCTACTTGAAGAACACCCACAGACTCTCCGCTTCGCCCATGCCCTCGTCAAGTGATTGACTCGTGCATGAACGAAAATCAGGGCATTTCGATTGAAAACAAAGACAGCGAAGTAGTAACCATAATTTGCAAAAATTACACAGGCCACAAAAAAAGACAAAGTTTCCTGGTCGGAATACCAGACCTATGTTTTCCGATGTTTCTTGGGTCACTGAACATGAATCCGGAGTCAGAATGGCATGATCGTGGATAAATCTTGGAGCTAGAGTATGAAAAAGTTCATAATTTTGGAAATTTTGGTATTTTAGACTACGATCGGTTCGGCATGATCGACCAAAACATAAAACACACCGCATAAATTAGACAACCCCGAAACCAAAGCTGAAGCTGCTCCGATAGAAGTTACCCAGTTGAAAAAAAAAACACAGACACACACAACCAAACCGTTCGACTTTGCCAGAATCGAAACCGGGATTTGAACCCGGGAGTCAATAAGCAATATATATATATATATATATATATATATATATATATATATATATATATATATATATATATATATATATATATATATATATATATATATATATATATATATACACCACATGAAATTACAACCCCTTTATCCATGAAGGTCTGAAATGACTTTGTGTGGGAGAGGGCTACACATTTAGAGACAATGGACACACACCCAATATCCGAGTATACTACGATTAATCTCTCCACAGAAAAATCCCAGTTCCTCGACCGGGAATCGAACCCGGGACCCCGAGGTTTCGAGGCAAGTACGTTACCTCTAGACCATGGAGCCATATATATATATATATATATATATATATATATATATATATATATATATATATATATATATTTATTTATATATATATATATATCAAAAATTTTTATGATTGAATCGGGTTCGCAGTCGTGTGGCACAAAATTAAAGAAAAAAAAACTCTTTATTTCTGTTCTAGCTTTCGAGGCTTTATTGTCTCTTCCTCAGGAACTCTACAATTTATGACATCAATTACAATTTTCTGCATCAAAAGATTAGATGTAAGAGTACTTACGAAAAATTGAGGTTATAATAACGTAGCACATGTTTTGAAACAGGCTGATGCGGTATTACTATGGGTAATTTTAATAGTATCGGTATTACTATGGGTAATTTTAAGAAAAAATGACTTTTATCTTGAAGGTTAGGGGAATGTTAAGCAGTTGGCAATTCTGCAACAGCACAGTTGGCAATTCTGCAACATCACAGTTGGTAACAAAGGATAATTGTATTAATTAGTCATGTTGGTATTGTAAATTTGTTACCCATCAGGTGACAAACCAAATGTTATTTTATTAAATAATTTTATACATGGACATCATCCAGCAATTTTAACCTTTTTTAACAATTTTTTACTTGTATTAGTGTGTAATGGAATATTTTATCAAGATGTGTAAATGAATCGCATCAGCCTGTTGCAAAACATGTGCTACTTTATTATAACCTCAATTTTTCGTAAGTACTCTTACATCTAACCTTTTAGCGTAGAAAATTGTAATTGATGTCATAAATTGTAGAGTTCCTGAGGAAGAGACAATAAAGCCTCGAAAGCTAGAATAGAAATAAAGAGTTTTTTTTTCTTTAATTTTGTGCCACACGACTGCGAACCCGATTCAATCATAAAAATGTTTGTCCTTAATTAGTCAGTATATATATATATATATATATATATATATATATATATATATATATATATATATATATATATATATATATATATATATATATATATATATATACATATGGAGAAGTTCTAAGATCTAAGATTAATACTATATCATTGAAATTCTCGTGTTGGATTTCCTTCTAAGTCAATATCTTTTGGATCTATCGTACTATGGGCAGCAAGAGGGAATACGATAATGCTTCATAGAATAGAAAATACTGTATTCTATGAAAAAAAAATGCTATTTACATGCCTTCAAAATTTTGGTCGATCATGCCGAACCGATTTTATACTAAATTACCAAAATTTACAAAATTATGACCTTTTTTAGGCTCTAGCTCGAAAATTTGTCCACGATCATGCCATTCTGACTCCGGATTCGTGTTTAATACTCAAAAAACATCGGAAAACATGGGTCTAGTATGTCGACCAGGAAACTTTGAGGGCCTGTGTTATCGTTACATTATAAAACATGTTTGCAAATGACATATACACTGTCGGAACGATAACGTCTGTATATGGAAGCTAAACTTTGAGAATACTAATGCGGCTCTGACCTGGACGCTTCAGCTGATTGTTTTACGCAAGATTCTTGAGAAAAGAAATCAATATTGACACCTTTTACCTGTTTATCGCATTTACCTGCCTATGAGCAGTATTACAAGACCAAAATTGTATAGGAGGAGTATCCTGGTGTGTCTTCTGTTTAATATTACAATGGAAAAGTCGTATGGGATGCTGACTTAGATAACAGAGGTACTAGATACAATTTTGGAAATTTTGATTTTCACATTACAAGACTTAATTATTTCGTACTGAACATAAATATTCAAAATGACTTATGCATGTAATTATGTATGTATCCATGAATGCCGACATACGACTGGTTGCAAGCCAGTTACGAACTTTCCGTCATGTTATATGATGTTATTTGTTGTTGCTAAAAGAGATAATAATAAAAATAAAGAAGAGATTTTTCGAAATGAAAACAAAACTAAGGCAAATCTCCAAAAGATCTATATGTGGCATAGCATGTCACTAAAATTATGAAAAGTAAAAATAATAAAAATTGTTGACTAATTAACCTCTGCGCCTGAGGGAGAAGGCAAAGATCGACTGCTGTGTATGTATCTCTAGTATTGAATTTTCCAAATATGCGTCAGTTCTGTAGCCAGGATAATGTGGTTAATAACTGAAAAGTGCAAAAGGCGATTGAAACTAATTAAACGTGTATCTGGGGTAACCGAGTTAATAGAGGCATAGTTTTATTGTTGTGAGGTTTAATTGGTTAGTTTGTTAAACAGAAATTAATTAGTGTAAACCAACTGGATTATTCATGATTCGATAATCAATCAACGCATTTTTACAGTTCTCGCTCAACACAGCACGTTGAATCAATATTTGGATTGTGAATATGGGCTCAGCTGAATTATTTTTATAAATCATATTCTATACACCTGTAGCTCAAAATAATAAAGCCTTGTCCCCTACTAAAGGGATTTATCGGATGTATGTTTTACGGATGTCTTCCTATTGATCGACTGATCTGAAAATGTTTGTTTTGTTTGTTTGGGGTTCCAATATTTTCAATCCTGTCTATATAGTGAAAAACTATATCTCGTTATTTCTATATCACATACGGTGATATCAGCAATAAGTGGAATTTAGGAAAATTTCGATTTCTACGAATGTTTTCATATTTCGAAATATTTTGATGTGTGCGAATTAGCTTCCAAACGTTGAGTAAAATTAATGGAGGTGTCCCACTATATTAAAAGTTGGATTTTTTTTATTGTACATGATTCTACACTGTTTCTGTAATCCATAAGTGATTAGATTTAAAAAAAAATTTACTACAAAAAAAATTATTAATTTAAAATTGTCGCCATTTAATCAACCAATGAAATAATGCGTCCTGTAATATGGCCGAACCTATGTTGCCATATTTTCTTTATTTAAGTTTTGTTTTGGTAGTTAAAAGCTTTTTTGAAAATATTTGTGATTTTGAACGATTTCATGAATTTGTACATTAATTTTTGTGTTATATTAAACATTTTCAAGACTATTATAATTTGAATACAAAACAAAAGGTAAGTATTTACGTATTTTTGAACTTAATAATAGGCATTTACAATAATTGTGCATTTTCTGTCGTTTTCATTAAGATTTATGTTCCACTTAATGAATTGTGAAGAAAGTGATTCTGTTATAGATTTACTATTGCTATTCATTATATATAATTTAAATTCTTTTTAAAACGGTAAAATTTTTTACGATTTTTTAATAAAATGCACGTTTCAATACTAATAAAATCATCATAATCAGGTGAAAGTTAAAAATAAATAAGAATGATTATAATAATTAATTAATATTTGTTTTCATTCGTCAATTCCCTAACAGAAATGTAGAATAAATCCATAACATAATCTAACTTATTCGATTTCTGCTGATTTCTTTTTAAAATATTTAAATGTCGAAGTTTTAATACAGGTACAAATAAAATTTTCTCTTCGTACTAAAGTAAAAAAGAATCTATGTGAAAGAATTCACAATTGTATTTATAATTGAATATGTAATCAATAATCACCAATCACGCTTTCAAACAATATGTAAAACACAAACTGCAGTACCGTCCTCGCTTTCACTGTTTGCTTGTGTTTGGCGCCAAAGCTAGTCGGATGTTGTCATAAGACTAAAATTCAAAACTTTTATATTTTTTTAACCCTTCTCCGGGGCTCAAAAAAAATCCGGAAAAATTCTGTTAGCACATATTTATAAATACTATCAAATAATAAATAAAAAAATATGTGGGAAATGCCCATTGGCTTGCACGAAATTGTTGTCAACTATAATTTTTGTTGCCATGAAAGAATCAAAATTACTTACTAATAACAGTGGATACCATTAGCATGTCTTGAATTCGTCATTGATATATTGCAGTAACTTCTTTCTTATTCACCTACTTTGCCTTGTTCCTACTGACTGTCAAATTACTCCAGCAATAACTACACTAACAAATGAAACGCATTACCAAAAATTTATCATAAGTATGTTAAATTTTTTTTAAATGGTTTATCCGATTTGGATGCTCTTTTATGACTTTATAGTGATTCATGAGGAATGTTAATGTGATAATGATTCTCAGTAAATATTTAATTTTACTGATGTACTGATAATGGATTCTTTTCAGGATTTTCATAACACCCTGTGGAGTACACTAATATCAGCATTAAATCCGAACAAAAATCACACTATAGCCTCATCTATTCTTAACGTTGACTTTTTTGATTCACTTTCTTATTTCTGTTATTAAAGGAATTCAATTTTCAATAAAAGCAAGTCAAGGAACAAACAATAGTATTCCTTTTTTTATTACGATATACGTTATGTATGTGGGTAACATTGTTGAGCATTGCCACAAATGTAGTCCATATTGGAAAATCAATAATTGATTTGACTAATTATTAGTCAAACAAATTACTCGACCATCTATCGTTAATCAGCATGTAAATCTTTCCATTGAAGAATAAAATCAATATCCTAAAATGTCATAAATTTACTAATTCCCAACAAACTGAGATATTATAATGCTAGTAAGGTAAATTATATGAATACAAAATGATATGTCTTGTAACTGGTATACAACTTTTTATATAAAAGTATGGTATCCAGCATCTAGCGAAAATCGTTATGATAACGAGGTAATATTTTTTTTTCAACTTCGGAAACTTCAGAATGATTAAGAAAGAACAAATAATTGATGAAAACCACTTAAAATCTATGTAAAATACGACTTGTGCTGAAATAAATAAGATTTCAAGAAGTTACCTTCATCAAATTTTCTTCATCCTCATTTAAATATTGTAAGTAGAAAAACGAACAATTGGCTGGTGTAACAGCTCTGAAAATTCCCGGTCTTTCATATATATATATAATTATTATAAGCGTGTTATGAGAAATATTTACAGCAAATAATTATTTTTTATCACATTCGTTATATATTGACAGTAATATGACACTCATTTCAATGTTATAATGACGATGTTTATAACACTAATATATATATATATATATATATATATATATATATATATATATATATATATATATATATATATATATATATATATATATATTTATCGCACGCATTTTATAAAAAAAGCATGCAACTGTATGTTTCTCTAAAACTTAATCCACACGTTTTTGACTTAGGAATCAGTACTAGTTACACTGCAAGTAATTAAATTAATTAGACTTTCACTAAATATTTCATTTATATTGTAAAAAAACTACTAAAATCGGTGATTATTTTATTCTCCAACCCAACACTGACAAACATCATAAGTTATTTTTTAGCTAAGAAGTTTCGTATCCACAATCTCTTAATGTAGTTTTATTAGTCGGTTTGGATAAAAAATTAGTAAAGAAAACCTCAAATTCTCATTTAGTCAACGTTTCGACAAAATTTATTGTCTTTCTCAGGAAGTCGAAACGTCGACTAAATGAGAATTTGAGGTTTTCTTTACTAATTTTTTATCCAAACCGACTAATAAAACTACATCATAAGTTATGATGTCTGTCACTGTTGGGTTGGACTCATAACGCAACACCCCGTGGCAAAGTAGGCTGGTCGATGATGTGACCGACACCACCGGTTGCTAAGAAGATATCAACAAACAGCTATTGTTATTAACTTAGTTATTACCAAAAGCGTATTGAAAACGTTGAAATCAAAATAAATTCTATAAAAATGAGTTTTTCTGATGAAGATTTTCCTGCAGATATCGAAGAAAGTGCATCTGAAGCAATTCTAGGCGTTGTTCCACAGAAGTCTCGCGTACAGTATGCCTTCGTACTTGAAAGATATGAGAAATGGTACCATGAAAAGAAAATTAAGGACATAACTGGTAAAAAAGTTCTACCAGCATATATCACAAACTGGCAAACTAGAAAAGATGTGTAAAAACTTTGCAGCATCATGTATGTTTCTATGGTTGTCTCCCAGAGTATGTTCGATGTGGTGAAAAAAATATGCTTATATTTTGAGAACGACCGTTCGACATCTGTTGATGTAATACAAGCAGACTTAAAATAGTCTTTGAACTCACTTAACGGATCTGCAGATGCACCATGCATCAGCACCATCACAGATTTGTCTTAATCTGATAAAACCGGTGTCTTGCTTTCACACGTCCTTTCCTCCAACGGGCTCATTTTTTGCGTCACTTATTGAGTATAGCAGTCGATTTACTTCATCCACTATTTGCAGTGACTCCGTTAACGATAACACGCTGTTTTGTAAGTTTTGTATGGCGTCATGTAATCCTTTATAGTTCTTGTAAATATTTTTTAAAGCTTTTCCAACAGAAACACCTTCAAATTTTGTTTGGCGCTCCTTAATAGTTGCAGCTTCGTCAGGATTGAATTGTAGTATCACAGCTTTTATTTGTTGTAAATATTCAGCATAACAAAAATCTGCCTTCAACCATGTTCCCCAATGTGTAAGAATCGGCTGTGGTGGTCCGGGACACTTGATATGAAATGAACGAAGACGTTTAGGAGATTTAAGAAACACTTTTTTTGTACTTGCTATTAATGCATTTCCCTCTGGAAAACCTTGTCGAATAGTTTCTACTACAAGGTGTAAAGCATGCACTTTATACGTAATATGTACCAACCTACAACCATGTTCTTGAAGAGAACGGCCTACCAAACGCATTGTCGCGGCACCATCGGTCACAAACATCCACACTTGACTTTTTGACAGGTCAAATTTTTCTAACGTCTCCAGCATCACCCGCATAATTGTTTGGCCAGTACCCTCAGTTAGTCTTTTG
Organism: Rhamnusium bicolor; assembly: GCA_029963845.1. Taxonomy (NCBI): domain Eukaryota; kingdom Metazoa; phylum Arthropoda; class Insecta; order Coleoptera; family Cerambycidae; genus Rhamnusium; species Rhamnusium bicolor. Next base: position 984,743 of record JANEYF010004058.1, on the reverse strand, counting down.
TTAGCTAATAACAGTGCAACTATCGGTTTAAGTGAGTCCAGTACACGTACTATAACATTTAAAATAGATTTTTTTTTACAATCTGTCGTCTCGTCAACACATAACCACAGCGGTCTATTTTTTAGTACACATTTTATCCTTTTTACAATATCTTCGCTTACAATTGGTACTTAGTTACGTAACGTTGTGCGACATGGTAAGGTCACCTTGGGATTGTATTTATTCTAGAACTCCTGAAATGGTTGTTTATCGAGTAGGTGCAGCGGAATATCACAGGCAATCAGCATTAAGAGTAAATCGAACATAAACTGTGTTGTCGAAGGCATGCCATTTTTTTCGGTTTTATGTTACACAGAATTTACGTGACGTTTACAATCACGTTTGTCCGAGTACATCAGGTCTGTCTCGCACACCTTATAAATTTATTATAGCACTATTGTAGAATAAATCCGGGAATTCACGCCTTATAATGCGTAGACACGCATTCCCTACTCCAAACCCCACCGCGGACGTAAAGTCAATTTTTATTTTCAAAATATCAAATCATTATTTTGAGCAGGTTTTTTGGAATTTTTCTGTGTGCATATAATCACCCACATATTCTCTGTAAACTGACTTTTTTAATTATTACAATTTCTTTATGTTTTATGAATTATAATGCATTATTTGTTTATGTCCAGGAAAATGCCACCATGCAGAATGATAAAAGGTGAATATGACATGAGCTGCCACAACACCGGCAACCTTGAGAGGCCCAGTCGTACCTGGACGGTATTGTTGTCCTGGCTAGATACCATTTTTTGTCAACTTTGTCCCTCATGTTATATTGTTTGTTTGTTTTTATATGTTTATATATAAAATAAATAAAATAAAGAGTAGCCCTAATTAGAAATGTATATAAAATAGGAAAATTGATTAAATTGAAATTAGACTTGGGAATATACAGTTAAATTTATTCACTTTGGCAGTGTATGGCCGTTTTTTACCCTTTGGCAGGTCTGACATACTTTATTATTAAATTAATATCAAAAATAAAATAAAACAAACAAAATTATCAACAATACAACGGAGAGGAATAAATTACGTTGTACACACCACGTGGCATAACAATAGACTATAATCAAATGTTAGTCTTTGCTAAAATAGTAAACAAATCTCGCTTACGTATTTGGATATTTCTCTATCTGGCACCTCCTGTAATTTGCGGACCGATTTGCCAACTCTATTAATTAGTAGTTTTTTTATATATAAAAACATTAATAAGTCGAGCGTAGATAAAATCTTGTATATTATACGTGCCATATCTGTATTTTATAGCACTCGTCTGTTTACAAAACCGTCGCGTCGGTTCGGTCTGTAAATTTCAGACGCGTGCTATAAAATACCTCATATGGCACTTACATATATAATATAAATAGCTACAATAATAACATTAATCAGTATGAGGTATTGACAAAAAAAGTTATAATTAATAAAATTTATTTCACTGGGCTTCGAACCCAATTACTTGGGATTTTAGAATCGCCAATTTCAATTTCAATTCAATCCATTTATTAAACAATTAATAAGTACGCCGGGTACTCTCGCTCGGATTCAGCCCAACATTCACGTGTCTAAGAACTCCACGGCTTTTGATTTGTTTAACGGGGGTAAAGCCGGTCGGGAAAGAAAACAATAAACTAAATATACTAACATCTGTTGAACAATGCATTTAATTTGATGGTGAATTGTTCAAAAATAGGGAGATTAATTAAAATAATGAAGCATTAAAATAAAAAAAAGATAGAGTAGACTTTATAGTAATTTTGTATGCTGGAACTGGAAAAATACTGCCACAAATAAACCATAAAAAAAAACATTCAAGCTGAGCGGCTATGTACACTAATAATTTTATTATGTCGAAGCAATTTATGAAGTTTTAGGTCCATATTAATTCTTGATTTTTTGCACATTTTTTGAGGTAACTCAGAATCTACGACCTTAGCCGAAAACTAATCAGTTAAATGTTGATGAACACAACTGTCAAGCATCATTTTTGCAGGTTATTCTGATTCCCAAATTTCTTACAATTTTAGTCACATAGACAGGTACACATAGACATAATTCCGAAAATAGTTGCAAACGCTTTCTAGAGGAGTCTTAAAATGTGAAGATTTGTTAAATAGTCGATTTGCATTTCTCGGAGTGAATGTACTTCCCTATATTCGTCCAAACATCGGGAAGTTAAAAAACAATAAACTTGTTTTATATGAAATAGAGTTCGGATATCAGCGAGTCATTCCAGTGCCGTCTGCAGAAACATTGATAAGAAACGCAAATTTATGTCATGTGAATTTTAATTACCATATAAAAACTAATTCGCTTATGCATTTTCATTAATCATGTAATTTAAAAAACTTTTTATGTATCAATGAGAATTAGTTCGATTACAAATCAAATTTAGTTAAATAATATGAAACTGTTTGTGAATCACGTAGTTGCATAGACATTCGAATACCCTCTTATAAAGTCGTATACCTTCCTAATGCAAACTGTGAATCAACATTTTTATGATTCTCGAAACCAGAATATTATGCAATACTTTCCCGTCTGTGCTGCGCTGCATACATATGTGTGTGATTGTTTCACGAACTTCTATCCAATATGTTACTACTTCCACAACCTCTGCTGACAAGATTGGGTACTTGGCTGAACGCAGCAAACTAAATATAACTACAGCAAGTTTCACAATATAAAAAGAGTCACAGCATAATTAGCAAAATAGCAGTTGCTATTGCAAATACTCAAGAATCTATTGTCGATCCCAGTGTCCAAAAAGATTTAGAATTTATATACTTAAGCTCTTCACGAATCCCTAATGCTATAGAAGAACTTGGATGTCAACCAAAAACAATATAAATTACCATAATCGATGATTTAAATGCAATGTTCGATCTTCGATAACATACATATCAACTATCTGGAGACATCGCTGAACATGTGAACAAAAAACTAAAAAGTGTTTTACACAACAATCCTGGTTTTGTCACAGTTCATTGAGTAGTAGACCTACTTCAAGGCAAAGAATGGATTGTTTAGGACCTCAAATATAAATGTTTCTCTATTTTAAATATGTGCCAATAGTATCTGTCAAAATAGAACGTTCGTTTTCCACATATAAATGGATTTTTGTAGATAGGCGGCGGATTTTAACAGCAAAACATATGGAGCAACTTTTAATAATATACTACTCTTGTAAGGAATAATGCAGGATCAATAACTGTGAATAAGTGTGCAGTGCATAGAAAAAAGAATTATTGGTTTAAAAGGTATTAATTTGCAGTAGTAGTTTAAACAATATTTGATTTTAAGTGGTATATAAATTAATAACAAATATTTCCTTGCTGGCCTTGTTTTTGATGTCACGAACTCTAGTTATAAAATAGGATAATCTAATCCGTAATGATTAGTGACAAAGGTGTTAATACAATTTTTCGTGTTTAGCTATCGTCGCTCATTAACCATTAGGCATTTTTAAAATAGCTTTATACCTCTTTAATAAATTTTACATTCATCAGCAACTTCAGATAAATATCTGAAATTGCTGATCGCCGAGGAAAATGTATGTATTTCATCGGGTCCTAAATTCATCGCGTATTTCTTTTAGCTTGAATTTTTAGTATTATAAAAAGTATATTTTTGCAAATGGAAGTTAGAAACAAAAGTTTTAATAAGGAGTGACAAGAATAAGCTTTTATAGCGTTTAAAGTGTTCGGGATTCATTTCCTTTGATTTTAATTAAATAAAGATTTTTTATATCGCCAAGAAAAATAAGCAAACTTCAGTGAGAGAGAAAACTTCTTAAATTAAAATATAAAAAACGGAAAGTTATTTAATTTCCTGTGTGTATTGCTGATATTTTGTTAATACAATTGAAAAGTTCAAATCTCTTAATAAATGCAAACTGATAAGAAAAAAGAAACATTAATAAAAGAAGCAAAACAGAATGGAAATGTGAAATTTTATTTACATAACTTTACCATCTGCTCTCTTTTATAGAGGAATGAATTTATTTTATTTAACTTTGTTTTTATTATATTATCGTTAACCCCACTTTACAATATAAATTGGAAATTTAAATTTACATTTAGATAGAATAGATCTATAATAGGATTGACACCAAAAGAGGAAATTATATTCCTGTTTCTTTCAATTATTTGTAAGAAATATCAAACAGCAGAGGAAATATAAAATAATTGATTACCTGCTTAATAAAAAGAAATAGTGCAATAATTTTAAATCCAATTTTGACGGCTTCTAGAAAAATATATAATGCGGGCGTTAAAAGAGGTACACTGGGGAAATTATAGAGGGAGAATAATAAGAAAAGAAGTTAATCTAGTGTTATGTAAAAGATCAGTGTGTATTTATATTATTACAAGTATCAACTTTAAAATAGTCTATGAGATTGTCAACCAAAACTTCTTCATTTAAATATTCAGAGTTGTGCCTTAATGCATCATTTGGGTCTCATGCTCATGTATTAAATTAAAGCTTAACCAAATATAACTAGCCGCGACAGTGATGTTACAATTAGTAGGGAACCGAGCCGCCTGACAAAAGAGGCATATACAACTCGAGGACATAAAAAGCTGAAAATGGTTTCCCATAGAAAATAAGCTACTGCATTCGATATTTGAGGTCATCATGAGATTCGGAATTGCGAACACTCCCTAAAAAGCCAATTTTACCGCTAAATCAAATAATGGGAAATACAAATTTTTTAATACTTCTCACGTTATTGAGATGATTTTTTTCCAAATGATTACTTGTATCTGACCTTGACACTGACGCTACTAAGTTGCTTTATGTAGAGCCGTCTTGCAGAAAAATACAGATTTATATGTCTTTTGATGCAGTGAAATTTTGACTCAGCGAATAATGATTGTTGTTTCTTGAGATTTAAAAAAAAGTCTACGGCAAATAATTATTTTTAGAGAATAAAGTGTGTCGCTAACTTAAATATAAAAAAGTTACGGCGAGTCGAATACAAAAGTTTTTAGCGTGCTCTCCGTTTTCCTACAATAACTGCTGTATTCGCTGTGTCGACGCCAAATAGCAACATTACGAGTTGAAATAAATAATTAATTAATAATAAATAAAATATTTTTTCTGCAACCGTTTAGAAAGTTAACTGTTTTTAATCAATTTTTTTAGTGTAAAATACATCTTTACTGGTTTATCCCGGTGAAGTGACATAAGGGACCAGTATAGCATAGCATTTATGGGCGTATAATGAACGATATTTTTCATTAAACCTCTCTAAAAATAAAAAAGAAGGCAACATTTTTAGAAACTTTATTTTTAAACATGAACGAACAAAAACTTATATCTTTAATTTTTACTAAATAAAATACTTATTTAATAGGAGTTTGGTATCCACCATTACTCAGTATGTTGATATTTTGTCGGAATTGGATAAAAATGTAATAAAACCTCAATTTCTTAATAAGTCGACGTTTCGACAATATTTATTGTCTTCCTCAGGACTACAACAAATAACACACATTTTCTATATAATTTTGGAAATATAGTATATACACACAATTAAAATTTTCCTTGAAAGATTAAAAATATTAACATTTTGAAAAATTTTTTTTTTTTTTTTAATTTTATAAATTAAGCTAATCGCATTTACCTATATCAATCAAAAAATAGATAATGGTAAATGTAAAATATTGAAAGAGTAATAACTAAAATATTTAAAAGTTTAAAAAATTTAAAAAATTTTTAAAAAATAAATAAATAAATTATTACCTAATGAGGGATTTGATTTTTTATCAAAACAATCATCATCGTCAAATATTGTAAAAGTAAAATAACGTAACTTATGTTGGATTTCGGTTCTTATATTTTTGTGTAGTCTGAATAGAAACAAATTTTATATCTATAACGATTTGAAAAAAATTAATAGTTTTATCAAAAAAAAAATAGTAATAAGCGAAATGATTCTTATTAACAGACACAGTAATACTGTCAATAAAAAACGTACACTGAAAATTTGAGCAGAATTTATAACAACCTAATGAAGAAATACATAAAATTATAGCCATCCCTTGTACACATTAATGAACAACAAACTGATTCCTTGTTTTTAAATTTTTAAAATTTTAATTTACAAACTTAGTTTTTCACCGACCGATATATGACTAAATAAAGATAACCTCTTTACAGAGTATTTTTATTTTGCTTCTTTCAAAGTTTTTTTTTTTTTAATAAATTACTGTTAATTTTTTTCAAATCTTTATACATATAAAATTTGTTTCTGTTCAGACTACACGAAAATATAGGGGATGAGGTATGGACATCCGTTTAATTTACGATATTCGATCAGTGAAGTTAAGCAGCACTGATCGAATCCGGCAATTGGATGGATGAACGATAGCTCGTCTAACAGTCGGCAGGCTGTCAACAGACAATCCCGGGAAGGTCGCTAACCTAATGCAGGCGGAGAGACGAGCCCGGGTGGAGGGTCGAAGAGACCTACCCAGGAGGTTTGCCACTCTGCTAGCGGTGCAGGCGGGCAGGCCCAGGCGGTGGGTTAGTTGACAGTCGAAGACCATGGTTCGGAGTCCACGCTAAACTGTAGGTCCCTAGGTAAAAAGGGCCCATTGTGGCCTACTTGCCTAGTAAAATAAGTAGCTACTACTACTACTACTACACGAAAATATAAGCACTGAAATCCAACATAAGTTACGTTATTTTACTTTCACAATATTTAACGATGATGATTGTTTTGACAAAAAACCAAATACCTCATTAGGTAAGCGTGACTGATAATTTATTTATTTATTTTTTGAACCTTTTTAAATTTTTTAAACTTTTAAATATTTTAGTTCTTACACTTTTAATGTTTTACATCTTTTAAGACAAATTTTAATTCTGTGTATATACTATATTTCCAAAATTATATAGAAAATGTGTGTTATTTGTTGTAGTCCTGATGAAGACAATAAATATTGTCGAAACGTAGACTTAATGAGAAATTGAGGTTTTATTGCATTTTTATCCAATTCCGACAAAATATCAACATACTAACAAGCAATTAATTTTGTAGAATTGTAGATAAATCGAAGGTACTACATTAGAAATAATTTCTTGGTCTCCACCAATTACAATGTGTTCTGGTCTTGACGTTGTATTTCCTATTCTTGAATGACTGAACAATTTACGAGAAACTTCAAACTCAACGCAACTCAATCTTTCTGTTTATAAATTCTTCGATGTCTTTTTAGAATAAGCAAATGTGTGTGTAACCAACACTTTGTCGTTTGAGAAATTCAGTAGTTTTTGACAAATTACTAACATTCATATTTTCTTTTACTGCCAGAAAACTATTAAACATTGAAAATCAACTTAACAAAGTTGAAGCTTTCATGGGATTTAGCTAGCCGGTATTCATTTTCATATCTCTCACAAGACTTCCTGTGCAGTAATTCAGCACTTACTTTTGCCGCTTCAGATTATATTTCTTCTTCTGGAGAAATCATGTAGAAAAAAATTCTAAAACCTGTCATAATAGCTTTAGCGTGGATAAGGAAACTAAACAATTATTGTTTGCGGTTATTAAGGAACTTTCAGTAGCATATTTTATTACAATTGGCAAGTAGGCAGCTAATATCATTACCGCAGGGGAAAATATTTCCTGTGCAGTTTTTAACACTGGTAGCTTTTCCGTTTTAAATGTCTAAAAAGAAGACAAAAATGTTATGGCAAAAATTCACCCCCACCCCCTCAGTAACTACCCCAACGCATCATCATATTGATATAAAAAACATGAAAATAATAAATGGTCCAAATTTAATTTTTGCAAATTAAGGCGATTCCAATTTATTTGTATATACCTATGTGGTATTTACTCCCTTTAAGGAGTCGTAGCTCCCTTATGAATCCCTTATGAACTGATTTAAGGCAAATGTTTATATACAAAAACAATTTATTTTTTCAAGTTATATCACCCCCTTGAAGGAAAGTACTTAATTATGGGACACCCTGTATATTGGAAACACTGCAGCCATATTTAAATTCGTCATTAGCTTCATCGCCGAAACTAAAAGATACAGAACAAAATTTTTTAAACAAAAAGTGATTAATGAGTTCCACAATTTTAGCCTTTCTCAGAATTGGTATTGCTCAAGTAACGTTTTTTAACATAGATATTAGTACCTACCATTGTTCAACTGAGTTACTTACATGAATTTAACTCCAATTGTTTCTTCCTAATTGTGAAGTTATTTGCTACTTTATACTAGTTTTTTATTAATTGAATATTTTACATAATGTAATGAGTGCTGAAAACGTTAAATTCAGCATGCACCAATTCTATATGAAAAGGAGGAGCTAAAAATTAGTCTCAAGTATTTGCTAGGGTAGGTTCTCTTAAGCTACGGAAAACTGAAGCTGAACTTTATGGGGAGCTAAAAATGTTTACCATCAAAGTACTATATGGTGATCTAGTTAGCAACAGAATGTGTGAAGCTGGTGATCAAAAATGTCGTCGCATAATCGGATTCGATTCTTCAAAGCTACTTGCAGATGAGGACTCATTAATTAATGCAGCACTGCTTTAAAATATAAAAATGCAGCCAGCTGGAAAAAAACTGCAGCCAGCAGAGCATGGAAGGAAAATTGTAGAGACATGCTGATACTAGTAAGGCACTTTAAAGAAGAAATACTAAATATTTCAGTGGACATTCAGGGAGAACAAAATGATAATAGTAATGAATATGTTTTAGCTACTAAGGAGAGTGAAGTGGGCTAAGACGGAAACGATGATGATGCTCTTAGGATGGATGATGAACTGGAAGTTTATTGCGCTTATATCATCCAATTTTGTTTTGTAGTTACTTTTTAACAATTGTATCAATTATTATTGCATTGGATAAAATCTATTAAAATGAAAAAGTAATTTTTACAAGGAACATTTCAAAAACGGTAAGTAGTTACAGCAAAAGTAAAAATGTTTTTGTATCTTGCTTAGTTTTCGAGATAAAGATAATAACAAAAAATGTAGATTGTCGCAGTTTTTCCAAAATATCTAAAAAACACTAAGGGTAACTCTTATTGTTTTTTAGATATTTTGGAAAAACTGCGGCAAACGCGATAACTTAAAATTATAGAATTAATAATTTCGAGAAATTTTGTTAAAAAAAATTTCCTCTATATCTTTTACTTCAATTTTCGATTTCAGTAATAAAAAAAATCCCCCAAATTGTACACGGACCTCCTTTTACTGATCTGGCTTATTCCTTTTTTTCATAAAACCTTGTAATATGACTCTCATTATAGGACACTCTCACATAGTGTAATCTCAATATTAGCTGTAGTTATTCATAACAAAAGGCGGCTTTTATTGTAGATATTTAGTAAAATAATCATCGTGTTAATATCGCTATTAAAAGACTCTTAATAAGAAAACTGACAGGAACCGTACAGAATCTTTTATTTCCCATTCACACAACAATGACAAGTCATCAAAAAACACTGATTTAAATTTTTAGAGAATGAATTAATTAACTGAGGACAACTTGTCCACATCACATTTGACATATTTCAAATACCGTTCATTTCTGTAACCACATTTGTTGATCAAGCCTTATTGGTAATTCATTAGGTACCGGTTGAAAATAATTAATATCAAACATTAATAAACCTGATCGGAACCTATTTATTTTTTATATGTTTCTAATTATTTATTACATCCAAACAATTACCAGTACATATACTGGCCTCGTGATGAGCTAAATTATTAATTAATGAATTTTAATTAAATATTGATCATGTTTTAGTTGGCTTGATAAATATTTAATAACATTAATATAAAAGTTACGCAGATAATATCATGAAATCGTTTACAATCATAAACAACTCGTTTGTTTGAACATCCGATTGTTTATGTCTGTATACCAGACTAGAACGTGGAAGGCATGTATTATGAATGGGATTTGGTATCCTATATGAAATAAAAAATGTTTCTATTTAGAAAATCTCTTTTGTCTAAACAAACAATATATAAATTGGCTTTGACATGCTGTTATGAATATTTTACTCAAAACGTTTCACCTAAGACATATTTTAGATCAAAGAAAAAATATATTTTATGAAATTTAACGTCTCAGTTCAATTGCGTTAGAATGATATTCAGACACTAACGTAATAATGACAGTAGGGCTTCACAAGATGTAGTTTCCAATAGTCGAGAAAGGTCTTTCTATAAAACTCCCCATGAGAAAAAATAAGCTTGATTCGAATGGCGGACACTACACATTTTGTTCGTTGTTGCTACAAGATAACTGATTTGTTTTCCAGCAGGGATATCCCAAAGAAACCGGGAAATTTAAAATATTTTAGTCTGAAGTTTGTGTTTCAGTTTTTGAACCCATATCATATGATACTAAAATACATGGCTTGTCAATATTGTGAAAATTATTAAAATTTGCAACAACACTGTAAAACAGTGTGTAACGGTTCATTTTCGGAAATAATTAATTTGCTTCGCTTTCGTCTTAAATAAAATGGTTCAAGTCATGCCTTAAATTCCAGATTTAATTAGAATAATTTTGTTAAACATTGTTGTATTATCCCTGTATCGTGACGCTACTGGACTATCAGATTGTTCCCGACGTTTTTGTAACTAGTGCGCGCGTTGAGGAGACAATGTTTTCGAGCAGTGTTTTTGGCACGCGGGGAGAATTGCGGCTGAGCTACGGTCCAGTGTGGATCGCTGGGTGAGGAGCCTTATGTTGTTTTGCGTTTAAGTATGTTATCTTGCTTTTGGAGACAATGCTGAGCTCTGATCAAAAGAGGTAGTGTGAGTTTTGGTATGTTGACGTGCCCTGTTGGACATACGTTGCGTTGCATTTTCTGTGTTAGAGAGGATATATTGCCTTGCAGTTTTCTGAAGTCTTGAGAGTAATAAATTAAAAGATGTGCTAGCTGTACCCCACCCGCTGGTTAGAACCTCTTGAAAAAATTATAAAGCATCTAAGTACCTAGCAACGAAAGCCTGCTGGGGGTGCCGCTAAGGTGCAACAAACAACTTAACTTTAACGATTTGCAAATCGGTTTGTGAGCATGAACCTTATGTATAAAGTATTTGACTTTCCTGCGGACATTAATAATTCGCGAAATGAGAGACTATTGAAACAGTTACACGTTTTTCCTTTTTTTAAGATAACAGTGTACTTTGATCAGCCAGAACTTTGGTAAAAACGCATATAAAAAAGGTGGCGCCTTACCAAATTTCTTAATTAAGTTGGAAAAATTTTTTGTTGTTAAGTTGTCTATTGCTGACGGTTTTCTGAGTTTGTTTATTATTAAATATATAACTAAAATATTGTTCTAGATAATCACTTGCTTCCCCGCCCGGAGAAAAAAGAGTCTAAATTTATATTGTCTTAAATAGACGTATTTATTTCTAGATTTTGTTTCATTCCTTTAGGTAAATTTTGAATTATAAATTTAAATAACAGGGCAGGAGAACGCCTCGTTATAAGTTAATTAAATAGTAGCTATTGATTAATTATGATCAGGCACCGGACAATTTCCGTGCATCCAGGGTAGGCACATGGGATAAAAGACCATAACATTTGCACGAAGACAACTAAAATACGTACCTCGGAGTGTCTTAAAATTTCTGGACATCTTCTGTACCCTGATCAAGGCATTGGTATAGATTGCAAGGCATGGGCCAAACAAGTTACATGAATTATATTGGTATACGTGGATCATAAAACCCTGGTAGTTTTACACATACACTGTGCCCCAGGATAGATATAACAAGAGGTGTAATGGATAACAAATTATTGAATTTTGTATTGGCACTTGGGGATTCATTCATATTCATTCATATTAGTACTATTTTTATAAAACTCCCTGTATAACACTCATTCAACTCATTTTTGATAAATCATAGTTTTACACCAAGCAAAAATGATTCCTGAAGTGTCATTCGAAAATTCAAAAATTCTTTGTCCATTACACTCATGTTACATTATTACATCCTAATAGTCAGTACACAAATATTACTCCCAACTTGAATTGGTGAACGTACTACCACTCGCTTGAAATATCCACTCACTAGGACTATCCAAATTCTAAATATCTAGTAATTTTAACGCTGTTGAATTGGTGGTTACAAACAACTTCAGTCATATTATTTTTTGTTAACCTCTTTGGTTTTAAATTCATTTTTTTCTCATTAAATTCTATTGCATCCATAAATTTATTAGTAATTAGATAATCTTAGTACTTTGAACCCTAGACAACATTTCATATTTATTATATTGTAAGAATTTTTGTAATTTTTTGCCTAATTGTAATTTTATTAATAAACTTATTTATATTTTAATTTTTTGGCTAATTATTTGTTTTTTACACATCAAGAAGAATCTATCTGTAAGACTTTCGAGACCAATTCAGTATATTCAATCTTATATTACAATTTAAGATCGTAATAACATATATCCTGGGACACAGTGTATGCCACTGCGTTTGTTACAATATACATGTTCCTTAAAACTCATGGCTTCATCAACACAAACACACGTACTGATTTTTAGCGTTCTACGTGATATTGCCGATATAGTTGTTACTATTTATTTTTATCCTCGCGCCGCGCCGGCTATCTACGCACTATAACATTTGTAGACAAATTGAATCTTAATAGGGAATATATATACTCTCTTTTCCTATAGAAAAGACAGACCGATCGGGAAGAGATCCACGGAATTTGTCTGGTGTCTAGTTATGATTAATAATGTTTTTATTATCTGCTTTAATTTCTTACTATTTTTCTCTTTCAATGTATTCTGCGTTGAAATTCCCGAGGAGGGCAATGGCTCCTTCTACTTCCTAGACGGCGCCCATGCAGAAGGAAGTCGTTTAGCCTTAAAAAATTATTAAACCAGCGCGTATAACTGACCTTCTATTATTTATAATTCCATGTAGCATTTATGTCCTCCTAAAAATAACAGTTTATAATAAATGCAGTGATGCCCAAGAAGACTAAATTTGAACACGATCGCTGCTATGTAATAATGGGGCCTCTTATGCATTGTTATAATTGTTGTTATTTGGGATTTAACATTAGCACTTAATACATTCCGCTGCATAGCACAATAAAATCGTGTATGAGGCACTGAAATGAACATGCTGTGATGCTGATTCAATTAATGTAATACAGAAAAACTGTATCCACTCCATCAAAACTAAAGAGTGTTTTCTTATTCTTGCTTATGTCAGTTGAAAGCGGCATCCTAAGCCATACATTTCAATAAAATGACGGCCGTGGGTATATATCTCAAAGGAAGTACTAGGACTGAAATAGTCTACTAAACTTAAATAAAAAAAAGTTTTGGGATTATACAATAACCGAACCACTCAAAATACACCAAGACTATTTTAGTCCCTTCAATGCAGAAACTGACCCTTTTCGGAAAAGTTTATGTTTTTATTCTCGAAACCACAACAAGTGCGAGGCAAAGTACTTTGCGACACACTTATTTTCAATAAGCTTGTTACAGTAATATTGAAAAATGAGAAACATTTTTAAACAGCTTTACTTGAGTTTATTATCAAATACTGACGAAAATAGATATTAATATTGCATTTATTAAAATTACTAAGTTCAATTACTGATGATATTGTATAGATACAGCATTCACATTCAATGAGGATGGTAATGCAACTTCTACGTCAAAGTTGTCTTTATCAGTAACTTGGATATCATTGGCTCCAGATGTACCACTTTCACCCAGAATTTTATTTGCGATTTTCATTTCATTTTCAATAGAGTTATCAATATGGCTTTCTGCAGCCGCTGTAGATTTTCAACTTTCATACTTCTTGAGGTTTGTTATGTAGGATTGATGGAAACTGTGACTGGTATAAGAAGGAATTGGCAATTTTAAATATATAACTATTTTTTGAGTATTTTACCAATGATATTTAAACTGGGCTAATTAAAACATATTCCTTATCCGTAAAAAAAATCCAATAATAACGGGCTCGATTGCAGCATATTGTTCACAGAGTTTAAACTAGCATGTCACTTCTCCAGTTGTAACTAAATTTCTTTAAATTTTAGTTTTAGAATCAGTTTTCATTATAATTGAAATAGACTCCACATCTTCAATATCATCTAGTCATATGTTTTAGTATCTCCATGACATACTCCAACAATTTCCACGATATTTCGCATACTTTTTACGTTTAGCTTTTGAGCGAGACCGGCAAGTTAATTTTTTTTAAATATCATTATGGACTAATATACTGCGACTAAAATGCGAGTACTAAGTCAATTGGAAAAATGAAATGGTACAGTTCCAGTGATATTTGGAACAATCGTGGGCGTGGCCTTAACTGAGTAAACTTAGGCTGCATTATACGTAAGCCTGAAAAAGGCGAAAAGCAACACTATACTTATTACCCAACGTGAAAGAAACTCGTATCAGCCATATTGATATGAAACAGACAACACGATTTTACTGTTCAGGTTTCGACGGAGAGGTCAGATATTCCTAAAATCATACACATTTTAAAAAGTTTATTATAGTCTTTTTTTGATTTTCCAAAAAATATGCATACGTTTAAAAAAAACCAAGTTTGATCGTAGTTTTATTATTATAAGTGTTTAAGGAAATCGATAAATTCTCAACATCTGAAAATAAAACTATTCCGGCATGGGCTAGTATTCACCCCTATACGAAATCTCCAAGGAGTCCTTCCACTCAACAGGGCTCAAGTGCATTTTCACATGTTTTACCGTGGGGCTAAGAAGGGGAATTAACGAGGGGTAATCATGCGTGACAACGTACTATTAGAAATGCATTAGCCACTGAATATTTTAGAACTACGAAAGATTTAGTGAACCAGTCGCTGAATTTATTTGCTATAAACTTTTGATCACTTGCAGCTTATTTTATTACAACAGAATTAAAGTTCTTGGAAGTGTACTTGTATGTTACATTAAATAATATTATAAAAAAAATATTATTACCAAAATTCTGGTCTATCCTCCCTGAATCTCATCATAAAAATTTGTCTGAAGAGTCAGCCCTTAAACTTCTAGCTCAATGTTCACTGGATTAATGAAGATGTTCCATTAGACTGAAAGTTGACTTTTCTTAATGATTCTATATTCTACAGCGTGTGTAAGAAGTATGACATAAATTCAATATTTCTTAAAATCAAAACCCCTTAGATAGGTCGATTTTAATTTATAATTGCACGTCTTTTTACATGAATTTTTTTTTCTGTTTTCAACTCCTCCCAGCTAACCCAACTTTTTTTCTCAAATAGCAACTTACCCCTTGGGATAGCTCAAAAGAAAGGTATTTTTATAGGCTTTCTAATAGCATAAAGAAAATTTTAATCTCTTGAAGGGTTTCTGGAATAATTGTACATTTATTGTGACAATTTTGAACTAGAGTTCGATGTTATTTCGTCTGGTCGAGAACTTTTTTTAATTTTCAAACTCATCGCTCCCTTTACCTTAACTTTTTTTAATGAAAGTCTGCTCTTTATTTTACCGCAGAAGAAATATATTATTATAAACCGAAAAAAGGTCCTCATTTTAAAATATATTATTTTTAACACGCTTTTATTAGCTTCACTTGTATGTTTGTTTGTTTGTTTGTTTGTTTGTAATCGACTCTTTGGACTCGATTTTGACCCACTTTAAACGGACAGATTTAATTGAAACTTTGTACACTTACGAAGAACCGGTAACAATACAATAATTTGATAAGTTTATATCATTATCCTGATCAGGATCGCCAGTCCTTTCCTCACATATCCTCTGCGTGAGAGCAGAGGCTTAATATTTTAAGTATATTCCGTGATTCGCAGTACGGTCGTTGGCCGAGCGGGCAAGTCTTAGTCGACGGGAAACAACGGACTCCTCGGGCGTGAGTTCAAATCACATGGCTGAAATAAAAAAATTTTTTTTTTTTCAGAAATATCTATTGGATCGTAATATGTTATAATATCAGCATCAATAAGCAATATAAATATAGTTTAAAAAAACTACAAAACACGCTTTCATAGCACATCAAACTAAAAAGTGAAAAATAAATATAGTTTAAAAAAACTAAAAAACACGCTTTTAAAGCACATCAAACTAAAAAGTGAATAGTTATTAATATAAACTGAAAACAATAATGAAAGAAAAATACTAGTATTATTGTGAAAAAAGCGTGGGGCGCTTTGTGCCATATTTTTCGTATATCGAGCAACCCACGCTTTTTTCACAATAATACTAGTATTTTTCGTTCATTATTGTTTTCAGTTTATATTAATAATTATTTTTCACTTTTTAGTTTGATGTGCTTTAAAAGCGTGTTTTTTTAGTTTTTTTTAACTATATTTATTATTTTTCAATTCCCCATCCAAACAAATAACAGCATTAACGAAAGTAACATGAAAATTAATATTGATTACAAAAAAGAAAACCAAAGCACATCAAAGCAAGTGCTCAAACTGCGCCCATTACCGACAGTGCTCTAACCTATGAACAAATACATTTCGTACATTTTAAACATGTCAAGTGCAAATAAACGCATTTCCAGGTGAATTCTAAGTCTTGAGGTCGGTTTTGGTAAACATGACTTTTGAGATGCCCCTTAGGAATAAAATATGTTTGAGGACTCGACCGCTCATGTAATGGGTGCTCGCCTACCAGTCCATCGATCAGGAAATGTTTCATTAAAGTATTGGTGTAGAGGAACTTCATAATGCGGTGGAGCACCATCTTGTTGAAAATAAACTTTATCGTCAAATGCATTGTGCCTTTCATGGTACGGGTAAATTTCTACCAATTCAGGGATCAACATTTCTCTTAAAAACTACAAACACCATTGCCAGTTATATTTTTTCTCGAAAAAGTAACGCCCAACAAAACGTTTCCTAAGTATTCCAGCCCAAACATTGACTTTTTGAGAATACTGTGATACTTCTACTTCATATAGTAGACATTCTTCATTGCCCAATATCTACAATTGTGTCGATTCACTGTGTCATTTAAAGTAAACGTTGATTCATCTGATAATAAAATATTCATTTGAATCCTTTCACTATTATGACAATAATCTTGTAATTGTTCACAAAACTGTATACGTCAATCGTCGTCATCTTTATTAAGCCCGTGTACGAGACGTAGCTTATACAGATAAAATTTGTCTATGATATATTTCATACTCCTTTATAACTCATATCCGTATCGTATGTCACTTGTCCCACTAAAGTGTGGGATTACTCTCGTAAAGTTAAAATAACATCAAGTTGCCTATTTTCCTCAATTTTTGTACGACCAATTTTTTGGAAACTTCGCACGTCCTTCTCTGAATTTTTTTTCAAATTTATTTGGAGTGGATTAACTGATAGGTGTTCACTCAGGATATTTAATATTAAACAAATTGTACACCTCAAATTATTATATTAATTTTAATATAAATAAGACCTTAAAAAAGAAGGTGTTCGAGTCAGATTGTCATAACCAATTATATTATGGTTTTTCTACAAAAAATTATTTAAATTTTAAAAAGAAAATTGATAGTTATTCGAAAGCATACCCTAACCAGCTGTGAAGGCAAACGTAAAATCTCTAGAGTTGGTGACGGTGGAATCAGTATTAAATCTATTTTTTTTTGTTTTTGTTGAAGCCACCAGTTTGATTAGTTTTAACATAATAATAATAACTTGATATTCTCTACAAAAACTATAATGTATGTATGTCCCCCGCAAAAAAATGGAGAAGCAATGGGGTTGAATTTAAATGGGAAATACCAATTTTATTCGTAAAGTTCCACATATCTTTCAATGTGCTACAAATAGGTTACATAATAATTACTGATACTTATTAAGATCTGTAAAATTATATATAAAATGTCAATCGATAAGTATTAAGTGTTAAAAATTAAAACTACTAAAAAAATTTATTTAAAACCTTCTTTAAGCATGTAAACTAGTCATTAGAATTCATTATTGTGAGCTTTGATTTTCAAATGCTATCACATGAGCAAATGAATTGTGGGAAATGCCTATTTAATAATAGGAAAATAAAAATATTAACTCAATAAAAAAATTGCTGTCATTAGGGTTCTTTCAGGCTATCTCATATAAACTGTCTTTTTCAATTTTAAGCTCCGAATCCATCCCATACATTTGGGAATTAAAAACTGAATAGCCATGTATAATAGCTCTTACTGAAAAAAAATATACATAATTAATTTAAAATTTCATTTGACCTGCCAATGAACATAACAAATTAGTATGTCAGAATCAGATGTATAAGTATTCGACAAATACGTTTAAATGTGATAATATTACTGTTTATCGGTAAAGATATTGCATTGCATTTGGAATCAATAGAGTTCTCATTAAAGTTTTCCGGTACAATAGCTACACAACTTACACAAGTTGAACAAGAGACATAATCGTTTATTACGTAAACGTTACTAGCTTTCTGCTAAATTTAGTTATGTTGGTTTAAAGTCTAATTCATAGCCCAGCCAACTTGCTAACTGGGGAGCGTTTTATAGAAATTATGTTATAGAAGTTCTCTGGACGTTTTTAATAAATTATGTAACACCATCGAACTTGACAAATATATGTTATGAGACGTTGTACTAAATGTACTGGCACAGGAAGTTTAACATGACATTCTTATAGTTTATAAGTTATTAAAGTGATATGTTTGGAACATTTTTGAAAAAAATAGGTAAAATCCAAAAAATACATAACTTTTAATGTTTTTAACATTTTTGTCTAATTTACAATTATTATTTGAAACCAGTTAACTTGTTTATGGTTCTGCATGTTTATTGATGGGAGCGGTAATTAATCCGTCTACCATGTTCGACTGCAGAAAAGTCAGATGATCCTGCATGTCGTGGCAGCACATTCACATCAGCATCTTATAATAACCTCCTGGTAGTATGCGGTGTAATATTTTTCTGCTGGAAAATAGAGTTTCCCAATCTCTGAAGATACGGTGTGTATTTGTACACTACCATATCTATCTTTGGTTACAAGCCCATAATTTGTTGCTGTATCCTCATTTTCTATATCTGCCCCCTTGAAGATTCTTTCCTACTTCTTTCCACTATCTTTGTTCCAATTTGTCTGTCTGCTTTTGAAACGCATAACGCGTAGTTCTATCATAATATTAGTTTTTCTTAGGTCAAATATAAAAATATCAATTTTGTTTACTTTTTTTCTCACAGTTTATGAACTTTACCGATTATGCGACCTAAACTTCACGGATGACGGATGGCAATTAGATTAGTAGTAATAGTAAAAAATTCGGTTTCGGTTAGATAAATCTGAACTGACCAACTTGTCATTATCGTATTCAATTTTAAATGAGGGAAATAAAAAAAATTTCATTAAAAACATTAATTTATAATTATAGATTTTTTTTGATAAATTAATTTTAATGCTGTTTTCTAAGTAACCGTTATCTGACGAAAGAAATTTTCATCTTTTAATTGGTTAATCTGAAAACGAAAGTTTCTACAGGACTTTTCGATGCAATTCCTCATTTTAAAGAGTTTTAATGAAATATTTTTAGATTTGGCGTACGATGTCTTTGTCTATTGCTCTGATTTCAATCATATTCGATAGGGTTCTATGTTGAACTTCATAGATCTAATTTGTTATATAGAATCAGATTTTCAAGTCGTGTTCAAGAAAAACGTATCAGCCATAGAACCGCAGAGACACAGACAAAAAAACACAAAGGACATACTGAATCGGATACATTTTCTATTTTGGGGCTTTGAACCGTGCTTTTCTTTACGATGCCTATACTTTTTCTGTAGTTAGATGAAAAAATAAAACGTCAACACAACCTCAAATGTTTCCTGTATAGAGATCAAGTACTCACCGATGGTAAAATAGATCCAGCAAAAGTTATTATATGAGCTATTTTCAGCATTAAATTATCTATAAAAAATGTAACAAATACCACTTGTCTATGAATAACCGCTATAATATAAATTAGGCTGGCCCTATATTGCCATCGGTGACCTTTTGACCGCTCTACAGAATATTTGTGCAGGCTGGCGAAATGACTACCGGAATTTTTGTACTTGCCTAAATAGGTACTAAGTATATTTGGTACTTGCAATTATATAAACCTCTTAGGGACACAAACATATCTCCCACAGTGGTTGCTGCTCTGCTATATCATAATTTGGTTTGCTGTAAATGCTGATTGTGATATGTTGTAGTTCTTCAGTGATTTGGTGTTGATAGTGGGCGTTTCGTTCTAATTTCGAAGGTTTTAGACGTTCACAAAAAGCTTTCCATTGTATTTCAATGTCAAAAATCCTTTTTATAGGTTCGAGATGTACGTCTAATATCTTCGGTTTCTGTCAGTTTTACTGGCGTCGACTACCTTCTGCCGTGTAAAATATAAATTACCAAAGATCTATTATACATTACATAAAATTGTTTTATTACATTAGTATTTTAAAAAATATATATATTCCCTTTGTACATTCAGCACCAAAATTTGGTCAGATGAATTCTAACCAAGCCTTCATATGTAATTTATTCTTCGAGCAATCTTAATCTATCTAAAACTGGAATATTATGAGTGACATTAAGGTATTAGCGTTATGTTATGATCGATAGGAGATAATCACTGAATCAACAATAACTAATTTAAATTAATTAGTCTTACTGTATAGGAATACATATACAGATATATATAGCTTCTGTAACATTCTTCATACTCTAATTAATTAAAACAAAACAATAGATCTGACACTGAAATCTAAAAAAAATTTATTATAATAAGATTATCAATGTTGGAACTGAAATTAGTTACCCACACTATTTAATTAATTATATCAGTTAAAGAAGAAATAAATTGATCTCGTCGAAGATTTTTATTTAAGCAGGGCAATTTAAAATAAACGCATATGATTAAGAGTTCCTTTTTTTTTGTTGGTTGGTTTTTAAGAGGGTCACATGTTGCTAAATTGTTTCTAAGGAAACGGTGAAGGTTTGGTTTTACATACCTATAAATTTTTTGACTAAATATGCATCTCTAAAAAATAAAAGCGACAAATTCAAAAAGAATGAATTGTTAAAACTTTTGGGATTTAAAACAATTAATTCTGTTCCTATACATTTGCTTAACACAGTCGAATTAATTTTAAAAAAATTAGGTATTTTTTCTTGGTAAGAACTCTATTGAAATTTATTTATTTTATACCATCGAAGAAGACGTTTCCGGCTTTCAACAGAATATTTTCTATTTATAAAAATTCATTTCTAATTACGCATTAATTTGTAATAAAACATATGTCGAGGGCTTCATTACACAGTGACATAAGTAAGCCCAACAACCAACAATTTTACAGAAATTAACAAAAACGTTTAGTAAATGCTTATTTAATTATAAATATAGGTATGTTGGAAACGATTATTCCATTTCACATAGTTTATAAAAAGAAAAACGCAAACGAGTTTTTTAAACAATTTTAATTCATTTCTGTAAAATTAATATTTTAAGCTTACGCCTTAGGGCCTTTATACGTTCGTATAAACTATATCACAAGTTTTAGCTAAATATTTATTAAATAAAATTCTCTCTAAACCACTTAACTCAAATTGAATAACCCTGAGGAACATTTAAAAATGTTTTATTTGCTGCATTTATTGAAGTATTTCTGCACCTAGCAAAATAAACATCCATACATGTTTTACTCTTACTTCCATACATGTTTCACTGTTTGTAAAATACCAAAATGAACTAAATGAAGTAATTATTAACAAGCAGGAAAAATAACGCCAAACAAAAACAAGCTGCTTTGTTAATACGAGTTAATACATAAAGTAGTTCGAGGCAACCAGGCATACAGAGGCATTTTCGGAGACAAATATTTCATTTAAATTGATATCTGTTTTAAAATAAATTTAGAACTGCTTTTTAGGCAAGAAATTGTTTGTAAATATATAGACGTGAATATCTTCCATTTTTCGACATTTAAAAAATGTGGTAACACCACACCCTACTACAGATTTTAAATAATTCAATTACAACAAATATTATATTATGACCATTTGATTACAATCAGTCGACGCCTATCATGCGACATCAATAAATAGTTGTCATACTGGATATTGACTTTTACTATGCTATTGTATGCGCTCTAATTTAAAATTAACATTTTGAGCTGATCAAGCTGATCCATGGTCAAAACTGTTTCTTTATCGCCCGTATATTTGGAACAAGGCCTTTTAGAAGAGATGTTTCATAAGAAATTTCTTGCATAATTTTTTCCACAAGTTGTCTGTCTCTATTGAAAACGGATACACCCTGTTAATATTGAAAATCATCATTTTAACCGTTCAAAAATATTTAGCCCACATTTCTGTTACCAAACTTATGGAGTACCTATGTTCAAATGTGCGAATTAATATACTTCTTAAAACATTTTTACGTGCTGTTGAAGTCTGATCTAATTCAAAAATCACGTGATAATCACGCACAAATGACTGTTATTTCTTGCCACATTTCAATTAAAATATTTTAATTTTCAATGATACGATAATAGCTCTCGCTTCGTCGCACACTGGGAGAAATTAACAATCTAACTGTGCAAAAGTCAAAATGAAACATAGATTCAGATTTAACATGATATATTGCGTTTATTATTTTAAGTCACATTTAATAATACTTTTATTTACATGGAACATGGTTTATAATACAGGATGAGACAAAAATCTCGATATACAAAATATTTTAAGAACTATCAGAACTCTCATTCAAATTTTCCTGTACTAATTGTGCAGATTGCTCGTCAAAAGTAGGCTACAATAATAGGTATTTAGCTTCATTATCAAGATTCTTAATATTATAAGATCGGCCAAGATTGGTCCGAGAAATAGAAGATATTAAGGGATCTGAGGAAAATAAAAGAGTATTTAATAAGTCTGTCATTGTTTGCACTCGAGAAAATTTTCTTGTATGGCACTCTCTGTATCTTCGAAAGTCTTTATTTCTGGCTTCCAGTGCTTCTTCCGGAAACATTCCGATAGGCAAAACAGTAGATTTTATAATATCTGCTCCATGGATAAGCAATTTACGTTAACTAGAGGGCATATTATACCACGGGTATAGATCCACATACTTTTCTGCAGTCGCTTTTGCATACTTTATAAATGATCGTGCATCTAGTGCATATCCACATGAAATTGTTTGCAGTATCACATTCAAACGCTTTATCAATTGTTCATCAATTCCTTTGATGGAAGATGCAAGAGCAGATTGGTCAAAACGCGACTGGCAGTATTACCGTCATTTGTTGTACCATATCTGGGTTTCGGGATGTCCACTAATAATCCCATTTTACCCTCAATTCATTTTGAATATATTTTTTTGTTTCTTCAAACTTTCTTTTGTCTTCATTTTTGCGCATTTGCCATTTTTCACATCCCGATGATATGCGATGTGAAAAAGACACTCAAAGTACCTAATCCAAGAGTGAAATGTAGAAAGCCCATATTCATATTTGCTCGCATTTGAGGACTGTTGATGTTGTTGGATAAATTACAAATCGTTCAAATTTTTTGACGTTACTCCACAGATTCCACATGTTTGACTTGACGTATCACTGATTACTCCAAACATTTTTCCATCAATCATCGTTAATTTGAAACAAGGAGAATTAACGATTTCCTGTCCACTAATAGAAACTTTGGTAGGCAATATAGTTTCTATTTGTTGTTCTATTTTCTGTATCTCTCGTTTACTTAAGTAAGCAGTTTCTTTCTCAAATAAAAGTTTTATAGGTCTGTAGAACCTGGTAGAAGGCGGTGATGGGTTGTGCCATAAGATGGTATTAGTTTTATTTACTCGCAAGTGCAACGGTACAATGCAAACCGCAAATAAACTGGAAAATCTTTTTTTGTTTTACATCATCTCCAGAGAATTTCTGTTTGTAGGCAGAGTGCCCAGAACTTCCATCACATCCCCACTTGAAAATCCTTGTTAGGCCGTCTGCTAAGTCATCGATTTTTTGAGATAACACTTCCTCTTGACCGTTACTAGTCTGGTTATAGTGTGGTCAACAAGGGCCAGAACCGTTATTTCTGCAGATGTTTCACTAATTGTTACTGATTCCGCTTTAGGATAGCACTCCTTCTTTGCTTTTAAGATTGCGTCGTACGAAGGATATATATCTGCATTACGAATCTTGGCCCCAGATTGCATTAAAATATACGTATGTTTGGTAAAATATCCGTCAACAAATAATGCAAGTGCCTCCTCTGGTGTATATTTGATAGGATGTACTGTCGGAGATTTCCACTTTGTTTTAATTCTACTAGCCCTTTTTGGTGATGTTTGAGAAACTTCGTGGACTACATTTGCTGCATCTCTTTGTCCACCCAAACGCAAACTTGTTTCTGCCGCAAACATCAATTCTTCTTTGGGATAATCCTGTACTATAGGTAAAACTTTTCATCTTTTTGACGATGCCGTCAGTTCTTGAAACTTTTTTGGTGGTCGTCCCATTTTGCTGCTAGATGGTCCTGGTATTGAATCGGCAGATTGATGCTGAGAAAAAAAGGTGACATTTTCATCTAGCCATTTAGATTCACGCGCTAACATTATGTGGATTGAACGGCGAGATTCTGTCCATTTTTTTGGAAATTTTGCTATTTAAATTATTAATTTGTCGATCAAAAAACTCTCTCCGAGGCAGGGACATAGCACCTGAAATAATTCAATATTTGACATGACTGCATTTTCATGCAGTTAATTTTACTTTAGCTGTATACTAGAATGTATGACTATTATATAAAAAAATGTTCCAGTGCGAATACATGCGAATATACATAGTTTCGGTCCATTTAAATACAAAATATGTTAAATTAATTATAAAAATTACACCCAAAGTTTGTATCAACAATATTCCTACTAAAAAAATACCAATATTAAATCAATATCATGTAAAAATAATACATACCTGTAGATTGAATCTCCATAGTTTTAAACCACAAAATACACTAAGGAACTTTAAGAACAGTGTGTTCACTTTAACGCATAACACAACACTAATTCAGGTAATAAATATTCCGATCATAAAACCCATCTTTTATAAATGCATCCCCACTTATCTAAAGTTCAAGCAATTTTTACATTGTTTTCTCAGTAATCACCGATTCATTCAGGGTTGGAAAATGATAAAATTATTGGAATATATACCTACTTAATTTTGGACTTTTGCATAGTTAGATTGTTAATTTCTACCAGTGTGCGTCGCCTGGCAACGTCCTCGATTATTATAAATCACATAATAATCTCGTTACATTAACAGCTATAAACAGCTTAACACATGAATACATTTTATACATACATATTATTTCACCCAAAAGTTCAATTCCGTTAAAAAACTTATTGTCATCAGTCATCACAAATGACTTGTATGAACACTATAAGCTGACTCACTACCCTTCATTATGCCTATGGTCAAAGAACACTTTTGTTGAATTTTCATACATTAAAAATATTTACAATGAAGGATGGAATAATACTTTCAAACCAGTTTTAAATGACCAGGTGGATGAGTGATGAAGTGACGAGTAATATTTGAAACTGGTCAAATAATCAGTGCGACAAATATTTGACACAGTACGTATATCTTTAAGTAGTCATTTTTTTTTTTGTGGGGATTTAGGTAAAAAAAAAACTATCAATATTAATTGATAATAACGGTCAAGAAAAGAAAAAAATATATATATATTTAAGTAGTAAAGATATGTTTTAAATTAGAAAATAGAGTTTAAATTTATGTAATTAATTTATCTTTGCGACAAATTTTAGTTACAGAAACTATAAATTTAAAAGAATTTTAAACAAAATGGATGGGGCAAAACTGTTTTATTTAAAACAATCAGACAAAAAACTACAATAAGAAAAATGGTGGTCATAGAACAACCTCACCAAGAATACAGGGTCAATTCGAGGTTCGAAATTAAGTTCACATAAACAAATATTCTCCGTTGAAAAAATACTGGGTTAACAAATAAAATTTCTTTTTTAATTTTTTTAATAACTGTTGTCTATTTTTAATAATTTTTGTTACGGCACTGAAAAAATAATTGGAAAATTTATTTATTTATTTATTTATTTATTAATTTATTTATTTATTTATTAATTATTTGAACATAATTTAGAATATATAGTTTGAATTAATCAATATTATATAGATATACATATCGATTATGTCTTACATTATAATTAATTAGTGTTGTAAAATCTCAGGTAGGCCCCCATAAATCTCCCAGAACCTCGTAAACTTTACTACTATGTAGTTTTAAAATCCCCGAATCTCCAGGAAATTCACGGAAACCTTCCGGAAACTCAACAACATTATAATAAATCATTTAGTACATTTTTTAAAGCATTTAAAGAAATGGCAAATATATCACAATTATTTTGCATTGTATTAAATATACTACATATGTATATTATATAAAAGGGAGTTTAATTCTTAATTTGTATTTGCACGTTTTAAAAAAAAGTTCTAAATGTTCTTGTAGGATGAACAGGCACATTCAGATAGAATAATGATAGGAATGTGGATTCATCTATTTTACCATGCATAAATTTATGTAAATAAATAATAAAGTTAACTTTCCTCCGTTTTTCAAGTGTACGAAGACCATATCTTTCTAAAAGTTCAGTTTTGGGTGTAGTTACATCATAGATACCAGTTTCCTGAAAATACAAGAATCTTAAGACCCTGTTTTGTATTTTCTCTATATCATAAATGTGATTCTGATAAAAGGGATTCCACATCATAGCACAGTACTCCAATTGAGTTCTCACAAGAGTTATGTAAAGCAGTTTTATACATGATATATTTGTAAACTTTTTGGTGTTACGAACAATAAAACCATACATTTTAGTAGCTTTGGTTGTAATGGATAAGATATGACTATTAAAATTAAGTTTAGAGTCAAACGTAACACCCAAGTCCCTCATGGTTTCAACCCTAGTCAGTGTTGTTCCATTCATATGATAGTCATATATAAGAGGATACATTTTTCGAGAAAAAGACATTATATGACATTTATCTATCTTGAAAAATAATTTATTTTAGAAGATTATGAATTTCATTTATATCATCTTGAAATTCAAGAGAGTCGGCAATTTTTCCAATTCTGGCATAAATTTTTAGATCATCTGCAAAGAGTAAATATTTCGACGATTGTATTATTTCAGTTAAACTATTGATGTACATAAGGAACAACAAACGCCCAAGGTTGGAACCCTGCGGGACTCCAGATATAGCGTAAAAATATTCTAAGGAATATCCATTTACATATACTTTTTGTTTTCGATTTTGTAAATATGATTCAATAAGTTTTAGAAAATTATCATGAAAACCAAATTCATTTTTAAGTTTACAGATGAGAAGACTATGTGGTACTGCGTCGAAAGCTTTTTTGAAAGTCAGTGTAGACAACATCTACCTGACTTCTGTCATTTAGGGGATCTGATATAAACTGAGAGACGTTAGTTAAATTACTAGAAATAGATCTATTTCTCATGAAACCATGCTGATAGACTGATATTTGATTATTTACCGAGCTATAAATGACTTGGTACAATACATACTCATATAATTTAGCAGGGACTGAATGTATGGAAATTAGCCTAAAATTAGCAATATTATTTTTATCTCCTTTCTTATGTACAGGGCATATTCTAACTTCTTTCCAAATGTCAGGAAATGTGTTAGTTTTTAAACTCAAATTAAATAAATATTTCAGTGGATAAATGAAGAAATGAAGAATTTACATTTTTTTATATTCTTCATTTAATTTTTTTAAAATAAACCTCAACGCATTGTTAAGAAAGTAGGTGTCACGGAATAAAATAAAGCATCTTATGTTTAAAGGTACTGAAAAGCTGAGAGCAGAGGCTCTCACAGAAAAATTTTTGAAGGGTGCCAAAATTGTATGTATAATTTTGACAGTCACGAAAATATTTCTTTTATTTATTTGTTAATTTTTTGGTAAAATAATATGTCTGGGTATGAAACACCGGCCAACACTGTTCTCATTTAATAAATATATTATTATTTTATTTTGAATTTTTACAAATAATTTTTGCAAGTTTAGAGTATTCTGAAATCACAAGATCCTTTCTAAAATAAATAATTATTTTGAATAATTATTTTTCTTAATGTCTTATCTTATTTTCAACAAGAAACTGACTACAATTATTGAAAAAACGGGTGATTCCAACAACGTTAATTTATATTTCTAAAATTTGGTAAGTGTATTATTCTCAATTTGTTCTATTACGTGAGAAACATGACGTCGCAGTTTTCCCTCGTAGGTAGTGACTATTTAGATACATATTATTAGAACTGGCAGAAATGTGTGGCGAGATATAGGCATATGCATCATAATAAGCGTAAAAAAAGAAATTAATTAGGAACAAATGCAATAAACTGTTACAATTTATAACAATCTATGCACAACTTACCCTCTTAACTAGCTTAATGAACTAGCTTGGTTATCATAAACTGGTGAAGACCTGTAAACTTTGCAGCATCAAGTATGTTTTTATGGTTGTCTCCGTGAGTGATGTTCACTGTCGTGAAAAAATATGCTTATATTTTGAGAACGACTGTTCGATATCTATTGATGTAATACAGACATACTTAAAATAGTCTTTGAATGCACTTAACGGATCTGGGGTTGCACCATCAGTGCCACCACAAATTTGTCTTAATCTGGTAAAACCGGTGTCTTGCTTTAACACTCGTGCGAACTTTTCTTTAACGCGCTCATTTGTTGCGTCACCTATAGCGTGTAGCAGTCGATTTACTTCGTTCACTATTTGCAGTGACTCCGCTAACGACAATGCACTGTTTTGTAAGTTTTGTATGGCGTCATGTAGTCTTTTATAGTTCTTGTGAATAGTTTTTCAAGCTGTTTCAACGGAAATATCTTCGAATTTTGTAGGACTCTTCTTAATAGCTGCAGCCTCGTCAGGATTGAATTGTAGTATCACAGTTTTTATTTACTTGCTATTAATGCACTACTTTTGAAAACCTTGTCGAATAGTTTCTGCCATAAGATACAAAGCATGCACTATACACGTAACATGAACCAATCTACAACCGTGATCTTGAAGAGAACGGTTGTAGATTGTCGGTCACAAACAGCAACATTGACTTGTTGACCGATTAAATTTTTTCTAACGTCTCCAGTACCACCCGCATAATTGTTTTGCCAGTACACTTAGTTGGTCTTTTACTAGCTAGTAATATTGGAAATGTCAGTTTATGAGGGTCCAATACACGTACTATAATATTTACAATAGATTTTTTTTTACGATCTGTCGTCTCGTCAACACATAACCACAGCCGTGTATTTTTTAATACTCATTTGATCTTATTTACAATATAATAATAATTTCCAGACCACAATTTAAATACTAAGTAAAAATTTTTTGGGTTATTAGGTCCAATGTAATTAAAACACTATTGTATTAACTTGCCGACGTTTCGGTATAATTTATTACCATCTTCAGGGCACTGTAAGATATAAATAAATTGATTGTAAGTTATTCTATAACTACGATTTATCACCCATATAGTTATAGAATAACTTACAATCAATTTATTTATATCTTACAGTGCCCTGAGGATGGTAATAAATTATATCGAAACGTCAGCAAGTTAATACAATAGTGTTTTAATTACATTGGACCTAATAACCCAAAAAATTTGTACTTGGTACTTATTTACAATATCTTCGCGTACAGTTGGTACATAGTTGCGCAACGTTGCGCGACTTGGTAACGTGACCTGGGGATTGTATTTATTCCAGAACTCCCGAAATGATTGTTTATCGAGTATGTGCAGCGGAACATCACAGGCAATCAGCATTAACAGTAAATATTTTTTCGAAGGCATGCAAATATTTTTCATTTTATGCTGCACAGTATTTAAATGACGTCTACTATTATATTTATCCCAGCACATCAGGTCTATCTCGCACACCTTACATATTATTGTAGCACCATTACAGAATAAATCAGCGAACTCACTGATATATTCATTCACTTTGTCAACGTATGACCGTTTTTGACCCTTGCGCACATCTGACAAATTTTATTATTACATTAATATCAACAATAAGATACAAAAAATAAAATTATCAACAATACAACATAAAATACAACGGAGAGGAATAAATTAGCGTGTAAACACTACGATATACAACAATGGACTAGTTTTGCGGCTTACTTCGATTAGTCCGCCAGCCGGTCATTGCCGCAACAGATATCTATCTACCTGCTTTTGCACCACTGAATAGCCGCACGACTTGCTAACTCTACATATTATTTTTTCCAAAATAACCGAAAATGTTCGTTGTTAAATGCATGCGGCGGAACACAATATAAAAATGATTTCATAAGAAACCTGTAACTGGCTATTTCTTATATGACGGTTCCATTGAATATGTCTTTTAAAATTACTGGAATTTCAGCGCATCATTTTAGTTTAATAATTCAGGAAAATGTTTAAGAGAAATCTGTGAATTTGATTTACAAACGGCAAAGCTCCCGGCCGACGAGACATAATATTTTACAATATATCACCAACATGCATCAACGGCTATCAAAGACATCAACTTATGGTGATAAGCCAAATATCAATTTAGTAAACTTATATTGTTTGTGAATTGCAAAAATTTAGACAACTTAAATAAATAAAATTTCATGATAAAGGAAACAGAAAAATTCTCGTAAAATTCCTTTATTAATGTGACCGGTTTCGTGAACAAATTAATTACTTCACATCATCAGACACAGGACTACAATAGAAAATGAGTGGTGGTTACATACATACATAAATAAATGTTAATAAGTTAGTAAAACTTAAAAAACAGGAATACAGAAGACAATTATTTCAATATTTTTTTAAAATTAGTAAAAACTTATTAATAAAAAATGTTTGATAAAATTTGTACCAGAAAGATTGAAATTATTTAAAATTATTCAGGATTACGTTAGCTTAAAATTATAATATAGAAAATGTAAAATTTAAATAATTGAAAAGTGTAAAAAGGAAATTCATTTTTATGTAATACTTACATTTTTATAAATATAAAACCAGGGTAGTCAAATTAGAATTAAAATAGTTTTGCAACATGTCAAATTATAAGTAAATGTAAGATATAAATTTTGTTAGTATCTAATTAACTTTTTTAATAAAATTTCTAAAATTTAACGTGCTTCTTTTAAACACATACATATACTACAATAGTTAAAATCTGATAAGGGATAAATATTTTTTTTGAAAGAAAATAGATTAAAAATAGTGCCCTCTAACGGACTCTCTGAGAACTAACGTACAATAAAATTAAAATTAAGTTAGAAAACTATGTGTGCACCAGGTTTCTTTTTTCACAATAGTGGAGTTAATTATATTTCAACTGCAGATGGTGATAGCGGTGAAATTATATTTGAACGTGGTGGAAAAATTAACTTCTAAGAAATTGAGGTTATAATGTCGAGCACATGGAACAGATTTCAGTAGAAAAATTACAATAATATAAAATAATTTATTTATGTATGTATGTAACCACCACTCATTTTCTATTGTAGTCCTGTGTCTGATGATGTGAAGTAATTAATTTGTTCACGAAACCGGTCACATTAATAAAGGAATTTTATGAGAATTTTTCTGTTTCCTTTATCATGAATAATTACTCATATGGGATCAACCTATCTACGTTAAATAAAATTTGTTTAATTATTTACGTAAAATCAATCGCAATTTTTACTAAGCCTCCTCTTACATAAGAATATTAGACAAAGGAAAAGAGAGAATTACTTTAGGATGTATTACTTAGGTTAGAGATGTTTAATTTCAGGTCGTTCATTATTCTTCTTTACTCAAAATGGGTATCGTGCTTAGAGACTTAAAAAAGAGGGAAATCCAATATGCAAAGGTATACATTATTGCATTTCCAGACTATTTTCTTGTGTATAACTACATGAATTAGAGTCAAACAGACCGCGTAATGAAAGATGACATCCAATTGCAGACTACGTGGCCTGCGCTATTTTCCTATGGGATTGCAATTTCTATATATGTATAAAGTTTAACTACCGCACTTACATTATGCATGACAATGCACGAGATTTAATAATTTCCAAGTATATGAAGGCAGGTTCTGAGAAATAAATACTGAAATATCTACACTAAATATTTAAACTCTTGTATCGAGGAGCAGAAAATACACTAGCCTGGAGTAAAACAATAGCTATATCTACCTACGTGCTTTCTAATATTTTACAACTTTTGTGTATTCCTTAAAAATATTAAAATAAAAATTGATAGCATGCCAGCATCCATCCATTCGCATTTTTGCTTCTTGATGTATGATTTACTGCAAAATGTTAATTAAAGTTATTTCTCTGTAAACAGTGGTTATTAATACCAGTATAAGCCCAAACAACACAAGTACTCGTAATACAAATAAGTCGATAAGAAAAAAAATACAATTCGTGTAACGAGAAACCGCAATAAGCAGTTATCAAAGAGAACCTGAAGATGACAGATCTGACTATGCCTAAACGTCGTTTAAGCAACTACGCTCCCTCTGGGGATTTATCAATTACACGGGAGTGCACCTAATAATCCTACATATCATATATTGACATAGTGTGTGATAAGTATACCCTTCTGGTGGTCAGTGCTACTACCCGTCAGATATCACTGTCTTAATGACTGATAGCGACCTGCAAAGCAGGTACGAAGAGCTGCAACCTCTAACTCTAAACTATATATTGAATAAGACTTACAGGAAACAACTACTCAGCGGACAAAAGTCCCGACTTGCGTTGAATTAAACCTGCAAGTCTTGTTTGGTAGGTAAGATCATTTGTCAATTCCTCACTAGACATAGACTGGTTTCGAACTTGTTATGTTCTCGTCAGTATGCCATAAGTAATGGAAAAGACAAATAATAATAGCAAACCAAACTAGTCTAAAGCAAACTAAGCAAGACAGAGACATTTGTTTCCTGTAAGTCTTATTCAGTATATAGTTTAGCCCACCAGGGTTAGAGGTCGCAGCTCTTGGTACCTGCTTAGCAGGTTGCTGTCAGTCACTAAGACATTAGTGATATCTGACGGGTAGTAGCACTGACCACCAGAGGGATATACTTATCACTCACTATGTCTGTCTTACTTAGTCTGCTTTAGGCTAGCTTGGTTTGCGATTATTATTGTCTTTTCCATTACTTCTGGCATACTGACGATAACATAACAACTTCGAAACCGATCTATGTCTAGTCAGACAAGGCGTTGCTATTAAGCGTTAGCGTTAGGAAAGCAGATAATTTATCTTCCATCTAGCTGTTGTGTCAACAGGGCACACTGCGCGCGATAGGATGCCAAATAGGGTTGTGCAAAAAGAATCTAAAATTTGTGTTTCATTTCACCTATTGTAAACTTAAGCGGTAAACACAATGTATATTAACAATTCAAGATTAATCGGAAATATAACAAGTAATAAACAACTGAAAGTATTTGAAGTCTTAGAAATTACAAAATGTTGACATAGTATGAATGGTAAGAGAGGACATAACCTAGAATTCCGCTTTACTAGTTTATGAGTTGCTGCTCGTTGATATCCATCTATCAAGTTGGAAGTATGAATAAAAAGCGTTATTAATATATGTTTAGTTTTAGTCATCTCCAGATGATGCCAACTTGGTTGGTGAAATACGCTTCAAGCATAGTACCGAGTATTTTAGTGCTTGTCGTTAATAGCTCCTACCTATTTCAGGATTAAGATATTCTAGCTGTAGTTCTCGGCGTAGTTGTTACAGCTAGTTATAGAAAATGTATTCAACCTTATTCAACGAAAGACCCAATTTCAGCAATTACAGTTAGTTCCTTATTTCTCCAATAGATTATAGTTCTACTTGTATACTTGATATTGTCGTCATGTATTATTATTAATGCAGTAAAAGCATCTTCAAAGTACACGTATGCTATGGCATACATTCTGTATTAATATTTAGTTTGCCACAACGTTTCCATAAATCATTAAAGACATAACTAGACAGAGAAAATTATTATACTGTATTCCGTATTACGCGCGATACAATAATAATAAAGAAACTGTAATTTCTGACAGTGACCTTACAAATTAAGCTTTTTCACGTCAAATCGGCACAAATGTGTGTGTGTGTGTGTGTGTGAATAAATTTTGCATCTACAAACAGATCATACTTTACATTTGTAGTAAAAAGTATGCCAATAAATGAAACTTTTTCACACAGATATACAGGACGATAATTTGATTATATACGTGTTGGAAATACATTGATTTTAATAATAAGAAAAAGTAAAACATACAGTTAAAGTTTCATCTGAACATCATATGAGTAATATTGGATACATTAGGGTGGGGCTAGATGCGTCTTTATAACCAGCAGGTGGGCAAACATTTTGGTCGGATTCGCGAGGAGCTGTGACTCTCCCGTACCAACGAATTAGTTTGATTAATTATTTAGTTGTGGTGTTGTACGTATGGGGAACAAGTGTTTGCTCTGACCTCGAGGACAAACATGTTTAGCTTAGCGTTGATAAGACAACCAACTCAGTGGGATCGAAAATTCCCAACGTATTGGTTGGGGCCTCGATGGTACTGCATGACAAATAGATAGATATATACTCGGATATATATTTATTGGTGCTTTATACAATAAAGTATTTACACAAGTCAAATCAACAATAAAAATATATAAAAATAACAAAAATGGTTAAAAGGTAAGTTAATATATGAAAAACACATAAATAAATAAATATAACAGTTAGCAACAATATAAAATTCTTTCACATAAATCTTTTTGCAACACGTCAAGTCGTAAAATAAGTAAGTTCATTAAATTTACAGATATAACGACGAACAAGAATAAATAATGATAAATTTCACACAATTATACATAATACATCAGGATATAAATATTCATTAAAATCATAAAAGGCATTTTTAAGTAAATAATTTTCTATCACAGATTTAAAGGGATTATAATCTAGATATTGAATAATATCCGGCAGAACATTATCAAATTTTATGGCATAATAACCTGTGCCGTTTCTAGTTTTGAATAGGCGTAGAAAATTATGGTTTATTTGTTTATTGTTTCTTGTCATATATGCATGAATTAGGTCACGTTTCACATATCTATCCTAATATTCTTTAATATAAAGAAGACAATGTAAAATGTAGGTGCAAGGTAATGTACCAATATTGGCAGTTTCTTAAAAATATCCTTGCAGTCGTCTCTATAACCTAATCCAGCTACAACTCGTACAACTTTTTTTGCATAGAAAAAACATTCTTAGCATGTACGGAATGTCCCTGGACTAGAATCGCATATGAAAGGGCTAAATGAATCAGTCCATGATATTGCTGTTAATAATGTTGGCTAAAATACACCTAAAAATATGTTACTGGACATTTTTTTTACAAACATAATTTATATTGTTACGCCACTGGACCCATGACAATATGTAATTCCCAGGATAAATTATGATCTAAATAGGCCCTTACAAATTTTACGTCTTCAGACAAATTAATGTTCAGTGTATGATGTCTTAGACTAAAAACCATTAATTTAGTTTTTCATTATTTAATATTAGCTGATTACTTAGAAAACAATCATCAATTGTCGGTTCGGTATTATTAGAAACAGATAATAGAGTGTTAAATTCTTGGTTGTTGTAAATTAATGTGGTATCGTCAGCGAAGAGAGTAAATTTAGGCACAGATGTACATTTTGGTAAGTCATTGATGTAAATAAGGAACAGTATTGGACC
The DNA here is from genome assembly GCA_029963845.1 of Rhamnusium bicolor. Taxonomy (NCBI): domain Eukaryota; kingdom Metazoa; phylum Arthropoda; class Insecta; order Coleoptera; family Cerambycidae; genus Rhamnusium; species Rhamnusium bicolor. The sequence continues at coordinate 948,820 of JANEYF010004058.1, read as the reverse complement.
TAATACTGAACCTTGAGGTACACCAATATTAGTACCGATTAAATTTGATTTTAAATTGCAATATCCAACAAATTGGGATCTATCTTCAAGATAAGACTACCAAAAGACTACCATTTGTAGAAAATTTGTAAAAAGATAACTTATTTATCAAAATGTTATGACACACACAGTCAAAGGCTTTGCTTAAATCTTGAAACAGTACCTACAAAAATTCACTTTCCTCGAAACCTTTGTTTATTATATCTATTAAAGTGTTAGTGGCTAAAGTTGTGTTTTTTTGTTCTAAAACTAAATTGAGAGTTATTAAACAGATTACAGTTTTCAAATAAAACGTAATTTGTGATTTTTATATAATTTCCAAAAGTTTCGCAAATACCGGAATAATGACAAAAGGTTATTTGCTAACGTCAGAAGTGTTGGAATAGGTAAATCCAGCCAGTGTATCCACTCTTGTACGTGACAGTATAAAACTATTGTGGGGGACGATTGTGAACAAAATAAAGAAAAATTTTTATGCATGGAATTATGTATTTTATATGTAGCCTCCAACCTTCTTCAAAGACATTTACAGGGTAAGATACTGTTTCATTATGGCTGGAAAATTTTATCAAGAAATATCTATATATCACTCCCCAGTGCGAGTCTGTTATTCACATCATGTCATAAGTTTTTCTTATGTCTACTTATAAAACTCTTAGCAAGTAACATTAATGTATGTTAAGTTCACAAGTTGAGACATTACAGTATAATTTTTACCTTTTTGCATCATTTTATTATATAAGCCTTTTCTGATGTTATAATCCGAACGCTTCTCTCATCATACTGTGTAATAAGATTATGTTTAAGTGGTTCAATGTAAATATCAATTATTTGACCCTGAAAGACCCTAAGTATTTTAGTACGACACTGCGCGGCTCGCATCACATGCATTTGCAAGTTGTGGAGCATGTAGAATACTTCATTCACGTCTTGCAGAATTTTTGAGCTGCTTCCTCTCATTGTCTTATTTGCAATGTACAGTACATAATTTTATATCATCATCACTGTTCCATGAAATGTATCAATTCGTGTTGTCATAACTTTGATATATTATTATCTATGTTTATTGCATTACACTGACCGGCACAAAAACTGCGACAGCAAGAAATATTGTTTTCTCAATGTAAAAGAAACATGTAAAATTGTTCCTTAGTGTATTTTCCAAAATTTTCGCTTAAAACAATTATTTTAGAAGGATAACTTCAATTTTTAGGATAAAAGGTTTCCGACGAGAATTTGGGCACACGACATGACGAAAAAACAGGCGATTATAAAATGAAATTTCTTTATTTAATAACGAGTATTACCTCTCCTAGCTCTGATTACACTCTCAAGTCTATGTTGCATGCCTTCAATTACATCATCAATTATGTCATGAGTTAAATAGTCACTATACCAAAAGCAAAAAAAATAATATAACGCCTGAACAATGAATTGCAGAAAAGCTGTGAGAATTATTAATTATGTTGAGGTTACTCTCCTGATCGGGAAGCGAAAGCCAAAAAATCAATTAATCTGCGCCATAATAATAATAATATGTACCCAGGCTATTCGGTCAAAATGGTCGTCCTAATAATCGGTGTACTCGGAGGGATAAAGCCTACGCTGCTCTCGGAACTGAAGATCATACCGGCCTGCCAAAAATCAGCCGAGTGGCTAGCAGGCCAAATGCAGAAGGCGGTCATTCTGGGTTCTCTCCGTCTACTTAGAGCACACGATTCTGGCATCTACAGTCACTAATCCTACGGGATGTGGGGAGCGGCTGTAGTTAATGGACCGGAGCGACATCCGTGAGGCGTTGGAGGCCACGGGAGGACTGTCCGGCATCGGATAATCTGAAAAAATAATAATAGTAATAATAACATTTATTTGGCCAGTAAGATTCATGGTAATGTACATTTGGCGAGTCAGATTTGAAAAAGAATATAATTTATAGTTTGTTTAAATAGTATTTAAAGTAAATAATATATATGTAAAATGGTACATTTACACTTTTAGTCTTTAAAAGGAAAACTGCTGCCAATTACTTGGGGATCAGAACTTCCTCACCGTAGTAAAACTTGACGTGTGGTGGAGTTTACAATAAAAGTAATTTTTGACGTTTCAAAAAAGTCACATTTTTTAACGTTTCAAAAAAATCACGTTTTGACGTTTCAAAAAAATCACATTGGTGGAATGTCACTAATATTTTTTTTAGACATTGAGACCGATTTTGCTCGTCAACGAACTCAATCTCTTCTTTGACCTCTAGAATGTGTGTACTAAATTTGAAAGCTTTATCTCAAAAACTGTAGCTGCTATCGCGAACCAGACAGACATACAGACAGAAAATTTTTTCTGTCTGAAATTTTATGTATCGTCATAATTCGTCGAGATTCGTCCAGAAATGCAATAAAAATTTTCAAAATTTTTTTCACGAATACAACTTCCTCATTTTGAGGGGTGAGGAAGTAAAAATAATGTTACGTGGTAATATTAATACAGTCATACAAAACAACTCTGATTACACGTAGTATAAAATACATAGAATATTTATATGTAAATATATTTCGTCATACACGTACAACATCAAGCTAAAACAGACTTTGTACAGTCCAGTAATAATTATTTTAATAATTAATTAGGGCTAAAAAATCATTGATTGTGTAAAAACAATGTTGGTGAAGATATTGTTTTAAACTCTGGTTAAATGCTATAAACGTCTTTTTATTTTTACCAATACGTCTTTATATTTTTACCAATAATATTCGAGGTTCTAGGACAGGATATCTACAATTTTTATTTAATCATTTATTTAACGTCGGTCTATTTCTACTACCAAGGCTAATCACCATCGCGAGGAGACGAGCAACCCCCGAACCTCTTCTCTGTCGAACAATAGTTTCACTTGTCTAATATCTTATAGACAAGGGACTGTCTGCTTTATATCCGCTGAAAAAGATGGTATATCCACTATACATTCCTCATCTGAGACTGCATGGTTTCTGTGTTTTAAGCTAATGTATAAACCGCCATAGAACGGGCAAGACTTCTGTGTTCCGCTTGACTGGCCGCCCATCCATCTACTAGCCTCAGTACCTGTTCCTTTACGTTTAATATCGAGTTGGACACGATGACATAAAGTCAATGCTATACTTGCCCACGATATCTGCAATCATGATCAAATTATACGTTATTTAAAGACATTTAAAATCTTAATTTTTTTTTGTTTTTGTCCTAGCGGAGTCCATCTTAGCAGTATCACTACATTGGTTATATCACTATCTAACCTCAGATCAGTAAATCATCGAAATATTTTGCAACACAACATAAACCAATATTCGCTTTTTTTAGTTTATTTTAACATTGACAAGCAAAGCTGAAAAGTATTAGGTTCTTCAGCATCTAAAAGATTTAGACAAGCTTCATAATATATTTTCCTGTATTTCGTATAGCTTTCATATTTGCGGCTTCAACTCTTTTACTAGCAAGTAAAACTGCAGACGACTATCCGCCAGGATTTAGATCATTCATTTTCTCATATTTGTCATATGATTGCCTGTTGCGTTCATCATTTCGTCTACCGCTATCGATTTATTTTTTTTAATGTGTCTTCAATTTTTTATAGTATCACTTTCTGAATGGAGGTTAATTTTCGAAGACGGTCGTCTTTTACCTACTTAATGCAATGCAATATTCTTTCGTATATTTCACGTATACTTAATACGTAATACAGGTGGGTACGTTCTTTGCGACGCCGCTGTATTATTCGGAATTTGGCCCAGTCTGACAATTAGTAAGTATATCAAACTCGAGGAAAAAGTAGCAGATATGAAGCATGTCTTGTTCATTGCAATTACCCCATTATCACATCTGTGGCTTCACAATCTTCAGGTAGAGATACGAAGAGAAAATATCAGTTGGCTCAGGTATTAGTAGTCGCGTCCAGAATTAACCATTGTGTACCGATTTCAATAAGTATATATTCTATTTTTCCTATATATTGCCAATTTATCGAAATGCTAGTATATCTATAATGGAATTCATACCTCACGCCATGCCCCTAAACTACTATTGTTTTCTTTACCACACTGTTTTCTACCTATCCTCAACTTACAGCTTTGTATGGATATTTTGGTACTAAGTTGATATATTGTCATTTATCTTATTCCTCCAAGCTTTAGATTGCAATCTGAGCAACTCTAGGTAGTAAGTTAATGGGCTAAACTACTTAATGTAACTTTGTTTGTTTTTATTTTTCATAATAAGACCTAGTTTGGTGGTAACACTTTATTCGGTTGCTTCAGTGACGTGTGTAGATTCAGTTCAGAAAAACGTGATAATCGTTGATGAGTGACGCAGTATTGAAAATAACATCGTAATTTTTAAATTGTAGTAGAAATTCATATGGAATTATGGATCATGATTTAAGGTCTATATGTCTTTGATATCTTGGGCATCGTATATTTTGCAAAACAATGCTCACATACTGCGAGAATAACGGGCCAGTTTAGAATACTAAGTTTTCTTTGGCCTATTTGTTCTCATGATTTATCTTTAATGGAATACAGATAGGAAAATAGGCAAGATACTACTACTGCCACAGATTAAGCTTGCATGAAACAGGCCCTCTAAGGGCCTTCTTAATTAATTAGTTTAAAACAACAATTAGTAAGTTCTAATAATTCCAACGGTATGAGAATCCATGTACATTTTTGCCTTCATTATTTTTTATAGTATCATACGCTGATGATACTAATATTTTGATAAAGTGTAGCAATCTATTTAATGCAGAGTACTGCACAATATCTATGTACAAAAAAATTAATATTTCAGGTGAAAAAAACAAATTGTGTATAAACCATAAGACAGCTGCCATAATTTTTAGAACATCACAGTCTAATGTGATGTGATTATGAACGACTATATAGAAGTGAGTCTGAAATACTCCACAGATTCGAAAATGTTAGGATTAAGGATAGATTGTGATCTTAAATGGTCGAAACACATACATGATATCTGCAATAAATTATCTAAAGTATGTTATGCGTTAGCCATAACATCTAAACAGTGCAGCTCATCAATAATAAGGCAATTGTACTTTGCTTCTTTTCATTCCAGCATTAAATGTGCTATAGTTCATTGGGGTCAGTCTCCTGATGTGCATAGTGTGTGTTTACAAAAACGAGATGTGCGCATTATGGCGAATTTAAAATATTATGAGTCGTGCAGGGAGGCATTTAAATCGTTGATCTCGGTTTATATTTATGAGATAACATACTTTGTATACAAAAATAAAACAAAATGTTCTGAAAATAGAGCTCAACATCTTCATAATACTCAAAAGAAGAAGCTTCTTATACAACAGAAGCACGAGACAACTCTCTATCAAAAAAAGTCTTTTTTTTAATGGGTGTAAATTTTTCAATATTCTCCCCAATAACATTAAAAGATTGCCAACGATTCATAAATTTAAAGCGACGCACGGTGAAATTATTATTATTAAATAAAAATTGCTACACCATAGATGAATTTTTATCTAGTTTTTAATATGTTTGTGTTACTTTTTATGTGTTGCCTTATTAATTTATTAATTTTTTAATTTATACATATTTTATTCTTAAGTAGGTTATTTTCAAAATTCTCACATTGAATTACCTACATATTTTAATGACACAATAATTCTTAAGAAAGATCACTTTTTACATTTTACTTTTATATTTATTATACATTTTATACTAAATGCTTTTACGTGTTGTAATTGTTTTATTATATTATATTGTTTTTTTTTTTATATTTTACAATGTTGACAAGATTTCTTAAATTGACCTTTTTGTATTTTTCGAAAATAATAAATATATCTATCTATTTTAATGCAATGCTATATAATATTCAATTAAAAATCATGAAACAAAAGAAATGTCTAAAATAAGTATGAAAACAGGTTCAAGAGCTTTGAATGTAAATTGTCATATTAAATACAGACATTGTAGGAATAAAATTGTAACTACAATCTTCTTCTGAACTTAGATAAAAAGCGTTTTTAAGGACGAATCTATATACGAAATCGTTATATATATTTAAAATTGCGTTCCCTTGTTGCAGCTGGCACCAAATTTTCAATTCATAACTAGAACAAATCCTATTGTAAAAAACTAAAGTAATTTCCATAATACATTTGCATGAGAAATGTTTGTAAAATACAGAAATCTTTAAACTTCAGCATTTATTTTATCTGAAAGCTCTCCAAAGAAAAGTTTATGGTATTGATATGGATTGGAAAATCTCCTAAATAACATTTATTAAATATATGTAAATGTCCAATTTTGCTTGATGAAAGGAATCGGAAATTTACTGTTTTTAATTTTGTATTGCTAAAGTTACGTAAATTAAGTAGTTCAGATTCAAATTTATTGAAATTACTCCTGAAATAGGTTAGAACCTTTGATGTAAAGATAACACTGATGTAGTTTTCCACAAAAACACCAAAACACTGCACTCGACGAATTTTTATGATCTACAGATGATAACCAACTTGATTGACGAGACGCGTGTCGAGTGCAGTATATGGTGTCTTCATGCTTTGTGGAAAACTACGTTAGTGTTGAAGTTACTGCTATATGGTTTTATGTGAAAACCGGTTGCAATACGTATGTTTTCAACTGCAAAGAATTATTGCACACAAAACTCTCTTTACTCACACATTACTTTTTTCGGCTTAAAAAAGACGCGTATACTTTTTTTGGACTATAGGATATTTTATTTAAGATGAATGAAATATTTAGATTAATATAGTATATATATTTTATTTAAGATATTTTCAATCCAGGAATATATTTCTCGATTCAAAAGCATTATTTTGAAACAAATATTTTGATTAGTTTATTCGAATTACGTTTCTTTATATAAACAATATGAACTTTTAATGCAAGTGGGCAGATTTTTTAAATGTGTATATATATATATATATATATATATATATATATATATATATATATATATATATATATATATATATATATATATATATATATATATATATATATATATATATATATACGTACCTACACATGCAGAAAATTTATTTACATGTATCCTGATTTCCCAATAATAAACCCACAACAGTTTAGAATTTTGTTAAATTATTGTAATGGAATTAATGTCTTCGCTTATTGCCACGCAAATTCCAATCGTTAATTCGTTCAGCGGCAGCGGATTTGGGCATTCCCTAAAGTTCAGATCAGAGAATTTTAACCCCTTCGCAACCACCTATGCTGGCCAAAATATTCTTTTCCATACCAGGTATTACATATTAATATTTTTTTTAAATTATGTTTCCCTAGACTAAACGACCCCCGCAGAATTATGTGTTCACCAAAAATCTTGTTGGAAAAAATGGTAAGCGATTTTTTTGTTTATGCGAATACCATGATACTCACATATGGACACTTAAAACATACCAATATATCCACATATGGATAATGATCAAAACAGCTAGTTATCTATAATAAAATACTATAGACTATTGAAAAATATTATTGAAAAACACATACACGAACTGCACACAACAACGTTTGTTGTTACACTAAAACATATGGTATCTGATGTACATATCCTAACTTACTGACGTTTTCCGATACTAGTATTTATCGAGTATCTACGCATGGATAAATGGCTATACCAGGTTAGCAAAATGTAATAGAAAGTCCATGCACAAAATATCCCTAAGTGGATATCGTGGTATAGACAGCGGTACCTGAAAATATCCATATGTGGATACCCTGGTTGCGAAGGGGTTAAAGAAACATAAATTTCGTAATATTAAGTTTATCTCTGTGCAATGTGTTTTGTTTCTTAACGGGCAATCAATTGTGTTGCCACATTTTGCGACGAAAATTTGAATGGAACCAAGATATTTAGAAATTTTAAGAATTGTCGTAACGAACTTTTTAGACAATATATCTATTAATCAATACTTCTCATGCTGGTGTCAACTCGATGGAGCTTTATGTCATTGTACTGGACGAATTGAATGAAATGCCTGAAGACTCTGAAGACAGGTGGATAAGGCATTTGGGTCCACGGAGTTGACCTACCAGGTCTCCCGACTTGACCCCGATGGATATTTAGCTTTAGGGTCGAATAAAGAGTGAAGTCCATGGAACTGCGGTATACAATAGAGAGGAACTATTGGATAAAGTTAGGAGACCGTTTGAAGGTTTATACCCAAAGAAAAATCGGTGTGCTACTACACACTGAGTGAATAGAAGAATTCTAAAATGTTTACAGGCTTATGGTCAGCATTTTGAACAGTAGAACTGATTTATCATTATGAGATTTTCATTATAAAAATAAAATGTAAAATTTCATTCCATCGACAAAATTAGAAAATCACAAATATATAAAGAACCATACATTTTGGGTATAGGAACATTGCCAATGGATAGATGCAATTTTCTTTCTCCATCGACTATTTTTAGACATGGTGCTATTTTAAAAAAAAATTGTTTTTGCTGTTTTCGTGTTGTCGACAGAATGTCGTTAATTTTAGAAACTTTGTAATGCAGATTTTGATAATTTGCTTACACGATGGACAGCTCCTATACCTTGTTTTATACTCATACAAATTTTAATGTTTTATCAATAATTGTTGAGATCTTAATTTTTATGTTACAACTTATCCGTCAAAATTTTAGGAAAAAATTAATATTACTACTTATAGGGAACCTTCAACAAAAGAACCTTTAAATTTTCTGTAGAATTTGTGATTTTGAGCGGAATGTCACCAGCATTCCACTCAAAATCACAAAGGATTATTATGTCTCTTCTGGTGATACCACATTCACCAAATTTAATGTGTCACCTAAATGTTGTTGACAATCTTAACTGCCAAATTTGGGAAGTCCCATTAGTACTTTTTGAGTTATCGCGGATATTCGCGGATATTCGCGGATACAAACACGCACGCACGCACGCACGCACGCACGCAGCACACACACACATACACACACACACACGCACCGACAGGCATCATTTGGAAATTAATCAGAATAGATTCAGGAGGGTTCAAAACGTATAAATCAATCAAAATTTTGAGGCCGAAAAAAAATCAAGATTACTATACTTCCTTATATTAGGTATAATAAAATAAGAATGGCTGGCAAAATATTAAAGTTTGTGCTTTGTTCCAGATTTTAAAAATGGCAAGTATGGTAGGCCTTTTTTGAATTCGCTGTATTTCAATGAACCGATATAACTCACCATGGTCTTAAAATGTAGGGGAAAGTTCATGCTTTCAAAAATTGTCATTCTTGCAGCTTTCAGTTAAAAAAAACGAGCACAAAGGAAGACCTATTTTCAATTGCGTCTACCATTTTGAATTTTAATAATTCGACCATCTTGATATTTGGTCTTTATAGTCTATTTAGTCAGTTAACTATTGAAATCAAGTTCGTTAAAATCGCCTGAGAGACAAAAATTTGGAACTCACTCAGCGTATTCTATTATACCATATGAATAAAGAAGTTTTTGATACTATTATTATTATTGTTATTTACTTCAGTTTTACTTCAGAAACTGCTTTGTTGAATGTTAAACATAAATCCAGGTGACTGCATCATATCACTTGTGGATAATATAATGAACATTTGCATTATCATCTAAAACAAGACGCTAATGGTTGCAAACACTCCGTTATATGCAATTTAGCACGTATCGATATCCCCATTTCAAGTGACTAATAAACTCAGCAATATAGGTGCAAATATTTGTTTTCCATAAATCCATATCCTATTACAAATCCAAACATACGTTAGTGTTGCGAACCAACCGACACTATTATGTTGGTTCAAAATTGAAACATCTATTAGTGATACGTTAGTTAGCAGTTTATGAATTATGAATTTATAGACAATTAAATAAAATTTGCATTGGATGTATGTACAAGAGAATCAAAAGATACAACTGTTTCATTTATAACGGAATGAATGGCAAATGTGGCAGTTGGAAATAAATTTTAGTTCACTTGACAGTTTGAAAATTGGCTATTTGTGTTCTTTTCATAAACATCGCCGAAATAATTTGCTATTTCATTTCATTTAGATTTAGAGTATTCCTTTTAAATCAAGAACAGTTTTTAATTGTAATTTAACAAATTATAAAAAATGGCTTGTTCCCTTTTTGCCCTTGATTTAAAAATATTTCATGATTTTTTTTTCGTAGCAAAAAAACGCTGCCAATTACTTGGGGATTAGAACTTCCTCACCGTAGTAAAACTCGACGTGTGGTGGAGTATATAATAAAAGTAACTTTTGACGTTTCAAAAAAAGTCACATTTTGACGTTTCAAAAAGTTATTTTGACGTTTCAAAAAAAAGTCACACTTTTTGACGTTTCAAAAAAGTGACATTTTGACGTTACAAAAAAGTCACATTGCTGGAATATCACTGATATTTTTTTTAGACATTGGGACCGATTTTGCTCATCAACGAATTTAATCTCTTCCTTGACCTTTAGAATATGTGTACCAAATTTGAAAGCTTTATCTCAAAAACTGTAGCTGCTATCGCGAACCAGACAGACACACAGACAGAACATTTTTTCTGTCTGAAATTTTGTGTATCTTCATAATTCGTCGAGATTCGTCCAGAAGTGCAATAAAAATTTTCAAAATTTTATTCGTGAATACTTAACTTCCTCACTTTGAGGGGTGAAGAAGTAATAAGTAATATATTCAATTGTCCATAAGCGTCAAAAAAGTGTCTGAAAAAATCGTACAAAAGCTAGGTATTTGTTAAAAAATAATTTATTTTGATTGAAAAATAATATTACCGTGTGAATTTTGCGTCATAGATAGTTTAAGTGAAAAACAACCGACTGAAATTTTAATCTTGGTGAGACGTGGTGACCTAAAGCACCAAATATGATGAATACACACTTAAAAGAATATATTTGAAGCAACGAAAAATTATTAACACCAAAGAAAAAAATTTCTTTGTATATACGCAACAAAACTTTTATTTGTATGAAGAGTCATGATATATTCTATTTGAATATGTATAGAGATAATAGCCTTGTATCGGTGCGATGTTTACATTTAATGGGGATAGGCCAAGTTTTATGGAAAAACCAATTTTTATGTAGCCGACGCACAGTGTGGCAAGGTACCCCAAAAAGCTGGCATTAATTCATAGAACGAGTTTGGTAAAATTTTTGTTATTGAGAATAGCCGACGATGGTTGTTAATGTATAAATAAATCAACTTTATGATGTTTGCTCGTATATTGCGATATACAGGGTGTAATTAAAAAAATAAAAATCTAAAATAAAAATAAAATTTATAGTAGGTACTTAATTTTTTAATACATTATTTGTCCAGGAGTATGCAAAACACTTAAAGAACCTAGTAATATATTTCCTTTATTAAATTAAGAATTCACAACTTAAGGTTTTATTAACATTTGTGAATAGAAATGAGTATGTCCTATCCGTAGTGATTAATCGTCTGCGTCTGATGCAGATAAGGAACGGTCATTCTCATTCTCTGAATTATCTGCAGAAATATTGGGGGCAATTAATAAGTCGAATACTTCCCTAGGAAAATTTTTTTTTAGGAAGTTGTCTATAACTGGTTATTACTGGATTCGATGTAATCAGCATTAAATGAAACACATCCTCTTCGCTGTTCTTTAAAAATAACTTATTTTTTTAGGTATAATAAATTTTAATATTAGTTGTCCCCCGATGATTCCAGCTTGGTTAGCGAAACGCTTGTAGTATACTATGCAGTACTTATGTTTTTTGTAGCACCTGATCAGGGGTTGTAACCCTGTTCAGGTTACCATTTTTCAATTAAAATGTTCAATAACTTTTACATTTATCGAACAATTGTTTTCAAAAACAATAGGGTTCTTCCTCCAACTAACAGTAACTTACAGTCCAAATTCCAATACGATCAGACTTTCCACTCTTATCGTGCTTACAAAAAACGTGACGGACGGACGGACAGATAGACAGACGGACGGACAGACAGACGAACATTTTAAAAGTCATTCAGAATTCAACGACTAACACAAATGAAATTTTTTTTGCTATGAGCGATATTTACTATTTTAAAAATGTGCCGATTAAATGCAATATACTCTTCGTTTTAGTTTCGAAGAGTATAATGATACACTGTAGGGGTTGTTGAAAGAAGCAAATAAAATAATAAGGAGTAGACACGAGTATTTGATTTAGCTTTACTATGAATCTATTCTAGTATTACTATATTAATATATAAAATTTTACGTGGGGAAGCGTGAGGAAGTTAACTATTACATTAAGGATTTTAGAACAATACGTAAATATTTGGCACTTCGGAAAGGCATTTTCAAAATACTATTAAAATTATTTCATTCATAAATTAAAAATAAATCCATTAAATTTACATAATACATACCTGAGGGTGTTGATGGGTCCATTTTCAAACAAAGTAATAATAGCGAATTTGAAAAAACACAAACTAATTTCTTTGGATAATATTTAATTTAAAAATACACGCGTCAACCGCAGTTACATAGACCTTATGCCTGCGGGTTTGGTAGAAACAAAAGCATGCATCAAGATTAAGTGGTGGGGGAAAACATGCCCCTATTCATGCTGATAATAAATAGCAACAATACTTTGTTCGATTCGACATTTTATTTTTTCATTTTTTGCCAGCTTTCGGGGTATCTTGCCACATTGTGCGACGTTTCGATTTTAATTAAATCATCCTCAGAACTATTTAAAGTAGGTTCTCCTTGTTTTTATATAACTAACAGTTCAAATAATCATTAGGTATAAGAAAAAAAAGGAAGGGTTGGAAAATCCAGTCACAAAATTATAACTTTTAATTATTTGTCCAGTGATTAACCTTTGACTTATTCATTTCTCCATTCAGACAACAATCATTGTTGTCTGAATGGTGAAAATAAAACTTTAAGTATCGATAAAATACGGCTGTTTTCATTTACTGTCTTTTTTCTTAATTTTCCCTTTTAAAATTTCGGAGTAATTTTCAAAAACGTGACTTTATTCATGTCCACTATAATTTAAATAAAGTAGAATAGATTTTATTAATATGAATTTACATGAATTATTTTAAAGCTTTGAAGATAAAATTGATTAAATACAAGTGAATAAATTTTTTTATTCCCCTATATTACCGGGTTAAATAAAAAAAAGTGTAAACTCCATAAAATATTTTTTAAAGTTTTATTTAATAAATATGAATAAGAACGTGAACATTTTCATCTCTTCACATGCACATATTTTCAAAGAGCCCTTTCAGAAAAGCTATTGTGTTTTGTGACTGTTTTTTCCTTGAAACTTTTTCAGTTCTCCTTAAGTTTCATTACGTGGAGCTATGAAGTTGGTTGAAGTGCTTTTTGCCGCTTTTCCTTGAATTCTAGAGGTTTTAAATTTATTAACGAGCAACAGCTTAGCGATTTTTCTACTCATATTTTTATTTGATTTGAAAAAGCTTAAACTTTTAATAGCATTTACTCTCTTCAAAGGAATTAGTTTTATTATACTATGGATACTACTTTCAAATAATAGAAAATTGTACTTTATACGCCGAATAAGAAAATTATCTATTTTAAACAAATATTTATCATTTCTTGAGTACAGGGTGTCCCAGCCAAGAAGTCACTCACGATTTTCTTGATAATTTTCAAGACAAATTCGTAGTTCAAAAACTAATGTGATGTAGCTTTTTCAGAGGAATCCGACGCCGTCAGGAAATACACAATTGAACATCAACAAAAAAGTTGTTGCCGAAATACCGATTTTTTTCAAAAAAAAAATCAGAATGGCGGATTATTATATTTTTTACTGAAACAAATTTAATATATTCAGTTTTTTCATATCAGTCCCGGTTTAGCCGGAAATGAATATTTATACTAAAGATTTTAAATCACCCAATATAATTTGGTTATATTCAACAAAATATTCAATTATCTATCAACAATTCACTAACCACTTTTGTGATATCTCTAACCGTTTTCGAAATATTGATACCTCTTTGACACTATCCTCATACCTATCATACAGCACGCAATTTAAGGGGCATCGCAGTTAGCTGTGGCCAAGGCGCCTTGTGTTAGAAATAATACCAATATTAGAGCCAAATCGTAGTAGACAGGTGTCAAACTTAGACAATTGACAAATGTAACACAAGGCGTCTGGCCACAGCTAACTGCGATGTCAATTAAATTGCGTGCAGTATGAACTATTATTATTTCAAAAACGGTTCGGGATACCACAAAAGTGGTCTTTGTATTTTTGATAGATAATTGAATGTTCTGTTGAATGCTACTAAAATATATTGAGATTTGCAACGTTTTTAGAAGAAAAATTCATTTCCGGCCAAACCGGAAGTGATATTGAAAAACTGAATTTATGAAATTCATTCCAGTAATACCCTATAACAAAAAAAATAATAATAATCCGCCATTTGTTTTTTTCTTGACCTCAGATTCCTCGGAGATTGTTTTTGTATTTCTTACAATTACCAAGTACCTTATACAAACATCTAAATTTGTCCACCCTGTACATATGCATTGGTGTATATAAAATGTGCTGATAAGTAGTTAAAACTTCCATTATATATTCAGTTCGATAAAAATATAGTCAGAATGTATATCAAGCAATTAAAACGTCAAATAAGGAACTAAAATTTCATGTCGTTCCTTATAGAAAATTGTAAATATAGTTGCCGTTCACTGGCTTTGGCAGGTAAACGCGTTGTAAACATAAAGTTTGTCTATAATTTAGAAACTACATGGTCTACAATAAAGTTGAAAAACAGCGACTATTAAATCCATGCATGGAAAGGGTTATTGAGATGGCTAGTTTGGAATTAATTTCCTCTGTGGTTGGCGGCGCCCTTAACGGACTTCAAACATGCCAGCTTTAGGGAGGGACGAATACACACAGATTGTCTCAATATTTCACCATAAATTGGCTTATTTCTCAGAGATCTTTTGGAAAATTATAAATCCATTTAAGGAAATTTTCATGTAATTTGTCAAGCGAACAGTAGTCAGCTTGTAAAAGGCTAAAAGTAGAAAGATATAAACAGCTTGCGTCGAATTACCCATAGCGTGCTGATAGGACATTTTCCCTTACATATCATTTGTGTTACATTAGGAGTTTTACTAGACTAATTTGGGGATAAAACCCTATCTAATATATAGAATAATAGACCATAAACTTTTTAATCACATAGCAACCTACACGTAATAGTAGTTACAGAAAAGCAATTACGTGAATTTATTTTTAAGTAACCATAATGGATATTCAGGGTTTATGTCGCTGCTAATGCCATGTAATATTTAAAATAACCCCCAACAAGGCTTCTGACTACAGTTGCTAAAAATCATATCAACTTCATTGTTTCTACAACTGCCTTGACTACTAATAATTTATAAAAACCTAATTTATCTTTTTCTATTTCAGCCAATTTTCTTTTGATTTTTCTGCAAACAAATGCAGAAGCTTAAAAAAATCGAACAAAAAGAAAAAAGAATTTTGAACGATAAAACTTTAAAAAGTACACACTTTAATACGATAATGGACCAAATAATCAAAAGAGTCAAATTATAAACAAGGAAATTAATAAAAATAGGGGACATAATTAAACACAGCTGATTTTTGGCAGAGATGATAAGTTCGCATTATGTTATTTATTTTTATTTATTTATTTAAATACAAAATCCAACAGGCAGGAGCCCAATTACATAGGTACATTGAAATTATATATAGATAAATACACAATAAACAATTTTGAGTGTTACAAAAAATTTCTTAATTAAATATATAATATATAGTTCTTCGCAGTATTTTTTAAAGCTGTTTCAACGGAAATATCTTCGAATTTTGTCTGGCTTTCCTTAATAGCTGCAGCCTCATCTGGATTGAACTGTAGTATCACAGCTTTTGTTTGTTGGAACTATTCAGCATAATAAAAAGTTGCCTGCAACCATGTTCCCCAACGTGTAAGAATCGGCTGTGGTGGTTTAGGAATATCGAGACGCTTGCTATGAAATGCACGGAGATTTAAGAAACACTTTTATTGTACTTGCTATTAATGAATCCACCTCTGGAAAACCTTTTTGAATAGTTTCTGCCACAAGATGTAAAGCATGCACTTTACACGTAATATGTATAAACGTACAACCTCGTTCTTGCAAAGAACGGCCTACCGAACGCATTATCACGGCGCCATCAGTCACAAACTTCAACACTTGACTTTTTGACAGTTCAAATTTTTCTAACGTCTCCAGCATCACCCTGGTAATTGTTTCACTAGTACACTGACTTAGTCTTTTGCTAGCTAGTAATAGTGGAACTGTCGGTTTAAGAGGGTCCAGTACTCGTACTATAACATTTAAAATAGATTTTTTTTTACAATCTGTCGTCTCATCAAGAGATAACCACAGCCGTGTATTTTTTAATTCACATTTCATCTTATTTACCATGTCTACGTGTACAGTTGGTAGATAGTTACATAACGTTGTGCGACTTGGTAACCTCACCTGGGCATTGTATTTATTCCAGAACTCTCGAAATGGTTGTTTATCGAGTATGTGCAGCGGAACATCACAGGCAATCAGCATTAATAGTAAATCAAACATAAACTGTGTTGTCGAAGGCACGTCATTTTTTTTATTTTTATGGTGTACACTATTTACGTGAAGTCCACAATCACGCAAATCTTTCTCGCACACTTTACAAATTATTTTAGCACCATCATAGACTAAATCCGGGAATTCTCCTATGAGTTTATTCACTTTGTCAGTAAATGGTCGTTTTCTACCCCTGCGTCTGCCATGATTTATTATTAAATTAATATCAACAATACAGTACAACAAATAAAATGAAATCACAAAAACAATATGCAATACGCCCAAGTGACTTAACGTGTACACAACTCGAAAGGTAATAATAAACTGCACTGGAGAAAGAGTTTCGCGGTGAAGGTGAATGCCGGCGACAGTAAGTATATCTGTACTCTACGACCATGATACACAGAAACGATTTGCAGTTTTAGTTATAATTCTATTTTCAAATAATTAAATACTGATAAAGATTATGGGTTAAATTTTTAAAAAGACCAGGTTTTTGGACCACTAGGTACGCCGTTTTACAGATCAGAATATACCTGT
Organism: Rhamnusium bicolor; assembly: GCA_029963845.1. NCBI lineage: Eukaryota > Metazoa > Arthropoda > Insecta > Coleoptera > Cerambycidae > Rhamnusium > Rhamnusium bicolor. Next base: position 931,611 of record JANEYF010004058.1, on the reverse strand, counting down.
TAAAATTTTAGTCAATATTTTACCGACAATATAAATTTCTAAACTAATGGCAACTTATTTATCACCTTTGGTATAGATGAATTAAGTCTCGGGATTGAAACTTCATACTTTTCAAAGTTACCATTATATTCTTGTGCGCTAGTGAATAGTAACGAAAAATAAAAATCGTTGGCTTCATTTAAGTTACCATAATTTAGTGGGAACGAGAATTTGTAGCAACGAATATTCATAGGACAAAAGAAAATCTGAAAACTTTACCAATAATCATAAAAGCAAGCGGTAAAAAAAGCATAGTTTCCAAGAATGAAGAAGTGTCATAACTATGTCGGAACACAAGTGGCGAGTGTTCATCGGGCTTGTAATGGCGATATATAACATCTAGAACACGAACTAAAAGTACACTCTTCATTTCCAAGATTAATAACGCTCTCAACTTTTACAGCTACATGTTTTTAAACTTTTAGAATAAGGTGCATTTTTACGAGTTTTATGTCTACTTACGAGTCACATTCTCTTTGTCATACATTATTTGTTATAAATAATAAATTTATGAATATTATGCCATTACCACTTTAATTTATTCTAAAACCAAGCCAACACAGCTGATAGCGTTATACATGAATATTAAATTATAGTCAACCATTCTTTTTATGCAGAAAATTCTAGTTAAATCGAATCAGATTTTGCTAGAAGAACATTAACAGTTAAATTAATACTTAATTACTGGAGTTACCCAATGGGCAGCCACTTGATGTACCTATCGTCACATGTACTTTTCCGATAATAACGCATTTATGGTCCATTTTTCCTGCAGAGGCAAATTGGAGCTTGGGAAATTTAAAATTCCTTATTCTGATTGGTTGTTTTGGCCTTGTTCACAAGATATAATTTTAAGATTGTGACACAATAGCTATTTGTTCACCTAGGAAGAAAAGTGTACCATTTCCTCCCGCGGATGAAAGTTGCAATCATCCAAGGGAGGAAATGATACTTTATTCCAGAGTTGAACATATAATTTACACCTTCACATACTCGTTCACACATATTATTTATGATAAAGCTTTATTTCTTATTTTTTGTTGAAGTCAAAAATATTTAAATATAAAAACCATGAGCAGGCTAGTAAATGTTTTCAGTTTCTATGGTAGCAAGTAATAGTCAAACAAAATTGTTTACTGCGCAATTATTATTGTAACGCGAGTTAGTTCATTACGAAAAAGAAAATGAGGTCGGATAGTGACTGTGAAATTCCTGAAGCTATTGTAGAAGAAGCAAGGTTTGCCACCCTAAATCTTCTTCCAGCAAAATCGAGATTAAAATATGAAAACAAATATAATACGTTCAAAAAACGGATGACAACCAGCAACGTCAAAAAAATAAATGATAATGTCATTTTGGCTTATTTTTCATTTGCCAGTAAAGTATACAAATCGTCGACCCTTTGGGCAAAGTATTCGATGTTAAGAACTATGCCTCTCTTAAGAGAATATATCGAGATAAAGAAACAGAAACTGATAATTTTTTTAAATAGGCAAGCTGTTGGATATAAACCGAAGAAAGCAAAAAATTTTCAGTAGGGAAGATATAAATAAATTTATTTCAGAAGCCCCTGACGAAATATATTTGTTCATGAAGGTAAACTTAATTGTTCTTTAACTTATTAGTAGTTTTTCTCACAGTTTTTCTCAAGGTTGCTGTAGTTATGGCAATTTGTGGGGCGGCTTGTCGGTGTGACGAATTAACCTATTTACGTCTCAAAAAATATTCAAGATAAAAACGACATTTTAGTTATACGATTCCAGATACAAAAACGCACATTGCACGTACTTTTATTGTAACTAATGATAAGATTAATGGAAATAACGTTATTGACATATATAGGAAGTATTTTGCATTAAGATCTGCAAAAACAACACATTCCAGATTTTTCGTAAATTATATTAAAGAAATGTGCACAGTGCAAGCGTAAATTATATTAAAGGAATGTGCACAGTGCAAGCAGTTGGAAAAAATACATTTTCCTAAATACCCCGTAAAGTTGCCGAGTATCTTAAATTGCCGGAACCTTCTAGTTATACTGGACACAGTTTCAGAAGAACATCCGCATCGCTTCTGGTAGAAGCTGGAGGGGATATTATAAGTTTGAAGAGGAATGAGGGATGGAGGTCCTCAGCAGTTGCTGAAGGATATTTAGAAGATTCTGTCTCAAAAAAGTATAATGTAGCTCAACAAATTATTACTGGAGATAAAAAGTGTGAGTTTTTGTTGTTGTTTTTGTTGTTGATGTTGTTGACACTAACTGTGAGTCAGTATCAACTTGCGAAAATATAAATAAACACAAGCAAATTATTATTGAGGGTTGTGAATCACTATCAAAAATACCTAGCGAAAATCAGGACATTGATATTAACACAACAATATTAAGCTGTTTATCAAAATCTTCTATTGCCATTAGTTTTAATACTATAACAAATTGTACCATTAATGTTCATAATGATAAATAAAAAATTGATTATAATATTTTATTTGGTTTCATGTTAATATTAGCTGCCGTCTCTAATAGTAACGGGAGTAAATGTATATTGTCTCCCGTTGCTATTGAGAACCGACTGAAGGGAGACAAACGTCTATTTTCGCTAGTAGAAAATACACTGGAAAACAACAAAAAAAAGTCACTTTTGGAAGCAGGTGTCAAAAAAATAATTTGTTATTAATATAAGGGCCGTTCCCAACTATTGCGCCGCTGGGGTGTGAAATGTTGCCGCCTATCTTTCATCAATTCAAAAATATATTTTTTTTGCTCAATTTGAGAATGGAAAATAATGATGGCAATAGGCAATAAAAAATCCAGCATTTGATATTGTATGTGTGTAACGAAACTTATCGTAGAGCGCGCTGACATGTTCAGGATTTAGAAACGGTACAGTTAGCGCCAAATACTACAAATATACTAAAAAAAAGTTCCATCATCTAGTTGTTAGCTGATTCAATAACACGCGCTCGCGACCTAGCGACTAGAACTAGTTTGAGACGTTGAGCGGCACATCATTTATTGTGGCCGACGTCGCATCAACTTTGGGCGCCAAAGTTTACACAACTTCTGTAAATTTTGATGTCATATCGCTACAGACGGTGCGATATGATACAAATTACTTTACTTACTGTATTTATTATTTTATACTGTGAATATTTGCCGCCTGTGCCACATTGTCGCCGGTGTGCAAGGCACCCCTTGCACCTCCCGGTAGGAGTGGGCCTGATTAACATATTTATTTAATTTGTACTTACCCACCATTGCATACACTTTCTATATTTCTTTCATTTTGAAAAGATTCTTCCTACTTCAATTAATTTTTATAGAAATTTTAATATTATTAATATTATTATATTCGATTATCGCCACAGGCACTGGAAATGTCGCTGGGAATGGTTGTGTGCCTACATTTTCTAAGTGCAACACTTTTCTAGATAGCTTTGGCTTTGGATTTCGAGAGTTGTCTAATTTCTGTGATGTTTATTATTATTATTAAAGAAAAAATTTCATATAAACATGCATTATATGCTTGCCCCTTCCTGAAAATTTTCTAACCACGCCCATGGAAAGAGTGATTTTTTTAAAGAAAGGTGTCAGTTTTTACATTACTAGACTTTAAATTGTATTGTTACTGAGTTTTCTTCTTTTTTTTTCTTTTAGAGGTAGCATTGTCCTAAAAAAATATATATATTAGTTCTTCACCTCACAAAAGTTGCAAATTTAAACATTTTTTTAAACTTAATTTTTTATGTAACATTGTATGTTATCCCTGTCAGACAAAAAAAAACCAATAAAATTTTTATTACTTTTTGCAAAATTGTAAAAGTACTTATTGTCAAACTTAAATTTCCGCTTTAGTTGCTTCTAAACTTCTTTCTTTTCCTAGAAAACTTACTGCATTTAAAGTAGACCAAAGATTACGGACAAAATTGATCTAGTTTTGAAATGATCTTTTTCAAATATAAATGCTTAAAACAGAGAGAGGTTTACTTTTGAAATGCCATTAAAAAAACATTGGTTCTTTTTGCGTTGCACTTTTGTGCATCAAACTTTTGCAATCTTGTTAACAGTAAAGTGTATAAATTGGACATGAGTTCCAAAGTTTCTAGCATCTAGTTTTCTTTTCCAACATTCTACTATGAATAGAAGTTGGATTAGAAAATTAAGCATTTAGGAAAATGGCACGAAATAAATTTAGTTTTAACTTTTAAATAGTATGAATTTGTTTGGATATTAGAATTTGAAACAATGTTCATCTTAATTATAATACTGACGTAGTTTTCCACAAAAACACCAAAAACACTATATATTGCACTGGACGCGCGTTTCGTCAACCAAGTTGGCGTCGTCGTCTGGAGACGATTAAACTCAATTTAATTATTTCGGAAAATTATTACTTTTCTGACATTTTCCTTCAAATTACACCAAATTAATTCAATAGGGTTGAAAATACAGAAATATGGCAGTAATCTCAACACTTTGTGGCCATATCTCTCCACTACAGTGTATATAATTCTTCTCATAATTTTTTTCATTTGCAGGACTTCCGAAAGTTGTGCTTTATTATAATTTTCCTCATGTTACATTAAAATAATTTGTAACTCCAGCTTAATAGAACTCTTGTTAGGAATTTTATACAGTTGTGTTGAATGATAGTTCGCATTGTCAAGAACAAAAATGCTATTTGGTTTTAGTTTTGGAATTAGGGTATTTTCAAACCATTCCTCAAATATTTTTCCCTCCATGTTCTTGTGGTAATTCATATTACAGTTTACAATGTATTTTCCGCACAGTTTCAATGCATTTTCAACCGATCCATCAACTGATCCATAGTGTAACATAATCAACCGATATTCTTTATTAGGGGCAATGAGATTGGTTGACATTTCCTAGATCTATCAGTCCATCCTTATTTTATGGTGTTATGAGTATCATACCAAGTTTCATCTAGATAATAAATTGGCCTATTTTTCCTTCTTTTATCTCTTCTAGACATGAATCTCAGCAAACCACTATTCGTCTGCTTTCCATAATCGCCATGCGTTTATTAACAGTTTGATATTTAAATCCAATTTTTCTCAACCAAGTTCCTAAAGTTCTTTGGTTATCTTAAATGATAATCCATTTCTTTTAGTTTGCTGTCTACTACGTCAATAGTTGGGATTTCATTTTTCTGATACGCGTCGTAAAACAAAGTTCTTAAACGTTTTGGTAACGATGGGTCCAGAGTTTTCGATTGGCCGACGTCGGATCGTTGTTTTTTTGGGCGGGCACTTTCTTTCAGAAGTTTGTGAATTATGGGACGGCGAACGTTAGTCAGAGATGCTGTTTCACCCAGTATATCTAAATCATATAAATTAGGGTCATTAGCTCATCGCTTCAAAAGAGATTATTATAAACATTAAAGCAAATTTGCATCGATTACTCATTCAAATGTAGCCGATTTTTACTTACTGAAAACGCTGATGAACTTTGATTTTGTTTATCATTGTAATCACTATCACTTTCATTATCACAAACACGATAAGATGTAGATGTAAATATTTTTGCATTAAATGCAGTAACCTTCTTAAATTATTTTCAAAATCACACCAGCAAATAAACAGACATAAAATAATTATTATTTATAATATTACACTTACCAGATATTACACAATTTATTGCAATACGATAACCTTCTTAAATTATTTTCAAAAACACACCATCAAATAAATAAATGTAAAATAATTATTACTTATCATATTAAACTTTCTCCTACACCGTACTGCTAAACAAATCGGTAACAAAACTAAGTGCGGACCTGAAGTGTCACAGAATGTAAGTGAAATTCCGCCTCGGTCGCGTGCCAACAAAACCAACAATAATCATTCTCGTTTTATTGTAAGCGGTGTAAAAGAAGGAAGATGTCATGTGTTAGACATTTCCCGCCCTCATGTCGCATCTTTCTCCGCACGTCCCGTGGCTAAAGCTATTGCTCTTATTATAAAATACCACAATTTTTTCCCACTTTTATAGAATACAATTTAGCAAATAGTTCTCGTAGATACGAGTTGATCTGACATATATTTGGTACATATTTTGAAGCACAAACAACTTAGATGGACAAGTCAGCTAGATTATTTTAACCCCATTAAATAATAAATATTAATTAAATTAATTGTAAAATAATTGTAAACTTGGTAATATTTTACATTTGCGTTTACCTGGAGTTGACATACTGCGCAGTTTTCAGCATTGTATTTTTATTTATTGGAACAAATTTCGATAAACCATAAATTATTCATCTCACCAGTCATAAATAAATGACATATTTATGTGTTTTTGTGTCTAAATATTGGCGCAAAGGGGAGTTAATAACTGTAGGGAATTAATATGATTTATAAGTCACACCTACAAAAAATGTAATTTATGACGTATTGCCAATCGAAAATCTATCTCTTTTTAAAATCATCCTTTAACAAATTTGCTTGAAATTTATATGTGTAGTCCAGTGGTTATATCTAAGTATGAACGTAATACATTCGTGAATTAATATAAATAAAAGTCTCATATTATTTTACGTATTGCTTTATCACGTCGCAACTGCGGAAGGTAGGTAAGATCCTTGATAAATCTCGATAAATTATATCGACGAAACATAATTTTAGCAAAACTATCTGTTTGTCTGTGTGTATCGTGATCATTTACTGCAGCCACAGGTTTTGAAATAAAGCTTTCAAATTTTGTATACACTTTCTAGAGGCCAAGGAATAGGACATATTCGTTTAGTAACAAAGTAGAAAAGAAGTCTACATGACCCTAAATTTTGTTTTTATTTTTAAAAAAACAAATCTTCTTAAAAGATTATAAATTAGATACCTCTAATAGATCAGATGTAAAACCCTTAAAATAGTTTGTATAAGTATTTAAACAAAGCTGTACATTAAAATTTTGTAAACATCATGATATAAATTAGACAATTCTTAAAATTGTAAACGTCAAAAATTGCTAATACACGGTAACGAAGCTTTAATTGCCAGATTGTCAGTTTTTCACATTATTTTCGTACTATGATAATGCAGTTAATTGTATTTTAATTTAATTCTATTTTGTTTCAATATTTTTTACTCTTATTTTTGCTTTTATTTTTCTTTATATATCTTTTTTTTTTTGACTTATTAAATATTTGAAAAAGTGCCAAACATTTTTATTATGATAATAAATTAAGGTAAGATTTAAATTAACAGATAAATCTATATCATGTTAGCAATATTGGAGAAGTAATATGTCAGTAAAGTTTTATTACTACAGACACATACAATAAATCCTCTTGAATTCAAAATGTGCGTAAAAGGCCTTTTTTATAGTATAAATATTTACTATTTACCTCAATGATTTATATTATGTAACCACAAACAGCTTAAATAGTTCTAAGTACCCTTCAATGTTATAAAATCGATATTTGAACCAATTCGTATTCAATAAACTTCAGGACTAAATAAAAATGATTTTATTAGAAACAGTATTGACAAATTTATAAGGATTAATTTTCTGGCTGAATAGAAGTGTCAAGTTGATAGATTGATTGCTAGGTGTGAGGTTTATCTATTAAAAATAGACTGAGGTCAATACAGTCATTTATAATTCAAACAAGACTTTTCCTCATATTATTATTTTTTATTTTATCTGCTTTTGAGTGTTGGTCTGCATTATTTAGTTTATTGACATTAGAAACATGTAAATATTTTTGACTATAAATAATTTGTAGTTGTAGAATTATATTTTCCTTTTAGGAATGTTTTGCATTGCTGTTGAAGTCTTTCGTTCATTTCTTTATTTAACCAATTGTTAAAAATAAGTAATGCAGTATTTTTATTTTTTAAACAATTATTACATGAGCGTACAAGACAACATGAGAGTATGTTTCTTAGCTATAATATAAGATATGCTACATACATAAGGGGTCTAGTACCAACACGTACAATGTCCTTGCTCTTTTTTAAGAAAATATATAAAAACGATCAGTAATCAGAATATTGAGTAAAACGTAATTCTGAATGAATCAAATAATTAATATAGTTATGGGGGACGTTTGTTAATACGGAATTTCAAAGAAAAAGTTCTTTCTCTAAAAAGTCACCACGAAAGAGCTACTAATAACACTGCAATACTGCTAATAATCAAAATTCGGTTATATAACATATAATTATGTCGTTGCATCGTATTGGTTGTTTGGAGGTCGTACGTTTTGAAACTAACCTGTCATTGAAGATTGTACACTTTGAAACTATACCAAATATTTAAATACAAAATACATTGAGATGTTGAATGTTTTGCAACTGTATGAAATTGTATTTGTATTCAGCCTAAAATTCTACATAGGAAATATATTTCATCTCTATTTTCGTAAGTGGAGATTGCACGTTTTGATATTAGAACCCTCATATATAATGTGACAGACACACAAAAAATGGACAGACACATGTATTATTCTCTGACAGCCTGTTAAAAATAATTAAATAGGTTAGGGTTATGCTTTTTTTTAACGATAAGTGGTGTTAAAATAATTTTAATTTTCTAGGTGTTTGGTTGTCTACAAACAGTGTTAAAGAAAGTGCACCTCTAGATAAGGCGTCAAGCTGAATGGAAAACTGTAGATTTCTTGTATCTGCGATGTGAGCACGTAAACAAGATCACTATCGATAAAGTGGGTATCGATCCAAAGATCTAGTACTCCTAGCACAAGCTCACAAAGTTTCAATCGATTCGGTGACTTAAACGTCTGATCCTCCATTTGCAAGATTTAAAATATTTTTTTTTTTAATTTAACTTGTATTCCAAAAATTGTTATATTTTTATTTTATCAATTAATAAAATGTGTTTATAATTTAAAGATATTTCAAGTGGCGTTTTGTAAGTTGGATGTTCTTGGAAATGAAATTCCCTCAGCGTCACGACACCAAATGTGAATGCTGAAGTTACATCTTTCTAGAACAAACAAATAGCTGCAAAACAAAAAATCACTAAAATACAATTTAATTACCGTTTTTAAAGAAAAGGCCAACATTGCTGTTTTAATTTAAAAAAGGAATAGTCCCTAATTGATTTTGATTGTCATATTATTTCTTCACGCATTTTTAACATGCTTTTATTAGCTTCACTTGTATGTTTGTTTGTTTATTTGTTTGTTTGTAACCGACTCTTTGGACTCGATTTTGACCCACTTTAAACGGACAGATTTAATTGAAACTTTGTACACTTACGAGGAACCGGTAACAATACAATAATTTGATAAGTTTATATCATTATCCTGATCAGGATCGCCAGTCCTTTCCTCACGTATCCTCTGCGTGAGAGCAAGAGGCTTAATATTGTAAGTATATTCCGTGATTCTCAGTTCGGTCGTTGGCCGAGCGGGCAAGTCTTAGTCGACGCGAAACGACGGACTCCTCGGGCGTGAGTTCAAATCCCATGGCTGAAATAAAAAAGTATTTTTTTTTTTCAGAAATATCTGTTGGATCGTAATATGTTATAATATCAGCATCAATAAGCAATATAAATATAGTTTAAAAGAAACTACAAAACACACTTTCATAGCACATCAAACTAAAAAGTGAAAAATAAATATAGTTTAAAAAACTAAAAAACACGCTTTTAAAGCACATCAAACTAAAAAGTGAAAAATAATTATTAATATAAACTGAAAACAATAATGAACGAAAAATACTAGTATTATTGTGAAAAAAGCGTGGGGCGCTTTGTGCCATATTTTTCGTATATCGAGCAACCCACGCTTTTTTCACAATAATACTAGTATTTTTCGTTCATTATTGTTTTCAGTTTATATTAATAATTGTTTTTCACTTCTTAGTTTTGATGTGGTTTGAAAGCGTGTTTTTTAGTTGTTTTAAACTATATTTATTTTTCACTTTTTTAGTTTGATGTGCTTTAAAAGCGTGTTTTTTAGTTTTTTTTAAACTATATTTATTTTTCACTTTTTAGTTTGATGTGCTTTAAAAGCGTGTTTTTTAGTTTTTTAAACTATATTTATTCATATTAGTATTTATCTAGGAAATGGTCAATGGAGAAGTTGACTCAAATTTATATCATCATTCTACGGCGATCAAAACCATAGCTGCTACAAGATGTAGAAAATAATTTCAATTAGTTAATACGTTTATTTATTAACATACCTTTTAATCATAATCTTTTAGAAGTTGTGTATGAAATTGCCAAGCTAAGTATACTATAACTTTCCAATTTACTGCCGCCCTTAAAATTTAAATTACGAAGAGAAATTAATTATTAAATTGGGAATAAACCTTCAAAAGTATAACCGAATTACAAACGCACCTTTTTGACTACATTAATATTTGATACAAACACATACATACATATTTACCTAATACCTAATTTAAGGGTAACAAGTTTCCACTTCGATGTTTCAGCAGTTACCTTTAATCTTGTAAAGTGCATTTAGGTGGGCTGGAATTCGCGTACATATAATGCCTTGGTGGAGCGTATTAGAGATTCGGGAAGATTTAGAATAAATATTTATTTACTTTTTGTTTTACTTCATTCTTACTTTTGTTTATTTATTTTGCTAGTATCGAGACTATTTTGTTCATGAAATCTTATTACGCAAATAAAAGGTAAATAAATAGTTAAATTATATTAAAAAAAGTTTTATAATCTAAGGTTGTTTAATACAGAATGGAGACTAGGGCGGGTATAAAAACTTGTTTCGAAATTGCGTGTCCCTGGGTGTGGCATTTTTGGCCCAAATAAACCAAAAAATAGTTCAGTCCTGTGCGATGATATCTTCAGGTTCCCTTTTGAAGATGAAATTTTGAAATTTTAATAAAAAAACCCTCATTTTTAGACTTTACTTTAAAGCACTTAAGACGGCAACGCAAAAGTGCCTGGGTCAGAAATAGTTATCTTTCTACCTCAATATTAGTACAAAAAAAAAACAGTTCTCTCCAGCACCATCTTCAGGTTTCTATAAGAACTGATATTTATTGATTTTTAAGTTTTTTTGTATTAAATAATAATCGACATTTTTTGCTATCATTAAAAATAACTAAAATAGCAGTGTCAATAATTATTCAGAGTCCACCTTTAAACTTGTGGTGACGTGTCAGAGCAGGTCACAACAGGTTAGCGAAGTGCGATGTAGGTTCGAGTGGGCTTTGTATTTCTACTAACTGCGGTCTGCGATATTAGTTTCAGTCACAGTAACTCGGACTCGTTTGTTTTAAAGTATTTAAAATTTAAAAGATGCCTCAAATCCGGACAAAATGTGAAATATTTGGAACACCAAGTGAACTTTGTGGCAATGTCCTTCCAACATATTCCGACGTTATGAAATTGATTTTGTGGTATCGTGAATTTTTCAAGGGTGAATGCAACAAAGACCCTAGTGTGCTCGATATTTCTAAATTTTGTTGATATTAAATGTATTTGGCAGAATGCTTCCCTTCCAACCATTTCTGACAAAAGAATAATTCAGAAGATAAAAGATTATAATGAGTAAACTAAGGTTATGAAGAAAAACAAGTCTGTTGGAAAAATTAAGGTATTTAAAACAGATAGTTTAAAACTATTCGACATTTGTCCGTATAAATGTGTCGCTTTTGATTCATGTGGCTGTAAAATCAAGGTATCAATTACGGAAAGGGAATTTCTACAAGACCAGAAAGGGCAAGGAAAGATGATGATCGGCAGCACTGATGTTAAAACTACGAAGAAAATTGCTAAGTTATTAAAAAAGAAAGGATTTAGTAAAACAGAGGTTTGAAAATAAAATTAAAAATAAAGATACAACTTCAACTTATACTGCAGTTCAAAGTAAAAGTGAAGAAGAGGAGAGCAAAACAGAAGAAGACAACTGTAACGAAATTGATAACGATGTTACCGATTATATCGCGGTTGATACTCTTATCTCACAACCTTCAACATCAAAGTCTTCAAGAATGCCTCACAAGAGAGAACTGGTTTTATCCAATATGGCTGAAGCTTTTGACAGATGTGGAATTTCAGACAGAAATGCGTCTCTCCTTGTGAATGCTGTGCGCAAAGATATTGGTGTAGAGAGTAATCAGGATCCGTCGTTAATTATTGACAGAAGTAAAATTAGAGGAGAAAGAAAAAGACGTAGGGAAAATCTAATTGATATAGAAATGAGACAAAAACAGGATATTGTTTCTGGAATTTACTTTGACGGAAGGAAAGTAGGACATTCGCTGTTGAAGACTAAGTACGCTGGCTCACCTGGACCAGCAGCTGTGACGTCACGCCGCAGCACTGAGGCCTTGTTTTTAGGTGGTAATCTGTGTCTTGTGTCCTGCCGGTTAAACTTAATTGACCTTAATGGGATTTAATAAAATAAAAATACTTAGCTTCAATTTTGCTTAGTTTTATTATCATCATTTAGGTTAGAAATTTATTTTAGGAAATGTTTACAAAAAATTGCAACGTAATTTAAATTAACGTCACTTACGAGCTCTGCAGAAAATTGGTATTTCACACGACAAAAAAAATAGAAGATTTAAGCAAAATATTAAATTTCCACTTACTAATATCCCAGGTCACAACTACCCCTAAAAGTTATATTTTAGATATAAATTTAAAATAATAAACTACAAACAAAAACAATTTAAATTGTATTGGGTATTTCAATTATTTGTGTCCCTTTTGGACAATCACTGACCTTTTTCAAATTAATTTGTTATGTGTCTTTCTGTCACATGCTACTTTTATCCATTTATCCCTGAAAGCTTTTACTTTTTGTAACCCCTTGTCCTCTGGCCGAATAATTAATTTACTTATTTACACAAAAATGTATTTTTTGTTAAATCGCCTCCATACAGATAACCAAAAAAATAAATTATATTTAAGAAAAGTATATTAAAAAAATTTGTTTCATTAATTTTATGTATCTTATTTTTGAAATAAGTTGAAGAAAAATAGTTAGAATTATTTTAATCCCAAAGGAAATTTGGAGCCTACTAACATACGATAATCAAAAAAAAAAAAACTCGATTAACAAGAGAGAACACATTTCCGGTTTGTCACAAGATCCTCTCAATCCTGTCTTTAACTCTAGAAGAAACAATAAATATAAGGTAGCAGTAGTAGCTACTTATTTTACTAGGCAAGTAGGCCACAATGGGCCCTTTTTACCTAGGGACCTACAGTTTAGCGTGGACTCCGAACCACGGTCCTCGACTGTCAACTAACCCACCGCCTGGGCCTACCCGCCTGCACCGCTAGCAGAGTGGAAAACCTCCTGGGTAGGTCTCTTCGACCCTCCACCCGGGCTTGCCTCTCCGCCTGCATCAGGCTAGCGGCCTTCCCGGGATTGTCTGTTGACAGCCTACCGACTGTTAGACGAGCTATCGTTCATCCATCCAATTGCCGGACTCGATCAGTGCTGCTTAACTTCACTGATCGAATATCGGAAATTAAACGGATGTCCATACCTCATCCCCAATATAAGGTAACACAGAAAACAAGTTGTGTACACGGAAAAAAAATTTAAACTATATTTAAGACTACTATTCTTAAATTAAGACATTATTATACTCAAATATCCGCAAGAATAGATGTTTTTACATCAAGGAAAATGTTATTTGTAAAAGTCATTATCTTAGTCTCCTTCTTTTAATGATAACTAATTATTAACTTTAGAATAATGGTTCTACTTCAGCTAAGAGGAAGTTTCGGACAATATTCAATACTAACTTATATTTAATAACCTAAGATTTCATTTATTCAGGTCAAAAGTAGAGATATTACGATCTGTTACATTTAATACTTAATGTAAGAAATGTGCCATTTCGTTTAACAACCGTATTATTTAAACAAAACTGATGAATTACTTAAATCAATAAATATTTGATGTTGACTGAAATCTTTTCTTTCATGATTTGACCACTTAATGTAAGGATAAATTTCATTTCGTTCAACAATTGTATTATTTAAATAAAACTTTTTCCTTTTCTTTTTTTGAAGCTTACTTCCACATGAACAATTCTTCGTTATCTAAAAAATATAGTTAGTTACCAGTATGTTACTCTACGCTTGTGACTTTACATTAAAAGATTAGCTAGAGGGTGTTTTTTGGAAACGTTAAGGAATTATACTATTTTTAGTCTCATATCAGTTGTCAAATAACACCCTCTGACTAATTTTTTGACGTAAAGTCACAAGCGTAGAGGTTTATTTTTCCAGTAACATACTGGGTAACTCACTATATTTTTTAGATAACGAAGAATTGCTCATGTGGTAGTAAGTCCAAAAAAAGAAAAGGAAAAATTTAGACAATGCCACAAATATTATTCAGACAATATTTAAATAAAACCGATAAATTATTTGAATCAAATTTAAATTTCTGGAATTAGCTAAGCACTTTTCAAAATTAGAAGTAGTTTTTATGAAGAATGACGTTTTATTAAGAAAGCAAAAACAAAAAATTTTACAAGTATATGTCCATTCTTGAACACTGTATATGATACCACAAATTTACCACAGGAAGGCATATTATTTCTTTATAAGCTTTTAAGTATTTTATGAATTTTATTCTCTTCCCGATTAAAGGAATAAGTTCTATAATCTGTTCTTCTGAAATTTCCAGTAAATTGTCCAACGTTAGATAATTTTCTTGACCTAGAAAACAATTATTTATGTTATTAAAGTATAAATAATTTAAACAAATCATTGTAGCTAACTATATAATAGAAAAGCATGCTCGAACTTTCAAACAGATATGGCATAACAAGTTTTGTACATATGGAACCGAAATTTTTAATCCCATTTGAATATTCACAAAATTTCCGTGCATATAAACAAACTGTAAATAGGCCGCTAAAATACATGATAATTAATATGTTAGCCTAGCATTTTTGGCAAGAACAAAGAACTTTATCCTACACTGATAATAAATTAATATCAATGACTTCTGAAAGTCACTGATTAATAATGTTATACAGGGTGTCCCAACCAAAAGTAGCCACCCTGAATAATTTTGGAGATAAAATTTTGTTGAAAAATTGTTGAAACACGTCGACCTTATTTCCAAGGGGGACATATTTTTATGTAATACTCGTATACCTATCATCATCCCTCTACCCTATACGGCCACCCCCTCAAAAAATTCAAATAGCAAAGGGGGTTGAGTGATTTAATTTTAATTCTCTACATAACTGTATATTTTTTTAAATATTTTTATCAATTCGTTCTTGAGAAATAATTGTTTCATTATTTTAGGTTCGGGAAATACAAAAGAAAAAGCAGTTTAAACTATCGTATGTATTGTTCAAAATGACCCCCACCGACTTCCACACAGTAGTGTCTTGAAATTCTGTACGAACATTTCTGAACACATCTGGAGTCAATAAATAGCATTCTCGAACAATTCTTTCACGTAACTCTTCCAGAGATGCGAGATTTGTTGCAAATACCTTCGATTTCAAATGTCCCCACAGAAAGAAATCTAAGGGAGTTAAATCGGGTGACCTAGCGGGCCACGCCCCAGGACCTCTTCTTCCAATCCATCGCTCAGGAAACCGATTATCCAAAAATTGACGGACTGCTATAGCAAAATGTGGCGGTACCCCATCTTGTTGAAAAAGCAGTTCGCCCTCTAAAAAGATTATCGTCTTCTTCGAGGATTTGGGTAATCATTGGGTCGATGTTATTTTCTAACAGATCGAGGTACCTTTTGCCATTTAAATTGTCAGGAATAAAAAACGGCCCGACAATGTGATCCACTAAGATGCCAGCCCAAACATTTAACTTCTGAGGCCTTTGGGTATGAGTTTCCATGAACAAATGTGGATTGGTTTCGCTCCAATACCTACAATTGTGCCTGTTTACCTCCCCATTTAACTGAAATATCGATTTATCAGAAAAACACGTATTGTAGTATTGTAGTAGATTGGCATTACCGTTTAATTGTTTACTAAAAATCTCACAGAATTCAAGCCGACGATCGGGATCATCTTCGTGATACACCGGACGCCTTAGCTACTTTCCTGATCGATTGAGTATTATCCATCTGCAAATGAACCAGAACTGCCACTTCGACTGCTTCATTCTTAAGCGGTCGCTGAGGTTCATGATTTTTGTTTCCGACAGATCCTGTTTCCATAAATTTTGTCAATAAATGTAAAACATACTGAGAACCAACTATCTGGGTGATTTCTATTGAATATGAGCTCCGTAGCTCTAGCACAATTATCGTTTTTAAAATAAATGCTGACAATTTCTATTCTCTTCTGAAGGGTATAAGCAGTTTTGAGAACTCACTCTGGTAAAATGTATCTCGATTTAAAATTGATTGTGAACAAATTAATGTTCAAGGACTATCAAATACTTATGAGTCTTTTGTTATTCTAAAACTAAACGGACAAGGAAATTGTTTTTTATTGAAAAAACTCGTGTTGATTTGAGAGCACTAAAAATGCAGTTTTTTTATAAATTCCAATACCCAATGTCGTGTATTTTAGATTTTTTAAACGATTTCGATTGTGTGTAATCATCAAAAATAAAATTATTTTCCTTAAGAACGAATCGATAAAAGTTAAAAAAATACACAGTTATGTAGGGAATTGAAAGACCTTTCAAAAGATGTATCACTCGACCCCCTTTGCCATTTGAATTTTTGAGGGGGTGGCCGAGTGGGGTAGAGGAATGATGATAGGTATACAAGTATTACATTAAAATATGTCTACCTTGGAAACAAGGTCGACGTGTTTCACCAATTTTTCAAAAAATTTTTTATCTCCAAAGTAATTCAGGGTGCCTACTTTTGGTTCGGACACACTGTATATAAGTATTCATCAAGGTGCATGACTGGTAAGTCGCCGTATTCCTTTCAAGGGATGTTAGTTGAGCTCATTTGCTACTGATTTAACTATAATATGCATTATACAAAACCTAACATTTTTTGAGATATTTTATTATTTTTTTTTAGAGACTTCCCTTGCCTTTATGTGTTTCAAAAAACAGGTGTCATCGCTTAAGCGGAGATATCTCACTCAAAAATAAGACAAATAGTTACTATAAACATGGGTCCATTGCTGTTTCGTACTTGAAATGCAGAATGTTGAAGTTTAATTATTATTTCGGTTAATTTTTGTAAAGAAAATATATACACCACTGACTTCTTTAGTTTTAGATAGCACAGTTATATAGACAGTTAATTGCTGAAAAGGAGTCACCTCTTGATTTTTGATTATTTGGGTTTCGTGTAGGAGATAAATATAATTTTTTTATGTAGGGTATTTAGTAGCATTATTTTATTTTTATACACTTAAAAAACTAAAAATTGCATTTATCTTCTACACAATGCCGATATCTACAAAACGTCAAGAGGTGACATTTTTGCGGCAATTAACTTTCTACATAATTGGGCCATCAAAAATTAAAAAAATCAGTGGCATATATATTTTTTACAGTTAACGCAAAGAAAAATAAAACCTCAATATCTCAGAAACGATGCAAAAATGGACCTATGTTGATAGAAATTAGGTATATTTGTCTTATTTTTGAGTGTAGAATCTCCATTTAAGCGATGGCATATGTTTTTCGAAACACCCTGTATATCTTTAATTTGAAAACAATGGACGCTCTACCTTTATCTTTATTTTTGTATTATTTATGGAAGTAAAACTTCATATAAACCTCATTCGAAAAGTAATATACAAAGTAGAGAAGTTTTTAAATAGTTTGCACGTTTAATGCATTATCAAGTTTTAAAATTAATTTCCTATGAATGAGCTATTGGGTCGAAATTTTTTTCACAAATATAGTTTTTTAACTATTTTAAAAACTATTAGATCTCTAAATCAATTACAAATGTGTTCTACTAACCCACCCTCAAAGGAATAAGCCGACTTACGCAGGAAACTGAAATATTAAAGAAAGTATTATTATTTTTTATTTTAAAAATGAAATATCCCAAAAACTATTAGATCTCTAAATCAATTGCAAATGTGTTCTACTAACTCACCCTCAAAGGAATAAGCTGACTTACCAGTCGTTGTATATGTGTTGTATGCCACTACAACAAAAAATGCAAATCTTGACTATAAATTGTATATAATACACAAGCAAAAATTATCAAAAAGGAAATAACTATACATAACCATTAAACCTCAGATGAATCCTTTTGACCTACAATATAGTGACGTTGTATATTCATTTCTTGTAAAGTATGACGTAATTAAAATAGCTTGCATGCAGTAAAACCAGAATTATTAAACTTACCTTCTAATATTGAAATTAAGGACTCCAATTCCCAACTTGCTAAAAGCTCTTCCATCGTAGACTCATTAACTTCTATTTCACAGTTCATAATGTTAATATACTTCTTTTTCAAGTGTAACTTTACAAATGTAAATTATTTCATAATAATCAACATCTAGGAACAAAATACAGCACACACAATTCGACGCGTACTAGATAAGGTATGTCGTCTTTTTTTGGGCAAATACATAGCTTTCTACCTCCCACTATTGCGCGATTTACTTGTTCCATCATTATTTTAGAACATTTCACATTAAGATTAGTAAGTATTCAATCAAGGATAACAGTTATTGGATTAATAGTATGTATAATTCATCCAGCAAAGTTGTTTGTAATTTTATTCCAAGAGTAGCATTCTTATGTCAAGAAAAACATTTAAATAAGAATTTACTTCATGATGTCCTTATACTTACTCTCACGGTTAACTATAATCGAAAGAGCATATTTAATACATATTTATACTTCGAAGGAATCAAACTATATTGACTTAAAGACTTGCGTTAATGAAACTCAAAAATATATCTGTTCTTGGTTTACAATTGGTATATTATTGAAACAATAATAATTTATTATGCCAGGTAATATTATTCTAGTGACAAGTACAAAAATTCAAGAATAATTGATTACTTTGATATAGAATAGTTTTCTTTCCATGTGGATCAAATAAAAAAAGTACATTATTGTTCAAGAGATCGAAGAAGCTTAATTGAATTCAATCGATTTATTTATGTGTGTGTTAAAAATTAAAATGTTTGAATAATAATTAAATTAAACCAAAGGTTTATACATAATAAATCCGCAATTAGAGCTTGAGTCAACGTTACAAATACATCGATAAATTTGTGCTATATTTGTGAAACAAATTAAATATACAAGGAAAATAATGAATTAATTTTCCGACTGCCACCGGTCGAATAACAACTTGAGTATTTAAATCAATGTAGGCCCTTAATTATAGAATATTGTTCGACAGGAATATATTATTCGAAGCAAACCCATGCACTTCATGAATAATTAGAATGAAGATGCTTTAGTTTGACCTCAAGCCAAATTTGTGGTAACGTCATTTACATACAGTATAACATCGTGAAATAATTTGCATTTCAATCCTCATTAAAATTATTTTACTTTATGGTGGGATTATATTATATGCCTTTCTATATCTGCCAAGTTTACACTCATTTTGCCTTTTCTACCTTTAAACTTTGTTTATGTGAATTTTTATAACGATATTTCATGTCCTACTGCTTACTACTGTAACTGCTTAAATAGGGCAATGAGTATTTTTACCGTCTTGGTAAAACACAATTTTTTATATTTCCACACAAATGTGTTATTTAAGTAAAATATCTAAGGTAGTAGTCAATTTATGTATTTCAAGATAAGATAAGATATTCTTTATTTATCCATAGATAGATAGTATGTACATAAAATAATAGATATAAAAATAATAGTTACAAACTAGTACTAGTTTACATTATATAGACATATAGTATAGAGAAAAAACCTCAAGCAATATCAATTTGGCTGATATGTATTATCTTTTATAAAACATAAAAGTTGACTCTTAAATTGGTTAACGGTATTACTAGTGTTAATTACGTGAAGAAGAACTCCCTTGTGGAACAGACTTCTCATTGCACTACTCCTAGAAGTTCTTTTAACATAATAGTTATTTGCACTAGCCGTTCGTGTGTTTCACACGTATACGTCTAGCAGGCAATAATTGTCGTGTGAGATATTCCGGTAAAATGTTATTAATCATTTTGGAAATAAATGTCATAGTTTGGAAGAAGAGGTACTGTTTAATGTTAAGCCATTTTAATGTATTAAGCATTAGCTGACTGCTAGTGACGCGGTTGCATCTTAGTATTATTCGCATTGCCCTATTTTGGAGAACCTAGAGTCTACTAAAATTTGTACAACTTGTATACAACACAGAACAGCAATAGAGAAAATGAGGTAGTATTAAGGTATTATACACAGTTAGTTTAGTAGTAGTTAATATAAATGGAACCACTCTGCTAAAAAATCCGATCTTTTTGCCGATTTTTTTTATGTATATTCTATATGTTTGTTAAATTTCGGTTCACGGTCAATTATTACGCCTAGATACTTTATTTCCTGAACAATTTCAACTTTTTTACTATTTAACTCGATACCAAGATTTAGTAAACTGTTTATATAGTTAATTATTACCCACGAACATAAATTTAGATTTTAATTCATTTACTTTTAGTCTATTGATCTTAAATTTTTCTGTCAATAATTTTAGTTCTAAATTAACAGTACTTTCCATTTTCTCAAAATTTGTACTCTCATAGTAAATTAGAGTGTCATCAGCAAAAAGATGGATTTTAAATTTTTTGCAACACATTGCCAAGGTCATTAATATAAAGAATAAATAATACTGGACCCAGTACACTGCCTTGAGGAACCCCAAAGTTGATTAACTTGGCTTCTGATAAATTCTCATTCATTTTTGTTACTTTGTACCTATTTGTTATATAACTTGTAATCCAGTCTATAACGGTGTTCCCAAATCCATATCTCTTTAGTTTTAATATTAGTATATTACTGTCAATTGTTTCAATAGCATGCTTAAGATTAATGAAAATTGTGCAAATTCCAACTGCTGCTCTATCCAAGAACTGCTTCCAATCTGAAATTATTAATTGCAAAGCCATTTCACATGAATGTTTACCACGGAATCCCGATTGATATGTACATAGAATATTATTTGAATTTATGTATTTGATTACTTGATCATAAACTATTAATTTTAAGATATTTTCACAAAAAGGCAACATATTTACTGGTCTTAACTGTTCAGCCAGATTCTTATTGGGTATTTTTGGTATAGGTACCACTACAGATGTTTTAAAACATTCAGGCATAACACCCTTTTCCAGACTCATATTAATCAAATTTAAAAAAAGATGCCCTATTATGTGAAAAAGATTTTTTATGATATCACGTACGATTTCATCAGTGCTACATTTTTTTCTTTGTTTAGTCACTATTTTATTTAGATCTTGTAGGGTTATAGCATTAAATGATGTCATGCTAGAATTTACACCCGGTATAGATTCATTAATTATATCAATATCGACCTCATCTGTCCCTATGCTTATGATAATACTCTCAATACTACCTACATAATACTGATTCAATACATCCGCCAAGTTATTATTATATATTAGTCCATTAGTGTTCAAAGTTTGCAGAACGTGTTCTCCGCTTTTTTCCAATTAACTGCTTTAAGTTTTTCCATATTAATTTTGGATTTGACTTATTACTACATTTCTGTCATAAAATATTGTTTTCGCTTCTTTGATAACTTTTACAGTATTGTTTCTTCTCTGCTTGTAATAATTACAATCCTCACCCTCGCGTGTAAAAACAAATCTTTTGTAAGCCCTATTTCTATTTGCAATAGCTTCCCTACACATCATCTAACCATCTACTTTCAGCTACCTTTACTTTTATAATTTTTTTTGGTGCTACTATATTTAGTATATCTAATATGTTATTTACAAATGTCTGACTAACAATATCTATATCTGTGCAAGAATACTCCCAGTTCTTTTCAATTAACAAATTTGTCATTTCATCAAAATTGATTCAAAATCTAATTTCCTTTGATAAATCCCTACCGGTTTCTACTTTTACTTTAATTATTTAATGGTCTGTTATGATATACATACGCATTTATTATATAATCATTACTGACAACAAGATCAATTATGCTACTAGAATTACTTCTTACTCTAGTAAAATTTTGTATAAACTGTTTTGTGCCATAATTCTCAATACTTTCCACAAACCTTGTTTTTACATAGTCATTTTTGGAAAAATCAATATTAAAATCACCTGTGAGGATTATACTATGTGTATTATTTTTGTCAACATAATCATCTAGCCATTGCAAAAACCTATTAAGAAAAAGTGTTATATTACCACTAGGCGATCTATAAACAGCAGTCATACTATATAAGGCATTTTTAACTTTTATATCAACATATAATAATTAAAAATGTACATCTAGAATTAATGTTTTTACATTGTAAAATTTTATACCATTTTTAATGAATATTAATACCTCACCTGTGTGACGGCTGCTCGAGTGGCAACGAACGGTGCTACTAATATAATATCAAAAATGTAATTGTAAAAATTTTACGACGCCGCTGAATCAAGTGACAAACTAACTGGTCAATAAAGCTGAGACAGAGCTTCATAATCGTGTCTTTGTTCCACCAATTATTAACTTATCGATCAGATGTCTTAGCATACCTAGATATACATATCTCTATAGTTGCTTATCCTAAAAATGCATTGCTGCGAATGCAGGTCGTAACTAATTTGATACACATACAAGGAACCAACCAACAAAGTGTATTTAAATATTGAACAATATTTCAATTCAATATTACAAGATATGTTTTTTTTATATTTTACCCATATAATTTTAAAATTTTTTTGGACAAGAGGCCAAATTGTATATTAAATATCGAGCAAACATTTCATTTTAAATATTGATTTATATTTATATTTACATATTTTTCTAATACCGCCACCGGCACTGGCAATGTCGTTGGGAATGGTGTGTTCGCGTTTTTCATCAATGTAATCCTCGCAGGTGCAGCTTCGGCTTTGGAATCGGTGGTAATCTAATGTCTGTGATGTTTATGTATATGTTTATGTTTATATTTGAATAAATTATTGTAATATAGATTTTAATGTCTCCCCAATATAGTTTAACCAATATTGAATCAATATAGCGAAATGTAAATAATTGATATTAGGTCAATATTTGGTTTTCTACATTGCGCAAATGTTTTTACAATAAAGAAGTGTTGGAATTATTTAAATATAATGCAAGACACCCGTTATTTGTTTTACTTTATTTTCATTTTTAATCTTATGATATTCTTTTGTTTAATATTAATGTCAATAAGATTTTTTCTGACATGTTATGTACGTTTCATTAAAATACATTTAAAACTTATTAAAAATATTTACTGCGTCTTAAAATATTATTTCAAGAGGTTATGGGCCCAGGCTTCGAAAAATAAGAAGAAATCAAGATGACGTCAACATTGAGTGCT
Organism: Rhamnusium bicolor; assembly: GCA_029963845.1. Classification (NCBI taxonomy): domain Eukaryota; kingdom Metazoa; phylum Arthropoda; class Insecta; order Coleoptera; family Cerambycidae; genus Rhamnusium; species Rhamnusium bicolor. Next base: position 908,175 of record JANEYF010004058.1, on the reverse strand, counting down.
ACAAGATTTGAGCTTTTGAGTAAAGACAACTATGAAGCATGGAAAATTCATGTCGAGGCGTTATTGATCAAGAATGATATGTGGGAATACGTCAGTGGTGATAAACAGATTCCTGTTGTTGTAGAAAGTAACCAGGCGAGTATCGATGCACGAAATGAATGGATCAAAGCTGATCGTAAAGCTAAGTCAGAGTTAATATTAGCAATTAGTTCGACAGAATTACAGCATGTTCGTGGATGTAATACTTCGCGCGAAGTTTGGCAAAAACTTACATCAGTTTATGCATCTAAAGGACCTGCAAGAAAAGCTTTATTACTTAAGCAACTTATGCTTCATAAGATGTGTGAAGGTGGTGATGTCAGGGATCATGTAAACAAATTTTCTGATATTGTTGATCGACTTAGTGCTATGGATATTGCGGTAAACAAAGATTTATTATCTATAATGTTATTATATAGTCTCCCAGAAAGTTATAAAGGTTTCAAATGTGCTATGGAATTACGTGATGAACTATTGGATGTTGAGGCTCTTAAAGTGAAGATTCTTGAAAAGAGTGAAGTAGGTTCAAATTCAGTGGTTGAGGTAGCTGGAAGTGTGGGAGCTGGAAATCAACAGAATAATACTAATGAGTTCAAAGGATACTGTTTTAAATGTGGGAAGCAAGGACATAAGTCTCCTGAATGTACAATAAGACAATTCAAGCCAAATTTTAGAAGAAACGGACCAGATAGACAAGATAGGCAGAATAGACAGTATCGACAAGATAAACAATGTGCGCAAGCAGATGATGATACTTTTGCAGCGTATCATACTGAATTTGCTGGTAGTATTCCAAGTTGTCGACCATGGATACTTGATAGTGGTTGTACTACACATCTATGTGGGGATAAACAATTATTTAAATCTTTTAATGAAGAAACCAATAGAAGAATCAACCTGGCTAGTCAAGCTAGCAGTGAAATCAAAGGAAAGGGAATCGTTAATTTATCAGTCAGAAATGGCAAACAGCTGAGGTCAGTAGATTTTTCAAATACATTATTTGTACCAGATCTAAGATCAAACCTAGCTTCAGTTGCCAAAATTACAAATAAAAATCACGATGTGTTATTCCGAAAAGATTCAGCGATGATTATGGACAGTGATGGAAATATTAAATTTGTAGCTGAAAGGCGTGGTGATCTTTACTACATACAAGAAGGTAATGAAGGAGCTGGTATTGCTGAAGATAAAGCTGATTCAGACGTTTTAATGTGGCATTGTCGTATGGGTCATTTGAATGCAAATGATCTAGCTCAAGTTATTAATCAAACTACTAAAAGTAAAGTATCTCCTGAGCAGTTGACGTGTTTGTCAAAATGTGAAGTATGTTTACGAGGCAAGATGACAAGATTACCATTTTCAGCAAGTGAACGACAGAGTGAAGAAATCCTTGAAATAGTCCATACAGATATTGTTGGACCATTTAGGACACAATCAGTAAATGGAGCAAAATACTTTATCACATTTATTGATGATCGATCCCGATGGTGTGAAGTATATTTTCTTAAACAAAAAAGTGTCGCACTAGAAGCATTCAAGATGTATCAAACTCAAGCAGAACGTATAATAGGCAAAAAGATTAAATATCTTCAGTGATAATGGCAAAGAGTATTGTAATGCTGAGATGGATATTTTTCTACGTAATCAAGGTATTCAGCGTCGATTAACTGTTGTAAGAACACCTCAGCAAAATGGTATTGCTGAACGTTTTAATCGGACTCTAGTTGAAATGGCACGTTGTTTATTACTTCAATCAAGTTTACCAGATATGTTTTGGGCTGATGCTGTAGCCACAGCATGTCACTTAAGAAACAGATGTCCTTCAAAAAGTATCAATGGAGATACTCCTTATCAGAGATGGTTCAATAGAGACAAAATGTCTTTAAATTATTTACGAGCATTTGGATCAACTGTATATGTTCTAGATAAAGATCCAGCAAAAGGTAAATTATCTGATAGATCAATGAAGGGAATATTTGTAGGTTATCCACGTGAAACGAAAGGGTACAGGATTTGGTTACCAGAAAATAAAAAATTTATTGTTGCTCGTGATGTGAAGTTTATTGAAGATAATGTGACTACAATTTTAAAAAATCAGAAAATTGAACAGCTGATTGTTGATGATTTTGAAAACAAAAAATAAGTCTTGGGTTGAATTGATAACTGGATCTGGTAATGATATAGAAACTCCAGTACAAATACCTGAAGAAGGTCAAGTAGATGATGAAGAAAATGAAAGATCATCGGACATTCACATTCCACCATCTATTCGAGAAACACCCCGAATAGAATCAACAGAAGAAAATAATGAAGAAAGAAGAGGACGAAGACCAAGATTAATTAAAACAGGTTTAAGAGGTCGTCCCAGAAAATTGTTTGCAACCGCTAGTAACTGTGAAATTAAAAATATGTTTGAATATAATTATAATGAAGATGATAATATTTTTGCTGGAGTAGTTGAAATTGAATTAAATGATGCTATGAATTCTCCCGAGAGTAATGATTGGAAAAGAGCAATTCAATCTGAAGTCATGAGTTTATTAAAAAATGATACCTGGGATATTGTAAAACGATCTCAAGATCAAAGTGTTATTGGAAGTCGTGTAATATTAACAAATAAATTTGGGTCAGATGGATTAATTGAAAAAAGAAAAGCTCGTATAGTTGCAAAAGGTTACAGTCAGAAATATGGTGTTGACTACAATCAAACCTTTGCTCCTGTTGCAAGAATGGAATCAATGAGACTTTTATTTGCTTTGTTAGCTGAGTTGAATCTGGAAATCAGACAATTTGACGTAGTGACTGCATATTTAAATGGGACATTGGATGAAATAGTCTTCATGGAAATTCCGGAAATGTTTTATGAAGCTTTGGAATGGATTATTAATGATAATCAGGTCACTGAAGAATTGAAAATTAAAGCTTTGAATATGTTAAAACTTATGGAGCAAGGAGGTGATGTTTGTCAATTAAAAAAAGCTCTCTATGGTCTCAAGCAAGCTGGTCGACAATGGCATGCAACATCATTAAGAAAGTTAAAAAGTATTGGACTCAAGCCGACGAAAGCAGAGAGTTGTATGTATTATGCTAAACGTGGTAAAGATATTTTATTATTATTGATTTACGTTGATGATTTTTTGATTGCTTCTTCAGACATCAGTTGGATTGATGAAATTAAATGTAAACTTCAAGAAGATTTTGAAATTAAAGATTTAGGTCCTGCAAAACAATGTTTGGGGTTAGAAATTAATCAAACTGATAAATATATTTGTATTCATCAAACAAGATATATTATTAATTTACTTGAAAAATATGGAATGAATGATTGTAATCCAGTGAAAACACCAGGAGAATTGCCAAGTAAGAAGATAAACTATTCAATAAATAATGAAGAAATTGATAACCGACTATATAGAGAAGTTATTGGAGCATTAATGTACTTGGTGGTTGGAACTAGACCGGATATTGCTAATACTGTTTCAAGATTAGCTCAATTTGTTAATAAACCCACTCAACAAGATTGGTTAGCAACAAAACGTATATTAAGATATCTATCTGGAACAAAAGAGTTCGGGATACTGTACACTAAAGAAATGAAATCTATGTATGGATATTGTGATGCTGACTGGGGTGGTTGCAGTGAAGATAGGCGATCATATTCTGGATATGTGTTTATCTTGGCAGGGGGTGCTATAAGCTGGAAATCCCAAAAGCAACGAACTGTTGCTCTTTCGTCCACTGAATCAGAGTATGTTAGTTTATCAGAAGCTGTAAAAGAAGCAATATATTTAAAAGGATTGCTGACTGAACTTGGACAAGAGAATTTTGCAAAAATCGAGTTATTTATTGATAACCGGGGAGCTGAACAGTTGACTTTGAATCCAGTTTATCATGCACGAACAAAACATATTGATATTCGTCATCATTTTGTCAGAGAAGCGGTAGAAAATGGAATTGTGAAATTAAGTCATGTATCTACAAGTGAAATGGTAGCAGATATATTAACAAAAGCTCTTCCACGAGAATTACATGACAAGTGTATTCGAGGATTAGGACTTGAAATTATTTAAATTATAATAACGTATGTCTTGAGGGGGTGTGTTGGAATTATTTAAATATAATGCAAGACACCCGTTATTTGTTTTACTTTATTTTCATTTTTAATCTTATGATATTCTTTTGTTTAATATTAATGTCAATAAGATTTTTTCTGACATGTTATGTACGTTTCATTAAAATACATTTAAAACTTATTAAAAATATTTACTGCGTCTTAAAATATTATTTCAAGAAGAAGTAATATTGACCCAATATTAATGTTTTACCTGGCGATACGTTTTCTTGGATTCGAATGTTTCAACCTCCTAACATCAAATTTCATTACAATCATAGAAATCCTGACGATAGATATAATAAATGTTTTCATACTCTTTACTAACCCTGTAAATGTAGATCATATGCGAACATAAACAAATATAATGATTTTGTAATAACTTTAAAATATGTTGGTTGCATAAATCATGACGCCGCAACTAATGAAGTACTTTTGAATGGAAGAATTTTTACCAATAATGTTAGTTTCATTTATACATACCCGTTTATTGAATTTTCGATCGGACACAAAATTAATTTTAGCGCCCTTTTTCGATAACGGATGATTTGATGAGAAATTTGGAAGAAACCTTCTTACCACGATTCCTTGTCCTGAACATATGCGAACATGAACAAATATAATGATTTTGTAATAACTTTAAAATATGCTGGTTACATAAATCATGACGCCACAGCTAATGAAGTACTTTTGAATGGAAGAATATTTACGAATAATATTAGTTTCATTTATACATACCCGTTTATTGAATTTTCGATCGGACGCAAAATTAATTTTAGCGCCCTTTTTCGATAACGGTCGATTTGGTGAGAAATTTGCAAGAAACCTTCTCTCCACAATTTCTTGTCCTGCTTAATTTTTACATAAACCATTTTGTTGATTTGACGCAATTTTTTTTGTGTCTGTAAGTTAAGTGTCTGATTGCACAGATTTTAATTATGTTCTATGTATTTCTATCTTGGAGGTTTTATATTTCGTAAAGTTTCAATTTTCATGTCGAGGTTAGTTCAAGAAAAACGTATCACCCACAGAATCTCAGACAGATAGACACACAGATATCACGCCGATTTAGATTAATTTGTCATTTTTGAGCCTCAAACCGCCGACTTTTATAATCTGGAACATATTTTTTTTACATCAATACTTTTTCCACCTTTGGGGGTTCATTTACATAAAGGGTACATTTTTGGCCGACTTATTAACATGGCTATACCGTAAGTCTATTATTTGACTAAGAGCTTATATCCACTGTTGGCAAAAGAAAGCAAATCAAGCAAGACAAACAAGAAATTAAAAATTCTTAGGTCATAACTTCATCTACACGAAATTTCCGATTAGATATCACCCTTATCCAAAAAATTTTATACTAATTCACTTCCAACCAATATGACACAGGTGAGGGTACATAATGCCAAATTTAGAATTAAGCACATTTTGCCATATCAGACGTTACAAATTTTTCGACAACTAATATAGTTCCAAGCTGTTAAAATTCAAAATTAACCCTTCTTCAGCGGGGCGCTGCGTTTCCATGACCATTTAATGTAAGTACAACTAATTACAAGGACGTACTACTTTGTTTTCTTTCCGTCAATGGTTGCTTGTAGTTCTCAGCATACATCTGCATCATTAATAGAGCTTCCATAATATTCTCTGAAAAATTTCTGCGCATTGTTGCAAAAGTCAACGTGTATTTTGAAAATGAACGTTCGACATCCAAAGATGCAACATTTGTGTATGCAAAGTATTGTTGAGAGGCAGTAGCACTCTCATCACTTAGGCACTCTTTAAGGTCACGCAATTTTTTAATATCCGGATTTTAACTTAACACGTCTTGAAATTTCTTGACAACACGAACACCAGGATTATCTGTGTTAACGTCTGTAACTTTACATTGTTAAAGTCATCTTACTCATCAATAAACAAACTATATGCAGAGAGAAAGTTAACTGATGTAATGTGTTTACGTAAACCCTTAGGAATATCGCGTGTGTGAGTTTGCGCAGGAGAGGATCCTGCGGTCACTACACCCGAGTTTCACATATTCAACCAACTTTACCGCCTTTAGTCATGTAGTTTAAAAATATTAAAACCAAACAAGAGATAGATTAAATAAAACAAAACGTTACGAAAAATTGCATGTACTGCGGTCGCTACACCTGAGTTTCGCATATTCAACCGTCTTTACCGACTTTAGTCATGTAGTTGAAAATTATTAAAAACAAACATAAGATAGATAAAGTAAAACAAAACGTTCCGAAAAATTGCATGCACTAAAATATTGTTTTTGAAATAATTGGATTAATACACGTGATCGATATTGTATCGGTGGCGGCAAAATGATGGCATAGTCTATTTAAATTATTCATAGAATCACGCATGTTCTGTGATTGTGAACAAAAGCGCGTTCCAGCGCTCTATATGTTCGCCTGACTCCAACTAATTTCTCAATTTTAAACACATACATTATGCAACAATAGCTGACAATGTACTGTTTGAATGTGCCATATCGCTACTATGCGCTGAGAAACATTTTTATTAATAAATGATCCTGTTATTCCGAATTAAAGCATTATTCTGTATATATAACAAAGGCACAGTTCACTTATATTATAAACAAATTTAGCCTTAATTATAATTTATGCAATACCTATGTGGGCACAAGTAATTTTCTAATTTAAGACCAAACAACATATAGTGTCCCATAATTGCATGGACGCAGATCTTTGATATCAAGTCCGAAGTGTCTTGTTTGGCCATAATAAAAGTTATAATAGTTCTCAAAAAAAAAAGGTTGAGAGGTCTGAATGATTCTTTCACACAATATTTATTGCTTTTTTTACGGAATTCTGTAACTACAGTTTTTGAATTTTTGTATCGACTCTCATATAATGTTTATTGCACTTTTACAGAATCCTGTAACTACAGAAACTATTAATTATGTATTTCTTTTAAATTTTGTTACATATTATGTGATATTTGTTTGCCTGTTTTGACTCTATCAAATATTATTTGATATTAATAAATAGTTAATAGAAAATATCCTGTTTATACCTAAATTAGTGTCAATTATGTTGCCATATTAAGGTAAGCTGGCCTAATTTGCGCAGAAAAGTATTTATTATATACTTCGTTTTTTCACTGTTAATTAATTGTAAGTAGGTGATCATTGTTCTTAGGTTATGACTTACTTTTTCATTTAAATATTGTCAGGGTGATGCATTAATAAATAAAATAGCATCATTGGCGAATAAAATGATATCGGCCTCAAGTGATAGGGTGAGTAGAATATTTAAATTAGTGAATAATAAATACAAATGGCGAAAGAATTGTGCTTTGTGGTACTCCGTAGGACACAACTCTTTATTTGCCTAACGTATTATCAATTTTGACAATTTAAGTTCGACTTTCAAGGTAACTTTACCACAAATACCAATATCCATTAACTTTTCTATCATGTCTATCATGAATAAGGATATCACAAAATGTTTTCATAAATTAAAATTTATTTATATTGTACATAAATGATTCCGTATTACTATAGAGCGGATTAATAATTTTAAGTAAACATGTTGCTAAACAATGGACAATTAAATTAGCTATCGACACATTTTTAATTACGTTTATTTTCTGTAGTCATAGTTTTTCTCTCTTGTTCCTTTATACTGGACTTATTTAAATCCCAGATTCCTAATAACGTCTACAATAAAGGCTCTGACTCCGTGTGCAGGTTTACTAAAGTAAATCTTAATTAGGAGATTTATCGGAGGATCGTTGTTTATACTTGCAAATGAGTCAATATTTAATTTACACCATTCCAATGTCAGCGTTGTATGTTAAACATTGGACCAAACAAGGAGATGCATCCTAATTACTGCGCAGGAAATAATTGGATATTCGGGCTATATTGAAATATATTTTCGTGGACTTCAATAATTATTACCTTTTATTATATTTACTGGAATAATACTGAAAAAGTTACTTCTCAATTGATAAAAAAACAGCATTTGGCAAAAATGTCCATATTTGATATTCTGCTTACCGCATAATATAATTGAAGGCTTTTCAGTCTCTTTGATAAAAAGTGCTTTAAACCATTCTCTTAATAATTGCGAAGCTTATCTTAGTATTAAAAATTTCTCAGTTCAAATATTTCAACTTTTGATAATTGTTGCCTTTTATTTATTAATTTTATTTCAATGTGTCAATAATGTCTCAATAACTGATAATTTATGCTTGACAATACTAAATATTGAATAAAACTTGTCACGTCTTTCTTCTTAATATTGTACAGGGTGATTATTTTAATTGCCTCATTCGATTTCATTGTTTCATTTTCACCTAGGAAAAAAATTCAAAAAATTGTTCTTATGTATTTTTTTCTGAGGAATCTAAATTCGAAAAAGAAAAATAGTTAAACGTCAAATAAAAAGTTAGCCCAAAAAACTGAAAATTAGAAAAATTAACACCCTGTATATTAATGCTGTTATGAACATATGATTTCAGTGATTATAAATGCGTATCACATTCATATTTTTCACTTCCGGTTTAACCAGAAATTACTTCAACTTTTTTATTTTGGTGATATAACTTGTATATTCAGCTCAATTTAAGGAAAATTTCTTTCAACAACATATGATACCGTCCCAAATTCGACGCCCACCATTGTGATCCCGGAAACCATAAGAGCTACTAAGTCGGTTAAATGGAATCAGTTTTAGCAAACTTTATGCTGATTCCAAATCCGTTAAGAAATCACGGCTAACTGAAACCGTTTTCGGGATTTTACAAAAAAAAAAAACGAAAATTTTGTGATTTCTCTTTTTGGCTACAGTCAAGTAATCCTTGGTCAGATAAGTTTTAGGCTTTTACATTATTAGGACACTTCTTGGAGGCTAATATTTTGGTGTAGAAACAAACGTTCGATATTTTTTTGTTTCCGAGATATCCGGGTATTCTGAGATATTGTTTTTCTTATGGCAGTCATATTGGATTCTTCATTTTTCAGATTGAGCTTAAAAGGAGCTTTCAGATGATTATCACATGCCGAGGAAAATTTGTATTTTAAGAAAAAATGTTGCTTAACAAAACAAAATAGTAGGCCATGGAAAATCAAAAAGTTATTTTGATTTCATGGATACACCTAATACCAACCATTATAAAAAGTAACAGTAATATTAAGGTTACTAGTTTGACATGTTTAAATAATTTAAAATTTCTGTTAAAATACCGAACAAAATATATATAGAGAATTTTTTTAATTTAATAACAGCAAATTAACATAGTAAAAAAGTAACAAGATTTAATAAAACTGTTCAATATGACTTCCATTTTTGGCATCTACGCCTAACTGAGCTGATAAATCTTCTTAGATTATTGGCTGAAAACTTCCCTAACTCTATCTTCCAAAACATCGATAGTTTCCGGGCATTCAAAATCATACACTTCATTTTTCACCGCACCCCACAAATAAAAATCAGGAGGGATTACATCAGGCGAACGGGGAGGCAACAATATTAGTCCTCTATTTGAAATTATGTGGTTACCAAAATTTTCCTGTAATATCCGTCTAACATTATCAGTATTATGTGCAGGACAGCCAACTTGTTACAACCACAATTCGTTCTGTAAAAAGCTGTCTTATTTCGGGTAAACTTTAATTTTCTAGAAGTTCAGGATTTGCTGCTCCCATTAAGTTTTTGTGAAAAATGAATGGACCAATTAAATGGCGATTTAAAAATAATAATTAAGGAAAGAGCTATAAGCAGATCATAGGAGTAGAATAGGAAGAGGAAAGGTAATACCTATCATGCCGCACCAAACATTGAATCCAAATCTAGTTTGAAATCTTCTTTGCGTGTTACATGCGGATTTTCTATGGCCCAATGGTGATAATTGTGCTTGTTAAAAACTCCACAATTTCTAAAACGACTTTCATCGGTCCAGATAACTCTCGATTGAAAATCAGTTTGCTCTTCAAATTTGTGATTAAACCAAAAATATTCAAATCTTCTACCAAAATGATTATTGTTTAAAGTTTGACAATCGTAGGTTTGTACGGATGATATTTTCTGTGTTTTAATGTCTTAGGAATATTTGTTTCACCTGCAATTTATCGCACTGATATGCGTGGATTATTGTTAACAGCTTCGAGAATATCATTTGTGCGGTCAACATTATCAATATCATACCGGTCTCTTTTTATTATCAAAACTCCGAAATTTAACAAATTGCTTACAATTCTTCCAAAAATTGTTCTATGTGGTTGCATTCTCTCCTGAAATGTTTCTAAATAGGAAGCCGATGCGTTTTGCGAATTTCTATTTACTTTTAAATAACATTCTAACATATAAAATATTTCTTGATTTGAGAATTAGTGCGTCATTTTGCAGTAATCACACTCTTAAACAGTAATAATAAGTATTCTTGAACAATTTACAATAATGCCACTACTGTTCAGTGAACAACTGTCAACTAATAGTTTGTTTTAAACTACAGCCTACTAAATTTTACTGAAAGTTATGTGTGAATTTGGTCGTTTTTAGAAAAGCATTTTTCAAATTTTACTGATTACTAACAACTGTGCATGCAGGAATGCCCGTGATGAAGAGGATTTCTTCGTTCAAATTTTGAATACTTTATTGACAATTTTATGACAAATAACACCTTAATGAACGTCTGAAAATTGATATTTTAAAGAAATTTTACAAATAAAGCAATCTATAGTAGATTTTAAGTACATAGATAATAATTAGTCGCCGTCTGAATAAGCAACTTTCTCCTCTCTTTACAAAAAATCTTTGATTTTCCATGGCCTACTGTTTTGTTTTATTAAGCAATGGATAATTCTTCTTAAATTAATCCCTTGAAAAACAATTTTTGCTAGGTATTTTATACATCATCTGAAAGCTCTTTTTTAAGCGCAATCTGAAAAACAAAAAACTCATTATGGTTGCCATTAGAAAAACAAAAGTTATCTCGGATGCCTCGAAGACAACAGATTATCGAGCATTCGTTTCTAGACCAAAATATTAGTCTGCAAAAAGTGTCTTAATAATGTAAAAGTCTAAAAACTGCCTGACCAAGAATTACTTTGCTACAGCCAAAACGAGAAATCACAAATCGTTTTTTTTGAAAAATCTCAAAAACAGTTTCTGTTAGCTGTGATTACTTAACTGATTTGAAATCAGCATAAAATTTGTCCTATTTAACCGACGTTGTAGCTCTTACTACTTCTGAGATTCCAATGGTGAGCATCGAATTTGAGTCACACGGTACATTATCATTATCTTTCATATTAATAAGATATTAGGATTTATATTTAAAATAACACCAACACATTTTAAAACAAGGTCAACTATGAAAACAAATAAAAACATTTAAACAATATTTATTTTAATAACTGTAATCCATACAGGATTACGACAAATGTTCGGAAATATTATTATTTTGTGCAATCGGAGCCAAAGACGTTTGATCATATTAAAATATCAACAGGAAATAGAATTAACAAGCCAATTATTTTAAACAGATACAAGAGAGAATTTGGTCAAACGCGTTCACTACTGGTTGAAGAAAAAATTTTATCGCTGTCGAACATTTGTTGTAATTAAAATTTATGGGACTACTTTAATTTCTGAAAAAATAAATTATTTAATTATTTAAAATTCTACAATTGTCACAATCAACACTGTGGTCAGGTTTCTGTAGAATGTGTTGCACTAATGCTGTGTGTGTTGTTTTGTTGGTACTTTTTGATGTTCTTATGTCATATTCATACTCTTCAATTTTATCTTTGAGATATCTCTTTGTCTGGTCAATACATACACTATTAAAATTAATATTGTTGCAATTGATTTCATACACTACATTTGATTTTTCCAATTAGGGTGTTTGTGATTTTAGTCCTGTGTAACACTGAGAGAAACAAAATCATTTCTGAAAATCATAAAGAATTAATTATAAATTAATTATACAAGAAAATAATTATTGTCTTTCATAAATTGCAGTAAGCTTTAAAAAATGAAAAAATAAATTTTTCGAAATATCGGAATTAAATGCAATAAGTGTTGTTGATTTTCCCATTCGACCTATAAATCCACAGAAACTCGAAGATCAGAATAATCAATATTATTATAATGTTCAAATTCTGATTTTTTAATCACTGAGCTTGTTTAACGAATGCAACTAAATACTGAAAATTAGTGCTGAACCCGTTTAGTTATTATTATTGTTAACAATTGTAATTTCGCTGAACGGTCTGGAGGAAAGCGAAATATATTACCTGTACTGACTAGAAAAAGCGTAAAATTTGTCGCTGACTAAGTTGACCAGCAGTTTCCAGTTAGCGCATATTCAACCGTCTCGTTTAGAGAATTGCTGCCGGTCAATCTCTTAACGGTTGTCTTCGCTAAATGCGCCCATTATTTTCATTTTGGAGAGTACAATTACCTGTGAGTCTCTCATATTATCTAATTTTAATTACACCATTTTTTTTTTTGGATCATTTAGGTCTTTTGGGGCTAACAACTCTTTACCCACTCATCATATTAGGACTTGACCTTCTGTACTTGACGACAGTAAATATTTTTACAAAAAAATGTTTACTCTATAAGCAGGATTTTCTGGTAAGGTAAATAAAGTTATTAATTTATAATTTATATATAAATTATTTCCAATTAACAGTGTCAATATTTGCATTTTAATAGGTACTTATTTTCCTTCTGTACACAATTTTATTTATTATGTAATTCGCTTTGCTCTTTCCTTTTCTATATAATATTACTTTAGATTTGACTACATTTTAGCAGTTAAAATATGTTGAACAATTTGTATTCCACATTAATTAATTAATCATTTAATATGGTAGTTACATAATGATTAATAACTAATAATAATGATACTGGGAATAAGTATAATTAGAAGATATTTCTAATGGTGTGATACGAAATATATTTTTGAGCATATCTTTTTATATGAACATATGTCAGATAGTCATTCGATAATTAGTTATATAAGCTTTTAAAGTTTTTGCATGTGAATACTATAACATTTTCACAAATGATAGATTTATGTGTTTAAAAAAAATTATGTATTTCAAATAATTGCAAGATAGACCAACATATTCAAAGTACTAACATTTAAATGTGGAACAGAAATAGATCACTGAAAATGTTTGATCGGATATCTTATGAAAATATGTTTTCGATTATTTGAGATAATTTCCAATTAAATATATGTCATTGTTAAGCAATAAACATTCAGCATATATATTTATTATTTGCGAGAACCGCTACAGAAAACTTAAGCACCAACTAAGAGTGTAAATGCGTACTGCAAGAGAACTTCAAGGAATGAGGAATCATAAAATGATGGAAAGAATAACATGGAATTCACGGAAAGAACTGTCCCGACCCGAATTCCACTTTTATCATCTTTTAACCGGAAATAAATGTTGTTCAATAAATGGCTTTGCGCGTCATGGCTCGTCTCTCCCAAAAAAAAAAAAAAACGTCGGCGTGCTTTCCTGGTCCGAATGTAATAAAATTTTGCACAACTTATTTTGTCATCAAATGGACGCATTTTTGGAGGGAGTGCCGAAAAAAATTAAAATAATGTCTATCGTGCCTATAAACAAGAACCACATTGGTGATCGTCCATACACATTTCCACCCTTAACTTTACACGACAAACCAAGCTCCAAACAAGTTCGGGTTTCTTGTTCAGGTATGGTTTTAGTTAAAAAAAGATTTGCCACAAAACCATGCCTCCGTCAATGATGAATCCACGAAAAAAATGGTGTTTTGTAAAGTCACTCTTCGTCTGTAATTTTCTGGGACGAAAAGTCCAACAGAATTAATATTTATATAAGTAAAACTCCACGCAAATATTACGTACTTGTAAGGCTATTACTTTCAAATAAAGTGCTTTAAAAAGTATTAGAAGCGCCATAAATATCTATTGATTTTTTGCTTGAAGCATTTTATACTATAAATAATATGTATGTCAAAATTCAGGCACTTTGGTTATTGATTTGTATTTGTTTGTCATTTTATTGTAAATGCGTTAAAGCAATCTCTCCATGCGTTAAAGCAATCTCTCCCTGACCCCCCCCCCTTAGGATGATCTCAACGGTAACGAGTTTTTCAATAGACAAGGGCGCTTTAAATGGAGGAGAAAACTAAGTGATGACTTGCCGACTTGCTACGAGGGTAGTGAATCTGCGCATAGTTAATACATGGCGCGATAACCCGCACTTTGGTGCGAAATACATCCTGAGCATCACGCCCTCTCTCAGCAACACCTAAGAGATCAAGTATCCGTCTTGCGTAGGACAGGTTATGTAAGGGCAACCCGTCAGCATTAAAAAGTGACAACGGTAGTTCCACCACAGCAATTAACAACTGATCGGGAATAGCATTTAGAGTTCACCGATGTCGACTTAGGGGCGAGGGTTAGCCTTAACACCAAGGTTAACCTAAAGCCACAAGGCCTGGCTAGAATGGACGCGATCATCGATGACAAACTTCCAGAAGATGCAGACATCTGGCAAATCAACTGTGTTGTGTACTACGCCGTGAAGCAACTCGTCCCCCATTAGAGGCCAACTAACACTTTGAACGGTGTGGAGGAGGCCAAGCAGCGTGTACAAACAATCGAAGGCAAGATACAGTCGATTAGACAACACGCTTCTCGGATCCAGAGTGTGGTGGAATACATGACATTTAGTACAATTTTTACTCCCAAAATCCAGCGCATAGCAGTCGGACTAAGACGTCAACACCACACTCCACATCTGACAATGATGCTTATCATCAAGCAGCAATGTCTAGATAGGATCCGAACGCTCATGACATAAATTTTTGGGTTAATATGAGCAGATATTATTTAAATACATATGGTGTCTCACCAGGAAATGCATCGCTAGATATAGGGAAAAGTACGCACCAGAAAATTTTGCAAATTTAGGGAGCTACTAACAGCAGTGTGGCCAATCCAATTAAAATAATTACAAGTATCTGGCACCTCCGGTTATACCGGAAGTCAATACCAACTTGCTTATAATAAATAGAACACCCTATATATCTTAGGGTTTTTGAAAAGAGCATAAAATTTTGAATCAAAACCATGTGGAATATCCTATGATTAAACCCAGCCGTTTCAGAGATATTTGATATTTTAAAGAAATTTTGACAGGTGTGATGGTTTACAATAACCTTTAAAACTTTCTTTGTGTAAAAGATACTCATTTGCTTTTTTGGCATGCAGAGATACCATAAAGTGAGCTACGATTTTCAGTTTAAAGAAATTCAATAATAGTATACCAGGTGTTCCAATTTTGACGTTACATTTTGTAGACTTCAAACCGCGAAAACTTGCTGAAATCAACTAGAACACCCTGTATTTTTTTACACCAAGTTATGTATAATTAAATTCCTTTTTTTCTGATATTGTGGGCGTTTAAGTTACAACTTTTTGAAATATGTGCGACTTTCTTAGAAATTCATGAATTTTTAGTAAAAATTTTATCAAATTAGCCATGATTAGAAACAATCAGTAATGTCAGTAATTTTTTTTATGTAAAAAAATCCACCACTTTTAAATTACACTCACGAAGACATTTTGAATTTGTTTATTATTTATGGAGAATGTGATAAAGTAATATCAAGGACTTGTAGTACATTTGTTATTAGATATCTACAAAAACGGAAAATAACACTAAACACTGTAACATGCCTAATTGGATTGAAGACACTTTGCATAAACAAAAATAGCTAACATAAAATCAGCTAAAAACATGATTCAATTTTAATTTAATAATTGTTCAAAATTCTGCCCTCGAATCTCCACTCATTTTTCGCACTTTCGGATTAGTTCTTCATGGATATCTCTTCCAATAGAATCCTATGATAAGTTTTGAAATGCATTTCTTACTCTCTGCATATATTTCTTAATAGTTGTTAATGTGCTCTCATAAACTTTATTTATTTCCCAACACAAAATAATCTAAAATTGATAAATCGAGCGAGCGAGGAGGCCATAGGAAAGGTCCGTTATTGACCATCCATTGATCGTAAAAAGTTTCCTGTGAAAAATTATTTATCACGTTATGTGGGGGAGCACAGTCGTGATGATAAAAAATGTTTCAATGTTCGGCGAGATGTAAATTTTCTAAATAGTTATTATTCAAATTTTGTAAAATATTTAGATATCTTTCACCTAAAAAAAAGAAACAAAAACAAAAAAATTAACTGTATATATTAGTAGAAGAAAAAATTTTTATAACTTACTGTTTAAATTTTCCTGATAAAATTCTAATGCCACCACTCGTTTCTTATGGCACAGTAAACATTAAACTACAAACTTTCTTGGAAATTTCGTACCCTGAACACATGAGGATTCGAGTCACTTCAATAATGCGAATTGTGTCGATTAATAAGTCCATTTTTTGTAAATTAGCTTCATCTGACCAATAATATTTCCCAAATAAGAATAATTTAAAAACAAATTAAGTTCCTCTTCTTGGTAAAAGTTAAAATATAGAGTGGAATGAAAAAATAATATTAACTGAAACAATTTTTTGTTAATTATTATTTACTAACTTTTACAAATCTTATCACAGATAAGTATAACATATATCCTTTTAAATAATTATTTTCCCGGCTATTTGCCAAAACGCTGAAACTTGGATTACAAAAAAAGATAATATGCACATTATGTTCAATACAATTGACTCAATAATGTTATTTTTAATTTCAACCATTCTGTCCAGTAAAACCAAAAATAAATAAAACACAAGGTACTTACCAGTTAACACTCACTTTAAAAAACTTTAAAATATCTACCGACACGTGTTTCTGCTTGCCTAGCGTCATCAGGGTAGCTAGGACATTTAAAGAATCCACAGTAAGAAATTGTTTAAAAGGATATATGTTATACTTATCTGTGATAAGATTTGTAAAAGTTAGTAAATAATAATTAACAAAAAATTGTTTCAGTTAATATTATTTTTTCATTCCACTCTATATTTTAACTTTTACCAAGAAGAGGAACTTAATTTGTTTTTAAATTATTTTATTGCCCCGAAGGGGTATTTCCACTATATAATTTCAATTAGTCTGTTCTCTGAAGCCATTAATGCTTATTACACTGGGGTTTACAAGTTTTCTTACTGTGGATTCTTTAAATGTCCTAGCTACCCTGATGACGCTAGGCAAGCAGAAACACGTGTCGGTAGATATTTTAAAGTTTTTTAAAGTGAGTGTTAACTGGTAAGTACCTTGTGTTTTATTTATTTTTGGTTTTACTGGACAGAATGGTTGAAATTAAAAATAACATTATTGAGTCAATTGTATTGAACATAATGTGCATATTATCTTTTTTGTAGTCCAAGTTTTCAGCGTTTTGGCAAATAGCCGGGAAAATAATTGTTTAAAAGGATATATGTTATACTTATCTGTGATAAGATTTGTAAAAGTTAGTAAATAATAATTAACCAAAAATTGTTTCAGTTAATATTATTTTTTCCTTCCACCCAAATAAGAATCGTCGCCTACAGATCTTATTAGAATAAATTCACAAAAATTTTCTCTTTTTAGGAAATCTGTTTCTTTTAATCGTTGATTCATTTGGAACGAAGACGGGTGAAATTTGTGTTTAATTAAGAATCTGTGAACTGAATCCTTGCATAGTCCCGATTCCATTGGAAATGCATGAAAATATCCCAGAATTGCTATTTCTACGTTTTCCTCCTCAACAATAGGTTTCCGCTTTTGAATTCTTGCCTTGACAGAGCCATAGTTTTTAAAATTATTCAGTATGCGTTTTACAGTGTTTGGTGACGGTTTCCGTCTTTGTGGATATCGAGGAGCAAATGTACTACAAGTTCTTGATATTACTTTCACATTCTCCATAAATAATAAACAAATTCAAAAAGTCTTCGTGGGTGTAATTTAAACGCGATGGTATTTTTTGACATAAGAGGATGACTGACATTACTGATTGTTTCTAATCATGGCTAATTTAATAAAATTTTTGCTAAAAATTCCTGAATTTCTAAGAAAATCGCAAATATTTCAAAAAGTTATAACTTAAACCCCCATAATGCTGATATCAGAAAAAAAGGAATTTAATTATACATAACATGGTGTAAAAGAGTATAGGGTGTTCTATTTGACTTAAGCAAGTTTTCGCGGTTTGAAATTTACAAAATGTAACGTAAAAAATGGAACTCTTGGTATACTATTATTGAATTTCTTTAAACTGTATAGCGCAGCTCATCTTAAGGTCTTCTCGCATGCCCAAAAGCAAATAAGTATCTTTTAGACGAAGAAAGTTATAAAGGTTATTGTAAACCATTACACCTTTGCAATTTTTTTAAAATGTCAAATATCTCTGAAACGGCTGGGTTTAGGCATAGCATGTTTTTGACTCAGAATTTTATGCTCTTTTCGAAAACCCTAAAATATATAGGGTATTCCGTTTAAAATAAGCAAGTTGATATCGACTTCCGATATAACCGGAAATGTTTGTAATTATTTTAGTTGGATTGACCACACTGCCATTACTAATTCCCTAAATTTTCAAAATTTTCTGGTGCGTACTTTTCCCTATACCGATCGATGCAATTCCTGGTGAGACACCCTGTATATGTATATGCAATTTAAGTTTGTCAAGAGTTTTTCTCGAATTTTTTGCAGTTTCTAATACTAGCTAGCAATTATGATATCGCCTACATTACAAATATTTGACTTACTGAAATCTTTCATTCATTACTGGGTCACGCTTCCACAAAACTGAATTCCTCGCTAATATTTCCTAGGAACGTAAAAGTTGCGTTTTGCAAAACAAACAGTTTGTACCTGCATAATAAATGAACAAAGTGCAATTTAAATGGAGTTTTAAAGCGAACCGCTAAGTCATCATACTTCACTAATTGGGTAGAAGTAGAGAAGTTTGTAACAATTTAGCTTGGTAGCGGCCGCTCGATCCTTGGATTAAAAGCTTTAAATAAGTACGGTCTTCTACTCATAATTATGGTAACTGGCACATAAAATGGCCTATAGTTCACTCTGAAAGCTATTGAGTATTGGGCTGTTGACTTTAATTATGTGGAATAAATTATGCGGCAAATAATCTGATGTGTTCGCGAGGAGCGCAGATTTTCAACGATTTCCACGATTTGAATAAAGCAGTTCAAAGGATTGCTTTAATTTCCGAATGGATGAATATGCATACATTTGAATTATCTGAATAATACAAGGGATCATGAAAAAATTCATTATTTTTATACATCGCGTATGTTTTGTGATTATAAACTATGTTTTATTAACCGCTACTGATTATATTGAAAGTTTGTCCTTTCTTGTTTTATGCATGAAAACGTAGGTAACATTTAAATAATATGTAGAACACAACAACTTGCAAAACAAATCAGATTTAATTAAATACTTCCTTGCCTATTAAGTTAAATTAAGTATTCATTCGGCAATAATTGGAAAAAAAAGTTATGCATGCATATCAACGAATTATAGACCAAAAACGTGATTTCAGCTACGGACAGCTGACATGAGCTTTTAAATTTGGTTCACACGTTTAACTCATAGAGGCCAATGAATATGATGAGATCGCTGACGAACAAAATAATTCTGCTGGTCTTTACAAGACCCCCAATTTTTTGTATTTACTAACTGACAAAATTAATCATGATTCAAGAGTATAAATCAGATACATAAAGCCAATAAAACATGTCCAAATGTTTAAACAAATCTGTAATTAGAAATTACACATTAAAACATCCTCAAATGTTGGAATGAAATTGTCAGTTATGAAAATTGAAATGTCAAAAAACTATCATTCCCAGCGTATGAAAACTTGTAACAGTTACGTCATTATCAGTAAACGTGGATCTCTCCTAAGCAACTGTTATGTCACCAGGAGAGTCCTTGTTCGGATGCTCAGTAATGTCCGCCTCAAGTTATTTCCAGGTTATATCATATTTACAGAACTTTGTTGCATTTTTATTACAAACCAGATATTAAACAGATGCATAGAAGAGATATACATATTACTTCAAAACGCTATCCTACCTACAAACCTTTTTTAAAGTCGTTTCATAAAATCAACAACAGAAGTTGGCTTTTATATGAAACCGTTTCATATTTTACATACGATAGCGATTTGTTTTAATGATTTGTACGTAAAATGTGTGGGCTTTCACTTTAAATATTAATACAAAATCAAATGGGGTCTACACATATTATATAATAGTATAGAAAATGGATTTCGGACACAAGAATGATAATTAATAATTTTTAGTTCTGGAATCAGTTGACATATCTTTAAAAGCCCAGATTATGACTATAATATTAATAACTAGTGTAAAAATAATCAATTGTCATATGTATTTATGGAAAAGAATATATTCACTTACTTATTTATAATAATAATAATAATAATAATAAAGTGTCTTTATTAAAAGAAAAGTTTACAAAACTTTCTTAAAATAGGCGAAGTCTAGCCTAGGCTACTCAACTTAACCTGAACAATAATAAATTGAGGACAAAAACACAATAACAATAAAATTAGTATGTATAAATGGTATAAAATTTGGCACATATTAAATTGCATACATTGCAATATCAAATAAATGATGCTAAGCACATACTAGATCCTAAATTACTGAAGATGAAAGAAATGTGGTCTAGCCATTTTTCGAAAACTGTTTACAGGAAGAGATTTAATGTTGTCTTCTAAGCTATTGTACGTTGTTACAGCGTTATATAAGAAGGATCGTCTGTACATAGTTGAGCGATATTTAGGCAAGGACAGTTTATTTGTATATCTCAAATTATTGGCATAAATACTATGTCTGAATATAAATTTGTCTCTAAGGTAAGGAGGTGAACTAGATATCAAGATGTTATGAACAAAAACTGACAAATGATACTTAAATAAATTATTTACTGTTAGCCAGCCGAGTTGGTTTATTTTAGAGGACACATGATCATATTTTTTTAGGCCACAAACGAACCTACAGCAGCAATTTTGTATTTTTTGTAGTCGATTTTGAGTTATTTTATCAAGGCACGGGAAGTAAATTACAATGCAGTAGTTTAAAATGGGTAAAACAAGTGACTCACAAAGTTTCTTCCTAAATTTGAAGTTTAAAATACTTATATTTGAGTAGAGAAGTCTTAATGCAATATAAGACTTTTTTATCAAGTTAGAAACATGATCTTTAAAACGTAAGTTAGTGTCAAATATTAAACCTAAATTTTTTACTTTCTGCACTATAACTAAAGGTTGATTCTCGATATACAGCTGAAGTTGAGAATTTATTGTATGTGTTGTAGTATTTGAGGAAAAAGTAATACAAGAACATTTGTTTGGATTTAATTTCAAATTGTTTTGTTTGGAATAATTGGATATTGCATTTAGATCTTTGTTTATGTTATCACTAGCTGCATTTATACTTTTTACGTCGAATGTGTAGGTCAGTTGTGTGTCATCTGCATAAGACATTATATTTGTGTACTTTACATGTTTAAATATATGCGCAGTATAAAGGAGGAATAGAACTGGCCCCAAGACAGACCCTTGGGGTACACCTGATGTGATCGGCAGTATATCTGAATCTTTGTCTTTCAGTGTGACTAATTGCTTTCGATTAGCTAAATAGGATTTAAAGAAATTTATCGCTGTGTTATTAAAACCATAATATGTTAATTTGGCGCATAATAATTCATGGTCTAAGGTATCGAACGCTTTTGATAAATCGAGCAATATCAGAGCAGTAGCCTTACCTTGATCTAAGGTGCTGAAAATATTATCAGAAATGTTTGCGAGTAGGGTTGTTGTACTGCAACCCTTTCGAAAACCAGATTGTAAGTTAGATATTATTCTATTTTTTGTTATATAATCATATATCTGCAACTGAATTACTTTTTCTAGCATTTTCGACAATGTTGGAATTATTGTAATAGGCCTAAGATCAGAATATTCGAGAGGCTCAGTTACTTTGGGTAAAGGTTTTATAAGAGATAGTTTCCATTTTTCTGGAAAATATCCCGCCTCCAAACAACAATTAATTATATGTAATATATAAATGCCAATTACAGGAAAAGAAAGTTTTAACATTTTAGCGCTAATTCCGTCACAACCGCTTACATTTGATTTGAGATTGTAAAGAACATTTTTTATCTCCTCAAGTGTTACGAGATTGAGCTGAAAGTGTACATTTTCATCAAATTTATTTGTGGTATAATTATTTACAGAGGCTGGACAACTATTAGGAGAACTGAAGACCGATGAAAAATAATTATTTATCTCATTAACATCTAGTAAATGATTAGGGATGTCATAATTCTGTTTTGCTTTAATATTTAGCGTATTTACAGCTTTCCAAAGCTCTTTGTTAGAGAAGTCATTTTCATATTGTGCTAAATATGCAACTTTTTCACGTCTGGTCGAACTGACGGAAAGATTACGCAACTGTTTATAGTGTATTAAGTCATTTATGTTATTTGTGGTTAAAATTATTACAAAATCGTACTTAACCAATGCTGTGTGTAATATTAGAAATATTTCGTAGTACATGTATAGAAGATATCTAGAAGATCTAGAATATATCTAAGATATCTATAATTATTGTGCCACAAGTGATTAATCATAACTTAAAATGATGTTTATGTATTGGGTACATAAATAATAATTAAGGCACAAGTTGGTACGCAATGTGGATACAAGATATTTACAAGACATTTTGATATTATAAATGCGTAACTTATTATTATTTTCATTACTTATGTTATATAATGTTGACATCCGATAATGTTGTAATAAATTTATAAATACTAATGATTTAACTAAATATAGGATAAAACAAGTCTGATACAAGAAGGTTCTCTAAAATGTATGGTTTTGTGATGTAACTGATCTATGCTCCTTGCCTAGGTTACGCGATGATGATATATTTACCTGAAATTCTGTTGAAATTGTAATGTATAGGTAAAATGAACTATATAGGTACCTCATTAGTACTCTTAAACCTTCATGAATTCATTACCGCTATACACTATATCAAAAGCATTATTGATTTAAACTTGCTTTGTCAATTACTTTGGGAAATAATTAGATGACACAGAGTTTGACGTACGTTATGAAAGGCATTGTTAAATCTTGAGGAAGCAATGAATGTCACTTGAATATGCATAATCCGTAATACTCTGCACATGGAAATATGGGGTAATACAAAATGTCATCACGATTGATAAAGTAACTGATTCTCAGTTAAAGTCTAGTTTATCTGCATATAAAGACTATCCATATTAGGAGCATGTTGCAATTTAAACAGAAATCAATAATTTACATAGTTGATCATGTATGTATTTCCATTGCACTTCATATCAAACTAAATACTAGGTATTGGTTTGAATTAATAGCTGAGTTGTTTAACCAGACATGTGCGTGTACACAATACATTGTATTTTTTATTTGTACTGGAATATCCTGAAAAAGAAAATATTAAATTATTACTGTAAAAATATGGTGTTTTGGGTTATTGTTAGATAATGAATGAAAGAGTGAGTGTCAATTCAGTTTAAATGTCACCAAAGAAATTTTCTATAGAACATTACAATTAAATAAAAGTGACAGTAAATACCTATTCAACGTGTTTAATTGACACTACTGCTCTATATTGTCACGCAGAAGAAAATACCATCATAGTAAATCGCATAAATGAATGATTTTGAGAATTTTTTATTAGTACACACAGTATATGAATTAATATTAAAATATTTAGTTTCAACATGCGATATGTAGAGCATTACACAATGATAAACAAAGTTGCTGGAACAGCGTAAATTATAACAATGACCTGAAACAAAGTAAGTTTCCTAATGCTGACTAAGGGAAACTGAAGGCGAGTCCAAGAATTAAAGTAGAAATGGTAGGCAGTTGCTTTTTAGGTTTTTTCGGGGTCGAACGGGTGTCTTGGGTGTGACACGTCTGCCGCCCAGAGAGATGGCCTGGCCGGGGGGTAGTGAAAGGTAGTTGTGGGTTGTTAGGAGTAAGTATGGTTTGTTCTTTATAATCGTTAATAAATTGTATTCTAAATTGTATATCTTACCACTGTCTTATTTTGTTCCCCTTCACTTATTAACCAAAAGTTCTAATGATACCTCTCCGTTGCCAAGCGAGTAACATTTTAATATTTCATTCTAAATTAACGTATGGAGCGATGGGGTGGTCGACTCCAGCGTGGCGTACGGTGGAGGCACCGCAGAGGGAGGCCAAAGCTGGTATGCGGCGTTTGGGGCTGACACCAACTCCTTCGTGCCATACGTAACATGCCATACGGCATACGTGACATGTGGTGGAGGCGCCGCGAATATTGTAATATTAAATTTTCAAAAAAAAAAAAATGAAATAGTATAGTAATCGCTATATGCTGCGAGTAAAATGCCAGTTATGTAAACCTGTTTTAATTATGCTCAAAGTTTGTTATTTATGATACCTCTCAGACAATTCTTGTTTGTTACATAATATACAAAAGGACCAATTTAGGTAAACATTATATTTGTTTTCAATATTTTAATTTATAAATTATAAAAAAATAATTTGAGGTGACATATTTATTGTTTAGATCACTAAAACAGTGCATATTTAGTTTACTGGGTGTCTATAAAAAAAGTTTGCAATAAAAACTTGTTCTAAGTAAATTTCCCGGAATTCAAAATAACCATTTTCTTTATATCCATAGGCTAGGCTATATTTTGTGGGTCGTATTCCTTATGTAGACGGCAAGGAGAATTATATTTCGAGATTTTCTTGACTATTAAATAAACCTTAAGCCAAAATTAGAACAAATTCCAAATATGAAAAGCACTCATCAAATTGTTTTAAACTAATGAGATGTAAAAGTTTTCCAAACAAAATTTTCAATGCCCTGTTTCGTAGACTCTTTGAAAAAAGTTCGTAAGATGAATAGCTCTTATTTTTCCAGCAATATGCTTCTCCAAGTTTAAAGAAATTACCCTGTATATGTAAAGATGAAATCGACAAACGTCAGTTTTAAATATATCCAACGGGTTGTTAGCTCAGTTGTGCTTGCGGATATCGAATTAATCCTTTAGTCGAATAAAGTTTCACTCTGTTCCTTCCTTATATTAATGATTCTCTGTAATCCTGTGAACACTTTCTTCGTTGGCAGTACTCTCTATATATTTTTTTCTTTCAGATACCAAATACTGCAAGAAAAAGCTATACCTTAACACGTACACAGACCAATTTGATCAAATCAGATATATGTATATAAAACTGTAGAATGAAGCAGTCATATGTCCTACCCGTGCTAATAAAACAACGCAACGATTCTGCTCCCCTTTTCCCACCTGACGACAGGTCTAAATTAAAAACATATTTGTTCTATTTTGTAGTTGTAATGATAACACACGCCTACAAATTTTCAACTTTTGAAAGTTGGTTTGGATCTGACAACTGATTTTGGATAATTTGGTCATGCTGATTTCGAATATAACTTCCGGTTTTTGCACATCACGTAAGGGTTTTGAACAACTGAAGGGAAATGAAAAATTAACAAAATGTATGAAAGTAAAAAAATATATATTAATCAGAAAAATTTCAGGAGAAAAACAGTAAACTTACGAAACAACGTATTGAGTCACTAATTTATCATCTTTTGTTTCTTGGAAAATCTCTTTCGCCTTTGCAAAAAACTTGTAGTCAGCTATAGGACTGTCCTTTTTAAGCATCCGGCAATAATCTGCCACCATGGCCACATCCCATTGACCCTGATATCTTTTTCCCATATCGTTAATATCTTGATGATATTTTCTCCCTGCTCCTCACTGACGTCACCAAGATTTTTGGGTAAATGATCGAGATGAGCATGTAAAAAATGAACTTTAATGCTTATACAACCAAGTTATTTAAACTTATCGAGCATTGTACTGACAATATTTTCATATTGTGGATCTTTAAAATTTCCCAAAAACTTATTGACCACATCTTTAAATATCGTCCATGCTTTTTCTTCAGGTTTTGTATTTTCAAACTGTTCGTCTTGCAAGCAAATTTCTGAAAATACCCTCTTTTAATTTTGCCTCACAAAGAGATGGGAATTTACTACATAAGTATTTCAAGCATTTGCCATTCTTATCCAGTGCTTTGACATACTGATTCATCAAGCCTAATTTACTATGCTGTGGTGGCAAAAGAATTTTTTCCGGATTAACGAGATTTGCATGCAATACGTTTTTGAACCAGGTGTTAGATTTTCTCTTTATGGTCAATCCTTCTTCACCCAATGTTGTTTTCTATCCCTGCTCTATCATTCGCATAAAACGCACGGATACTTGGTATATCTTGATTGTTGGCCTAATGACAGGCCTAAAATTTTTAGTTCGCCACATAGCATCCAGTTGTTTTTGTAGTTGGTTTTTTCCAGAAACCCTTTAGGTTGTCGTAACTTTCTGTCAGATGTACGGAATGGGCAACAACAGAAACGGATGCAAAAACATTATTTTTATGGAGTATAACGGCCTTGAGGATTCTCTTCGAAGAATCTATAAAAAGTATTCATTCATCAGCATTATAATTTGAGGCACCAAGTTGAATTATAATGTCAGCAACATTATTACAACAGACTAGTGGGCTACTTTGTGCAAAAAAAAATACATATTGAGATTCCCTATTTATGTACAACGAAATTTTAACATCAGAAGTCAATAGATTTTTGTCCCTAAGTCTAGATCCCAAGATTTCTGAAAGATCCATCGGAAGCCCTAAGTCCCTGATTAAATCACTCTTCTAATTGTGGAAATACCTGAGGCTGACTGGAAACTCCTGCCATGTGGCTGTTGCCACTAAGACAGGAGCTCAGAGCTGCTTGAAACATCGTCTACACTGATTCGTTATTTTGGAAGATGAAAATTTTGCCCATGTGCAACAGGTCTGATTGCAGACGGAACATTTGGATACACAATGTTTCTTGGATTTTTCGTGTTGTATCAATGAATGTTAAATAAACAAAAGTAACAGTCATCGTGGTGATTTTTGGGTTTTCTCCAGACCATTGGTATCCCAAAAGGAAGTGATTTTCTTGTTCCAATATACCAATATCTCAATCCTTCTTCACATATCTTGCACACAATGTGATATGCCCAAACTTTATCTTGGTCTCCTAGCTTAATTTTAAAATACTCATAATACTGCTTTTTTAAAAGCGGTGTAATGTTGCGTCTAAATTTTTTTATAGCAAAACAACCTCAGACATAACAAAAGATATTTGGGGTATTTTTACAATTTCTAGGCATTTTATAACAGAGTACAAAACAATGCATTATCATGCGTACACTGAAAGAGACAATGGTAGACTACTGACATCGCCGCTGTTTAAATACTTAACTAGGTGCATCCCCACTACTAAACCCCACTCGCAATGTATATATCGGTAATTACTCTAAATAGATGTTCGCTTTTAAAATCGTTTCAACCAGTGGCGCACAAAAATTTAAACCTGAATTTAAGTTTAACGGATTTCTTAAAATGAGATTTTTGGCATGGCCCATGGCTGAAAAAACTATATGTGATGGATTTAAAAGAAAGCTTGTTTGACAGTCAGTGGATCCTAACTAAGCCAGAAAATACAAAAAAAACCTTGTTGGCCGTAATTTACTCGAGAACAAATTTCTTTGTAGACTGTTTTATAAGCCATATTTATAACTAAAGCTGGCCGAGGTCACCTGGCCGACAGAGCCGTCATATGACTCATACGTTTACATCATATCATAATACTTGAATAAGTACAATAAATGGAAATAAATTTTAACAATAATGTTACATTTTATAAAAATTTGTAAAAAACTCACCCTTTTAAGCAGATTTATGAAGTAGTTTGGTTGTCGTCATCACAAAATGGGGAAGATCTATAGTATAATAGCATCAGGAATGTTTCTACAGCTGTCTCCGTCAGCGATGTTCGCTTTGGTGAAAAAATATGTTTGTATTTTGAAAATGACCGTTCGACATCTACGGATGTAATACAGGCATAAGTAAAACAATTTGTGAACTCACTTAACGAAGTTGTAGATGCACCATCACAAATTTGTCTTAATTTGCTAAAATCAGGATCTTTCTGTAATACACTCTCGAATTTTTCACTAACGCGATTATTTTTTGCGTCATTTATAGCCTGTAGCTGTGTATTTACGTCGTCCACTATTTGCAGCGATTCCACTAACGACAACGAACTATTTTGCAATTTTTCTATTTCGTCGTGTAGTCCTCTATAATTGTTATTAATAGTTTTTTAAATCTGTTTCAAGGGAAACGTCTTGAAAGCTTGTCTGGCTTTCTCTAATAGCTGCAGACTCGTTAGGGTTGAACTGTAGTATCACAGCTTTTATTTGTTGAAAATATTCAGCATAATAAAAAGTCGCTTTCAACCACGTTCCCCAACGTGTAAGAATCGGCTGTGGTGGTTCAGGGATACCAGGACACTGTCTGTGAAATGCTCGAAGCCATTTAGGAGATTTGAGAAATACTTTTTTTTGTATTTGCTATTAATGCATCTACCTCTGGAAAACATTTTCGAATCGTTTCTGCCACAAGATGTAACGCATGCACTTTACACGTAACATGTAAAAACCTACAATTGTCTCTTTGAAGAGAACGGCCTACCACGCGCATTGTCGCGGCATCATCAGTCACAAACATCAATACTTGACTTGTTGAAAGTTCAAATTTTTCAAATGTCTCCAACACCACATGCGTAATTATTTCGCCAGTACACGCAGTTAGTCTTTTACTAGCTAGTAAAAGTGGAAATGTTGGTTTAAGAGGGTCCAGTACACGTACTATAATATTTAAAATAGAATTTTTTTTACAATCTGTCGTCTCGTCAATACATAACCAGAGCCGTATATTTTTTAATCCACATTTAATCCTATTTCCAATGTCTTCACGAACAGCTGGAATATATCTACGTAACGATGTACGACTTGGTAAGTTCACCTGGAGATTGTATTTATTCCAAAACTCCCGAAATGGTTGTTTATCCAGTATGTGTAGCGGAATATTACAGGCTATTAACATTAACAATAAATCAAACATAAACTGAGTTGTCAAAGGCATGCCATTTTTTTTATTTTGATGTTGCACGGTATCGATATGACGAGGACAATCTGTTTTGTGTCAGCACATTAAGTCTTGATTGTAAACTTTACAAATTATTTTGCATCCGTCAAGAATAAATCCGGAAATTCACCGATAAATTTATTCACTGTGCTGCGTACGGTCGTTTTTTACCCTTTAGCGCGTTTGACATTATGTATAATTTATAGGTACAACTTCACGCATTAACCTTTCAAATAAGACTGCAGCGTAAATCACCTCTAAATCGGCACGTGTGACGCCAGCGCAAGACCGTGGCTGTACTCCAGTCACCTCGGCCAGCCTTATTTATAACACTCTGTGTTGTGTGTTACATGTGAGTATCCTCATTTCATCACTGGTTTAGTTTAAAATATTCTAGGGAGTGTCTACGACTGCAATTAAATTAATATGATTATGAACAACAATAAAACTCATCTTTACTTAAATGGATAACAGTGACAGTAAAAAGAATATAAATTTATGACGAATAAAATATTTTATACATCCCTATTAAAACAGTAAAATAGAACAAAGGGTCATAAATCGTCGTAGTAACTGTATAGAAAGTAAAACTGAACACTAAATTCAGCGCGCTATTAAAGATAGCAATAAATTTATTGTATAGATAGGAGACAGTTTCAGATGTACGAGGGTTACTCAACGAACTATTTAGATTCTATAGTTTTAAATTATTTCAAACGTGGATTACAAAAAAAAAGGTATCTTCTATTCTGGTATTTTCTCTTCAAAGTAGATAAGGCAGATTCCAATTCATCAATTTACCAATTTGAAATTAAACTTGTTTATTCAAATTTTTTTATTGTTCATAATTTGTTTTATTGCTTCTTGATAGTTACTACTGGTTTGAGCCCGATCGAAGGACTTGGCTTTCTCCGGGATAAGAAATTTATCCTGGTACATTTGGTTTTTGGGTGAATTTTGCTATATGACTGTGGTCCAGTGGTCCACGACCCTTGCTTCTCATTCTTATGTCCACAAGTGGAGGTGAGATTTTTTTGGTGAAATTAATATGAGCAACCTTGGATGCTGGATGTGTGTCTGTTGTCTCCAAATATGTAGTCCCCTGTTGTACAAGGTTACTTTAAGCTTACAAGAGGTTGTGTCATATTTAATTTCTTCAAACGTATAACATTCTCCCTCTTTCACTTTAGGGGTGCAAAGGTGTTTAATCATCAATATTCAGAAAACTATGAAAGGTTTGTTTAAATTAAAAATAAATATATAAATAAATAACTATGAAAGATTTATTTAATTTAAAAATATATAAGGAGCTTATTTTCAAAATTTAAAGACCTCTTTTAAAAACCGTATATATATTTTAGGAAAATGCAATTTCTGTAGTTTAAAATACACGATAAATATAGGGGACATATTTTCTTAGTTGTAAAAGATGCAATTACTATTATTTAAAAAAGTGTTTTTCAGAAATTGCGTTTTGAAAATAAGCTCCTCATATGCAAACAGAATAGAACAAGAAACACGTCAGAATTTTCAACAATTACGTAAGTTTCAGAGTGGTAGAATCGTAGCTTACGCGAAGCCGATAATTTCACTTCGAGAAACTGCGGATGGAGTTGGCCGAATTGCGTCAACAGCAATGCGTTGTTGAAATCTGTGGAATGAAGAAGAGAACGTGATAGAGGTAGTGAGGCTGCTCTAAGAAGCACTAAATGCGGAGAACACCTCTTGAAAATTACGGCTATAAAGGACTATTCCAGTACAATCACATCTGTTGCAACTGAATAGTTAGAGTTTGATTCGCTACGAATCAGCGACTATCCACCAGACCTTTTGTTGAAGAATAAGTTTTTTTTTTTTGGCAAGGCTATAAATCTGAAGAAAACGTCTAAAAGTTACGGTTAGGGGTTGTGCCCATTTTTGTTTTTTAGATATGACTAGTTGGCAATAGGTGAAATTAGGAGTTTCGCTACAAATTCAGCAGCCAGCCACCTTGTTTTTCAGTCATTAGCAGTGAAAATTTGCTTATGACTGAAAAACAAGATGGCCCCAGGTTTGTAGCGAAACTCCTAATTTCACCTATTTGCCTACTTGTCGTGTCTAAATATATGTTTGTCGGATCGCAGAGTTCAATGGGGATATTTTTGCATTCATTTAGGTCACGAGTGATGAGGTATTGTAGATTGCATACCTTATAAGGGCAAGTTTCGGAAAACTTGTCGCCTGAATGTTTTAAAGCCAGCAAAAATTATTTTTTTCCTATATTTCATATTAAGATATAAATTTTTTCTGCAAATAGAATAAACATGAAGTTACTAACCGTATCCAATAGTGATAACATTATTTTTAATAGTGATAACCTTATAACTATTAGATACTGGAATCTGACATAGATTTAAGGTTCTCAAAAGTGAGCAATAAAAAAAGTATCCTCCCTGTATACATCTATTTGTGTTAGACAAGATAATCATAAATCATTTTCAATCTTCCTTTCGCTAAATTATATTAACAATACTGACAATGTTAGAATGATTAATACATCATTTTTAAGAATGCGTGGGTGTACGACGATAGCTTCGGTTACAAAGATTATTCGCCTCCAGATCATAAAAATAAAGTACTTACTTTAAAGTAAGTAATTTTTTAAGTAATTCAAAAATAAACCCTGCAATTTGTTTTTATAATTTTTTTTTTAAATAGTAGAACTTTTATATTTTAACTTTAGATATGACTGTCGATCTTATGTATCTATTTATATATGCACGTTTTTTGTATTACTTCAGCAGCACTTGCAAACGTCTTCTCAACTGTTGCTCAACTGTAACATTAAAATATCATTAGACAGTAGCTAAATATTTGTGTATTATTAAATAGTCTGTATAAAAATGTATGAATGTAATTCACATAACTTTATTTGATTTAGTGAACATTTTATTGAGTGCTTGAAAACAGATAATGGAAGTTAACTAATATGTAACTATGGACTAGGAAAAATAAAGATACAATAACCTCAACCTAAAAAATCTGTAGTAGAATACTAGTTTGTTTACCAAGTGTAAAAGGTGTATGTTTGTTTGAAACAAATTAACACTAAAGTAGTTTTAAAATTTTCTACTATTTTACCCATGTGAGAGTCATCTTATTTGGTTTAGTTGCAAAAGGAAAATCTTCTTATATTCTCACAATTTGTATTTAACATATAAATAATTTCGGGGTCAATCTAACCCCATTTTCAGATACACAATTGATAAGTCTTCAAAAAATGAACATAAATAATTTCACTTGTATATTGTAAAATATTTATGTAGCCAGATAAAAAAAATATTGTACGTGCCCTATTTTATTTTTTTTACTGTTGAATCGAACAATATAAAAGTAAGAAATATTTATTATTTCTACTCCAATTAATATTATTTTATTATGTACTAATTTTCCAATACTAATATTTAATATTATACTCTTAAAAACGGCATTTCTTAACGTAATTATTAACCTTGGTATTAACTAATTTGTGTACAAAAAAATAAAAATATGTACTAAAATTATACTTTTAAGTTGTTAGGTACTTTTAATTTATTATGTAGGTGAAATAATAGTAGTTTGTCAAAAAAAAAAAAATAAGTAAATAAATAAATAAAAACCCAGAAAAACAATAAATAATATTAAAATATATAGATATATAAGTTTTACATGTATCCTCCTGTATATTA
The DNA here is from genome assembly GCA_029963845.1 of Rhamnusium bicolor. Lineage (NCBI taxonomy): Eukaryota > Metazoa > Arthropoda > Insecta > Coleoptera > Cerambycidae > Rhamnusium > Rhamnusium bicolor. Next base: position 875,157 of record JANEYF010004058.1, on the reverse strand, counting down.
TTCTTTATACATAGATAGGTATAGGTATTGCTAACAAAAAGTAAGAAAAATAAATTTCTGTGGATTAGGAGGTAAATAGTTTCTTTCAAATTTAAATTGATAAATGTATTGTATACTGCATAACAGAGCTGGACGAGCACTGCTAAAAAGTCTCGCGAGCACTAAGCATTAAGCACTCAAAAAAGTACTTTTTTAGCACTAAGCACTGTTAATAGTTGAGTGTTTGGGATTAGTAAGTACTCTGAAAAAGTGCTTTAAGTTCAGGAGCACTAAACACTAAGCACTTTTTAAAAATTTAAATAATGGAGTATCTGCTGATTGCGGTTAGAATTTAATTAAATATATGTGTTATTTATAAAAATGTCAACAAAAACAACCTAGAAAGATATTGTGGGAAAGGAATATCTATTATTTAGCGAATGTACTATATATATACTTTTTTTTAACGAAAATGCCAATATGCCAATTTGGTAAGTATGCTTATTGTGCTTGTAATGTAAAATGTAGCGTGGTGACTGATGATGATGTATGAATGAATTTGAAAATCCCAGCCAGTTTAGAGCAAAAATGAAATAGGATACCATAATTGGCTTGGCACACACCCAATTTAGAAAAATTTATTTGAGACTATTTTGGAAAAAGTAATGAATGAAAACAATTTATTATAAAGCATTTTCTTAAGAATTATTATTTTTGTACGAAATGTGATATAAATCAAATTTTGATGTAATTAATTATATATTTTTTCTTCGTCATAAAATATTTTCTTTATTCTACAAATTTGTTTTCTAAATTGGGTGTGATTTCACAAATTTTATGCAGAAATGATTCTTTGCTTGCGAAAATTTTAAAGTGCTCACGAGTGATAATAGTGCTTGGGAGCTTTTTTGGAGTGCTTTCAAGCATTTTAGTGCTTTCGAAAAGTAAAGTGCTTACGAGCCTATTCGAGTGCCCGCGAGCCCTTTCAAATGCTCCCGAACACTAAAGTGCTTACGAGCCTTTTTGAGTGTTCGTGAGCACTCTGCGAGATTACTAAGCACTAACCCCTTCCACAAAGTGTTCGATGCCCTAAGCACTAAACACCGATTTTAAGAAATGCTCTTAAGCATAGTGCTCCCGAGCACAAAAGTGCTTAGAGTACTTAGACAAGCACTAAGCACAGTGCTTAGGAACGACACTGCTGCATAAATTACACTCAAAAATGGATCAGTATATTCGTGATTATAATCATGTACCAATAAATTGCCGAAAACTAAATACTGTTGTAGAATATTATAACAAAACAAGTACAGGAGCATGTCATTTTATGGCCCTGCAACAAAATATACGAAGTATATCCAAAAATTTTTGAAGAATTTAATTCACCAATTGAATGTCTAGTCTTCACAGAGACTTGGAGAGTTGCCGATACAAGTCTATATAAAATATATGGCTTTGATTTAATTTATAATCATGGTAATATTAACCAAAATGATGGTGTGATAGTGTGTCAGAAAGACATTTAATTATATTGCCAATTGTATCAAGATTCACGTCTGTAATGCGATAGAAGTAAAAATGAAGATAAAAAATCGCTGCCAATTATTTGGGGATCAGAACTTCCTCACCGTCGTAAAACTTGACGTGTGGTGGAGTTTATAATCAAAGTAATTTTTGACGTTTCAAAAAAGTCATATATTTTGACGTTTCAAAAAAGTCATATTTTGATGTTTAAAAAAAACTCGTAACTCGGGATTAATCACCATCACCATCGAGGAAACATTTAGCCTCCTCAACAAATAATTGACAATACGATTCCAATCGATGTGAAAAGATAATCAGGTTTAGAGGAGGTCCCATTCGATACTATATAATTTTATTTGTTATATACTTTATTGGTTTGTTTTTTCAGTTTTATATTAAAACTGCAAAAATAATCAAGAATTTTTGTTTAGTTATTGTAAAAATATGATCTTATATCACACACATTGTTTTGAGATTTTGGTAAAAAAAAACATAGTTGAAAAAACGCGCTACATATGCGCCCTCTATGGTCTAACGACACGTGATACATAAATTATTGTTTCTCAGATTAAAAAATGTTCCTTTACCAAATTTGGTGAAGATCAGTCAAGAGGTTTTGGAGTTATTGCAATAAAAAACGAAAAAATAATTTCCACTTTGACACCCTGTATTTTTTTCCACAACAACACTTTACTAAAGCATATTTGGTTATATCCTCATATTTTGGTCCAAAGAATCTACCCTTGAGCTGTGACCCATTATTATTAATGGAGACAACACTTTACAAGTTCTATCTCTAAAATTGATAATAAATTTTATTATGAACAGTATAATATTTAAACCACCTTGTATAGAGCTTAATTTATATCCTAGCTCATATACGCTATGTGCGAGCTATTTCCCATGCAAATAATTTAAAAAACAAGTCATAACATTTCAATGAAAGAAAACTTTTGCTGGGTACAATAGCATGTAACCATTTTTTTGGATTCAAAGAAATAAAACATTGTCAAGAAAATAAATCAAGGCCGTTAATGTGACGGGAAGAGAACATGGCGTCTTAAATAATACTGACAAATGAATCAGTGATGAAGATCCTGAGACGGACAAATAGTCATTGTTATGGATGAATAAAAAGATATTTGAAGAACTTCCGAACTTTGTATACAATGACGTTTCTACAGGTGTGTTCTGGTATGTTGCAACATTCAGCACATTTATTATGCTAGTAAGATAGAAATTGAAGACTGGGTAATTTGTCCATATTTCTTAAAAAATTAAATTTATAAATATAACATTTATACCTGAAAATTATTTATAACATCATATATTTCTCGATTTCATACGTACTCAAATTTTCGAGATAATAAAACGGCCACATGAAATACTGGCAACTTTATTTCATATAATATGTGAAAGCATTTTTTGAATAAGGATTGGTACTAATTCCGATGAAAGATTTATTCCAGTCTAAAACAACATTTAAACAGACTTTCAAGATAAAGGACCATATTAAAACCATTTTGGTTCGTTTACTATAATGTATAATGTAAAGCGGTTACACATTTTTTTTGTAGATATCTCTTCTGATATTTTGTTTTTCCATATTTTCATGGTTTGCTTACTTAGAAGTACAATGATAACGCATCTTTCATTTAGATAATAATTGTTTGTTCTCATATTTGGTTTCCTTTATATGTGATCACAATTCAGGTAATTTGTTAACGTTTATATTTATATTTAGAAGAATATATGAGGAGTCCCCACTCTTCAGTCTTCAGGTTAATGCTCAATATTCCTCTCCATTTTAAAAATTGGATAAGGTCTTTTTCGATTTCGGTATACAGGCAGTTACCTTTTCTTCTAAAATGTTCCAGTTTTGTAATCTAGCACCTAATATCTGTTTTATTCTCTGAGAGATCTAAGTCTCTGATAAGGTTGTTTAATATTATTTTATGTAATTTTGTATTATGATTCTTTTTACATATGAGTCAGCACAAAATTGAAAATCAGTTGAAAGTTCAGTTCTAGCTAATTACGGGTGTCTCTAAAGTCTTAATCAGATTTGAAATGCTGTTGCTTCAGAACTTCTAACCGTATTTGAATAAACCGCATACAGTTCGAAAGAGGAAGTCGCCAAGAGTCGTTTGGCTGTTATAAAATGTTGCTAGAGTGTGCAGAATGACTGGCTTCTGTCAATGTTGTTCAAGATAGCGAGTCAGCAGTAGAAAGCTTCTTGTGTTCTCCGGTTTCCCAAGTGCGTGTGTTATAACTGTGCAAGGTGATTTTCGTAGAAAGTTCGGCACTGCAGCTCCTACTGCCCAGATCATTAGAAGGTGGTATCCACTTTTCAAGATATGGGATGCATATGTGCCGCAAAACGTTCGAGTCGTCCCCGCACATTTGAAGAAAATGTCGAGCGTATTCGACAGTCGTTCACTCGCAGTCCGCAAAAATCGACACAAGTAAATTAAGAGCTTGGCATTCCCCATCAAACAATTTGGAAAGTGTTACGACGACGTTTGACACTAAAACCGTACAAAACTTAATTTCTGCAAGTACTTCATGAAGGGAATAAAGAAAAGCGCAGTTTTACCACTTCATTATAGAGAGGGAAGAGAATGAAGATTTCTCGTTGCGCTTGGTTTTCAATGACGAGGCAACGTTCCATTTGTCTGGAAAACTTAACAAACACAATGTTAGAATTTGGGGCACGCAACAGCCGCACGCTATCATCGAACATGAAAGAGATTCCCCTAAAGTTAATGTGTTTTGTGCGGTTTCTTGCGAAAAAGTGTATGGCCCATTTTTTTCGCAGAGAACACTGTTACCAGAAACTCATACCTTCTGATGTTGAGAGATTGGCTTTTTCCTCAGTGGTAGGAAAATATGGAAGATTTCATTTTGCAGCAAGACGTTGTGCCGCCGCACTGGCGGCACAACGTCTTGTACAACACAATTCCTCAAAGTTGGATAGGGCGAAATGGGCCTCAAGATTCGGCACTTCACCATTGGTCACCTCGTTTCCCCAACCTCACAGTATGCGATTTCTTTTTGTGGTGGTTCATAAAAGATTTGGTATACGTGCCTCTATCGAGCACTTTGGATGAGCTGAAGACACGGATTACAGCAGTATACATGCTACGTAATGCATGGAAAGAATTCGTCTATTGGTTTGATGCATGCTGTGCGGTCGGAGGAGGTTACATTGAATATTTGTGAACTTGTTATTAAGAACTTCATTTAATTTTATTTATTTTGTTTTTTTTAAGAATTTTTTTTATTTTTTTGAGTAAAATAAAGCACTTTCAAATCGAATGGAGACTCTAAAGACACCCGTATATTCATATGGTGTGTCAGAAATAGGAAGGTCTCCTGTATGTAGTACTGGTCGAATAGCAGATGGTGCATTTATGAAACAATTTTTTTATCCATACAAAAACAACAATCTGTTGTATGATCTGAAGACTCTCTTCATACCATAGGAACAGCAAAACGGACTGAGCGCCCTTTTTTAATGTATTCAACCACGTATTACAACAAATGTCCTGAACCGATTTTTTTATCGCTTTACAACTTTGCAGCCGAAATATAAACTTATGCTTTGGCTGTTATTATCCACTTTTTCAAAAATATAGCAAAATGTGTCTGCACACTCACGCAGCATGGTCAATTACTGTAACCTCATGATATTCAACAATAAATAGTGTCAGATACTGGCAGGAACCTAATGCAAACTGAGGGTGGATTGACGGGCGATGATTTCAGGTAGCTGAACTAATAATAATTATTTTCGTAAAACTATCTACACCTAAAAAATGCAACTTCCTATTGCGTAGTCGTAGAAAAGTATAGTATTCTACTCGTGTGTAATGGCTATTACTCAATTAAGAGAATGTTCATCCTCATGAGTAATAGCCATCATTACACGATCGTTAAATAATATACTATTGTTGCATCACAAATATGTAGAAATTCAAAACTTAGGCGTTGTTCTCATGAAAAACAATGACAACGAAATCGTAACCCAACTGAAAAGCGACGTTGCGCCAATATTTAAATCTGTCTGTTTCCACTCAGGGCAACTCGACTCAGTTGAATTGAGTTGCCTTCAGTGGAAACAGATAGTTTTAAATAATAGCACAGAGTCGCTTCAGAGTTGGATAGCGATCCTGTTGTTGTTGCTAGTTACTTTAGGTGAGAACAGCGCCTTAGAGGTATGTTACTTAGTAATAAACAAAAAATAAATATTGTTTCATAAATAAAAATTAAACATTATTCCAACATAAAATGGAGAATACGTAATAATAGAAAATCACAAAAAATTAACTTTATTTCCTTCAAAAAAAGTAAATAATTAGGATCTAGTTGTCAGTACACAATAGTAAACGGGATTTAAACAATTTTGAAATAAAATAAAAACAACAATATGTAATGAAAAAACGTAACAAACAAAAATAAATATGAACTAATTAAATGTCAGCAAAAGTTTCAATAATTTCTGTAGAAACGAGATTTTTCAACAAATTTGAATCAGTAACCAATATTCGTTATAACTAGAGCTGTCCGATGTGCCTGGAGTACAGCCACGGTCTTGCGCTGTCGTCACACGTGCCGATTTAGAAGTGATATACGCTACAGTCTTATTTGAAAGGTGAATTCGTCAGGTTGTACCTATAAATTATACATAATGTCAAACGTGCCGAAGGGTAAAAAACGACCGTACGCGGACACAGTGAATAAATTTATCGGTGAATTTCCGGATTTATTCTATGACGGATGCAAAATAATTTATAAAGTTTGCAATCAAGACTTAATGTGCTGGCACAAAACAGATTGTCGTCGTCATATCAATACCGTGCAACATCAAAATAAAAAAAATGGCATGCCTTTGACAACTCAGTTTATGTTTGATTTATTGTTAATGTTAATAACCTGTAATATTCCGCTACACGTATTGGATAAACAACCATTTCGGGAGTTTTGGAATAAATACAATCCCCAGGTGAACTTACCAAGTCGTACATCGTTATGTAGATATATTCCAGCTGTTCGTGAAGACATTGTAAGTAGGATTAAATGTGGATTAAAAAATACACGGCTCTGGTTATGTATTGACGAGACGACAGATTGTAAAAAAAATTCTATTTTAAATATTATAGTACGTGTACTGGACCCTCTTAAACCAACATTTCCACGGCTTTTTATTATGCTGCATATTTTCAACAAATAAAAGCTGTGATACTACAGTTCAACCCTAACGAGGCTGCAGCTATTAGGGAAAGCCAGACAAGCTTTCAAGGCGTTTCCCTTGAAACAGATTTAAAAACTATTAATAACAATTATAGAGGACTACACGACGCAATAGAAAAATTGCAAAATAGTTCGTTGTCGTTAGTGGAATCGCTGCAAATAGTGGACGACGTAAAAACACAGCTACAGGCTATAAATGACGCAAAAAATAATCGCGTTAGTGAAAAATTCGAGAGTGTATTACAGAAAGATCCTGATTTTAGCAAATTAAGACAAATTTGTGATGGTGCATCTACAACTTCGTTAAGTGAGTTCACAGATTGTTTTACTTATGCCTGTATTACATCCGTAGATGTCGAACGGTCATTTTCAAAATACAAACATATTTTTTCACCAAAGCGAACATCGCTGACAGAGACAGCTGTAGAAACATACCTGATGCTATTATACTATAGATCTTCCCCACTTTGTGATGACGACAACCAAACTACTTCATAAATCTGTTTAAAATGGTGAGTTTTATACAAATTTTTATAAAATGTAACATTATTGTTAAAATTTATTTCCATTTAATATACTTATTCAAGTATTATGATATGATGTAAACATATGAGTCATATGACGGCTCTGGCGGCCAGGTGACCTCGGACAGCTCTAGTTATAACTTAACTACCCAATAATTTTGAGTTGGATAATTCCAACCTCAGTTTTAAATCCTATTTGAGCTATATGATCCGTCCAGTCCACCGTCCCGCTCCTAAATATTTTGCGCCCCAAGCCCGGACTTAACGAGCTTGTAGAATAATGTGCAATTACATATCCCCACGTATTTTCAAAACTAGTTCAAATTAACAATCTTAATGACTGTATTGATATTAGACACGGTAATACAAACTAAAATTTGCTGATTTTGTCACCTGAACATTTTTAATGTTGAGCAGTGTAATAATTATTCATATTTTGTAACATGTTCAGTGTGATTGTATGGTGTTTATAAATGATTGGACATAAAATCTAACTAAATCAATATTTATTATTAACAATTAAAAATTTCTAGCTATAGTAAATAACATAAAACTATTTCAGTTCATGGTACACCTAATGGTATACAAATGAGAGATAAACAATTAGGTGAAACATAGAAAAGGAATCTTGTGTATAATCATATATATGTGTGTTGTAATTTATGCACACCTTGTTCTAATAGAAAAAAATGTGTGTTAATATAATAATTTTAATGATAAATTATTTAAGAAATCTGTTCTTTGTGTTATAAATATTGATTATATTACCTAAATATGCACATTTTAGCAACAATATTAACTTTTCTCGAATTTTAATAATCTTTAAAACAATTTCACTAAATTATATTTCGCATTAAAATAACATAATTTTAAATCACTATCTTAAAGTCATAGATTATCATATACTTATAAACAAGTTAAATTATACTAGAAATAGTTTCAAATTTCGATTCATAGCGTAGCAGAGAACTTTAAGAATTTAATCCTAAAGTTTTGATAAGGAACTAGATTGAATTTCCAAGACATCTAAGGTGTTTTAATATTTAATTGTTCAGTATTTAATTAAATATTTTAATGGGTTTCTTAGGCGGATTATGTTAATGTTTTAAGTTTGATTAGATAAAATAATTTAATAGACGCATAAAAAAAGGATTTTTTTGTGCATTTTAGAAAATGTACTGTTTGTATGGCCCAGAAAAATACAGAAATATTGTACAACATTTTTTTATACAGTGTGCTTCGAAATTGCATATCAAAAAATCGAATGGAAAACTAAATGTGAATTTAATTCCAATGGTGTATTTTCTCATTTTTTTTTATTTGAAAATTGAAAACTAGAGATAAAAATAAGAGATGTGTACCTTTTCTTTATTTTTTCTTTTCATTTAAACTGAAAAAAAAGGTAAAATTTCGTGACGTCATTAAGCACAAATTAAAATAAAGTAGTAGTTATGTTTAGGATATTTCATAAGGTTTGTTCATTAATATTGATTCTAGCAAGTTTCAGTTAAGAAATGAGAGAGATGAAGAGAGATTTAACATAAGTCGAAAAGAGACAAATTTGTCTGAATCTGCTAGAGTCAACACTGCTGAATACACCTACAATCTGCAGTTGTATGTTATGCCAAATTTGATATCAGACCTTAATCGTTTATTTAAAATAAGTAAAGCAAGTACCAATTACAAATTATACCAAGTGTTCGAAATATTCACCATTGATTTCTTAGCACATAAAAAGTCAGTTATGAAATTCGTGCATTACATTTCCAAAAGTGTAATATTTCTTCAAATTTCTGTTATGAGTTGCTCTAATTCATGAATTGTTTCTGGGGGAATTTCGTATACTTGAGATTACAGATATCCTAACAGGATTAAATCCGAGGAGCGAGCAGGCCTTTCCACTAGACCTCTACTACAATTCTATCTTCTCGGAAAATATTCGTTGAGGAAGTTAATACAAATCCATGAAAATGAGGCTCCGTCTTGTTGGAAATAATTTTCTCAATATTATTTCCACCCCCTCTTAAATTTTCTCTCAACAAAATTGAATCAATAACAAGGTAGCCTAATAAGCCAGCCCAAAAATTATCTTTTTGAATATTTCTCACGCAAATTTAAGAAAAATGTGCTTTCGTCACAAAAGCAAGTGTTGTTTACCTCAGCTTGATTTGCTGCATTCTGGGTCGTCCTCAAAAAGTTCATGTATCGGTTCAAGATAATAGGGGTGTAATTTTTTTTTACATTTTATGAATTTTTGAACGAAGCATATCATGTTAATCAGCTAGTTCTGCTGTAGATTTTTGGCGATTGCCTTGAAGATAGACTAAGATATCAATTTGTTTGTCTTGTGAGACTTATAGCCTTCTACTTGATTTGATATTTCTCACATTTCCACTAAGTTCAAATCTTCTTATCTTATAAGTTATTTTGTGTCAGTTGGCTTATCTGAATACCTATCGTTAAATAATCGCTCAGATTCATGGGCATGATTTTACGATTGATAAAATACTTTGACGACAAAACCTCTTTCCTCTACAGTATACATAGCACCAATAAATATGTTTAGAAGAAAAAAGTACAGTGCAAATATAAAATTAAAACTTTAAACATCTCTTTTAGACGCAACTAGATTTACGAATTTGTCTTTAGCAAAAATGCGAAAACCAAATATTTCCTTCACAGTCTAGTCAGTCTAAGTAAATACTAACTTCTCAATGACATTTAAAAGTTGGTCCATTTGCTTGTAATTCAAGCGTACTTCGTTTAACGAAGTACGTTTGAATTACAAGCATATGAACTTTACAAAAAAGCTTACCTATAAGTTAAATAATTTAGAACATGAATAATGGTGTGCCTTTCAGAGGAACACGTTTATATCAATTAACGCAAAATTTAAGAAAATGTCGTCACAAAATAAAAAACTCAAAATATTAATCGATAGTACGTCAAAAGAAAGTGTTCCTCAAAAAAGTTCTCAGCATTATAGAAAATCATTCCTCGCAGTCGTTTGATAAAGAAGAAATTAATCTCCTTAACAAGGGATTAAATTTTGCTTTACCCGCCTTTGAAGGCATATTAGATGAAATGGTTGCAAGTGTTGAAAGTTCAGTTCAATACCTTCCTGACTCCTCTAAAGGATTTGTCAGAGAAATTTGCAGAAATCAAATTTCGACAAATATTATCACTAAAGTAAATAAAAAGTCAAAATCTACAAAAGACAGAAAAATTATCACAGTTGCGTGAAAAAGATTGTTTTTATTTAAAAGCTATGAAGGGCAATAAAGTTGTTATTTTAGATAAAGAGGACTATTATGAAAGGGTAGACAATCTGATTAGTAATGATCCTTATAAAGAACTTTCTAGAAATCCATTACCAAAAACGGTTACTGAAATAAGAAATGTACTTAAATTCTGCAACAATCTTATTACTATAGGGAAGGTACATGTATCTAACCCAAGTGTACCTAGATTGTATTGTTTGCCTAAGATACATCAACCAGGAAAGTCGGTACGTCCTATTGTTTCAGCAATCGGATCGCCGACTTACCACCTATCAAAATGGTTAACAGAACAGTTCGACAATTTACCTATTGCACCATCTAGTTTCTCTGTGATTCCAACGATTTCGTTTATAAAGTGAAAAATATTCAGTTGCAAGGTGAAATTTTGACTTCCTTTGACTTTTGTTCATTGTTTCCAGGTGTTCCGATACCACAGACCTTGGACTACCTTAAGGATCTCCTCGAATTAAACAATCTCAGTCAGGATGTACTAAAAGAATATCTTAAACTCACTAAACTTTGCATGAAACAAAATTGTTTTCGATTCAATGATAATTTCTTCGAACAACATGAAGGAATAGCAATGTGTAACTCTTTATCACCATTCATTGTCTGTCTCTTCATGAACAGACTCGAGTCGGAAGCAAAGGAAAAATTCGAGTATTTCCTCAGGTTTGGCTTGGGTATGTGGATGAAATTTTTGCAGTGTTCTATACAAAAGTCGCTGATATTGATAACTTTGTATCTAAATTAAACAGTCGTTTCGCGTCAGTTAAATTCACAAATGAAACTGAAAACTCTGGACAGCTACCATTTTTAGATGTATTAATAATTATTAGAAATAGTGAAAATAAGTTAGAATTTGACATATACAGAAAAGATACCAGTACTCTATGATATATCGCTAAGGACTCTCACCATTGTGCTCAACACAAAATGGCGAGTTTTAATTTTCTAGTCCATCGTCTATTAAGCTTCCCCCTCAATAAGGAGAGGTTTGAAAAAGAAAAGGCATTGATTGAGGATATAGCTGCGAGTAATGGATATTCTGTAAGTTTAAATGATAAAATAGTTAGGAAACGAAAGTTCAAAAAGTCGTTTCGAAATTCTTCGACCTTTCAGAATGAAAGAGAAAATCCGAAATTTGTATCGATTCCATTCCATCCTCGATTCACCCGTGGTATTGGTAAGATTTTTAAAGCTGTAGGTGTGACAGTGGTTCATTCACCGGGAAACAAACTACAACAACTTTTAGGCAATCCAAAAGACAAAATTGAAACAAACGAAAAGTTGGAGATTTATGAAATTAGCTGTAAGGACTGTAATCACATGTATGTTGGACAGACTAGATGAACAATTCAAACTAGATTCAAAGATCGTATGGCCCATCTCAAATATGGTAGAATAGATAAGTCTAGTGTGGCCCAACATGCGTTTGAGAGCAACCATAAAATAGATATTAGTAATTTATGATTAATTAGGAATGTAACAATTACTAGACAGCTGGATGCATTTGAAAGCTTGGAAATCATGAAGTGTAAAAATAGTATAAATAGTGACAGAGGGTCTATCCCAAATAGCCCGCTTTATTAGTTAGTGGGTCACAGTTCACCGAATCGTGACGGTTCGGTGAACCGTGACATTAGTTTACGTATAAATAGGGTAGATTTTTAGCATGTTTAGTTTAAATTATCTCCAGATGATGCCAACTTGGTTGGCGAAACGCGCATCGAGTGCAGTATATAGTGTTTTGGTGATTCGTGGAAAACTACGTCAGTGTTATCTTCACATCAATGGTTCCAACCCACTCCAGGAGACTGTATATTGTTGTGTAGAATAAGTCATGTATTAAAAACGGCAGTCTCTTCAAACGGTAAAAAATACATTTTCAAACCAAATAACTAGGTAGTAAAAGAAAAATTGGAAAAATGTCAAGGTGTGGATTTAAGTCATATACCTAGTACATATATTATCTCAAATAAAGTATCGTTGAAAAAAAAACAGTATCTCATACATACTGGATAAGTATAAGGAAGACAAAATGGTGGTATACCATATTCTGTTATTTTATTTTACCATTTTGTAACCTGCAATATATTTTTTTATATAGAACAAGTATATCTATATTGATTCTAAATTAATTTTTTTATATGCTGTTAAATGTATACGGAAAAATGGAATGTTGTGTTAAGCGACTGATAATTCACCTAAATTTATCCCACAACCCTTGTACCGATATTTAAATGTGTACACTGTAATATAAATAAATGATGTACACGCAGTAAAACAGCATGAGAGGTGGTTTATATAATTTATGGAATAAATTTTATAATGTTAACCAAAAACTTGAAATGTATCTAGTATGTATTTATAGCGAGAGGTGACATATAAAATCGACGTTTATGACTAGCCATTACACCAGGATTACCAACTGTGTATAGCTATAAGGACAAAGTAAATGCATATTCATGAACGTGTTACGGGGATAATAAAAATATAACATAAAAAAAATATGAAACTATAGGACCACCCGTTGGTACTTAATCGTTCGGGTGGTAAAACGTGTATAAATGATATTTGCTAGATACATGCAAGCATTAACTTTCATTGTTGGATCAAAACTCTGTGTGAGGTATTTTTGCAATTACTAATGTTATTCCATATTATTTTATGATGGCTTAAATTCTAGAAAAAAAATAACGGTCTTTTTATAATGTATCGGATATAGTACCTATTGAATATGTAAACCACTCCGCGCCGTTTATAGCAAAAAACAAATTTTAATTAAAGTAAATTGAAACTGAATAATCTTATTGTCTTAAATATTTATTTATTTTGTCTCAAGTCATAACACACATAGTGTATTTAGATTAAAAATAACACCGGCACACAAAAAAAAAAGTTGTTTGTACATTTGACGCCACCTACCTCCCGACATGTATTTCGACCCGCTGAATCCGAATTTTAAGTCAGTTTGGACCGTACACCCTCAAATATCGAGTAAATTGAAAAACCGTAAAAAATAGCGAAAATTGGGTGTTTCGATAATAAAAAAAATTTTGTGGATCTAAACCAAGCCTAATTTTTATGTATTTCGATCCGCTGAATACGAATCTAAAGTATATTTAAACCATAAGCCGTTTTAAATCTAAGTAAATTGTAAAAAACCCTCGCAAATTGCTAAAAATGGCAAAAAATTGTGATTATGTTGATGAAAAAAATTTTCATTCTGTTTATACATCATTTTTTACAGATTTTACAATTTTTCACATTTTCAGATTCTAAACTTGTATTTTATGCGTAAAAAATACAAGAAACGTATTTAATCGTTTCATAAATTTTTTTCAATTTTTTCAACTGCAATTTTTTGCTATTTTATCGGTTTTTTTGCGATTTTTTGAGATTTTGAGGGATTATTGGGCCAAATATATTTCAGATTCGGATTCAGCAGATCAAATTACATAAAAAATCCTTCGATCCGGGTCTACAAAATTTTTTTCATCAACATAATCCCAATTTTTTTGCCATTTTTAGCAATTTTCGAGGGTTTTTTACAATTTACTTAGATTTAAAACGGCTTATGGTCTAAATATACTTTAGACTCGTATTCAGCGGATTGAAATACATAAAAGTTAGGCTCGGTTTAGATCCACAACATTTTTTTTATTACCGAAACACCCAATTTTCGCTATTTTTTACGGTTTTTCAATTTACTCGATATTTGAGGGTGTACGGTCCAAACTTACTTCAAATTCGGATTCAGCGGGTCGAAATACATGTCGGGAGGTAGGTGGCGTCAAATGTACAAAAACTTTTTGTTTTGTGTGCCGGTGTAATATATCATTGAACGAAAAATGTCCAAGAAAGTTAATTTTTTTTACACATTAATTTCGTCATTCTAAACAACACAAGATAGATTTATTAGAGTTCAAAATAAAACAGAAGGTTTAGTGCCATATCCCAAAAAAAAAACAATTATTCAGCTACGGACACGTGTTTCGGAGTTATTGCCCCTCAGCAGTGTAGCGCAGTTAAGGAATTGGATCTGGGATGGAATAGATCAGGAACAAGAACTAAAATAAGGCTAGAAAGTACAGTACACAGTACTCAATTAGTGCCTTCATGCTCCCATGTGCCACAAATGGGGCCTCGATGAGCATAGTCGACACTGTGTCCATAGCTGCATAATTGTTTTTTTTTTTGGGATATGGCACTAAACCTTCTTTGTTTTGTTTCATTCTAAACAACGTTTCAAAAGTCCCCGGTGCGGTGTCCGTTGTACGCACAATTTTTTTACGGCGTATAAAATGGTTAAAAAAGTGATTTTTCGCGAATATCTCTATTCGTTTTAATGTAAATGTTATTATAACATCGAAGGATTAGAAAATTATTTGCAAAAAGATCCTTATTCGTTTTGTCATACGAGTTATAGTTTAAGAAAAAACTGGATGTAAAAAAATAATGACTCAAGCAAATACTTCGATTTTACTCTATTCTATGCTAATAAGTTTATAAATTAGATGCCAGATTAAAAAGAAAACAAAGAATTTTTAAAGAAAAAGGTTTTATGTGAATTATTAATGAAATCAATCATGATTACTTTATTTAGTGTTAGCAATATGTCAAAATTATGAATATTCAAAGTATAATTATGCGTTATCAAGAACTGATATTTATTTTTCTTGCACTTTATATTTCTCTTATTTTTCTTCTCCTTTTTCTTCCTCCTCATTTTCTTCTTCTGCTTATCTTTAGTCGCTTTCTTTTTATTTCGTATTTGTCTTCTACATATTCTTCTTCTTCTCCTTCTCTTATATTTTCCTCGATATCATCATGAGATTGCCAAATGAGAGTGACAAATGCCATAAACAGTAGAGCAATAAAGGCTCAGTTTTCGGCAGCCACACAATTGCCCGTAACCTTTTGCGTAATTGTAAAAAATTATGTATAAAAGACAGTCCAGGGCAGGAGATGCTGATGTTTTTTTGGCTCCAAAAAAATATTTTTTAATACCCATCCTCAATTCTGGGGGTTTATCTCATTATCCAACCACTTTTGCACCTGATAATGTACTCGGAAACCGTACTCTTCAGCAGCTTTATGTAGGTTTAAATGAATGTAACTTGACATATTTATTTTTACGCACTAACTTACAGAAATACAAGTAACGATAGTTATTCAAGGATTTTCTTTTATTGGAACACCATACATGGCCAAGAAAAATCGCATTGCATTGGAAGAAATTGATTCTCCATAAGCAGCATCACTTCGATTGAAAACTTGAACTGCATCTTTCAAATTCGATCGTTTATCTAATAATTTCAGAGCTGCTGTTTTACCACTATAAAAAAAGAGCAGAAATTGTATCACATCTGAAGAATGCATGTAGAAATAAGATATAATCCTTGGTGCCTGCATTTTTGTTAAAATTTCGAGAAGAGATAATGTTTGTTCTACTTTTCCTTTGCTTGGTTTTATAAACAATATTTCTTCATCCATAGGCGACAACACGAATTGTCCATTTTCAATGCGACTTTATTTTCTAACACTGCAAAATACATCTACAAATGCCGAAAAACTAATCAAAACTGTATGGTTTGCCAGCAAGAATGCGGTGAGCATGTTATACACCTATGGCGTAGTATACTCCAAAATAAAAGAAGGGATACGCAGCTGCTTATTTCAATTAGGGAACTTATTAATTGCTAATTTGTCAGAAAAACGTTTTCATCAAACTTTGTTCACCAGAGATACGGAGTTATATTGTTCCTTAGCTTCTGTATCCATTTGGAATCTAAGCATCTAGCCATAGAAACATTACGAAACATTGGTGATAAGTTGTTACATCACAACACATTTATCAAATAGAATATTCCAATGTTTGGAAAGACATGGGTCAACACCTTTATCCATCCAAGTTTTAAAACGTGCTCACTTAAATTTATTTTCAAAATATAATTTTGTATCAAGTTCTCTCTAAAACTATGACTCGTATGACAAAATGAGTAAGGACCTTTTTTTTTGTAGATAATTTTCAAATCGTTCGATCTTTTAATAACATTCATACTAGTAAAATTAAAAGAAACGGAGATATTCGCGAAAATAACCCTCTTACGTACCATAAAAAAATTGTTGTGTAAAAGAAACATCAACTTTCCTGGACGTTTTTCTTTAACGAATACTAAAAGCATTGGACTAACAAAATACAGAGTAATTGTTTCAAGACATCTCAAGCCATTTACTTGAAATTGGAAAAATATAAATTAGATCAAGACTACATCATTCATTAACGTAAATTTAAGACAATATTTTAAAAAAACATAGTTGCGTAGCCTGGAAAATCCTTACTCTAAATTTTTGACTTTTTTATATTAAACTTCGACTAGTTATTTACGTTGTATATCTTAGACATTGATGCTTAGTTGAACGGGTGATTTGGATGTGTACGCGTTGCGTGTATGTATTAAATATAACGATGTCCTGTTCACAAAGAACTTGAGGCTTGTTTGTTTTTTGTTTGTTTTCTTTTAACCGCCTCTCAAGTCACCAAAGTAACTCCCAGAAAATCCTAGGATTTTGTGTTGAGTAAAGAGAGACGAGGCCCTGCAGTTTATTGTGGAGTCCGAACCACATCTAGGGCATCGACAGTTCACTACTATCTTAATCCGAAGCAAATTACAAATAAAATTTGTTGCTCCGGAATGGATTCGAACCATCGATATTCGGTACCGAGTCAATAGCTACAACCGCTTTAAGCGCTTTACCCAGTCGGCTACCATGCCCACTTGATACAATGTATTATTCAGAATTACAGAAGTTTGTCATCGCAATAGCATACATGATCACGTCACAACTAGTACTCGTTCTGCATTCGTGGCTGTTTAATTTGAGCTGTTTGGTCTGTAGATATGTTCATACAAGAAAAATGAATGTTCCACATCTTCCGAGATTAATGGTGTCAATCTTAAACGGATCACATGGGCAGGCATTGAGAAACCGTGCAAATAATTTTCACGAATTTTGCACATTGTTTTGTATTCTAAGTTCCTGTGTAGATCATTTTATAGTTTATTGTGCTGCAATTTTGCTGCCTGATAGAGATAAATCCTTTTGAACACTAAAAATTCTTAGTATAACATGTTTCATCCACTGTCACCTACAAGAATTTGTTTTGTACGTTCTCTATAATATTCCTCAAAATATTTTATACACACTTGGCATATATGTTTTACGCAATGTATGGCTACTAGGTAAAGGAAAATCTGATACGTATTTTGCAAAGAAACCCCTATACTCAGCATTATCGACTACGTTCCAAAACATACTACATACACAGAACATGACACAAATCATAAAAAAATTCTTTTTTTGTAACTGTACCGGCAATATTTTGTCGATGGATAGCCGAATTTAAATGTCTTTCACAATCACGGCGTGTATGAAATACATAACGTCAATTGCATGGAGTACATACAATATGTGAACCATATGTTGTAAAGTTTTCAATCATTTTTTGTAGTTTATGCACAAACGTTTTATGCGAGAACCAAACCAAACACCAGCACGAAAATAACCGTACGCTTTCATGTTGCTAGGATAAC
The DNA here is from genome assembly GCA_029963845.1 of Rhamnusium bicolor. NCBI lineage: Eukaryota > Metazoa > Arthropoda > Insecta > Coleoptera > Cerambycidae > Rhamnusium > Rhamnusium bicolor. The sequence continues at coordinate 856,995 of JANEYF010004058.1, read as the reverse complement.
TGAACTGGGGAAAAAATAGGATACAAATTTGACAAAATATGTAACATTATGAAATTAATAAATGGTCCAAATTTTAATTTTGCAACTGAAGATGTTTCGAATTTATTGGTAAATAACTATGTCGCACTTACCCATTTTAAGGGTTTATAGCTCCCTTATGAACTGATTTGAGGCAAATGTTTATATATAAAACTCAACTTATTTTTTCTAATACTATCACCCCCTTGAAGGATGATATCTATACATACATACAGAGCATTTCTAAAATAGGATTCCAAACTTCTACAACATGTAGTACTCATCAAAATAAGTCAAAAAGTTTGGAACCTATTTTAGAAAGACCCTGTATATTATAGTTGCAGTTAAAGATCCCACCATTCTTGACTACTGTAAAAATTTCAAGAATTGCTAGCACTAAAATTATGGGGAAAGGGTAAGACAGCTTTGTATCTATCAATATCGCATCTGCGTAAGACTGATAGTTAAGTAGCAAAGAACTGAACTCAAGATTTAGGTTATTCATGAAATTTCATTATTACAAATTTACGTATGCTATAGATACATTATTGCAATGTAACTGGTCTGTTCTACATTTCTGTATTTTTTTATGAAAATAAAACCATCTGTATCTGTCATGTATGATATATTCAGCACATTAGCCCGATTTAAATTTTTGAAATTAACCAGTATCATAAATTTAGAACTTGTTATTATTTATTACACTATGCGCTGTACACAATTTGTTTTTAGTTCATGTTAGGACAGCTGAAGGTGTCATAGATATGAAACATTGAGTTAGGTGGTCAAGCACACTAGGATCTTGTGTTTTAAGTCAATCTTTCTCATTTATATTGGTAGTCAGGTAGTTATGACTAAAGTATCTGACCCACTGGGGTACCATCATGTTAAAAATTTTTTAAAAATCATGTAACTGTTTGTACTAAATTTGTCACATTTTTTTCCACAAGTGCATAATCAAAATTATTTATTATTATGTGAATTCAGTTAGATGAAAATCTAATTTTAATCGTATAATAATAATAACACTTTATAAATTATTTCTCTTACAGTTTTTATTTTTGGACTAATAATTAAACTAATTTTTACATTATTGAAATAATTTGCTTGAAAAAAATAATACTAAATCTAAAGACAAAAGTGTTTACTAACACATTTTGCCAAGTATATTTTATTTAGGCATTATGTTAGGATACATATTTCTTTATCTTCGCGTGCTCGTGTGTAATATACAAAGGCAATAATATTAATGTATCATATCTATGTTAACAAACATGTTTGGTTTTTCGCAAAGATATGATGTAATCCATCTTTATGTTTTTCTTTAATTGGGAATGATCTAAGGTAAACGGTGTCCCATTTTAAACTTGGGAATTTGTTTTTTAAATAAAATTTTAATTTTTTAAAAATTGTCAGTTTAATCATTTCAGCGTAAAGTTTTTTCATGGGAATTACGTTTGAAATATAAAATCTGTTAAATGTCTCTTCGGCTGCTATGCCCACCCTTTCGGTCAAATTTTTAATCACATTTACGTACAATTACGGCCCAATTTCATCAAAAACTTGATAAAATGTTATCCTTGACCTTGGCGATCTACTGCAGATTGTTTGCGTAAACTTTGGCCTTCTAAAACTCCGAAGGGAAAAATCTAATGGCGTTAGATCACACGATGTTGTCGGCCAATTGATGTCATCATGTTGATAAATGACACGGTCAGGAAAATATTTCTGCAAGAACGCAATTGTACTCTTGCCGTGTGACCCGCTGCTGAAAAAATATATCCTCGAGATCGATATCCTCCAATTGGGGTAACAAATAGTTTGTCAGCATGTTGAGATAGCGTTCACCATTCACAGTAACCGTTTCACCATCATCGTTTAAAAAAAAAAAAACGGCCCAATGACACCGTCAGCCCAAAAACCACACCATGTAACGCGAGTGTATAGTTGTTCAGTTACTCGAGGATTTTCATATCCCCATGCCACAATTTTGCATATTAACATATCCGTTAAAGTGGAAATGGGTTTCCTCGATGAAGATGATTTTGTTATAAAATCAGCATCACCTGGAATATACTCTTTGATCCAATCGGCAAACATACGACGGTGTCTCTAGTCTGCAGGCTTCACTTCATAAGTCAACTGAACTGAATGCATACAGACCATTTGTTAAAATTCGTTTCATGGGGCCTCTGAAAATGCTCAATTGCTGCAAACAGTGACGAATTTAGAGTCTTAAATTCTCACTGATATTTTTACTCACTCTAGCAATATTTTCATTTAAATGAACATTACGAGCACGTATCAAGGCATCAAGAAGTGCATTTGATGCCATGACACATGATTATAAATGCGTTTTCACGATTTTTATACGTTGTGAAGTGTTGAATGTTTAAGTTGCATGGTCTCTTGAAGGCCGATATCAAATACAAACATTCCAGGTTAGACAGTTCGAGAATGGCGCAAAACCAAATCCCCAAGTTTAAATTTGTTTTTATCTCTAGATTCAATACCATAGTTATGCTCTCTGTTTCCGTTTTTGTTGATATATTAAGAGATTTTTGCAGTACTTTTTTGTCGAAAATTTGCTTATACGAATAAAGTACTTTCACAAACACCAAAGTACTCTATACTATAATCAACGCGTGTTTCGTCAATCAAATTGGTATTATCGGGAGACGATTAAAAGTAATAATCATCCCCAGTTTCTCACTTCAGGATTAGATTTGATGGGTATTACTAGCTATAAAAGAGAATTGTAAGATAATAATACAACTTTTTTTAAATTACTTTTAATTTCTTTTAATAATTATATCACGTTGGATTTAAATTTGTTTTAATAACCTCTTCCATAGCTTATAATTAATAATTGTAGACCGTATACCGCAGTATACTGTACTGCATATTACAATTTAGTAGTTTACAGTTGTCAACAGACCCTTGTTTAAAACATTGCTCAATCATTTCAATGTATACTTGTACTCGTATACAAGCGTTATTTGTCTATGCATATTTTATCTGTTCATTATTCCATAAAATCGACGTATATAAATTGTTCTACTTTCTAATGATGGAGCACTATTTTTATACGAACAAAAAGTATTTAGTTTTCTGTACGTACATTTTAAAAAAAAGATGTTGAATAAATTATTATTTTTTTATTATTTTTAGTGTTTTGATAACTGTTATTTTTATTTATTGACCAGACGATCCAAGTAACAATTTGAAATACATTTTAGATTTATTTAAATTTTATCAGTGCGTTATAGTAGCCAACTCATAAAATAATGATTTATGCCAGATTTATTATATGCCAAGTGCACCTAAAGATAGTTTTGTCTTAAAGAAAGTTTTAAAAAGTCTTCAAGAAGTGATATTAAAACTAAATTATCTTTTAGCCTTTATTGACTTATGACTAACTTATTCAATAAAACTTTATAACTGTTCAAGTCCAAGTAAGGAGTATTGAGATGATTTAAGACGTGTTGTGGTTTTATAATTGTTTAATGAAATTATCTTGCGGTAGTTGGTTAGTGCCCGGTTATAAATCTAAAATGCTTTGAGATCACCAAGTTTCAGGTCGGACTTTCATAAGGCCAACTACTTATTAAAGTTTTAATGAAGCAAACAAAAATCTGTAATAAATCAATCTTAAGCATAATAACGAAATTGCAAGCCATTTCATTCCAGTTTGTTGTTTTCCGCGAAAAATTGTTTCTCCCAATCTAGTCCAGATGGCGCCACTGATTTCTACTGGAATAATTGGTTTAGTAGATTTGTGCACTTATAAAAAATGACTAAATATCTATTTGTCTTTATTGCTCATACTGTACTCTGAAATGTTTGTCTTTTTCCAAACTATAATCGGGTTTAGGTTGCAGAACACTACGGTGCTACTTCCTTCTTACTAGTGTAGCGTTCTGAAGACAACATCTCTAGTTTAGCGATCTGGTAAAATTTATATGTTTTCTGGTATTATCGTGTAATTTTATGATCATCATCATTATTTAAAAAGTTGCTATATTGATTTATCGTACCTTTGAGGTAATTTTCATAATAATATTGTACCGTATTTATCTTAATTTACGCCTTGGGTGAATTTGCTTTTCGCTGATCAGTTCACCTTGGTTGTTCTTTGGAACAGCCATCGTTAATATTGATTAGTATCGGTTTATCGTACCTTGTTGGCAATTTATCTAATATCCCCCTGATATTGTAATAATTTCATGTGATAATTTAAACTAACTTTCGGTTATTGTAAATTTTAGAATTTTCCGGCAACGGATGTCGCCATTTTTGTATCGTAGATATTGTTTTCTGTCTTTGTTTGTTGATGTTTTAGGTCAATTGGTTACGTTGGTAGCTCTGTGAAAAGTGGTGACTACTGACATTTGGAGATTGGTAATCCTTTTTGGGATAAACCTATTTGTTTATAACCTTTGTGAGAATTACCAGTGGCGCCATCTGAACTAGACTGGCAGAAACAATTTTTCACGGAAAACAACAAACTGGAATAAAATGGTTTTCAATTTCGTTACAGCATAATAGAGTTTAGTTCTCTTTTTTCCAGAATACAATGTTTTAAAATATCAGTATAGTATATATAGTATAGTATAGTTGTAAGATTTCAAATTTCGTCTTAAAGAGTCAAAGCCATAAATAATGTTATTCGGTTCAATTCTCAGCCGTACTCAAACAGTATGATACAACTTTCGAAATTCCACGCAAGTCAGGTGTTCGTTGTTGTACAGCTCGAACAAGAAACAAGGGTCCACCATTTCCTTTTTCACGGATGAAATAATTCCCCACCTTTCGTAAAAATTGACGTTCATCTCGAGTCGTGTCCCGAGTTAAATGTTCTTCTTTCTATTGATTCAAAATGTTGTAATATGAATATTTTTGAATAAACAAAATTACAGTTTTAGCATACGTGTTACCACTTCGGCTATTCTAAGTAAAACGTAAAATGCAGAATTTCTTTGTTTTTTATAGCGTCGGTCGCGAAAAACTGAATTTTTAGGTTATGTTATCCAGGCACCATAAATTCTATAGATTTTAAAGTGGTTGTGTTATGCGCTCAAAGGGTTTAAAACGGGTTATAAGATAAGCCTACAAGTTTCAAGCAATGATAGGGCCAATGAATCTTAAACTATACTTCTACAAGGACAAATCGACATACTTAAAGAGCAATTGGTAATTTAATAGGCATTTTAAGACAAAACATGTTTGAAGTAGAATTGTTCCATATTTCTAACTGCATGAGTAGTATAACGGTCAGCCATATTAGGAATGTATTATATTATGGGCGGAAGCTACCGATTTATTTTTTTTTAAGTCACCGAGGAAAAAAATTACCCATATATTTTTTTAAAATTTGTATTTTTAGGGAACGTACGAATTTTTAAAAACTATCTAACCCATATGTTTGCGTCGTTGAAAATTTTAACCCACTATGAGGAGTCCCAATATTATAATTAGTCGATCTATAAGGTGAATCGTTCTCAGTTGTCGCCATATGATCATTTTATAACAATGCATGATACAATATCGTACGTGGATCTAGTGAGTGTAGCCCTAGATTTGTTTGCATTTATTTTTCCTTCATTAAATACAAAACGTCCGCTTAAAGCATTTGTGTGTGCCTTTTAAGTTTTAATATAGTACTTATCCTAAATCAAGTATGGTTTTATAATACTCTTCAGATACTCTATGAGTAAAGATATGGACAATTCATTAAAACTTGAAAGTTTTAATGGTAGTTTTATGGAGTTCTTTCAGACTATTTAAGTTTATAAGAAGCAGTCTTAGAAATAAGGACCAATTAAAGATTAAAATTGTTTCTTGGGGAGCTTATGAAAAAATTCAATTATCATCTGCCAACTATATTACGAAACCTCCTAGTAGTAAGTGCAGTAGGGTGGCCACTAGACCGTCTTGCGGGGCGGGAATATATCTGGAAGGCAAATAAGTACAGAAGAGTTTTGCTCTAGGCTCGTAGAACACGGTCTTCCAGGCAGGGGTTTACGCCATCCTAGCGGTGGCAGGTAGGGCTGAGGTTAGGAATGGGGCAGAATAGATAATATACATCTGCTCCGACAGCCAGGCTGCTCTAAAGGCGGTGTGCTCCCCCAGGACGAGATCAGCTCTCGTCCAGGAGTGTGGGGATGCCCTAGAAGATCTGGCTAGGCATAAAGAAGTGAGACTAGTATGGGTCCCGGGACATATAGGAGTTCCAGGCAACGAGAAGGCCGATGAATTGGCTAGACTCGGAGCCGAGGAACCCTGTCACGGGCCTGAGCCTATGTTAGGTAATTCAAGAAGGCAGGTCACAACGGCCCTCAATGAGTGGGCCCACGAGACACTGAGGACGCACTGGAGGGCCAACAGGGTCTGCAGGCAAACCCGAGATTTTGTGACGGGGCCGAACAAATCGAGATCGGCCTGGTTGCTGGGACGGAGTCGGAAAACTCTGAATCTCTTAATCGGTGTTCTGACAGGCCACTGCAGACTTAGGAGGCATCTATCATTGATAGGTACTGAAGAAGACCCTACATATCCAACATGCAGGAGTGATGAAGAGACATCTTACCACTTCCTGGGACAATGTGAAACGTTTGGGCGCCTGAGACACAGTATCTTAGGTGCTGAGGTGCTTCTAAGGGAGGAGATGAGCTCCCTCGCAATGAGTGACATCCTGACCTTCATCAGAAGGTCGAAAAGATTCGATGAGGGAGCAAGAGAAGCACATAGCTGAGGGGATAGCTGGGGGTTTGTAAAAGGGGCCCGTCTGTGGCCTACTTGCCAGGCGTCAGCCTCCCCCACCATTACCATTACCATTACCAAGTGCAGTAGATCATTTAAAAATGTTTAAATAAAGACCGTACCTTGCAGCATACCGAAAAGATCAATATCACCAACGTTAAAATGTTGCTTTTGATTTTTCTGATAGTTTTAAGCAAATTATATCAGCGCAGAAGCTTTTAAGGACCTGTTGATGGTCGATCGTATTGAAATCTTATCTTTAACAAACAAAATGCTCAATTTTGATTGTTTTTTTTTATTTCATGAAGGTCAGACTTGTAGCACAGAATGTGTGCCGTGAGTATAAGAGTATGGAAGGAGGTACTCATTGACCTTAGAGGCAGGAGGGAAATAGGATTCAGGGAAAACATGATTCCGCTATGAATTTCATAATTTTCATGTTTATGTTAGAAAAGATGCCTGTTTAAGTAACATAACTCCGTAACTATAGTTATAAATCTATGAAGTGATGAGGCTTCAGGGCAAAGAGGTGAGTCTCTACGATCTCTCTATCTAGTAGCACTGGTATAAGCGGTTCGTAATAATCTCAGCCACGCAACTTCTGCTGGGGACATCAAATATCATTATTTTCGTCACCTACAAATAACATTTTTAGTAAATATGAATTGTTGACATAAAAATTTTCAAAAAGGCCTAAGTCAGAGAATGTAAAAGCGCAAAGCTCTGCAGCAAGTTTATAATTTTTTTTATTGTTCTGTTATAATAAACGAAAAAAATCTATAAATGTTGTTTTGTAATTTGGTGCTGACTGTTCCTCTTTATTCAATTTTCATTCTTTTTTGTATTTTTTTTTTTGATAGTGTGGTTAAAACAATTTCATAGGAAGGAAGCCAGGCCCATTCGATATTTTAACTCTACGGTCCTATTACGTATAGGGACCATTAGAAGAATATCTCTACAAAACGCCATGCTTCTAATAATTAGTTGCATCTCGTACTTCATTATTTACTGCATTATAATATGACATATTTTATTTAGTTATATTTTCCTCCATTAAATATGCTACTTAAGTAATTCAGCCTGTGAAACATTTTCCCATTTCCTTGCTAAAGTTGATAAAATACTTAAAATCAATATAGTAATAAATTCCACGTAGGTCGCTTGGATTTTAGTTTATACCTGGCAAGGTAAGTAATTTATTTCTAATCCACACCTACGCTTTAACTTGAATCACGTAAAACAGTTCGAAAATTACAATTTATACTTCATTTAATAATACATTTTAAATTTAAGGTGAAATTTATTATATCATTATTTTTTATGTACTTAAAAAAAGTGTGATTAGTAAACAAGTATTTAAAGGAGCCTCAAAATGCTGTTGACAATCCTACTTGTCCTTGGTATCGCTGTAAAAGGAATTTGGAACAAACGGAAAAAGAAAAATTGTGTATTGTATTTCATAAATTGTAGCGTATATCCAAAATTTTATAAATATGATTCATTTTGGAGAAATGACATTTTCTCTCAAATATTGCAAAAATTGTATACAAGACGTTGCCTAAGTAATGTCAAAAATTTGAGGATATAATTCCTCAGGAAATTTTATCAAGAAAAGTTCGTATGAATATATGGTCTGAAAAGGCTTTTTTGTTGTTGTTTTTTTACTGTAATGTATTTAAACCCGCGTTAACTTCCTTCTCTATTCTTATATATTCTCCTGGATCTGGAATTCCATGCAGGTTGCTATAATTGCCCGCATGTGCAATGCTTGGTCGACGCTCTCATACAGAGCCATCCAAATGGGAGTCACAAAGGTGTGACTGGCACCCTGTCAGTGGTTTTCCTTTAGTGCCTTTTTTGAGTTTTGTCCACCAATTTAACTCAGCTACACCGTGCTGATGAAGACCAATTAGTCAGAAACACGTGTCCACGGTTTGCATCTTTCTGCCATTTGCAATTCTTGCATTTTTCATCTTGCATTTTTTATGCCGTCGCGGGTATAGAAGACTACTGTGAGATGGGATATAATAGGAAGAAAAGGATCATGGGTAATTCTCTCACAAAAAGATGATTCCGCCGACACGTGTTTCTGAGTCACTACTCGTAATCATGACGGCTATAAGTTGTAAGGATAGTCACAACTTAGGATCAACAACACAAAGGAAACCACTGACAGGAAGCCAGTCGCTCATTTGTGGCTGCAATTGAGAAACCCCCGTGTTTACAGGGCAACAGACAATATTGCCACGGAGGCAACTATAGCTACCTGCGTGGTATTCTCTACCCAAAGTTTAAAGTAACAAAGTATAGAAGGTTACTGCGGGATGAGATAAAATAGGAAGAAAAGGATCATGGATGAATCCGCCGTCATTATTACGAGTAGTGACTCAGAAACACGTATCGGCGGATTCATCCTTTTTTGCGGGCATTACACATGATCCATTTCTTCCTATTATGTATCATCCTGCAGTGACCTTTTATACTTTATTAATTTAAACCTTGGGTAGGGAATAACACACAGATAGCTATAGTTGCCTCTGTGGCAATATTGTCTGTTGCCCTGTAAACACGGGGTCTCTCAATTGCAGCCACACATGAGCGACTGGCTCCCTGTCAGTGGTTTTCTTTGTATTGTTGAACCTCAGTTCAGTTGTGCCTATCCTTACAACTTATAGCCGTCATGATTACGAGTAGTGACTCAGAAACACGTGTTAAAGTTTCCTTATACAAACATCGAAATTTGCGCACCCTGTACCTTGGTTTGGGATAAATATTCCTGTAATATAAAACTTATTCTTGAATGATAAGAAATTGATGTTATTGACACTATAAACCTTCAAAAGGAGACATCAAAATTCCATCAACAAAGTAATTTATTATATTATAGAGTTGTCTAAAACAGATTCACATTGATAGAGATCAATTTCCTATTTTCTATTGTCGATCATTCCCTTTTATTAGTAGTGGAATTGTGCATTAACTCGTTCGTGACTGGGCAGTATTAAAAATCTACCTAATCATGTGTGACACTGAAAAAGTTCTTTAAATTTCTGAAACACACATTAATCGGATTTCGTATCGATACACGCGAGGAAAATTTGATAACTGATATTCTGGCTATTTTTAAATTCCTTATTCAGACGCAATCGATAATCCTTTCAGTTATCCAGAAATAGGTCTGCCACGATCCTACAATGAACATTTATTAACTACTATATTTCATAATGAAACTTGTTACAGGGTCATTATATAATAATCACTTCGTTTTAAGGTGTTATATTACACGAATTTAGGTAGTCAATTAAACGCCTATAAGGAACTTGGCCTAATACCTCTTTATTGTTTATATTGATGTCTGCAGTTGAGTATTTGTTAACACCAATTACTGTTTGATGCGTGCAAATATAAGTTATGTTATAATTGAAAATATTAATAATTAATTATTCTATAGATCTATTGCATTACTTATGTAAAAAAATACTTAAATGAATATTACCCGTGAACGCCGCAGGTAAATTTCAAGACTTTCCATGTTACAATCAACTTGCAATGATTGTTCCAGTTCAAGACGGGAGAGAGAAATTATGATAAAAATGCTAATTTCTAAATGAAACACAATTTTATTATAATCGTTAAGGGTATTACCCAAGTGGCACAAGAAGTTGTAAAAAAGCTGCGATATTGCAACAGCAAGTACTGGCAGTTATTTAGCTGTAACAGGTATTTACATAGCTGTAATAGGTACTGCGGCAACCTATCACCGTTGCAATAACGCTGTGATAGCCAAAGTCGTACATCATTTACTTGCTTTAAAAATGTTGTTACAGCCTTCTAGCTACAGCCATTTGGCAGGCGATAGAACCATTCTACAGAGATTTAGCTATATATTTTGGACACTTGAAATTAGGTAGTCAATTAATATATATGTATATATGTATATATATATATATATATATATATATATATATATATATATATATATATATATATATATATATATATATATATATATATATATATATATAGTTCATTGTTCAAACTTAGTTGTAAACACAAAAACATCATCGATTAGTGTAAAACAGTAAAAAGTGATGTGCTTGCTATACGCACAAATTATTAATTAAGTAGCATTATTGTTAAACTATCTATAAACTATTGTTAAACACATCGGATTATTTTTTCGTTTAAGTCCTTACATTGAAAAAAGGTGGAAAACAGCCACCGAAACGTTTGTGAAATGTGTTTATGAATAAATAAACAATTTAGATTTTTTTTCAAATCTAATTATTGTATGTATATGTTAAACTTAAAAATATGGTGGCGCCCAATAACAACTAATTATGTTGAACTGATATTTCGTATGATTTTAATTGGCAATTGCTATACAGATTTTTGTTGTTCATTTAGTCTTAAGTTTATTAGATTTGTCTAGTTAACTGCTCTGCTTCCCACGCCCAGAGAAAAAAAGTCATACATATTGCTATTTTGAGTAAATATATTTTGCTATTAGTTTTTTGTTTTATTCACTAAAATTTGATTTAATATTTTAATGATAGGTTGAGCCCCGTTATAACATGTAAGTTATTTTATTTGTTTATCATCTGGGACACCCTAAATCCGTTATTATTAGGAACATACATGTGACGTTACTGAAAGTGGCTGCAGTTGGGCAACTCTAGCTATCACGAAAAAAAAAAACAGATTTACATAGTGTTTATGTTGACCATGATGAAATATCCTTAACAGGGAATCATTTGTGAGCACGGATATATACACGATTAAACGTGTTTTTTAATTATCGATTTTACTGTTATTATTTATTACATGTGCATCAACATTGTTAGTTTCATTTTGAGAAAACCTCTACAATGTTTGTAGTTGGACATATATTAAAGATTTATCGAACTGCGCTGCATTTCATACGCTTATTTTCCTGTCTCACGAATTTGAAATGTAAAACTAGCCACAGTGTACAAATAAGTTAATATTTATGACATTCGATTTAAATGAAAAATGATAAAGCTTTTAAAAAGTGTTTACGTGTTTCGAAAGATATAAAACACATAAATATTTATTAAAAAATGGTAGCTGTATCCGCTTGACCCAGGAAATGGGCAAATAAAACTCAGTATCTCAGTTCTCTGCCTAGTGATTCGGTTATTCGTTTAGGTGGTAAGTGGCTGACTACAGAGTGGTAGGAAAAAACAGTTGCTTTAAACTTTTATGACCTTTGGATTGCAATTGATTACAAAAAGGAAAGAGCCCTATATATATAATTCACGATAAGATTCTGTATGGACCCATGTAAAAACTTTTACTACTGATGATAGGAAAAGATGGTAGCACAAATTTAATTCCAGCAAATAAAGTAAAACCAGAAAAGTAAATAAGAATTTAGTTGGCTTCAGTCACTAACTTTATATCAGTGGTGGTTAATGACTTTTTAGAAGGGGACAAATTGAAATAATTGACAAATTAACCTTACTTAAAATCAATAGATTAGTAGTCTATTTTGTGAAATGAATTAATATGGGATTTAAAAGAATTGACCTCCCCCTCCCCGAGTCTTACTAATAACATCGTAAAAACAGCGGGGTGAAAAATATTGAAGTGTTCAATCCGTTGACACTTGATATTTCCTAAATAAAAAATAGTGACATGTTAAATAGTTTTCTTTATTTAGCATAATAAATAAAGTGATGTCAACATTTTATAAATTTATTGTCACCGTAGCCATCTGTACCATAATCATTTTTATCGATATACCTTTATACAGAGCTGTCCCATTGCGAATCGATACACAAGCGTAGACTCGGCGCAAGTCACGATCACGGATCGATACAAAGCAAGTAAAGGCCGATTAACACTAGACAATCACAGTCACAGTCCAGCCATGAATCATGTCGCTCTTACCTAAAACCACGTTTCCGTTCAGATTACACGTGACAGTAAGGGCCGGTAAGTCCAGCAATAGAAAATTCTGGTCCATGACTGGACAGCGACGTACGTCTAGTGAGAATCGGCCTTAACTTGTTGCCTATAAGTAGGGCTGTCAAAAATGTTCCGTGGGACAGTGGCGTACGCGAAATTAACTAATACGAGAAACAATAAACTGTTACAATTTATAACAATGTATGTAAAACTTACCCTCTTAACTAGCTTGATGAACTAGCTTGCTTATCACAAACTGGAGAAGATGTGAAGCCGTTTTGCAGCATCAGGTATATTTATATGGTTGTCTCCATGAGAGATGTTCGCTTTGGTGAAAATATATTCTTATATTTTGAAAACGACCGTTCGACATCTACTGATGTAATACACTCATACGTAAAATAGTTTTTGAACGCACTTAACGGAACTGGGGCTGCACCATCACATATTTGTCATAATTTGGTAAAACCGGTGTCTTTATTTAACACACCTGCGAACTTTTCTTTAACGCGCTCATTTGTTGCGTCACCTATATCGTGTAGCAGTAAATTCACTTCGTCCACTATTTGCAGTGACTCCGCTAACGACAACGCACTGTTTTCTAATGTTTTTATGCTTTCATGTGATGGTTTATAGTTCTTCGAAATATTTTTTTACAGCTGTTTCAACGGAAATATCTTCGAATTTTTTCTGGCTTTCCTTAATAGCTGCAGCCTCATCTGGATTGAATTGTAGTATCACAGCTTTTATTTGTTGGAAATATTCAGCATAATAAAAAGCTGGCTGCAACCATGTTCTCCAACGTGTAAGAATGGGCTGTGGTGGTTCAGGAATACCAGGACACTTTTTTGTACTTGTTATTAATTCATCCACCTCTGGAAAACCTTTTCGAATAGTTTCTGCCTCAAGATGTAAAGCATGCACTTTACACGTAACATGTATAAACGTACAACCTTGTTCTTGCAAAGAACGGCCTACCGAACACATTGTCACGGCGCCATCAGTCACAAATATCAACACTTGACTTTTTGACAGTTAAAATTTTTTAACGTCTCCAGCACCACCCTGGTAATTGTTTCGCTAGTACACTGACTTAGTCTTTTGCTAGCTAGTAACAGTGGAACTGTCGGTTTAAGAGGGTCCAGTACTCGTGCTATAACATTTAAAATAGAATTTCTTTTACAATCCGTTGTCTCATCAACAGATAATCACAGCCGTGTATTTTTTAATTCACATTTCATCTTATTTACCATGTCTACGTGTACAGTTGGTAAATTGTTACGTAACGTTGTGCACTTGATAACTTCAGCTGGGCATTGTATTTATTCCAGAACTCTCGAAATGGTTGTCTATCGAGTATGTGCAGCGGAACATCACAGGCAGTCAGCATTAATAGTAAATCACACAAAAACTGTGTTGTCGAAGGCACGCCATTTTTTTTATTTTTATGGTGTACCCTATTTACGTGAAGTCCACAGTCACGCTTATCCCAGCACAACAAATCTTTCTCGCACAATTTACAAATTGTTTTAGCACCATCATAGAATAAATCAGGGAATTCGCCTATGAATTTATTCACTTTGTCAGCAAATGGCCGTTTTCTACCCCTGCGTAAGTCTGCCATGCTTTATTATTAAATTAACATCAACAATACAGTACAACAAATAAAATAAAAACACAAAAACAATATGCAATACGCCCAAGTGACTTAACGTGTACACAACTCGAAAGTTAATAATAGACTAGACTGGAGAAAGAGTTTCGCGGACAAGGTGAATGCCGGTTACAGTAAGTACATCTGTACTCTACGACCATGATACACAGAAACGATTTGCAGCTTTACCTATAAGTCAATCAATTCTTCGCGGTAGGAAAGGTTATATCATACACGATGCCAAATTCTCAACGTACTTTGTTTTTCACCAATACATTTTTCTGAATTTAAAATATGACGGCTCGGTGATATTTGCCAGGTTAGGTTGGTTGTATGGAATTCGTAAAATGGGGTATTTTCATTGATATAATATAATTAAATGAATTTAAATGAAGAAAAACAAAGAAAACACATGTGTCTCTTATTTTTATTTCTAGTTTTCGATTTCAAATAAAAAAAATGGGAAAATACCTTATTATAGGCGACAGGGAAGGTATATTAATGATGCAAGTGTACTAAAAGACACGTAAATCACCAGTGACGAATACGAACTAATAGGTAAATGTACAGTTATGTGTAGCCTTTATGAAATTTTGAAAAGAACGGGAACACCAATGGGCTCACTTGCAACGGAACAGCTCTATTTATGAGGTATGGATGAATATCACCACCCTTTTTATAATATTAGCCATTATATTAAGCTTTAAAATGCTTATAGATTCCAAAGCTTCAAAAAGTATTTCAATTATCAGCTGAGACGTGGGACACAAAACATTGCGTATCGTATCGAAGCACTGGCAAACACGGCCTGGACTGAATTTTTTACATAAAATCTTCTTATGCAGTTAGGCTTATGAGCTTTTGTGGAATACTCGGCAACATTTAAAAACCAGTATATTTTCGAATCTGAATTTCAAAAAGTTTGTTAAAAATCTAACCAAAATATCTAAAAAAATTTTGTAGAGTCGAAATGCTACATTGTTAAAAAAAAGAAAGAAGTTATGTAGGTAGATGTATTTGTCATAATTTAGTATAAATTCCCACATGCTACAAGTAAGGATATATTAAGAATATCTCCTTAGCATATAAGGAATATCGTGGGCTAATTCTCTAATAAATGCAGCACCTTCAAATTACATCTAATTGGGACAACTTAGGCTATTAGTAAGAAATCGGACAGTCACACAAGCGTCTCTAGGACACTATAGGATTTGCGATGCCCAGACTTTACTCAAAAGACCCTGGGGACAACTATTCGATAATCTTTAGGACATTCTGTGGATCTAATTAAGTAAAGGTTATAAAGGTACACGGAGGAGTTCAACGTTCACCATCATGACCGTCATTAAAGAAATATTTATGATAGGTTATATCACGTATTTTGAATATCAAATTCAATTCGGCGATGTTAGTAACCAATAAGTGACACAACTTAGAAGAAGCTAAACACTTTTTAAACTAAAATTGGTTTTCCTTGTTTTTTCATCACCATATAAAGCAACAAAGTTAATAAAGACGTAGTTAATCCCCAACATAACGATTTCTTAATTCAATCCTTTCATGAAAATATGAAATACTATGAACTTTCTGTGCACAATGTATTATCTGTCTATAGATCAACCATTACCTACATTCATATCCATAGGATTTCTATTTTTGGAGATCTGTGGGATAATAATGGTTTGTTAGGACACCATAGTTGATTAGTCAAGGACACTTATAGGATTTCTATAATTTGGGATTGTTGCGGAATATTAATATTCTGTCAGGTTGACCACGGAATATCCCAAGTTATATTTGTGACATAATCTAAAATCAGAATTACAGGGACTATAAAGGAATATCTTTTTCAAAGAAACTATGACTTGAAGGAGATTCACTCGACTATAGAATTTATTATTAACTGTAACATATTTTACAGTTACCACTTTCCAATGTCGGCTAATATTTACCATACAACATATTGAGTATTCTACAGGTTGAAATTGTCGGAACCAGGACAATAGGTTAAAATAAAAACGCTACCTTGCCTACGTTTCGTTTAATATGCTTAAACTTCTTCAGGGCTCAATAGCCAAATAATTATGTAATGTTCCACAACAGAAAAACTATTTTTAAAACCAAGTCTGTAGGCATAACAATTATAATACCAATCGATTTAAACATCAATAAAATATACATATATGTAGACATTCGACACACAATTGTGTGTCGAATGTCTACATATATGTATATTTTATTGATGTTTAAATCGATTGGTATTATAATTGTTATGCCTACAGACTTGGTTTTAAAAAAATAGTTTTTCTGTTGTGGAACTTTACATAATTATTTGGCTATTGAGCCCCTGAAGAAGTTTAAGCATATTAAACGAAACGTAGGCAAGGTAGCGTTTTTATTTTAACCTATTGTCCTGGTTCCGACAATTTCAACCTGTAGAAGATTTTTCAAGGACACAAAATTCACTTTTTAATCATATTGAGTATGATACACAGCATTCTGTGGCAAAAGCAATTATTAGGAATTACATTAACATCAATAGGAGCTCTATATTTGCTACAGTTGAGACATTTATGAGTAAATTACGCTCTAGCAATATGTGTAATTACCTTTAAGGCAAATACTTGACTTAAAATTCAACAACTTGCAATTAAATTTTGGATCCAAGATGTTGAAAATTAGTTCATGTTGATACATATAAATCTCAGATATGGACGTCATATGTTCATAAAAAATGCACCATAAAAGAAATTAAGCAGTAGGTACTATTTGGTTGTGCGATGATATATCACAAATTATCCACTAATTAAGTACAGAATTAATACCGTCACATTAACTGCACCAGCAGGAAAGAAGAAAGCTTGCATTTTGATGTCGAATAATCGGTATAAGAGAAGCATCTATTTAATTTCGTAGAACAGGAAGGTTGAATCGTAATCATGTCATTATTTTTTATATATGGTCTGCTTAGCCCGATGCAGCTTATATATTTAACTTAAAATTCCACAAGTTCCAATTAAATTTTGGGTCTAAGATGTTGAAAATCAGCTCATATTTTCATAAAAAATGCACAATAAAAGAAATTAAGCAGTAGGTGTCATAAATTAAATATTAATGTATTGTTTAGAAATCCACTCAGTATCAATAACACCTTTTTATATACTATGTTTTATGTCTTATCTGTTATTTTGTTTTGTATGTTTTTATTTATGTATAATTGGGATGGAAATAAAGCAGTCTAAAATGATTTCTTGTATTTATCACAATAGGTACTGTTTGGTTGTGCAATGATATATCACAAATTATCAACTAATTAAGTACAGAATTAATACCGTCTCATAAACTGCACCAGCAGGAAAGAAGAAAGCTGAATTTTGATGTCGAATAATCGTTATAAGAGAAGCATCTATTTAATTTCGTAGAATAGGAAGTTTGAATCGTAATCATGTCATTATTTTTTATATATGGTCTGCTTAGCCCGATGCAGCTTATATATTACAGAATGTAATTGCCAACATCCTTATTTAATATTGTACCTTATCAATATTCATGATCCTTAATGTTTCAGTGGGTATTAGATCGTAACTGATTGTTTGCTAATTAATTTATATTATTATTCTATGAGTATCTAACGAGACATTTACAAAAAGCACAGCACACAGTTAAAGCTTGTTTATGTAAAAAATAGTTTGATTACTGTACGAGTTACTTGAAAATACTGAAGAATACTCTGATGCACGTTTACAATGTCAGATAATGAAAAAAGTGATGTCGATATAGTTATTTTCTTCTCCTCCTCATCTTGCTAATGTTTTCATTAAGCAAAATGGTTTTTACTGGTATTTTGCAAATCTTCTTTGCACTCATCACTATCATTCCTAATATCAACAAAATGTAAACATAGCGGTAGTATTATTGTTTGACTAATTTTATTTAAAGTGGGAGTAACAGTAGACGCACCGAGATTGACAATATTAGAACTAAGGAAATATTTGCAACACCACTCGATTTTTCTTCCTATATTGAGTATTTAAAACACTTTAGATACTGCCAAACACTATTGACCGGCCATTATGTTTCCCATCAAACCCCTAATTACTTTGTAAAGTTATTTTACCGCCTCGGTGGAGGAGTTGACTAGAGCGCGTGATGGCAATTATTATTAATCTATTATTTCCGCAGGTTCGAATCCTGCCACCGGCACTGGCAATGTCGGTGATACCAGTTGTGTGTCTTTCATCAGTGTAACTTTCGCCCGTGCAGCTTTTTGGATTCGGGGGTTGTCTAATTTCTGTGGTGTTACTTAAAGAAAATTGTTAATAAAGAAATATCAATAATTTGAAAAACTAATTTTTATTTTGAATTTAAAAGACGGGTGATAGGAACATGACAGGACTGGTGCAAAATAATGTTTAAAAGTCAAAAAAATCTTAATATCTCACAATTCAGTCCTTCGGGACTAGTTTTGGAGCTACTAATTGAGTTCCATCTTCAGCCGACTAAATATCTCACAAGATTGTACATGAGTAATAAATTTTCCCTAATTAATATGATATTTGATACACACTTTAAATAAAATAAAACAATTTTTATTTGTATTTTAAGCATATTCATATTCCACATTTTATCAGTTTTTACCACCCCAATAATGACAATAAGTTAATTGAATTTGTTGGTATTCATCATAATTTTTCCACTACGAATGAGGAGAGCTCTTGTTTTCAGGTAATATCAATAATTCGACTGTGTGGCGGTGGATGAACAAAGTGCATGGCTGGGTCTAGCAAGCTTTGGTTTCGTGAATCGATATTCGGCTGTCGGTTCTTACTGCCGTCGGCTATCATGGCAAGTATTTCCCAGAAATTCTACTTCCCTGCTTCATAACAATAGTAATACTGAAATCTAAACATTTTTGAATAGGTGTAATGTATTTTTGTTTTAAGGTTGAATGTTAAATGAAATACCTTGTTTCCATCTTTTAACTATTCGGAAATGGGAAACTTTTCATTCTTATTTTACTATTTTGCTACATCTACGTCTCAGATGAGAACATATTATCTGTTTCGCTTCTCTACCTATGTTTATATTTGAGTGATTTTTTATTTAGATGTTTGATATTAAGAAGCATTTTTATCTGCAAATAGTTTTTCTTTTGTTAAAAAAATGGGATATCCTAACCTAACATATCTAAGTGTCCTTCAACAACAATTATTAATTTTGTTCATCCCAGGCGCATATACAAATCTGTAAGGCACTCTTAAACTTGTTCATGTTCTCCAAAAACAAAGACAAATACCTTATTATAAACAAATTGAATTTACAGTCCAAACTGATGTTTATTTTTTTTTTTTTTTTTTTTTATAAATTCGAAAGTATGGTTCGTGAAACGACACTAATAAAAGAAACATAAAATGTTGAGAACAGGAAAAAATATATAAACAGATAATTTGGCCTGTAATTTTCTAAATCAGCATATTAAATAATTATTTATATTTTTGGTATTATATGTAGTATGGGTATTATAACGTTCCAAAACTTGGAAAACTACCGAACTAAAAAAATATAACCCCGAATTTCACTAGTCTTTGGAACAGTCTTGTATAATCGCCTCTATTTGTCAGTAAGTCAACAAACCTTTCCATTTTAGTATGGCTGTGTAGTAGGTCCATCATGAGCATGAGCAATTTAACAATTTTAATTCAATACATATCTGACCATATTGATGAAGTTGGATAGTTAGATGAGCTTAACACAAACTTCTCAAAAGCTTTTGATGAAATAGATCACCGCTTGCTACTAAATAACTTAAAAAACATTTAGGATTCAACAACCACTTAATAAAATTTTCTTATGTCACGTATTAGACAGAGAGCCACATGTCTCATATAATGGATATATCCCAGCCACCTCTGGACTTCCACAAGTATCCAACCTCAGACCTCTACTTTTCTTATTCTTCATCAGTGATTTATGCTACAAGATTAATTCCAATGAATTGTTTTTTGCTGATCACCTTAAATATTTAGTAGTATTAATTCCGTTGATGAGTGTGCCAGGCTACAGGCTGAATAAATTGCGTGACTGGTGTCTACTAAATAAATTTCCATTAAATATTGATAAATACAAAACGTTATCTTTCGCTAATAGAAAAATTACATTTAATTATAGCTATAGTATTAAGGGTATTATTTTGTTCCGATATACAAATACTAAAACTTGGGAATAATATTTTATCATCAACTCTCATTTAATAAGCATATCGATTTAAAAATATCAGAATAAATGAAAATGCTTGGTTTCATAGTAAGTAACTGCAAAAATTTTAACAGTTCACAGCTTTTGCAATCTTTGTATTATTATTCACTTGTGAGATCAAATCTCAAATATGGCTCCATAATCTGGAATCTTTATTATATTTACCAAAAGGATGCTCTAGAAAAAAATCGGGGAATATTTTTGAAATGTTTGTTATTTGAAATTTATATTTAGATTTATATTGAGATATAGGAATCGAGTACAACGTTCTGCTGGAGAGATTTGAGTTTAACAGCTTAAAATGAGATGCATATGTGCGGATCAATCTTTCTTATATTCGTATATGCTTGTACATAATGATATCGACTGTCCTGGAATCCTTATTCAATTAAAATTCCTTGTAATTAGGTTAGGATCCAGGCAACATGTAAGTTTTCACAGCAATAAGTTAAGAACTAATATACAATTAAAGGCACTCATTACAAATATGTATATGTGTAGTAATTTTAACAAAGTAACTTCTATGATATTAATGCATGTACCAAAAAAACAACTTTTAGACATAGCAGTAAATGTATTGCAAATTAAGTATTTGCTACACTGTTATTGTATATTATATATTATTACATAATTTTGTATAAAATGGTTGTTTTTCAACAACTAAATAATACATACTTTATTAAGTGGCTGAATTTTTCTCAACGCTTTCTTGAACTTTTGAATGAAAATCTGGCGAACCTTCTGCTTATATCAGACGAGGCCCATTTTGTATTGTTAATTTCTGTCAATAATCGATTTAAAATTAACCTCAATACGATATGGCTCCAATAAGATGGTGCAACTGATCAAAAAGCAAGTGCAACAAAGACTGTGTTGCGCGAGATGTTCCGTGACTATTTGTTTGGACAGTACGACGATGTTCCTTATCCTGCTCGTTCGCCTGATTTATCCTTTCGAGATTACTAGCTTAAGAATACATTTTATGCTACTAGACCCGCAAATTTGTGCAATTAAAACAACAATTAAGAGATGAAACTTCATTGATTCTTGGGGAAGTGATCGAGAGAGTAATAGTAATATCTTCGTAATAGTAACTTAGTAGTAATAGTAGTAATAGTAATATCTTCGAGACAGACTAAAGCAGTGTATTAGGAGATGGCGGAACACATATCGCTGATATCATTTTTAAAAAAATAAATAGCATGACAGGATCTTTAATTGATATGAAATACCGAATATAAAATTGAATATAGAAAGCCTCATTTTGTTTCAAAAATTTTCAGGTCCCTATACCCCATGGTGTATCTAGTTCATACATTCTAGTCAAACAAGACAGTTTGTTAGACACTTCCTGGCCATTATAAATTCACTTTCAAACTGATATCTATAAGAACTCATTTTTAATTTGGTCCACGAAATCACTGGTTAAATTATTTATTAATAACATTGATTTACAAAATATAAATTAACCGATAGTATTAATAACTAAAATAATATTTAAAATATTTTTAAATCGATTGGTCCGTTAAAAATTATCAAGTTATCCTTGTTGGCAATTATTAATATGTGGCAACGTTTATAATATATGGGAAAATACTCATAAACAAGGTGTACTATGAAAATGCAGGCTATCCATGTAGAGCCGCACCCTAAATTAAAGACACCGTATAATGAGCCTAACTATAAGCAAATCGCTGTTTGTTTAATTCTGCTTAAAGTAATTGCACAGACGGGCCCACATTGATACAATGAATAATGAAATATGTGAAGCACTCATTAGTTTTCTCTTTTTGTACACTTACGACATTTTCTTTTCAAAAATTTTCAAAATTATTTTGATGTCAATAGATCTAAATTTTACTTCAGAATTAAATTATATATATTTGTCAGATACTTTGTGTTAATTGGAATTAAAGACTATTTGACCACCACTTGATAAAATATGCAAGAATCCTACTGTTTTATCTTCCTTAAACGTCGAGTTTTTAATTCAAAAAATTATTATAATAGTGTACAGGAGCAAAAGGCTTATTTAAGACAGGTAAGCAAATTCATAAAATTTGGAATAAAATAGCTAATTATTAACCAATTAACATAACCAGAATGAATATAAATTTGTAGTTTTATTAAAAACCTTGTTAAAAATTCGCATGACGATTAAACAGAAACATATATAAATAATAATATACCATATTTTAAAATGATATGGTTCCAAACATAAGCAAAAATTTAATTGGAAGGTAACAACCAAGCTTTTATCAGAAACAATTTTTAACAAATATAAAAATTAATTGATTTTCAGGCATAGAATTTAAACCTGCTCTTGATGCAGAAGACGCAAAGAGCAAAGGACTCCAGAGTGACCCAGGCAAAAGCTAAAGAGATGCTTTTATCGTCGAAGAAAATATCATATTGAAAAAACATTGGAAAAAATTATATTTCGCAGGGTCTTCAATGGAAGTTTTATTTTATAGTAGTCAAGAAATTAGCCTGAAGGGGAAATAAAAAAAATCCTGTTTTACTATTAAAAAGGGCAACTTTGGCAATCCAACAGAAAGTATCAAATATAACCCTATTTTTAACAAAACAAACCAAGGTGGATTGAAATCTTATACGAACAGTAAGTGGCTGATACGGATCCTGGTATTTTCTCTATGTTTATTTCACAAAATAATGGGAAAAATGTCCAAAGATGTCAGATAGCTATTGATAATGTAACCAATTATAGTAATTCGGGCATTACTATCGAGTTTTCATTGTTTATTTTTGAAAACAGTAAACCACGGAGGTCTAACATCATAGTGAAACTTTGAGAGAAAAAGACCATATTTATTTTTTGCTGTTGGAACTGATTGCCTATGTTTTATTCTGAGGTTTAAACCAATAATAAACTGAAAACTTTTACTGTTCATCCTATCACTCTTTTTAATTCAAATTAATGGTATATTCCATGACTTAATTTTCAGGACAGTTTGCCACTGATATCCTTAATAGTCTTCAAAGCTCGCCTAAAAGACCCGGATGTCCTAGTGATACTTCAAATAAGTTATAGGATAAGACAGGACTGTGTTTATCGAAGATACCACGCAGTTGGTCAATAAAGTCTTAAACTTCAATACAAACGAGTATTGAACAGTAATATTTAAAGCGATTTTGGAGTGATATATAGTGTCGTGTCAGTGCTAGTCACACGACCTTTACAAGAATCAAGAGTTCTTGTACTGAGGACATAATAAATGTTAAAAAGTATATTTACACTCCTTTGACTCGATGAAAAACACAATATCACATCTATGCCTACGCCAGCATAGATATGTTAACATACTAGATCATCATAGTCTTATATATAAAGTAATATTTCAAATATGCCACAAGCTGCTCAAAAGGCATGCCACTCAATTTTTATTCCTCTGGAGAAACTTCAGGAAAACTTAACAAGATAATGCATACGTGGACGCAATGCTTCTTATTGGTAGCACATACACGATCATTTGTTAGTGTTTCGGTCGAAAGATAACGTTGACCAACCTTCTATTGGTGCGTAGCCTCTGCATTTAGTTTATTGTAATGCGCCAACCAGGGCACGTTTTTATAGTTGGCGGTGGTGCTCTTACATAACAAATAAAGTGTATCGAATTGTTACTTATAAAATGAATCTAACTTTATATTCAGAAAACATTCCTAACAAATATGTACATAATATATCGTGATATTATGATCTATTACTTATTTATAAGAATTATTAATGTAAAAAAAATGAAAAAATCACACTTTATAAATTATTGTGTAAAAATTACTAATTTTTCTTTCTTAGTACTTACAAACACATGGATAATTCTTCTAAACTTAATTATCTAAAGAATACTGTTGCCTAGTTAAACAGCTAGAGGGTGCTGATATTAGTAATTATCTAATAAATGAATCCTGTGTTTGGGAACTATTTCTACCGATCCCTTTATTGAGAGTTACTAATTGCCTGATCCAAAATGCAAAACGTAATAATGATTACATAGATATTACAAATAGATATTTAATTAGTATTGATACTAGTAGTTGTTTACATTTATTTATCTCGATACTACTAAAGTTTGGCATCGATACATCGACAAGTATCGATACTACATCAATATCCGATGTTTTGGTATCGCCCACGCCAAAGTATAAGATTATATCGCGAGTGGCAAAATTAAGAACTAAATTAATTGTTTCTTTTCTTGCGTGTTGTTCGCTAATAACTTTTCTACACGGTTATTTGTCAATGACGCATGGATAATTACTGTAATGAAATATGAATTATTTTAATTACTCACGAGCGATCTACTACGACATCAACAGTGCGCTACGTAGTACGGGATGTTGAAATTATATGGACAAAGCAATAAAGTTTTAGGCAGTATTTCAAGTTTATTTGTTAAACTTTAGTTTATTATTTATTTACTACAAGTTTCGTCAGGTTTTTAATCAACAGATACCGACAAACCTGAAACGCAACTTGTAGTTGGAAAAATTATGATTTTTATATTATAGATTCTCTCAAGGCCACAAACAACACATAAATAATGTATCTAAATAGCGGAAAATCATCCCTGTAAATCTGTCGTTTCCAAATTCAACCCAAAAGAGTCCAAATCTATCAAGAGTGTGAAAATATACTTATTGAAGTACTATACATCGAAACTATAGTACATTAGCAGATGCTATTGAACAATTACAAGTTAATGATTTATCCTTAACCGAATCATTTAATATAGTGTATAACATATACAGACAGCGCAAAACTTCTTCGATCATATGAAAATGGAGCGCAATTTGCACTTACCTAATTCCAGTATCATAAATATTCAGTGTTGACACATTTATTTATTTACGCCGTAACAGAGTTGTAATGATCCCAAATATTGAAGATTCTAATCTTTAACTGATTAAAATAAAATAAAATTTATATTTTTAAAACTTGTCAAATAAAGAATTAATTATTTTCAGTTAATTTGCTTTGTAGCCTTTCAAAACGAGAATAGAAGTGTTGTGTTTTAAAAAAATGAAAGATGTTTGCATGATAAATGAAACGATCTGGCAACACTGCTTGCACGATGAATTAATAGTGTTTTTTCTACAATTCGTCAAGAATTTGTAATTTTCAATGAATACAACTTTAACTTCACTTTCAGTTCCTGATGAAGAAACAATAAAAGTTTCCGAAAGCTTGAACAGAAACAAGAGTTTTTCTTTTTATTACCTGTCACATGACTGCAATCCCCGTTTAAAAATTAAAAATATTTGTTTATATATATATATATATATATATATATATATATATATATATATATATATATATATATATATATATATATATATATATATATATATATATTTATATATATATATATATATATTTATAAATATATATATTTATATATATATATACATATACATATTTATATATATATATATATATATATATATATATATATATATATATATATATATATATATATATATATATATATATATATATATATATATATATATATATATATATATATATATATATATATATATATATATATATATATATATATATATATATATATATATATATATATATACATATAAACCTATGTATCAGTCATGTGCAACTCCGGCTATAGATTTGGAAGTTGTCTAATTTATGTGGTATATGTTTTATGTTTACTACACCACTGACCAGTAATCAATTCATAATTCTCTATACAATATTAATCACTTTAAAGGAAGATTGGAAGAAGCAGATGAGTAACTATTCTATGTTATATAAAAAATATTATTAACAATTATAATAAATTACTTACCTGCACTTGTAGATCGAAGTTGTGGAAGAAGATTGTGGAAGAAGTATACAAGTTATGGTCTCGTCCGCATAAGATATGTCTATCTATGCATTCGCATTGCTATTGGACGACAATAACAAGTATTTCCCAGTCAATATGACGGTCAGTAAGTAATTGTTTTTTATAGCTGCAAGCGGTCCAATTACCTAATAAAAACTTTTAATTTTTGTTCTCTTTTTTAATAGAAAGCAGATTTTTTGCATAGTACATACGAATATTTTATCATTTCATATTGTTTAGGAATGTTTCATTAGATGTTTACAATATATCATACCTATATACGTAAAAGTCGTCTCTGGAATTGATCGCTTTCTAGGCACATTGCCGCTAACTACTGTACTACAAGAAAAGCATATTTTATAAATTCATTAAATGCCTTTAATCTTTTACTTGAACATTTTCAGCAGTTATTTGTTTCTTCATTAAAATTAGCATTTAAAAGGTTCCATTTAATGCTACGAAATTTTTTTTATTATTTTAAACTTTTAAATAATAAAGGCCGCACAAAACTTATTTTTTAAAAAATTCGCTTGATATTTCCGTGGCCTAGATTTCCACAAGGGCTTGAAAGAGATTGCATTGAGGCATACTATGATTACGTGATGTCCCATGAGAACCTGAAACCTTTTTGGTGTATTTGAATATTTCTTTCTGGGATATTGAATATCGTTAACATGGTTGAACGGTCATCGACCTATTAGATTTTATCTAAAACATTTTTATTTATAGGAACACCATTCATTAAGACTTGTTAAGACATTAGTTTGATTGCGCATATTTGTATCCAATTATTTTGTTCATCCTTTTACCTAAATTAACCTTGTTGATCTTTTATTCATTTCCATTACATGCTTGTTTACGTTAGATGAAGGATTATATTTTAAATGAAAGAAATGTTTTACAGCAATTGCTTTGAGGTCGTAATTAATATTTATTAATATTTTATTCTTTTACGTAAATTAGTATCTTATCTTTTATTCATTCAGAGACAGGTAATTAGTTAAATAAAAGAAAGGTTTTAATATTATTGCTAGATATTTATTCATGGAGATTTTATTTATAAAATATATTACACAAGTTATCTACACTGTACAAGGATTCTTTTTTCCTAATCAACAAATAATATTTATAATAAATTAGATACAATAGATTTACAAAGGATAGAAACTATATTTAGCACCAGTCAGGACTACGAATATACAATAAAATAGACAAAATTTACATGTAAATACAAAAATATCCAACAAATCAAGGATATATTACATGATGAATCCAAAACATTCCTAGTTTTGCAAATGGGGAAAATACTATACTTATATACAAAAAAATAAAATTTGATTAGCGATTACAGTTTTTGTCCATCATGTATAAAGATACCCAATAATAAGGGAATAAAAAAGGTGAAACTAACAACAATAGCCAAACTACGTGAAGTAGTAGAGAAACAGAATATCAAAAAGTGCTTATTACTACTTGCATCACAGACCATATCGCGGCGTATCGACCGTCCCATTCGGCATTTTGCCGCAACTTTTTAGTTTTGTAGTAAAACGTTCAGTTCAAAACGATTCAAGCAAAGGAGAATACTATTTCAGCAAATTCATAAAGCGAATGTTATTCAACTCTACGATATTTTTAGCTTCTTATTCGTTTTTTAAAAAAGCAGGAACTTTGCGCGATTTCACTATTAGAGCAACGATTTGATGAAAACGAACAAGGTTTCCTATAAATACAAATTAGCCATGGTTCAACTAGCACTTAAGTGGATTAATACTGAAACTTTTTTTTTGCGTTATAGATATGTACCTGGTGGGCCAAAAACAACCCTAATAATTTTATTGGTGCTTATAATTTATTTACCATTTAACAGATTTTAACGTTTTTTTGGGCCCAAAATTATAAGCATTTCGGTCAATACTGAGGTAGTTTTCCACGAAACACCAAAACATCATGTACTGATTAAAACTGTTTTAATCATCTCCAAATGATGCCAACTTGGTTGACGAAACGCGCGTCGTGTGCAGTATGTGGTGTTTTGGAGTTTCGTGGAAAACTACCTCAGTGTTATCTTCACATCAAATGTTCCAACCCACTTCAGGACCATTTTGGTCAAGAAGTCGCGCTTAATTTTTTTTTGTGACTTCCAAAAATGATGTTGCTTAAATATAATTATGTTTATATATCATTTCTTGTTTAGGTTTCAGTACGTTTTCCTCTCGATTTTCGTTAAACTTAAAAATTTTCGTAAAAATAAAATTTCTTAGTGAACCTCGTATACAAAAATCAATCCAATTCTTTTGAGGAATTCACAAATTAACATGAATATATTTCCCATTACGTCCGTAATACTAGAATCTTCATTAATAACTGTTTTATATTTGGGTAGATTTTAAATATTTTTGGCTTGGATGACAGCAATTTTCTCAGAGATAATAAAATAAAATAAAATTCATGATGATGGTCATTTAACTGACAATATAAAATATAACTTCAAAATTGGATTATTACATGGTTTATTTGAATTACTTTACACTTTTATCTAATCACACCATTTATAGAAAATATTTATTGCGTAACACTTTGTTCATTAAACCGGTTAAAAAATTTAGATGACACTTCCCAATAAGTTATTTGAAATGAGAACTCTTTTTTTATGTTTTTGTTTGTAAGGAAACTTTTGCAAATCTTTGTTTCTTAAGAAAAATAACATTTATTTCCAATATTGCACAATTCATAATAATTAACTAATACTCTCGTAAACGGGAGCAATTTTTTTTATTTATTGACAAAAACATTAGCAATGAATTAAGTACCTAAAATACATTATTGAGCCTCCGCTGTTTTGTTTTGTTGTTAATATATTACTGAAAATTAAAACAGGGTATTTAGTTACTATCATTAATTAGGTATTTATTAATTTTTGATAACATCCACAAACCTTGAATTATATTTTTAATTTTTCCTTAAAAGTATGCATCCAACAACCATTTAAAATGTGTCCACAAATTGTGATATGAGAAGTCATTGTGCATTTTCTTCTACGATTTCTTAAATTTTATTCTCGACTACAAATTTGCTTCGTGTATGCTCAAAACCTTTAAAATTGGCCCAAAGATAAAAGAGTTATTGATGATTGACGTTACCGGTGACAAATGTTATGGAAAATAAGTTAATGATAACTTGTGAATATCTTTATAAGTACTAAACTGATTTTCGTACAGTGTGTTCTATTTTAGATGCAATTATAGGGTAGGTTATATACCTCATTAGCCACAGATGCTAAAAATAAATAATTTTCATCATTTCAATTCACATTTTGGAGTAAAATAATTGGTAAAATTGATCCACGTAGTGAACACTGAATTTTCTGGTTTTATTATTTAGATAAACAAAAATTTAAAAAATTGGTAATTAATATGCACTTTTTGCCGTAGTTATTGAATTCGCTGAGAAAACTTTTGCTACATTTTAAATATACGCAGGGTGGTCAAAAAATCATTTTTTCAAAATTATTACACCTTATATATTATGTATGGAATCAGTAGTACTATAATTCATTCATCTCTAATAATCACATAAAAAATTCTAGCACAGGCGCGCGGCATTATATAAAAATACATTTTGTGCATTTATAATGAGCCGCAAGCCTATGCTAGAGAACTATGCACGACTGAAGGTAGACAAAGGGTCGCTATGCGAGTCCTAGTAAACAATTTTTTATGTACTCATGTGAATGAACGGAGTATACATCTAGTGGTTATATGAAACATAAACAATTCTCGATCTGACTGCTTATTTGAAAACATAATCTTAATTTTTTTATTTACCCTGTATAGTTCTATATTCGTATAGCTATTTTTCCAACGATATGTAACTATATGCTATTATCATTATTCGTTTTTGAGATATGGAGCTACTGAAATTATTTTAGATAAAAAGATACCAAGCTAGGCGCGTGCGCAATATATATATATATATATATATATATATATATATATATATATATATATATATATATATATATATATATATATATATATATATATATATATATATATATATATATATATATATATATATATATATATATATATATATATATATATATATATATATATATATATATATATATATATATATATATATATATATATATATATATATATATATATATATATATATATATATATATATATATATATATATATATATATATATATATATATATATATATATATATATATATATATATATATATATATATATATATATATATATATATATATATATATATTTAGTGCGATGTGTAAAAATTAATATTAGTATCATTATAGTTTTAAATTATATACATATTTATACATCCTGCCAATAAATACATTGTGAGAAACTGTTTTTCAGATTCTGTTGACTCAACTTCTTCGGCAAATAAGGATAATTAATTACATATAGTCTCGCATACAATTATATATCGTTGAAAAGGGAATTAAATGAGCTCTACAAATATGTAAAAATATGCAGGGTATCAAAAATTCAAAAATCGATGCCGTTTCCGGTCAAACCGGAAATATGATCTGAAACAGCGTATGTTCCATGTAAGTACTAGATGTAGTACTATCGATTCCATGCATAATATACAGGGTATCAAATTGTCAAGGATCACCAGGTACAATATGACAAATTCATAATTCAAAAACTAGTGTTATGTAGTTTTTTCAAGGAATCCGTTGCCGCCAAGAAATAAACAATTGAATGTTAAACAAAAAAAGTTATGGCCGAAAAACTTATTCCTCAAGAAAAATCAAAATGGCGGATTTTTACATATTTCGTAAATGGCTAGAGATATCACAAAAGTGGTGCATATATTTTTGACAGATAATTGAATGTTCTATTGAATGCAACTAAAATATATTGGAAGCTTCAAAATTTTTGGAAGGAAAATTCATTTCCGGCCAAACCGGAATGATATAGAGAAACTGAATATATGGAATTTGTTCCAGTAATACCCTATAACAAAAAATATAATAGTCCACCATTTTGATTTTCTTGAAAAAAATCGATTTTTCAGCCATAATTTTTTTATTTGATGTTCAATTGTTTCTTCCTTGGCTGCATTGGATTCCTCCAAAATAAAACTGCATCACTGGTTTTTGAACTACTAATTTGTCTTGAAAATTAACGAGAAACTCCCGAGTGACGTCTTAGATGGGACACCCTGTACATGTATAGTAACAAATTTGCTCGTTTTGACGAGATTCTGTATTTCGTTTGTATTAAAATGTGTCGGAAAATTGCACAAATTTCTTTTATAGGGTTTTTTTGTAGAATCCAATGCTCTAGTAATATGAATGAAATCAAAATATATCATATTTTTTTCATCGAATTTCCAGAGAAAAAATGAATATACCAGTCGATTCAATCAACAAAATTACGTTATAAATGTGTATAACTATTTCTACATAAAAAAAAATCGACAAATTTTTTATTTCATTTTGAAGTTTTTCAAATAAAAGGTGATAATCTAAGATTTTAAAATCTCATTTTACATCCAAAACTGTACAAAAAAATGAGAAATCCAGCAGACTGGTATAAACACAATTTAAAACTTATTGACTGAAGCTATGTCTGAGCATAATACGCAGACAATTTTTAAAAAAATTACTTAAAAAGTGTTTTTTGCAATTTATCTTTATTTCGCGTCAGTTAAAATGAAAAATCATATTATTTTTTCGAACCATATACACCTCTTTTTAAAATATTTCGTCACCCATAGTAATTTCTAAATTTACGGGTAAAATAACTACATATTTTGCAATTACTTTTTAAAAATCAACTTGATACAGAACTATTTTAATTCAATACCTACTTACAAAATTTAATATAAAATGTAAATATTAATATCTCTAAAACTTTGATAATTCTTTTCAGTCACCGAGAGAGCGTAAAAGATGCGTAAAAAGAAGAACGATAAGAAGAAGAAAGGTATGAAGAAGAGAAGCGGAAGAAGATGAACAATTAAAGGAAAGAAAAACAAACTGGATATTGGAAAATCAAGAAAAATAGGGGATTAAAGTCATTCTCTTGGAAATTATATCCACTTCGATTTCTAGGATGCCAAAAAGATGCAAGTGTTTAAATTATAATAGACATATTACTTTTTTTGTGTTTAATTTTTTTCTTTTTCCAATTTTTTTGATGTTGCGTAATAAAAGTAAATCAAAAAGCATTTCTGCTTTAGTTAGTGAGTTGAAGAATATTTAAAGTATTTCTGCTTCAAAGAAGCGAGCGTCCATAAAATATTTACTAATAATTATTTAAAACAAAAATAAATATAACGTGTGACGGAATTAATGTTTCTACTCAGCGGATGCGAAATTAAAATATTAAAATATAAATGCTAATTATTCATGGAATAATTATAATTGTATTTAGAATATGCTAAAATTGTATCTTTGCACGCATGAGTTCTCCTGAACGTTTTACTACTTACAGTCATACTTATTTTAAACAAAACTACACTCGTTCACAGTTTTTTAGACCTGGCCGAACGGACTAGTAAAACATGACTTAAAAACAATTTACGAGAAATTGTCACATAACAGCACACTCACTGAGTCTCGAGAAAAGATCAGTAAAAAAAAGTTTGTAATTCTTCTAGTCACTTTACACACTTCCAACGATTAAACCATACTAAAAAAACTGAAACCACTAGAAGGACACTACTTGTATAACTCGAAGCGGAGTTGAACCTACTAAGACCTAGTGATTCTTCTACCACTGGACTACTACTTCTGGACACTTTACTTCTCGCAGCACCCTCTATATGGTTGCCATCTAACTCTAGAATTGGCGTGCCACCTGGCCAACCTTCTGTACTGTATCTCCTGTAGTTGCATTGATCTACGACGTTCCTCACGTATGGTTTTGATATGTTGGGGTAGTGTGACTCTTTGTCAGTGTTCTGAAAAAAATAAGGATAAAAATTGTATACTTAGATAAGTAAATTCCCAACTAAACTTGTTTAACCCCAAATGTTTTTGCAACACAAAACGGAAAGGAATATTTCATTAAACTCAAATTTCGAAAAAGAATTTTTATAAATATGAGAAGACAATTTTTTAATTGTTGCGCGTTTGCTTTCGGAGATGTCACCCTCCTAGGCTGCAGACAGTGATGATATTTCTCTATTCCCCTCAGTTTTCAGTATATTATCTTTACGATTACTTAATATTTCCGTCTATTGCATAAAGTATTTAAACAGAGCGCAAACTATGAAATGTTAACAATGTCTTTTATTAAATTCTCTGCAAGACTTTGTAAATCAACGGCTAAATAACGTATTTATTCGATTCATGCCGTTTATAAAAATATAGGCTCTATGTGTGAACTCTTGGATACTTTTAATCTAACAATCACGTAATCTGACTTTTTAATTATTTACAACATCGAAAGAAAATCTCTGCACACAAAAATGTCCTCGTTTTTTTTTTCTACCTGGAGGAAACTGTCATCAGATGCCGAGCCAAATACTTTATACACGTTACAAAGTAACAAAAAGTTGCCCTTTACAGAGTATTTTTTGTTTCTACATATTCCCAAAAATAAAAAATGTCATAGGCAAAATAAAAATTTTTCTCCACATCAGTTTCAGGTAGATATGATTTCTTTCACAGATTATCCTTTACAAAAATACGGAAGCGTCAAGTTTAAACTGGTGCTTTATCTTTTTATTTAAACGGGTTAACACTGAAGATATAGCACAAAGGATTTGTAACATCCTGTACATGAATTTGTTCGCTGTCAAAAATATTACTCTCAAGCTAAACAAAACTTTTTAGTACTAAAACATCAACTCTGCCCTTACTCCAAATACAAACTACCAACCCAAGAATCAAACTACTGGATGGGTTGGTTGTGAGAGAGAGACAAGAAATGTTTCAAACGGTGAACATTCGGGTATAACGCGCTTTTCATCAAAATACATTCTAGGTTTGTATGAAGTAAACATTAAAGGCCGATGAATGGTTAGCCGAACTTGCGACGCGGTGCTAAATATGCTAATTTAAACTCAGTAACAAACTTTATCTCTAACGACAGTTGAGAAAAATTGGTTTTAAATTAATTTTTCGCCACGATTACTTGCGACAGAAATAACTTTGCTTAAAATCGAGCGTGTTGTGGCGCCTGCGACAACAATAAGTATAATAACAGTAATAACATACGTTTTGATAACTCAAAACCACACAAGGCAATTAACTTCACAGTGTGAAGTCTATAATTGCCTTGTGTAGTTTTGAGGAAATTATAATGGATGTATACCAGCGTTGTACAACTATTTTAAAATCAAGATTAATTATACACTGAAGGTCAAAAAAATTCCAACAACCCGTTCCTGTCCTTACATTAATTAACATTTCGACTAATGAGAAAATTGTATATATGTATGTACAATGAATATATTATGTATGTGTGCAGATATGATTAACCTCCATCCATCCATGGATATTACGGTCTATCGGATCATATGCAGTAGAGTTAGGATTCCGTTTGTTTTTATTGGGATCACCCCTCCATAGAACTTGGTTCAGTAGGATTGGAACGCCCTTGTTTATTATGTATTATGTTAGTTCGTTTTCATATTCGTTCTCTAATACTATGCTATTTTATTCTTTCTGAATCGTTTTCAATTTTTATTTGCTTTTGTCCCAATTACTCCAGCTCATTTTTCCTTTGTGTAATTTTTCTTTATTTTTACCAGGTGAGTTACTTCGGTTGTTGAATATAATATACCATACTGTGGTTATTCAATGATCTAATTTGGCAGTATTTATTGTACTGGTATTGCTAAAGAAATACACGTAAAGCAAAATTCAAATTTGCTAAAAAGGCATGATGACTCAATTTTAATTGCCTTGGCAGAACTTTGGTAAAACTTAATAATGAGACATTGCACACGTGGACGCAATACTTTCTTATTGGTACCACATATAGTTATAGACTTAAAAGTATGACTATAAGTAACTTTCCGTGAAAATTCTAGAACATTTGATATAGAAATAACTGCAGATACACGAGTACCACTAACAATAACGTATTGTGGATTTGGAAACAAGACTACAAGTGACTTTTCGTGAAAATTCTAGAACATTCGATTTCGAAACAACTGGAGATACGTGAATTGTGTTAATAGGAACGTGATATAGACTCTAAATAAGACTTTTTAGTGCTGTTTCCAAATTTTTTCTGGAACATTCCATTATTAAAATAGACGTGATAACAACATTTTACGAGCTTTATAGTGTAATAAACTTTATTCTGAACTGATTTATGTATCGTGAGTTAATGCCAACAACAAGAAGCATGGCGGAGAAACAAACAAGACTTACAGCATTGGTGCAACAAATGGAAGATCAGAAAAGAGAACGCCAGGAAGAATTAAGAAAGATTATACAAGATCAAGAAAGAAAGCGACAAGAAGAGAGAGATGAACAAAGGGAAATTATGAAAGATCAATAAAGAAAAAGACAGAAAGAGAAAGATGACTTAAGAAAAATGATAGAAGGCTTGGAAATAAGACGACAGGAAGAAAAAGAAGAACAAGAAAGAAAAAGACAGGAAGAAAATGATGACTTAAGAAAAATGATGGAAGACCTGGAAATAAGACGCCAGGAAGAATTAAGATAAATTATGGAGGGACAGCATCAAGTCATGCTCTCGGTCACTGAACAATTGAAGGAAGATGTACGGGCTGAAGTCATGGAAGTTAAAGGAGAAGTCAGTAAATTTATAGGAAAGTTTGAAGGAGAAACAACTGAAGTTAAGGAAGAAGTAGCCCGACTTAAACAACAATTAAGGGAGAAGGGGGGCCAGTTAGTACTGTCGTCTGGTGCTAGGTTACAACCACCTTCCTTCGATGGTCAAAGTTCATAGTCAACTTATAAGAGACAGTTCGAAGCAGCTGCATGTTCAAATAACTAGAACGATGATGAAAAAGCAACAGCATTAGCACTAAGGGGCCAAGCATTAGACCTGCTCCAAACAATTCTTGCAGCATAGCAACAAAACTTTAGCATTCTGGAGGCAGCATTAGAACTAAGATATGGCGACCTACATCTCGCCGAAATACATCAGGCTCAGCTTAAATCATGCAGACAACTAGGTGGAGAAAGCCTCCAGGAGTTTGATGCTGCGATAGAGAGATTAGCCCATCTAGCCTATCCTGATGCATCAATAGAATTTCAACAACAGTTACCAGTTGGGGCATTTATTGATAGAGTAAAGGACCAGGAAGTTAGGCGAATTCTTAAATTGGCCAGGCATAAGCGAAGTAGTGAAACTTTAGTACATGCCCTTGAGATTGAGGCGGCCTATGAAGATACCACACAATCAGACCAGAGAGTACGAGCCATGGCTGTGGAAGAGACCCCGACAGATAAAACCATACAAGTCGTATTAACTGAGTTGATCGCACAACTATTGACAAAGATAAATTCCCAAACGAGACGAGAGCAACAAAATAGCGGTAGCCAGAATGGAGGTATCCACTGTTATAAGTGTGGTACATTGGGCCATATTAAGAGGAAATGTCGTGAGCTCAACATTTAAGATGTAATGTCCGAAGTGCAAAAGATCATGCAACTACTGATAAACTCGAATCTCCAGCCGAGACAACACCAGCACCAAAGTAGTGGGAGACAGAGTGGAGGAGGCATGCGCTGTTATAAGTGTGGCAGAGTGGGCCATATTCAGAGTAACTGTCGTCAGTGCAGCCCTGAGATGGTAAATGTCGCAGTAATGGAGAAGCCATAGGAAAACTGGTGAGCTGGTACCTCGGGGAATATGACAGATCGCCTCTCCAACAGACGGTGTCAGAAAGACTGCAAGCCTTGCCACCGTGAGAAAAAACAGCGAAATGTACAAATAATTAACACCGTTAAGATTGATGTTCCGGATTATTGGACAAAAGAATCGTTAAGGGAAGCACAGTTAAACGATAAGGAAACTAGTCCTATTCTGAAATGAAAAGAAAGAGGAACCCGACCCGATTGAAAGGACATTTTTTTCAAATAAATCTGTGGGGCTGAAAGCTTTATGGGCACAATGGGATTCCCTTAGAGTAGAGGATGGACTGCTGAAGAGAGTGTGGGAAAGTCCAGATGGGAGGAAAGTTACTTTGAAATTGTTAATCCTCAGGTGTCACGTAGCAAATGTACTTCAGCAAGTGCATAATGGAACGTCTGGCGGACATTTTGGCATCAACAAAACTCTGACAAAAGTAAGAGAACGTTTCTACTGGGCAAACAGTCCTCAAGATGTGGAGGCCTGGTGCCGCAAATGTGAAGTTTGTGCGGCAAGAATGGGGCAACAAATAAGAAATAAACAATATAACGTCGGGGCTCCTTTTGATCGAATTGCGATCTATGTAGCTGGTCCATTCCCCGTGACAGATGAGGGGAATAAATACATCTTAGTCGCCATGGATTATTTTAGTAAGTGGCCTGAAGCTTATGCCATACCAAACCAAGAGGCAGCCACTGTTGCTCAAGCTCTGGTAGATAATCTAGTATGTCGATTTGGCGTGCCCCTAGAATTTCATTCGGACCAAGGAAGATACTTTGAATCAGGTGTGTTTCAGAAGATATGTCGCTTACTGGGAATTCATAAGACAAGAACAACAGCCCTACATCCACAAGCAGATGGAATGGTGGAGAGATATAATAAAACCATGGAGGAGCACCTATCCAAAGTGGTTGAGAAACATCAGAGAAATTGAGACCGTCACTTACCACTTTCCCTTATGGCTTACAGGGCCTCCATTCATGAAACAAAACAGACGCCGGTTCGCGTAATGTTTGGACGTGAGATTAGACTGCCATTTAACTTGGAGTTTGGCACATGAGATGAGGAGCGACTTTCCATAAATGACTACACCGATGAAGTTGGTGAACGGCTAAGGAACATTCATGACCTGGTACGAGACCGAATTACCATGGCAAGTGATCGCATGAAAACTCGTTATAACCTTAAGGCGAATTCAGGATGGTTCTAGGCTGGAGTTCTAGTTTGGCTATATAACAGCGAAACAAAGGTAGGTCCCCGAAGCTTCACCCGCCTTGGGAAAGGCCATACGCTATCGTCACCAGACTAAACGACGTTGTATACTGAATTTAGCAAAGTCCAAAATCAAAGATGAAGGTGGTGTATATAGAGAGACTAGCCAAGTATGCAGGGAACAATGAATTGCCTGATCGGGACGTGCAGGCAAGAGGGCAGTGTTATGCCAATGGACTGTGTAGACTGGTTAGATGAGACTGGAATTGTACGAAAACGGCAGGGAATATTCTGGAATGTTCTAAGCCGTGTGAATGGATGTATAAATAAGACAGCCGGTGGGCCGAGACTCAGTCATAACTTGAAAGTGAACGAGTAGAGAATAGATAAGAAAGGGACTTATCAGTGTTTAATTGTGATTATAGTTAAGACAGTAATTAATCTATTGTTGTTTATTATTCATTAGTTAATAAAATAGTGAGTATGTGTTACCTGGACCTTCAATCAACGAATCTACGAGTATAGGTGTTTGTGGGGATAGCAAACACGTAACAATATTGTTTTGTGAAATAATTTGTAAAACTGATTCATTGCCACGGATATATATATATATATATATATATATATATATATATACATATATATATATATATATATATATATATATATATATATATATATATATATATATATATATATATATATATAATTTTTCAGTTCGAGTTACCAGAAGCCGCAGTAAGCAGTTATCTGTTAGAACCTGAAGATGGCAGATGAGATTCTGCCGAAACGTCGTTCAGACAACCACGGGCCCTCTCGGGGCCTATCACCTACGCGGGAGTATACCCGGAAAACGAATTTAACATACATACATATATATATATATATATATATATATATATATATATATATATATATATATATATATATATATATATATATATATATATATATATATATATATATATATATATATATATATATATATATATATATATATATATATATATATATATATATATATATATATATATATATATATATATATATATATATATATATATATATATATATATATATATATATATATATATATATATATATATATATATATATATATATATATATATATATATATATATATATATATATATATATATATATATATATATATATATATATATATATATATACATATATATATATATATATATATATATATATATATATATATATATATATATATATATATATATATATATATATATATATATATATATATATATATATATATATATATATATATATATATATATATATATATATATATATATATATATATACATATATATATATATATATATATATATATATATATATATATATATATATATATATATATATATATATATATATATATATATATATATATATATAAATATATATATATTTAGATATATATGTATAAAACAAGTTGAAGTAAAATGTTTTTAAATTGATAAAACGTTTTAATGAACAGCTTTAATAAATGACAATTAAAACGAATATCTGTTGCACCGGAATTGAAAACAATGATATATTTTTCACCGAATAAATAAAAATGAATTGCCATTTCAAAATAAAATCAATCACTAATAATTTTTAGGTTTTGTCGACTTCAGATATCAGTTTTAATTAAAAATAATTATTACAGCCCAACAGCACAGATTAAAAATGATTAATTTACGCGGAAATATATTTCTTTTGAAAAGTTTAATAGCCTTTTAGGAGTAATTTAAATCTAATCAATACAGATACCTCCGAGCAAAGATTGAAAGATGGCCTTGGGGTTAAACGAAGTTTTAATTCACAAAAAATTGACAACCTACCGGCAGTAATGTTGATTGTGCTGTCCAACAGAGAGGTTTGAATGACCCTTTCATTGTCGCTTCTTGAAAACTCTGAAATTGATTATCCCAGTCATAAGAAACCAACCTCGATTCAAGAGTCATTCCAGCTAACTCTGGCGGTGCTGCAATCCTTACTGGGTTCGAACCCCTGAAAAAACAGTAGTTGTTAATTATACATACATAAGAATTTACAGTTTTATTTAAATCGTATATTTTTATTTGACAGCATAATTGACTAGAACATTAAATGGACAGTTGATGGCCAGATTGGTTTCGGTCAGATTTTCTGTCAGATTGACTGTATTTAATCCAGTCTGTATAAATTTGGCTGCAAAATAGATCCAACCAAGCTGAATTTTCGTATGTACTTTTATGTATTTGGCCGTTAACAATAACATTTTATAGTTCCTTTTGTTCCATCATTTGCATATACAGGGTGTATTCATAAGTCACGCAACACCCGCAAAATTTGGGTTTATGAGAGCAAAATAAATAGATGAAGGAATAAAAAAATCGTTTTGCCTTTGTTATAAAGGTATTATCGAAATATTTACAATTCTTTGGTCTAGTAGTTTTGAATGCTGAAACAATATCTAACTGTCAACGTGAGATCCCTATCAACGTGAGTTATTAATTCTGTCAATTAATTTACAACTTAAATCTAATAAACATGGATAGATATTATTCCAATCGTGAACATGTTGATATCTTGTAGGGCTTGTAATGATAGTGCTAGAGCCGTTGCGATTCATTATACAGAATGCTTTCCTCACCGTCGTCACCTAGATCATAAAGTTATTTTGCGCGTAGAACAGAGACTTCTTGAGGCTGGAGATTTAAATCCACGAAAAAGAAGTTGGGAACACTCAGAGGCTTATTTATACTATTCAACGTGAAGAAGTAGTTCTTGTAAGTATCGAAGATAATCTTTCTATGAGCACTTACAAATTGCAGCACAATCAGATTTGTCTCACAATTCGGTGCATGGAATTTTAAAGAGAAATGGACTACATGTTACTACAGTTAGTTACTACAGTTAGTCGCAGACTGTCCATGTGTTACATGATGGTGATGCAGAGCCTCGGTTAGATTTTTTAGATGGAGAACGTGAATGGTAATCCAGACTTTACAAATAATATCCTTTGGAGCGACGAATCAACCTTTACCCAACGAGAGTCCGCAGCAATATCGTCAAAGAGGTTTTCAATAATGATGGTCAGTAAACTTCTGCTGTGGAATACTTGGCAACTTAGTAATCGGACCACACATTTTTCCTGATCGCCTTACTGCTTCAAGATATCGTGAATTTTTAACTGAAGATTTACTCCCACTACTTGAAGATGTTCATAATATTTGGCAGGATACTTGGTACTAACATGACGCAGTGCCCGTGCATTTTGGAATTCAAATACGTAATTTTCTAAACCAGCGTCTTCCACAACGATGTATTGGAAGGGGAAGGGGGAGTAATCATTGGCCCACTCGGTCACCTGTCATAATTCTGATTGACTTCCTCCTATGGCGATTCATGATACAAAAAATATTTCAGGTACCAATTGAAAATCAGACGGACATACTTCCACAAATTCGAGAAGCAATATCATTAATATATGGGCAAATGCGCAGAGAGCTAGATATTGTCTTTTACGGCGTACGTATTAACTTGTATATTCAAGTTGATGGTGGATATTCGAACATCTTATTTAATAAATTTTGTAACCTCAAAAACCCATACATTTCAGTATTTCTGACAATAATGCATACTATGCAGATGGGCTTGACTTATGAATATGATATACCTTGTATTTTTACTGTATGTGCTGCAAATGTGTTTTTTTGTAATTCGTATATATCTCCGTATCTGTTGATCCTAAGACAAAAACAGTTTTCCAAAAATAAACATTAGACAATTGCCTATTATTATTATGCACTCTCTTCCAAGTTCAAGGACATGCTAACGTTTTGATTATAGAACTATAAGAATAACGCTGACGTAGTTTTCCACGAAACACCAAAACACTACATATTGCACTCGACGCGCGTTTCGCTATCCAAGTTGGCATCATCTGGAGATGATTAAAAAATTTTTTAGTCGCGCCAACAAATACGGAGAAATTTTAGGAAAAACTCACGTTTGGTATCTATACGAGCTAAAAATATGCGGTCGGTGGAAGCAGGAAGAGGGTGCATATCAAACTTCAGCTTGGATAAATTATTTATTTCCCTAGATTTGGTAGCTTTTCAGCTAGACTTACTGGAGTAATTACACAATTTTTCAATCGTGTGATCCACTTCTGGTAAAATATAAAAGACAACCTCTTTAGTCCAGCTCGATCAATTTTGCACTGAACATCAAAGAGGAGTACTGCTTTAAAACAAAGTGGTATAAGTCTGAGTTGGGTCATTATACTTTGTACAGTTATCGTACGTACGCTTTTGCTATCGCAACGCCGTTTTTCGTATAAGACTCCATCGATACAACATTTGTTTACAGAGTGATAAATTGTGCGCTTATTTAGGGTTAAAAGCACCGATGGTTGATATTTATCAGCTTGCAGGTTTTGCGAATTGGTCGGGTGATTGCTGGAGAATTTGATATTTAATTTGGCGTAATCTCGACACGTTTGATATTTGATAGACATATGTTTGTAACCAAA
Source organism: Rhamnusium bicolor (assembly GCA_029963845.1). Classification (NCBI taxonomy): domain Eukaryota; kingdom Metazoa; phylum Arthropoda; class Insecta; order Coleoptera; family Cerambycidae; genus Rhamnusium; species Rhamnusium bicolor. The sequence goes on along the minus strand of JANEYF010004058.1, from coordinate 813,914 downwards.
TGTTTGTGAATTTATTTTTTGTAATATGTGAAGAGGGTTTATTTATTAAGTGAATTTCGGTCAAAAAACCAATTAATTTATTTAATTCAATTAAAAAATCCAACCAGTCGTCATTGTTCCTCAAGATGTAGGTCATTGTTCCTCAAAATGTAAGTTGATGGTAAGTTTATAGGTCAAACATGGACTCTAACTGTGACTCTGGATACACACTCGTAACTAGTGGCAACTATTTTGGTATGGTCGAATAATGCGCTAAAAACGGATTGAATTATGTCCCAGACAACTGCTATTCGATAAAAAGGGAGAAAGGGAAAGGGGGGGGGTCTTTGGGGTTAAAAAGAAAGATAAAAGAATCTTTTGTAAGGTAGAGAAAAAAAAAAAAAAATTCTCAAATCTCTATCAATAAAATTTTTTGGTAGATGTGGAGAGGGGAGAGAGGAAAATAATAATATATTTTTTTAAGAGAGGTGGAGACTTTTTTTTTTTTTAAAAAAAAAAAAAACAGAAAAAGTATAGTAAAAAATAAAACTATCCATCTCTTTAATAACCTACTTTTTTTTTGGGAAAAAACAAAAAGGGGGGGGGGAGAATAAAAAAAAAATTTTGAATGGGGTTTTTTTTTTTTTTTTTTTTTTTTTTTTTTTTTTTTTTTTTTTTTTTAAAAAATTTTTTTTTTTTTTTTTTTTTTTAAAAAGATAATTTTTTTTTTTTTGTTTTTAGTAATATTCTTTTTTTGGTTTTTTTTTTTTTTTTTGGGGGGGTTTTTTTGTTTTTTTGTTGAGAAAATTTTTCTTTAATTTTGGGGCCTTTTTTTAAAAAAATTTCTAAAACATTATTTTATATTTTTTTTTTTTTTTGGTTTTTTTTCACAAAATATCACGCTTGTATTCAGCTGTTGTGAACGCCAACAATTATAATTAATTCAATTTATTTACAAACTATAAAGAATCTAAGTAAAAACCTTAAAACAGTATGTATCGATAATACTCATCATAGGTGATATAATGATGTGTGATTTTATTTGATTAAGTTAAGTTAGGTAGCTAAGTGTTATTTGTCGGTTTTGAAGAATATTTTGTCCATTATATTACTGCGCTTGTAAAGAATAACAGTTTAATTATTAATTATAGATAGGAAGTATGGATATGTTTTTGTGAACATTCCACATAGGTCGAATAGCTGGCAGTACGCGAATCGCAACACACGAGGCGCGCATCGTGCCCCGGCACTCTTCTACCCGCGCTATCATGAAGGAGCCTGAGACTGAAAATAATTAAATTAGTTTCCGTCCAGCTACTCAACGAGGAACCACGCCGGCCAGCACAGTAAGTAAACTCGTGAGTATAAGGATATATTGGTATCTAAATTTCATGCGAAATTATTCTAAGTCGATGAACGGGTGACGTAGTTGTAATATACCGCGCATGACTACCGTATCTCATCCTACTCCTGCGTTAGCAGTATCTGGTAGCATGAGGATTTTTACAATCAAGTTAGTCTCCGTCCGACCGCTACTCGAAGCACCACGCCGACTTGGATAGTAAGTAAATTCGTGAGTATAAAGAAATAGGTAATTAAATTTAATGCGGAATTATTCTAAGTCCACAAACGGGTGACGTAGCTGTAATAAACCGCGCATGACTACCGTATCTCATCCTACTTCTGCGTTTTAGCAGTGTTGAGTAGCATGAGGATTTTATCATTAAATTAGTTCCCGTCTGAGCTCCAACCGAAGCACCACGCCGACTTGGATAGTAAGTAAACTTGTGAGTATAGAGGTACATAGGTATCCAAAGGTAATTGCGAATTTTTCTAAGTCGATAAACGGTGACGTAGTTGCAATATTTCGCGCATGACTACCGCGCTCCTCCTACTTCTGCTTTTTGGCAGAGTTTAGTAGCTTGAGGATTTTGCAGAGTATCCGAGAACAGTCCGTTGCTGCCGCCCGTACCGTTCAGACGTGCCGACCCCGACCGCTCCAGAGAGGAAGCCAGCACAGGATCCGGAAGTAGGTAGCAAGGTTTGATAAAGGTTTGGTAAATAATCGGTATTACTTGGCTGGTGAGTACTTTCCGGGCTTTATTTTTTTAGAGTTAGTGAACCGCGAGCGCTAAACGTATCCGCCTCATATCCTTCCTTAGAAAGGGAGAGCGGCCGAAGGTTGGAATTAGAACCGCGTTCCACCGCGTTACACCGCGTGTTCTCCAGGCCACCTGAGCACGTAAAAATTCTGCAGGGTGACTTGGAGATACTAGCATTTGATACCGCGTGTCCTCTAGGCCACCTGCGTCCGTTTTTTTGGCAGGGTGATTTAGAGGGATTTCCGTAACCGCGTGCCTGCCAGGCCACCTGAGCACGTAAAAATTCTGCAGGGTGACTTGGAGGTATCGTCCGTAATCGCGGGTCCGCCGGGCTACCTGAGCACGTAAAAATTCTGCAGGGTAGCTTGGTAGCTTTGACCATACCGTCGTCGTCTTAGATTTGCAACCGTTCGGCTTGCCACTCCTTCCCCCCCCCAACTTGAACCGCGTTATACCGCGTGCCCTCCAGGCCACCTGAGCACGTAAAAATTCTGCAGGGTGACTTGGAGGTACTGTCAGTTACCATCGCGTGTTCTCTAGGCCACCTGAGCACGTAAAAATTCTGCAGGGTGACTTAGAGGTACTTCCGTAACCGCGTGCCTGCCAGGCCACCTGAGCACGTAAAAATTCTGCAGGGTGACTTGGAGGTATCGTCCGTAACCGCGGGTCCCCCGGGCTACCTGAGCACGTAAAAATTCTGCAGGGTAGTCTTGGAGTTTGACCATCCCGTCGTCATCATCAATTTGCCGCTGTTAGGCTTGTTACTCCTTTCCCCCCCCCTTACCGTGACCGCATTCAACCGCGTGCCCTCCAGGGCGCCTGAGTCCGTTTTCTTTGGCAGGGCGCTTTGGAGATACTCGTTTGCATATGATAAGACCGGAACCATCCATCAGCCAAGCGATAATAAGTAACCGCGTTAGATAGGCATAGTTTGCTTGTATTGGCGCTTGCTTCCCCTCCTGGTATCCGTCCGCCGTCTGCTCGTGACCGATTAAGTTATTGCTGGTTACCGTTTCACCGCTTTACCGTACCGCTCCGCTTGACCGCTCGCTTACTACCCCGCTCGCCCGTCGTTAAGACATCGCTGCTCACCGTTTCACCGCTTACCGTATCGCACCGCTTGACCGCCCGCTTACTGCCACGCTTGTCCGTAGTTAAGACCGTAGTAGTATAAGACCGTAGTAGTATAAGACCGTAGTAGTATAAGACCCTTGTAGAATAAGACCGTTTGTAGGTAAGACCGTTGTAGTATAAGTTGTAGTTATTAAGGTGTGTATAAAGTGTAAATAAGAATTAGTGTGTAGAATAAATGTACATATATTGAATGAGAGTCTGTTCCTTAAATGTAGTGTGTAAGTTCCCTTTTTCCCGACCCCTGGCTTAGCCGTATCTTCACTGCAGTTGCCCGGCCTCTATCGTCCCGCCGATAGAGTAAAGTGGTGTTTCTGCACTCTAAACAGAAACTGGCGCCCGAGATCTCCGTACAGTGTGCACCGCCGTAGTGTTGGGCGTCAAAGTGACACTTCTGCTCTTGAGTAGAGCACCGGAAGTACGTCACAAATTGGCGCCCGAGCAGGGACCCGAAAAGCGCAACTTACTGAAATTCGGCAGTCCCCCGAAAGCAACCGTTTTTTCGGAAAAGGTCGTAGATAGACATATGAGGTGTCATTTTCGACTAAACCGAGTACGAGGAATCGATTCCAACTAGTCCCGAACCGTTTTGCGCATGCGCTAAGGAGTTATTAGTAACTTTGGAACGCGAAAAGATACCGGGACACGGAAAAGTGTTTCAGGGGAGTTGGCACTAGAGGAGGTTGGAAACCGAACCTCAAAACCCGAACTCGACCCGAACATTTCCGAAGTCGTCCCCGAGTACCCAAACGCCATATAGGCATGTGGGGTATCGTTTTGCACTAAACCGGACCCAAGGAAGCGATTGCAAGCGCTTGCAGCCCGATCCGACTAACCCCGTCGAAAAAACGTGCGCCCTAGCGCACCCAAAGGTTAAAAACTCGCGAGTTCAGAATTGCCGAGTTGTCGTCATCGAACGACACCGTCTGAACTCAGTTTTACCGTTTTTCCGGAGTTTGCCCGGAACTCTTGACGACTCCGGTGGCAAAATCGATTTGCCGTGTGACCTATCGTTTTCTAGTAAATCGAGGGTGCGGAATCGATTGCCGCTAGTTTCAGCCCGATCCGACCACCGTGGTCGAAGAAAAGCCTACCGAATCGACACTAAAAGTCGAAAGTCGGTAAAACCGATATAGGGTGACTATTGGTACCGCAATACACCATATATTGAGGACCCGGACCGGTCCACCCGATTTCACCCGAAGTTCTGACCGGAAACAGATCTTACCAGAAACCCGCCGAGTGACCCCTCCTTTTCGAGCAAACCAAGGGCGCCGAATCGAACGCAGTTATTTGCAGCTCGATACGTCCTGCCGTTTAGGAGTTAGGTCTGTCAGGGAGTTGTCTCGTGCACCGCAGACCGAGAAGACCGCTAGGACAAAGTCAGCAGATCATAACCGTCAGTATCTACAACCGTTACCGTTCCGCCCAAGAAGAAACGTTAACCGACCGTTACCGTTCCGCCCCAAGAAGCACCGTTAACCGACCGTTACCGTTCCGCCAACCACATGGCCACCGAAGAAGAAAAGAAGGAAGAGATGGATCCCAACGAGGACACCGGAAATATCGAGCTGGGAGATCTCCGCCTCAGCTGGATATACAAACTTAGGAAGGACCAGATTGACGCGGAATTAGGGAAATTCCGCCTGGACTTAACCGGCACGGTGGAAGAAAAGAAGCGACGATTAATCCGCTTTATCCGGGAAGGATGTACCTCGCCGTTGCCGCCGGCTGTCTTTCCGTCAATACCCCCACCGTTTACCCTACAGCCGCCCCCCGTAGCAAGAGCTACCGCCGCACTACCGTACCGACTCGCCCCGGAAAGCCCGGCCCTAGATCCGTGGCAAGTCCATAAATGGAACACCCATTTTAATGGAAAAGGCGACCCAGCCGCATTCCTGGAAAGGTTGGATGAGATCTGCTCATACACCAACATCCGCCAGGAACAGCTGCTACCGGTACTCCCGGAACTGCTCCAAGGCCCAGCCCTGCTGTGGTACCGGAACAATAAATCCCATTGGGATACGTGGGCGAAGTTCACTAGGGACTTTAGAACGTTCTATTTCCCCGTGAACTATCTAGAGGACTTGGAGGCAGATATAAGCCGCCGCCTTCAGAAACCGGATGAACCCGCTACGAATTACCTCACCGACTTGCAAACGCTTGTTCGTCGGCATGGAGACTTGAATCCGGAACAAGAGCTGCGATGGCTGTACCGTAACCTACTACCCGATTACCGACAGTATATCCGCCGAAATGATTTTACCGATGTCTCATCGCTCACCGCAAAAATCAAAGAGTTTGAATTACTGCGAGAGGAGGTGAGACAGGTATATGACGGGGAAGAGCCGCTTCCACGCCGAAATACCATCCGAAGGTTCGAAAATCGTTCCTCGGAACAATATTCCGTCCCGCCTAGACAGGCAGAGTCTCGTCCCGTCGTTGAGCGATCCGTTCCCATGCCTAGGAATACGCGGTTGCCCGCAACCCCTCGGGAGGATCCGCCAAATATCGCCCGACAGCAGGACATGCCAACCGCGCTTCAAACTGCCCCTAGGACTTACCGCAGTCCTGAACCATCCGAGAACCGACAGTCTACCACCGCCGTTACCTATGACCGGAACATCTGCTGGCGCTGTGGGAGGACCGGACATTTCCGCAGTGAGTGTCGTTCCCCGCCCAGGTTGTTCTGTTCCCGTTGTGGTCGTCAGGGTATCATGACCCGTGACTGCCAATGTCCGAGAACGGGAAACCGTACTGTCACGAGGCAGGTACAATCCCGTAACATGACCGCCTTCGTAGACACCGCCGCCGCTCGTCCTGATAACCGACCGCATGTGAAAGTTCAAATGTTTGGAAGAACTTTCTCCGCCTTAGTGGACACCGGAGCCGTTCACTCGTACTTAGGAGACCGTATCAAGGAAGTCTGCGACCAGCTACATATAGCCGCTGATGACGTTATCGTACCTGCTGCTCAGTTAGCAGACGGTAGATTAGCCACCGTCACCAGGGCATACCGGATAGACTTCCTGATAGGTGAAGACAGTTTTTCTGAATGTCTATTCCACCTCAGGAACTTGTCTTCCGATCTGGTACTGGGCATGGATATTCTTAGCCAGTACAGTTTCCAAATAAACCCGTCCGCCGGAACCGTGCTGCTGAATGACCGCCTAATCTCCGAACCGCTGGCTGCGCCCAGTAGCCCACTGGGAGGCATCTCGTTGACTTTGTCACAGCCAGAGGAGGAACAGCTAGCAAGTTTCTTAGAAACCGAACTACCGAGCTATTCAGGATGTACAGGGGACGACACACCTGGTACACCACCAGATCCGCCTAGTGCAACCTGAACCAATTAAACAACGTTCAAGATATGACTCTACCGGATTCACTCCGGCATTCTTGAATTTTGGACGTGAGTTAACCCTACCGAACACCGTATATCAAGATGAAACCGAGACCCCAGAAAACACACCCGTCGAAGAACCGCCGCCCGTAGAAGACCGTACCGACCGTCTAGAAAAGTTGAAAGAGACCTTCCATTGGTCCGGGTCAACTTCGCACGAGCTTTTACCGCGCAGAGTGCTCCCGAGACCGGAGTTCTCCCGGTAGCCCCGAGCCATCCGCTCCTTGAAGGAATATCCGTTAGCTACACCGAAACCGCAGGCTTAGAAGGAACCGTGCCGACAAAACCAGTATGTCCCACCGACCGTCAGGTGGAGGAGACATACTACCTGGACCAACAACGCGCCGAAATCCAGGCCCGCCGCCGGACACCGCAGTACATCTCCGTACAGCAACGAAACTTGTGTTGGAGATGTGGATACACTGGTCACTCCCGATGGGACTGTACCAGGCCTCCCTGCCTGTTTTGTTCGAAGTGCGGATTAGTGGGAGTTATGTCTCGACACTGCGGATGTTCCGCCCGTACATCTGTTCGTTACTCACCGCCGCCCCGTCCGTACCGTCGCCGATCCGTCCGTACCGTCACCGATCCGTCCGTACCGTCACCGTTCCGTCCGTACCGTCTTCGATCCGTACCGGAGACCCACCGCCGCCGCACCGTATCTCGAGGAGTACCGTGCTACTACCGCCAGTCTCCGCCGAAAACCGTCACCGTATCCAAAGGAATTCAATGCGAGCTGCTACCGTAATTCCGAGGAAACCGCCTCGATGAATAAACTTTTTGTTTTGTTTTTTTTTTTTTTGACCAGGATGTTTTTCTTTTTTTAGGTAGTCTATGGAGAAGGATACCTCCGACCCCCAGGAATAAGGAATCCCACCTGTTTGGCAAGGAAGCCCAGCTGCGTGGACAGAATCATTTATTTATTTTCTTTTTTAGTATAGTTAGAATCGACCCTGGAAGCCGGAATAGTTTGTTTAGTTTTGAGGTTGTAAAAGGTGTACATACCCACAAATAAAGTTTAAAGTGGCCTGCGGGGGGGTATGCGCCTTAATCATGACAGGGTTCCGTTTAAATTAGTAAGTCCCGCATTTCAGGGTCGCCGGAAGGGAAAAAGAAAAAAAAAAATGTTATTTTTTTTTTTATCCGAAGTAAGAGGGGGGTGTAACGAAGTGATTTTATTTGATTAAGTTAAGTTAGGTAGCTAAGTGTTATTTGTCGGTTTTGAAGAATATTTTGTCCATTATATTACTGCGCTTGTAAAGAATAACAGTTTAATTATTAATTATAGATAGGAAGTATGGATATGTTTTTGTGAACATTCCACATAGGTCGAATAGCTGGCAGTACGCGAATCGCGACACACGAGGCGCGCATCGTGCCCCGGCACTCTTCTGCCCGCGCTATCATGAAGGAGCCTGAGACTGAAAATAATTAAATTAGTTTCCGTCCAGCTACTCAACGAAGGAACCACGCCGGCCAGCACAGTAAGTAAACTCGTGAGTATAAGGATATATTGGTATCTAAATTTCATGCGAAATTATTCTAAGTCGATGAACGGGTGACGTAGTTGTAATATACCGCGCATGACTACCGTATCTCATCCTACTCCTGCGTTAGCAGTATCTGGTAGCATGAGGATTTTCACAATCAAGTTAGTCTCCGTTCGACCGCTACTCGAAGCACCACGCCGACTTGGATAGTAAGTAAATTCGTGAGTATAAAGAAATAGGTAATTAAATTTAATGCGGAATTATTCTAAGTCCACAAACGGGTGACGTAGCTGTAATAAACCGCGCATGACTACCGTATCTCATCCTACTTCTGCGTTTTAGCAGTGTTGAGTAGCATGAGGATTTTATCATTAAATTAGTTCCCGTCTGAGCTCCAACCGAAGCACCACGCCGACTTGGATAGTAAGTAAACTTGTGAGTATAGAGGTACATAGGTATCCAAAGGTAATTGCGAATTTTTCTAAGTCGATAAACGGTGACGTAGTTGCAATATTTCGCGCATGACTACCGCGCTCATCCTACTTCTGCTTTTTGGCAGAGTTTAGTAGCTTGAGGATTTTACAGAGTATCCGAGAACAGTCCGTTGCTGCCGCCCGTACCGTTCAGACGTGCCGACCCCGACCGCTCCAGAGAGGAAGCCAGCACAGGATCCGGAAGTAGGTAGCAAGGTTTGATAAAGGTTTGGTAAATAATCGGTATTACTTGGCTGGTGAGTACTTTCCGGGCTTTATTTTTTTAGAGTTAGTGAACCGCGAGCGCTAAACGTATCCGCCTCATATCCTTCCTTAGAAAGGGAGAGCGGCCGAAGGTTGGAATTAGAACCGCGTTCCACCGCGTTACACCGCGTGTTCTCCAGGCCACCTGAGCACGTAAAAATTCTGCAGGGTGACTTGGAGATACTAGCATTTGATACCGCGTGTCCTCTAGGCCACCTGCGTCCGTTTTTTTGGCAGGGTGATTTAGAGGGATTTCCGTAACCGCGTGCCTGCCAGGCCACCTGAGCACGTAAAAATTCTGCAGGGTGACTTGGAGGTATCGTCCGTAATCGCGGGTCCGCCGGGCTACCTGAGCACGTAAAAATTCTGCAGGGTAGCTTGGTAGCTTTGACCATACCGTCGTCGTCTTAGATTTGCAACCGTTCGGCTTGCCACTCCTTCCCCCCCCAACTTGAACCGCGTTATACCGCGTGCCCTCCAGGCCACCTGAGCACGTAAAAATTCTGCAGGGTGACTTGGAGGTACTGTCAGTTACCATCGCGTGTTCTCTAGGCCACCTGAGCACGTAAAAATTCTGCAGGGTGACTTAGAGGTACTTCCGTAACCGCGTGCCTGCCAGGCCACCTGAGCACGTAAAAATTCTGCAGGGTGACTTGGAGGTATCGTCCGTAACCGCGGGTCCCCCGGGCTACCTGAGCACGTAAAAATTCTGCAGGGTAGTCTTGGAGTTTGACCATCCCGTCGTCATCATCAATTTGCCGCTGTTAGGCTTGTTACTCCTTTCCCCCCCCTTACCGTGACCGCATTCAACCGCGTGCCCTCCAGGGCGCCTGAGTCCGTTTTCTTTGGCAGGGCGCTTTGGAGATACTCGTTTGCATATGATAAGACCGGAACCATCCATCAGCCAAGCGATAATAAGTAACCGCGTTAGATAGGCATAGTTTGCTTGTATTGGCGCTTGCTTCCCCTCCTGGTATCCGTCCGCCGTCTGCTCGTGACCGATTAAGTTATTGCTGGTTACCGTTTCACCGCTTTACCGTACCGCTCCGCTTGACCGCTCGCTTACTACCCCGCTCGCCCGTCGTTAAGACATCGCTGCTCACCGTTTCACCGCTTACCGTATCGCACCGCTTGACCGCCCGCTTACTGCCACGCTTGTCCGTAGTTAAGACCGTATATATAAGACCGTAGTAGTATAAGACCGTAGTAGTATAAGACCGTAGTAGTATAAGACCGCTTGTAGAATAAGACCGTTTGTAGGTAAGACCGTTGTAGTATAAGTTGTAGTTATTAAGGTGTGTATAAAGTGTAAATAAGAATTAGTGTGTAGAATAAATGTACATATATTGAATGAGAGTCTGTTCCTTAAATGTAGTGTGTAAGTTCCCTTTTTCCCGACCCCTGGCTTAGCCGTATCTTCACTGCAGTTGCCCGGCCTCTATCGTCCCGCCGATAGAGTAAAGTGGTGTTTCTGCACTCTAAACAGAAACTGGCGCCCGAGATCTCCGTACAGTGTGCACCGCCGTAGTGTTGGGCGTCAAAGTGACACTTCTGCTCTTGAGTAGAGCACCGGAAGTACGTCACAAAAATAAAAAAAAAAAAAAAAAAAAAAAAAAAAAAAAAAAAAAAAAAAAAAAAAAAAAAAAAAAAAAAAAAAAAAAAAAAAAAAAAAAAAAAAAAAAAAAAAACAAAAAAAAAAAAAAAAAAAAAAAAAAAAGGGGGGAAAAAAAAAAAAAAAAAAAAAAAAAAAAAAACACAAAAAAAAAAAAAAAAAAAAACCCCCTCCAAAAAAAAAAAAAAAAAAAAAAAAAAAAAAAAAAAAAAAAAAAAAAAGGGGGGGGGGGGGGGGGAAAAAAAAAAAAAAACCCCCCGGGGGGGGGGGGTTTTTCCCCAAAAAAAAAAAAAAAGGGGGAAAAAGGGGGGGGGGGGGGGAGCCCCCAAAAAACCCCCCCCAAAAAAAAAAAGCCCCCAAAAAAAACCACTTTTCTCCGCGCTGGTTAAACCACCAGTTTATAGCACTTCTACCCGAACTATTATATGTACACTCCGTTATTAGATGGTCACCAGGTAAAATTCTCACGGGCACACCGAGTTTACGGTATTCCTGATAATCTGAGTCTACATTATCGTCTCTAGCGATGGGAGGTTGTTCCACACCGCCTCTTATGTGTTTCAGCGCTACTTGCTTACCGATTTTGTGCGTTTTCATCACAATCGCGAACATATTAATTCCACTATGAGAAAAGGCTTGCCTCGTACAGTCTGCCACGCAATGACCAGAAGACACCACCCTCTGTTGACCTGGGGGAATGATGTGCCTCCAGTTGGGATCCATACCGATGGATATAACGCCCGCATCATGTCTCCTTAATTCGGGTGTGTAGTACAAGCGTAAACCAGATCCGTCAAGAGAATTCATACTTCCGTCGAAAGGGCTTGTATAATGAGTCTCCATTAAATAAAATCGTGAGTTCTGCGAGTCCAAAGGATATCCTGCTTCAGGAGGGAAGCTGAAACCTTCGGATCCTTTTGCCCAACTGGCCACGACGGTATTGCAAGACAAGGGTTGAGAGTGGGGTTCGTAACATTGGCGACCTGGCGTGTCGGATAACTGTTCAACGATGGGATTGTCTTGGCATTCATAAAGGACAACGTGCTGGAGCCCGTTAACTGCGGAGATTCCTTGCAAGGGTTCGTACTGAAACAAAAAAGATTTGTTTACATCTGAATAATAATATATTAAGTAATAAGCTAATTTGGACTATATTTAAATGTTTTAGTTGAATAACCAACTATTCATAATTTAAATCCATGACTTTCCATGGCGAGTTAAGAAAGCATTAGTTTATGTAAAAGTATATATAAAAAGAGGAATATATTGGTAATTAAAGAACAGTCCTAAATAACAGAAAACAACGGGTTTCGAACCAGGGAGTCGGTAGACAGTAATACCAGTTATGTTTGTCACTTAACGCTTTAGTCCACTGTGCTAACGAGCTCATAAACATTTTACCTAGGCAATAAATTTAAATAATTACGTATTTTAAAATGAAATTAATTAAGCAATAACGTACGAACATTTCAGGAAAATTAACTGGAATTGTGAAAATTCAAAACTTTTATGAATTTTATATTAAAAATCGACAATTTGTCTATTTCATCAAAAATCCACAACTTATAGGTTATGATTTCATATCTATAACTTTTAACGTTTCTAAGTTCGGTGTAAATTCTGTTGAACTACTGTTCCGAATCAATATCATATATTAAAAATATACATGATTTTCAATGATATTCAATTAAACTGTTAAATAATCTCCCTATTAATCTATATACATCCCCTTACTTCTAGTCTCATTACTTGGGTAAACACTCAAAAGGTCACACATATAAGGTAATCAAATTCCGATTCATGAAGGTATTTCCTAAATATTTAAATATTTTCTATAAATATCGTTAAAAAATATGAATCTATACTCTCAGATAAGACGTCACAACCATGAATTATTTTTTTCTCAGGAACATCCAACATAAAATACATTTGAAACGTCTTTAAGTTATAAACACATTTCCTTAAGAGTGCTATTTCCGAAGTCGGGACGACATCAGTACTCGTGGGGGAAGGTGAAACAGAACAGCTAGGGGGCGAAGAAATTGTTCCTACTATTTTATTAGCTAATCGAATTTTATCAAATTGTTGTCTGCATAATATTAATTTGTATCCTTACATATCTTGTTACATTTTTAACAAATTTAGATTAATTTTTTTTTTGAATTGCATATAATGATGAATAAACAAAGGTAATACTAAAACACTGAAAAATTCTATGCAGTTCATATCTTGAATTATTTCCTATTTCAACTACAATAATTCTTCGACTTTAAAGGGCAGCTACAACAAGGCGGAAACAATTCATGTAAGTTTCAACATATTCAAATGGCAGTACGGCACGGTGAAAATATTTGATTCCAAAATGTCAAAACGCGATTAATGAGATCTTGTAAAATTGAAATAATTATGAAGAAAAATGAATAGGAAATAAGGTCCGACTTTTTTCGGGGGTCCTTTTTCTATTTTCTTATTTATAATTTTATTGACAAATGTAAAAGTTTGTTCTCAATATTTTTCATTTAACTTTTTTAATGCATATAAAAAGAAAATTTATATTTTTTGTAAAAGGGCGTTCTAGTTAAATGTATTTTTATTTAGTTTAAAAAAAAACACAAGTTTTTATGTCCATCGCTGAATTTTATCTCATTAATTCAATAAATACTTTCATTTAAATGCGCTAATTTCAGAAATGTCTAATCAAAGGATGGACTTATGAACACATTCAACAACTTCCAAAAGAAATTATTTTAAATCTTGGTCGTAGTTAGTTATGTATTTATTTGGTAATAATATTATTCATTAAAAATACTTAAAACACCAACCAACGACAGAAACTGACTTTTTTATGCGAAAACTTAAAAATATACCTATATAGAATGTTGGTATTTTCTACTGACAGATATTTAATGAAATAAACGTAGTACTTTATGATACACTAAGGCATGAGTAAAATGACAAAATGGGTATTTGAAAAAGAATAATTTATACCTTAAGATTAAAATATAAGAAAAACGGCTTCATCTTTTCTTTAAGTGAATATATTTGAATTCAGAAATGCAAATTTTATGACTGAAAAACAAATAGTATGTCAAAACATTTTGTATATTATTATACCTCATTGCAATTGGTGTCTTGCCTTCCTAAATAGTGCAGAAGTTTACATAGTTTTTGTTACAACCACATTATCATGTGATCAAAAATGATTGACCGAAGAGATTTTGCCAAACAGTTAATTTTTGCCTATAAAGAATTGGTTTCCAATCAAACATTTTCGATCATTGTCACAATCTACGAGCAGTTAAACCCCACCGGATCTCCCTAAATATATCTTTGTGAAACAAGAAAATTCTCTGCAAAAAATCTGAATATAGTGGAAATTATTGTAAATCACCATACAGTGGCACTGTCTGTCTACTGTAATAGTATATAAATTGTAATCGACAGAAGTTCATATTTAAACAACAAAATCAATTACATTTCAGTAGTGGCAGTTAAAGAGTGCAACTATAATAAAATTTAGGCATATATTTTACAATATTATAAAATGACGTATTCTGCAAATATTTGCACTTATAATGTATATACAATAATCTTAGTATTTGATATGCTCTAAATACAATTGTTAAATTTTTTAAATGCAAAATAAGAAGTTCTCTTTTCTCTGGAAATCGTTATTCCCTGGCGATTTCAGATAACTTTTTTTTTTCAGAGTTGTATGAAAGACTGACGAAAGGATTCTTAGAACTTAAAATAAATTGGAAGGGACAACGCGGTACAGTAAATTCATTTTACGTTACAGCTTTGACACATAGTTCAGTTGTAGAATTGAATACTATCGAAATAGGTTCGTGCGTAATGGAAGCATTTTATCCGATTTAGATTCCCTTTAGATTCCCCGTAAGATTCCACGTGTCGCTTGCTCAAATCTCCGAAGATATGACATGTAAATTGCTTAGTTTTGAACTCGGTTCACGAATTTGCAAATAACATTATGCGTCGGTGCGGACCCCAAGATGCAGATTCATGCGACATTTTACGGCTCTTTGTTATTTAAATTTCAAATTATTTTAAAATTGTATTTTCTTTGATGTATATACGAGAATTGGGAATAAGGAGAACTCATCTCAGTTTGTTCAATTATAACTGGCTTCAAAGAAATGCAGGGGAAAACTGAGTTTTAGCAATATTCAAATATTGATCCTCAAAACTATGTCGTTTATACAAATATTTGTTCCTTCGATGGTAGCAGTAGTTACGTTTTACATCAAACATAAACCCTGTTTGAACGTTCTAATAGTGGCAATTAACCAGTGCAAATAAAACGGCCGTGATTACTCCATATTAATTTTAGTCTAAAGGGAAAATATAGTGTCACTACATTTCATACGTTTCTGGTTTCAATCTATTTTAAATCTTCACATCACTTTCATTTAAGAAATTTCAAAGAAGTAAGTTTCTTATTATCTGAATACATATTGTATACATATAAGTTGTAACAGCTTCTTTTAAATATGGCCTAAGAAGTGACAGAAATAGCACATTCATTATGTCTTAGCACAAACAGCATTGACATTTAGTGGAGGGACTCAGTTCACCTTAGTTTATTATGAGCCTATTATTGCATATTCGAAAGAGTTTGTTATAACGTATATAAGAATTCTTTAACTACACATAATGTCAACGGAATTAAGTTCATCTGATTAGAATAATAATTGTTAGCAATTTTAATAAAACTTATCAAATTTGACCTTATATTAACTTATATTAAAATGTGAACATATGTACTAAATATTTTAATTATTGTTACAAATTGGAGTGCCCAGAATTAACTTCTTTTATAAACAGATCTTAAACTACAAACTGTTTAGTGGTAGCTATACCCCAGACACATAATAAAGGCCGTGTTGTAAGACTATGTGAATTGGTGCCACACGTCTGCTTGTAATGTACTAGTTAATTGTTTTGTCGATACTATACCAATATATAATAGTTATTTATGATATAAGTGTTAAAAATGACTTTTTATTTTGTGAGTGGAGAATTTTGCGAAACGAGCGGAAGCGAGTGGAGCAACTCCACGAACAAAATAAAGTCATTTTTAACACGTGTATCATACAATGTTTTTTCTACAAACACCATTAAAAAACAATAAATTTTCTTTAAAAAGATTTCAAATCCTTTTAATGGTTACCTCATAATTCTAGTAGTTTGTAGGATTTATGAAATAAATAAATCAAGTTTGCCTGTTGTTTGACACATGCTTGTCAAATGTGAAAAACTATTGCAATATGATGAGTTCCAATATTAATTATAGTCCAGAAGGAAGCGAATCGATTCCTCAAGAAATTGAAGAAGCAGCTACAAAGGCAACTTTAGATTTGTTGCCCACAAAATTCAAACAACAATATGAATTAGCGTACGCTTTGTGGAATGGTGCGATCGAAACAATGTTGCAGGCAAGTGTGAAAATGTAATGTTGGCCTATTTCGAGCAAAATTCTAAAATTTGGAAGTCTTCGACGCTTTAGGCACATTTTTCAATGATAAAGGCTATGTTAAATGTCAAGAATAATCAAGATATAAGTAAGTTTTATAAACTCATCGCATTTTTGAAGCGCAAAGGAGAAGGATATCATCCAAAAAAATCAAAAATTTTTACACGCCAAAATATTGATAAGTTTATTGTAGAGGCGCCAGATGACAAGTATTTGATGTTTAAAGTAGCTGCTGTAATGGGTATACTAGGCGCGTGTCGCTGTGAAGAACTTTGTCAAATGAGTTTAAACAATATTGAGGATTGAGGAAATACACTAGTGATAAACATTCCAGATAGCAAGACTAGAGTTTCAAGAACATTTACTGTTATTACTAAGACTTTGACTTATATCATAAGTACTTAACATTACGTCCAGCTCATGTCAACCACCAACGTCTTTTCATTAAATACACTAGTAACAAATGTACGATTCAACCTGTTGGAATAAATATTTTTGGAAAGATGCCTACAGATATTGCAAGATTTTTGAAATTATCAAATAATGAACTTTACACCGGACATTGTTTCCGTCGGACATCCGCCAGCTTGTTAGCAGACTCTGGTGCAAATTTATGTACAATAAAAAGACATGGAGGATGGAAAAGTTCGAGTGTTGCAGAAAGATACTTGGAAGATTCGTTAGAAAACAAAAAGAGGATTGCTTGTCACATTCTTCCAAACAATTGCCCTTCTTCCAACAAATTAGAAATAGAGCATATTAATGGTATTTCTCCACTGCTTCAAGTTCAACTTCAACAATTTCTTCTTGTGAAGTAGCTTCCTCACAAGGGATAAATATTACTAATTGCTCCAATTGTACAATTAATATAAATATTTCTAAATAACTTTTAATTTTTTGTTAATAAATATATAAATGCCATTATGACAAACGACTTGTCATTTTACTTTTTGCACTAGTGTTAAAAGTAAATCATGTGATCATTTTTAATGCGAGTTTATATAATATTACATTTTTAATTCAAGTATGCCGTGTTAAAAATTTAGTTTTTAACGGTATTTGTAGAAAATAATATAATTATGACATTACCAACATTTTCAATCTTAACGGAGGTGGTAAGACCTTTTTGGATATGGGTGCGAAGACTATAATTTAGAATCTTTGGGTATTCAATTATTATTAATTAAGTCATGCGAGCCGTATTTTAATTAACAAGTAATTTATATCAAACAAATGATATTAACTTTGATTATATTAAAATATTATATAACATTTTAACGCAAGTCATTTCAAATGTTCCTCACTGATTTCCGCTTTAAAGGCTAATACTCATCTAACAGATGAATAAGGAAACTGTTTGTGTGTGACTAATGTATTTTGATATACAACGTATTTTAATAATTTAATGCTAAGAATTCATAATAGCAAGGACCAGTTTTTTTGAGGATAGGCGTGTTTAAGGAGGAGTTTATTTAATCTTGATTAATTCACTTTTATTGCCGCCTAAGAGTATTTATGAAAAAACTATAAAATTAACTGGAAATAATGTTTTAGTAAGAAATGGATTTATATAATTAATTGTTGTACATTTTTGCCGAACAATAAATAAATGAGAAGCAACAATTTATCTTTACTGTTAAATTAACATATTTTTATGGTATAATACATTCCAAATCAGTTGCAAGTTACACTTTTTAAGAGGTCTCATCATACAGTCATATACATCCGATTATGTTGATGACAAAAGAGATATTATTAAGTATTTAAAATGTGATAAAAAATCAGAAGGTTTGCGACAAAACGAAATGAATCAAGTTTCAAGTGCACGTCAAATTGTTCAACAGATTTAGAACAAAGATGTTCTCTAGGTAATACACCTTTAAAACAGACACCATTTGGGGGTATTCCCTTTTCGCTTAGAAAATTTGCTCGGAAAGCAGTTTAATAGCCGGACAAGAACACGCAAAGGAAGTTAATAGGAAAGAGCTCATTTTATTTCTATTGGCAATCTAGCAGGTCTGTGCACTGGCGCAAAAATCGATTGGTTTATTTAAAAAAATGCCTTTCGTATACGGATTCTATCCATTTTGTGTGTTGCTATATCTCCTAAGTATCTTTTCTCATTTATTTATGTACAATTAATCGTTCCTATGTACAGTAGTTTGTTTAAGTAGCTTTAAGTAAAAAAAATGGTTAGAACGAAGAAAATCAGATCCTAAATGCTGATAAGTTCAAATCCCTTCAACAGCCTAGAATAAGCAATCCAGCCTCTGTAGTAGGACACAAGGAAATCTTTGTAAATAGACTTAATTAATTTAGAGAAATGCGAAGAATTTTATCTGCGACGAGGGAGAACAAATTATGTATACTCAATCTGGGAGTTTCTTCATTTACAACTAACACCTCTTTGCATTTAAGGATCCAGGAGGAACCAAATCGGAGCATCTTATATATCTTCTACACCAAGAAACTAAAACCCTACATCTGTCACCATGGATCATTAAGACGTACTATACGTTTAATAGACTCAGTACATTTCGAGGACATGCGAAACGTTATGTTCATTTTGGTCTGATTCTAATTTTTATAACAGGCAAATCCTCTTGGCTATACTATTATGTGGTACAGATATTATAGGAACTTTAGCAATAGGAAATCAAAATCTTAGGAAATTTTAAATGTGCGTTATTAATATTATTTCATATATTTTCTGAAAGTCATAATATTTAAATAGATAGGAACTATACTGTATCGTTGAAAAGAAAAACAAAATATCTATTCGATTGATTGTCAACTTTAAAATCAATTTATTTGGAGTACAAAGTAAAGTAAAGTAAATCTTTATTAGCATTTTGCTACAGTTTAAAGATACAATATAAAAATATAACCATAACACCATAAAAACAGCAAACAACATCTAATAAAATTGTTTCACATATAATATACATTTTTTTCTTTAAA
Source organism: Rhamnusium bicolor (assembly GCA_029963845.1). NCBI lineage: Eukaryota > Metazoa > Arthropoda > Insecta > Coleoptera > Cerambycidae > Rhamnusium > Rhamnusium bicolor. Next base: position 795,005 of record JANEYF010004058.1, on the reverse strand, counting down.
TTGTTAATATTCGTAGTTTCCTTTATGTCACAGAGCAAATTGTTATACAAAATAGGGCCATTATGAAACAATTGTTTTTGTGTAATATTACTAGCTTTGCTTACATAAAATTTATTTGTATTCCTACTTCTAGTATCATGTGTCTCTTACAAATTGACAATTTTCTAACAAATGCTGTGGTAGCATATTATTCAACATTTTATAAATAGAAACAAAACAATTTAACATAATTTTTTGTTTAACATCCAATAAATCTAAACTCTGCAACATATCCAAAATCCTTGTATAACGATTATAGCCTAATATATTTCTTAGTGCTTTATTTTGTTTAACTTGTAAATCTCTCATACATATCTTCATTTTTTAATGACATTAATATTGTTGAGAAATATTGAAAATGTGGAATAATAATTGTTATATAAATATTTAATTTTGTATTTACAGAAAGCACTCTTCCTATTCTTGCCATTATTCCTATTTCTCTTGAAATTTTTTTCATTACATAATTTGCATGACTGAAAATTTAACGATTCATCTATGATAACACCCAAATATTTTATTTCATGCACTTTTTCTATGTTGCTATCATTGATCTTTACGTTACATGTGCTGATTTCTTGTTCAACAATATTTAATTTATTCTTTGTTCCCAAAATCATAAATTTAGTTTTATTGACATTTAATTTTAGACTGTTAACTTCCAACCACTCACTGAGTAATTTCAAATCAACATTTAATACATTTACAATTACATTATAATTTGTACTATCATAGGACAATATTGTATCATCGGCAAATAGTTATATTTTACAGTGCTTTATTATATTAACTATGTCATTAATATAAAATGCAAACAACAATGGCCCTATTACTGAATCTTGTGGAACACCATGTACTATATTCATTTCATTTAAGACAATGTCCTTCCACCTTGTTACTTGTGACCTATCATGCATATAGTTATTAATTAACTCACTGCAACATTACACCACTAAAACCAGCTTTTTCCATTTTGATTAAAAATAGCTCCCGATTTATGGTCTCAAATGCTTGTTTGAAATCTAAAAAACACTATTTCTACATAAGATTTATCCCCTAGTGCAAATCTCCAGTCCACTATAACAGATTGCAACGCAGTTTCGCATACATTTTTTTCTCTAAATCCAGCATGATATTTTGTGAATATATTGGTTTTATCCAAATATAGCTTGAAAACTGTTTCTTTTAGAATAATCTTAAAAAATTTATTTTTAACTCTTTTAACAAAATATGCCATAATAAATGTTAATTTTTTGTAATCTTTTTTTAAGCAATTAAGCGCCGTATTGTGAGTCGTCCACTTAAAATAGACAGTCGTATATTACACGACTGTTCCATTTATGTTAATAAATGTCTTCGGTTTTCAGTTTTTAGCACATATTTAATAATGTGTTTTAAAAATTATGCGCGACATTTTGCTCCTTCGTCATAATTATTTCCTGTCAGGGTTTGGAAATCATCATCTCGTAGAATTTGTTTTCACATTTTAATTAAGATCATGTTGATCATTATCAAAAATTTCAAGCACGGATTTTCAATGGAAGTTTACAAGAAATAAGGCATTCTCTTAATATGTTCGTTTAAATATTAATGTATTAACATTTAATTTATATGCAGACAGAGGTACGTAAAAAAAAATAAAAAATGATACATAATGAATGAAATTCTAAATAAAAGTTTATTTTGAGTAATCAAATCCAATACATCCCAGTCGTCTCTACGACCCACCCTTTATTAAACAAAACAAAACTTACTCTAATTAGGTGGTGTTTCCTGGTAATAGTGGGAATTCTAAAGACCCTGCACCAATAAAGCGTTTCACCTGGGGCTGGAGGATCAACGGCGGGATTTCTCAATTCCCAAACCCGGGCTGTCTCCTCTGGCCCTGGAGCGTCCTGATCAGCGCGTTGGACCAAGTACAACGATTGTGTCCCTCGGGAACTTGTGTCATGCTGGGGCAGGGACTTCGGGCCCACTGCACCGCCCAAGGGTTCTTCTTTGTGAAATGCCCATACTATTCTCATCGTGTCGTTCTGAAACAACACAGATAAAGGAATTAATAGGATTTTTCTTAAAACATCTTACAAATATATACCAGTCAAAAATAGTGATGAATATTACATTAATTTATAGATAAGTGGAGAAAACTTCTATAATTGTTATTTAATAAAGAATTACTTGTATAAAATTACACTGATATAAAATATATATTTACATTACATGTTCAATAGACAATAAATAAACGACTTTATTGATTTGAATACAAGTTTTAGTGGTAATGAACATTTATACAAAATATCGGTAAAGAATCTCTGTTAGGATAAATATCAAATTACCTTAAGAAAATTTGATATTTGTTCTAAAAACAATCCAAGGGCAGGCTTTTTCCTCGGTACGGTAAAACATAAAGACTCCTAGTCATTTTTATTTGAATTAAACTTTTATGTATTACTTTAACCAAAATTATTTAGAATCGTTCATAATGATTATATTGTTGTTTCCTTAGCTTATACAACTACCATATCAAGTTTGCATATGTTTATAAGTTGTTGTGGTTGTTAATCTAATGTTTTGTGTTCAAATTCATATACTTATTATTACTCCCGAGATTACTCCTAATTATTATTTTAGAATTTAAGAGTTATTTTAAGAATAGGTAGTTTTAATTAAAATAATGAATAATTAAGATACATTTTCAGGTTTTGTAGCTTAATGATGTCAGAACAAGTACAAAGGCCATTGTAAAATTATGTATCACGAATTTACACCTTCTGTTATTAGCGAAATGTGTTGAGGTAGAATATTAATTAACAATGTAATATGTGATTATTTGTAAGATAAGTAGAGGGCGGATTTTAGGACACGAAAATCAAAATTGGCTTCAGAGTACAAACAGTTTCATGTAAATGCGAGATATATTGATGTAACGATAACTTATGCTTCAATAAATCAATAGCAACAGAACATAAAAACTTAGTCATAAAAAATAGTTGCTTCTATTGTTATAAGAGTTAGAAGAGAAGAAATATATTTTTGTTTAGAGACTGAATGCTTGACATTTGCAAATGTAATTAGAAAGTCTTCAGATGGGATCAACCCTTATAAATGTCATATGGGCCATATGTACTACAAAAAAAATGATGGTATATGAAAACAAACATGGTTACGGGAGAAAAGAAACATGGCGGCGGCATAAGAAAATATATAGTAGAGGTCCAAAAGAGTTATTGTAGCACTTTCTAATATAACCTAATACCGAAGAACTTACTGTAGTTGAGAAGTCCATTGGTTCACTGATATTAAGATGCGCACACAATCTACTCTTATATCTCGTGATCAGTGGAAAATTAAAAATTTCGAAAACCATTTGTTTGGTTCATTGTGAAAAGTTGCTCTACTGTGGCGATTATAACACTCCTACTCGACTCTTTCAATTGAAACTTATTTACAGGGTCAAGTCTAATTTATTACTGGGAACCGTAATCGTACACACTGTGCACATTTATTGGTGCAAGCAAATTTGACTACTTGTTTGAATATCTTACAAAAGCTTTTTTGCGAATCACATATCTTTGCAAACTTTTCAGATTCTCACCCCTTCACAAGATATATGAGGTATAAGGTATTTTATGTGCACATTCCGACACCATCTTGACAACAATAACTAGAAGATCTTCAGATACAAGAAGTCTTCAGATATGTCGACGATGAGCAGAGAATTTATTTCTCACTGTACCACATTTGAAAAATGATTTTTATACCCTGTTTTTTAATTAATTTTGGACAGTTTTTACAAGGATTGTCATTACATTGACGGTAGAGTTATTTTTAAGAATATGCTCTAATAGTTATTTATGCACCAAGGGAGTAAAATGAGTGTTTTAGTCCTGGCATGTAGCGAGGGGAACGAGGCCGAAGGTGCATTTACTGGATAATGGGTAAGTGTAACTAATCCTTTCCTTACAGATGGACCAAACCCACGGAAAAGACATGACACGACCAACCGCCCTCCCACAAACCTTGCGGGCGCCGGTCAGTAAACCGACCAGTGCCCGTTGTACCCCTGGCTCCCTGAAGGACGAAAGTACTAAGAAAGCACTTAGGCCTTCACCTCCTAGAGCTACACAGATCATCCTCACCTTGTCCGATGATCCAGATGACAATGTGTACTGGCAGTCAATCCCAAGTCACAGAATATCCACACAGTCCCTGACAGACAGATGACTACCCTCGGGGGTGACAAGCTGGCGAAGAAAGAAGACGAAGACAGAAGAGCGCCAGAAGAGGCCCTAGCCAGCAGGGTTCATCAGCCAGGACCCAGGGAGGTTGGCCGAAATCTTCGGCACCGCTCTCATTTGTGAGCTGGATATTAGCGAACGGAACATTCATGCAGGGGACAATTTTTATTAGAAAATAATGGAATGTGAAAACTAAAGAAAAATCATTGGCCTCAAAGCTTTTGTATTTTATTTTTAACTTATCCTTGTATTTAATTGTCTATTGACAATACTTTTTATTCATTTCTGTTTGACGTTTGGATTACTAAATATTACTAATTACGAAATATTACCAACCGTGAAAATTACCCTATTAATATTAATTTTACTTTGAAATCAGTTACATCTTAAGGTTTATCCGTTTGATTTTTGTGTTTTTTAAAAGTTTGACATAATAAAAATGTTGACGTTACATTATGTTTGTATTGTTCATTGATTTCCATGGCGACTTTAGGAAGTAAACGCTTGTTTTGCTTCCTGTTTTGAGGCAGTAAAATGGTGTTTTATTCCGATTCGTGCAAAAAAAGTATTTATCGTACTACAAATCTCTCGTAAAATGGAAAAGCTAGTAAGTCACACTGCGACTTACTAGATTTTTCCATTTCACGGGACAATTATACAACAGGGTATTAAACAGGAGACAACGAATATAACCTGATTTGCTACTGGCGCGGGCAGGCAAACTTTATATCAATATAAGTTCAGAATGTGTGGTTTGTAATTCTTTTTTTCAATTCATAAAGAAAAAAAATTGTAAAATCGTCAAATTAGTAATTCTGAAAAAGGTCCTAGGCACAAGGCGTGATAACTTATTTATTGATATATTTTTGTCAATTCATTTATCAAAAATGCAAAATTACATAAAAAAATAAACTCGTACTAATTTGTTGATGTATTTTATCGGCTCTTAAAAGATTTCATCAGTAACATTAAGAATCTACTATTCTGAAAACGTTTTAGGAGAAAAAATGTGTTAAGCGGTAAATAAACGGCCCATTTCTCCTGTCGTAGATAAACTTTAAAAATAGAAAGATCTATCAGCAATTTATTGAAAGGACCCACTTGAAGTATTCTCGGTTGAGTTAGAGCTAAGTTTAAAACTCGTTCATAATGAGTTCGACATTTGTTTGATGCGTTAGTAGTGTAGTTCTCCCTCCGTCAGCTAATAGCTGCAAATTCATCACAGTGACTTGCAGATATTTATACAAGGGAAGTGAGGGCTTAAGAAAACGGTTGAGTTGAGAAAAAACTGACAGTTTAATAGGTATTTAGAAGCGAAAACATATGTTTAAACCGTGAAATCTCCCTAGCAGACAGAAAGAAAGCTTAACAAGATCGGGCACAGCTTTGCCCAATTACTGATGTTTGCCCAGTGAGAAAGGGACAACTATCTAACCTAAGCGTGAATTATAGGATCCGATACTAAGCAAATATTTAAAGAATTTCTTACGATTTTAACGTTTCTCATTTTGTATGCCAGTACTTCCTGTCTATTCATAGTTCATTTATGATCGATCGATGCGGGAAGTTACCTTAGTGTTAACTCATAGTCTTTAGCAACGCTGGTATCAATTTAAGCGCACATTTGTTTTGTTTATTTAAATTTAAATACAAGCGGTTGCAAGAAATTTCAAAATAAACTCGGCGTTTCTAACATGAAAGAGAAAAACCAGCATATACATGTTATATACAGGGTGATTTAGTTAGGATGAACCAAATTTCACCAGGTGATAAAATCATCAAAAAATATGTCCAATAAACTAGCGTCCATAGTCGTTGCGTAAGAGAGTTACAAGTTACAGCCCCTTAAAAGGCGGGCATTAATTACAATTTTTCCTGTATAACTCCCGAACTTTGAAAGGTACGATGATAAAATTTACAATAGACCACATTAGTTGTGACGTCATAAAATTAATAATAATAATAATAATGCAAACTACGTAAAAGAGTCATGATACACTGGTTGTCTATATGCAACACTGGAAGTTGACCCTTTATGCACATGTGCATAAAGGCGACATTTTCGAGAGTTAGAACACCGCAGACATTTAGAATTTGTTTCTCCCTTGAAGTAAATATTTAATAACTTTTAGTTACCATTCACCTTGCATAAAAAGTGTTAGATTATATACAAGCATTATAGTAACTTTATTATTATTATTATTATTGATTACTTTTTTTTTTTTTTTTTTTTTTTTTTCGGTTGCCCGACGCTGGACAGTCCTCCCGTGGCCTCCGACGCCTCACGGGAGTCGCGCCAGCACATTAACCTCAGCCACTCCCCACATCCCGCAGGGTTAGTGACTGTAGGCTCCGGAATCGTGTGCCCTAAGCAGACGGAGAGAACCAAGAATGACCGCCTTCTGCATTTGGCCTGCCAGCCACTCAGCTGATTTTTGGCAGGCCGGTATGATCTTCAGTCCCGAGAGCAGCGTAGGCTTTATCCCTCCGAGTACACCGATAATAAGGACGACCATTTTGACCGAGTAGCCTGGGTACAGCACTTGGAGCTCGTACCGGAGATCGCGATATTTGGTCCGTTTCTCCTCCTCCTTCAAGGCGATGTTTTTCTCCGCAGGTGCCGAGAACTCGATGACATACATCACCTTGAGTTGATGGTCGAGGAGGACTATGTCAGGCTTGTTGGCTTGGATTAGCCTGACAGTCGGGAACGAGTAGTTCCAGTAAATCCGGCATTTCTCGTTCTCGACAACGGACTCAATATCTCCGGGGACGTAAGGCAGCACTGGTGTCTGGTCTACCCCGTACGAGTGCCTTAGATGGTAGTATAGCACTCGTAAAGCCGCGTTATGTCGGTGGATGTAGGCCGAAATCGCATATATAGGGCATGCAGATAGTAAGTGCATGAGCGATTCCGGCGCCTGATGGCAGGTCCTGCAGTTGATATCAGGAACCTCTACACGCCACACGCGGCTACGGTAGACCAAGGTGTTGATAACACCATCCTGGCAGGCCATAATGAATCCCTCGGTCTCTGACTTAAGCCCGGCCGACCTTAGAAAGGCGAAGGTCAGCCTGGTCGATAAACCCAGTGTTTCGATGTTCTTATAGAAGACACCATGCTGGGGTTTATCGACGTGCTGCCGAAACAGATTTTCCTGTTCGGCAGCTCTAATTCGGGCTTTCAGACGATTTGGCTGAAGTTCGGTGACTGACTCAACATCAGCACCTTGCCGGCCTCCTCGCCTGATGTAAAATGCGAGACCGAGTTCATCTGCGGCTCTTTTTGCTGCCTTGAACAATCCTGCTCCCACTCCTACAGTTTCGTGATGTTTTACGAACCGCAAGAGGGGATCTGAGCTCCTGAGTATGTTACATGCCATACTCAGTACTACTCTGCCATGCGTACACTCCAGGCTCAAGAGTCCTCGGCCCCCCCGTTGACGTGGGAGGTACACACGAGGAACGGACGATCTAGGATGAATACTTCTGTGAATATTCATCATCTTGCGGGTATCCCTATCTAATTGGCGCAGCTCATCTACCCGCCACTTTACTACTCCAAAGGAGTAGAGCAGAATCGGAACGGCAAGCATATTAGTTGCAGACACCTTGTTCTTCCCCGAAAGTTCGGAAGACCAAATCTTTCGGAGGCGGTGTCTGTACTTGCCGCGGAGAGAATCCTTTATTTGTGTTACATCTTGGATGTGCCTTTGTTGCACACCCAGGTATGTATAGGTCTCTCCGGCATCCAGATGTCTTAGGATGCTTCCGTCTGCGAGCTGCGCATCTTCAGAGAATTCCCCGCATCGTCCTCTCTTGAGGTGGACGACTGCACATTTGTCCAACCCGAACTCCATACCAATTGCCCGCGTATATTCTTCGACCACCCTAAGAGCGTTTTGTAGTTCACGCTCTCCGGAGGCATAAAGTTTAAGGTCATCCATATAAAATAGATGGGTGACCTTATGCCTCCGGTCGCTGGGTGGCCCACATTGATATCCACGGGTTTGGCGGAGCCCAACAGACAACGGCAGCAGTGAGATGCAGAAGAGGAGAGGACTCAGGGAGTCACCCTGGAAAACTCCTCTCCTAAATGCCACCTGCTCTGTCGTGACCCGCTGCGCACCTGATGTTATGGTGAAGCGGGTCTTCCAGAGCGGCAGCAGCTGTTCTATGCATCTCACTAGTGGTGCTGGTACCGCAAGACATTCGAGCAAGTACAACAATAGCTCGTGCGATGTTGTATCAAATGCCTTGCGGTAATCAATCCAGGCCATCGATAGATTCCGCTTGTATTGCACAGAATCCTGTGTAATACAGCGGTCTATCAGCAGGCTGTCCTTGCAACCTGCCATGCCCTTCTTGGCACCACGCTGTTCGTGTATCTGCTGGAAGACCGGATCAACAGACCTCAGTGTCCTAGCATACAAGATACGTGTAAATATCTTGTAGCAGGAGTTGAGGCAAGTGATCGGCCTATAATTCCTCGGGTCGGAAAGATCCCCCTTTTTGGGGATAAGCACAGTACGTCCCTCGACGAACCAGTCCGGAATCCGCTGCCCCTCGTTCAACCATGAGTTGAAAACTCGCGCCAGACGGCGGTGAGTGGAAGGAAATTTCTTCCACCACCAGTTGTTAATGCCGTCTGGGCCCGGGGCAGCGAAGTTCTTGGTACCAACAAGTGCTTGTTGAACTTCCTCCGTACTGATTGCCGGGCACACTTCTTCTGGCTCTTGACGATGTCTGTGGCACAGAGCCTCGAAGTGTGCAACTGATGGAGTGTCGCTATTGAATGGACGCGTCGTTTCGTAGATTCCCTTCCAGAAGGTTTCAACACCTTCTACAGTCGGCGGATTTTCGACAACACGCTGTGGCTCTTGAAAGAGGCGGGAAGGATTCGTACGGAACAAATTGTTTTGTTCCATACTCCTCACTCGCCTCTTTAATGTTTTCTTTATCGCCATGAGCGCTCGGATCCTATCTAGACAGTGCTGCTTGATGGTAAGCATCACTGTCAGATTTAGAGTATGGTGTTGACGTCTTAATCCGGCTGCTATGCGCCGGATTCTGGGAGTAAAAACTCTACCAGACGTCTTATATTCCACCACACTCTGGATCCGAGAAGCGTGTTGTCTGGCCGACTGTATCTTGCCTTCGATTTTTTGTACACGCCGCTTGGCTTTCTCGACCCCGTGATTGGTTGACCTCTCACGGGGGACGAGTTGCTTCGCGGCGTTGTACACGGCACAGTTGATTTGCCAGATGTCTACATCTTCCGGAATTTCCTCATCAATGACCGCGTCCATTCTAGCCAGGTCTTGTGGCTTTAGGTTAGCCCTGGTGTTAAGGCTAACCCTCGTCCTTAAGTCTACATCGGTGAACTCTAAAGGATGTTCCCCATCAGCTGGTAATTGCCGCGGTGGTACTGCGGCTGGCAGTTCTTCCAGCTGACGGGGTGCCCTTACGTAACCTGTCCTGAGCAGAAAGGATACTTGATCTCTCAGATGTTGTTGAGAGAAGGCGCGATGCTCTGGGTGCATTTCGCACCAAAGTGCATGCAATCGCGCCATGTATCCTCTTCGCTCAGGTTCGCTACTCTCGCGGCAGGTCAGCAAGTCATCCCGAAGTTCCCTCGTCCACTTAAAGCGCCCTTGTTCATTGCGTCCGTCATTATTGAGACCGTCCGGTGAGGCCCCTCCCGCCTGTCTCTGACCCCCATCCGCTTGGGGTCGATCGTGAGGAGCCCTTCTTCTAAGGTTGTATGGAACCCGAAGTAGAAGGGGTACCAGGTGGTTAGCCTTGGTACCCCCGGTGATTACGAATATTATTACTATTATTATTATTACTATTATTATTATTTACAAAATTTCTATACTGCTTCGTATTGCATATATTCTTACATATATTGTGCATGGTGAATGATAACTGAAAACTCTTAAATATTTCTTCCAAGGGAAGAAAAAATAAAATTTTGTGCTTTGTCTAACCCTCAAAAATGTCGACTTTATGCACATGTGCATAAAGGATCAGGTTCAGTGTTACATATAGGCAACCAGTGTATCATGACTCTTTTACGTAGGTTGAATAATTATGAGGCGTCATACTAATATGGTCCATTAGTACAGGTGTATTTTTTGGCTAAATACCTGTTTCGTATTTGATTTTTAAGGAAGTTTTTTCATTTGCACTTTTTAGGAACTATAACTCCATAGTGTCATTCTACATAAAAAAATCAATAAATATGTCGAGTATCAATAACGCCATTCAAATGAAAATTTATACCAGGAGAGTTAGAATACATTTAAAACATAATAAGCCTATTGTCGATCTTAGGAAACTTCCTGTTTAGTCGTAAATGATAACATATTTTTTGTTTCAAATGAAACAGCTTGTATATTTTGTCAGTTTTAGATAAAGCTTGTTTTTAGTAGTTCAGTAATACATGGTTTGATACCTTTATTTTCAATGACTACGGAGATATCATTTAAAATCCTCAATAAATTTTATTTGCAAATAACATCTTACAACTCTTAAGAAAAGATAAGGACAAATACATGTTGAAATCTGTTTTCAACAAAATGGGGCACCTCTTCATTATGTCCAAAATATTCGACAATATCTAAACCGAATTTTTCCAAATAGGTGGGTAGGTCGAACAAGTTATATCGAATAGCCTCCTCGTTTTCCGGACCTTAATTCTCTAGATTTCTTACGTTGTTAGATGTAAATTGCAATTTTTTCGGCATTCGCTATAAACTATAAACACATCGACTTTTATCATTTTGAATATAAACCTTCATTTTCCAAAAATTAAGTATTGTTCAAGTCGAACTAGATATTACTATAACTTAGATAAATAAGTTTTATGTATGTACATAATGCTGTCTGCATTGAAAAAAAGTTATTCAAAATCAAAAGATATGCCTCTGTGCAAAATTTTAGAAAAGTTCACGAAACTGTATTTTTCTCTAAAGTTTACGTACATTATATAAACAAATTATAGACATCCATTACTCTCAAACATTTTACGCAATCTAATTATTTAACAAAATAGAAACCACTTAATTTCCGTGTCAATATTTTCAATACGTCCTTTAGAAGGAATATTTTTGAAAAATATCCGCTTATTTTAGTTTCCTGCCTTGTTTGCCGAGAAACCTAAAACCAATCTGTTACTAATACATCTCGATGCAAAACAAATATTTAAACAATTTCTTACGGAGTTTTGCCGTTTGCACACAAACCTTCTTCCTGTCTCTTCGTCGTTGATTTATGATTAATAAGGAATTCGCCTTACTGTTTATTATTAATTAACAACGCCGTGTTTATTGGCTTGATAATATACACTTAAAGTTACGTGCACAAAAAGCCAAAGTGTTTCTAGTTTAGAAGTGTAAAGTAATTTACTATAACAGTAAATATCTGTGGGAAAATTAATAAGTAAAGACGATATTAATTGCCTCTACTTTATTTATTTCACATAATCGCAAATGTCAATTAACTTAATATAACAAGATTGCAAGGTAATAAGAATTCACTTTGTTTTATTTTGCATAACACAGTAATATTTGCGATATACATACAAGAAATAATTATATGGATAGAGTGGTCACTTATGATTTGCTTATGCTAGACTGGTTTTAGGATTTTTCGCTTTTGATCTTAAGCTTTATTAACGAGAAGATAAACTTGTCGCAGTTAGTTGTTAGATAAGACAGGTTCAACTATATTTTATCTCATCGAAGACCCTTCGGGTTCGACAATCTGTGAGGTCAGTGTTTCGTAATCTGCGAAAATCATTAACAAAGTTTCTTTTAACAATGAAACATTTGGTAATATTTGATAGGTATTGTGAAATAAAGATATAGGTATAGATATAATTTAACATTTCCAATGATAGAAAATTAGTCAGAAGTTTCCTAACCAGAGCACTTTGACATTTCATTTAACAACTTGGAAGTTTGAAGGTAATCAAAACTGTCAGCATAGACCGGTAAATAATATATACCTGGCTCTACTCTTGCTTCCCAGTAATATTTATTAGCGTAGACTCACTACTGACTAATGTAAATTTGATGACGTAATAGTGATTTCCCACATTTTTTTTTGAGACCAGTAAAGAAGTAAGAAATAAAAACACGAAAAAAATTATGAAAATTGCTTATTATAGTCTGTTTAATTATCAGATATATTATGCCGCACCCCATAAATGTGCGCCAAATTTAAATATAATTTTTCTATTGGTTGTGTTTTTAAAACCCATATCACAAGATATGCTTAACTTGATAGCTTCTTGACTGTCAAATACGTTTTGGTGTTTTGTGGAGATTACAGTTATTTGTTGCAATTCCTTGTTTCTATTTGCTGTTATTCACTTTTACCTAATAAAATAGTGCTTTTTCGGCGCTAAAGAAACATTTTTATTTATATTATCTTATAACCATACTTTTTTTTTAGGGATTAATACCAATTAGAGCTCAAGCCGCTATTTCTCCACCGAAAAAAGTAACATCCAGGCAATTTTCGGTTGAAGACAAACAACATATTTTGAACATTTATAAGACTCATACTCTGGAGACATCAACATTATAATGGATACAAATGGCTTACGAATAATCCTGGTTGAAAAACATTATAATTATCTTGATTCTAAAAAAAATATTTTTATTTTACAAACCACCGTATTAAAATAAACCCTACCAGTTATACGAAATGCGCCATCGTGTTGGATTTACTTTCCCATAAAATTCATATTTTTTAATATGTTGTATACCTATTAGTTTTTTTTTGTTACAAATAATAAATAATTTTAACCTGTCACCGAACCTAACCTAATTATTTTAATTCTACAAAAACTAAAACATTATTTGTAGTGTGTGAAACAAGGTTTTGCAACGGCAAATTTTTCGATAAATCGTTGTATTTAAAAAAGACTGACCCTATTTGTACTCACAAATACTACTATCATATCGACATACTTTAACTCATGCAGAATCAGCTAAAGATTAAAAATTCGTGTTGATTTTGTATTGTTTCCTTCATCATAAGTATATTGCGAGTAGAATTCTTATTTGGTTCGCATTGATATTTTTAAACAATGATATTTCAATAAGGCCATTCGTCACCTATTTTCTCTTTAAACTCCTGACTTATATTTAGAGTTTGCAATCCCGAAGTACCGAAACCAGAAATCCCGGGATTCCGGCGATGTTTTGTTACCGCAAATCCCGGAATCGCAGTCTATTGGATCCCGGGATTTTCAGGATTAATGTTTAATAAGATTTCCTGCTTATCTTGTAAATTTTTAATGAAATATCTCGTCAGGTGCTCGAGCCGCCCCTGAACATCCTCGCAGTCGGCGACTATGGTTGTTAAAGGACCTCTCTAGAGTGGGGAGTAGGGACTAGCACAGCTTAATCTATTATTAGATCAGTTGACTGCTGTTGTTGTGGGAAGATGTGTCGATAGCTGGCAATTTTAATAATCGCAATATTATAAAAAACAAATATGATTTGGTAGTAGAAGCTTCTTCCAGTAATAATACTATTATTACAACTACTTCTGATAAATTTGACACCAATCCAAATAAAAAACAGAAAATAATGACAGATTTTAGTGTGTCCAAACACAATAATACTTTTGAGGCAGTTCTGACATGGATGATAGCATTAGATGATCTTCCATTTTGTAGCTTCATAAAATCTAAATATATACGAGAATTGCTGATGGCTAGAAGTTTCAAAATGCCATCATCTCCAAGTACACTAAAATGTATTGTTCTAGACTACAGCAAAAAAAATTCGTTTGGAGGTCACAAAAGAAATACAACAGCATCAAGAGGTACGCCACGACACGACAATTGTTGCCTGTTACAGATGTACACATGTGTAACACAGGAACGGCTAGTGCAAATAACTATTATGTTAAAAGAACTTGTAGGAGTAGTACAATGAGAAGTCTGTTCCACAAAGGAGTTGTACAATTAAATCTGCTTCCTCACGTAATTAAGACTAGTAATACCGTTAACCAGTTTATGAGTCAATTTTTATGTTTTATAAAAAATAATGTATATCAGCCAAATTGATGTTGCTTGAGGTTTGTGTTTTTTTTTCCATATATTATATGTCTAGATTATGTAAACTAGTACCAGTTTGTAACTATTATTTTTAAATTTGATGAATGGTCTTCCATGTCAAACAAACACTTTATGAATATCAATGTGCATGGGCATAAAGTATTTTGAAATATTGGGTTGGTGCGAATAAAAAATTCTATGACTGCAATCACTTGCCTAGACACTCTCAAAAGTCAACTTAAAGAACACAAAGATTCGTTATTAGATGATATAGTAAGTGTCACTACAGACGAAAGTTGGGAAACTAATAAGCTAAAATCAACAGTTATGTTTTGCACATGCGCACAGGTAGCCGTAATGGCCGTTTTGTATAAAAACATATCAATACCATTGCAAAAGTTAATGAAAATGATGACGATATTCTTAGGGCAGAACCAGATGCTTCTGACCATGAAGAGGTAGTAGAAGAAGATGGTGATGAATATTGTGCAGATGGTCTTCAGCTTTTTCAAAGCAATGATGAAGATACAGTTATTGGAATTTTTCAAAATTACGTAATGCATTCAACAATTTCCAAAGTTCGAAGGGTGATTAAATTATTTAAAAAATCACCCACAAAGAATGAAGTTTTACAGAAATATGTAAGAGATGAATTTGGACGAGAAATAAAATACTAGATTGTAAAACGAGGTGGATAGTCTTTTTTTAATGTTAGAACGTTTTAGTCGACTTCAAAATTGCGTACAAAAAACAATGATTGACTTGAAAATGCCAATTCAGGGATTTGGTTAAGCTATTGGAAACATTTAAAGTCATAATGGAGGCACACACAACCTGCACTATATTTTTTCAATTTCTCGGGATTGTATTATTACTCTGGGATTGCAAACCCTACTTACATTGTGCTGTTTGGAATTTAATTTACGAATATGAAATCATTATGGTCATATTAATGATTTTTTTTGTCATGTACCAATTTCGTTGTAACACCGGTATCCGTACAGCTGTGTCTTGTTTCTCTTTGTTGTATATAGCACGATTAACTTTTATTTGATTCTTGGACCACACACACACACACCCTACCTTTAGTTTGTTTACCTTGTCAAGATGGGTCTGTGTGCTGACTGCTCATCGAGGACAAAAATTGGCCCATTGGATACGAAATTGCGAACAGAGGTAATGTGTGATGTACTATATTTTTTTTAGCTGTTTCTAATAGATTTAATTCTATATCCTACACCTTAAGCTGATGCGCTGATGAAGAACAATAATTCGGAAACAGCTGTGGCTGCAGCGAGTTTCTTTCTGAGGTATATAGGACGATTCTCTTTTTCTAGTAGTATTATTTTTCATACTGTATTATGTAATTGGTACAAAACAATAATTATAATGAGGTAGGTTTTACCCATATCAAAAGAAAAGAAAAATTAATTCATCGTTAGAGCAACCACACTGCAATGTAGTTTTTTTATTACAAAACTGAAGAACTACTTTTTGTTATATTATGTACTTCTAAACTTAACGTATTTCACTGCTTGTAGTTGTTCTTTTGTTTTATTTATTGCACCTTCATTATAATAGTTACTCGTTGTAGAAAACTTTGCGCAAAGTAATAGGGCTGCTCGTTGAGAGTAAATTCTGCACAAATTCTCTTTATTCTATTTTCTTTTCTAGTCATAATATTTCTTTTTTGTAAGAGTATGTGGAACGCTCGGAAAACTCACCGAGTCAGTCAGGCAAGGCCCAGGCTTCGTTCGATAAACTCGTTAGAAGAGAGCACGATTCATAGACGGTTTTCTCTTATGTGTTTTCAGTATTTTTCTTCATATTTTATGTTTCACTGGAAGTGCTAAGTACGTGATATATTTATGTATCGGAATTCCAGGAGTTTTAACTAGGTTTTCAGTAATAGTTTACGCTTTGTTGAATTACAGATGCTCCTGTATGTGTTGAAATGAATTGGATATTTTTATACACTTATGTAGGTATTTCAATTTTAGTCGTAATATGGAACATGTTTACCAATTTAAAAAGATACGCGATTTAATTTTTTCTTTTTTCAGTTTTCTTCAGGCACGTTATTTAACAGACTTATGTATTTTTATATACTTTATATTCATCACGTTCTTTTTAATTCGCTAAGAAAAATATTATCAATTGCTTTGCTTTTCGGTCTTTTGTCTCCCGTTTTAGTAATAATATACTATTACATTTTTTATAAAAAAAACAAAATTATTATAATTTCGTAAAATTTTATATTTTTTATTTGCCTAAAAAATAGATACACTATTTGGATTTTTCTATTCAAAGTGTTAACACTGCATATAATAACACAGATAAAATATTAAATTACTTTTAACACACTAGAAACCATAAATTTTTACTAAAGGCAGGATTAATTTAAATATTCGACTAAGCTAAAATTCAACACAAGAATTTTAAAATTTTAAAATATTAGCTGTCACTATTTTTAATTAAAAAATTCCAGAACTAATTAATGCTAAATTAAGACTGTGTAATAAATATTTACTGTGTCTGTATATAAAATATGTGTATAAAATTAATGCAACAAAAAGTTTAGAATCAGTTAGCACCTACTCTCAATTATACAATTTGAAACAAAAAAAAGCTATCATCTATAAGGAGGAGTTTGTTAGTATGCAGTAAAAAACATAGTTCCAAAAATGAAATTTTCATAATACAACAAAATAGAAAACCGCTGCCAATTACTTGGGGATGAGAACTTCTTCACCGTAGTAAAATTTGACGTGTGGTGGAGTTTATAATAAAAGAAATTTTTGACGTTTCAAAAAAGTTACATTTTTTGACGTGTCAAAAAAAGTCACAGTTTGACGTTTCAAAAAAGTCACTTTGACGTTTCAAAAAAGTCACATTTTGACGTTTCAAAAAGATCACATTGGTGGAATGTCACTAATATTTTTTTTAGACATTGGGATCGATTTTGCTCATCATCGAACTCAATCTCTTCCTTGACCTCTAGAATGTGTGTACCAAATTTGAAAGCTTTATCTCAAAAACTGTAGCTGCTATTGCGAACCACACAGACAGACACACAGACAGAAAATTTTTTCTGTCTGACACTTTGTGTATCATAATTCGTTGGGATTCGCCCAGAAATGCAATAAAAATTATTCAATTTTTTTTCACGAACTTCCTCATATTGAGGGATGAGGAAGTAATTATTTTTTATTAAATATACAGGGTGCTTCAGTTTTTAAACACGAACAGTCAGGTACAAAACAAGTTATTCTGAGCATAAATCTTCCTGCGAGTACGATTTATTTCTCAAATGCTTTGTTTCCCAAATATATATCGTTAAATATTGTCTGAATGTTATGTAGCATTCTCTAAATTTTTCTTTTCCTTTTTTGGAACTTACTACCACATAAATAATTCTTCGTTATCTAAAAAATATAGTTAGTTACCCAGTATGTTACTGGAAAAATAAAGATTAGTTAGAGGGTGTTTTTTAACAACTAATATGAGATAAAAATAATAATATAATTGGCTAACGTTTCAGAAAACGCATCTGTTTCCTTTTTTAAAGTTATTTATCTTTTTTTAGAATACGTCAAGTGGAAACTTAATTTGTTTATGTAATATCCACAGATACTTACATAGAACTGTTGATACTTAAAAATTATACAATATTAATTTTGTCAGTTCAACTTTTAACATCGGTAACCACGTTTTACCAAAATCTACAGTGCAATGGGATAAACATTTTCCTTCATTCAATAATATCATTGCCGGTTCCTTAATTTCTTTTTCTTTGCTATCCGCTTCTTTCATTAAATTATTGCCGAATCCCAGTTTATTCTATATCTATTTTCCCAAGCATGTTAGCATGTTTTGATTTTTCAATTTCACCCTTTCAAATATATATTTTTGCCACTGAGGGGGTCTGAATGACTCCCCCACATAATGTTTATTACACTCACACGGAATACTGTAAATACAGTTTTTTGAATTTTGCTCATAATTTACCGGTTTTGTTTTTGTTAAAATGGATCTCAAAGTATTACTCGTTTGAAATACTCAATACATACATGAAACTTATCTTCGATATGACGTAGTTTTTCTGATAAACCTTGTATATAAGGAATTATTTTGTATATTGGTTTTCATGTTCTTATTGTACTGGATTATTAACTCTATTCTCAATATTTATTAGTCCTATCAACAAAAAATTCGGGATATTTTTTCTCACTAATTAATATTTGATCATTAGATAAAATTATGTCATACAAACATCCCTTTTAACATTCATTACCTGGTTAGATTTAAAATTAAAATATCTATTAGTATGAGTATTTTTTTTATATACACTAATTTCAAATGTGTTAGCAAAATTCAAAAAACTGTGTTTACAGTATTCCGTGTGAGTGTAATAGACATTATGTGGGAGAGTCATCCAGACTCCTCAGTGTAAGGTTAGGTGAGCATAAAAGTTATACTAGGAAGGGTGAAATTAAAAAACAGAAAATTTGCGAATATGCTTAGGAAAATGGACATAGAATAAAATGGGATTCGGCAAAATTTTTAATGAAAGAAGCGGACAACAAAAAAGAATAATTAAGGAATCGGTAATAATATCATTGAATGAAGAAAAATATTTATCCCATTGCTCTGTAGATATTGATACAACGTGGTTACCGATGTTAAAAAGAAGAATTTACAAAATTAATGTATATTTTTTTAAGTATTAACAGTTCTAGTATCTATGAATATTACATAAACAAACAATATATGTGTCAAGTTTCACACTTGACATATTCTAAAAAATATAGATAACTTTGAAAAAGGAAACAGATTCGTTTTCCGAAACGTTAGGGAATTATATTATTATGTTTGTGTATCATATTAGTTGTTAAAAAACATTGTCTGACTGATCTTTTGACGTAAAGTCACAAGCGCAGAGGTTTATTTTTCTAGTAACATACTGGGTAACTAATTAGATTTTTTAGATAACGAACAATTATTCATGTGGTAGTAAGTCCCAAAAAATAAAAAAGGAAACATTTAAAAAAAATATGTCGGAAACTCGAATTTTTATTTGTTACCATCAATAACACTTAACCTCATTAAATTTTTTTTTTGTTGGAACCATTTAAAATCTATTTTACGTGATGCCTCCTAAGTCCGAAATGACTGCTGACTGACGTACATTTACACAAACTTTGAACGTGAAAAAACTGAATTCGTAAATCATCATCTTTATTGTTTGGAAAATGGTGGTTCCCAGGTTCTTATTTTGAACACTTAATAATACACTTGTAGCAGAACACAAAGAAAATACCAACCATGTTATTTTCTATGAAGGCAAACTTACTAGATTAGTCTTCACGTCTATTTCAATTACCTAAGGACAACGGTTTATTTATTTGTCTAACCTCACTTTACGAATCATAGAACAAATAAATGGTGCGAACTGGTCATTCTAAGTACAGATGAAGAACCCACAGATCTCTTATCTCATCTACATGTTAATCAATGTGTTCTGTCAATTTTGCATTTTATGATCAATGACCGCTAATTTGAACTCAGGATACCTGTAACTTTTAGCACCAAGGTTTGAAACTGCAACATAGATGGCGGGATCGGTAGTAAAATTAATTTAATTTAAAATGAGGAAAAAAAATTCCTAGTAAGTTTTTTATGACAGTTCTTATGCTGTTTCGGATAAGAAATAGACTTTTTGAGAGACATTTGCTGATGAGAGCTTGATCAACCTATTTAAACTTTGCAACTTGTGGAGAACCTTTTGGATTCCCAACTTTTCTATTGCATAGAAAAGTGTGTCCTGGTCTTTTAAGGTAATTATTGTACACTGTTTGGTTTGTCTTAAATTATTTATTGTGTTGTAATTTTATATATTTGCTCTGAAATAAGTTAATTGTCACTTGTTAAACTATTATGGTGAAATGTGTCTTAATTGTTAAATATTATGAATGTGTCATTGGCTTTATTATCTTTTAAGGTGAAAAAGTTTAAAATAAAACAAAAGCCTCCAAAATTAGTGTTTGATTACCAGCCCAGACTCACTCAGCTAGCCGTTACGTTACACACTAATTATATTTAAGCGACAGACATGACAAATAAATGTTAAAAATATTGCTGTTCTTCTGCATACGTAACATGATATGTTTTATCAGTCAGTAGCTAACCCTTTGTTTACTGCACCCGTGAGTGCTTACCTAGACTAGACACAACAATTGAATGAAATTCATGAAGGTTTTGCGTCACTAGAGCGAGTCATTGTTTATACTTGTATTTGAAAACTCTCTTAAGAGTGTCACAAAGATTGATGCCAATGCGCTCAAAGTAAACAGCCACTGTCATGGTTCTCACTGTATTTATTCAATCGTATGTAAAACGGCTTAAATCTTAAAACAATAGTCCAATCCTTTTAAAGTTCAAAATCAGATTACGAGCTGAGGTTTTCAACTTTAAAATGGCAGTATTTACATAAGTGCCGGGTTATTTATGTCACCGCGCTTTACAAACCGCTGTCTTACTAAAAGTATCATCCCTTAATTATTCACACAGCGTGTGACATTTTGCGTTTAAAATGAGACTTTATCACGCACGAACGGCTGAAAATTAAACGTCTACTTTTAATGCGAAATAAACAGGCCACCGACTAACCCTTAACATTTGTAAAAAAGATACAAATTAGATCTTTGAACGAAACAAATGCGACAAAGTGCTACAGATTTCGTAATACAGTTACGCAATTTTTTTCGGAGACTAATTTTTAGAACTCGTTTGTACAACAAAGGAAACAATGCAATCGCAAACAAAACTGATGCGAAATTTTATTGGAAAAACAAACCGACTGAATGGAGAAAAATATAACTCCTGAGGATACCGACTATATCGTGGGCGTAATGGATACCTACAAACAACAACTACCACAAAAACAAATGTAATAAAAATAACTTGGAGAGCCGGTCACACAAACATAGGGAACTGTGATTTCTATTAGGTCCAATTGTAAATCAAAATATTGCACAACATGAAACGAAAAAACAGAAGACGTAGCCAAACGTTCTTTTTATTCAAAATAAAAATAAAAGATACACTGCGTCTGGAACATTAATTCAAAATAAGGATTTCACACTTCTACAATACTTTTATAGAAAAAAGGGCGAACAATAACATTTATTAGAGCGTTATCGAAAATGATTGATTGTGCCGCTTCATAGCAACATACATGTACATATACTAATGTCGGCGCGATTTTCTCCGGACTTTTTCCTCCAACACTGTTAAAAAAAGCAAAAGTTATTACACGTATATTCAATTTCATTGAGTACTTTTGTTGTTATTTACGAGTATACAATGTCAATAGAGGTTTTACAGAAAATAAATATTTTTATGTTTTATGGGTAAAGCTCAGACAAGTGACATTAATGAAAAATGGTTCGACATAATTTGCAAATTATTACTGTCCTTGTTTCTACCAACTTGTGCTCTTACTCAGCTTTTTTATTATTGATATTAGTGTTTGTCATAAACTATAACTAAAAACTATCAAACTGTTAGAATGAAGAAGCCCATTATTATAATATCAAAACACTATAGCTTAATATCTATAATATATATTCTAAACAACCAACGTGGTGAACCTATGTCTGCAAAAATAATAGATACACTTTTGTTCATATTCAATGCAGATCACAGATGAAATTTTGTTTTCTTTTAAACTATAGTTTAAAACTACTCAAAAAAAGCTTTGTATTCAATATATAATAACTATTTATTTGTGTGACAACATAGGGTGGTTCCTAAAAAACAAATATTCCGATCCCATACATACTTATTGTAGTGTCTCAAGGATCTGCATTAGGGCCCATTCGTTTTGCAATTTACGGATCATTCTCGACATTATAGTTGCCTGTAGTATATATAATTTCTTTAGACTTAGTGGGATTGAGGCCAATAATTAAAACAACAAATTGTTTTTTAAAAGTCAACGTTTCGAAATAATTTATTTCATCGTCAGGACACTGAAATAAATCGCAAAATTACCGCCGTGATTTCAGTGTCCTGATGATGAAATAAATTGCTTCAAATCGTCGACTTGGTATATGGCATGCGTCGAAAAATGGCATGTATCTCCGCTGCCTAGTAATTTCTTATATTAAGTATTAAAAATACGGAAGTTTATTTTTTTATTACTTTAAGTATTTACCTAAATAACACGTTCTTAAGTATACGTATATTTTTTTATATTTCACCATGACAGCTTTCATTCTACCTTATTAATATGTAATGAAATATACAAGAAATAAAAAAGTCTGTAAAATATTAACGCCTATACACTGAATATTGGATCGATATCAGTTTAGCTTTATATTCATTTATATTACCCAGTAAATAATTTTTAGAAAAATATTTACATAGACGTTAAATCAATATTTAAATCCGTATGGAAAATGTTATTTAATGTATTATTAAGAAAAAAAGTTATAATAGCTTTTTTGATTTTCCTAATCCCACGCCACACATAAAATAAGTTAAAGTTACAAATTTTCCTAAGTAGATTTTAAATAGATATTAGTCAAATTACTTGGCGCTATTTTATCGGAGACTAAACTTTAATCATTTCATGCGGCAGAAGTACGTCAAAACTCGCTATTATATTGCAGTTTTACTTCATTGCCTGTTTAATAACTATGGACGAAATGACTGATTATATTATGAATTATTTATAACACTAGAAGGCTCCAATTTATTTAAAATTTACATGCCGAGAATAGTCCAGTACAAATAATCACAGAGCCTGTGTAGAATTTTTTTTAAATATGCAAATCGAAATTTTAAATATCATATAGAGTGCGAAAGTTGCGTTGACTGTGGAATGCTCCAAATAAAAAGCTCATCAAACATCTGCGGCCAAAATCCTCTGACAGATCAACTTTATTTTTGAAAGAAAAAAATCGAGATAACTGTGGAATTTTTATCAATTTATTTGAAACAAATGAATAAGAAGTTTTCTTTTAAGTCTTCAAAGGAATTTGGTCTGTTAAAGTGAGACCACTTTTAAGATAACCCCACGAAAAAATCCATAGGCATAAGGTGAGGTGACTGTACCGGACATTCTATTGCCCCTCGCCTCCCAATCCAGCTACCAGGAAAAATATCATTTAAGTAATCCCGAACAATAACGCGGTAATGGTGTAACCATAAAGCAATATTGGAATATCGGGGTCGCCCTGATAAAGGAAAAGCACGACTAGAGCTGGAACGAGATTGAATGGGATCTGATAATGGGTTAGTATACGATAAATTTGATATTGCAAAAAGGCACATGCAATTAAAGAAATCATACCTCCTTTAAAAAAGAATACGGACAGTTAATTCCAAAACAGATTCAGCAAAGTAAGTTAATGGAAAATAGCTTTAAAATGGAAGTGAACAAGTTTTACCGGTAGGGGCATGGTAGCTGAGTGGATAAAGCTCTTCCAGCTATTTACTCGGTACCGATTCCATTCTGGAGCAAGATAGAAATTTTATTTGTAATTTGTTTCGAACTAAGATGGGAGAGAGAATTGTCGATGACCTAGAAGTGGTTCGGACTCCATAATAAACTGTAAGGGCCTCGCCTCTCTTTTACCCAACACAAAATCCTAGGATTTTTCGAGGATTCCTTGGGTAACTTGAGAGGCGATTAAGAAAACATTTCAAGAAACAGAAAATATTTTAAGTGTTAAAAGTTTTATGTTAATGTCATACTTTCGTGTATCTTATTTTTGGTAATATAAGTAAATCTGATTTGCCAGCCAAAAAACTTTGCTGTATACACATACAAAGTACACTAAAATCGATCAAGATTTGTAGGAGTTTCAATGTTTGAAACTTCTAATTTTTGGGGAGATTATTTACAAAAAATAATTGTTTACAAACACGAACGGAAATGCATTTAAATTGAGTGAGTAAAATAGAATCAGTTAAACAAATATATGTATTATATTTGTAAGTTTATGTATACCTGTAAGGAAGGAAAAAATGCAGTAAAATAGTGCTTTAAAAAAAATTGCTTACAGTTATAGGAATGTCATGATGATCGCAGGTATCGAGTCTCCTTCTGAATCTCAGGACGGTATGTGTACTGTTTTCGTAACCCAGTAAAAGTTGGTAATCCTGACTGGGATCTACCTCGGGCTCTCTGTCTATGGCACTTCCTGGTGAGTCTTTGACATGCCTATCCTGAAAAGGAAATTAAATTTATTAAGTTGTTATATACTACCGAAATCAATTTTTATAAATGGAACTTCAGAAGTGAATGCATTCTTATCAAAAGCAATAAAAGTGAAGTGTTATTTTTTATTCTATTATACGTGTTCAGCAGTTAGAACTGCAAATTGGCTACCTTAACCGATTTTATGATTCGTGACCAATGGTCTTGATGCCCTATTTGGAAGAAGCTATTAGACAAGGGGCGTTTAACAACGAGCCTCACTCGGTAAAATTATATACCTTAAGTGGTAAAAATTAACCTATGCTTTTATTAAATTTCTGGAGCTACTCTCAACGAGAGAAAGAAAAATGTAGAATCAAACTTGTTTACCTTTTATATCATTTCAGTTGCTGGAAATTATTTTCTAATACGCTTTTAATGTACATTATTATGTTCAAACTATTATACAGGGTGTTTCAAATATAAATGTACGTACATCACCTGTGGATAGACAACACTTTGGTGGTTCCAAATCATCTATCATTAATGTGTCCGTCACCTTCGTTACTGAGATACATGACGTTTTATTGATTCTTTGGTCAACTTTTGAACCACCTTTTATAATCGGATTTACTTCGTACGTATATTTTACTATTTTACTTGACAAAATTCTATATAAACCAAAATCAAAATCCAGGTCCGTCTTTATAAAAAACTGACAGTTTCTTATATCTCGAAAACAACACCACGTATTGAAAAATTTTGTAGATCTATTTCGATAGAAAGAGAAGAGAGAGAAAAAATAAACCAAAGCAGCATACCTTTTACGTTTGCGCATGCCATTTAACAAATTTGATTGTTTATCATACATTACTTTTCATAAAAATTCAAGACAGCTAAATCTTGAAAAATTTGTTTGTTATATAAACATAACTTAAGATATTTAAGACAATTCGAAGAGTAATGATATAAAAATTAGGTAAAATAAACAGTGATTCATCTGGATTAGGCCAAAATAAAATGGTGCCCCCACCAAGTATAAAGGAAGGCGATGAAACAAAAAATTACGTACATGAGAATCCCCATCTACGAAACACGATTACAATTCTGAAAATGCACTGCAGTACACCATAAAACAAGTCATGGAATTCATAGCAGTACATTTTCGTTCACTTCATTGCAAGTGATCATTATTATAATACTCCTATAGGGTAAATAGGTCATGTTCACACTGCCATAACTTACATTACACGCATCTAAGGGTTTAATACTGAACTGAGTCATGTGACCTACGAAAAAAGCTATCGCGCTTGTCAGGTTATCATCCACGAGTTCAACACTAATAGCAGTCAAAGTTCCGTCAAAAGATAAATTTAATGTTTTGAGGAGAAAAGGCGTGTCAAAAGGATTTTTCATCTTATGCTACTTGGTGTTTGTGATTAAACAACCATTTCTTAATACGCATCAACCATTATTCCTTTCCGACTTTGTAGGTTGCATATGTCGTAACGTCAGAATTAATGAATTATATTACAAAAGATAACTTCTGTATTTTTGGGTGCTTCTGGTGTTGCTCTGTAATCGCTTTTTAATTAATATATACGACAAAATCATGCAAAAATCTCACATATGCAATCAAAGTTATCGTTCATATCTTGTCGGCCACTTGAAATTATTTTTTAATGCGTTTTTAAGGGTACATTTTGTTGAAGTAGTTTTATGGTGTTATTTTTGTTCAAACCTAACAACTAATTTAATATTAATTCATTGCCCTGTCACTTATTTGCATGCTATAAAGCAATTACTCTAAAAAAATAAAAAGCTGATTAATGAATCGAACAACCCCTGAATGGAACAATACATAAACTACAAACAAACGATACATAATAAAGATCGCGTGAAAACGTGTTCCAAATCTATTTCTAAAAAAGCTCGACAAAACGTCTTTAGACTTGAGACGGAGCATTAATTACCACTTTGCGGCATCCTCCATATGGCGTAGATGACTGGAATTGGGCTTTTTTGCGCTTCACAGTTGGCACACTTCACAGTAACATGTATTTAAGCCGTCGGCCTTTATTGCTCTAGTCGCATAAACAACGCCCTTTGCTCTTCTCGAAACCGTTTCAAGTAAGTTGGTGAAAACGTAATTAGGAAGTCTTTAATGATAATATATGAGGGGATTAAAAAGTTTCTAGACACTCTGCACAAAGGATTATAATTTACAGAGGAAAATACAGCACATTTTAGAAATGAGGCGAACAGTTATGAACTTCTCTGGCATGTAGTGGTGCTACAAATATTACAAGCATGTTTATCATAACTTTTTGTTTTATGGAGTGTCACAATTGAGAAAATTAAAAAATACGTCAGGACAGTGATGTGAAATGCACAGGGTATCCATGTTTGTGTTATGTGTGAATAATTATAGTAACTAGAACAGTTTGTTAATAAGACGAAAAAAAATGCCATATTCACACTGAATTATTCTCACTGCATGCATTCTTAAACAACCGAGTGGTATGTATAATCAAGAGTTATATCCAGAGTGCATCAAGTTTAATCGATTAAACTGTGTACGTCACATAATTTTAAAATTTTGCTTAGCAAATGACTTGAGTTTATAATAATTCTAAAATTATTATACACGAAAGCATTTTTTGCTGAAAAGCAAAATTTTAAAATTGTGTGACGTACACAGTTTATGTGTAAAATTGATGCACGAGGGATATATGTAAAGATTATTTCCAGAATAGAAATCGTTATAGACAATAAAATGCACAGTTTTTATTTTATTAATTTTTATTTATTTCATAACAATTATAAAGTACAAATTACATTGATAATTCGTTTTCTCTTAATAAAGAGACAATTCAAATTAATTATTTTTCGTTGCGTTAGTACAATTATTGAAAAAAAAATTACATTTTTTATATACAATTTGAGCTTGTCTTTCTTCATTAATGTTTTGAATAGTAGTATGTTCTAATGTTGCCTTAGAAGTGCTTGGTTCATTTTGTATTTCATTTGTATTACATCTTTATTTATCACGTTTAAATGATGTAGGGCATCTATTTGCAAATACGGTTTTATGGAATTTGCACTTCCCTGGCCGGTTATCTTGATAAGCTCTGGCTCCTGTTTTTCATTCTATATTAAGTTACTGACAGCTGTCGTTCGATTGTTCAGTTATTTTTACAGTTGTCGCATCTAAACCGATTTTTGCGGCTGATCCTTTGCCCATTTGGACAGTTAATTTCTTCCATTCGGTGAATTTTTGTACCAATAGGAATTTTCCTATTTATTCCAGTACCTATTGCATGACAGAAATAAACGATTTGTTGTAATATTGGAACCCCTCTTGGATAATAGTTGTTTGTATAGCCTTACAGGAGATAGATCGGCATTAATTTTATTAGGCGCTAACCATTTAATATCGGCGCATTTCTTGTCACCTTCTTGTGTGGTCTTACTAATCACAGGGTTTATATTCTAATCGTTCTAAAATGGCAAAAAAGACTTAGTTAAACAGTCGCAAATAAAAAGTGAGCTGTTTTTTACCTGTTGTCTGTCCTCTGTTATCAATTTCTTCTTTAAAGTGATCTGTTACGCAATTTGCTTTGCTTCTCCGCCTCTCCAAGCAAGCTCAATTACGATAATATAGAAAAAATTTTTTTTTGCAGTTCTTCAGGAGTGTTCATTCCAAAGCATTATTATAATTTTTTTATGATCTTCTGAATCTAACGCAACTGAAAAGTATTTTCTTTTCGTGATATTTTTCTGTAAATATCTTCTTTTAGCAGTACGAGCATCCCTAGCGCACTTAAATTGAATATCCTTAAATGGATCGAAGATGACGTTGTATTTCAAAAAATACATTTCCTGAAGCATTTTTGCAGTTATATTCCACACGATTTTTATCACATTTTCCTTATAATCTTTACCATCTCTCCGTTTCATATTGAAAGCCTAGTCTCTAAGTACCAACGTAATATATAATCTATGCTTGTAGTGGCTTCAAACTTGTATCCTGTTTCATTACAAAAGTTGGTAAATTGGCCATATACCAATTTGTGCGTTTTTGTTGTGTTAATAGGAACGCTTCTTATGATTTCTTTGTCAACTTCTAAATGTGGAACATTTCCTAAATGAGTACTTTCTTTATTTACTTCCATTTGACAGTGTAGGTAAGTACGAATGACACTGACTATTATTCAAACTATTAGAATTGTAAGTCAGTGAGCATTGCATAGCAACGACAGGCCAAGGTTTACTTTACATGTCAAAAATAAATGAACAGCTAGGTGGAAATTAACCGATTATTTTTGCAAAATAATCACTTATTTAAACAAGTCACGTGGTACAAATTTCATGTTTCTTATTGGTGAGATTTATGATGAGGGAAATAATCAATGTATTAAATTATAATCTTACACATATTTAAAAAAATTTCCAAAATGTCCACACGTATATTATTAGTAACTATGGTAGATTAAATTAAAAAAAGAACACGCATTGGGCTATGAATAGTAAAATTCAAATTGACATAATGATAATTCGGTATGTCAATTTGAACTTGTTATGTCAATTTGAACTTGTTCAAATATTTACTTTTCGTAAGTTAATACATACGCAGAATGTAAAATAACCAAATCGGTAGAATACTTCACAATGTTATCAGTTTATGATATAATTAAATTGTTAAGAAAGTTAATTAAAGAATCTATTAATACTGCTTAAAAAAACTACCGCAAAAGAGTAGCGGATGATATTTCCAATAATTCAAATAAATTTTGGCAATTCATTAATAAAAAAAGAGATGTATCTAATATCCCTAATTCTATGATATACAGGGTGTTCAGTAAAAGGAGACCAATCCGGTAGCCATGGATTCCTTGAGCAAAAAAAGTAGGTTAGGTTTGGTTAGGTTTGTTGTGAGTGGGTCTTAGTAGACCCTCTACTGCGGCCATCAGCAGGCCTATTGTGGCTCACGCCTAATTATATTTCACCCAATAAGTTCAGTCTCAAAAAAAAGTAGGACTTTCACAATGCCATTTTTCATTTTAGATCCCCCATGTTCGACATACAGGATGTCAAAGTTTGAGGTTTAAAAATATTTTTTTAAGTAACTCAAGTATTTCGTAAGACATTTATTTAAAATTTGGTACAGTGCTTTAACTTCACAACTTTTGAAGAAAAAAAATTACTTGTCAAATATTCAAAATAGAGGGGTTTCAATACCCACTAACCCTCCCCCCAGTTTCTTAGTACCTGCGCCAATGACTCCCAAGCTATTTTTAAGTTAACCATCCATTTTGAATTATTTTATGTCTCTTAACAAATTTCGAGAAAATGCTTCGTTTTAAAGATAAGTTTAAAAATATTGGTGCCTACGCGGCTTAGACTTTGAAAAATATTTAGTTTCAACCTGAACTGCTCTCCAGCTTGAGGAATTCTTTCTCGTAAATGATTCTCGCTCAAAATTGGAACCATATACACAAAATCTCTCATAAATCTCCAGACTGAATAGTCCAAGGGAGTAAGGTCTGGGGAACGGGTTGGCCACTGAACAGGAGCATCTCGACCCCGACCAATCCAGTGATCAGGAATGATTTGATTCAAATAGTTTCCAACATTTTAAGCAAAATGAGGAGCACCGTCTAGTTGAAATCAAATAATTTGTGTTACATGTAAAGGCAATTCTTTTAGTAAACCGAGCAGTGTTTTGAAGAAATTGCAAAAATAAATGACCAATCAAGTTTCCTAGTAAAAATACAGGACCCAAAAGAAAATGATCTACGACACCTGCCCACACATTGACTTTAAAGTTTACTTGATGATGCGTCTCTACTATGGCATTGGGATTTTCTTCAGCCCATATGTGTATGTATTATGAATATTTGTCGTCCAGTTTCTCATAAATGTAGCTTCATCAGTAAACAAAATGTTTCTGATAAAACGTATATTCATTTTACATAACCATCTACATAATGCAAGTCTTGCCTCGAAGTTTTGAGGCAAAAGAGCCTGTACTTTTTGGTGATGGAATGGTCCTAATATTCAGTGTTTCCTCAACAATTCTTAAAATTTTCTCTTCCTGTTTAGGTTCAATTGCATGGAGTTGGCCGCAATTACCCCTCCGTATTTCCCTTAAATTTCCAGTCTCCCTTTGACGGTTAACTATATTTGAAAGATATTTTCTTTTCGGATGAAATCGATTGGGACTTTTTCGGCATAGTACCTAGCAGCTAAACTAGCATTGGCGTCACATTTACCTAATCGAGAAATATAAATAAATCTGTACAGCTTACAGAAATATTTAAATCTTATGATGAATCTCATGATTAAAATCATATCCGTCATTTCAGAAAAGGGTACAATTTCTAGTCTACGAGCCATGTTGGTTTTTCTTACTCACAAGAACACTTCTAGCGTATAAAAAACTTTTAACTTGTAAAAAATAAGAATTTCCTTTGACAGCAAACAGACAGTTGTATCATATCCAGGGTATTGTCATTTGTTCACGAAAGCGGCCGACTTGAATTAGAGATATTTGAAAATTATGAGATTACCGTAAGCCGCGTAGGCACCAATATTTTTCAACTTATCTCTAAAATGAAGCATTTTCTCGAAATTTGTTAAGAGACATAAAATAATCCAAAATGAATGGTTAACTTAAAAAAGGTAGATAGTTTGGGAGTCCTATTATTTTTGTACAAGGACTCCCTGGTTGCCGGATTTGCCTAATTTTTCCGGACACCCTGTATAATGATGCTAACATTAAGGATCAGTAAAATATTTCCAATTCCTTTGCTGATTTTTTCCATAAGTATTTTACACTACCTAATCCCAGGTTGTCGAGAAAAATAATAATGAAACAGTTGACAAGTTTTATTTACATGATTTTAAATAATCGGCTGTTTACAAAAGTCTTAAAAACTAAAGCCTAAATTTATCACAGCTCTTGATGAACTTCCAGTATTTCTGGTACGGTAAAAATAATTTAACTTAAGTGATCAAACAGCTTCCTATTTAACTAAGATAAAAATCAGAGATGGCATTTTTATGTCCTTTAAATAATACAACGATCAAACTCGTTACGGCGCGGCGATTTTAACCATTGTGGAGAAAGATAGTCATATTAATTTAGAGACTTTATGCATGTCCTGTATAAATGCGACAAGAAAAAACTCAAAGTTCAATTTGAATTTCTCTCAAGATTTGTATTGATAGATACTGGTCTAAACAAGAATAAAAATAAAACCTTGGAATGATTATAAAAAGCTAATAAAACAAAATGGTTTTTGGAATAAATCCATTCATAAATATTTTCGTTGAGTCAATTTATTTACCTGCTAAACGATGCATGACATTTAGATGAAATAAGAAATACGTGTTCTTTTTTAATGAACATTTCACTTAACATATTAGTGAAATTGGCGTATAAATACTCCGCAATGATCATCTAACAGTCCGTCTGCATTATGACTTTTTTAATTGGTTATTTTATGAAATCAAGACTGTTGAGCAGCCTCAGTCTCTCATAAACCTTTCTAATAGAGCAATAAATTAGCTTATAATAAAACAAGTTGCAGGACATATTTGTACGCTCAGTCTTTTGGAGAACTTCTGAGAAGTTCACCGATATGTTGCTCTCTGTCTAACTTTAATTGTTTTGAGAAAGACGTACATACCTCCGATCTTTTTATATTCAACAATTCTGATGCATTCTTTTGGATTATTTATAAGCACACCAATCTTCGCGACATACTTAAACTCACATGCTCTTTATAATTAATATCCATTAGCCTTTACTTACGGTTTACCTCCGGTTTCTTTGAAGTTTTTTGCTTCAAAATTCCTCGTTTTCAACCATAAAACTTGCAATTACATTTTAATTGAGAGTTTCATAATCGTCCGTGTTAATTATACGGAGTAATAATTGTAGAAGCTTATGGTAGTGGTTATTTATATTAAAGTATTTAATTCATTTTGTTTAACGCATCACGATGAATCAAGTTTAAATAAAGGGTAAATTGTGGAATACCACTCAGATATAACTCTGGATAAAGCTAGTGGATGTAGAGCACCAATTAACATGATAAATACTAGGCACATGACGTTAAAATAAAGATATTGGTATCACCTGCGGGTAAGACGTTCTTCTAAGAAGTTCTGAAGAGATGACAAGTCGTTAATGCACATGAATAATAGAAATAGACCCAATACGAAACCCTGCGGTACCTCATATTCAATATTTGGCTAAATGTTTGATAAGTTGCATACTGATATTAATTGGTAAGTCATGATTGTAATAAGATACTGGTATTAAAATTACAACAACCTAGTTTACTTTATGTATCACACTTAAAGCAGTGGAAAGATGTAGAAACTGAACATACTTGTCCATCGTTTGAGACCTTATATATTCTCTCACACAATTTTCTTTTGACTAACCAAATTGACGAACAAAAATAGTTATGATTTAAAATAATGGATTTTTAGGATGGTTTACAATTCAGTGGCTCAGTGCTTGAGACCAACGGGTCCGGGGTTCGATTCCTGGCTAGGGCACTGAAGTATGGATAGTGGCGTGTGTATCTGTCCTGGTTGAGCGTTGGAACAGCAATGTGCTAAACTCCACCAGGACTTTAACATAAATAAGACTATAAAAAAATAATTCTTTGAAGATGAAGTTACTTTGTGAAAATCCATTTTGATTTAAAAAATTATAAACATGTTTTATCACTTGTCTAATTTTCATTTTATTTGTTATTTTACAACTAGTTTAATCCTATTGGGACATTTTCAAGTAAAATAAAATATACACAGATTTTACTTTCATTTAAATATAAACTGAACTAAATAGAAGGATGGGTCACTTTATGGTTAATCATATAATTCAAATTTGTACAGATGTTGTCTTTAAATGTAGGGGTTTTTCAAGATAGTAAATTATATTATGGTGTGATATTTATTAACAGCATTAGGTTATCTGAACACGTTTGATAACGGAGAATTATTTAAATCTATTTGGTCGTTTAATATGTTGTAATTTTTATTCCTATTTAATTTATTAATTTCTAGCACTTCTAATAAATTAAGTTTTTTACTTTTCCCACAAATACATAATATTTTAGGTTGATGGTCATCAGTTATTGTATGACCAGAATCTGTTTGTGTTTGTAAAAGTTGGAATGTTGTTTTTGTTTGTGAATATGTTCTCTATATCTTACCCCGAACGATCTACCTGTTTGACCTACATATGAATCGTTACATTCTGGGCAATCTAACCGATATACACCACATTTTTTTAGAGATATCAGTATTTTGTTTTGCATTGAAAGGATATCTGCCTATATTTTTGTTAGAACTAAATGATGTTTTAATATTAAATTTGGAAAAAGTATTGCTAATTGAATAAGAGAGTTGACCTGAATATGGTAATGAAACGTATCTTTGGACTTTTTTCTGTTAATAGTGGGATAAAGTTATTTTAAGAGGGACTTATTTTATTTTTTTGTAGATTATATTTTGAGGGTACCCGTTATTATGTGCTATAAGTCTTGTTGTGTCTAATTCTTCTTTTAAATCTGTCTCAGATAGAGGTAAGCTGAAGGCTCGGTGTGTTAATTATATGATCAACTATAAATTATATGATCAACCATAAAGTGACCCATCCTTCTATTTAGTTCAGTTTATATTTAAATTAAAGTAAAATCTGTGTATATTTTAGTTTACTTGAAAATGTACGAAGAGGATGAAACTAGTTGTAAAATAACAAATAAAGTGAAAATTAGACAAGTAATAAAAGTGTTTATAATTTTTTAAATAAAAATATAAAAAAATACTGAAAATTTTGAACTCAATCTATAGTCATCTCTTACAAATGAACTCTTTGGACCATCATTTTCGTGATGTTGAGCAGTAGGCAACGGTAGTCGCAGTCGGTAATTTAGATGGATAAACCAAATAAAATTCGGCGACCTCGTCCCATCTTCCAGCGACTTATATTCAGTGTATATACAGAAACTATGCAATCTTAGGCAAGGGTTATGTATGCGATAACCATCCTTCGAACGGGATGTAAAGGCCTTTGTCTATCATATGTTAGGCAAGTAAAAAATCCGTACATTTCGATAAAGAAAAGGTACGGCAAAATATCCTGGCTGGGGGAATCTGGTCTCCTGGCGTCTGTGATTGACTTTGGTAGCGGAAATAGACCAACGCTAAATACATGAATAAAAAAATCATCTCAGAAACTACTATAAGCTTTCCACAACTGTCCAGTACATCTATAACAAACATTTTTGTATTACGAGTTAGTGAATTCATTACCCAATCATATTCCTCTTAGTTATTCCTCTTATTCCACGTACAATGAGATAAAAACTCCTTACATACTGCTATTGAATTTAAATAAAAAAAAATTCATAATAGAACCTTTTCCATTTAACTGAATTTATCTACCCTACCTGTCATTTATAATAATAATAATAATAATAAAACATCTTTATTAAATTAATAATTTTACATTAATTTACTCCCTGGGCGAAGTTTAGCTCTAGGGCTATTCTTACACTTAACCCAATTTATTGCAGCTCGAAACTATGTAATAAGTAATATTTTATAATTTAGGTATCAACAAGAAAAAGAGTTAAAAGATTTAATTTTCAGTTCTCTTCTTTTCCAAAGCTAAACGGAAGTACGTATACATCACGAAAGAAAAAAATGACGCAAATGAAAATTAATAACGGTTTTCATTTAACTCTGTTGAAATAGAATCATTACTAAGCTTTTCTTGCTACTTTCCTGCATTATTACAATGTGTAGGGTAATAATAAAGATTTAACTCATTTTATTAGGACTTTAATATGTAATGAATCTAATCAGAATGCATGAAACAGTAGATTGCGTTTTCCATCATCCACACAGGTTGTAAATCTTTGCATTTTCCTAGAATTTAAAATGCAATTAACTTATAACTGTATATTTAGAGTGTTATGACATTCATTGGGTAATTTGAGGTAACAACGTGGCCAGTTTGGTCGTAAAAGATATTATTGCACGGCGACATATTTACCTACAGATCCTATCAAAAATTTTATTTAGATGTGGCATGTGGAGAGCGCGATTGTATATCCGATAAAAGGGCAAAAACGTGTACGTAATTAAGCCATAGAGTTGCCATAAATTCAAGTAAACAAGTCCCATATTAATTACTCCATATAGGGATAACAGAGCCACAATAGGCCTGCTGATGGCCGCAGTGGAGGGTCTACTGAGACCCACTCACAACAAACCTAACCTATAGGGATAACACAGAATGCATGGTATAAAACAATTGCGAATCTGTATGGGTAATCCAATTAAGGTTAAGGGAATAATGCGCATGCGTATCTCGACATCGCTTAGCGTGTGCGGTCCCGAATGCCACTCCTTAATTTACAACCATCTTAGCGCCGTCTTTTATCCACAGAAAGTCGCGGGGAATAATTGACACCAGATTTTATGGCCACCATAGACGATCGATTCAAATGAGTTGATTACAAAGACAGGTCTCGATTACCACCACACTAGAAAACTAATGTCAGAACTTAGAATGTCTTATCGCGACCTCGTATCTTTGAAAATATTTACGATAAAGTGATGTGCCGGCAATCCACCTTTTCGTCTTGACTTCGAAAGATTAGAAATATTTAAAACATTCTATTTACGTCTGTAGTAGCTTGTTACCGAATTACGAAGAATTTGTTACATTATTTGTTAAATGAATATTATTAGGTTACCTCTTCCAAACCGTACAGGGTGATCAGAGATTAACTCGTCAAGCCCTTTTTTCAAATGCGGTAAATTGAATTTGAATGAACTTTTCTGTAGTTTTTTTCCAGGAATATTTATTTATTTATTTATTTGCATACACTGCTCAACAGGTAAACCCATTTCTAGAGCAGGAAAATACACAAAACAAAAAATACAATACAGTATAAGTATATAGTAAAGATATTTAAAAAGAAAAAAACCATTGTATAAAAATAACAATAAAACATTGTATAAAAATAACAATAAAATAATTTCAGACAGTTTAAGACGGAAAAAGAAAAAAGAGATACAAAGACTCAGTTATTATAATATTTTTTTAATAAAATTAAGGGTGCAATGAAAAATATCAAACTGCCCACAGTTGTTGTAATTGGAGAGGAGAGAATCTAAGAATATTAGAGTGCGAAAATGAGAGGTAAAAAGTTTGTGTTCTCCGAAAATTCACACTAGGAACATGAAAATTTAATTTCCCTAATAATTCTTGGCAGTCAATTTGATTGTGTAAGATTTTACATAGAAATACTTGAGAAAAATATTCGCGTCTATTTTCAAGAGATGTCATAGAAAACTTAGTCAACAACTCTTGTTGGAGAACACCGATAGACGGGTAGTATGCTCCCTCAGACTTAAGCCATTATAGTTTTAAGAATCGTCTTTGCACTTTCTCCAAAGAGTCTACGTGATTTCTGTAGTGAGGGTTCCAAACAAGTTTAGACCTAACAAAAGCAAAGTATAAAGTTTTAAGTGTACTGATATTCGAGAAGTCTCTGCTAGTTCTAATTAGAAACCCAAGAGTCTTAAGAGATTGAGTCACTAAATTATTTATGTGAGGTATAAGTGAAAGTTCGCCATCGAATATTACGCCAAGGTCAGCAAGAGTAGAAGGTCGTTGAACGACTGCGTTGTCAATACTGTAATTAAACATAACAGCCTCGGATTTAGTTGTGTAGGTCATAACGTTACACTTAGACGCATTCAGATTTAAGTTGTTTTCAACACACCAATTATATAAGTTTGAAAGGCTGTTTTGCAGAAAAGCACAGTCCTCCAAACAAGAAATTACTTTAAAAATGTTGACATCATCAGCGTAAAGTAGACAGGACACATCAATAACATTCACAATATCGTTAATGAATATGTTGAACAACAGGGGACCGAGAATTGACCCCTGTGGGACTCCGGATGTAGCATAGCATATTCAACTTATCATACACCATCTGAAAGGTCTTTTAATTATAAAGAAATTTTGTTACTTAACAAAAATGTCTGTATTATTGGATGTGAAAGAAAGTGACACTTGTTCAATTGTATTTAATGCGGAACTGCCATTTCATATTATCAATATGTATTTAGTAAAATGTGAAATTTGTGTTTTTGACAAATTTTCTACAGATTAAAATTGTTAAAGTAAAGCTCTACCTTGCCTATGTTTCGTTCAATTTACTTAAACATCTTCAGGGTTCAATAGCTAATTAATGATATTACCATGAAATTTACAAAACAGGAAATTTGTTATCATATCTGTAGGCGTAACAATTGAAAACCCAACCAATTTCCATAAATCAATAAAATGTTTTAAAAAATATAGACAGCAAAACAGATTAAAAACTTTCGTAAGTGTTCATGGTCAACACAAAAACCTAGGATTTTCTGAGAGTTA
Organism: Rhamnusium bicolor; assembly: GCA_029963845.1. Classification (NCBI taxonomy): domain Eukaryota; kingdom Metazoa; phylum Arthropoda; class Insecta; order Coleoptera; family Cerambycidae; genus Rhamnusium; species Rhamnusium bicolor. The sequence goes on along the minus strand of JANEYF010004058.1, from coordinate 756,960 downwards.
CTTCGGTGACTTGAGAGGCGGTTAAGAAAACATTTTAAGAAAAAATTTTTTAAAGTGACCGAAATGAATTGGTTGGATTTTCAATTGTTATGCCTACAGATGTGATAAAAAATATCCTGTTTTGGAAATTTCATGGTGATATCATTAATTGGCTATTGAGCCCTGAAGATGTTTAAGTAAATTAACCTTTTTGTCCACTTTCTGACAATATTAATCTGTAGAATATCTATTTAGTAGGAAGTTTTTCCTGGTTTGGTTGGTACTCAAAAATGTCCATCTGATAACTTGTATTTAATGTTCCCCGTTATATGATAACGAGATTCGCGAGATTAATCAATGAAGTGTCTCCCAAAATCATGACAGAGTGAGACTCCGCCGAACAAGTGGGTTAGTGCTATGTTGCCTAACTTTCATTTGGCCGTCATAAGACGTCTGTCATAATAGTATAGATAATAAAAAGCAAATTCCAATTAATATCTTTCCGCTCAACATATTCCTGAACAAAATATAAACGTTGCCTTTGGTGCTCTGAGGTCGTAAGTCCAGTGAAATCATAGTATTTGTCAAGCCGTTTGTTAGTCAAAACATGAATATTATAAATCTATAATGGCCTGTCTAATATCAACAATATTCTTTGTTGAAGGCATCTGTTAAATATCGCTCTTGAAGCTATAAGCTTAAATCTTGTCCAACTCTTCTTTGGTCCAGTTTCCCTGAAGCGTTGAATTATTGTATGAGCAACTCCAAACCTCAAGCAGCTGAGGCATTCCTTCATTAATGTTTCAGTTCTGATATAGTCATGAATAGGCATGTTATGCGTAGTGCCTTTTCAGTTTCAAAGTTTTGTCAAGAATTAAAAATGGAAAATAGTGAATTGGTACAAAAACTGAGGTAGTTCCCACTCGACGCATATCTCGCTAAGCAAGTTGGTATTATATATTTAATTCCATCACGTCAAAGTTTCCAACCCATACGTACAAATCGAGGTCGGAAATAATTTGAGTGACATGTGAAAGTGAATTTTTCATATTATGAACTTTATTTTGGTAATAACTTTTGTATAGGAAAGCAGAATCAATTATAGAACAAGTTTAAATAAACAAAACTGTTCTTGATTAGTATGTGTAGTAGCAAATAGTGCATTAAACAATGGAACAGTGTATTTTAGTACAATAAAAAAAAATTTTCGTTATTTGGGACATGAAATCAGTTTTTGTCGACCTACAGAACCAGACCATTTCTGTTCAATTTTATGTCAATATAGTTCAGTTAAATTGGACAAAAAAAGTGAAAACAATTGCTTTAAATCGGCCGGCAGAAATTGTAGATATGTCTTAAACTGATAATTCACCAGTTGGCGGTTAGTTAGTAAATTTCTGTGTTCAACATTAAACACATTTTATGGCAATAGCACTATCACTCAAACATATCGTTTACTGAATAATATATTTCAGAGCCATCAAATGGATCTCCTACTTACTTACCTTATTGAATACAAAATGTATCAAATATTCTCTTTATACATGTTAAAAGCAACAATAATGACAGCGATTTTTCTCTTGATATTTTAGTAAATATTAATAATATTTTCTAAATTGGGGGCCTTTGTCGGCTGTCAATTTTCCGGTGCCACGCAGACATTTCCAGTAAGAATAAAAAAGACTAAGCCAGTGAAAATAAGACATCCCTTATTGAAAAGCGTTATCCTTAGATTTATATTATTTTCCCTATCCCTTGTGAATCACTTCATCATCGATTTTTCATGTCACGTACACGTGAAACCCAGACAACAGAAAGAATTTCCTATTATTTCTTCTAACAAAGTGTGTAATAATAATCAGGGGATCCTTAAATATTCCCATTGTTACTTACTAAAGATGTCTGTAAGTGTTTGCTGCGAAGGCTATTAAAACAGGCACCCTACACAATGGCTTTAAAAATTCCTTAAGCCATTAATGCAACATGTAAGACATATTGGCGGCTCTTCTTTATTTTCAAGACAGCTCAACTATTAATAATAAAGTTTAAAGACGTTACCTTGACTCACGCGTTCTACTATTCCATCAAAGAGATCAAGCTTGGCCTAAAATCATGCAACAATGCTTTAACAGTGTTAAATCCGACCGTCGAATAACCTGATCTTCTCTCTCGCACTGTGTTTTTTAGAAAGTTATGAACAAAGCTGTAATTTGTCGTTACTTCCAGGAATTTACTTTGCCGCGGTGAAAATCCACAACACGTGAAAACCAGTTACAATGGCAGTGCAACGTTGTTGAATGTGAATAGTATTTTGCCCTTCACTACAAAAAAATATTTGTACAGTCTGTTTCATTAAACCACGGCACAAATGCAAGAACGTATTCCTTGCGTTGAAATAACAAAAAAAGTTTCTAAGTATTTATGTTTGGCATTTCCTGAGAGAGGTATTTCCGGGCTAGATCTTTACCTTATCTGGTTTAATTGTTTAATCCAATAACAACATTATACAATGTGTGTATTACTGTAGTACTTAAGTGGGTTGGAACCCTTAACATGACGCTAACACTGACGTGGTTTTTCACAAAACCACTGCACTCGACGCGCGTTTCGTCATTCAAGTTGGCATTATCTGGAGATGATTAAGACTAACCTTCTACCAACAATGTATCCCATTTATATGTAACCTATTGATCGCACCGTGACTTAGTAACCAATAGAGCGGATTACATACGATTGGCCCCTTGTCACTATTCATACTATTTTACACTTTGTAATTTCCAAGCTTTCAAATGCATCCAGCCGTCTAGTATTTGTTACATTTCTAATTAATCATAAGTTGCTACTAGATATTTTATGGTTTGTTCTCAAACGCATGTTAGGCAACACCCGACTTATCTGTTCTACCATATTTAAGATGAGCCATTTGCTCCTTAATTCTAGTTTGAAATCATCGTCTAGCTTGTCCAATATACGAGTACTTTTGAAAAAATATTGCCGCTAAAATAAATAGAAAGTCAGAATCCATAAAAGTTAGAAAAATGTTCAAACGGTTAACCGTATCTTTTAATTGTTTTTACTTAAAAGCTGATAAGGGTAATACGATTTAAAATGATATACAGAAGCGTAAACATGTATGAAAAAACTTATAAAAATATAAATATCAAAATGAGTTTTGAGAGATATGATGGTATTGATTACAGTCTCTTAAGAATTCATAGAGATTTTGCTCTTTGACTAGACTATACTAATAAAGTATGATTAGTTAAAATTCCCTTCATGGCTTCAACATAGTAATGATATAACAAGTAAAAACACTTTTTTATACTTGAGTAACTCTTTTGACATCAGGAATATTTTTTCTAAAACTATCAATCACTGTTATGTTTTCGTCCAAGCAGAATGCCTTCCTGTGGACAATAAATAAGTTTTATTGTCTTTTCGCTGGCATTATATAGTTATAAGGCATATAAAACATTTTCTTTTTCAGTATAACGTCGCTACTAACGAGGGATAAAGCAATATACCCTTTTTTCTTATTTTCCCTTGTTAGGTGGCGCACTGACTTGTGCGTAACTCTAACTAGTGATTCATCTTGCCTCCCTGCGTTTATCTCCAGGGGTTCCCTGCCTCTCCTGAAGGATATTTCACTTCCTTTGTCGATTCTGGCTCTCACCTACTGAGTGAAATATATCCTAGTATTGTAGCTCTAACAGATTTTTTTTTTCAGTGGTTTCAGCTTAATTTGTTTTGCTCCTTAATTTTTCAGGCGGTTTCTAATTTATCTTGCACTTCCTGATTTATATCGGTTCTCGTTCTGTCTGATCAATATCAATGAGAAATAACGGAGCTCTTAGCAATTTTAAACGCATGGGAAGGCACATCCCACCACATCTATAATTAGGCTGAATATCTATAATACAAAATGTATTTCCAGAAACACTTTACAAACCGACATAGAGGGTAATATTAAAAAATTGGGTGGGTACAGAGTGAGTTTTATAAGAGTTAACCCTCCCTTATTCTCTTAATTGTAGATAATACATTTATATGACCGAAAAGCCCATCTTATAGCATTTTTCTCTAGTGTTTGAATATCGTCCCCAAATTCCTCTTATGGGTAAAGTATACAGGTGTGAAGAAGAGTATGATTTTTTTAAGGGAATGCTATATCTATTTTTATATAGCTAGAGAATGTTTCAATCTGATTCCAAAAATATATAATAGTTATACCTTATTTTGAAGAATGAATACACTACAAGCAAATAACGAAAAAGTCATGAATTTTATCTTTTTATTATTTTATTTGATAAAATATTTCGCCATAATTAATAAATAAGAGTAATAATAAATAAAAATTTAAGTCAACTCTAAAATGATCTTTCTGTTATTTTATTTTAGAGTTCTTCTTTTCTTGTCGCTTCTTTTCGATAGTAAGTTATTACCGTTTATTTGAAAATGTAGTGTTGGCCATAATCATTTTGAAAACAAAAACAAATAGATGCTAGTTAACTGTCAGTGTTTATGTAAATTTGTGAAAAGTAAAATTGAAATTGTGTTTAATTACTTTTTTTTCATATTATTTCTATCATATTTCGTTAATTTATTTATAAACCAGGTCAAATTTACTTCAATCAAAACAAAACCAGCAAATAATGCAACTAATGCAAACGTTGCACCCATTATTAGCAGTTTTTACTAGGACAGAAGTTGCTCATTAATAGTCCTTTCTAAGCCTAATTCAGGACGTGAGGCTATATCCAGGGAGTATTAACCACCACAAACCATACAGTCCGAATTCCTGCTGTATAAGCCATCCTTATTATATGCCTCTGCCAGTGGTTTTTTGAAGTCCTAAGAAGCCACTGGTCACGAGCGTACATTGGTCCTTTGAGCCGGATATGAACCAGCGACCTACGGATACACAATCAATCCAAACGGGGACTGTTGGGCAAGTTACTAACCTCCGTCTTTAGGGTCAACGATGAAGTCCACCAGGATACTGACTCGTTGGAGAAGAATCAACAAGAGTTGATAAAAGCTCGAACCATCAAACCAAATTTATGATAGTTGCAACTTTTAATGATACCGAAAGCCGGATTAACAACTAACTCGAACGCTTCAGAATAAAACTGAATCTAGGTATTCAGTCATCAAACAACATGAGATATTGGTACAAGGCCACTGATACCAATAAATTAAACATCCATCTGTTAAGCACATATTAAATAGTCTCCAACTTCATAAATGAACTTTGCAGTTACACATTTAACTTTTAAACATTCATTTCAACTGCGGAAATCTCTACGACCTCATCTCACTAGCACAAGTAACTATTCAACACGCCAACAACAAACTTCCAACCAACCTCAATGTAATACTTTCAGTTGTAAAGATGAGCGTGGAACATGATGAAACCTTCGTTCACATCTTTGGATACCTTCCGATCGCAGATACCACTGACTTTGTCATGATGAAAATCAACACGCCAACAACAAACTTCCAACCAACCTCAATGTAGTACTTCCAGTTGTAAAGATGAGCGTGGAACATGATGAAACCTTCGTTCACATCTTTGGATCTTCCGATCGCAGATGTCACTGACTTTGTCATGATGAAAATAACTCCCACAGCTGTATTTCCAAGTGACAGCAGACAGATGCAAGAACAAAATCATCAGCGTCAACAGTAATTACCTTTGCTCGCCTACAGAGGCGAAATAAGTCCAAACTGCATTATCGATGAATTATATCAAAGAAGCGAACCCATCAAATGCAAAATCAGGATGAACAATATCCAAACCATTCTCTGGAAACAATTGTTCATGGCCAACACATGGATGTTTATCGTCACAAAACCGATGCAATGATATCAGAGAAGACGTCTTACTTAAAACCAAAATGAGCACCTTGGCTCCAAAACGAGTGGACAGCATATCTGTTCTAGTTAGCTATGCAAGGTCAATTCCAGTGCCAGGACACATAACATTCGAACATTTATTTCACGAAGATATACGAGTAGAGTCGGTCTTTAAATCCTCCGATAAATTGGACGATAGATTAGCCGATCTAACCATGAAGGAGGAAAACTAGCAGAAGTAGCTTCATGAGACAAACTGGCATTACACCATTCTCTCATCACCAGTAGTGCCACCACTACTATCATCATAGTCATACTAATTCTTTTGTTGGGATTCGCCCGTCTCCTACTGCAACATAAACGCATACAGCAGCAACAGGAACCCCCAAATTCACAACCTGAGATGATTGAGCTCTAGCCGTTACGCTGAAGAAGCATCAAGAGATAGGACTTCTGGTGGGAGACGCCAGAATGTTTTATCACTTAAATACATTTCTTTTCTTCATATTGTAGTCAGAATTTCTGCTATATAAACCAGCCTTATTCTACGTATCTGCCACTGGTCCCCTCGAGCTCCTCAGAAGCCGCTGGTCACGAGCGATAACTGCTTTAATAAAATTTCATTTACTGAATAAATATTCTTTATTCTGTCGGCGAAAAATGTAATATTATGAAAACATATTTTTTGGTAATTATAATATGACAGAATCTCAAAGGGAATTTAAACGCTGGTATCCAAATCGACCACTTCCCGCGAACGTAACATTTAAAAATATATATAATAAATTTATACAAAATAGTTCTTTAAAATGAAACACGAGATATATACAGCGTGTTTTATTAACTGATGAATGATGATATTGAATTGGATGTTTTGCTCTACTTTGAAGAACAGCCAAGCGCTTCTACTAAAAATGCCACAATACAATTCAATCTATCCCAATAAAGCGTTGCAAAAACATGAATTAAAATCGTATCACATATCGCCTACTCAGAAAATTTATCCAAATAATTTAAACTGTGGGATGCTGTTTTGTGAAACAATTTATGTAATGCTTGAAAGGTTAAATGAAGAAAACAGTTTCATTGGAAACATTTTCTGGACTAACGAATTCTACATTTGGATTGTTAATAGAAAAAATAGTCATACCGGGTGTAACAGGATCATGGTACACCCCCCTTTTCTCCTTTAGTTATGAGGATAATTGATTAAAATTTGGGATATTTTATATACATAATAAGCAGCACTTTTTGACATACAAGTATTTTTTTCACTTCCGGTTTCTCCGGAAGTGACACTAACTTTCGATTTTTAAATGGAACACCCTGTATATTATTACTTTTTTTGAATTCTGCATAATTTTCTGAATCCAACAATATTAAATAAGTAACATTTCAAACGGCAACATTTTTTATAACATAATTTTTAGTTTTTCACTTAAGTGTGTCATGATGGTTTCGATTTATTCTAACTGACCTGTGTAATGCTAGAAAAATCGAAATCCCGTCAAAAATACTAAATTAAGTTAGTGTCACTTCCGACGAAACCGGAAGTGAAAAAAATCACTTGAATGTCAAAAAGTGACACTTTTTATCTATACAGGATATTCCAATCAATTATCTTCAAAACTAAAGGAGAAAAAGAGAGTGTACCATGATCCTGTTACACCCGGTATATGGGCTACCAGAAATCCTCATACTACCAAGGCTATTAACAGAGACGTACATATAGTCTCTGCTATTAAGAAGCAGGGCCGTCGTTCACTTAATGTGTGGTGTTGGAATTATCAAAATCAAATTCTTGTTCCTGTTTTTATTGATGAGATATTGACAGGTAATACTTCATTGAACTTATTGGAAACACAAATAAGTATTATTGTAGACAGTTTTCCAGCTCAACAAAAAGAAATAATTATTTGGATGCAAGATGGTTCTCTAGACCATAATACAAACGTTATGAAAACATATCTAAACAATATATATCTGGTTTGGATTTGACATTATGGACCAACGCTCTTTCCAGCGAGAAGTCTAGATTTGAACCCTCTTGATTTATTTCTTTGGAGTGCCCTTAAAAATGGAATTTATAGAAATGGAGAAGTGGATAATATAGAAGAGTTGAAATCTGAAATAAGAAACTAAATAAATGCAATTTTGTTAAGATATACTTATCTAGCTGCATTATTGTTGGATAGTTGCAGTATTTATTAAAAACGGTACTAAAATGTTAAATACTACACATTTTATAACAGATTTAAAAATCGTTTATTTCCAACAGGCATTGTGCTATACATTACAACAATTGCCAACGGTATAACAATGGAAAAACTTTGTCGTTTCTACTATGGCACAAATTGAGTAATTTCATGCAGTAAATTATAACTTACAAACTCACTAATAACCTGGTACAGTCAATGGTTTTTATTAATTTCATAATCTTGTTATTTTTAGATATATTTTAATGAATTTAATTTGATACGTATATGGGTATTACAACTTTTTATAAGAATGACATTTTAAATATGTACATCATTAAAATATCAGCTTCTGCCACATTCTTAAGAGTTGTCCTCAACTGAACCGACATTAATTAAGAATTAAAACAATAATAGGACAGATGTTTATACGTGTTTTTGTCATTTTGTCCTTTATTATAAGCAGGAAACCTTTAAAAGATCGTTAGAACTGGAACAACATACTTACTGAACGAGAACTAATTATCGGGTTTAATTCTCTGTTATATGGACTAATTCTTGAACTGCATACTTTTCAGTTTCTCAATTTACATGATAAAACGGCGACGTTTGAAGCTTATAACTGGCAATTTACTGAAATTGCTTTTTATTTTAACGGCAAATTTATGGGAAATTGGATGGATTGAACAAAGAGTAAACACTATCGATATGTAAGTCCTCTATGAATTATTTATGCCTAGTTTGATATAGTCAACTCCTCAACTATTCTGCAAATATCAAACTCCCTTAATATAAAATCAAGTTTCAAGAATAATTCCAATTCGCTGGAAACGATCATGTGTAATATTGTCTAAAGCAATTGGGAGGCCTTTGAATTCTACCTTGTAATTTAAAACAGAAACTATTTGAGTGGCTCGTTTAAGTGAATCGAAAATAATTTTGATCCAATGCAGGCACCCAAAGTATTCTATTAAAGGAATACTAATGTCAGAGGCGAATTAAGCAGAGAGTAGTAATGTAGACATAATCTTGTTTTTGTATAATTTTCAAGGAGATTGCTGCGTAAAACTCTTTTAACCAATCACTGAAAAGCTAAGAAATTTTTTAATTTTGCAAACGGGCCTTGGATACACGTAGTGACTATAATTATATGGCGGACAAATTTGACGATGATGCTGTAGGTTTCGCAACGCCATGACATAATTTTTTGATGATAGAAGCGTTGATTGCTTCATATTTGGTTAGTACATTAAGTTATGAACAGTTCTATACAATAAACAGATTTGCAATTAATAGTTTCCCCGAAACACTTTCTTAAAAATCAATAAAAGCCATTTAGAATAGCCCTAATAGTATTATTTGAAAGTTTGACATTTTGACACCAGGGTTCAATATGGAGAATATGTCATCTGACATTTTATTTAAAGTTCAGTTTAAACTTATTTGCAACATAAAATCGTTTATGGCTATAATTCCTTTACCATCATCAAATGTGCCGCGGTTTTTCATGTTGCAAATAAGTTTGAAATAAACTTTATGAGCCACTCTATATTGGCCAACCCCTTTCGAGCATAATAAATCCAAAATAACAAGGAACCAAGTAAAAAAATTGTAAAAATCAAAAATTTGTTTTAGGGTCTTTACAAAATTGTGTACATTGCATTCTTAAGTCAAAATCGTAAACACCAAACAAAATATGATTAATTACAATTTAGTGGATAAAATAAATATAAATATGTACACTTACAACAAGATAGGGTACTTGTTTACAGCTGTCGAGGAAGTCAAAATTCTTTCAATGCAAATTCTAGTGAAAGACGCAAATCCAACAATGGACCATTGAGGTGGCCCGCACATACACCTGATTTAACCCTATATGATTTCTTCGTGAATTACGTAAGAAATTTTATATATGAAATCGAAATTGTGGACATGGGTAAAGAAATACTTTATTACAAGCCACAAATTTTGATTTACAAAAAAAAGGTATAGGCTGTGCATTAATTAAGTTATTTTTCATCCTTTTTAGTTGCGTTATGGTTTATTTTGAATTTATTTCTTTTTATGCATTATCGTTCTAACATTTTATTTAATGAACAAAAATTTCTATTACATTAAAACACTGTCGTTCAGCGGAGGGTGCCTGGGTGTCTTCCAAGGAGCCACATTAGAGTGTCGCAATGCTGCTCTAGCACACTATTATATTTCTAATACTAAATTCAATTCGATTCATAAAAAAAATTAGGCATCAAATTGGTCCGGAATACTAAGATTGTCGACAAGGTTCCCATTACAGATTCATTTTTATTTTTGCAATAAGTTGGTTAATAAATAAACTAACTAAATAAACATTATTTAGATGAATAAAATAAATAAAATTCACATCTAAGAAACTACACACTACGTTTAGAAAATTTACTGCATCCTTGAGAAGATACTTATATATTTTTTGTTAATTTAATCAATCGACCTAAATGAACCAAAATAACTGATCATAGCCCCTTTACTGCACGTCGCACATTTACTTCAAATGTGTAACAAGTAAGAAATTTACAAAGATGTCGGAACTAATTTCTCATATAGACGTTTTCTTTTGTGTGTGTTATGAGAATATGTTTAACTCAGTTTAGCCGACGAATATCTGTTATGGCGTGACCTTACCAATTTACTCTAATCAAAGTTGTAAATTAAACTAATGAAATAATATTAGAAAAATGTTCTCTTCAACTCCGGTTCTCCTACAAATATTTCCTGTACAGAGCTTAATCTTATCGATCCATCCATTTTAGACATAAACAATAAATGTCTCATTACTGATGCATCTTGACATAAAACAACTTTAATGGCGAGTTCTGTGGGCAGGCCAATTAAGTACTATCTTGGTTAAGTCAAGAAATTCGTCCAATAAAACTCGAGTAAAGTTAAGATATTATCTCTTCTATTTATTTTCTGGACAAGAATAGGTAATTTAAATTTAAACAAAAGTTGAATCTTCCCATCTTAATTTTAATTTTATTACTTTATTTAAGGGCAATTTCGGGCATTAAGCGTTATCAGAAATCCTGAAGCAACCCTTTTTGCTGTTGCAGCTATCAGCTGCTTATACCCTAGTCTTATCTACAGTGGATAACCTTCTCCAAAATCGCTTAATTACAAGCCCTGAATAGGTAATATATTCAGTCCTAATGACAACTTATTTATCACGCCGAATATCTTACTCATTTTCGAAATGAAACACCACCCAGCACACGCACATTCAGATGATAATTTATAACAGCCCATACTTAACAATCTGATAAGTGATAATATTACTTGTACCTTTGTTAATTAACCCAATCTAAAGCCGGAGTTGGGACTTTTCAAGTGTGGCATAAATTTGGAGTTATCATCTGCATAATCAATATGGCGCAAAACAGGAGAGGTATTTTAATGTGGCCAGAGTATCTCTAGAGCGCTGTTTTGATCAATTCAATTTTCACAATATTTTGTAAGCGTATTTGATTACTAGTTCACCTGACTGTGTAAGGTCGATACTGCAATTTCCTAGGCTTTATTTGATTTATTCAATTTTCACATTTTAATAACAAAATAAAGAATACTATGAGGAAAAAATAGATGGAAATAAATATGATAATAAACAAATGTGAAAAATGTTGAAAGAAATAATAAAATTAATGAAACAACTGATATATTCCGTTGAGTTTGAAAACAATTTAGAATCTGTGAACTTTAATAACTTTTTTTTCTAAAAATATAACTAAAATCACTAGTGATATCTCAAACGTTCCTTCATATTACGATCATACAATTACATCAGCGCAGTTTGAAATAATTTCACTAAACAAATTAAGAAAAGCGATGTAAGGAATATTAAAAACATCACAAGTTAAAATGTAGTGTTATGTTGCCAGTCCCTCGGTAAACGACACAAAGAAACATGAAACAATGTTGGGCTAATAATTTATTGCCGGTTATGGAAAAAAATATTGACGTTCTAGTATACAAAAAAATTATATTTTAATAAAAATACTATTATATTAGATGATACTGTTCTTAGTGTTTTTATTGATTACAATAAGCCTTAATATAGAGGCTTTAATAAAAAAAATGTTAAATTTACGGTATAAAAAATAAGGCGTTGGCCTCGATTAAAAACTGTTTAGTAAGTATCACAGCAGTAAGTTTAATAGTGTATCATAAAACACACCACATAAATTAGACAACCCCCAAGCCAAAGCCGAAGCTGCACAGAGTACACAGTTCAAAGAAACGCGGAATACGCAACTAATCCCTTTGACTTTGTCGGAATCGAAACTGGGATTTGAACCCGGGAGTCGTTAGCCAGTAAACCTGCTACGTTTGCGACTGCGCTATTGCTCTGGCTCACAGCGCTATCTGATAAATTTAAAATCGTTATCAGTGTCCCTCAAGGCTGTGTCTTGGGCCCTCTCTTATTTATTGTTTATATGAATGACACTTGCAATATACTAACAAATTCTTTATAAATCTCTCACTTTTATCAATATTTGGAAAACATGTTGGTAAGGCAGTAAATCAAGAAATGTAACTTTTACTTACTTACTAATAATTAAAACTAAATCAAATAAAATCAAACGGAGGCACTAAACATAATTATCAAGCATTTATGAGCAAACCTTTTTCTGTGAAACAAACATTTGTATAAGGTACGTTGGACTCAATCAGCATAATTTGGTCTCTAATATCCCCACTTTTAAAATTTCCCATTCTTGATGATTCACCCTGTATCACCCTTATACATATAGTTTAGGTTAGATGTCACGAATGTCATTGTGGTTACCAAAGTTACAATCAATCTATCAATTTAAAATGTCGAATATGGACGTAATACCCAATAATTACTTTTTTTTTCTTTGTCAGATTTTTTAAAGTATTGTTTTGTTATGAACAGTATAGAAGGAAGGAATGTTCTTCCAGAACATCTCCATTGAGAGTAGTAGGCTGCTCCAATTACCAGATTAAGGAAAAAAATCCCTCTCTAAATTAGGTTGATTAACTCGTGCGAATATAGCCCATTAATAAAATCATAGGAATCTTTTGATTTATATAAAAATTGGTTGTAATTTGGAACTTGGTATGTAACCAGTATGTGTGGTTCATACTGCTAGAAGTTTTCCTACGTGGTATAGTATATCGACGCTTAAGAAACAATACCTCGTATCTCCATTTTTGTCAAAACTCGGTTTAGAATTTTAAATTAATGTCCACTCCTATGTCCAATAGTTCCCAATATCTTGTATCTCCAAGATTAATATTGATACCAAAAACTCTACTTAAAAGAATACCTCGTATAACAGCAAATAATAAAATAACTCGTATCTCCATGACCTCCATGATAAAAATAACATGTAGGTTTCTATCTATTAATAAGAAAACTTAGTTTTTTCGTCTCCTGTAAAACTGCTAATTTGGAGATAAGAGGTATTGTTTCTTAAGCGTCGATATAGTATTCCATGAACTCCATGAACTTTGAAATGTTCTATTTTAACACGTTGATGAAACTTATTTTTATAATATTCGCTCTGCTATTTTCCGAATTGGAAACGGAATTATTTGCCCATTCATTTTCTATAAAGCAATTAACTCGAATATATAAGTTCTTTTCGAACAGAAGCCTGAAAATTCAGTCATTTACAGAACACAATTATGCGTAAATCGGGTATCGCAAAATTCGATTAGATTCATTTGTAGAAATAAGTATGTCAAAGGTAAATAATCGGAGACAAAGGGTAGATAATGAATAGTAATCCTTTTGTTAAAATACATAATGACTGTTGATGGAATTTAAGATAATCGATTCAATAGAAAAAGTCATGTGCGTGTTTACTTGTGGCCAGAGAACTTACACGTATAAGAGTTATTGGCACATCCAGATTTTAATTGATTAAATTAGAAATTATTGCGGTACTCAATCAGTATGTAAAAACAGATTAAATTGTTTCACTTGTTTTGTGAATTATCCTGAATAGACTGAAAAATGCACTCCGCAGTTATTTGAAATAGCCTTTCTAAGATAGATTGCTATAATTTCGATCATAAATGTCAATAATAACGTATACAGCTTGTCTTGTTTTTTTCTTACATACGCACAGTGGACGGAAACGCCGAAAAGCTGGCCAAAATATAAGGGCATTGAGCTGTTTTACTAAAATTGTGCATACAGGAGTTTTCTGTGTCGTAGATCAAGAATCCGAAGTTGAATTTTGAAAAAAACAAAATGGCGGGCATGAAATCCCCCCCAAAACATACCAAAAATCGTCAATTATCGCTGCATTTTTACAAAACTTTGTATATAGTTTTTTTGGGTCGCTGATGAAGAATCCCATATAGAATTTCAAAAAAATTACGGTCAAAAATATATACATTGTTCAAAAATTATTATTGAATTGAAGCGAATTCATGTGTTTCATTTGTTTCGGGAAAATTAGGATGGGGAATGGAATAAAAATTAATTTTATTCAATTACTATCTGAATTACATTCATCGTCGCATTCAAAAGGAGCCCACTTTAGAGTGCACGAATGTGCATGCATCCGTGCATTCGCGCACAATTTGGTCAATATCTCGCAAAGATGCAAAAAGATGCAGCTAATTTTTTATACACTTTCGAAAAAAATGTTCATTGAACACATTCCAATAAGTTTCAAGACCAACCATCACCAACCGCGTAACTTATGGCTTTTTTTGTGGAGTTTATGAATCGTTGCATGTACAAAAATGCACTCCACTTCGATAATTATTTGCTAATTACCATATAAATAAACTGATCAGATACTGAGATATTTTAATTGCACTTACTTTCTGATGCAGAATCCATTTTTATGGCACAGAAAACTGCACTTTGAGAATTTTTACGCTGCAGACAAAATTTATCGATTTTTGAAGCGTTGCGGGCTGCCGAAGTGACGCGCTGCACGGTCGCACAATAAGTAATTTCCTCGCAAAGGTAGTAGTGAACCCGGACCGGTATTAATGGTCGTTTCTAATGCTAGGGGTACCACTACAACGATTTAAAACGTTTCCATTTCAAAAAAAAAATCTTCATTTTTTTAATTTTGGCCAGCTTTTTGGCGTTTCCGTCCACTGTGATACGCCATAATGGTTAATAAATCAAATAACTGTTTTCACATATTCATTGATTAAGCACTGGAATACGCCTTTGCCAAATTTAAAAGATCTTGCAGTTCAACCACTACTTACTACAGATGTGATCATTGTGTTCCATTTAAATAGCGATTTTGAATACAAAATGACTATTTAAAAGGACATAAATGACCATGTGGTTTGTAATCACAATCAATTTATTAAAGCACCGTAGATGAAAAGTGTTGGGTAACATTTATGATATGAATATAACAGCAAATATACTTTTAATCGTGTATGGAAGTGTATACGCTTGAGAATTACACTATAAAATCAGTTTTCGATGCGAGAGGTGTTTTGCGTTCCGGTTCACAGTAAAACGAATTTATTTTAAAAAAGATAAAATATACCTACGTTAAAAGAGAAATTATGAGCCAGCAGTATTTTTATTTCATTAGTCTTTGCGCAAAGGACTTTTTAATGTTTTCCGTTACAAAAGCCCAGAATATATTAACTAGTTACAAATGTAAAAACGGTAAAATCCTCCAGTTTCATAAAATTCCTTATTGTATCTTCTTGATATTCAGAACCTTTGATGTAATTCTAACATTTTCTTAATTTACTCAGTACAAATAAAATGAAGGGCACTTTAGTACTTGATGTAGTTGCCTTCTTGCTAATTAATTTTAATTATGGTATTGTATTCGGTATTTAGCAAACAGTGCTTTACCTCCAAGGGAAGTTTTATAGCATTTGTGGCAAATACAGGCTTATTATTCCCAACAATGTTTAGTAATTTGACAAACTCGTTCAATTAAAAGGAGATCTTACAAACATTTATACTAATTTCGAGTATTAATAGTTTGGCGGAACTTCAAACGTTCAAATAATACTAATGAATTATTTTTGAACTGAAATCTGAATGAACAGGAGAAATAATAAATCCATATTTTCATTTAGTATTCCATTCTTTTAAAACTAATAAATCATCAAAGATTTATTATTTATAAATCATACGTTATCCTCTATTTATCTTGTTTTTTTTATTATGTTTTTAAATGAAAGAAGTTTCTCTCGAAGCAAATTGTATTTCTTAATTTCGTTTACTATTTTATCTTAACACGGATCTATTTTTGCAATATTTCAGTTTTATCACGAAATGCTAGAATTTCAATTAGTTTAGGTTGCATCACCTGCACATTCAATTTACACAAATAGTGGACACGATAAATCAGAACACGTAGGTACAAGTAATTATACAAAAAATTTTTTTCAAAGAAACAGTACAATTTAATAGGAAAAAATTACATTTTAAACATTTTTAAAGATAATCCTTAAAGTTTTAACGATTATCCTGATAATTAAGTTGAGTCAATTTTTCAACAATATTCGTGTCGATTAAGTATTATGTTGGTAGTGTCCACACAAAACAGAGATAGTCTTTGCTAGGCATAAATACAAATATACTGGAGTCACTAAATTATAAAATAGAAAAATGTTCAAATTCTAATATAAATAATATGATAATTTCGTTATAAAATCCAAAATACAGTTACTGTTGAAAGTCATTTGCATATTAATGGTTTCTAACGTGGAGAAGCAATAGCGATACAGCGAAATGCAGGGTATAAAAATAAAGACACGTATCTGGACTTGATCATACTTGATGCAAGAAGCGGGGAGAAATCAACTCGTAAAGTGACATACACATGGCATATGCGGGCGTCAATAATCGTGAGGATAGGGGATGTACAAACTAATAGATATTCCTACAATATTTTCAACGTTTACGGTTTTCACATTTCTCTTACTTACAGCGTTGTCAGTGGTCACATTTTGACTTTACAAATGCGTTAAACGTAAATATATAAAGGAAGTAGCATAATAACTGTATACATTTTTGTTATTTCCTCATCTATTTGGTAGTACTACAGCATGTATTGAGTGGCCGCCCTGAATATGACATCGTGTAATATTTGGTTGAACAATTGCGCTGGAGTGTACTTTTTTGTGTTTTTAGATATTCTGTCTGTTGTATGTTGTAACATACACAAAATTGTAAAGAATTATTAACCTTACTTTCTATGCTTTCTGTCAAGTAGCGCCATAACGTAGCGATTGCGAATTTAAAAAAAATTTTGTGTTACCGATTCAAATCGGATTGTTTTGCTTGAACGAGGAAAGTGTGTCGCTATACATCTGTTCATGCGATTAATACCTCATACGATTTAAAATAGCAATTGTAAGGAAGGAATACGTTAAACACAATAAAGGGAAAAATGATCAAACATTAAAATATGTAATATTATTATGCCGTATATCCTAAAATGGAAACCAAAGCAGCTACGGACACTGGTCTTTCGGAATTATTGTTCTTCGTCAGCGCAGCGTAGTTTAAGAAATGTGATCTAGAATGAAATAGATCTGGAACAAAAATGAAGATAGATAGTGCACAGCACTCCGTTCAAAACACCGTTTCTGAAGTACTCTAAAATTCATTTAAGCATTATAAAGTTAGTTTCCGGTAAAACCGGAAGTAAAAGCAAATTCCTTTTGTAGTTCAAAACACTACAGAAATGTTATCGAAACGGGCAGGAATGAAATTGCTCTTACAATATATTGTAGTGAGATAATAAATAAAAGAGCAAAAACTAATAAAGCGCATTACCCCCTTTAAAAACATAATCTAAACAGCTAAAAATGTAACCCCTAATTTTAAACATAATCTAAACAGTAAAAATTTTAACCCTTAATTTTTTAAGTAAAAAGAAATTTGATGTTCTATTATGTAAACTACAATTTGCATATTATATTCCTAGAGAGAATAGCAAACGAAAAGTGTGAGGTACAGAAGTACAGAGAGCGGATAAATGTTGGTAATCTGTCTTGTTGACCTATTTGGGCTTCTCATTATATCATGTTGAGAAGTAGCCATATTGTGAGGTGTTCTTACAGTTTATCTTGTTTCTAGGTATTGTAAATTACAATTGCTTTGTTGTTCCGAAGCGTATTTCCGCGATTCAAAATGATAAAAGCATTTGTTAAATTATTTTATTCTGAATTAGAGTGCATTAAATTTTTAGGAGTATGCCACTTATCAAATGGAAGTTTTCTGTTGTGCGTTATAAATAGTTTGTATTAATTCAGTTGATACACTCAATGATTTACTTATTTTTAAACATATCGATTCAATATAATCATATCATATTCTGTTGAAATCTGCCTATCAAACTTGGTTTAAGGCCGCCTAGAATTTTAGTTAAGTTAGTAATATTGTTATATAGATTTACGACGTACCTGTCACACCTGTAATAAATTATAATACGAAGAGTCACGAACGAACCTTTTTCTGCGACTCAGTTTCTCTTTATAATACTTTGGAAATTTATGCCATGATTACATATTACTCTGTTTTATTATATTCTATTCTACAATGACCAGCACAAAAAAGGGGGACAGCAAGAAACATTAATTAGTATATTTTTAATCAAAATTTTTCTCAGTGTACACAAAATATGTAATATCATTTGAGGGTGTCTGGTTCAAACATGCTAAATGCCAAAATTAGGAAACTGAGATATCTTCAGAAACCTAAATTTTTAGGGGCTATTTTCTAAAGGGTAATACATAAACTAATTTAGCTTTTACTATTCATTAAAACATATTAGAATATCAATGTAGGTTGTTCCTTAAGAAGAATTTCATTTAAATCATCATAATATGAAATTAAATAAAAATAAATCATTAAATGAGAAAATTTGGTACTTAGCATATTTGAACTTGACACCTTTCATTTGTTTTAAATTCTTGCAGTTTTTGTTCGTCTTTTCTTCCCAATTTTTTTCTTTCCTTATCATTTTAAAAACTAATGAATTTTAACATTTAGTATGAGAAATGATTCTTTAGTTTCGTTAATTGATACCGGCTTTAGCATTCGCGAAGTCGTTGAAAGATTGGGTTTTCCCCGATCCAGTGTCCACAGGGTAGTTGTCTGCTTTCGAGAAACCGAAGAATATCGCAGAAGGTCGGGATCTGGAAGAAATCGAAGGACAACTCCTCGCGTTGATTGATTCATCGGATTTCTATCCTACAAAATCGACAAATGACTGCCGTTCAAGTAAAGAATGAACTGCAAGAAGTGTGCTAGGTCAATATCAGCAACAGAACTGTTAGGAGAAGGCTAGTTGAAGCAAATGTATGTGCTAGAAGACCAGCAACAGGCCCCAAGCTTCTTCGAAATCATCGGGTGGCCAGGCTCAAAATCGGATGCAAACATCTCAGTTGGAGTATCTGGCAGTGCAACAATGTTCTTTTCTCTGATGAGTCCCGATTTGCCCTGAGATCTCCAGATGGATGACAGAGAGAGAGAGAGAGTGTGGGGACGGCGAGGAGAAAGAGGGGTGAGAGGGTGAGCTTCGGTGCCGAGTCTATAATACTGTGGGCTGGCATTTCTTACGTGGCCCACACAGAGCTTGTGTTAATAAACAGAGATACTTTGATGGCTAGAAGGTACATTAATGTATTTTCTAAGAGCATGTGGTGGTTTTTGCCTGATTTATTTTGATGAGCAACTTATTTTAATGCACGATCATGTGCTTCCGCACGTGGCCAGAATTATTGTTAGAAACTACCTCCATGACGTCGGTATTGAAGTGCTATATTGACCAGCACGTAGTCTTGACTTAAATCCTATAGAAAACGTATGGTGTTTGCTGGAAAGACGAATCAGGCAACGTCGTGGGTAGTTATTAAAAGTGCAGCAACTTAGGGATGCACTACAGGAAGAGTGAGATAACATTCCTTAAGAGGCCGTTCAACACGTAATTGAAGGAATGCAACGTAGATTTGAGAGTGTAATCAGAGCTATGGGAGGTAATATTCGTTTTTAAATAAATCAATTTCAGCCTATAATCACCTATTCTTTATTCTTGTTATGTACACAAATACTCATCTAATACCTTCTAAAATAACTATGTTTTTAAGTGAAAAGGTTTAGAAGAGACACCAAGAAACTATTTTACACGTTTTATTCACACTGAGAAAATTTTTTATTAAGAATATACTAATGTATCCTTGCTGTCCCACTTTTTGTGCTAGTCAGTGTAATTTTTTGAGATATTTTAACAGCTTTCTGCGAATTACATTGTTTTATTTACAAAAAAATATATAAATTTAGGCTACCTAGTAAAGTTTTCTTTTAAAAATATTTAACAGTTCAACAGTTTTGTTTGAAAAATCATAACAGTGGTTAATTTAATTAATTTAAGAGAAGACGGAGTGGATAAAAATAACTTCATAGAAAGATTTTCTGTTAATAGAAACTATTCACCAAATTTTATTTGTTTGAATCAATTGCAAGAAAATAAATTAAAACGAGACTTTCATGCACCTATTTAGAAGAGTGTAACCTTTTAAAATGAACTTATTTAAAATAGTTAACATAAAAAAAGCCACTTATTTTTTTTTAATACTTGCACGTTTTTAGGAACACCCTGTATAAGACTGCATTGTAATTCTGAATAACTTAACCAAATAACTTTAACGGTAACAATGACTTCAGATAATCTGGTGTTTTCTATCGAAATAATGGCGTAGGTTTTAGCCTAATATGATTAAGTTAACTGTTCAATTAAGTGATCGGGGCGGCGGGGCGGGGGTGCGTTGGTGATTTAAAGCAAAACACTCTGTATCGAAGAAGAAAACATTTCGAACGCAACTCCTAATAATTAAAATTTATCAAAGATTAGCTTGCGGTAATAACTGTTAATCAAAACAATAAACTTTACGTTATTCTCAGCGGATGCAAATGTTGCTAATAAAAAAGCAATTAAAAAGTTTCTTCCCACAAGATACACGTTTAAGGGGAATTAACACTATATAAAGCGAGTGGAATTTGCATTTTTGTTTCGCATTGGCCATAATCGTTTCTTTACAAGCATTAAACATTTAGTGGAGTTAAATGAACAACACAAATGTCATCATATGGTAAATACCTTTGCCCGTTCATGTTAAAATGCCTCGATTTAAATGAAGGTGCTATTTTCACATCACACAAGAATGGTTAAAACTTGAGGTAGACTACAGATGTCTGAAGATAACAGAGTAATTTATATCATTTTCTAAGCGCTACCAGCATTCAGCAACTGTAAACAAGTAATACTCATTTATACGGGATTTAATTAAAGTTTTTCGAAAAATAATCAATTAGGAGAACCTGTTTGAATCCAAGCAGTCTTAACTACATCTTCTTCACAAAAAATATACACAGGCTGAGATCAGCTTGTGAGATTATGACTTAAATTATTATCGTTTAACTAGAAATGTGGTATAATTATTTAAATTATAGAGGTACTAATAAATTGTTATCATTGTATTCGATGACACTACAATTTTTTACAAATATAAATGTTTGTATTTTATCCAAATAAAATAAGCGGTTGCGGCACATAATAATAGTATTCGATAGTCAAAGATAAGTAAATAACGACCCGTTCTCCTTACATGAAATTTTCGCCAATCAAAATCATTAAAAGTTTAAAACCTGATGTGCTCAGTAAATAAGAGAAGGCATTCCCAACATAGTTAGATCGATATATTTAGATGCTTCAATAAATTCGTCCCAATTTTCTCAAAGAGCAAAATACACATTTTGCCAAAATCTACAAAATAAATCTAAGGGCTATGAACAAGGGCATCCGAAAACTTTAGTTTTTGCAGAGCATATAGTCACCAAAATTACAATAAAGTCCATTCCTACCGGAAATAACTGCCAAATTAATGATTCTTTTTTTATTGAAATATCTCTGGCCGGAAGGTTATCTTTATTTGACATTTTGTATTTAATAAGCAATTGTAGATGGCCGTACTTTGAGCTTGAAATATATTTTTTATTCACCAGCCAGTGGTTTGTTGTAAGAGTTTTGGAACACGTTCATAAAGAAATATTTGGAACACAAAAGAAGGTTTAGAATTAATTTTAAAGAAATAGCCTCTTGGAAAATATTCGCAGACTGAACTATTTTTAAGTTGTCTTTGAATATTGAATGTAATAATGAATAACACACAATAAGGAAAGTTTAAACTGTTTTTCCCTTCGAATTCACCATTAGATTAAATCAGATTTAGCAATAAGTAATACTGTGGATGATGTGATGTAGACAACTAAATTTTCAAAATTATGATTACAAATCTTCAGAATTGAACAATAAACAAAAAAAAAATTCAAATAGAAATTTTACAAGACAAACATTGTTTCTAATCGCATAGATTAAAATATATAGGTAGATATATAGATAGTTCTACTCCTTGTTAAAACGTATCACTCTAAAATCTAGATTTGAAAATTTCTATATCGTTATGAGTAATTTTGGCGAGTGATCGTTTCCGATTGCATTTAAACATTGCTGTACTACCCACTAATACAATTTTGGAAAAATCGACCTAGGCATTTTAAAAAGTTAAAGTTGTTTATAATATCGCACTTTAAGTATCCACGTGTTATTAACATATACGTTTTATAAATACTACGTGTTTAGAGTGTATTCCAATGACCCCGAGTTATTGGTGTATTCATTTTCAACATGAAGCAGTGAGCGTAAATACGCGAACCGCCTATATTTATTAACGAATTGCTGTTGGATGCTCGACAATAACGAGCCCCGTCGCGTCTGTCAGTAAGTAATTATTTTTTATAGCTGCAAGCCCTCCAATTACCTGATTAAAATTAAAATTAATTTTTTTGGTAACTTTTTTATAAAGAAAACAGATTTATTGCATAGTACATAAGAATATTTTATCATTTGATATTGTTGGAGAATATTTCATCAAGCATTGACAATATATTATCTATGTAATAGTAATAAGAATTTATCACTACCTCCTAGTTATAACTGATCATTTGTAAACATTTGCTATGTTAATATTGAAAATATCGTAAATAGGCGTTCTTTGTGTCGATATAAAAAAATTTCGGAATTTGGAGCGATAAATATTTACATAAGGATGAACTACATATTCATATTTAATGTATGCTAATCGTGGAAAGACATGTTAGTTACATAATGCCTTCAAAATTAAAACAAAAATCAGTCAATAGTCCAACTGTTTTTTAAAAAACAGAAAAATTTTTCGTAAAATTATTAACACTTTAACATAATACTGAAAATATTTGCCGAATAATATTCTCATCATTAATGTAAGTGAGTAAATAGTACATTCCAGGTCCACACCGGCTCGGTGGAGTTGGCTAGAGCATGCGATGGCAAGTGTGACAAGAAAATCTCTCTATCGTCCTGCTGATTCGAATCCCACCACCGGCATTGGTAATGTCGGTGGGAATAGTTATATTTCTCCGTTTTTTATAAGCGTAACCCTCGCTCGTGCAACTTCTACTTTGAATTCACGGGCTGTCTCATTTCTGTGGTGTTAATGTTTAGGTTTATGTTTATGGTTATGGTTGTTTATGTTTAAGTTGAATGTTTATTCATATGTTAGTGTTTATATTTATATATATATCGTATCGTACATAGGTATACAACATGTGAAAAATAGATGTTCTTGCAAAAGCACAATTTCAACTCTTTCACTGCGGCGCTTTATTTCACTATAAGGGTAGTCAGAATGACTGCGATAACCGCTTGCAGCAATGTCGGCATACCGCAGTTAACCCCCAAAATGTCGCTTGTTACTTTACGTTTTAAGAAAAATATGGAACGCTACTTGGAGAATAGTAAAGGACGTGTGCTACTCTATGTAACCAACTCGGCTTCCTATTTGAATGCATCTGCAGTGCGCTTAAAAAAGACATATCGCTGAGTAGTACTTAACAAGGAACCAATCAAATGTCTTTACAGCAGAGGTGTAACCAGCAATTGCAGCGCCTTTGGCCAGACAAAATAATCTATTAGATTTTTTAAAGAATTTCTTTCAAAACCAGAACAGGCTGCTTGTGAGGGTGTTTTTCCATTTATTTTTACGATATCTACCGTTCATGAGTTATAAGGACCTGTTGATTTTGTCAGTTTATACTTCACATATTTAACATCTATTCGATTTTTTTAGATTATTTTTCAAACCTTTTTGTTTTTTTTTTTTCGAAAGGGACTGAGATTTTTGCACAGTCTGCCAAAGTCAATAGTGGGCTTGAGTGGCGTTTTCATCTATGATACGATAATGAACAACTTAGATACTAGGTGACAAACAGAAAAATATAGAGGATTTATCAGAAATAAACTAATATTTCATACCAAGAGATGCACTTGAGGTGATGGAGGGCATACCCTAATATTACGAGTTTCTATAATGCATCTGTTGCCCTTGTTGGAGCATCGTTTGACAAAAAATGTCTTAACAAAAGCAACACCATAGGGATCTAGATATTAGAAGTGTATTTTTAATGTTTATTCTAACGAATAAAACTTACAAAGAGAAAAAAGAAAAGAATAAATCTTACGTTTTGAGAATTGTTTCAATCATCTTCAAACGAATTATTAGAATGACTCAAATTTTGAAAATCAAATTTCCAGCTAGATACTTACACACCAGGTAATAGTAATTGGTTTGTTTTTATTATAATAATTGACTGTAGTTATGTAGAAGACGCATAGCACCACGTTTAATGAAAAAAAATGCTATTATGGTATTTAGAACAGATTAATAGCAACAGTATTAACTAAGTTTAAAACATGTACATATCAAAAATCCCGTTGCAGTAATTTTTTGTAATAAAATTAAAAGAAACAAAATAATTCAAAGAATTCCACATCTCAGAAAGTGTTTTCCATAAAATGAAAGGTATATCGCCGCTCGTACATTTTACCACCAACAAAAAAAGGAAAGAGTGAAATAAATTTATTTTAATATCTTGACCGAAAACACATGTTACGAAGGATTGCTAACATAGCTACCGTTTGGGAAGAATATCCATCCAAAAAACTTACCCGAGCTGCATATTAAAAATATTTGAAAGGCAAGTCCGACCAGAATGACCAGAAGGCAGAAACGAGTTCGGGATCAAGTTACAGGCAGAACTCACATTTCTTTAATTTATATGATGGCAGTTAAATACAATAATAAATAAATCATGGGTAGTTTACATCGTCTATCATAATACTTACGATTCACTTAATTCGATTCTTAATTAAATTAATACTTATAGTTAATGCCTTATCTGAAATTTTATACTGTTTGATTAAAACATGTCATGACAAATGTAAAACTGAAGTATTTTAAATTGTAAATGAATTATTCGTGAAAATGACTAACTTCTTGTAAAATTAATAAACGAATTTTGTTGATAAATAGAGCTGATATTTGTAACAAATCGGTACCATTTTTCAGCTCAACGAAATTCCAATTATTAATGTTGTTTTAACATTTTCTTTTATCCAATCCATACCATTATTTATAATTATACTTTTTCATCGCATTTTTCTGGAAATTTGATATAAAATGCGACCACATTAATCCCCCAATTTTTCTTCCTAGAGTTGTACAAGCATACCCAATTTATTTTTGTAAAAAATTTATAAGAAAAGTTTCATATCTTATAATCTCGGATAGAAATAAAAAGTCCTGTTGTCAACTTTTTTATTTGTTTTTACCTTAATAACGGAATCCCTACTCGTTCAGCCCTGACGGGTGTAATTAGAGTACGGAGAAATATGAATCTTAATTTATTTACAAATGTAATTGCTGCTTTTATATGATCACTTTCCCTTATTTTAACACGAAAACCCCAGTAAAATTTTAAAAGTTTAAAGAAATCGTTACAATCGTATTCTTCTCAGCTCTCTTTGCATTTTGAATTTAGAATTTATACAGTGGCAAAATTTTTTGATGGGATGTTCACTAGGGTAGGACAAAAAGAAACTAATTCAGTTCAATCGTTAACGTTTCGATTGTAATTTAGTCTTCTTCAGAACTCTGAACAATATAATTTAAATAAAAACACAATTTGGGGCATCTGTAATTTTCATGAAGATGCTCCAAATTGTGTTTTCATTTAAAATATATTGTTCAGAGCTCTGAAGAAGACTAAATTACAATCGAAACGTTAACGATTGAACTGAATTAGTTTCTTTTTTGTCCTACCCCAGGAACATCCCATTAATAAATATTTCTCAAGGACTCAAAGATATCCCACAATTACATAATGTTTGACTTTAACCTCGATTTCAACTAATGCTTGTCAGCTTTTGTTTTTAAGGACCCATTCAGTTGTTTTTAAAATTAAAATTTTAAAATTTTACCTCGCATTAAAGAAATTCACATAATTAACAATATTATTGTTAACTATTTCATATTGAGTGTGTCACAAAAATACTAATGAATTATTTGTAACCTTTCAAGAATTTTCTATACAATGATTATCCTTGAATAAGTTTTCCAAGTATATTCCAATAAATCTTTGTCACAGTAAAACAATAACCAGTCGCTTATCTCTCTTTGTTGCCGAGCCTCGCCACAGGGTATCTTCAAGAGTCGCTACTCTGAAACGCTACTCTGAAAAGCATCAGTGTAGTAGTAGTCATAAGCGAAATAAAAAATAACTCATGATGTAAATGCTTTACGTTACATAAATTTTTGCAGATAATTGATATAAAGTGTGAACCAATATTTCTCGAAAATTATCTCTGAAGCAATGAAACTATATTTACTCAAGAAGGTTTAATACTCACAATTTCACCAGTGGCCTGACGAAAATTCAGTCAGTTCCAAAGCAATCGTTTAAGTGGTCTGTAAACATTTGAGTTGGATTATTACATAATGACCAATGGTTCGACACGTTCTGACTAATCATCTTTCTTCCGTATCATATTTGGGATTTTTAAGAGACCTTTATAGTACTCGAGTATATTACATCAATTTCAATTTTCCTGGTCGTCGATTGGAAAACGTGGGCCAATTGCACGGCCTTCTCGACCACCCAATATCAATCCACTTGGCTTATTTTTCTGGGGGCGTATTAAAGAGCAGATTTATGTTAAATATGAAGAAATAATTTGAATCTAATAAATGCAGACAACTTCCTAAAAAAATGGCGTAACTTAATATATCAATTAAACAGTAGTGTTGTTAATTATGTAACCAACATTACAAAAATGAAGGCACATTAGACATACGTCGCTCTACAATATCTATTTATTTTTATTTGTTGAACTGACCTCCAAGAAAACAGTCTTTACTTTCGAGACACCCTGTATTTATACTGCTATACTGAAAATCATATACGAGAATACCTACTAAATTTTGAATTACTGCAAACTTCTCAATAATTCACAACTCTTATAATTTTATAACTCGATTGGCACACTTGATAAGTTCCGTTAAATTCTCGCAAAAACCCGAGGTATATGTATCTTACATTCGCAAAGGCGCGATCAAGTGCGATTCTCTTTACCAGAACGCGGTAAACGGCATCTTACTGCCAAGACAGGTGTCACGATAAAATATTATCTTAACTCTCGCCAAAAGTTACAAGACCAGCACATACCGAAAGTAAAATTGCATGCGTGTTTACCCGCTCACTAATAATTAATTGTTAAAGCAAAAAATTGTTAAAATATTAAACCTTGAAAACTGTACTTAATAATGTCGATTTTTTCGACGTTCCTCTGCTTAATATCATAAAATGTAGTAGTCATCCTTAAATAATTAAATTTTCTTAAAGGGGCTATTTTCGTACTTGACTGGTCCAGTAAAAAGGTTTTAAATTAAACTCGTTTTCCTTGTTCATCTAATTTGTTGTGTCGCTGAGTTTTTCGTAGAATCTGACCTGATTGCTGGAGGAGGCTGTGATGTAGTAATTAAACGGTTCTTGTACAGATTGACCGGAGTGAGCCAGGCGGTCTGTTGTCTTTCTCTTTTTCGTGTATTATTCTCCCGAGCCGCAGCAAAACGTTCGGTTCGCCAAGAAGTTCCCAGCGTAACGCGGTTATAGAGTTACAGAACCGTTCTTGAATTAGATCAGTATTATTCGTAATGCAATTATGCTTGTAAAGTAACAGCCCTCGCCAATTTCAATTTGAAAGGTATCAATTGGTTTAAGGGACATATTTGCATTCTTCTTAATTCAGCCGCTTATTTTGCAATTCTAACGATTACCCTGGATTTTGTATATTCTCTTTAAATATAACTGGCCATTTTATTGGTATTTTTACAATTTGATACCTTACTTACAGGTTTATGCTGTATATTGTTCTTACAAATATAATTAGAGAAAATAAATTTACTAACTAGTGACGTTATTTAGAGCGCGGAAAAATTCTGAGTATATAAAAAATTTGACAAGAAAATCACTTGAATAACCAATATTTTTAGGCTTGCGAGTCGCAAAATAAGGTATCCACCTTTTTTATTTCAATATGATTAACAAAGCTGATCTGATACTAGCGTTTTGACATTTTACACTGAGGTTAGTTGTGTGTTGGATATTATTTTTGTATATTGTTACCAGAGAAACAACGTTGGAAACAAAAAAAGTGTAATCGCAAACCATCGCAAAAGGATTCTTTTCGAAATTTCAATTAATTTTGGGGTGTTAACCTCAATTTTTTGCTCATATTTTCGACTAATCGATTTTTAAAAACTATTGCATCGTAAACGAGAAAGTTCATCTTCGCAAGCGATCGCAAATCAAATTGTTCTAAATATCCAAAATTGGGGTATTGACTCTAAGAATACGTAGTAAATGAGCAGATCTAACAATCAGATTTATATTTGAAGCAAATAAGATTACAACAGGGAGCAGATCTAGATTTAGGGATTATTACATGTGTTATAGCACCAAGCTCAACGTCTTGGGGCTCCCGTGGCGGGACTCAAAACTCACCTCACAAGCTCCCAAACTAATATGAATTAGTGGAGTACGGGAAGTAAAAGTATTGCTTACATCAGATAAGTATTTATTGGTAAATAATACTACGCCACTAGATAATTGCGTAAATACCGCCGATACCCAAATTGTGCGTATAATATCTGCTTCGGGGAACCCCCAGTAAAGTCGTCTCACTTCCACGGCTCTCCAAAGCTTCATCCGTCTTGGAAAGGATCATACACTGTCGTCAACAGAATAAACGACATATACCAAATTCAATAAAGTCCAAACTCAAATATGAAGATTGTGCATATAGATATTAGCGAAGTATGCAGGAAACTACGACCTACCTGACTGGGACGTTCAGATTTAAAAATGGAGGATGTTACGTCAATAGACTGTGATAATTCCAAAATGCCCAGAGATGGCGTTGTATGTATTAAAACGTAAATCAGATAACCAGGGTACTCTGAAATTGTTAAGATGGAGCTATAGTTGTTCGAGAAGGATCAGAAATAATCAAGAACGTTCAAGCTAGACAATACATATCTTGATATTTAAGGTACACAGTGGGTCAAGTAGGTGTTTGTGAGGAAAGCAAACACGTAACAGTATTATAAAAGTGTTTGTTGGAAAGAAACAACGAAAAAAGGCCTATTAGTATATTTTAAATGTATTGTGTTTGAAAATTGTTTCACAAATTTTACAAAAACCTTACAAAATGTTAATTAATTTTCTGCTTAGTATTTATGATTTTTTTTTTGTATTTGTTAATGCACCAGAGCTGACAAATAGTATTTGAAAATGACTGTATTTTTTCTCTAGTGTGAAAAAATGTGTTAGCACCGAGCCCCCTAATGTCTAAGTCCACCCCTGGCAGGAAGAATGAAAGATGGAAGTATTTGGTGAAAATACGCAAGAGAATTTAATTGTCCGGTGATTATCCGGGTTTGATAGGTTAAAAGTAAAAATGTATAAAATACGTGATCATATTTTCTCAAAATAAACCGCAAATGAACAGACAGAAGAGGAATTTTTGGATACGTATGATATAAAAATGTATGTTATGTTAAAATCACATTTGGAACATTACATTGCCGCAAAAAAACATCGAGCTAAATATGTTCCGAGTAACCGTCAATTCTAAACCTTACCTACCAGCACGGATGATGCCTCTAAGCGTCCATCCTAGTCTAAACTAGCAATCTGTAGCTGTTCCGTTGTGACCAGTGCTCTATGTGTGAATCTCTCAGTTAAGAAATTATTGGAAGACGGCTGTCATTAACTTGTTGACTAATTAATTAATTAATAATAACGCCAATTAAATATGTTTATTTTAATTGCCTTAAAAGATATTTACATAAATAACAATTTTTAGCAGTAAACAACTAATGTGGATTCAATAAATACTGAATGCTAGAATGGATCAGACAACTGCTTACCAATATTAACGATTTGTCAACAAATTTTAAATGTATACGTCGGTTTTTCTTATGTTGGACTGTACTTACCTAATGTGATCAATGTAGTCAATATTTGTGGTTAAACAAAAAAAATATGTTATGAAAAAATGTTGCTGTTGCCTTTCAAAAATATGTAAATTTATTACAATATGTAAATTTATTACATTACCTAACTAATATGCTAGCAAATTAGAAATCTGTTTTTGATATACATATATTAAGATATTTTTCGACTTCATACTATGAGAAATGGAAGGTATATTGACATTGCTAAATTATAATTTTCTTTAATGGATATGTTAATATGTTTGTATAAAATATCGACTTGCCAAACAGAAACAATCGAGGACAGTATCCAGCCATAGGGTCGTAGTTTAAACGAGTGTGTTATTTCCTATGTGACTTGGAGACTACAATACTTCATAACGCATACAGGGTGATTCAAAATTCTTCCCACAAACTTCGGGAACGTGTTCAGAATTTAAGACTAAGAAACAATTCTCATAACATGGGTCGGAAAATGCTTCCTAACAAAGCTACAGACTTCCAAATGCATTCCACGGATTAAAGCTTTTTATGAATATAATAAAATTGTAATATTTAACTGTAACTGTAACTTTACATTTTACTAGGGCATGTTGGGTTTACTTGGTGTATTTTGATCTTGAAGTACAAGAAATGTAGTAATTACAGCAGAACAAACTGTAAAATATATATAATGTACATAACAAAATGTAAAGTTTAGTTCAAACTTATTTGCAACATAAAAAACGTAGGCGACTTTGATCCCTTTACCGCCGTCAAAGGTACCGACGTTTGTTTTTATGTTGCAAATAAGTTTTAAACTTTAAGTAAAAAAGTATTAGTTTTCAACATTTCAGTAGGTACCTACTATTTAGACATATTCCTGTGTAAATTTCCTTTATATTCTAGGTGCTTCTAATAGTAAGTAATAATAATAGGTTTTCTGAATTCCTTCCATTAATATAAGTATTACTTTTATGAAAAGTAATGTTTAAATAATTGGATTTTCCACTAGCAACACGACATGGAAACTAACAACACCATTAACTACTTCGATTAAAATAATTATTACACATTATGCACATGAATAAAGAAAGACGAATTAAACAAAACTTTTATATCGTGTTGTTGTAATGCGGATAAAATTTAAATGGCACGTAAATTTGCACTAAATATTGTACACTGTATTATTTAACGATCATAATGATAAAACTTTTCTTAATTGATAA
The DNA here is from genome assembly GCA_029963845.1 of Rhamnusium bicolor. NCBI lineage: Eukaryota > Metazoa > Arthropoda > Insecta > Coleoptera > Cerambycidae > Rhamnusium > Rhamnusium bicolor. The sequence goes on along the minus strand of JANEYF010004058.1, from coordinate 725,276 downwards.
TAAATATGTTAAAGCGTTAAATATATAAACCATAAACAAGCAGTTCATTTGTTATTCATTTATATGATATCAATAATTATAGGTTAGATATTAGCTGTATTCAATTGAAGCCATTGCACTTATTCATTTATTTATTTAAAAAATAGGTTATTCAACAAAATACAAAACACGACAGAAAATTTCGCCCCGTAACGTCTAATTAAATTTCGCGTGAAAATTACGAAACAATTTTTATTTGTGTTTAGATAAAATCCTATTTGCTATGCACGTTTTCATTATTTTTTCTTTATTTTGTATCAGATATTATTATTTTATTAAGATCAACTATCGATTACCATTAATAAAAATAGAGAACGGTAATGGTCCAAAGTGAGATCCTTGGGAAACTCTTGACTTTACCATTACTTATGTTGAGAGAATTATTCATTTTTAACACGCTTTTATTAGCCTCACTTGTATGTTTGTTTGTTTGTTTGTTTGTTTGTAACCGACTCTTTGGACTCGATTTTGACCCACTTTAAACGGACAGATTTAATTGAAACTTTGTACACTTACGAAGAAGCGGTAACAATACAATAATTTGATAAGTTTATATCATTATCCTGATCAGGATCGCCAGTCCTTTCCTCACGTGTCCTCTGCGTGACAGCAAGAGGCTTAATATTGTAAGTATATTCCGTGATTCTCAGTTCGGTCGTTGGCCGAGCGGGCAAGTCTTAGTCGACGCGAAACGACGGACTCCTCGGGCGTGAGTTCAAATCCCATGGCTGAAATAAAAAAATATTTTCTTTTTCAGAAATATCTGTTGGATCGTAATATGTTATAATATCAGCATCAATAAGCAATATAAATATAGTTTAAATAAACTACAAAACACGCTTTCATAGCACATCAAACTAAAAAGTGAAAAATAAATATAGTTTAAAAAAATTAAAAAACACGCTTTTAAAGCACATCAAACTAAAAAGTGAAAAATAATTATTAATATAAACTGAAAACAATAATGAACGAAAAATACTAGTATTATTGTGAAAAAAGCGTGGGGCGCTTTGTGCCATATTTTTCGTATATCGAGCAACCCACGCTTTTTTCACAATAATACTAGTATTTTTCGTTCATTATTGTTTTCAGTTTATATTAATAATTATTTTTCACTTTTTAGTTTGATGTGCTTTAAAAGCGTGTTTTTTAGTTTTTTTAAACTATATTTATTATTTTTAGTTCTACCAACTATGTACATAGGATGTAACGAAGTGATTTTATTTTATTAAGTTAAGTTAGGTAGCTAGGTTTTGAAAAAATATTTTACCCATTATGGTGCTACGCTTTTAATTAATAACAGTTAAATTGTTAATTATAGATAGGTAGTATTGATATGTTTTTATGAACATTCCACATAGGCCAAGTGGCCGGCAGTAAGCGAAACGCGACGCACGCATTGTGTCCCCGGCACCCTTATGCCCGCGCTAACATGAGGGAGGCCGAGACTGAAAATAATTAAATTAGTCTCCGTTTGACCGCTACTCGAAGCACCACGCCGACTTGGATAGTAAGTAAATTCGTGAGTATAAAGAAATAGGTAATTAAATTTAATGCGGAATTATTCTAAGTCCACAAACGGGTGACGTAGCTGTAATAAACCGCGCAAGACTACCGTATCTCATCCTACTTCTGCGTTTTAGCAGTGTTTAGTAGCATGAGGATTTTATCATTAAATTAGTTCCCGTCTGAGCTCCAACCGAAGCACCACGCCGACTTGGATAGTAAGTAAACTTGTGAGTATAGAGGTACATAGGTATCCAAAGGTAATTGCGAATTTTTCTAAGTCGATAAACGGTGACGTAGTTGCAATATTTCGCGCATGACTACCGCGCTCCTCCTACTTCTGCTTTTTGGGCAGAGTTTAGTAGCTTGAGGATTTTGCAGAGTATCCGAGACCAGTCCGTTGCTGCCGCCCGTACCGTCCAGACGTGCCGACCCCGACCGCTCCAGAGAGGAAGCCAGCACAGGATCCGGAAGTAGGTAGCAAGGTTTGATAAAGGTTTGGTAAATAATCGGTATTACTTGGCTGGTGAGTACTTTCCGGGCTTTATTTTTTAGAGTTAGTGAACCGCGAGCGCTAAACGTTTCCGCCTCATATCCTTCCTTAGAAAGGGAGAGCGGCCGAAGGTTGGAATTAGAACCGCGTTCCACCGCGTTATACCGCGTGCCCTCCAGGCCACCTGAGCACGTAAAAATTCTGCAGGGTGACTTGGAGATTCTAGCATTTGATACCGCGTGTCCTCTAGGCCACCTGCGTCCGTTTTTTGGCAGGGTGATTTAGAGGGATTTCCGTAACCGCGTGCCTGCCAGGTCACCTGAGCACGTAAAAATTCTGCAGGGTGACTTGGAGGTATCGTCCGTAATCGCGGGTCCGCCGGGCTACCTGAGCACGTAAAAATTCTGCAGGGTAGCTTGGTAGCTTTGACCATACCGTCGTCGTCTTAGATTTGCAACCGCTCGGCTTGCCACTCCTTCCCCCCCTCCAACTTGAACCGCGTTATACCGCGTGCCCTCCAGGCCACCTGAGCACGTACAAATTCTGCAGGGTGACTTGGAGGTATTGTCAGTTACCATCGTGTGTTCTCTAGGCCACCTGAGCACGTAAAAATTCTGCAGGGTGACTTAGAGGTACTTCCGTAACCGCGTGCCTGCCAGGCCACCTGAGCACGTAAAAATTCTGCAGGGTGACTTGGAGGTATCGTCCGTAACCGCGGGTCCCCCGGGCTACCTGAGCACGTAAAAAATTCTGCAGGGTAGTCTTGGAGTTTGACCATCCCGTCGTCATCATCAATTTGCCGCTGTTAGGCTTGTTACTCCTTCCCCCCCCTTACCGAGACCGCATTCAATCGCGTGCCCTCCAGGGCGCCTGAGTCCGTTTTCTTTGGCAGGGCGCTTTGGAGATACTCGTTGGCATATGATAAGACCGGAACCATCCATCAGCCAAGCGATAATAAGTAACCGCGTTAGATAGGCATAGTTTGCTTATATGGGCGCTTGCTTCCCCTCCTGGTATCCGTCCGCCGTCTGCATATGACCGATTAAATTCATTGCTGCTTACCGTTTCACCGCTTCGTTCACCGGCGTACTGTATCGCACCGCTTGACCGCCCGCTTACTGCCCCGCTTGTCCGTAGTTAAGACCGTAGGAGTATAAGTTTGTAGAATAAGACCGCTTGTAGTATAAGACCGCTTGTAGTATAAGACCGCTTGTAGAATAAGTTGTAAATATGAAGATGTGTATAGTGTAAATAATTAGTGTGTAGAATAAATGTAAATGTATTGAATGAGAGTCTGTTCCTTGACTGTAGTATGTAAGTTCCCCTTTTTCCCGACCCCTGGCTTAGCCGTATCTTCACTGCAGTTGCCCGGCTTCTATCGTCCCGCCGATAGAGTAAAGTGGTGTTTCTACACTCTAAACAGAAATTGGCGCCCGAGATCTCCGTACAGTGTGCACCGCCGTAGTGTTGGGCGTCAAAGTGACACTTCTGCTCTTGGGTAGAGCACCGGAGGTACGTCACAAGGAGTATAACAAGCTAAGAAGATTGTCGAGGACACTGAAATTCGAACGTTGATAAATAAGTTCGGATCATGTACCTTATCAAACCCCTACGAGAAATTGGTATAAAGAGCATCACCGCGTTTCCTGTGAGAGTCAAAACAAATAGTATTAAATGTGTTGAAGTTTCTCTATTATACATAGAACGATATGGGCCCATAATTTTCCAGGTAAGATTTTTTTTACCACTTTAAAAAATTGAAAATACTTTTGTGCGAAAATCCCATATAATCCTTATAACAAACATTTTTTAAAAATCATTGAAGAATTAATCTCGGATTTTATAAATATTGGAGGAATACTGTCCGGTTCAGAATTTTTATCGTAATGTCATTACAGGTTGGCACAATTTCAGAAAGGGTGTTTGATGGGTCACATCCGGATCCAAAATAATCTGAAAAAGTTTTCCTTTGATCATCAATCACAATGTTGTTTTGTATGAGAAATGCTGTCGTATGTTTGTTTCGACAGAACAGTTTTTGACGCAACAGTCTTAGAAAATTAATTTATTAAACGTTGTTGACTCTTCGTGGTAGAAAATAAAGTCGCCAAAGAAGTTATGTTTTCGCCTCAGAGGTAGAACATGGTACATCAAACAGAAGACATCTCGCCAATAAATATTTCTCGATATTTTCTCCAAAACACATGCCATATTACTTAATACTGTTGTCATTGTGGATAGATAAATGAATGTTTTCCGACTTATGCTGAAAAGTATTTGCAGAAATATTAACAAAAGTAGACAACTTTGTGGTGCCAAATATTACTTTGGTAGATATATGCCTACATCCTGTACATTTGTGTTTTATAGTTAGAACATAGTAAAATATAAATGGAAAATGCAATGAAATATCAAATTAACGATAAAGCAAAAACAAAATTAATTACCTCTTCACCATGATGACTACTATTTTAGTTGGTTTTCGTGCTATCTTCTCCGTTGAAGAAGATAGGACCAGTTAGTGATTTCTATATAATTTAACGAGAAATGAAAGTTCAAAATAAGAAATGATTATAATTATTATTAATAATAATTGTAATAAATGAATATTCTGTGCTAACTGTATTCCAGATCAAGAGAACTTTTATAATCTGCTTGGTCGACGTTATTTATAAGTGGAAGAAGGGGAAATTATGTTTAAAGAAGACTTTTTATATGCAAGTAAGGAATAAATATAATTCTGACTACGTTTTAAAGTTGGCTGAATTATTGGGTAAATTTCTAGCACGCAAAGTAAATTAAAAGTTTAAAACTGACTATATCCAACAGTTTAGTTGGAAATGAATTTCTTGATTCTTAATACCAAATAAAAAAACTTGCTTACTACAGTTATTACAGTCATTAAGTACTTCATGCTTTAATAAGCCTTGAACCTCAGAATATGTTGCAAATTCTAGACTCTTTTAATAAATATAAAGTTTTATCTACATAATTATTTTTATAATATATTCACATTAAAAATACGTTCCAGACAATATTTTGTCTATATTACACTACATACAAGGATGATAATGCATCCTTATTTTAAAAAATAACAAGAAAATTATAGTAATTTGCCTTACATATTTTGATACATAACACAACTCATTAAATAGAGTGACTGTAACTTTAATTCTGTACATACAAATATAGTTATTTAACAGGTAAAATAATTCTAACAAGGGTTCCAGATAATTTTAGTTTACAGCCCAGGAAGGGTCTATTATGATTATAATCCGTAAAGTCGTGGTTAGGCCCCTATAATTTCACACATAAAAAGTTTTTACTACAAAAAAATATATGAATTAATTCTGGTTTTATAATAAATTGAATAAGTACCTAAAATTTTATAGTTCTTTCAGGATTATAAATGAAATAGTTAGCTGGCAAACCTTAAAACTCTGGTTTACTGGCTTTTTAAATCCATTTTTAATTAAAGCTGAAATTGCCCAACGCTCTAAAACTAAATTAAGGTTTAATCTTAGCATTATGTCTAATAAAACAACATCTGTGCAAAACCGCAACCCAACTAGATTCAATTAAATTTATTAAAGAATTTTAAAATATATTTATTTCCCTTTTACTTATACAGGAAGTAGATAATTTAAGTTACTACGAGCTCAGTCGTTTAGTATAATCTCAAATTGTTGCTAGAAGCTAGACACTCCAGTTAAGATAATGAAAATTAGAGCAACTTTGATACAGTAAAGGAAAGAATGTTGTACTAAAACCTCATTACATATTCAATTCAATACTTTCAACTAACATTTTATTACCTGTAACAAATGTGTCAAATCCTGGGTTAAATTTATTATACCCAGTTTGTAGTAATTGCAAATTCCTATTACAGAGCTGGCAGACGTAAGTTCATTGTTAATTAATTGTGCGAAAAATTTATTTTACGTAAAAAAAGCCAAAAATTGGAACTTACAGCGAAGGTAACGTTAAATCCTGCATCATTTTAGTGGAATGTACTCATTTTAACCATCGACATATAATCACGTTAAATTTTCAACGATGTACAATTATACAAAGATCTTAAATACCATAAATTGGAAATGTACCAAAATACGTTTAACTATCTTAATTATACGTGATATATTTAAGGGCAAATGACAGAGTGCATATCATTAGTAAAGGAGGCTTTGGGAAACGCCAGGCAATAACATAAAATAGATTGACGAAAGTGTCTTGGGAGTTTTAATATGATCCCTAAAAGTGATTACACAGTGCTGTGAATAATTAGATAACATTAAAAAAACTTTTCCAAATATAGTAAAAGCTCAATAGTACTGACAATGACACAATAAATGTATTTATTAATTTGTGATACCACACCCAACAGTATAACAGGCAGGTATTTTTCCCAGTACAGTTTTTCCGTTTCTATTTAAAGAATTCCTCACTAGCCGTACCTCAAGAATATAGTATACCGTCATCTATTAATCTACATTCGGGTCCCAAGATTTTTTTTGTACAAATGTTGTGTATACCATTTTGTGAGTAATAAGCTTTAGAACGTTTCACCAATAGGATGTATAGGACTTCACAGTCACCGGACTTAACTCCACTAGATTTACATATTTGCCCTGTATTAATCGGAATGTGTATATTTGAAAGCAGTTTCTTTAACGAAAGTCAAAATAATTTAAAAGTATGAACATATGTGGCGCTTCCAACATTTACTTTTCTAATAAACTTTTCAAAAATTAGTTAATTATCGTTATGTATGCATTAAAATAATGTGATCTTAAAATATATTTTTAAGTAGATTTTTTTGTAAGTAAAGAACGTTAAAAATAAAATTATGAAAAAAGTACATCCATTACATAATAGACTAAGAAGCTACTCATCTGTTTTTAAAACATTATTAATATTTACTGAATACGTTTCGAGTAATTGACTGATAAAATAACGATAAATATCAAAAACCAGTGCTTCACATAATATATTTGGAAAACTAGAAAATGACTATAATATAATGTTGTCAATAATGAAGAGTTAACTATAATTTTTTTTCAACTTTTTTCGCTCAGTTTTTGCGATTTCAATTTCATTTTTAATAAATACCTTCTTACTGGCCTTTTCATTCACTAAAAATGTTCCTCATCAAGAATCAGCTCTCATTATACCTTTTTGACAGAATGAATCCATTTATAAGATTTGTCTTACCAGAACCCATAATAATTAAATTCCAGCCCTTATTTTATCTTCAGAAGTAGTAACATTATTCATAAAACCTCGAACCCATAAAGTGATTTACATAATATATGAACACGACATTTACGACTTTAAAATTCCAGATGACGCTTTTTTATTTTTCATGCGAGTCCAGTTAAGTAGCTTTAATATATGACCACATTATATACATCTTAAAAATTGATCTCTTGGATCATATGAATTATTCAGAAACAGACTCTTCTTTATAAGGAAGATTATCATGAATTAAATGCTAAATAAATATTTTTCAGACTTGTTCGTCTTTTTTATTTTTCTTAATCCTCTCTGCATGACGTTCCTTGTAATTGAAAACGTTTCTGTTCGAGAGATTATCGGCAACAGCAAGTTTTTAATCCTTATATCAGACGCATTTATCATATAAATTAACGTCAGTGAAAACTGTTTTTTTCTTTTCAATAAAAACGATTATGCTTCGCCTAAGTAATATTTGTATTATTTCATATATGTATGGTCATTTATTCTCTTTTACTGTTGCAGACAAAGTGAAAAGAACAGCGATTAAAGTCATATGGTATAAATGTAGATAAATAGATAGATAGACTTATGCTTTACGTTATGTTGTTATTGGAAAAGCAATATTATTAAAAAGTTCAGAAGAATGATGGCAACCGTAATTCCCAGGTTATTCCAAGGTACTTTTCGTAAATACCCAATATTTCATTTAGTCAATTAAAATAAAATTTCAGACAATAAATAAAACATACTCGTATATGTCTTTATTCAAGCATATTAAAATAAAGATCGATTAACAAGTTTTTTCATATTCGTTTTGAAGTGTTTTTTAGAAGAGATTATGGTTGCAGTTTTTTTACTACTGTAAATTATAGAGCCTTGCGTAAGACCAGAACAAGAAATAAGCAATTAATTATTTGCTTGATTGGTGTTATAGAGATTTCTCGTATAAATATTTTAACTACCACTAATGTTTTATAAGCAACAACAAAGAAAATCTCTCAAACGTTATTATTAAGTTTGATCCTCAATCGTTTGTTCCTCAATCGTCCAAATCCAGGTCCTGAATATTAATAAAAAATAGGATGTCTTGTCATAGAATATAATTCATTAGAAACTATTTGAACTGTATGACATTTCGATGGTAATTTATTATGTAGGTTCATTATATAGTCTTGAAAAGTTAATTTATTATTTTACATAGCCGTAATACTGATTACTGCCAAACATTGATGTTCAGCAATAAAGAACTGAGCCAAGTACATATCCTTGCGGAACACCGCTATACATTTGATATGCCATGTAACTCCATAGAATACCAACTTATTTTAAAGTTTTTGCGATTTCACAAATTCACAACCTTTGAAAACAACATTTTCTTAGAAGTGAACTTTTGTTAATTGAAATATTTCCAAAAATATCTGCAAGTATCTATTTACTATCTGCAGTAAAATTTGGCTTCTAGCGAATCCTTAAACTGTTAACATTGAATAATATGTTTAAAAAAATTTTTGCCGAAACAAGAGAAGTTTGGAAGACAGGGACCAGATCGATAAACTTTGACAGTGTGATAGTAACTAAGATAGTTGGAATCTTTGAAATAGTTCTCACAGGCACTGCATAATACATTTAACATGTGTATGGCCAACCAAGTTGGCATCATCTGGAGATGAACTATAAACTCAACTTGTGCAGTGTTAAAGTGTAGTGAGCGGTGATTTGGTGTTTGGGGAAACTACTATCACATGCACAGGATAAGTATTATTGGAAAAGTCATATCAACAACCGTTTTACACATTGGTATCAGAAGGCAAATATTTAGTCACCTACAATTCCTAGCATTTTAAACATGCTATCATTCGTTACTCACAGTTTGTCTAAAATAAAGATAATTCGTTTGATAGTTCGGACGAGTCTATTAAACACTGTAAAACTTGGGGATGCCAGCAAATTTCAGGCACATTTGTCGCTGTCACAATAAATCTGTAGCAGTTCTGCGCTCTAATAGTTCCAAGTGAAATATTAGAGATGTAATCCATCTGAATCGGTTTACATAATATTCTAATAACTCCCCTCGGGGCTCACAAGCAGCTGTTCTCTTTTAACAATCGTAGGCGGCTCTATATTGCCGTCGATTAATACAAATGCATGAAGATAAAATACCGACGAAAAACTGGGCGTATAATATGGTTCATATACAAAAACATTTTATGCTAAATAGAAGTGCCTTTGGTAAATTCAATTTACATATCATTATTGACAAACCAATTCGATGATAAGCTGTGAGATATTCACATTCTTATGCATTATTAGATTAAAATTATCGAAAATAAAGCATAATAAGAAAAATAAATGAGTCATTTATCATGATATGAAATATATCCGGTGTGCTATGGCACTGGGAACGGCATCATCATACAGTTTATTTGACGCTGAGAATATTTATACTAGTTAATTTTATGTACACGGAGAAAAATGTTTTTGTATAACTCAGTGGAATTATAAATTATCACAGATAGCTGTTTCTTGGTTAAATACTATAAAATCATATTCTGACCGGCTTGGAAATGTAATTGGTTAGAGCAGTGGTCTTCAACCGGAGGTTTACGGACCGGCGCCGGTCCGCAAGAATTTATCGCCGATCCGCGAAATCCTTCACTCGATAATACCGCCCACTATTGCGAAGCGAGCAGCGAGCGGAGTGACGAGTATAGAAAAAAGTGCGCAGCTGCCGAATGCCAGTATTGCATCTACTCGCCTGTAGACGACACGTTGCACGTATGTATTGTTTTTTAATATTGTGTTGTGGAATTTCGGAAAACAAACTATATATTTCGTGAAATTTGAAAAGCTACATGATGGATAAGAAACAAGTCAAACAGCAAAACCTTTTGACTTTCTTTAGTAGCAGCAAGGACAATATTAAGAAGAAAATTAGTAATGATGCTGATAGTATGCCAAGTACTAGTGCTTCAAGTTTAGAAGATTCTCTGATACTTCAGAATGTGTATTGCAAGCCAAAAAGAGAGAAAAGTTAACTTTGTTAGGCATTACGATGAGGATTACTTAAAGCTTGGTTTCATTGTAGCCCCTGGCCCATCGCCACGACCTTTGTGTGTAGTATGTTCCGAAACTCTTTCGAATGATGCTATGAAACCATCCAAACTGGCTCGTCATTTACATTCGAAGCATAAAAATTTTACTGAAAAGCCACTGGACTTTTTTAAAAGACTGTATGACAAGATGAAACTTTAGAAAAATCAAATGAAAACGATGACGGCTAGCGACAAGTGGCTGCTTCAAGCGTCTTATTTAGTTACTCTTCGAATAGCTAAAACAAAAAAACCATTTACTATTGGTGAGGAGGTAATAAAACCATGCTTCTTAGATGTTGTACAAGAAATTTTAGGTCCTGAAGCCATTAAAAAACTAATGGCTATACCACTTTCGGACACCACTATTCAGAGGAAAATTGTAGACATGGCTATTGATATTGAAGAACAAGTTATAGCGGGGATAAAGGAATCGAGATTTTTGGCAATTCTACTTGATGATTCAACTGACGTGAGTAACCATGCTATCCTACTTTGCTTTGTGAGATACAATGAAGATGAAGACTTAAGGAAAGAACTTCTTTGTTGCTTTGATTTACCTGGACGAACCACTAGTTCAGAGATATTTAATACCCTTGATGAGTATGCTCAAACACAGGGTTAGACTGGAGCAAATGTATTGGTGTGTGTGCAAACGGTGCTGTGAGCATGACTGGTCATCGCTCTGAGGTCATTGCGAAAATAAAAAGGCGCTCACCCTGAAGATTTGTTCACTCACTATATGATTTATCGAGCGCATTTAGCTGCAAAGAAGCTTTCTACTGAACTAAATACTGTGATGAATGACGCGGTGAAGATCATTAACGAAATTCGTAGTCGTGCTACTAACTCCAGGCTGTTCACGACACTGTGTGAGAGTAATGACTCACATCAACAACATCTTCTGCTCCATGCAGAAGTGAGATGGTTATCAAGGGGAAGAGTTCTCGCACGCTTGTTCGAACTGAGGAAGAAGTAAAACAATTTCTGAGAGAGCGAAAATTTGATTTAGTTGTGCATTTGTTATATAAAGAATAGATGGCTAAGATTAATCTTTCTCTTCAGGGGCCTTGTACAAATATTTTTACGCTACGGATGCTTTTAAAAGGAAGCTAGCTCTTTGGGATAGTAATATATAAGAAAGAGATATAGAAATGTTTCCACTTTTGGGAGAATTTTTTATTGTAGCTGATATCAACCAAGAAGTCACTTTCAACATAATAAGCCAACATTTAAGAGCCTTAGCTGAGAATTTTACAAACTATTTTCCTGTAACCTATAAATTTATGTAAACGCTTACCGATGAAAAGATAAATTTGGTTCTCGGTAACTGGTATTCTTACACACTTTGACACTGCCACAGATGGACACACAATAACAATTTATCTGCAGGTATCCAAGGCGCTGCTATACGTGTGGTGTGGTAATATGAACTGTAGTTCAATACCCATTTCCAACTGAATTTTCTTTAGAATATCAAGATGTTCCTCTATGTTCCGGAAGTTGCTCCAACAGACACTACAGATTTATTTAGTAAGCCAACATAATTTTATAATCCACAAAGCTCCCTGCTTTTATCAGATGCGCTCACCGTTCAACGTGCGTTACTGGCTATTTTAATTTGTTTATTGTTTTCCTCACGTAGCTTAGAATGTGCTTAATTCTCTGCGGCACGGTGTAATGTAAATAGATAGGTCTATTTTCTATTGATAGTCTTAAGGCTAGACCAATGTAGTAGGAACTGGGCATACTGGATGACGTAGTCATATTCCGTTCATATTCCACTACAGCACCTCTGCGATGGCAAAAGAAAACCCTTTGACTAGACTTCTTCTTATTCGAAGATATTTTACAGGATCCAGCTGGAATCTCTACAGAATTTAGAATGGAGAATTATTATTTAGGTTTTCGAAACATGCCTATCGAAACAATTCAGAGAGCGAGAAACGAATTTTATAATCGTCTAGCAATATGCCAGAATCTAAATGGTGCACATTTTGAACATTTAAATAATGGCTCCAAGTACTTGTAAGTAATACATTTCATCTTATCATGTAATTTTGTCCATTAGTCAGTCATCCGAATATGAAAATTCGAAAAGAGCTTGAAAATACCTTCAAAATGCGAGGCCACTCGACCTCATGTGCAATTTGAAATTGTCGATTTAATAGTGACGACGATGCACTGCAGAAAGGCACTATTCTTGATGCGATTTCATCCTGTTTTTTACGCATGCGGATATCACTCCTCTGTGGAGATAGAAGAGGGCGGTACCCAATGTACATAATATCCCAAACTATTCTATGCCTATCAGAAATCTCAATTTTAAGGAAACGGTTATACGCTCTTCTGGTTGTATAACCCCCAGTATATTAACAACTTACGCATACTGGGAGGGGGGTCCCATTTAAAGTGTAAAACACATGTTACATTTGTGTTTTAATACTTGTCATCCAGCAAAACAGCTTCTGTAATCACTTTCTAGTACCACATTAAATCTTTTATACGTAATGATAGTTTTCGGTTTTCAAAAAGACATATCTGCGTACCTTGATTTATATATCACCATTAATAACTGTTCAGTGGTTCAAATTTATTTTGTCAATAAATAAAAATTGTTGCATAACAAAGGTAAGAGCCTCTGTAGCCTCTGGGAACGATAAAGTGTAATTTTCCCTTACTAGATATGAACGTGATGATATATCAGCGCCCTGTTCTGTATCCTGGCCAACTCAGTGTTTTATAGCGGCTGTATGTTAATGTGAAACATTTAGATCGGAATCTCGTCGTTGCTACTTTGTGTCCGAGGCAGACCGCTTGTGCGCGCTGTGTTCACCAAACAACACATTCTTGGACGACTCGAATATGTGTAAACAGATTCTTACACCAAAATAAAATGACCATTAACTGGTTACAATAAATGGAAACAACTTTAAGCCCTGTGTAGATAATACTTCAAATGCCGGACATTTTTAAAAACAAGCAATGTCATAAAAACCTGAGTAAAGAATTTTGTAGATCACATAATTTAAATTTCCACGAATCAGATTGGCCCAGTTCTAGGAACTACTGAATTAATTGTTACTAATGATGGGCATTATCTGGGTGCTTAAATTTATGTGAGAATCGACAGTCATTTTTTTATGATTATGAGATGTGTAAGTTGTTTTAAATGTAAGTTTTAAAATGATAATTCAACTTAGTCAATTAAAAAGAAACGTGACGTATTGTAATCATTCACTAGTGCGAGTGTTACCGTTTGTAAATAAATATGAAAGAAGAAGAAGTCTAGTAATCGAGAGTTAATCTCTGTCTGTGTGTTAAAATAAATTGGCTTCGTTAATGAATGTCCTCATTAAACTAATGAGGACTACCGTTTTTAGGCTCACCAGTTGGCGCCACTGGCGAGTAAGGTAGCCGTCAAAAGTTGTTGTTAGGCGCGGAACAAGTTTATAGGGTTTTATTATAATTATTTTATACACAAATAAATAAAAAAAAACCTGTTAATTATGCCTCAGTGTTGTGCATTTTGTTCGGAAACCAAACTCGGACATATTTTTCCGAGAGACAAAACTCGCCTAAAACAGTGGTTGGTAGCGATTCGCAGGGATAACTTTACTCCTTCGAAACATTCGTGTGTTTGTAAGAAATATTTTAATTCTGACGATTATGCGTTACCAAAGGAGCCTACTACAGTAAATCGTAAGTAATAATCATGCACATTCGTTGTCTTCTTATGCTCTTTATTGATATAACCTAACTTTAATGACGTAAGACACCTCTGATAGGTGCAATAATTTCCCTACTGAGCAAGTAAATTACTGCTTTCCCTTTCTGTCATCATTAGGTTATACGTTTTTCAGCTATTTTTTATAAAAATCCCTAAAAACCCGCGTTAAAAGCCATAATAAACAATTCACTGACAATTACCTTACCTTACACTAGCGCCTTTCATGCTGAAATCAAGCGTGGTTGCCCTCATTACAATGAAATCTTTAAGATGCGACCACCAGATATTGTGTGATGGTGCTCATTTTACAACGTGGAAAATAAACGTTTCTTTTCGATGGCAAAGTTCATATTTTTCGTTAGGGAGATTTAGTTCCAATAAATCAAGCTTCACCAGATGATTGTTCTTTAAGGAACACGTGAAGTTTGTCTAATAAACTAGTGTCCATGTTGCATTAGGAAGTTATACCTCCTTATATATTACATAATAGAGTTATTTTATGTATAAGTCCGTAACTTTGAGAAATAGGATAAACTCTTAGTAGTATATAATATCTAAGAGATTTCTTGGCTATAAAGCTATTTCCTGTCTCATTTTTAGAGGCTGCCAAGTAATAGAACAGTTGTAGACAATTGTATACCTAATCGCACTCTCAGATATGATTGACACCGGACAATAATTTATTATGGTCCTATACAGAGGCAAAAGCAGTCAAAGCTCATTGGATGATTTAAGATTTCATTACTTCACGAAATCTTTATTTGAAATTATGTTCAATTTCTCATCGATATCTCTTAGCCAAAATTCTTTTAGAACGTACCACAGAAACTCTTAAATATCACATGCCTTAGGTGTATAGACAATGTAGGAATGTCAAATTTCTATGTTCTTTACAATCGTGCAAAAAAATTGACAAGGATAACTTGCACTACGAAGGGAACATAGGTCAGAAAGCGAATCCTAAGTTTTGAACAAGACCGAATAATTGGTATGAGGGATGCCGGGCTTCCTTTAAGGGATAATTATATGGGCCGTAATGTATTAACATGTTAGTCAAGGCGATTTAAGGAAGGTCGACATGAGCGACAACATGGATCCGATGCCATAGAACAACCACGCATCGGGAATAACGCCGCCTATGAACTTTAGTCCTATGAGATAGATTTTCAACGACGCGAGCTAAGGAAAATCGCTCTTTTTCCTATTTGTCATTACGCCCTCATATTGGCATGGTGTAATGAGAAAGTGAATTGGAGAAAGTGAATTGGAGATAGAAATGGCACCACCAGCCAGTGTTCAGTGATGTCTCAATTTTGTTTGTGGACCAATGATGGATGTAAAAACGTGAGGAGCAGACGGTGGAGGATGCCAAAATTTGGAAGTCGCTATTGCACATTAGACAGCACTTACCAAAGGTGTAATGGTTTGGGGTATGGTATGGTAAGTCACCATTAATATTCATTCGGAGTAACTTGAATGATGCTGATTACATAACAGACGTGCTGGAACCCATTGCATTGCCTTATCGACAAGGGCTGAATTATCCAATTTTCAAACAGAATAGTGCCCGTCATTACATGATAGGGGTTACAAGAAATTGTTTCCAAAAAACTTATGTGGTGATGCTTCCATGGTCGCTACGGTAACACGATCTGTCTTCGATCGAACATGTCTGGATTAGAGTGGTATAAGGAAGACATTAATCATCTAATTGACAGCATGCCTAACAGAGTAAGCGGGTGCGATGGAAATCATGGTAGACCCATTCATTACTAAATAAAATTTTTATTTCGTGTCCCATCATGTTGAAATTTCAAATCACTTTAATGTTATACTGGGAGACAATTTGGTTGAAAATATCAATAATATTGCTCAACGAAATCATGGTGTTGTACTTTTTATTCAAACCTCTATATGTCGTGTATATGTCGTACGTGGGTAAAATTCAATGTACTAATTAAACTAACAAATTAAAAGGTGCAAATCATTTTCCAGCATTTATAGATTTGTTCTCGATTGGGTGCCTCGTTTGTACCCTTGCAAAGCCTGACCTGTGCAGTTAGTTGATTAATTTTTTAATTATCAATAACAGATATGGTGACATTATTTTCGGAAACACACACATGAGAATTTTTAATTTTTATTCTGCAATCGAATACAAAATAAATGTAGTCGTGTAACTTAATTAGCGAAACAACGGTTATAACATTTTAAACTTTAAGAGTGTTTTGTTGTAGTAGTCGCATATAACTAAAAACATGCCAACATAGACCGTTTAGTTGAACATAACTGTGTTGGATTTCTCAAGTTTTTGGTGTCAGTACATCAGTTACGCTTTACCTTGGGAACTAAAATATGTAATTTGAAACTACATCTAACTACAAAATTTACTAGTCACAATAAAGGCTACGTTAAATTTAAAGAACTAGTAGCACTTTATTCGGTACCGTTCAAAAGACATACACAAAGGTGTTTTAAACCACCAAGGCAGTATTTCATGGTTTAATATACGTTGTACGCGACAGCGTAAGGCTAGTATCTCCTAATAGGCACATATCCAGACTCTATTCAATTCATATTACCTTGGCTCCCCAATAAAGATGCTGCCGGACAGATGCTGCGGTATTACGCAGTAGTCCCATTATATCATTACGGTCAAGTCATTTATTACTGGCGATACACACAGCGATAGTTTAAACAAAGGTGCATTCGCAATGGAAAGGAAATATTAGCATACAATTTTAGATGACAGTCAGATGATATACTGAAGTAGAACTCGTTATGTTAATATAGTGGCTATAACTGCGGCCGCTTCAGTTATGACCGCTGGTCCTGGGAGGCAGCATTTATGGTTATTTATGCGATATTCGGATGAGAATTATCTTCCTCCATCTTAAAACGTACCTGCCGCTGCTATACTGTCCTGTTCACATCGTCAAGTGGTCAAATGTCTAAGAGAAAGACACCCACGGAGATTATGATGATGTTTTAGATATACGGTATGATATTAAGCAACAAAAAAAATGAAATTAACCTGATGCACCCATAAAACTTATTTAAAATAGTCTTGCTAGCTACAAGATGGTCGGAATACATCAAAACAATGTTATCTGTAATAATACAACTTTGTATTTATCATACCTAATATGATGTTGATTTAATGAAACTCAACCACTTCATTTTAATTTTACTGTCCATAGGTCCATATTTATACAAATACGGGTACTTGAAAATGTTTTCTTAACCACCTCTTAAGTCACCGAAGTAACTCCCAGAAAATCGTAGGATTTTGTGTTGAGTAAAGGGAGACGAGGCCCTACAATTTATTGTGGGGTCCGAATCACATCTAGGTCATCGACAATTCTCTCGTATCTTAATCCGGAACTAATTACAAATAAAATTTTTAACTTGCTCCGGAATGGATTCGAACAATCGATATTTGGTACCGAGTAAATAGATATAAGCACTTTACCCACTACGGCTAGTAATTGAATGAGCAACCAGACCAATGGAACACGGTAGTCTCCCTCATGTCTTCTAGTGGCTTATATATTAGTTTAAAATGCAGCAGCTATGTAAAGGCCAAGCGGACGAGAGCTCTCATCTACCCAATGGTAGGGAACCACAGCAGGCTCAATCTGAGGAACAAGCGAAGACCAATTTGAAAAAGATCCAAGCCGTGGAAAACGTGGCCATCAGGACAGCGGTGGGTGCACCATGGTACGTTAGAAACGCTGACATCTTCAGGGACCTGGAGTACACACCAGTCACCGAAATCATCCAGGATAGAGCGAAGAAACTATACACCTTGCCGCAGAGCATAGAAACCCGCTGATCGTGGAGGCCACCTCCTATGATCCGGCCGACGCACCGAGGCACAAGAGGCCGAAGGTACAGTTACTGGACAACGGGTAAGTATAACTAATCCTTTTCTTACAGATGGACCAACCCACGGAAGTGACATGACGCAACCAACCACCTTCCCACAAACCTTGCGGGCACCGGTCAGTGAATCGACCAGTGCCCGTAGTCCCCCTGGCTCCGTGAAGGACGAAAGTGCTAAGAAAGCACTTAGGCCTTCATCTCCTAGAGCTGCATAGTTCATCCTCATCTTGTCCGATGATCCAGATGACAATGTGTCAATATTGACACTTTGTGTACTGACAGTCAATCCCAAGTCACAGAATATCCGCACAGTCCCTGACTGATGACTACCCTCGGGGGGTGACAAACTGGCGAAAAAAGAATACGAAGTCAGAAGAGCGCCAGAATAGGCCCTAGCCAGCAGGGTTCATCAGCCAGGACCCAGGGAGGTTGGCCGAAATCTTAGGCACCGCTCACATTTGTGAGTGGGGCCGTTCGTAAAGTAAGATAACCCGCCCTGTACGAGGCCGGTTCAGGTCTACAGCGATGACTAGGGTAAAAAGGCAATAGTCCTGCCTGGCCCTAGCATCCGAGACCATCATCAAGCCAAATGGATATTGGCGCGCAGATATCCAACCTCTGCTGAGGATTTTGCAGTAGATATATCATCCTTCGGAGGCGAAGTAGATGGTGTCTTGTCTATAAGATGTTCGTAAATAAGATATTTATCCACGGGATATGGAGTAACTTTAGCTTAAAATTTGAACATGTTAGTGGATCGGAGATAAATATATAGGTAAAACTAAACTATTGATAATGATAAGTATAAAGAAACACAACACACAACATACACAAGTAATCGATGAAATCCGGTGTACGATACAACGAGTTTAATTTAATGTTCGGAAGCAGAAATATTGCACTGAAAACTAATTTATTCATTAACTTTGTACTTTGACAAAATATATTCAATCGCTATAATGCGTCACAAGAAAAGAACCAACATAGTGAGCGTGCTAAAATTTCAACACAACTTAAAACAACATTTTGTGAATATATAAGGCGGAAATAACAATGCAGCGTGATAATAACCGTAGTTAATGTAGGTAATCCTTTGTAAAATGCACGCAATTTTCCTCTTCGTGACTAAAAAAAACCTACCACATGACCAAACTTAATCTCTCTGCGATTGATGTTTATCCAAATTATCATTGAGTAATAATATAAAATGTGACATGCATAAATAAAATAGACCTGACTATTTCGTCTCATTTGTCTTAACTAAGACAAGATATAGTAATAGCAGAAAGAAATAAATCTTTATTTGGGAACTTAAAATGTTTCAGTCAGGATAAGTGAATTAGGTCAGTTCCCACTCGTATAATCGATCTATACAATCCTAGAGGGCATTATATATTCAGAGGAGACTCTTAGTAAGACGGAATGTTTAGATCCAGAAGCAAGGAGGAATGATATACACAGTGGTTTCACGATGTAGACTACGCGGTATCCTTTGTTTCTCGTATCTAAGATCCTGGTTAGCACGGAGGCATTTCATCGAAAATTTAAATCACTGGAGAAACTAAGAGTTGTTTGGGGTGAAAATAAATGGGCACTTTAAAAGAAATGATCGTTATTTTGTGATTGATAAAGAGGATTAAAGAGTCCGTTATAAATGGGATGTTCCACTAAAACAAAATGGATTATTATTCGTTCAAAATGATGTTTTTCTGACAAGTATTAATTTCTCGTTTGGAGTCAGGTGTGGAGGTTAATAGCTTACTTAGGAAAAACATAATTTGGAGTAAAATTAAATTATCCCTAACGAGAAGAAGGCGTTAAGTTCCATTAATTGCATAATTAAACTGTCTCCTCGTCTTTACGATTTCCAATGCTGGATATAATTCTGTGTTCAAGCCGTTCTGTGCTCACTGAATCGTCGAGCTATTGCAATTCAGACTTTCCGACATACATTGACCCAATTTAATTTAACTTTTCAATTACATAGCAGAAGATCTCTACACGTAAAGTCCCCATCTAACGTGACCTGACGAACGAACAATTGTTTAATTTAGTCCTTTTTTACCGTTTTCTGCGGTAAGAAAAATCAATACGAGCCAATGCGGCGGTGCTTCTATTAAATGAATAATAAGAATTCTTTAAGGGCGGGTTAATATAACTTCCCCTTATATAAAATCACGATTTGTCCGTGTCAGTCTTATTTCACTTTATTTTATTGGGGTTCATAATAAATTCAATATTGGGTATATCCACTAATATTTGTACTTTTTATTTGTGGTTTATCAAAACCACAAAGCAGATCCAATTTGTGAAATTCTCAACCAAATCAAATCCGACGGTCTGCGATAAAACTTGCCTCAGAGGTTTTTTGCAGCAGTTTAATCGTTACTTGTTTTACCAGATACGACTATTTGTAATTGTATCAAATTACTAATATGAGAGACTAAAACTCGAGTAAAATAAACAAGTATTTCAATGTGCCACAAAGAATCATATGTGTAAACGAATGCTATAATAAAGGGAATATGAATACATCAAATAATAATAATCATAATATTATTTCTGTGTTTATTCAGTATATCTCCAGCACTTAAATGGGGACGGAAGAGTTATTATTCTGTGTAATAACCTTCCGAATATTTCGGTATAAATAAAGAGATACTCAATAGATTAGTTATCCAGGTTAATAAGATTGTAATCAAATTGCCTCTAAAATAGTGGATTGTAGTTTGAAGAAGAACTGATATCTTCGTCTAGGATATACCATGTGAAATGAAATTTAACAATCTTAAAATATGTTAATGATTTTTCGCTAAGCATTTAGAATGTGTATTAAATTCGGAGATCATATCTGGTCTGTTGACCACAAGTGCGCTTTGGGCTAAACGTATAGGTCGATTTATTGGGCAGCACAACATTGACCCACACATTTACGAAGAAAATTTGATTGCCGATGGTTTACCTATATTTTCTAAGGGTATTTTTGATAGATCATATTGAAAACAGCATTTACCTCAACCGTTTGGCTAATATCTGGCATCAAAAAGACGGCGCGCCTCCCTATAACGTCAAATGGGTGGTTCCGTATTTGGTGTAAATGCTTCCTAACAAAGTTACTTCAAATAATGGAGACGTACGCTGGCCGGCGCGGTTGCCAGACTTATACTCTCTAGTCTACACTAGTTTTTGTCGGGCACTATGAAGGACAACATTTATGACACCCTACTAGCCGACATTGATGAACTACAAAGACATATTTTCAGCACCCTTAGACATGAAATAAGAAGGAGAGAATTTAGTGGAGCAGTTTTAAATCTTAGAAAACGAGTACTGCTGAGTTTAGAGGTGGAAATGGACCATTTGATCATTTGTTATTTGTTTTGTTTTTTTTTTTCGTTTTTCCACATTGTTCTAATGCGAAGAATACATTTTTTTGCATATTCCTTCATGTTTTTCACATGAAAATCGTATAAAATTTAGTCTTAGACTTATTATTAAGCTGAACTGTCAAAATCCTTTTTTTAAAGCAATAATTTTGATTTTTGGCCAAAATATAAAACTAAACTATCACGCGTATTCAAAAATGTGAAAATCCAATATAGCGCCCATAAGAAAAAAATAAAGTCGACTTTCGTTTCTCAATCATCTTAGTCGTCATAGCAAATGCAACGACAATACGGATTCCTCGTAAAAAACTGCTTTAAGAATGTCTTTTAAATCTAAGAATGAGAGGTCAAATTTTTTTCAGATTGTTGATCAGCATACTTACGAATGCACAACTTTGCTCTAATTTCACCGACTTCGTATCTCTTAAGATAAGCGAGATTCTTATACTGCCAGTGAAAGAAAGGATATCCTGTATACTGTAAGCGCTCGTAATTTCTTCAGTAAAAAGTTCCTGAAATGTATATTGGGAGATACATTTAATCTACTTGTTTTGTTTTAGTTTGATTTCCTGTGTGGTTTTGAAGGTATTTTTGCTCTAAAAAATTTAATACGTATTTTTGGTATGTGACAAACACAACCATATTTACATGCAATTTAAATGAAGGATCGTTTTGTTCTACTGTTGATCTGTTAAAAAATAAATTAAATAATATACAAATTGATTACAGGGAACCTGATATAGACAAAAAATATGATTTACTCTACAGTAGTACAGTATTAGATGATGTCAATCCAAGGAAAGAAATGACCATACAAAATATGCATAAGGGATGGTTTAATGCTAGAATGCTAGAGGCTATTAGGGACAGGGATAGAAAATATAAAGAGTTTAAAACAAACAATAATGAAAGTAACTGGTCGTGCTATAAATCAAGCCTAAACAATGTTGTTAACATAGTTAAACAAGAAAAGTATTGTTTTTATGAAGATACAATAGATAGTTGTAGGTATGGTACAAAAAAATAATGTGTCGCTAAAATCTGTAATTTCAAGTAAATACGATGATCCATTTACAGAAATTCAAATTGAAAATCAAATATATAAAAACCCGAGTGTAGTGTCGGAAAAATTTAATGAATACTGTGTATCCAGCATAATGGATATAGTAGGTAGTATACCACATAACGATCAAAGCTTTGAATTTACCAAATTAGACGAAATATAATTGCATTGCATTTCAACTATAAAATGTTAACAAAAATGGAATTAAGAAATATTGTTTTTGAGGTAACCAATAAGGCTAGTCCAGATGAAATTGATATGTCTTTCTACAGGGATCATTTTGACATTCTATCAGGCCCAATGTTAAACATAATTAATAGCTCATTGGAAAGAGGTAAAGTGCCCAGTTCCCTAAAAGTGTCGACAATAATACCGGTAAGAAAAGTACCTAAAACTATTAAAGCTGAAGAATGTAGACCTATTAATATGTTACAAGCTTTTAAAAAAATTAGAAAAAAACCGTATACTTATATACAACTTTTAGATCTTATTTTAGAAAAGCAGATATTGAGTAAATTCCAGTCTAGCTTTAGAAAAGGTTTTAATTGTGAAGGCGCATTACAGTATGTTATTAATGAATGAAAAGAAACGAAAGATAATGGGAGAATGACCGGAGTAATATTTTTAGATTTGAAAAGAGCATTTAGACGATAGATAGAAGCAAAGGTGTTATTAGATAAACTCAGTAAATACGGCATCAGTAGAGTGATATGGAATGGTTTGAGTGTTACTTAACAGGAGGCAAAAAGTAAAGTGTGAAAATGTACTGTCGAAAGAACGAAATATAGGTGTATGAGTTCCTCAAGGAAGTACACTAGGGCTTCTGCTATTTATAATATATATTAATGATATGGCAAAAATATTAAATACTCTAAATATCATTTTGTTGCTGACGACACCATAATTTATATTGAAGACGACAATCCAATAGAACTAGTAAGAAAATTAAATTATGACTTAGAACAGGTGTCTAAATGGCTTGAAAAAAATAAATTGAAGCTGAACATTACAAAAATTAAAAGTATGATCGTAGGCAATCAACAGAAAGTCACCTATTTTAAAAATAATAATCTGTCGTTCAAGCTTCAATCAGTAAATTTAACATTGGTATCAGAAATCAAATATCTAGGATGTGTCGCTGATTGTAATTTAAACTATAAATGCCACGTAGACTACATATGTAAAAAAATATCAAAAAAGATCGGGGTACTTATGCGAGTTGGTATCCATCCGTAAATACAAGAAAGACAGTTTAAAACTATTATTTTACCACATTTTAATTATTGTAGCACAATATTATATATTAGCCATATATACCAAACGAATTTAGAACGGTTACATAAATTACAAAACAGAACTATGATAGTTATCTTAAAGTGCAGTATATATACTAGAAACGATATGTTAAATGCGTTAAATTGGCTGAACATAAGGGAGTATATCAGATATAATGTCCTAATATTCATACATAGAATCAACAAAGAAACTGTCCCTGATTACTTAAAAAACGTCCTGAAAAAACTACGTATAGTACACGAATACAACACCCGCGGGAAAGAAAATTATGTAGTTAAACAAGCTAATAAGGCAACCACGCAATCTTCTGTATTCTATAAAGGAGTAGTTGAATGTTGAGTTATGCAGTATAAATCTAATCACTTTTAGGAGACTACTAAAAGACAATATGATGAGAGATAACCATTGACTAAAAAATGGAGATTGGTTAATTAAAATTGAAACTAAGTGACTTTAATTTTAATAAAAATTTGTTATAATAATTATTGCATTGTATTATTGTATTCTATTCTAATATATGCAATGTATTGTATGTAATATATTGTTTCGTATAGCCTAGAGCTAAATAAACGGATTACTGCTACTACTACTACTACTACTACTTCCTTGAAAGAGTTTAAGTTTATTTTTTTACAACTACGGTAGATTTATTTCAAATTTGAGGTTAGAAAATATATTGCTCCATATTTTACACTGATTTATCTGGTGGGAGTACGTTGGGATGATCATTTATGATTGAGCCTCCTTAATATTTTCTATTTACTAACTATTTTGCGATGGCTAAAAAAATATTCTGTAATTTTTGGTTTAACACAATGTTTCCATTCTTGTAAAGAATATTTTCGGAATTTTGAAAATTTCAAAATTATTTTACGGTATGTCATTAATTTAGAAAAAAGTGGCATAATTCATATAGACTGAAGATTTTATCACTATTGTTTATGTGGGTTATCTAATAATTTTTACAAAATATTTTAATTCTTTACCTGGAAGTAGACTTGTCCATGGTCGACCCACCCTATAATCATATCAGCTCCAGCCATGCGACCGTCTCTTGAAAAACCGAAACCGACATATCCCAGAGTCCTCACTTGTAATTCGAACGTAATGTCTTGCGGCCCTGGACCCAAAGACCAAAGTAATCGGTAGTCCGGACTCAGATACGTAGAATGTGACCATCTCGCGGCTCTTGCAAAATTCACTACACACAATACACTACACACTAAAACTAACTTTAGCAAGGACTCCATTTTGGGATCAAAGGGACACTACCATTATCTGAAACAAAAAGTACATGGTTAGTTATTCGGTTTTATAGAGAGCAGAAAGATTTTGTCGCTTATACAGGGTCGCCAAATGATTTTTTATTCATACAAATAATTTAAACTCTTTTATTTGATGAAAAATTAGGGCCTCAAGCAAAAATAAATAATGAAATCTAATAATTAATTTTACATAAACTTAAAACTAATTTATCTGTGATATTTATCCTTGATTTCTACAAATAATCACATGTTTCTATGGAAATTTCTTATCTTAATTGATTTCGATTTCTGTATTCTCTTTCAGGATACATGGGGTCGTAATATCTGGAACGTTTACTTTTTATTTCATTTTACAATGTTAATTAAAATTTCACCACAGATTAAAAATCCTTTATCGTCATCTATTTCTTTGTATTTTTTGCATAAACTTAAAAACAAAACTATTAAAGTCCATTCGCTTTAAGAGTGAAGTAATTCTGAGACCGGTTTAGGCGGTTACACGCGCTGTATTTTGAATTTGTTCAAGTTGATCCTTTCTTCGGTGCAAAATTCTTCTCTTTTGTCATCCCATCCTCTAGGAATTTTATTTGTAAGAACGAGCAAGGAGTGTGCCACTTTCAGAAATTTGTACATGCATTTAAAATACTTGTAAAATTATGGACTTATTTAATGTAAAGTCTATCACCTTTTTAAGAATAAATACACACAATTTTCTCAGGGAACCGACTATCAATAATAACTGAATTAGGATATGAAAGAATATAGAGGGTGTTTAGTAATTATTGAGTCACTAAAAATAAAAAATTAGTTACCTCTAAAGTGATAAATAAAAGATGAAATTATCAAATATCGTTATATTATGCAGCATAATAAAATACATGATTTAAAGAACGTTATAAAAAATATTCACTGTTTTAACTGAAATATTCATCAGTATTAACTATAAATGTTAATGTCATATTTTCTATGATTTCGTCCAATCCATACAATTTATTTTATTTTTTTTTTTATATGTTCAATACAAGCTTATCACCTAGCAAAAGTTACTTCAACTGATGACAGCCTTTCGATTCCGAAAGCAAAATAATACTCACCCCAGACCCGACTAGTTGACCATAGGTCACAGAGTAAACATGTTTCGCGATTTGACAAATGACAAAATCAACGCTTCATTCTTAAAATGGATAAATTAAAATGAGAGGGCATCAGTTAATAGGGGAATCTCGGGGAGCCTCATGGGGAACCTTGGGGGAAACTTGGTTAACGGTGCAAAATTTGTACCATTTTTTTAACATATTCTATAAGGTCGGCCCGGAGTACCTTATAAACTATGGTTTGTGTCGAGGATTTTGTCATAGATCCACACTGAATCAATATATACAAAAAAATATGACACTTGTCTCATCCGTTTTGAGCTTAAAAAAATATTTTTAAGTGCCACATCGAGTACCACTTGAGAGATGCTGAGGTAGTCACCTCAGAAATGACCTGCTGACTAATATGCTAGAACTTTTTTGCTCATAAATACTCTCCATATACAAAGGACACCCTGTTAATTATATCGACCTACGAAACATTGTGAACATCTAAAAAATCGTTGTTTTACAAATCAGAATTCTATAGAAAAGTCTAAAGATCTGATAATATTTTCTTTTTGATTGAAAAAGACTATACATTGTAATATATTTTCTCATTTAGCTATTATCCCGCCTACAGTTTTGAAAAAATAAAATTTTTGAAATGCTTGGTTTTCCCTGTTTTTTAACTGATCTTTATAAAAAGCAGCATTTCGACTGACATGATTTTAAGGTATTATGATCTTTACATGACTACATTTAACTCTTTCTTGTCATTTATCCAATTAAGTTCATCTATATAAAATTATGGCAATTATACAAATAACAGCAGTTTAATGGTTGCGCATATCAAATTAAAGTTAGACGATTTCCTACTATGATGCATTTACGACAATAACTTAACGTCGTTTCAAAATTAACTTCAGATTTGATAAATATTCTCATGGGCTGAAATCGACGCTTGGAAAATGTAATAAAACTAGTTCATATAATTCCAGTTTGCTTCAAAATTAGTTGTAACTTCAGCCAGGCATTGCAAACGGATTACTCTGATTAATATTTCAACATATCAGAGAATATTGAATTTGTAAAAGTTTCAACAAAATATGTGCCATAAGGCCAAATACGTTATTAAAATATCATTGTAATTTTATATTAAAGAGGTCTCTTCTTTTTCATTTATTTAACATTGGCGTATTTCCGCTACTAGGGTCAATCATAGATGCCAGGAAATGAGCGCCCCCAACCTGGAAATTTTGCCGAACTACTAATCTATCTAGAGTAGGGATTTTTCACTTGCCTAACATCTGATAGGTAAGGGACTGACTAAATAACATCCTTCCGAAGAATGGTATATTACCTACACAACCTTCGTATAGGATTGCATTGCTTCTACGTATATGCAAACACAAAGAAGTCTTAGTATCTAACATTTTGCTTTAAAATGGTGTAAAAATAATACACATACAGCGAATACGACGTAGTACGCGCGAACAATGCCATATATGGATCTGTTTGTAGTTCTGAAATCGACTAAAAAGTGGCGCCACACTAGGTCTACAGAACTAGTTAATCGAGAGAGCGTAGGATATGTTGTAGAAACATGTTAGAATTTAGAGTTGCTTAGAACGCGATTCAAAACAGAGTGTTAAAACATTAGAATAATGATTTCTATAATATTTAGTAATATTTATTTTTAAATAAGCTACTAACTATTATTTAATTAGTACGTAAGTTAATAAAAGTATAAAAGTAGTGCGTAGTAGCAACGAGGAATTTCATAACATATTTTAAATGTAAAAAAAAATAGTAATAACTAGTAAAGCTGGCCCATTATAATGCAGTATATCGAGAGGTGATAGATATCTGTTTTGTATGCAAATCATATTTTTTGCACTTTCCGAGGCATTTTCTGTTGTTACAAAAGAAAGTACAAGTTGTTTTTAGTAAGAATCGATATTTTGCTTTTTATATGAAAAAAAAACTAATATTTTTTTCAATGATTTTTTTTTATTATTTTCCTTCATTTTACTTCCATACCACATCATGTGAGTCAAGCGCTGTATCGGCAATTTTTCTAAAATATCAAGACAAAGTGCTTTAAGAAAAATATGCAAATACACTCTTAAATTTATCAACAGAAATATCAAAACTGGTAAACGAAACACAAAATTAATAATTTGGAGATGTACCATTTTGTTTTTTTACTTAGCTATTTTATTTCGTAATATAAACAATTCTTAGCATTCATTATTCAATTATTAATAATAAAATATTTCGCCTGTTATGTATTTTGTAGACTCTATTGATTTTTTATTTTAAACATGTAAAATGTAAATAATATAATATAAACACCTGGCTGCACAAACAGCAGATTATACTATAGAAGGTGTATTAATAATGCAAGTGTACGCTGACAAGCATAAACAACTGTCAATGGGCACGATATAAAAGGTAAGTCTTTGTAAGTACATCATGCCCCTCATCGATGCCAGTCAATTTCTTAAAACGGACCTGCTTTAATAATTACTAATAAAGAGATAGTCATCAGATCATGTTGGACATTTTTTTTGCTTTGCTAACTTTAAAAATGTTTCATGTCGGCCTTTTTTATTAAATTTTACTCTATCTTAACATTTACTGTATTCTGAGAAATTTTAAGTTCTCTGATAGTGATATTGCTTGCGGTAGACTGTTGTTTTAAACATGGTGGAAAAAAATAATTTGATTTAATGAATGTTAGTTATAGTTAATACTATTGGAATAAAAATAATCCGTCCACAAATAAATATTTACCTTAAGCAACAGTCCTGTTTTAAACAACAAACATAACAAATGATTTATTTAGTGTATAATTTTAAATATAATACCTAGTTCTGAAAGTTCAACGATTCATTTAATAGCAAGATTAGTTACGCTTAAGTAACGGAAAGTCACGCAAATCGCTGTGAGAAGAGAGAATCAGATCAATGGATTTACGTAGACATAAATATTTTCCTCGGTATAATATTTTTATTGAAAGTAGTGAAAGAGTTGTAAATTGGAAATTGAATGATCTCACTAACTGTATGGCTGTTGTGTCAGCATTTGAAGTTCGAACAAACGTAGTGGAAACGACTATCGATTTTGACGGTGAGCTGACAGCAGCAAACCTGGGAACTGGAAAATAATTTCCCAGTATGGGAATTTAACAAACTGTCGATTATATTTCCAGAGATACAGTTTATAATTTAATACTTTACTCAGGTACAAAATAAAGTTGTCATGTAAATATTTCCACTAATATAGTCTAATTGGCAATTTACATCTCGAACATATTAATGTTTTTTAACTTGACAATTTCAAATTATTAAACTCTTATTTTATTTTATTCAGTAAAAAATATATCGTATGTAAAACTGATTTTAGCCTCTAGTTCTATTTATATTATCCAGGATGCAATATCAAAAATAATACCAACTTTTTCTTCATCAGGTGCAAGATTTCTTAGGAATTGACTAATTGAATGAATACTTGTAAGTGTACAATTAGAAAAGCTGCACTGGCATGCTAAGAATTTTTAAAGTAAATCTAAGTAAACATACCATTGTGCACATTATCTTAGGTCGACATTTCATTTATTATGTTGGCTACAATTATAATTCCATGTGTATGGTTATGCACATCGTTATAGAAATAATTGGAAAATTATTGTTATTTATCAAGATAGCAACTTGTTACTTGGGTATAGTGCAACACAAAATATAAGAAACGGAAAAAAATAGTTTGCATTTGATTTAACCCTTTAAGGCGCGAAATTATTTTTACCTAAAATTTATCTTCTAATAGGTATGTGTTTTCATTATAGGACCTACCTATTCATATATTAATAAAAAATATTCGTTATCTACCAAAAGCCAGTGGGGCGGCTGCTCTAACCTGTCACCACATAACGACGCCCAAGAAGGCTGCATACCTTTGTTACAATTTCCGCAAGTAAAGTTTCCTTCGATGGCCACAAGCAATTTAAATTTATAGATCAGTTTATCTGTTCCTTATATCTTGTGTTAGACTACACATAAAACATTGCTCCCGTAAAATAATTTATAAATTCGTTAAAATCGTTACAAAACGAGTAAAAAAAGAATGGCTCGAGCAGGTCGATTTTTAACTACATTTCTCTGCTTTTTGACATATAAAAAATATTTCAAAAAATTTTTGTAAAAGTTATGACACCACCGATTTTTTTATAAGTCGGAACCAACATTTCTGATAATGCCTTCTCAAAGAGCACATTTTTACATGTGAAGCATAGAAAATTATAGTTATTAAAAATAAAGAAACTTTTTGCTTTTAAATGTTTTACA
Organism: Rhamnusium bicolor; assembly: GCA_029963845.1. Taxonomy (NCBI): domain Eukaryota; kingdom Metazoa; phylum Arthropoda; class Insecta; order Coleoptera; family Cerambycidae; genus Rhamnusium; species Rhamnusium bicolor. The sequence continues at coordinate 694,867 of JANEYF010004058.1, read as the reverse complement.
AATAGTGCACCGTAAAACGGGGAAAAAGTAGCTTCCTTCTTGAAAAAATTTTTTTTAAGGTACAACCACTTGGGACCTTCACAGCATGATAGCCTAGGTCCTTGGCCATCTGTAATGGCCAATTACAACATTTTTTTGAAGGTCAAACTTTTTTTATTACGAAGAATGTCATAAATTTGTCAAAATTAATTTTTCTTACTTTTTCACACATCCCTCATGATATCTCCGGAACCAATCGAGATAATTAAAGGTATTTTTTTTTTAATTGATAAAGGAAATGTGAGCGAAAGTCACTGCTTTAATTTCGTTTTTATGGAAAATTTAATTTTTTTTGTAAAACTAGGTAAAACTGGAACGTTTACTTTCCTTGCTGCATTTTTTTCGATAAGCGAAAAACTTTTTTATTTTAAGGAATTTTGTCATACCATAAGTGTATGAAATAAAGCTTACACTTCAAGGAAGTTTTAAAAAAAAAATTCAGTTCTCTACGACTTATAGTTTTCGAGATTCCGTTTTTTAAAGTTACGAGTTTTTCGATCCTAGATGCGCCTCACCGCGGCGCCACTCAAGTGTGTGTAGAGTGTAGACTATTGAATAGAAGTAATCTTATATTATACATATATTGTCAGTTAGAAACAAACTTTTCTTTGTGTAATGTGAATGCGAATGAGTATTATTTTTATTGAGTTTTTATATATTATTTAATGCTTAACAATGGAATGTTTATTTTATGTTATCAGAATTAAAATCAGGTAATACAATTCTGGTAAAATCTGTTGATACTGATGTCCTGATTTTGCTTTTTACATTATTACTGTGAAACACCAGATATGTATGTCCCAAAGGAATATATTTATACAATTAGGACATAGTAAGAATATACATTTTTTGTCAATTAACAATATTGTGGCAAATTTAGGAGAGGAAATATGCAAGAAAGTATTAACGATTCATTGCCTAACTGGTTGTGACAGAACTAATGCCATGTATAAAATAGGGAAGAAAACGGCATTCGATGTTTTATATAAAAATTTAAATTTCCCAATTTAATGAATTTTTGTTATTGGAACTTTAAGACTGTTTTTCTCGATTTTTTTCAAATAATAACATATTGAAAATTTTATACGATCGGAACCAGAATAAAAACTACTACCAAAATCAATAATAAAAAAAGGTTGTCATTTAAAAAAAAAGAGTCGATGACGTCATAACTTAAAAAAATAAATGACATAAGAAACTGAAATTAGACTGAAAATATTTGCCGAAGTAAAGATCGCTATACCCCTTCGAGATTTTTTCCAAAAAAATTAATATCAATGGAATTACTGACTTTATGCGTTACTTAATTTCCACACTGTATAAGAATAAAAACAAAAATATAAAATCCCTAAATGAACTGCGATGGGACTTAACAAGTACAAATCGGCCAGCTTCCGAGCTGCCTCCTACTGACCATGCTTTTAGACAACATTTAAAAAGGTAATAATTATTTTTCTAGATCGCCCATACCTATTAAAAAAAGAAACAAAACACCTACATGTAATTATTTTCTTTTTTAGGTATAATAATATAATAATAATAACACCACATGAAATTACAACCCCCTTTATCCCTGAAGGTCTGGAATGACCTTGTGTGGGAGAGGGCTACACATTTAGAGACAATGTACACACACCCAATGTCCGAGTATACTACGATTAATCTCTCTCACAGAAAAATCCCAGTTCCTCGACCGGGAATCGAACCCGGGACCCCGAAGTTTTGAGGCAAGTACATTACCTCTAGACCACGGAGCCAGGTGTCTGTATCAATTAAAAATTTAGTACAATAGCCATATACAATACATGCAGATGGAAGATCCAACTCGATACGGTTGGACATTTGAAGAAAATGTTTGGAAGGCAACTTTTTCTAGTCAAGAATCTGTGCCCGATATTGTAAGGCAAAGTTTGTCAATAAGATGTTCCGACAGGGTCTGTAACAACAGTTGTACCTGTTTTGCTTAAGGTGTCTAGATATCTTTAGATTCCGACGTCGACGATTTTTAAAATATTTTTATAACAAGTTTTAAATTTATATTTTAAAATAAATAATTATTTCGTATTTTTTTTAATTCAATTTTAGGTTTTAATATATAAACATAATGGATTTTAAATAATGTGCAATGTAAATAATGATAAGTAAAACCTAAGTGCTTAGGAAAATAAAATTTATATTAAAGATATGTCAAAAATAATACTTAATAGTATGCACCCACAACACGCATAGCACACTGATTAAAGCACAGTAGAACCGGGGGAAATATCCTGCCCGCAGATACTTAATTTCAAATAACAATAACTTGAAACGTATAAGTCGTAGAGTATTGCGTTTTTTTTAAAAACTTCCTTGATGTGTTAATTTTATTCCGTATGCATATACTGTGGCAAAATTCCTTAAAACAAAAAAAGTTTTTCGCTTACTGAAAAAAATACTGCAAGAAAAATAAATGTTAAAGTATTACCTAATTTTATAAAAAAAACTAGGTTTTCCATAAAGACTAAATTAATTCAGTCACCTCCGCTCACGTTTCCTTTATCGACTAAAAAAAAAAACACTTGATTATCTCAATTGGTTCCGGAGATATCGTGAGGGATGTGTGAAAAAAGTACGAAAAATTAATTTTGACAGATTTATGACATTTTTCATAATAAAAAAAGTTGGACCTCCCAAAAAATGTTGTAATTGGCCAATTTAGATGGCCAAGGGCCTAATCTATTATTCTGTGAAGGTCCCATGTGGTTGTACCTTAAAAAATTTTTTTGAAACGTTTTTTGTCGGTTTTTCAGTGTACTAAAATATTTTATTAAAATTCTACACGTGTTTCGGCTTCTTAGACCTTTCTTAAGACTACAGATGAATCAGATGATACTAGATTTTAAATCGTATTCTGCATCTGGGCAGTACAAAACAATTGTAACGTATTAAATTTTACGTTATGAAACGATGAGAATTTCTTTAACTTACAGTATTTTCTCTAAAATGTCGTGTCCGGTCAAAATTATTTGATCATTTGTTACGTTTTCATTATTATTTACTGCTTTTTTAATTTCTAATATTTCTATTATTAAATCTGATTTTTTTACCTTTATTTTCTGAATGAAGCAAGTCGATCTTCTCCAAATCTATGAAATAATTATTTTCTATACAGTGCATTGACATACATTTGTATATATATATATATATATATATATATATATATATATATATATATATATATATATATATATATATATATATATATATATATATATATATATATATATATATATATATATATATATATATATATATATATATATATATATATATATATATATATATATATATATATATATATATATATATATATATATATATATATATATATATATATATATATATATATATATATATATATATATATATATATATATATATATATTTATATATATATATATATATATATATATATATATATATATATGTTAAATTCGTTTTCCGGGTATACTCCCGCGTAGGTGATAGGCCCCGAGAGGGACCGTGGTTGTCTGAACGACGTTTCGGCAGAATCTCATCGGGGCCTTTTATAATTTCTCCAGGGGACTTTCTGAATGACCAGCATAAAACTCATTAAGAAAATGTTTCTTTGGTTTGGCAGATATTAAATTATCAATCAAAATTATGACTATTATAAATTATCACTCTCTTGGTATTCATTATTTTTGGCAATGTTTTTAATTATTTTTACTTCTTTTTTCAAAATTTTTTCAACTTAAAGGAAATGTTAATAAGCTATTAATGAAACTATGGAATGGTGAGTGTTTTATTTGTAGTGAGTGTTTGGAACTATTGTGAATTACCCTATCCGTACAAGTGGGTTTGCGATATATATCAAGTACTAGAAATTTATTATTAGTTTTTACGTTAATGTCTAAAAGTTTAAGCTGAAAGTTTAAGTTGAAAACAAAATTATTTCCAATTTAACGATGACATTTTCATACAAAAAACTGGCCATCCTACGGGTTCCCCACTTAGACCCCTATTATCGGATATATTCATGGATAATCTCGAAAGTTATACATTAAATTCTACAATAGCAAAAAAACATTATATTCTGGTATAGATATGTGGACGATATCCTAATAGGTTTTAAAGGAACAGACAGACAGGTAAAACAACTCCAAAATTTTATCAGAAACATACATAATAATATAAACTTTACAACAGAAATTGAAGACGAAAATAAATCAATAAACTTTCTTGACTTAACTATAAAAGACTAACCACATCCTTTACCTCAAACCCGTACAGTGACGCTACTATTCTTTTTAATTCATATAGCCCTCTCTCTCATAAATTAGCCACATATAATTTAATGATACATCGAGGTTTAAACATTCCTTTGTCCGAAATAGATTTAAAATAAATATAGTTTAAAAAAACTAAAAAACACGCTTTTAAAGCACATCAAACTAAAAAGTGAAAAATAATTATTAATATAAACTGAAAACAATAATGAACGAAAAATACTAGTTATTGTGAAAAAAGCGTGGGTTGCTCGATATACGAAAAATATGGCACAAAGCGCCCCACGCTTTTTTCACAATAATACTAGTATTTTTCGTTCATTATTGTTTTCAGTTTACATTAATAATTATTTTTCACTTTTTAGTTTGATGTGCTTTAAAAGCGTGTTTTTAGTTTTTTTAAACTATATTTATTTTTCACTTTTTTAGTTTGATGTGCTATGAAAGCGTGTTTTGTAGTTTTTTTTAAACTATATTTATATTGCTTATTGATGCTGATATTATAACATATTACGATCCAACAGATATTTCTGAAAAAAAAAATATTTTTTTATTTCAGCCATGGGATTTGAACTCACGCCGGAGGAGTCTGTCGTTTCGCGTCGACTAAGACTTGCCCGCTCTGCCAACGACCGAACTAAGAATCACGGAATATACTTACAATATTAAGCCTCTTGCTCTCACGTAGAGGATACGTGAGGAAAGGACTGGCGATCCTGATCAGGATAATGATATAAACATATCAAATTATTGTATTGTTACCAGTTCTTCGTAAGTGTACAAAGTTTCAATTAAATCTGTCCGTTTAAAGTGGGTCAAAATCGAGTCCAAAGAGTCGGTTACAAACAAACAAACAAACAAACATACAAGTGAAGCTAATAAAAGCGTGTTAAAAAGGACTGGAGACAATACGACTTTATAGCATATAATAACAGGTACTCTCGAAATACAAAAAATAAATTAATTTTCAAAAAAATAAAATAACATTCTCTTAAAAGAAATATACCCTATTAATAACGTAAAAAAAGACAATACATATATCTGAATACCATATGCAGGACACCTATCTAATTCAATCAGTAATACCTTGTCAAAATTTAATATTAAAACATCATTCAGTTCGAACAAAAATGTAGGCAGACTTTTATACAACGCAAAAGAAAAAACTGAAATTTACAAAACGTGTGGGGTATATCAGTTAGATTGTCCAGAATTTAATGCATCTTATATAGGTCAAACAGGTAGATCATTTGATATAAGATATAAAGAGCACATTCACACACAAAAACAACACTCAAACATTTAGTAGATTCAAGCCATACTATAACTAATAATCATATGCCAAAAATATTACATATTTGTGAAAAAACTAAAAAAACTTAACTTACTAGGAGCTATGGAAATAAATAAGTTAGACAAAAATAAAAATTATAACATATTAAATGATCAGATAGATATATAAGCAATTCCCTGTTATTAAATTTAGTTCAGTAAACTTATTGCTGGTAAGATAAAAATTCAACCCAAAATATAAAATTTTACTACCTCACCCTCTATGCTTTTAAGACAACATCTGTGCACAGAAAAATCAACCATAAACTTATTTGCTGTTCATTTTATATCTAAAGAATAAATCTGTATTTTTAGTTACTTGAAAATGTCCGAATAGGATGAAACTAGTTGAAAAGTTTTAAAGAAAAATAAAAGTGAAAATTAGACAGGAAAAAAAACAGTGTTTTGTAATTATTTAATTTCAAAAATGGATTTTCACAAAGTAATGTCATCTTCAATCTACCTATATTAATGTCTGAATTACTAATAACTTTATCTATTATTACAAGTAAAGGCTGTAGAGGTGTTGAGGTAAAAAAGACTTTTAACATCATTTAATTTTGCGTTTGCAGGAACTTTAAGAGTTTTGACCTTTTCTATGAAAATTTTTTGGAGAGTATTTAGATTAAAATTTTTTGAGGGCAGGTAGCAAATTGTTTAATTCCTTACAAAGTTTATAGGAAAAGACATTTATGGTCTGATTGGAATATTTTTTTGTATGAATTTAAGGCAGCCCATAAAATAATGGGGGTGAAGGATTCATTAATTTATATTTATGTATTTGTTCTGGTGGTATGACTGACGCACACTGTTTTAATATTTTTTTAGAGTACTTGCTTGATATTTATTAGTTGGATCGTAATTTAGTTTTACTATTTCATTTGTGTTTAACATTTCAAAGATTTTAGTGTTATAATCATTCTGCGTTAAAATTTTCTGTTTTCCCTTTACCTGCCTTACAGATAATTAAATTGTTTTCTTGAATTTTCTCTTTTACACCCCTTATCGTTATAATTTCTGATTTGTTGCTTTTCAAAATTCTATATTATTACACATATTTATTATACTACTTTTATCTTAATTATTAATATTGCTTAATGAGTTTAATGCTAATTCTGTATTGACTGCTAGTAAATCTACATCTTGTTTGTTATAGATATTCGGAGAATGCTTTAAACCTTGTTTCTAATAAATTGATTTCATTATTGTTGAACTGAACATCTGTAAAATTAACTAATCTAGGATAAAACTTAAATAAGAGTAGAAGATGAATTGTTTACAGAATTATTAGAATTACTACTGATATGGTTGGTCTTACAATTAATTGGGTTTTTGCAGCTTTCTATACTGATTTTGATATTGTAGATGAACTATTTTTTGAATCTCTTTAATTTGTTGATCTAAGTGCTGGAATATGGGGTAGTTTTCTTTGTGAAGTAAATAAAAAATAAAAAAAATTATAGTATAATATATAACATTTTCTTTTTAGAAACAAATTATTTTAGGTGGCAAATCCTTCTTTTGTATTACCATTTTTAGAATATTTCTAAGAAGACACCATTTGCCATCTAAATTGGTCATACATGATGTAATAAAAAATTTATTGTTATTATTATCATTAAGATACTTAAAAGTTCAATAATGCATGCGTGAATTGCTAGAGATTGTTGCTTTTAAAAAAATTTAATAGGCAATCATGGCAGGCACTTTTTATTTTTGAATCTATTATATGCTCAATATAAAAACTAATCGACAACACGTCAAAATGTTATCCAGAGTATAAATGATAATAATTAAACTCGTGTAACATGCAATAAATAATCATTTAATACAATAAAGACTTTATTTCACACTTGATGTGTCCAAGAAAAAAATTTAATATAGGCCTCTGTATTTTACAGTGAAGCCCCTTTCAAATGCTTTTGTGCAAGAAACAATTGAAGATTGTGCCTTTATGTTTATCTACTTATATGGTGCACGAATAATCATGTGGTAGGTAATTTTTCAGCAATTTCTACTATTGCTACCTTGTACAATAAACTTAATAAATACTACAGATTTTTATAACTTATCGAGACATCTGCTTTTGTTATATCAAAAATGGAAAAATTAAGATATAAAAATCGAAAAAAAAATCAGTATACTCCTACATATTTTCAGTATATGATCACTTTACATGCATAGAGAAAACCGTTTTGGCAAATTTTGCACAATGTTGTTGAACAATAGCTTGTAGCATTTTTTAAAATAATTGTACATTTTAATATTGCATAATACTTGTACAATATAAAGATTTAGTTACAACGACTTTGTTGAAAACGTGTAATAGCAAGCTTAACTTATTGTTAATCGTGCCCTCAAACTACATATTTTGTTACCATTCTATTTACAATTAGTTTTGAACAACTGTATAGTTTGAACAAATTGTATAACATAAAAATTGTGATTTTATAAACGTTTGCTAACAAATTTATAAACGTTTCATATAAATCTATTAAATAGTATACTTCATTCGGATTGACCATCTAACACAAATTTATAAACGTTTGCTAACAACTACTAATTACAACGTTAAAATTATTATAAATAGTAGCCAAGTAGTATCTTAAACTTTATGGTTATGATACAACGTCGGAGCAACGTTGCTTGAACCTCGTAAACCTAAAATTTACGTCTAGCACATTTACCAACGTTGGTTTGACGTTATAAATCTACTTAATACGTTGGGTGTGTTTTCAAATCACACTGGTCTGCAACGAAATCCTCCTTTAAAAAATTATGCTATAAGTATGAAGATTTTAATGCTCTGAATCTATTCCCGTTGGCCGATTTTTTCTATCACGTCTAGATTTTTTTATATGAATTTTTTTTTTAAATTTCATAAATTTTGTTTTTTTTTAAATTTTTTTTTTTGTCAACATCAAGAACAGTATACATACATACAAAATAAGTTTTAGCGAGTTGTAAGAGAAAGAAAGAAAGTATTGACAGTGATTTTTATGGTAGTAGATATGCGCATGCGCAGTATTCGCTGTGGCTTTACTTTCTTTCTCTTACAACTCGCTAAAACTTATTTTGTATGTATGTATACTGTTCTTGATGTTGACAAAAAAAAATTTAAAAAAAAACAATATTTATGAAATTTAAAAAAAAATTCATATAAAAAAATCTAGACGTGATAGAAAAAATCGGCCAACGGGAATAGATTCAGAGCATTAAAATCTTCATACTTATAGCATAAATTTTTAAAGGAGGATTTCGTTGCAGACCAGTGTCATTATCCAACGTTGATTAGACGTTGGTAACTAAGTAGGTTTAGATAATTTTTGAGTAACCTTCCAACGTTGGTTAGACTTTGTTGACTGACGCAATAAATACTATTAACTATAGAGTCATCTAGCAACGTCGACTAGACGTTGGTGTGAGACTTTTGGGCATCGACTTAACAAAACCTCAAAATTAATGTCGGTAATGCAGGTATTCGTAGATATTTGCAAAGATTTATACACCAACTCTAACGCAAGGTTGGTATTATCGTGATTGTTTGGAATGAACGTTAGTGTTAGTGCAGATTTCTGCACCGGAGCCTACTAAAAGTTGATATAGGTAAAATTATTTAACCACCAAACACCTCGTACATTTTTATTTATTTACACACAATAAAAACCCATAAATACGATATTAAAACCAAAAAAACATCAACGGCTTTATCTAACAATATAGTAGAACAAAATTATAAATTTAATTTTGAAGAAATAAAAATTTAGATACCGGAAAGAATTTAGATAAGAGACTTTTACTTGAAATGATATATATAAATTGTCACAAAAAATGTGTTAATGTAAGAACAGATGTAGATAATTTATAAATCATTGTTAAATAAGTTTAATTTTAAAATAAAATTAAGTTGGAACTTTAACGTCCTCCTCGTCTTCTAATTTGTATCATATTGTCATTAATTAATAGAAGAAGAAGAATATGACAACTTTAATCTAGTAGTAGTAGTAGTAGTAGCTACTTATTTTACTAGGCAAGTAGGCCACAATGGGCCCTTTTTACCTAGGGACCTACAGTTTAGCGTGGACTCCGAACCACGGTCCTCGACTGTCAACTAACCCACCACCTGGGCCTGCCCGCCTGCACCGCTAGCAGAGTGGCAAACCTCCTGGGTAGGTCTCTTCGACCCTCCACCCGGGATTGCCTCTCCGCCTGCATCAGGCTAGCGGCCTTCCCGGGATTGTCTGTTGACAGCCTACCGACTGTTAGATGAGCTATCGTTCATCCATCCAATTGCCGGACTCGATCAATGCTGCTTAACTTCACTGATCGAATATCGGAAATTAAACGGATGTCCATACCTCATCCCCTACTTTAACCTAACTAAGCTCTCTAACATGAAATATGAGTTATTAGAATACAAAATAATCACTCAAAATTTTATTAAAAAAAGAGAAGAATTTAAACCTATATAAGAATAATAATTGTTCATGTATATAAAATCAATGTTGTGTTATACTGTCCCGAATTCCACACGGACGAAGTTGCGGGTAAACAAGTTACGTCTAGGCAGAGACCAGATCTAGGTCGAACATATCAAAAAATAATATTTAGGATTTGCAATATTTGCGCTTAAAGCATTATATTACTTTACATTGCACTTTGTTGGATTTGGCTATACACATTAAGCTAGCGCATAAATAATATTACATAATATGACTAATAATCTTTCAACTGCCTGTTGAGAAACGTAAACATCTCAATAAACTAATATAGATTTATTGGGGACAAAATAAAATAAAGAAGGTTTGGTGCCATATCCCCAAAAAAACAATTATGCAGCCACGGACACGTGTTTCGGAGTTATTGCCCCTCATCAGCGTAGCGTAGCTAAAGAATTGGATCTAGGATGGGATAGATCAGGAACAAGAACTAAAATAAAGCTGGAAAGTACAGTACACTGTACTCAATTAGTGCCTTCATGTTCCCATGTACACAAATAGGGCTTCGATGAGCACAGTCAACACACAGATCACATGAAGGCACTAATTGAGTACAGTGTACTGTACTTTCCAGCTTTATTTTAGTTCTTGTTCCTGATCTATCCCATCCTAGATCCAATTCTTTTAGCTACGCTACGCTGATGAGGGGCAATTACCCGAAACACGTGTCCATGGCTGCAAAATTGTTTTTTTGGGGATATGGCACTAAACCTTCTTTATTTTATATTATCTCAATAAACATTTGCATGGATTTTCACTATGGTTTATAAAATGAAATTTTTGTTTTTAACGATGTTTGAGCTTGTGTAGCAATAATAGTTAGTGGCTGATGTTTTTAACTGTAACTTTACAAAAATATTAGAGAACTACTTTTTTTATGATTTACAACTGATAATAAAATAGAGTTTACTAATAATGACAATGACATGGAAAAATCACTGTACATCCCCGTCACTATTATCGTGTAATTCAGAATCGCTTTCTAGAAATGTTATCCGAGATACAGACTCTAATTTATTAGTTCTAAAGATAAATAGTTAATTTTAACCGTTATTTTCTATACTGACAATTAAATTGCGGTCCTACTATTGAGGTTTTCTTCAAAAACAGGGGAACAATTCTGTTTTAATAAATTTGTACACGATATACCTCAACCCTCATTTATTTTCATAATAACCGCAATGTAATTAATTATGTTTTTTGCGCAAAGCCCATTACAGCGATTATCCCGATTCATTTTCCCTGCATATTTCATAAGTATATGTGCATTAGGGAGGTGTTCAACTTTGCATTTTAAAATTGTTAAAAACGTTTTCCTAATGGTCGGCATTTGTCTATGCCAAGGCATTATTCATTTAACTGCAGTTTAAACTTGTCTTTTTTGTTTCACAATCCTCGTATTGTGGCAGACATAATAAATAAATTTTAATTTATTTTAACACCTTCGTCAAATTGTCAGTACGTCTTCTGCGAACAAAGAATTCATTAGTCATTTTTCAGATCATGTGCACACCAAATATGTCGGATACTCCAACCGGCATTATTAATGAATCGATTTTGCTTTAATAATTAATTATCTAGGTTCGGAGTATTTGAAAATCATTTATTCAATTATATATTTTTTATCTTATTATATTGACAGCTCTGGAAAGCGATCGAAGGTAAGACACTTATCTATTTTAATTCACTAAATTTAAATGTCACGTATTTGTTTAATACAATAATGTAGTTATTAAATTTAACATTACGAAAAGCTGGCCCACATGTCCGATGTTATCTAAGGTACCTAATTTTGATGCTTATTGTTGCTTAATCATCGAGACCTACAATGGGTACGTTGCGTTCACGAATCTACAAAACTTATTATGAAATTAATTTAAATAAATATACAATTATTTGTTACATACTACTTTCAAAACCCTACCTATTGTTTTTATAATTAACTTTTCACAGTTACTTACAAGTTGTATCCTTTTACTTATAAGGATTAGAATCCTTATTATTTGCAAAAGAAAAGCTCCCTTGTCTACTACTTACGATGTAATTGGATTGTTCAGAACAAAATGTACTTTTTCTACTGAAACTTATTATTCTAATAATATTATTGTTATAAAGAAGTCGTAGAAAATATCACGGAATTTGCTTGTATTACATATATGCGAGGGCATTATGCTCTAGAAACTTAATTACATTACGTGAATAATGAAAATACAATTTCTTAGAAATTTTAAGTTTTAAAATGTTGTAAAATAGAGATTATTAAAACATTTTTTTTGATGCTTAACTGTATTTTCTCTGCCCTATATATGTACTATACCGTGCTAAATTTCGGGGTCGAACGATAGTTCATTTGAAAGCTAAACACACTCAGAAAGTTGGACCATTCTAAAGAAATGAATTAAAGCGCTGTAGAAATTTATTTTTTATTAGAATTACATTTTATATAAATTTTACATTTTTAAATTATTAAATAAATAAATAAACAGATACCAAAGAATTGGACAACCCCTGAATCCAAAACCGAAGCTGGTTTCAATCCACTTCAGTATACAGCATACAAGTATGAGACTTTTTAAACAGAATTGGTACTGGATTGGTCGTCGAGGTTAAATAATATGACCCGCCCGCTCTCCAAACTTAACGCCATTGGATCTTTTCCTATCTATAAATCTGTTTATAAGGCTTGTTTCGCTCAATCCAATCTCTTCAGATTACAAAAAAAAAAAAAAAATAAGATTTTATTTGAAGTTAAACAGAGATCAAGTATCATGCTATATAATATCAAGATGGCCGATCATTGAAAACGTGTTTAATATTAGCATTTTATCAGATTCAAGGGCATGGTAGCGTAGTGGGTAAAGCGGTTATAGCAATTCAATTCAAAACATCTTTATTTTAATTAACTAAGAAACAAATCATATTACCCTCACCGGACACCCGGTCAGTTGCCGACCCAGCATCCCCGTATGTGAGGGCAGCGGGGCAACAGTTGGGTCGGACAGAGCGGGGCCGGTCCGGGCTTAGAACTAATTTAAAAACAGTCTAGCTCTGCTTATTTTAACTCATATAAATAGATATTTTGTGTATAATAATAATGTGCCGTACTTTATTGATGGTTTGCTTATAATTTGGAAGAAAATGTGTGGGGGAATTCCGATTACAAAAACGAACAAGCAGAAAAGAAGAAAAAGTAAGAAAAATTTTGAATTTTGGGGTTCCTTTTATATTATGGGCGTGGTCTCCCATTTTTTAGGGAGGAGCTTATAGCTATTTACTCGGTACCGAATATCGATGGTTCGAATCCATCCCGGAGTTAGACATTTTATTTGTAATTTGTTTCGGATTAAGATGGGTGAGAACTGCTGATGCCCTAGATGCGGTTCGGACTCCATAATAAACTGTAGGGCGTCGTCTCTCTTTACTCAACACAAAATTCTAGGATTTTCTGGGAGTTACTTCGGTGACTGAGAGGCGATTAAAAAAACGTTTTAAGAAAACGTTTAAGATATTCATGAAATCTAATAATCAAATCTCGTATTTACTAATTAAATCATATTTAGACACAATACTCATCATGCAAATGTTAGAAATTCATCAGAAATATGCATAAAATTTAACAATTTAAGTGTAACTTCAAAGTAAATATTATGTACTTCATTCAATCCCATGCCGCATGTCTTTCCCAACATTTCCCAAAATAGCTTCAAATACCCACAAGAAATTAGTCTTTAGCCAGCGAATTACCACATAAAGCCAATAAAGTATGAATAAAATCAGCTTCTGCTAACTCCCATACTTTTTTGTGCCAATTTAAGTGTTATTCTAACTCGTTCACAGTCCTAATGCTAATTATTCGGTATCTCCCTTTGGTCCCCACTTAAATTTTCATGCCCCACATGTGGATAATGGGACGTACCTCTATTTTTACGAGTGAATTAGAGTCTGATGAGGCACATATGGGTCGTATTCATTTGGAAATAGCGCTTACAATGTAAGTGTATAAGTTGTTTATGTGATTCTGTAAAAGGTGTGTGTTTATAACCTTAAATAAGTTGACTGCGTACTACTGTTGTCAATTGAGTTCCACGTCGTGGCAAAATAAATATAAACTAACACAAGCAGAGTTAGAAGACGACGCAAATATTTTATCAGATTTGGATTACGATTCAGATGATAGTTTTATCGACACTAATTATGAAAACGAGGAAAAAGGTTGTGAGGAAAGAAGCTATTGTGAATACAGTTATGAAGATAATGCTGATGGACATAGTAATGACGAGGAGGATCAAGATGATAATGATGGGAATGTAGGTGAAATTAATGTTTTTGAGACAAATGAAATAATTCAGTTTGGTCGGAATCTGTGCTTCAATTTTCAAAGTTCGAGTTCACTGGAGTAAGTAGAACATTAGTTTCAATTACTCAAAGTATGCAGCCCATTGATATTTTCAAAATATTTATTGATTAAGAAAGTATTGAGCTAAAGCCGTTGGAAACGAATCGGTACGTATTGATGGTGTAAATACTTTTTTCTTCTCGGTAGAAGATGCTACACAATCCTCTCGTGGACTCCTATACCCCACAAGAGTAGCGCCGGCGAATTAACTGCAGCCACATCCCGCAGGGTTAGTGGCTGTAGATGCCAGAATCGTGTAGAGAACCTAGAATGACTGCCTTCCGCATTTGGCCTGCCAGCCACTCGGCTGGTTTTTGGTAGACCGATATGGTCTTCAGTACCGAGAGCTACGTACTTTATCCCTCCGAGTATACCGATTAAGGACGACCATCTTGACCGAGTAGCACTTGGAGTTCGTACCCGAGATCATGGCGCACTTTTCCTCCTCCTTCAAGGTAATGTCTTTCTCGTCAGGGGCCGAAAATTTGAGGACATACATCACCTTGGTTTGATAATCGAGAAGGAATGTCAGGCCTATTAGCTTGTATTCGTGTGATCGTCGGGAACGAGTAGTTTCAGTAATAGTAAATAAATTTATTATTACATAAATAATGATTTTATTTTCCAAAGTATGTTCGGCTCCTGTTTCGTAGTGTATTTTCAATGGCAAATATGTCTCCATATAAATTCATACAATGCGCATAATTTAATGGTGAAAATTGTGGTGATTAAATTGAGCAATAAACTAATTGCAAACGCGTGAGAAATAGATTTGGTTGGCAAGAGATACGCGTAACTTCATAATATGTTCAACTGTTAAGATGATAGGCATTTCAACAGCTTTAAATATGGTTAAAATGCAAATAGTGTTTCGTTACAACTACTATTTAACATAGTTTGTAAGTATACACGCAAATCTGCACTTAATTATACATATGCCGTGTATGCAAGTCTTCTTATTTCCTTCTAATTGCATGTCGATTTCAAAGATATTCATTGAAAATAGCTGGAGGTGAATGGCAATGTGCGTTTGTTCATCTGAATAAAACCACTATAAATTATTATAGTTCTAATTATTCCACAATATAAGTCCGAGAAATCACGGAAATATAAATGACAATAAAAAGTGGAATAAAAATCCTGCATTAATGTTGCCATTCTTTTTATGAAACCCAGACCAGAATTTTTCAAAAGAACTGAAAAATTTATAGTATAATAAATTAAAAATACAAATGGAAGTTAGTTTCAATTTATAACAAATATTCGATATTCGTTCTGCCTCACATCGATGAACTAGGAATTGTTTATCTCCATACATGATGTTCAGGTTATAACTTATGTGACTAATTGCACCCTGAATACGTTCGAGTAACTACTGACGAGTAGTAATTTCAATATAGCTCACAAGTTGTTGTGCGCCAAAGATAAAATCCAGTGGATTTAAATAGGGAAATCTTGTGTGACCAGTTTATTTGATCTCCGTACCAAAACTTTTATTACGAAAGTTGGCATTTCATTCAATCACTTGCCATCAGCGAAGTGGTCCTTACATAGCTGGAACTGCGTCAAGTAAATCAAAAACCGTACTCTAATATAGATTTTGTAATGATCCCGCGACACCTGTCTTTATTATAATGACTGTTTATTCATGCCTGTAGAAAGTCACTTCATCCGTTAATTTTTATTCAAATAATTTATTTCAGTTAAAAATATATTTGCCTATCCCTTATGGTATTCCACAAGGACTGCCCCCAGGTCCTTTAAACTTATTAATTCAGCAATCTAAGGGATTAGCATATTAGAGAACAATACTACTAATATAATTTATTTTTAGTTGATCTAATTAAAGTTAGAATTCCTAAGAGGAATTTCTATGTAATACATTAGTCAACATCCTTGTATTCCGCTTAAAGGAATGTTCCTGATGAGATGTATTGTATTACTAATTAAGATTAGGCTTTAATAAGAGGCAACTTAACTGAGTAAACTATTTAGATAAACCACACGGCAGTGCGACACTATACGCGGTTTAAAACTATTTACTAAACATGAGGCGCTTTTATAAAACGTATTTAGTAATTTTAGGAGTAAATTTATCTAGGCATTTCAGCTGTCAACGAATATCAGAGCAAATAGTGTATAATTGTTAACTTAACATATAATACATAATAAATTTAATTTAAATAGCGATACAAGAGCTGTCGGCTGGTTTATAAACGGATAAGGAGAAAGGGTGGCGATATCAGCGAGCCTAAATTCCGGATATAATCCTCTTTTCTGCAATGTCTCAGCTTGGAGTGACTATTGTTTGGGTTGAGTGACAGAACGAGACCCTCGACATATCTCTCCAACCCGCTGAACTGTTACTAGAATTGTCGTTTGGAGTAGGGAGCACTATACGTCTAAGAAATCCCAGCAAAATTAATTAACAGATGTCTCGGTAACAAATACGGAAACATAATATCCTCTTTTGTATACATAATTAAAACTTTATTATTAAGTAAGTAATCTTCACTACATACAGATGCATTGTGATTTATATAGAGTAAATTTTAATTTGTCTTGAACATTCTTAACGCAATTATTCATCTTTTTCAAATGGGTACTAGATGTAAAGCAAAAGGGTAGAGCGTTCCCAAAATAAATTACAAAGAGTAACATCTGTTGACAAACTGCAAAAAGTTTGCCCTAAATTTAATAAAAGTTAAAATATAAATATTATAGTGGTTTTTTTTTGTAATAATATTTCTAAAGCGTAAACTTTAAAATTTGTTTGATAATAGATCAGCAAAAACCAAAACATCCTGAAATTATAAAAAACAGTAAAGAATCAAATAAAAAATACTATGCTGAGTATGAGTTAGAGCAACTTATGATCCCAAACTGAAATTTTGGTAGTATGTATGGGTTTGGAAAATTTTATTTATTATTTTTAGTCTCCTATAAATCGTGGAACAAATCAAACTCGATCGTGGACCCGACACTAAAAAAAATAGATTTTATGGTCTGAATTTTATTTACTTCAATAAAGATGCCCCAAAATAAAAATAAATTCTACATAAAACGAATGACAGGTTTTATAACATAATTATAATAAAAATGAATACAAACAGAATTCAAATCTATACAATGTTTAAAAACAAAGTCTAAAAAATGTTTTTTAACCACCGCCGCCGCACCAGCGTCGTCCAAGTAATTCTCTGAAATCTTGTAGTGAGCGAGGATCGAACCCGCAATATCCAGATGTCCACTTGATACACCAGTACATATTTTTTAGATATAGTGGAAAATTATTTTTTTACTGTACTTACCTACTATACTAGAAGCATACAGTGTGAGAGTAAAAATTCGAATAAACTCGATGAAATCGTTACAGAGCGAGTGATATTTTTCTATTTTTCATATATAGAAAAAAAATAAAAATGCATGGAAAAGTAATGACGTAATCGACATTTATTTTAGATAGTATCTCCCATTTTGACGGTGCCATTTAAGAGAGAAAAATTTTCACATTTGATCAGTCATTCTCATTTACCTCGTGAACCAATAATTGTACTTAGTAAGGATGTAAGGATCTCTGACTTCTTGGCTGGGTTTAGGATATTTCCCGTTTTGAATCCTTCATACAGGCTTCACCTATCTATTTATCTTGCTCCATTATATCTTCCCGCAGCACATTTTCATCCTACGTTATTTACATCCTTGGGTAGGAAATTCCACGTAGGTGGCTATAGCTGCTTCAGTGGCAATATTGTCTATCATCCTGCAAACACATGGTCTTTCAATTGTAGCTACAAATGAGCAACTTGTGGTCTGTCAGTGGTTTTCTTTGTGTCGTTTTCCTGAGTTGTGCCTATCTTTTCAACTTAGCTACAACCATACCGATAAAAACCAGAAGTCCGAAACATATGTGTCCAGTTTTTGCATGTTCATGCGAGCTTCACCCATTATTCATCTTGTCTAATTTATCTTATCCCAGCAACACCTCCATCCTTTGTTATTTACATCCTTGGCTAGGAAATTCCATGCAGGTGGCTGTAGTAGCCTACGTGGTAATATTATTTGTCACCCTGCAAACACGTGGTCTTTCAACTACAGCCACAAATGATCGACTGGCTTCCTGTCAGTGGTTTCCTTTGTGTCATTTTCCTAAGTTGTGCCCATCCCTTCAACATAGCTACAACAGTGCCGATGAAGACCAATAGTCCGAAACACACATGTGTTTCAGACTTTTGCTCAAAATGAATTGAATGATTTTGTACGTGACTTGGGACTGTCAAAACAAAAAGCAAAACATCTTGGTTGCCGAAAAGAGTCGAACTTTTTGGCTAAAAAACAAAGATTGCGATTTTTAGAAAAAGGAATGTAACATTTTTCATGTTTTGTAATATGGAAAATTCACTATACACGTGTATTGATATTGATGGTATAATGCCATTATGGCAATAGCCATAAATCCATTAGTAAAATTAACAGTAATGTTATTCCTGCCCATAATGTTTTATTAATGTAACAAGAAAACTGTGTTGCTTTTTGTTTGTCACTTCTATAATCAGAAGGCTTTATTTCAGTGGAATATCCTATTCAGGTACATGTTACAAAAAAATATATTCTTTTGTCCGCCAGTATAATTTTATCAGTTACTACTATAGTAAATGGGACTTTCATCTGCACATCAGACGTAATAAAAATTAGTAATAAATTAGTCTCACTACTTTGTGACCTATTCGTTGAAACGTAATTGCAACTCAACAATATTAAAATCTGCCTGTTAACTCTGTGAAATGTCAGGAGTCATAAAATAAAAGTCATCATTGATTTCGGCAAAGTCTAAAGTGATTATTATAACTCTCTTTCGATTGAAGTTTCTTTAGAACCGTCACAGCACCTTTCAACGCTTTAGGTGAGGCATCGTGGCATCAAAATGATACGCAGTTTTAAATGCCAGAAAGCATTCTTGACGGTTACATTAACATAAACCCCGAGTTTCAAATATTGGTCGTTGAAAGGTTTGGGTTGGACGAATCCACCTGGTTCCATATATGGAAGAGGCACCATTTAAGTCGGTCCCTAAGTGTTCATCTGTATTCATTAATATGTATACGAAAAATTGATAGGATTAAATGTACACCTTTCGGTCTCAATCTACATTAGCATAAGCTATAAATTGATTCTGATATATTTTGATTAGTGCCATTATTAAATTTAAATGCAATAATTTCTTAATTATTTTTATTTGCACCTATTCGAATATACGAGGAGCTATTATGCAATAGTTGATAAGTTCACGAAAGTTTATGAAAGACTTTCTGGCGATTCAAAAGCGTCAACGAATAGTATACAGAATATCAAAAAACTCGAACCACAATTATTTCAAAAATACTTCTTTGATGGATTGACATCACATTCTTAATAAAAAATTCGTCGCAATCTCTATTATCCCATAAATTCTTTTATCAATTTGAAGGTCCGTTCATCCTTTTTGGTGCATCGTTTTTGCACGTTGTTTTTTTTTTTAATCAAATGAAAATATATGTATGGCATTGAAAATTCGAACGAGATAAAGTTTCAGGCACCATGAATTTAGTGTAATGCCATTTCTGGTATTGAAGGTGTTTTCAGTATGATACATATTGGAAAAAATTAACCGCCATCTTTTTAAGAACCTGTTTGATTATTCAACAAGCATTTTCCTCTCAATATTATCTATCGAAAATACTTACAAGAATTAATGGAAAAATCACAACTACTAGAAGAGCGATGAACAGTAAACACTCGAATAGATGGAAATTCATATTATTGGTGAAATTTAACGGTCGCATATCACCTAAAAGGAAAACACCTTATAAATCACAAGGAATAGTACAAAGAAATAATGCTACTCCGCATTGCTACGTGGTGGAAGATGGATTGGATTGTGGAGGTCAGTTGAATGGCCAGTTCATTCACCTGATTTGTCACCACTGGATTTTTTCTTTGAGGTCACTTGAAAAACGACCAAAATCTCCTAAGATCTGAAGCGATGAAGGACATACTAGATCTGTCGAAATATCACAGCCGTAACTTTTTATAAAGTGAACATCGAAATAGTCTTAATGCGTCATGTATTAAGAGGGTATTTTAAAAACAATTGATATTTTACCACAGGACCAGTTTGCTTAAAATTATTTTCAATATGTCTTGATCAAATTTAAAAAATAGAACACCAATGGTATGTGTGGTCTGGTGGATACAAATATTTTTAAAATGATTTGAAATTCATCCCGTTTTAGCACGTGAAATAGATACAGTGTCAAAAAAAATTATGGTAGTTACCAGTGATATTTTGGTTTTGTTTTAATGTGAACATGAGCTTTTTTATTGACATTATTATTTACTTATAATCAATAATTCAGTATTTTACAAAAATTTTATAAACATAGTACGGTAGTATTAATCTCAGTGGTAATTTAATACAAACCTGTTGTACCTACAAATAAATATTCTAATCAATATTTCAAAAATGTTACACAATTGCAACAAGGGGCATGTTCAATTTTATAGTTAAATATAAACAGAACATGTTCATGTTTGTTAAAAAGTGAATAATGTATGGATTTATTGAGTTTTCTTTGATACAGCTTACTTATTGCATAAGTTTCGTAAACGCCTTTTGAGCTTTACATAGCTTCTACTCAGATGTTTATTAAAATTCAACGTGTTCTATTCAGTTTCATTCAGTTAACAATGAAACGCTAGAAATGGACATGTCAAATTAATAATGATTACCCATTTGGGCTAATTCGGTTAATGTTATTCAAGCATATCCTCAGAATTTATTGAGTTATTTTCATAAGGGTTTTCAAGTTCACTTATGCTTTAACAGACCAGTTACATCGTGGTAGTTTTGTACCAAAATAAATTTATTTAAAATATTTCCCGACCGAGAGTAAGTTCCATGATATACTGACATTTTCCAGTAAAATATTAAATTTTGTGCTTTCATTTCATATTTTATGCACGACTTTGATATCACTGACATGAAATAAACATGTTTAGATGCAATAAAACCAAAATGGATGGAAATACTAGATTGCTGGAAATAGGAGACATTGAACAAGAAAAAAATGTGTTCTATATAATAAACGATGTTTATTAATAAATATCAATGTTTTGCATGGTACAACCATTTTCGTTAAATAAAAAATTTGATGGATATGGGATGCCGTGAAATGTGAAGTAAAATATATAATCTGTGTCAAAAAATGTAATATTTGTATAACGCTTATTTAAGGTGTTATTTGGTATATAGAATGCAGATAGTTTTCTCAAATTATAACAATATGAAACACAATATATGATTCAATATGGAAAAAAATTTAAAATTGGCACTTTTCTTCGCAAGAATTAAAAAAATATATGACCCATAAAAGCATCAAATTTGAGAACACTGAGAGCAAGTAGCTTATTTTTCTGCCATCGAGGTAGTAATTAGATTAGAATTAACTTCTTGTAAGTAATTAGATTAGAATTACCTTCTTGTAATAACAAATGAAAGAAAATGTATTAACCACTGCTCCAATACAATTTAGTTAGAATTAAAGACTTAACCTCAATGTTTTTTCCACTAAAAAAACTAGAAATACAAATTATACAACACAACCTTAAAAAAAAAGTCACATTGATACTATTAATACGCAGGATTTTATAGGGAAGTATTACGCCAATGCAGCCCAAAAAATTTGGTGAATCTATTGGGTGTCCCAGCTAAGATATCACTCGCGGTTTTCTTGGTAATTTTCAAGACAAACCTATTATGTATGTATTTTAATGTATTTTAATTGAAATAATATACTATCAATGGCTGTTTGTGTCGTATATCTATTGTTTTTTGTAATGGCTTTTTGGTATTCTATCTTTTTTTTCTCATTTTAGCTGCAAGTACAAATTATAACTTTTCTTATACACATGTAATATTTGTCTAATAAGAATAAAACATATTTGATTTGATTTGATTGGCAAATTCGTGGTTCAAAAACTAATGTGATGTAGTTTTTCCGAGGAATTCGATGCTGCCAAGAAATAAACAACTGAACATCAAACAAAATAGTTATGGCCGAAAAACTGATTTTTTTCAAAAAAATGAAAATGGTGGATTATTATATTTTTTGCTATAGTGTGATACTGCACAAATTCCATATATTCAGTTTTTTATATCACTTCCGGTTTGTCGGGATATGAATTTTACTTCCAAAAATTTTGTATCTCCCAATATATTTTGGTTGCATTCAACAAAACATTCGATTATCTATCAAAAATACGTAAAGCACTTTTGTGATATCTCTAGCCGTTTAAGAATTCTTAGAGTTTTACCGAAAGAATCGCAAATGACATCTTAGCTGGGACACTGCAAACACGTGCTCTTGTGTCAATAAAAACCCTAAAATACGTAAAAAAAATGAGATAAAAGAATAGTTAATAAAATGTTTCTTAAAATGTTTTCATAACCACTGAAATAACCCCCAGAAAATAAAATATGATTTCATATAAATTCTCCATTAGACATTTAACTTTCAGAACAATCTATCTCCTATCAAGTAACATGTCCGATCGTTAATATTTTAAATTTATTTTCACAGACGTAACATAACTGTAGTCGAAATATTCTGCTAAGCAAACAAAAAATCCATCGAATAACGATATGGACAAAAAAACAAATACGCTGATAAATTTAAGATTCTGTTTACATCTAGTTTTTGTTTTTAAATTGTCGTGGACCTCCGTAAAAACCTATTTTCCCAAGACTAACTGACTATAACTGCAATAAATTGAAGAAATTGTAAAGCTTGAAACCATTAGACTGAAAAGAACAAAATAACGTTATAAATGAGATCCGTAGTGAGTGTAAAAAACATAGTTTTTAAACACAACGATTCGATTTCTTTAGATGACTTTTAGTTTCGAAGTAATCGAGCCGATACCACTTGATATTATACAATTTCAACTCTTAGTTCCCCACAAAATGGAAATGTCGATCAATACTTATCAAACCAATTCCACGAAATTCGAATTATTTATATAAAGGAACTTGTCATTAATTTAGGTTTGGTTAGCGTCACTATTAATAAGTAATTAGATTAGATTAAAATTAATTTCTTGTAATAACTATAAGAAAAATATTTTGTACAATTTTCCAAAGGACGATTCAATCCAGCAGTAATCAAATTGGCGAGAAGGCAATGTTACAATTAATAAAATAAGAGCTACGCAGTGATAGTAATCAACGTTTTTACACAAATGTATACTCAAGCAAAAAAAACTAAGTCTTCAATCAAACTTTTTACATTTCACTTTTGGCGTTTCTATTAGTGGCGCTAAATTTAAAAAACCAGGACAAAGTAAAACGAAGATCTACTGTTCTGTATACTCGTAGAAAACTGATAAACGCAACAACCCAATTTAATTTTCAAATTGTAGTTCAGCTGTTTTGAGGAATCTTCAAAATCTGAGTGCAGAGCAAAAAGTTAAAAATATTCACCCTCAACCAGCCAATTTTATTTAAATAATTTAAGTTTCACCAACAAAATGGCGTAACACAAAAAGCAAAATGCAAAAAGTTTGGTTGGGGATTAACCTTAAAGTACAAGAAAACGCTCTGATAATCAGTGTTGTGTGTTAGAAATTTTCTTACTAAACTCCTTCCAAGTAAGCATTGGGCAAAGTAAGTCTTTAAGTACAGGGCATCTAAATTAGTGTGAGAGGAGAGAGCCGTACAGTTTATATTAAAGTCCGAACCACTTTTAGGGGATAATTTTAAATGAAATACTATTTGACGTAAACGTGGCTCGACCTGGTAGGTATGTCCAGTTGGCTACTTAGATAATAATAAAGTCACTAAGGAGAATGGTAGCTCCTTTAAATATCAAAAAACTATGAGGGTTGGCCCAATGAATTCACAGATTTCATGAAGCAACGGTCAGGATAATCCAAGCCAATAAGTCTGGCATAGTCCTCCTACACCATCAACTCAAGGTGATGCAAATCGTCGAGTTTTCGGCACCTATTGAGAAAAACATCACCTTGAATGAGATGGAAAAGTGGACGAAATATCGCGACCTTCAAGTGCTGTACCCAGGTTACATGGTCAAGATGGTCATTCTAATAATCGGTGTACTCGGAGTAGTCATGGGTTGCCGAAAATTTTCCGCGGGGGAATTTTCCGGGGAATGGGAAATGTTCCCGAACTCCAATTTCTGGGAAAAATGGGAATTTTGCAAAAAATGATATATCCATTGAGTGACATTTTTGGATAATACATTAAATCTGGCAACACTGTTACTCTCTTTGCACTTCAAACACATGCAATGAACAAGTTCAGAGGTGCAAATTTTGTCCGTACTATGGGCGACTAGTTTTCTACCTAGTCTCACCTGATTCACTAAAGTTAGTGGGTGCTCACTGCTGCTTTATTATCCCTTGCGCCTTGTTCAAGGAAATTATTTTTGCCCTGAATATCTAAACTAAAGAAAATCTTAATTCAAGAGTTTTATTGGAAATTTTTGGGAAAATTTTTAGGAAACATTCCCGGGAATTTCTCCAATGCTTTGTTCCACCACTAACTAGGAGAAATAAAGCCTACGTTGCTCTCGGAATTGAATACCATGTCGCTTGCCAAAAATCAGTCGAGTTGCTGATCCAAATACAGAAGGAAGTCATTCTAGGATCTCTTCGCCTGCTTAAGGCGCATGATTCAGTGAAATTGAGCCACTACCACTGCGGGATGTGGAGGGTGGCCGTAATTAATTTGTAGACGCTACTCCCGTGAGGTGTCGGATTCCACGGGAGGAATGTCCGGCATGGGTTCTACTGACAAAAGAAACCTCTCTGGAGATAGTGAACTACAAAACGCTTTGAGGGTGATAGAAGAGTACACGAGAGAAAATGGTATGAATTTGGATTGGACATATGTCGTTCAGTTATTCAGTTATTCAGTTCAAGAGAGGACGATGCGGGGAATTCTCTGGAATATTTTTCATGTAATTGTACGTCCTTCCTGAAAGTTTCCAAAAAAAAAAAATGGAAAGGCATCTCGAAAAAAAGATTATATTTGTATAATAGATTAAATAAGCAGCCATAGTTACAGCTGTAACCAAAAAGGCTTGCAACCTGGACAAAACCTAAGATCATATTTTCCATTTTCAAACGAAATGTCCCTATTTTAAAGTCTATCAAACAATCATTTGCGACATTACAAACTGCTTTTATGGAAAAATTATCTGGTTGGAAACAACATATATTTTTTTTATTTCAGGCGTTACCAAAGAGAACTATTCTTAGTCATGATTTTATTTAAGAAAACTCTTTTGCTTATGTCAGTCACAAATTATTTTAGAGAAAGACAATCTGAGTCATGTGTATCCATCACTTCTGTTAATTTTTCTACGCGTTATTTCTTGAGTGCTTGTGATCCTCAAAAAAGAGTCGAACAAATATTTATCACTAACTGTATTGTAAACGATACTATTATTTTTCGATCACATAAAGGTGTATTATAAAAATTATGTAGGTATCTTCTATTAATATTACACATGTCCGAAGTTCAGAATCATAGATATTCCATACTGTTTTTAATTGTTAAAATTCAGGTTTAGATTTAATAATTCATTGCATATTTGAAAAACATTAAATCAACGCCTTCTCGGCCACCTACCGACATATGTTAAATCTTAATGTTAAATCGGTTTGCAGCAGCGTGAACTCTAGACAGTCGTTTAAAATATTATCGTCACACTAATTCCAAGTTGAAATATTGAGACTGCACTTCCGAAATACTGTCGTAAGCCGGCATTTCAACCATATCGCGTTGTCTCAAACCATTGACTCAAAATGGTCTATAGAATAGAGTTATTGCATCTACGGTTCTGCGGTACACTTCATAAAGTACATTATCTAGCTTTTAACATAAACTTCAGGTTATTTTCTTCACGCACCTCGTTATTTTTTAGTAGATGCTCAATTGCCCCATAAAAAATCGGTTTCATACTTTTTACAATTTAATTTTATGGTTATTAAAAGCGATAAATCTCTTTGAGCGTACCAAACGCCTATCGATTTAATTGTTTTAAATATGGCCAAAAGGTTAGAGGGCCTTCAGGTTATGATTAAATGGATATACGGAGAGTTTTCAAAAAGTTCCCGGAATGACTAATTATGATGTTGCGTGGTGCATATGTATTTAAATTTTAGATCATAAATCTAGACACCTTCGTAAAACAAACACGTAACGTGGCTACCATTAACCTGGTTCTCTTATTTTCGAATATTTGTTACACTGCATAGAGTAGGTATTAAGATACACACTTCTTAAACAATGTATTTATTATATTTAGCAAATTCGGGTCAATACACGGTAAAAAATGCCTGTGAGTAAATTTAAAATCGACTCGAGTAAATTCTTTAATGTGTAATATTGTTCATAAATTTAACTGTAATTTATTTTCCTAAATAGACAATACCAAACTATTAAATGATAGTAAAGAATTCAAACTGTCTTATTAAAGAAATAAAAAATTAAATAACTACAGTTTAAAATGGCGCAATATATAAAAAATCTACCACGTTTTAAACTTTGAAGAATATTCAGTGTGTATCCAATGTTTCTTTAATTTGCTAATTTTTGCTAAAAATTTTTTTACATAAAGAAAATCTTGAATATGGTACATTATGTGTATGTACGCACATTTTATTGATACTTTAACGGTTTTCGAAATATCTGCAATAAAATATACTGAGTGGCGATTGAAAAACGAATCCTATTTAAAGATCCATAACTCCGGAATACATTGGGGTATCGATTTGAAATTTTTTTCTCTTACAGACAAAAGTTGAGAGGTATTCCTAGTAAATATCATAGGTGTATGCCTATCAACAATGAAATAACAAGGTATTAAAATTACCATTCAAATCTACTGTTACAAGTTGATAAGCAGCTTAAAACGAAGAGGCTTTTATTAAAACAAACTGTCAGTGTCATTTTGAGTTACTTGTAACATTTTCCAAAGTTTGGTGAAAGTTTTGTCCAATTATCGCGAGATTTTCTGTAATAATAGCACCTCACTTAATTAAGCCTGACCTAGAAATGATCATTACAACTTGTCATCAATAATGAAATTGGCGTGGCAAAAGAACTGCGGAAGAATTTCTAGGGAAGAGATGACCACTTTCTCGCATAAATCATGTTATTAAGCGACTGATACTCGTAGAAACTGGATTAATATTCAGAAGACCTGGGAGTAGAAGGCCTGTAACTGTTGCAAATAACGGAAATTCAGAAATAGTACATGAACTGTCTTTGTCACAAGACAATCAACCCGGAACTCATTCTTTAGAACGGAAAATAGCAAACAGATAAAGAATCAGTCGCAGGTTTGTATAAATTGATCAAAAACGATTAGGCATTATATGCTACAAAAGGTTGCAAACCCCGACAATTTCACTAAATGCAAAAATGCGCCAATCATTACGAGCCTTGTAGTAGGAAGTTTCCGAATCCAGATCTATGGCGTTTAGTTTTCAAGATGAAAAAGATTTTACACTCCGAGTCCCTCATAATAGCCAATATAACAGAATTTATTCAACTACAAGAAAAAACGCCCTTAAACCTGAACGACTATACTACAATAAGTCCAGGTTTTCTAAGCTCATGGTATCCTATGTAATATCCTGGAATGGCTAAAGTCTCTTATTTTTTACTAATCCGATAAAAACCAAGGCTACGTCCACCATTTGCGATAGGGTCTAATATCTGATATGCGCGGGTTGTACCTGAACAATGATTATATTTCTATTGCGGATGGTATCCCGTCACGCAGGGCCTTAAAAACAACATTTCTTAGCAAATAGCGCGCCATCCTTTATTCATGCAAATCAGTAGCCACTGAATTCTCCTGATTGTAATCCATTGGACTATTCAGTACAGAATACATCACAAGAAAAAGTGTATGCCCCAAAACAAGAACTGTTTGCCAACCTGGATGATCTGTGTCGTCGAATAGAAGAAGTGTGGCCAGAAGTGTCCCTAATTTAATCAGAAAGGCTACTTTGCAACTTAAATATAAGCTAAAAGAATAGTAAATTTGCAGAATGAAGGTCCAATACAACATGTTTTTAAATAGTAGTAGTATTGAAATATCCCTTTCAATTTTGAGACTGCGTATAATTGCTTTTTAATTGAAAATAAAAAATCGTTATTCGCTTGTTTTTCTAAATAACCGTTTGAAATTTGCTAGGAACACTTTTCAATCTTTTTACTGTGAGAGATAAAAATTTCAAATCGATAATTCCGGAGTTATGGAGTTCAACATGAGTCGTTTTTTAATAGCCACTCGGTATAAAAGCATAGCAGACAGGAGTTTTACGCAGATTTATTAGAGTAGGCTTGAAAATGACTGCTGTTTTCTCAAGTTCTTAAACATTTTATATGAATTAAATATCACAATAAATGGAATGGAAAATGTTTCATAATTGGTAATAACATATTTTTTCTTAAAATCGATAATTATGACTGTAGTGACTTTTTTAATATACACGTGTAAATGACAATATCAACAAAAAAAAAATCATTACATCCAAGTGGTTGGGAGAGAGTCAATAATAATACAGGAGGAAGGAGGCCACAAAGAGGTTTCAAAATATGTTCTGATATACATGGCATTCTATTTTAAAAAATGTTAGCCGACTCTGTAGAATCGTCTTGACTTACCCTGTATATTTCCGGTTATAGGCTTTTTTGTCTAGTTTATTTATTTTTTTAAATCAAGTTTCTAGCTATCATAGAACTCGATATATCGAAGTCGGACGCACTATTGCCCCACCCTGTCTATTGCTAAGCTCGTGGACAGAATCTTCTTTAAAAATTTTCAAGAGTTTTCAGCACATTTTATTTGAAAAAATTTTTTATTTGTTCCAATTTTTTTTGGGCCCCATCGAAACGTGCCCTTCCTGATGGATTAATTTCAATGTTATTCAATAGGGTTCTTCCTTGGACCTCCAAGATATATCTAAAATTTCAAATTTCCACGTTGAGACATATTCAAAAAAACCCTGTCGCAACAAAGACCAGTGACACAGAGACACCCAGACATACAGACAACAGACTCATAGACACACAGACGGCATGCCAATTCGGATAAATTTGCTATTTTCGGATCTCAAACATTATAATCTGGACCTTAATTTTTTTTACGATACTACGAAAACTTATCTACAGGCAGATGAGAAAATAAAAATACTGGAAAATTGTGTTTCTTCTTATAAACATTTTGAAAGATTTTAACACATTATTTGATGATATTAATTCATACATAAAAATTGCGGAAAGGTATGTCAAAACTAATAGATAGTTTTTCAATTTATTCCATTTAAAATGGTGGAGGCGCAATGTTTACAATACAATCTCGTACAAAAAAAAAATTAAGACCGAAAAAAAATCACTATAATCTCTAAGATCTCAATACTAATATACAGTGTTTTCTAAGGTATACAAAACTGTATTACTGTAAATAAATTCATGAAATCAGTTTGTTGCATCTACAATAATTTAGTTTTAATTTATTGGTATTGAAATAATAAAGCAACATTCTTGTCTGTTAGAATTTGGCAAAATTATTCGAAACTGTCTCTGTAATCCAGTAACGCTGCTTAAAGTTACAAACACAACTTTAGTTCTTATTATATCTACCGAGAAATTAATAAGGAGTTATAGAGGAGCTTAAGTCTCCACAGTTTCAGAGGATTTACTTTACCTTAAAACAACAACCAACCTGTACTTCACAAAAACGATTTTGAGAGGATGTGTTTTATCTCTAAATATTATTTTTTTATCTCTAAATATTATTTCCTATATACAAAAGGTAGGAGAATAATAAAGCGACTTATGCAATGTACTGTAGAAATTGCAAATTGGTTCTCAAGAGTGAAACAGATGCAGGCAGTGTCGAATATCATAAAGTCTTGAATTCCATCAACCGACCTTTTATGTATCTATGAATATAAATTTTAAATGAACGGAACAGTAACCAAACAGTATTTTGCGATACAAGTTTATTTGCAAATTCAATTTACGTAAAAAATAATCAAATTTGTTTTAAGATATTAATCAAAATAGAACAAAAATTAATAAAACTTTGAAACAGATTGGTTTTTTAATTATTTATTTCAAATTTTAAAATGCTCACGCCTATGTAGTAAAATTAGCACTACGCTTTAGTTGTCGAACAGGCGGAATTTATTTAAATGAATAAAATGGTATATCATGTAAAAACACGCACATATGTTCGTGATAGTCACATGAAATTTTACTGCTCTTCTGATACAATTATTACACGAAAATTTCACTCATATTATGTTGATTTTACATGATGTTTGAATTTGAAGTTTAAATAAACTAAGGACGGTCGACAATATTAACTTATTACATCAATAGTAATTAACAGACTTGTTCTTATTCCCGATCTAAATCCAATTGAGAACATAAATGAACCTAAAAGTAGAATATTATATATCCATCATTGGTTAATAGTAACGCGATAACAGACAACCCTGACAATTTGAAAAATAGTTCGTAAAGTCGACGAATAACTAATGTTTTCATGAATCCTGATGGATCGGTCAAAATAGTCATCTAATAATGGGTGTACTCGGAAGGATAAAGACTACGCTGCTCTCAGAACTGAAGACCAAAAACCTGCCAAAAATCAGCTGAGAGGCTTGCAGGCCAAATATAGGCGGTCATTCTAGATGTCTCCGTCCGCTTTGGGAACACAATTCTGGGGATCTACAAGCAGTAACCCTGCGGGATGCGGTGGACGGCTGTATGTAATTTGCTGTCATTCCTCCTGTGAGGTTCGGAGGTCATGGAAGAAATGTTTAGAGTTGGGCAAAACCAACAAATAATAATAATTATTATAATAAACCGGCTCTATCGCCATAAAATTACAAAAAGTATATAATAATTTTCGTATTCAAAAAGCAATAACAAAGGCTCTTAATTGCTAGTGAAAATCTCCGATTGAAAATACCGTCGTCATTCAAAATTTGGATATCCATAAACTTCTATCCGACCCGGATGGTTTTCTATAATACATTAACTGTCATATTTGAAAGTTATAAAAGTTACCAAGATGTGCAAACAACGGAATACGAGCATTAGTCGAAAACTTATTATTACTATCTTTATTTCATTCATTCTCCAGATCGGCATTGGGATACTAATAATACAAATTAAAGTGATAGAGAATGAACTCAAATTCTTCTATTTTCTATTCACAAAGCGGTACCTACTACAGTCTAATGCATATCTATGTATTCCATCAAAGTATTGGATATTCCGAAAATAAATAGATATGATGTCCAGCAAAAACACCGATCGGAAAAATGACGACACTGTATTCCCGAAAGGTAAACCATAGAGAAAATTTAGTGTATAGCTCCTTAAAGAAGCACTAAGGAAGTAGTGTACGGAATCGTTGGAAAATATCAAGAGACATACTAAGCAAATTCGGAGAGTGTCAGAGTAATCATATTATGGTAATCCAAGGAAACACTAGAAATACAGGAGAGCTACAGAAGCAATAATGTGGTTAATACCTTGGGTCATGTAATACCTTCGGTAATACCGGAAAGCACGTTATATGACAGGAAATACAACAGAGAAAGACTATAGTGTACACTTTTTACTCCAAAAAGTAGAATGCAGAGGAAATTTGTTATATCCTTAACGAAGTACCAAGGAAATAGTAGTTGGGTAATACTCATAGTGGCTAGGAACTACTAAAGAATTTGGAGAGTATCAGGGTAATGCAAGATACTACTGACAAATAAAGACGTACATGGATAAGTAATAATTTAGGTAATGCCATGGGCAATGCAGGATAATACGTTGTGAGCCAGGAAATACTACATAGAATCGAAGATATGTACAGGGATATTCATTATAAATTACCCACCCCTTATCATCGTTATTACTGCCTATAGAAAAAAAAGTTTTAAATAAAAGTTGTGTGGTTATGACTGAATTTTGTTAATATGCTATCAACAGTACAGTAGCGTGAGATTTCAGGGGGATACAAAAAAATATATTTTTTTAAACGGTCCCAATAAAAAAAAACATATTTTATTAAATTTTTTAAATGATCCTTTGTTCCTGATTTCAAAAATATGCCATATGTTACCCCTACCATATACCGTTTTTGAGTTATTAAACGTCGAATATCTTAGTTGGACAAGTGACATTTCTTTAATGAAATAATCAAAATAGTTTACAGGGAGGAAGAAAAAGTTATATTTACAAAATGACAAAAATAAACGTGCAGCAAAAAGAGCATATAGGGTGTAAAAAGCGTGTGGTTCAAGCAAACCAGGAAGAACAGCTAGATATACTGCTTCATTTCGAAGGTAAGCCCATCCATATTTATTCACGAATAGACTTTTTTGAAACAATGTATTATTTTTTAGAAAATTCTGATTGTTTCAATTCAATTGATCAATTAGATAAAAGTTATTCCAAAATCCAAAGTACGTTAAAAATAACAGCTACAGACCATATAAGATTTACCCGTAGAAGTTTTAACAGAGGCTCATAAAGGGAAAAGGCTGGACTTTTGCCGCCAGATGATTCAAAAGTTGGATGAAGATCCCGATTTTTGTACTAAAATATTATGGACTGACGAATCATTCTTTTCTACGGCAGTTTTTAACAGGAAAAATCGAAGGTCGTGGGAAAACAAGTACAACAGCAAAAGATTGGTAAAACAAATAAAGAAATCAGGAAGAAAAACTAGCGTTTGGTGTGGAATTTTCAGAAACAAAATTGTTGGGCCTATATTTTATGATTATGCTTTAAATGGAGTTACCTATCTGGAAATAATTATCCCAGAAGCAGAAAATATTCTTTTGCAGAATTTTCCGGAATCCGAACTTGGTGATATGATTTGGATGCAGGATGGGGCAACTCCGCATAGTGTCCTACCCATTCGAGATCACATGAATAATGTATTCTCAATATGGATAGGGAATAATGGATCTATTAAATGGCCACCTAACAGTCCGGATTTGACCCGTATGGATTTATTTTTCTGGGGATTTCTAAAAGACATTGTCAATAATAATAAGAATAATAATAATAATAATATTCAAGGCATTAAAGACAGGATTCGACTTGAAATAAACAATCTGAATGTAAATACTGAAGCCATTTCCGGTGTAATTATAAATATAAGAAGACGCTATCAATTATGCATTGATAATAATGGTGGACACATCGAACATCTTTTATGATATTGATTATTTCACTAAAGAAATGTCACTTATCAAACTAATAGTTGTCATTTTCATAGCTCACTTTAATAATGTTAACTTTTCCATATTTACAGTAACTAGTTTAACTAAGGTATTCGACGTTTAATAACTCAAATATGGCATATGGTAGGGGTAACATATGGTATATTTTTGAAATCAGGAACAAAGGATCATTCCAAAAATTTGATAGTATACAGAGTATCCTATTCAAGAAACTATATTATTTTTTTTGTATTCTCTGAAATCTGTATGCTACTGTACTTTTGATAGCATTCTAACAATATTCAGTCATAACTACAGGAACAAGAAAATAGCAGTTGGTATTTAAGAAAATATTATCATATTCAGTTTCATTAAAATAAATCAATATTAATGTGTTCGCGTTAACCTGGCCATATGAAAGTTAATATTCATTAAAAAAAAGTTCAAGTCGGAAGTTAATTGATCTATTAATTTTCGAGCTAATATAAAGAAGATTTTTATTAATTATTCTTTATGCTTAATTTAACTGTGCTTTAATTTAAATTGATTAAAACATCTGCATATCGTTTAAAGATAAACCGAAGTTACCGAAGTATTCAAATGAATTCCAACGTTATCGTACGGTGTTTTAAGAAACAAAAATGAACCCATTCTTCCCTAAGACCTTTAGGGTATTGTACAGATCTGAACCTATTATTGATGGCATCCCGGAGTACAATACAAACGACTACAAAAAAAACTACTCATTTCACGGCTGTTATTCATATTGAAAGAATCGTTTTACTCAGTGAGGTTTTTTTTAATTTCATTTCGCCGTTTAATTAGCGTTGAGATTCCAACGCTAATGACAGCGGCGGTACATTTTCTCTGAAAAAGGTTCGATTTTCTCCATTACGATTATTAAAATTAAAGGAAACGAGTCTTCGTCCTTAACAATTAAATTAATATTCTCAATTTCAAAGTCCAACTAAAGCGGCGTACATAATTTTAGAAAAATTTCACCGATAGTTGTCCATTGTCGGATCATAATATCGAACTGGAAAAGTATAACGCCATCGACAGTCAATTCACTGCCCGCAACATTGAAAGTTTTCCATACATATAGTTGACTGCAGATTAGTCAAAGGAATTACTACTACGAGCATATTTATTCTTAATATGTATCTTAACCATCTCTCTAGTCACCTATGTAACCCTCTGAAAATTAGAGATTTTGTGTTGGGTAATGAGGGACGAGGCCCTACAGTTTATTGTGGTGTCCGAACCACATCTAGGGTTTTGACAATTCTATATTAAGCCGGAAATAAGTTTCAAATAAATAAATTTTAATTTGTCCTGGGATGGAATCGAACCGGTCTTCGCTGCCAAGTAAGTATAAATAAGTATAGTATAAGTAAGTATAAGTGCTCTTACCACTTGATTCGGTGCCCAGCAGCGGTCCAATAATCGAAATACAAAAAAAAAATTAGGACTCAAAGATGGTGCCATTGAGTTGTCTGCAAAAAGTGGCGGAGATTCCCTAATGCTCTCTTATTCTTCACGCAAATTAGGGTCATTGTAGATAAATATTTAAAATTTTTAGTTACTTTAAAGCTTGTGGGGAAAAATCATGCTTTGATTAATTAAAAAAAAAACGATTTATTTAATTAAAAAAAAAACAAAATTTTTGCTATTACAAATTTATGCAAAGATATTGAAAATATCGTGCGTCGATAGTCATTCGAACAAAGAAATTATTTTTTCAGAAAGCCTTGTTGTTCTATCCTCGGAATTTAAGACTGGAGTACCGCAGGGATCCATATTGAGTTTCTTATTTTTAACTATTTATACTGTTAATTGTCAATTTCAGATGGGTCCTTTAATCAAACGCAAACGATATTTAATATTCTTTTGAGATTATCATGCATGACACCAGTTAAATAATCACCATAAACCTACAGACAGTATTAATTACCTCATTAACCAACCAATTAAAATTATTAGTCCCAATAAATCTGAAGCAACATTTTTTTGATTTTTTGGAATATTTAATGTGCACCACATAACAAAATATTTACACAAAGATCAACATCCCCGAAATGTGATATGTATAGCTACTCATCCACCAGATCGTTATAAATAGATTCAAATATAAATTCTGGGTAAAACTTGAATTAATATCCAATACACTGAAAAAAAAAACGAAAAGGAGCCATCTCTCATTAAAATATCTTGTGTCATCACATTTTGTATAACCGCCTACAAATTGTATATTCTGCAGCCCGCCTCTGAGCAGTACGTAGGCGAAAGTCTTCGGGATATAATCACTAGCTCATTAGACACTGAGCCTTTTTTCCTGCACTTTAGATCCATTTGGTATGTTAATATTGGTGTAATTGAATAAAATCTTCGTCTATAGAAAATAACAAATGCTTTTAAATTATAAATTAAACCATTATACGGCGGTTTTGTATATCCCAACAATAAGTTTTAATGAGAAAACCAATGATGATTGCACAAAGATTTGCTTTATTAGAATGGTTTTGTTAAAATAAAAACTGTAGGTAATCGATCAGGCAGACGATTATTGTGTTACAGTTGATTTAAAAATTAAACATTTCTTTACTATTTTTACTGATGCGAAAACTTTTGTATAAGTAAATACTCCACCTGTTTCCTCTAAGATAGGAAACAAAACTAGACAAATATGTACTTTGCTTTTTACTTGTGATATCGTTTCATGTACACAATGAACTTTACATTTACATAGGATAAAAATGTTAGCTAAATATACCCAAAGTCCTGCAATATTTGTATAGATCTAGCTTTAGATAAATAACGTAAGCAATCATAATAAAACCTCTTTAATTTTGCGGAGATTTTGCTACGAAATATATAATGAATTGCAAAAAGAAATACATTTTTATATCATCTGTGGAATTGTCTGGAACTCGGTCTGAAATTAAGGTTAAAACTTAAGTTAAATTTCGTTTTCAACTCGCATGGAAATAATATAAACGTTTTTTCCTTTTTGTGCAACAAATGTAGCAGTTAAAAATCTAATATTGTGTTCAATGAGATTCCACTTTTCCATTAGAAATTAATGCATATTAGTATGTGAAGTCCTAAGAACTCATCATTAGACATTAAAATGCAAAATTTGGGTAAGAGAAGTTTTTTTGGAAATGTCTCACATCTTTAACGAGACACAATCGATGAACTCCAGAACAGACATAGAAGGTCTCAGCGTAATTTACACGTATTTACTGCATTCGTATGCAAATAACCATAATCGGGAAAACACCCAGTATAATACATTTCAATGACAGGCAGATATGTATCTTATAAGTTGGCAAATAATCCACTACTGTTCCCTCTCTCTCACAAAAAGCAGAATTCTTTAGTGGTTCTTTTACATAACATTCCTTTACATTTTGTAGAGTGATAGGTAGCATGTAGTGGCCTCAGATTGTTTTAATTATTCCAGTTTTGATTTTTCAATAATCAACAAATTATGATTTTCGTGATTAACCTTTAGTATTATTAATAATGTTTTTTATAATGTAAGGGACTAGTTCTTCTGTTAATAATGTGCATTGCTTCATTTATAACCTCACTTTAGTAAGTACCTTTTCACTTTATTAAAATAGTTTGTAATATAATAATTTTTGTAGAATTCCTGATGAAGAAACAATAAAGTTTCGAAAGCTAGAAATTTAAAAGAGTTTTTCTTTTTTTGACCACGTGACTGCATTCCCTCAGTCGTCTAATCCAATCTGAAAATTTGAGTTTTGTTTTTTCTTTGATAATTCGTTTATGAAGAGACAAATGAAAAAGATAGATCACTAAAATTCTGTACGACGCACAGTGGACGGAAATGCCAAAAAGCTGGCCAAAATTAAAAAAATGAAGATGTTTTTTGAAATGGAAACATTTTAAATCGTTGTAGTGGTACCCCTAGCATTAGAAACTACCGTTAATACCGGTCCGGGTTCACTACCTGAGCAAGGAAATTACTTATTGTGCAACCGTGCAGCGCGTCACTTCGGCAGCTCGCAACGTTTCAAAAAACGATAAATTTTGTCTGCAGCGTAAAAATTCTCAAAGTGCAGTTTTCTGTGTCATAAAAATGGATTCTGCATCAGAAAGTAAGTACAATTAAAATATCTCAGTATCAGATCAGTTTATTTATATGGTAATTAGTAAATAATTATCGAAGTGGAGTGCATTTATGTATATGGAACGATTCATAGACTCCACAAAAAAAGCCATAAGTTACGCGGTTGGTGATGGTTGGTCTTGAAACTTATTGGAATGTGTTCAATGAAAATTTTTTTCGAAAGTGTATAAAAAATTAGCTGCATCTTTTTGCATCTTTGCGAGATATTGACCAAATTGTGCGCGAATGCACGGATGCATGCACATTCGTGCACCATAAAGTGGGCTGCTTTTGAATGCGACGATGAATGTAATTCAGATAGTAATTGAATAAAATTAATTTTCAGTCATTACACATTTTTATTCCATTCCCCAGATCCTAATTTTCCTGAAACAAATGAAACACATGAATTCGCTTCAATTCAATAATAATTTTTGAACTATGTATATATTTTTGACCGTAATTTTTTTTGAAATTCTATATGGGATTCTTCATCAGCGACCCAAAAAAACTGTATCCAATTTTTGTAAAA
Organism: Rhamnusium bicolor; assembly: GCA_029963845.1. Lineage (NCBI taxonomy): Eukaryota > Metazoa > Arthropoda > Insecta > Coleoptera > Cerambycidae > Rhamnusium > Rhamnusium bicolor. Next base: position 656,325 of record JANEYF010004058.1, on the reverse strand, counting down.
ATGCAGCGATAATTGGCGATTTTTGGTATGTTTTGGGGGGATTTCATGGCCGCCATTTTGTTTTTTCAAAATTCAACTTCGGATTCTTGATCAGCGACACAAAAAACCCCTGTATGCACAATTTCAGTAAGATAGCTCAATGCCTTTATATTTTGGCCAGCTTTTCGGCGTTTCCGTCCACTGTGGCGACGTTTCATTGCTTCAGAACCACCATCAACTTAATTATTTTAAATACGGACCTGGATTTTTTATTTAATTAACAGATTTTCACCTCCAAAACACAATGGTATATGAAATTTTTTTGATTTTCCGACACTTTGTCTTTCAAAATCTATTTTCTATAAAATTTTTCAAAATACGGACCGGAGTTTTATTTATTCTTAATAAAATATATGTGTAATTGAATAAGAATAAGTTTACGAACTTTTGCAAATATATGATTGCTCTAAATTACTAGTTTGCTCTTAGAGTTTACTTTCTCAAGATTTTCATATTTGTACTGCTTTAATAATAATAATAATAATAAAAATAATAATAATAATATGCTTTATTTGCCCAACAGGTAACAGCCAATTACAGGACAATTTAAATTACTCTTAAATATTACTAAACATTTTATATTTTTTTTTTTTTTTTTTTGACTTCGGAATCTGGGTCCATTCTGCCAATTTTATAATATTTAAGTAGTAACAAATTTTTATATTAAACATAAAGGTAAGTACAATAGATGTTATTAAAAGAACTGAAAATTAAATTAAAAAAAAAAAATAGTTAAGAAAAACATAATAAGAACCAATTATTGAAAAAAGTAAAATAATATAAATAACGAAAAAAATGTATATCTATATAACACGCAAAGGAACAATCAATAAAGGGAATAGTAAGCTAAAATTATGTACTAAAAGTTTGCTTAGCATATTTTACCAACTGATTTTCTGTGCAAAGATTCATATCACAATGTTGACTTAATTTGTTAAAATAATGGCATATACAATGTATTGGTGATTTTAGCAACATATTGGTATTGGCCCGTTTAGTGTAAAATGTGGGATTTTGTCGAGAATGCATTCTTGGAGTGAAAAAATTAATTTGTGAAAGAATTTGATTTTTTTTATGTAATAATTTGTATAGAAAAATTAGCATAGAACAAATTCGCCGGTACTCTAAACGTTCAAAATGAAGTGTGCTTAGAAGATAATTGTTATCTATAGCCCTCTCAGGATATATTCCTGTGTCTCTAAATGATAAAAATTTTAAAAATTTTCTTTGAATTTGCTCTAACACGCCCTTGTGAACTAGATAGTAAGGGTTCCAGATTATGGATCCGTACTCAAGTTTTGATCGTACATAAGAATAATATAATGATTTTAAACAATTTAAATTAGTAAATGATTTACAGTTTCTTATGATAAATCTTAACATTTTGATTGCCTCTTTAGATTTGATATGTATATGTTCGACAAAACTCAGTTCAGATTCAAAATATATACCTAATATGAATGAACCGCGTGCGGTTAACTATTACAAATGATGTACTGCTCCAAACAGAAGTCTGTACGAAATATGTTTATTGTCCGTTAATACGATGAGTCTTTTGATGATCCCAGCATAATAATTAACAAATTTGCTGAATATTTCGAAATATCTTATATCACACGTTCAAATTCTGATACGCCATTAGATAATAACTATATCATGATATTCCTTATTTGCTACTAAATGAAATTTCTGAAGATGATTTCTTAAAAGCCCTAAAAAATTTAAACCCAAATATCCTGCTAGTTCTGATGGTATCTCAACACCCGTTGGAATACCATAACCTACCGTTATGGTCTAAAACCTTTCCTGATATATTGAAACAATCAAGAATATGCCCTATGTTCAAGAGTAATAACAGACATTAAATAGAACATTATGGACCTACGAGTATAGTGACATTGAACAATTTCTGTAAAACTTTTGAAATTGTATTATATCATATCATTCTTCCTCATGTCAAGCGTCTCATTTTCCCTTTTTAACATGGATTTATAGCTGGTAGATTCACCACCAGCAACTTATTCTGTATTGCACAACACCTAGCAGAAGGCATTGAAACTGGAGGCCAGATCAATGTCGTTTATACTCGAAAGCCTTTGATCGTCTTGACCATGACATATTAGCAAACTATGTTCAGTTTTGTTAATTTTCTCATTGTTTTTTCCTATTTGCACAATAGGAAACAGTATGCAGTGTGCCATGGTTACAAGTCTAAAGAAATATTAGCTAAATCGGGTGTTCCCCAAGGTTCCAACCTTGTACTCTTATTGTTCATAACGTTTATAGAGGAAATCGTGTGTGACCTCCAATGCATATCTCTTTTGTATGCAGATGATTTAAAAATATATTGATCCATAAAAACAATAGATGAATGTATGTGCTTGCAAAATGATATGCTTACACTTGAATCATTGTGTGAAAAAACCAGTGACCGTTGAACGTTGGGAAATTCTATACAGGGTGATTCAGCTAAAACTCCCCAGGCCGATTACTCGGAAACTAAGAAAGATATTGTATTTCTGTAAACGCCAATAAATAGATACTCCTAATGACTATATATTGAAGTTCAAACGACGTGCTTGCCGATTACGGCATGAGCGTCGCGACGCCGAGAAAAAATTTTTAGATGACAGGAAGTTTAAAAATGTATGATTCTAGTAGTACATTCAATTCTAAGGCTTTTTTTGTCTTACGCACATTTTCATTTAAATAAGTAGTTTTTAAATTATAACAAATTTTAATGTCAAATGCCCATAATTTTTATGATCGCATTCATAGAGTTTCTTATAATATTGTTATTGTTACCACTAATAACACTAATACAACACTAAAATGATAAAATAACTACGTTTTTTTTAACATTTATTCCTGAAAGCATAAACGCAAGGCCTAATTTTATGATTTTAAAAGAAATAAAACTAAAACAAATTTTCGAAAGTTTTCCCATTTTGATAAATGCACATGTCATAACGACATCTAAGTGCCGAATCACAGGCAGCTAATAAAGTGTTTCGGCTAATTACTGCACAACTGGCATACATTTTATTTTGCAAATCAGCCATGTCTTGTATTGGTTCCTCATAAACCGTATTTTTTTAAGTAACCCCACAAGAAATATTAGGTGGGGTTAAATCAGGTGACCGAGCGGGCCAACGAAGTGGTCCATTTGCTCCTATTCATTTCTGTGTAAAAACAGTGTCTAAATAATTCGAAACAATTCTTGCAGTGTGCGGCGGTGCACTGTCCTGTTGAAACCACATATTAAGCCGCACATTGATGGGAACATCCTCTAATAATGCTGGAATCTCGTTACGCAGGAAATTTAGGTATCGCTGGCTATTTAATATACTATCATATAAATACGGTCCTATTAAATGCCCATTTAAAATGCCACACCACACATTGATACCAAAAACATTTTGGTTATGGGTTATTCTGGTCCATTTTGGATTATCATCTGACCAATAATGGCAATTATTTCTATTTACCATACCATTATTGTGAAAACGACTTTCATTGCTCCATAAAATATTTCGTAGTAATGTATTATCTTGCGCATACAGTATTGATAAGCGGGAGTTAAAATCTAATCTTCTTTGTGAATCTTCAGCACGCAAATGATGAACAAGATGCACTTTATAGGGATGAAATTTATTATCAGAATGAATTCTTTGACAAGAGGAAAATGAAATGCCAGGGGCCTCTTCAACACTTCTTATTGAAATATGAGGACTGTTTTCAACACACTGTAGGACTTCCGCCGTATTACGATTATTTCTAATTCTTCGTACACGTTCACGCTTGCCTATATCGAAGCTTCCAATTGTAGTAAATTTTTCTTTAAATTTAAAAACGTTTTATGATCTGGTTGTCTTCGATCTGGGTAACGTCGCCTGTAAAGCCTTGCAGCCTCTCTTGAGTGTCTGCCACATTCACCATAAATAATAATCATATCCAGTTTTTCGGAATTATTGTGTTGAACCATAATATTGCCTTTTTTTACAAGTGAATATTACACTTGTATTGCAGTGACAGATTGTTGACATTTGTCAAATTGTATGAAAAGTCAACTTATGTTAATTTGTTTCAATGCGATTATAAAAATTATGGGCGTTTGACATTAAAATTTGTTATAATTTAAAAATTACTTATTTAAATGAAAATGTGCGTAAGACAAAAAAGCCTTAGAATTGAATGTACTACTAGAATCATACATTTCCAAACTTCCTGTCACCTAAAAATTTTTTCTCGGCGTCGCGACGCTCATACCGTAATAGGCAAAAAACTTTGTTTGAACTTCAATTCATAGTCATTAGGAGTATCTATTTATTGGCGTTTACAGAAATTCGATATCTTTCTTAGTTTCCGAGTAATCGGCCTGGGGAGTTTTAGCTGAATCACCCTGTATTCTGTCTCATACTAAATTCCCGATTTAACAATTATCTACTCAATGATCAGGTCGTGAAAAGATGTAATCAATCGGCTAAAAGATCTGTGTAATATTTGATTACAAGTTAACTTTTGTTGATCATATTTCCTCTGTTATCAGTGCGGCTTATAAAAATTTAGGTTTCCTTTTCAGGAACACAACAGATTTTAGAGATGATACTACTTTATTTCTCCTCTTTAATGCATTTGTACTCTCAAAATTAGAATATTCTCCTATTATATGGATGGCATCCTGGATATGAGGATTATATTTATAATATTGGAAATATTCAAAGCAAATTCCCAAAGTATTTAATTTAGACATTATGGGGTATATCCTGAAATAGGGACCTCTCATGATGGTTTGCTTCAGTGATTTCACGTTAATGATTTATGTACTAGACATAATTACCATTCAGTGCTTTTTTTATATAAAATTCTCCGTAATAAATTTGACTGCCCTAAAGCTCTGTGTGTGTTAAATTTTTACATACCACCCATTTTTACACGCAACACATCTTTACTCTATTTGCCAACGCCTAGAACAAATACACTGTGTTTCTCACCTTTGCATGTAATGTGTTCAAATTATCAAACCATGCATAATGTAATTGATATATTTCAATGTAATAAATAAAATACATTACTAACATTCTGCTGAAAAATCTAAAACACCCTGTGGCATTAATTAAACGTACACTTCATTTAATATGAACATGTGAAGAAATTTAACGTGACTGTAAAATTAAGGAACGGCATCAGGAGGTGTGACATATAATATTTATTAACACCCTTTTGTGAAAAATATCACATTACAATCATTTAGAAACAAAGTGTCGAGTGTCTACCACATGCTTTATACCATTAATGAAGTCGGGCAAGTTATTATCTAGTATTTGTCAAGATAAATGCCTATATTAGGAAAGAAAATAAACATCAAACAAACAAATTTATGTAAATACAACGATAACGAAAATTAAATAAAATACATTTATATACTCGACTCCCTGCATTCCAGTATTTACATAGAATGGGCATATTTATTACTATTATGATATAGAGGTATGTACCATGGTTTATTAAGTTATATACTTACAAAGGCTCGTAATGAAAAGTACTTTGGGTTCAAGTAAAGGAAACATAACTGCAATAGTTGCAGACAGGCATTCAGTTCTGCATCGCCGAGTTCAAGAGTAAATATTGAGATATTATACAGCCAGAGCCATCTGTTAAACATTTTAGAAAACACGTACTTAAACCGCACTTCTACTACTTCGTTCACTTATTCTAGACAGAGCCAAAAAAATGTAAGAAACACTTAAATCATTACTTATTTAAGTTGCTTTTAAAACACTTGAAATACTTTTCGTGGAAAATGATAAAGCATAAAAGAAAAGTTAGGAGCTGGTTTTAAAAAACTCGTGATTAAATTATGAAGGTATCACTTTTGAAAATTAAAAATAAATATGGTTACCAAGCAGATTTTCCATCGCGAGGCACTACAGCAGAAAAATCTCGATAAGAATGAAACACAAGAAAAAAAATACAGGATGATATGGTGACGAAATTTATACCGTGAGAAAAATAAATCAATAGATGTTATAACGCCAATCAATGTATCATCATGCGATGAAATTATAAACAATTTCACTTGAAACTGTTACACAACAGTTCTCTTTATTTTTCTTAATTGACAGGAATAAAATTCGTTTAAAAAGTAAATTAAGTTTATAACTGATTGCGAAATTGGATACAAATTAACACACGTGATTAGCAGTTAACGGTTTTCCAAAAATAATGATAGCAATTTTAACTAACACTAAAATTTGTTGCAATGTTTTCCAAACCCAGTAAGCGTGATTATTTACATAGTACACGTGACATTTATTAAGCTTTACGAATTTTGAAACAGTATATAGGCAAATCACGGTCCTAGAATATTATTGGTTGATATTTATATTTGTGAAAATTAAGAAAAACAATTTCAACTAATACACCAATTTTTAATGGATCTTGTCACAGACACAAAACACTTGTAAATAATGAAAAGTTAGTATGGCCTGAAAAACATCTCATAATAATTATTATACTGCAGATTACGACAAACATCATAAATTCTTGCTGGTATTCACCTGATAAAAATTGCTTATCTAATAATAACTAATCAATAAACAACCAATTTCCCTAAAGGAACACCACATTTCTTCAAGCAACAAAACTATTTCTAGTATTTGAACAAAGTAGTTAAATAAAAGATACATTTTTTTCGCCCTTATTTTCGTGTCTAGGAAAAGTATTAATACTTTTATTTATTTCAGAAAGCTCAAACTTTTCCGGTTATTTCTCCGTGCTTGTACGTACGGTCATGCAAAGAGGGAAAAGAGAATTAGAGGATTCGAGTTCGCTGTGCCCTGTCAAGAACCGGGTCCGCAGAGTCCGTATGTTTGGGATATTTATGACCAAGTCAAGTGCAGTGCAACTGAACAGAAGGCTGTTTTACTCCCGGAAACGTTTCGACCCATAGAATCTCCAACTTTGAATCCCCGAACAACGAATTGCTTTTGCTCGAGACAACGAGGCAAAATTTTAAGCGGTGTGTTGTAAAATTTACACCGTAATTTCATGCCTAACAAACAACATCTATGGGACAAGAAATTTATACCGTTAATCATTTCAACATTTTTATCTGCAACCGAATCGCTGCGTGGGCGAACAATTTGATGTGTTAAAAGCTCTAAGGAATTTGTGACTAATTGCATTGCAACAACACATTTATTTTATGAACTCATTATTAGCAACCACTTCTCCATTTCATGTTGCTTATAATGACTGAAATCTAATTATACTCAAAATTTGAATATTTTAAAAATAGGTCATGATTAGGACCGCGCGACTAGTAATATATCACCTAATATGGCCCAGACACGAAAGGAATGATTCATTCGGAAAATATAATGAGATTGACTTCACTCTAGTCTATTTACTAATCAATTCTTCTAAAACAGTCCAAGTCTTTTGACTGAAGTAATAGGCAGTTTGTCATTCGAATTCCCTTCCCCATTTTCATTACTAACGAGCACGACTTTGATACTGTGTCACGATGGCTCAAACTTCATTACGAGGCATGTCATAAAAACAATAAGATCATTGTAACAGTCTAATGAATGTTGTCAAAAATATATTTATTTTCTCCAGAGAAGTCTGTTTACAAAGTTGTTATTATCTGTGTCCTCAGCATAATCAGTTCAAACGAAAAATGCCGAGGAACGATAACTGCACTTAGTTTACTGAAAATTGCTCTGTATTTAAGAAAAAAAACTGTTGCCGTATTTAAAATTTATAGCAAAAGCGTGAGATGATCAAAAAGTATTCAAACTAAGCTGAGTGCTTTAAAATTTTAATAGTCTTATATTTCTCAAAGAAACCTTTTATCGGAATGAAGGAAAAAGAAATATCAGGAACTAATTCAAATTACAATTTATGTACATATCTATTGGCGAGAGAAAACTGGTTAATATTGTGAAGAGCAGATGATTACGTTTTTGACAAATATGTACGTATCTTTTATGCCAAAATACTCTAGCTTGGATGCAATGCAGGTTTGTAAATCTTTTAGCTATTTAAACCCCTATTCGATGTGGATGTGTTCCCGGTCTTAAGATTTTTCTTTTTAAATCCAAGTAAAACTAGTTTCTTCCTTTATGAAAACTTTGAAAGAAACGAAGTATAATTGATATTTTAGCAATTTCTTCTGTAGATTGTGTTTTTGACAACGAATATAAGTTCGATCTGAAAATCAATTTGAAACGTTTTTATCGCAGCCAATAATGCTAACAACGGTTTTTTTCTTTTCTTTCGATATCAGATTCCCTCTTGTTAATTTATTTCATAACGGTTCGATGGCACTGTATTTGGGTACATTTTGCGAAACCAATTCCCCTATTGTTTTCACTAACTCCAATAAAGCCAATCTAATATGCGTAAACTTGAACACAAAGCCACTCACCTACCTAAACAAAAACTAAAATCCAATTTGGCGAGTTTTTATTGCGAAAACATTTTATTCACAAAGACATATAACGTTATTATAAAGCACAAATTTTTCAGTTTTTATCCACAAACGCTTTGTATCACAGTTTACAGAAAAATGATGATTGTCGCGGCGACTTCGGCAAATAATCCAAGATCTTAACTGCAATCTGTTGAATGTTCCTCTCACAAGTACCCGGGAGAACTGACGAATATTTAGGGGTAACTTATCTTTTATCGCGTATCGAATGTAGGATTCAACTTTCTACGCGTGCTCTCACCAGTCGAGCTAACTTCGAACTGAATACAGAACTGCACGAAATCCTCACTTGGCTTTGGCTGCCAGGATGCGTCGCCCCACCACAAAGGCTTGATGCTTGAATAATGTCCTTTACCTGTACTGGAATAGCATGCCGATTCTTATTGGTTTAAAATAGGAGGGACGAACAACAATAGTGTGTTCACCGGAAACGTAAAAGAACTGTCGAAGTTCATCCAAACATCACAATTATAATTTCGAGTTTCGATCTAGTGACAGATCTTTGTAAATACCCAGGTGTAAGAGGAGAAGCGGTCTTGAAACTTGACTCTTTGTTGGTTTGTTGATGTAAATTAGAAGTATTTCCGCTAAACTGAGAGGAAATCTTGGTTTAAATTACGGAATTGTAAGTTATGTTTTGGTTTGTGGTATCAAGCTCCCAAAATATTCCTTTGTTGTAGTAAAAAGACGTTTCAAAAGACAATTTTTATAATAGGTATAGTAGTGAGGTATGCAATTTTTTTTTGAGAATCAATTTTAAGACATTACGGAAATATGCGTAGAAAATATAACACAGCATGATAATTGTACAATTAATACATTAAATATGTCAAAGAATTCAGAACAATTTTGTGGAAGCATAAACAGAAAATTTTGTCATATAGTCGAAGATATATTTTCCACCATCATCACAAATTAACCAATCCTGAAAGTATCTATTGATTTATAAACGCATCAAAAATGTCGATTAAGCGTCGGAAAATATATACAGTGCTCTCATTCCAAAATTAACCTCTGAATATCTTTGTCTAAAGCAAAATCATGTATTTTTCTTTTACCAAATTTCTTGACTCAACTAAGTTATTATCTGTTTATATTAGGGAAGTGGTGCCCGTGTGAGGCCATAATACTAAGATTATTGGTGGTGTAGGTCCTTTTTCTCACAAACTTTTTTATTAAAGCTTAAATAAAGAATATGTGAGAAAAAGGAACTGTTATTTATTACACCACCAATAATCTTAGTATTATCTGTTTTATTGGTTCATGAAGTACATGAATAATGCCTAGTCTATAAAATGTGAGAATTAACTTAGCTTATCGAAGACATCGGGTAAAGAAAAATCTTCTGATTTTGATTTCTTGAATACTCAGTTTGAGTTCTGAGAACTAATGTTTTCAATAGTCCCAAAGAAACAAATTCAGTGGCGTTAAATCTGAACATCTTGCCAGTCATTCTTGGGGACCTCCGCTACCAATATTAATCTCCCAAGAAAGGTTTGGTCCAACCATTATCTCAGAGGTAGAGCAGAGAAACTTCGTCTTGCTGAGAGTGCAATTTTTGTTGATCAAGAATCATATTCTTCGTCAATCTAATTTCATAATCATCTTCACTGAGTATCCGAGGAATGTAAAATTTTCAAAAGAAGACCTTGTTTATTTTTAACAACTTCTGTACTCAATCAACAGCCAGATGAGGCAACTTGACTACTTTGGAGATAGATGTGGTAGGATCCAGAACGAAATTACCGAGAAAATCGATTTGCATAGCTTCATCCAGCATTCTACGTTAAATGTTTGTACACATACATATTGAACATATACAGAAGAAATAATGATTTCCCTTAATAAATTCATAGTTAATAATATCATTAAAATGATTTAGTATTTCTAGTAACATATGTACATATCTCCTTTTTATATTAACTTACTTATTATAGCAGCAAACTAATTTAGTAATGGAACTAATAACTATATATCTTAATTTACAATGAAGAGCAGAAAAGACGTAATTTATAAGTTGTGATAATGGAAATTTGTTCACGCCTAGTCATTTTTACTCTTGTCATTTCAGGAGACCCGTCGGACTGTCTGTATGCATACAAATTTATAACAACATACATGCAATACGTTTTAACAAAATATGTTTATGATTTTATTCCTATACATATATACATAAATGCGTACATGTATACGTAAATATATTTTTAGTTGTTATCGTTATCGTTTAATTTTTTCCCAAATCGGTTTCGATAACTCAAAGTAGTTAGTTTAAAATTGTTTAGCATATTATATAAACAATTCGTGTTAGAAAGAAATATTCTTTTTTTAATAACTGAATAACTACATAAATTATTTAAAAATTTAGAATGTCTAATATTCTAATTTTTAAATCTTAAGTGTTGAAATTGTTTACAATCTAACTCCCGTCGCAACAAACATAATGCCAGCAACAAGTATAAGACTCACTTAAAGCAGCGTTTTTAACAAAATATTCCTTTGGCATAGTTTACAAGGCATATATGTGTAATTGGTAGAAATTTAAATTAAAAAAAAAAAACATATTTTAGCCAAAAACATTGTGGCAATTTTTATTTATCAACGCATATTTTTTTTTTTTTTAGAAGACAGGAATTTGTAATATTTTGTGTATTTTGAAGCTGTTGAAAATATAGCACATAATATAATGGTTTAGTATATTATCGAGACTTCCTATTTATTATTCAGGCTGAATTATGGGATATCACACAAGGGGGTAAGAAAAATCATGTCATGCATTTCAAGTATCGTATAATATTACTATCAAACATGTAATTTAAAATAATTTCAAAGGCGCATAAATAAAAAATATTAGACAGTGACCAATGCAGTTTGTGAAGGAAATATATAATTTGTTTCTCAACTCTCACAATAAATCATCCAACAGTGGAAAAGTGAGGTCTTTATTGATAGCTTTCTGATTTTGTTATAACATATACTGTGCGTTCTAACGTGCACTCCACAAATTTATCTTATAGAGTGTAATATTAAGTTAGATAATGATTTATTTACAAATTTAAAACCAGTAGATCTAAGGGCGTTCGTCCCCTAGCCAAGTACATTTATGCAACTTTCAATTTAAAAGTACAAGAGCATTTATTAATAAACATATAAAAGTGCTGTTTTCTTATAGAAGTTTAAATAAAACTGACAACTCCATGGATTTTCATATATTTCTTAAGGATATATTTCCTATATATTCAACGTTTGTAGCAGAATATAGTAGTAAAATATAGTGTTTATGGTTCTTACTTTAAACTATGTACTAAAATCTTTAGGTACTTAAATGCATTAGGATTACTAAAACTGTCCTCAGTGAAATTTTCGAAAACTTATTGTTGAAAACAATAGGGATGTAAATCCAGGATTCGTTAATTTATAATTTTTAGATACAGATAAACCACAAATTAAATGTTTACATCAGATTTAATTTATAATCATATACATTATTGCTTTAATTTCATTAATATGTTATATTTACCTTCAGTATCAATAAAATATAATTGATTAATGTTTTTCCAAGTTGGTAAATGGTATCAATGAAATTAAATTATAGACATAATTGATGTAAATGATACAATTGATATCTAAAAACTTCTAAGAATTCTTTCTTGGTTACCAAAACTGAATTTGGAATTACCATCACATTATTTTTACCTTTAATTATTTTTTCATATTCTTATGGTAATGATTAATAAATAAATAACTAATCTGGCTAATGAAACACAAATTCGAAACCCCAGAGATTCATAATTAGCAGATTTCAGTGCCTAGTTTTTGGTATATGAATATGTTCTCACTTTTAAAAATTATAATTCTTGTAATATTGCGGATCTATCTAATTATAGGTCATTTTAGCTAAAGTATATGAAAAAATGATAGCCTTAAGGATAATATCTTAATTAAATTCCAACAATTTCTTTACAGGCAGGCAATTTGGCTACAGGATGGTAGAAATAGGTCAAAAGCTGTGTTGGAACTTATACATTTTTTAGGTGAGGTATTTGATAATTACAACTCAACACTGATATTTTTCTTCGCCCTCAGCAAAGCATTTAATTATGTTTACCAGGTTTGCGACGATTTAAATCAACTGATTTTTTTTATTTAAATCATGATTTAAATCAAGTTGTGTAAAGCCAGTAAATCAAACTTCGGAAAATTCAAATAAAAGGTATAGTTTATTTAAAAGCTAGATACAAATTAAACTGAAAAAAAAATTCAAAAAAAAAGAAGAAAATAACAGTTAGGTTACACATATAAAACAAAAGTTACTTTCTTAAATGTACGTTATAAATTAGGTGCCTACTTAAAAGCAAAAACATAAAGTAAACGAATTAAACAGAACCAACTCTAAAAGAAAATAAAACATGATTTACTCCAAAACAAAAATTTTAAATTAGGTTAATTATTGTAAAGTTTGTAAAAAAAAATAATTTAGCTGCTTTTTTGGTCCCTAAACGTCCAAGATCCCCTTAAATAAAATAAACAGTTATTTAGATTTAGAATACCTGCATTACTTGCAGTTCAATCAACTTCCTGCACTTTTTATGATGGCCTTTTAATCTTTGAACAAGTCCTTGCATTTCTTTTTTACAATCTTTACACACCTCTCTGTTACTGGTTTTTCCTTTTTCTGTTTTTTTTTATAAAATAATCCCAAATTTCGTCTTTCTTCCTTCCGCTCATTTTCATTTTACACTTCAGTCGCGCGTCGCCTCGGCATCTATCAAATTAATGAAACCGACCATCAAGCTTGTCAGAACAGGAAAATGCTGATTTTTTATTGTTTGTATGAAAATAGAGATCATATAGAGAATTTTTCCAATGACGTGAATAATTTATATGTGCAAATTGGTAGTTAGAGAATACAAAAAAATGGTGTATGGAAAAATCGTATTTGTTTCAAAAAATTAGAGTAGAACTGAAAAAAATCAAAAAAATCAGAAAAACCTGATTTTTTTTTTGATTTTTTTTTAAAAATCATGATTTTCTCCAACCCTGGTGTTTACAAAGAGATCTTACTGAATAAGTTAGATATTTATGGTTTCAGAGGTATAGGCTTTAGACTAATGTCATCTTACATATCAAACAGATATCAGAGTGTGTTTTATGATGATACAATTAGCAACATGTTGTCAGTATAGCACGGTGTTCCACAATGTAGTGTTCTGGGACCACTGCTATTTTTAGTATATTTAGGTAATTTACCTAATGTTATGTCAATTTTTACGGTACTTTTTGTAGATGGCACTACTCTTGCGAAATAGTTGAAAAATACAGGCAGTAATATTGCTGAATCTAAAACTGATAAATAAAACCACTGACAGGTTTAATGCAAGCAAGGTATGCTTAAACACTAATAAAACAAGCACATTACTCTTTTTTACCAGAATAAATACATCGGAGCCTGTATATTTTTTAGGCCAGATTTAGTTAGTATTACACATCAGATTGACAACAGAATTGACAAAAAAAAGTTTATGCAATTAGACAAATTAAAAATAAAGTGAATATAGATGCTGAATTTATTGCATATCATTGTTTCACAGTGTAATGACATGATTTGATAAACTGGGGAACATCCAACCAAATTCAAAGCATCTTCATTATTATTCAGAAAAGAGTAATAAGAGCCTTAGCAGGTGCAAATTAATTTGAAACTTGTAAAACATAGTTTATTAAATTAATATATTATCGTTACCATCGGAGATAAACTGCTGTAATTTAATTCACATAACGAAAGAAACATTTGAGAGAATATACAAGGAACGGTGATTCTCATGAGTATAGCACTCGCAACCATAACAATATACAAATACCACAGCAGAGATTAACGTCCACAAAGAAGAATAACTTTGTAATTTCTTTGTTCAACTCTCTTTCAAATATTTCCCAATTAGGCAATTTAAAACAAAATTGAAAAAACTTCTTCTGCTAATATTTATAATATCACAGATTTTAATTATGTCTAAATTCAAGATATGTTGTACGTCATGTCTAAATTCAAGATATGTTGTACGTCATATCATTTTTGACGGTTGTCCCAATATTGCTCCATATTTGTCTTGTGTATTTTTATATTTATTTTATATTTACATGTGTAATAAATATTATTACGTAATTGACTGCGTTAATTATGTCCTAATGTTACTATACATTTATCTCCTGTTATATATTTTATATTTATGTGTTTATTTATGTTTTTCCAAAAGAGTGCGGTGAATTTTAATAAAATTTTAATAAAATTATTATTATTAATTCGAATAAGTTGACTGAACATCATTAATAAAGCAACTTTTTAAGTAATGAAATGAATATACCTATATAAAGAAATATCACAATTTTCAATCAACGTTGGTTAAAAATTCAAAATATATTTTGTAAATTTTTATAGATCAATATTATTTAATTGGATTTCAAGGGTGATATATTATACTTATATATTTTTAACTATTATAGATCATGTTCCGCAAATGGTTATAAAGGTAAAATTGTAGGGGAGGAATGGATACAATTTATATATTAAACTCGAATACTAATTATTATCAAGAATACGAATCTACTCAGTCTGACAATATTGCCAGATTTTTGTTTTGTTTATCAGACCATATACCAGCCTCATGTAAAAGAGTGTCATAAATTTGATGTTTTGACCGAAAAAGAAAAATGTTATACATATGTTTGGAAAATGTGTAACACAAATTTCTTTGGAAGGAATTGACAAGTGCATACAAAACTGTACATGGTGATTCATCATATTTTAACCGCCCCCCCCCCTTAAATCCGTTGTTCTTAAAGTTCGAAAAAAGTTAAATACAAACAAAGAAAAACAATTGCTCATATTTTAGTCTGAAATATTGCTCTTGGTATACTGAATATTTGTAGTAAATTTGAGGTTGACATTGCACTTCGTTTGGGAGTTAAAAGAGAAAGTTTAACTCCCTGTATCTCATTAACGATTATGCTGGTGAAAACTAAATCATCTTGCATATTTCTGATATACTGGAGTATCTAGTTGATAACTTTTAGGGCTGTCCCAAGAAAAAAACTGACCATGCTACCAAAATGAGAAAAATAGTGAAAATAATTTACTTTTTTGTGTAATAACACAAAAGCCAAAAACATTAGGTAAGAACTTTGTTTATCGACTGTTTGTTTACTACCAATACCTCCTAACTGACGTTGTTTCCAAAAATAAGTATTATACACCAAACTACTCCTAGAGGTTTGATTTACATCTACAGGTAACAAATATCTCTTATGTGACAAAAAATATAAATTTAGTGCCAATTGCCAAACTCCAATACCTCCTATTTATACGCCGAGTAAAAATAGAATAAAATCACAAAATTAATTACAATAACTTCTATATGTATTATACAGGGTGATTCGCGAGCAATGTGCCATAGCTTAATGGCAGATAGAGCACTTCACAAGGCAAGTCCTGATATACAAGGAAAAGATTTTCTGACCACTGGTTAAGAAGATACACCCTGTATGTTCTCAAAATGTCCTCCTCAACTTCGATGCATTTCCTGCACTGCACCAATAAATATCGTGTGGCCATCCCAATGGTTTGTCTTTGGTTCTTCATATCATCAGAGGCTGCCACTACCGTAGTTTCTCTCTAGTGTTGACATGTGCTGTACACCGATTGTTCCATGTGGCTCCAAACATAGTAATCGAGAACAATTAGGTCAGGAGACCTAGCTGGCCAAGCTTAAGGACCTCCCTGACCGATCCAGCGGGTAGGAAAGTTATTGTTGAAATGCCCCCGGACATGGAGTGAGAAATGAGGCGGTGCCCCATCATGCTGGAAATGGAGACCTTTCCTGTCGACATTTTGCGCCAATAATAAATTAAGCAAAATGGTCTAGAGGAAATCCAAGTAGATTTCTCCAGTCAATCGGCCTTCAAAAAAATGCGGTCCTATCTATGTATCGTTTACCACTCTACACCATACATTAAGGGAGAACTTGTGCTGGGAGTTTTTCTGGACAACGGCATGAGGATTGTTGTGACCCCAAAGGTGTGAATGAATTCCTAGAATTCCACAATCCGTCGCGAGTGAATTAAGCCTCGTCCGTAAAAATAATTCTGGGAAAAGTTCTTGGATGATGCATTATCCAACGGCAGAATGTAATACGTGCGACTTGATCACCTGGTTCGAGTCGCTGGAATTTTTGGATGTGGTAAGGATGTAATCGTTCCGCTTTTAATGCCTTGCATACATGGGTTTTGCGGAACACCTAGCGCGTGTGCTATTCTTCTAGTGGTTGTTCAAGGATTTTGCTCTCCTAACTTCGCAACGTCTTCTTCGACTGCTAGTTCTAAATTTCTATGAGTTTCAGGAAATCTTCCATGTTTCCGAGAAAAATGGAAAACTCTGGTAAAAGCGACGGTGATATTCCCTAACGGCAGCCCTTGCATTGCTATCGCAAAACCCATACACATAAATGATATTAGCGAATTCTGCATTAGTAAACTGATTAGGCATCTTTGAAACACGAAGAAATAGCGAAACTATTAGAACACCAAATAGACAAAACAATAATATCAAGGTACTGACAAATATATATGTTACTATTCTTTTCAATTTCAAGAAAAACTGTTTATGTATCTTTCTTATAGTATTGTTTTTGCTTCTTCCTATCGACTAGGTAGGAAGGTTTTTTTTGCTATGTTTATGTTATGTCTCAAAAGGGATATAGATCTGAAGCATTTGAATATACTCTATCAAACTGTTGCATAATTAATGCCCGGTCAAAGCGTTAGTTGTGATGCGCTAAATTGTTTTGTGATTTTTTTTGCCGAAACGGTTTAGGTGTGCTATCAAAATTGGTTCGCTACTCTGATAGCATTTTTTCTGAACTTTCCGAATCCGCTAATAATTTTCCAGAAATGCGATAGAGAAATGTACTTTTTTGTCAAAAACCAGGAGGGCAGACTTTTATCCAGTCCAGCCCTGGATCTTTCAAAACCAAGTAGGCTATTCTGATAAGTTCCAGGTGAGGAATGTTACTGGTAAATTTCATTCGATTACATCTAATCCGTTGCAGAGAATAGCTTTTTGAATTGTCAGACCAGTGGCCAAGGAATGTTTTCCTTGTAGATCTAGACTTACCTTGAAGTGCTCTATCTGCCACAGGGCTATGGCACATTGCTGGCGAATCACCCTGTATAAAAATCAAACACTTTTTTGTGTTTATAAGCTCTATAAACAAAACAAGAAATTACACATTTTTTAATTTCATTAAATGGAGTATTATTCTTATAAACTAGTTTTTTGCTTCTCCTGAAAAATTATGAGTTCAGTAGATATGAGGTATTGGTGGTAAGTAAACAGTCGATATATGATTTCCATGAAATTATCTTAATTTTTGTCTATATGTGTTCCTTCGATACAACTTAAGATTTCTGAGAAAGACAGCGACAAGATACACGTTGTTTATGTCCGTAAATCATAACATATGAAAAAAAAATACTATATTTAATAAATATATAAACAGCTTAGTTGGCAAGTTTTTTGGCATAAATTTCGCAAACTCAGCCGCTATTTTAAAACCACGCTAGTTTTTTTGAAAACCTTTCTTAAAATATTTCTTGAATTTTATTATATAAAAAAACCATATCCCCCGACTATAAGTGATCTAGCTCCCCTACTGTAAGCAAATATTAGAGAAAACTGGAAAATATTGGATCAGTAACGTGAAATAACGCCAAATACATTGGTTTGCCTTGTTTAGTTAAGTTATTTTCATTCTTCTTGGTGATTAAATACATAATTGGAAGTTATATGTATAACCATTATTGAAGTACCTTTTGCAATTTAACTTTTGTAACACTTCCTCTCTCCGCCCACAACCGTGTGATTTAAAGAAATGTTAAACGATATTTTGGTTTGAGGTATCATGGTTTAAAATATGCTATTATATTTAGGGTAAACAACGCCATTCAAAGACAATTTTCATAATAGTTTGGGTTAAACGAGGGTACAACTCTTTTCACAACATTTCAAATATGAATAGACGTGAGATGAAACGAACATTCAATTCTTTTGTATATGGAAACGTGTAGGACTGAACCGTGTAACATATAATTAAATGCCTCAATACGTTGGAAAACGAATTCTACTCTCTATTCACTATTTCTCTCATAAACTATTTAATGTTCCTTTTTAATTTTGTTCGGTAAATGTTTCGCCTTGTTTGGTAACGTTAGTGGTTAGTGAAGGTTGGCATTTTGTAATAAAATACGAGGCATGGGATTAGTGAAGAATCAATTTGTATAGGATGATGTTATCAAATATATTATATACTATGAGGTGAGATTATTTCATCAACTATTTTAAATTATAGTTAAATTTTACCTTTAAAAAAGAACTTTCAGTATTATAAGTATTTTGTTATTGATTTGGGTATACTGAGAATTATATTCCTTTCATCTATAAATGAATCTCCTGTTCAAATGTGAATATTTCTTCTTCATGCTCTGGAAGTATAAGAATTTAGTTTCCATGTATTTATTACACAGCCTTTGCGATTCTTTCTTTGTTGTAGATTCTGCGTTATGATAACTACTTTTGATATACAAATATTCCCTAAGGCGCTGTTTTCATCAAAAGCAACTAGCAACGGCAACGCTATCGTTATACAAATTCAAAGCGAAGCAACGCTGCGCTAACGATTCCAAATCGAGTTGTCCTCGGTGGAAACAAACAGATTTAAGCATTATACATCGTAGCTTTATTGGATTGCGATTACATTGTCCGTTGCTTAATACTGACCCCAGGTTAAGTTTTTATCTTAAAAGTTTTATAACTTTACTTATTTTGTAAACATTAGGGTGAGTTTTTGCTGGAGCTGTGATAAACGATAAGAGCGGCGATTAAAACAACGACAGAATCAGTGCAAAATGTAATTCATTTATGTGGTGTTTATGTTAAAGCTTTGACAATATCATATATATCAGCATTCTCATGTGGGTAAAAAAGTTAAGGTCCTATTAAATTCAAAGAAAATTTTAAAAATTGAATAAATGAAGAAGAAATACTCTTATCTTCAAGTGTTATAAAATACTACCTATATTGCTAAATATTTGCAAAAAGAGCGCAAATTTTGTGCACACCTATTAATATTCAAAGATACACGTGTAGGAGTTTCATCACCTATTTGATCCCACAAGCGGGTCTGACAAATTTCACTAACTAAAATGTCAACATCCATACCCGATAACAGCAAAGAAAATGAATATTTTGATTGTCGACACTGATCGTTTCTCGACTACTAAGCGTATCTCTATGCGTTGCTCCAATATGAACACTTACACAATAAAGCATGTTTTGATTTTCTTCGCCTCGCTAGTAATGCCGTTCGTACAATTTATTACAGCTCCAAGATATACGCACCCTTTTGACAATACCATGAGTTCGAAGACGTGAGGATTGTCAACAATTAAATGAGCTTGAAAGGGGTAGATTCGCAGGGTTAAGAGAAACCGATATTCCTTCTCGGGAATTTGCGGATAGGATTGGCCGAAATATGTCAATAGTAATGCGATGTTGCAATGCATGGATTGAAAAAAATAGTATATAAGTGTATATTAAGCTCTTTAAAGCAAGACGGAGCAGCCGGAGTGCTCGAAATAGAGCAAGTGTTTTAAAGACCAGTTAACCACGAATACTTTACGCTATTTTTTATTGGACACTTTTAAATCATAAATACTGGTATTATTACTACAAAAAAATGGAAATAAGAACTAAAAATGTAAAATGGTTGAATTCGTGATGTGACATCAGGATACCTTTCATTGTCACGGAAATGAGAAAAACAAAAATTAATTTGCAATCTGTCATATATGATTAATTGTTGTCACTACACAGTTGTTACTGGTTGTATATTGCTTTAAAATGAGTTCTAACATTGATTACTTAAATAGAAAAGCAGAATCGCGGTTAATACCGCAAAAATCTGAAGACGCTTATAAAAAAGAATACGACAAGTTCATCAAATGGATGGAAGAGCAAAAGGTAACAGATACAGATGAACGAGTTGTGCTTGCTTACCTTCAGAAAATGTCGGAGCAGTACAAGGCGTTAACTATGTGGGCTATCCATTCGAAATTGCAAAGTATGTTGAGAATAAATAATGAAATCGATTTAAAATCATTTGTGAAAGTGCACGCATTCATGAAGGCCATTAGCAAGAAAGACGTAGCCAAGAAGGCATATGTATTCATGGAAGATGATTTGCGGAAGTTTTTCACAGATGCACCGGACATTACATATTTATTTTTGAAGGTGGTAGCAATTTGCGGTATCTTTGGCTCTTGTAGAAGATGTGAATTATGCGATTTACGCTTACATGCCATCAAGGAAGAAGGAAGCGTATTGCTTATTACTATCCGACCATCTAAGACAGTGAAGGCTCGACGTTTTACTATTGCCGACAGTGATGCAATTAGTTATGTGCGATTGGTGAAGCAGTATTTATCATTGCGCCCCCAAAATGTAAGTACAAACCGAGTTTTCTTACGGTATGATAAGGGGAAGTGCACCAATCAAGTGGTTGGTATTAATACATTTGGATCATGTCCCTTGCAAATTTCACGTTATCTTAAACTGGACGATCCTGAGAAATACACGGGACATGCGTCTCGACGTACGTCCGCTACCATTATGGCGAATAGTGGCATGACAATAGATCAAATCCAACGACAAGTAGGATGGCAGCTGTGGCGACTGATTACGTTGAAGAGAGTATTAGCAGTAAGAAGAATGTTTCAAACATTATTGGGAGTGCCATTAATGGAAGTGCAACCTCAATGACTTCCAAGAATGTTAGCAGTATTAATTTGAACAAAATTTCCTCTGATTTAAAAAACCGTAGTATTACTATTTCAAACAATACCAACTGTTTCTTTCGTTCTGGGTTATATAGCCAAACCAACTCTCCCACCTGGTATCCTACTGAATTAGCCTTAAGATCAAAACGAACCTTCATACGGTCACTTATTATTGCAATTCGTTCAAAAGGAGCACTGGCAGTATATTGCTTATTTCTTATTTGTGGCCCCATTCTTGCCGCGCAAACCTCACATTGGCGACATCAAGCCTTCACATCTTGACTGTTTACCCAGTAAAAACGTTCTCTTACTTTTATCAGGGTTTTGTTTTTGCCAAAATGTCTGCCAGACGTTCCATTATGCACTTGCTGAGGTATATTTGCTACGTGACACCTGGGGATTAACAATTATTTTGAAGTAACTTTCCTCCCATCTGGACTTTCCCACGATCTCTTCAGCAGTTTATAATCTACTATAAGGGAGACCCATTGTGCCCATAAAGCCTTCAGCCCCACTGATTTATTTGAAATGTCCTTCCAATCGGGTCAGTTTCCTCTTTCTTTCCATTTCAGAATAAGACCAGTTTCGTTATCGTTTAACTACGCTTCCGTTTCCTTCAATCTTGACGGTATTCATTATTTGTACATTTTGCTGGCAAGGCAAGGCTTGCACTTTCTGACACGGTCTTTTGGAAACGCCATCTGCCATATTCCCCGAAGTACCAGCTCGCCAGTTTTCCTGCGGCTCTCCATGACTGCGACATTTACCCTCTCAGGGCTGCGCTGTCGACAGTTACTCTAAATATGGCCCACTCTGCCACACTTATAACAGCGCATGCCTGCTCGAGTTTATCAGTAGTTGCATGGTCTTTTATACTTCGGACATTACATCCTGAATGTTGAGCTCATGAGAGTTTCTCTTATTATGGCCCAATTTGCCACACTTGTAACAGCGGATACCTCCATTCGGGCTACCGCTTTGTTGTTCTCGTCTCGTTTCGGAATTCATCTTTGTCAATAGTTGTGCGATTAACTTTTGTACAACGCTGCTAGCAAGTGCTGTGTTTGCTTCTCCGCCATAATTCTTGTTATTGGCTCACGACACGTAAATCAGTTCAAAATAAAGTTGACTATGCTTTATTGTCCATAAAATGTATCTATCACATCTATTTTAATAATGGAATGTACCAGAAAAAACTCGAAACAGCACTAGAAAGTCTTATTTAGAGTTTATGTTAGTGTGTTGACCAAATTCACTTATCTCCACTAATTGTGCAATGGAATGTTCTAGAACCTTCACAAAATATCACTAATAAGTTTCGTTTTGAATCTATAATACGTTCCCGTTAACACAGTTTACGTATCTTCTCTGGTTTCCAAATCGAATGTTCTAAAATTCTCACTAAAAGTCACTTATAGTCTTGTTTTTAAGTCTACAACACATTCCTGTAGTTTCCAAATAGAATGTTCTAGAATTTTCCCGAAATTGCACTAGTAGTCCTGTTTCTCAGTCTACAACACGTTATTATTAGCGGCACTCGCGTATTTGCAGCTATTTCTAAATCGAATGTTCTAGAAACTGTCCAGTAGCTTAATTCTCTATGTTACCACCAATTTCTGAGAAGAACACTGTAAAACCTTTTCGAAAAAATCCAAAAATTTCTCTTCCAATCCACTTTCGACACTAAATTGTTACGTGTTTGCTATCCACACAAACACGATTCGTTGATTGAAAGTGACGGTAACACTTACTCACTACTTTATTTACTAATTAACAATTAACAACAATAGATTAATTACTGTCTTAACTATAATCACACTTGAACACTTATAAGTCTCTTTCTTATTTCTTCTTTACTCGTTCACGTTGAACCTAAGACTGACTCTCGGCCCACCGTGCGTCATATTTATACATCCATTCACACAATCTAGAACATTTCAGAATTTTCCCGGTGGTTCTCGTACAATTCCAGTCTCATCTAACCAGTCTACACAGTCCACGGGCGTAACATTATATAAAAACATTATGTACAAAATAAGCACATTATTATCCTCAAAAATGTATAATGCATTATAAAACGTTTATATTTACTCACGCTATTAAAAATATACTAAAAAATAAATATCTTAAAAAATATATGCTATGTTTATGTTCATATACTAGATGAAAATACACTTATTAAAAAATAAGAATATGTCAAAATCGATTTATTACCAAGTTACATTGAGATCGCAAACATTGTCACTGTATTATGTTTATACCCACACATTCTGGGTAAAACGTAACGCGACATCAACCTGTAATCACAAAAAAATGTTCTTTATTTTTAATATAAGAAACATTGAGTTGCTGTAATCTAGACACTTCAGTTACGCCCATTGTCTTCTATTCATTGTTCGTAAGGAACGACCTTATCATAAAATTAGTTTGTGTTTTGTGTATTCGAGAACTAAATACTCCTAATTTAACGATAAACAAATAATTTAAATATGCATGTGTACATACATACATAAAATGTTGTTTTTTAGGTTCTGGATTCGATACTGGACAAAGGGAACTAGGACTTTTCTATATAATCATCATTCATCAATCATCATACAAATTTTGCCTCATTGGATCCTCAACTATGTGGATATGCACATGTTTAACAAATTGCATATGCCTGGATTATGTATGTGCCAGTTCCAGTAATAGAGGATTCTGGATGACAGAAGTGATACCACAATAAGTACAGATTGTTAGAAATATGAGATGTATACAAAAATATACATTGTACTTTAGGAAAACTGCTTCATTCCAGTCATCGCAACAAATGCAAGACATTTATGCTAACGGACACGTTTCTTATGAGGAAATACTCTAAATCGTTAACAATGTTACTAAGGATTCAATTGTTTCAGAAGAAAATTAATTAAAAATGTCTTTTTTTTCCCGTAATATTATGTTTATTATTCATAATTTTCACAGTTAGGCTGATAATAATACCCATTTGATTCCACTCCATTCATTCCCGTTTGATTCTGCTCCATCCTTTTCCATTCCATCCTACAAGATATATTCCAAAATAAACGTCCCCGGGGATATTGAGTCCGTTGTCGGGAACGAGAAATGCCGGATTTACTGGAACTACTCGTTCCCGACTGTCAGGCTAATCCAAGCCAACAAGCCTGACATAGTCCTCCTCGACCATCAACTCAAGGTGATGTATGTCATCGAGTTCTCGGCACCTGCGGAGAAAAACATCACCTTGAAGGAGGAGGAGAAACGGACCAAATATCGCAATCTCCGGTGCGAGCTCCAAGTGCTGTACCCAGGCTACTCGGTAAAAATGGTCGTCCTTATAATCGGTGTACTCAGAGGGATAAAGCCTACGCTGCCCTCGGAACTGAAGATCATACCGGCCTGCCAAAAATCAGCCGAGTGGCTGGCAGGCCAAATGCAGAAGGCGGTCATTCTGGGTTCTCTCCGTCTGCTTAGGGCACACGATTCTGGTATTTACAGTCACTAACCCTGCGGGATGTGGAGAGTGACTGTAGTTGATGCGCCGGCGCGACTCCCGTGAGGCGTCGGAGGCCACGGGAGGACTGACCGGCATCGGGAAACCGAAAAAAAAAAAATAATAATAATAAATCATTTTTAATATTAATTTTTGTATGATCTGTAGATTATTTAAATGATTATTATTGGCACCTTCCAGCAGCTGTTTTAGCAACCAATTATTAATTGATTACTGATTACTAGTGTTACCAAAAATTAAATATTTTCTCAACTTAATAATTGCCTGTCCCCTCAACTTTTGCAGTGCATGACATAAGAGATGAAATGACAATTATGTGCCTGAAGAGCCTAGCAAATCGATTTCATTTCACCTACATTGTCAGTTTTCTTTTGACGATTATCGTTTATAGTCTATAGTTTTATTACGGTAAAAGCTTATGTACAATAAAATTGCAACTCTTGTTGTGCATAACGTATTTGCATAATGTAGTTACCTTATTTAATGTTTCAGATGAATTATTAATGCTATAAACTTTATAGACTATTTGTTTTCTTTGAAATTATCAACTGTTCTTGTCGAAATTCTGTGAGTATTTGGATATTAAACTCAAATTAATTTAGGCAAGAGTCGTAACGGTTTGCCTTAAATATATTAACTGTATTGTTTATGTTCAAAATGTTTATTTTTACGAGGGAAAACTCAATGAAATAATCCTGAGAACTTGGTAACCTCGGCTAATTCAAATGTTTAATTTTTTTTATTGACCTTGTAACGAAATTGCAAGCCATTTCATTCCAGTTTGTTGTTGTTCCACGATGAATGAAGTTTCTGCCAGTCTAGTCGAGATGGTGCCACTGATTTATACTGGAACATTTTGTTTTACAGATTTTTGCACTAAATATCTATCTATCTTTATTGCTCAATCTCTACTCTCAAATGCATGTCTCTTTCCAAACTATAATCGAGTTTAGGTAGCAGAATACTACGATGCTACTTTCTTCTTACTAGGGCAGCCAGAGACAGTGGTTGTCTCTGGTGCCGCGTTCTGATGGAAACCATCTTTAGTTCTGCGGTCTGGTAAGATTTATATGTTTTCTGGTATTATCTTGTGATTTTATGCTCATCATTATTTAAAAAGTTGCTATATTGACTTGAAGTACATTTGAGGTAATTTTCATAATAATATTGTACCGTAATTATCTTAATTTACGCCTTGGGCGAATTTGCTTTTCGGTGATCAGTTCACCTTGGTTGTTCTTTGGAACAGCCATCATTAATATTGATTAGTATCAATTTATCGTGCCTTGCTGGCAATTTATCTAATATCCCTTTGATATTGTAATAATTTCGTGTGTTAATTTAAACTAACTTTCGGTTATTGTAAATTTTAGATTTACTCGGCAGCGGATGTCGCCATTTTGTAACGTAGTTAATTGTTTTCTGTCTTTGCCTGTTGATGTTTTAGGTCACTTAGCTACGTTGGTAGCACTCTGAAAGTGGTGACTGGTGACATTTGGAGATTAGTACACCTGGTTGGCCCAAACCTATTTGTTTATAACCTGTGAAAATTGTGAAAATTATCTAATTTGGTGCATTTGTTTTGTGGTGGATTATTTTATACCAGTGCATATATTTATCAACCAGATCTTAGAAACGTAAGGTTTTTCTAAATTTAAAATATCGACTGCTTACTTGAACGTTTTCTTAGTATTGTCATGAACGCTGCTCTAGTGGAGTTTTGCCTAGTTTTCTGTCAAAGATACCTGCCTAGTTATCTGGCACTTGTTTAACTTTTAATTATCTAAAGTAAACATATAGTCAAGTATATATCTTTATTTAACTTTATCTGCTATTCTTTAGAACCTCTCTCCGAGGAACTAATAAATGATTTAATTTAACGTTACCTTTAATTTGAAAACTCTCATATTGTTTTATATTTAGTAAATATTTATTTACGTTATCTTTCTAGTTGTCTGTCTGTATACAGACATTCTAAATTCTATTTTTTTTTGAAGATTAACATCTTTTAGTAAAAAAAATATCTTAACATTTAGTGAATACCTATTTCACTTGTTCATTATCGTGGCTGCACCTAGTTTATTTGTTGGACTAGTATTTTTTTTCTATTTAACGTAACTTTTATTAATACTTAAGTTAGTTGAAGTCTTCAACTTCCTAAAATATTATAGGATACCGATCCTAATTTGTTTAGTTTGCAATTTACTATGTAAATTTGTGTTAACTCATTTTGTCTACGTAGCTGGACAATTCAAACGTCACAGCTTTTAACTTTGTTTTGCCTATAATACTGATCTCATAGAACTCTTCCCTTTTTATGTTAATACCTGGACCAAGAGAAGAGGGTAAGTGGTGGATCGAACTGATCATTATATACTGGGTGGAGCAGGAAAATTATATTTTATACAACTGGCATTTTTTCTCAAGGGTAACTGCAGTACTGACAGTGTGAGTCAAATTGACACCGAACCCATTAAGAGCCTAGCCGTTGGTGGATTCTTCGCTGGACTAACCCATTGGAAGTTACGTAAGATCTTCGTCCCCAGTAAACATTTACATTTGGTCAGAAGAAATTTGTGAGAGATCAGGCATTTAATTTTTCTTTCTCTTTCAATTACATATTTTTGTTGTGTGGTTAATTGTTGGTCTTCAACCCCGTAGAATTTTTTGACTTGTAAATATTGTGTACATATACTAGTCTTCATTATACTTTTTATAAAATAATATCTTTTTATTCCACTTCCTTACCAACCGAATTCAAGTTTTAACGTTATCTTTACCTTTTAAAATAAAATTTTAATAATTTGGTACTTGCAAAAGTCCTGGCGCCCAGCCTAGATTTCGGGATAACTCAAATCAATCGAACCCCTTATTCACGACCTGCTCACTGAGCTACCGGTTCATAAGTACAACCCCCAGCTTATTGTGTTATGCCAACAATTGGACGGGGGTGTTGCAACCTTTCCTCCAACAATTATAATTTGAAATTGAGGATATAACTGTAAAGAAACACCAATTTATTTTGTAAAATTAGAAAATTTGTTAACTTAATATGCAAATAAAAGCTTATTTTTTAGGCATTTTGCAGGTTATGTTTAGTTTTATCGAAGTCGTCCAATTTCGTTTATATACAGCCCTCAAAATGTGTATTCAACCATTCCTGAACTAATCTTGTGAAATAAACAGGACACCAATCCTGCTGAAAACATAGATCTCTTCTGAATTTCCCATCCAGCTCTTCCAATGATAATAATAAATAGCTTTCTAAAATATTCAAATAAACAATTTGATTAAAAATTTTCTTCTATAAAGGAAAGTCCATTAATTTTTTTATAAAGAATTTCACACCAAACATTAATTTTCTTAAATCGCTGATTTCTGCTATTGATTATAAAATTTGAATTACTCCTAACTCAATATCTTTAAGTTCTGTGACGACACATGGCCGTTAGTAGAAAACGTAGCTTCATGATCAAATGAAGACCTCACTGCAATAACGATGGGGGTGGGTCACTTAGTTAATTCGCCAACAAATGCATTTTAAAGTTCAAAACGGAAAAACTCGTGAAGCATGACAACGATAAGAAAGCAAATTGTATACATTTTATGTATCATTTATTAGTCAATATTATATAAAAGAAGTAAGTACTTGGAGTTTGTCAGTTTTTATCTTAATTCAAATTTTTGCTTAAACTACAAAAAAACTGCAAAAAGGATGAGAGTCATAAAATATGCCAAATAAAAACTGCAAAAACGATGAGACTCGTAAATAAAAATATACCAAAGTTTTCAGTCATCTATTAATAACATTATAGTAATAGTTTATGAAGATACTAGTTCCCTTTCTTCTTACCACTCCTCTTCACTACCTTTTTCTCCACTTTCTTTTTAGTCTATTTACCTGGCTTACTTTTGTTTTGTTCTATTTCTTCATCGGAGTCGAATTCAATAATTTGGTGAAGAATTTTTTTTAATACTTTTCTTGTTGTCTTGTGAGCAAGAGTACTGAAAAAAATCATTGGCCGCCGGAGAATCGCAAAACGGTTTTAGTTGCTGCAAGTCTTCCCATTTTTCAAGAGTAATTGGTAAAGGTTCTGAAAACGGATATTCATAGTTCAATATGTTGACAGAAATAAAATGTTGATCATAAATTACCTGCGTAGCTTTTGTCTGGAAGAAGAAATTCTCTGGATCCCGGCACATGGATTTGGGGAATGCTGGCTGTGCAAGTTACTGAAGTCTCGAAAGATCCATTGTAGGTTGCTCGATGTGATACATATCGAGGATGAATGGCTTCCACCAATATTTCGCGGATTGGCCTCACTGCAAAAGTGCATTTTAATATGTATCGTGGAACCAAATACTTTTTCCATTGGCGAATGAAGCATTGATCCACTTCCAGTACGACGAAAGGGGCAGATTTAGTTCTTGCTGTCTTGAACTCGTCTACCCAATGACTAGGTAAATCAGCACTGGTACGCTTGTTGATAAGGCCCATATTCTTATCACACTCTAGATAAGAATGGCCCCGAATCGGAAATATCATTTTTATGCTGTCAAGCCTTTTAGTACTAACAATTACTTAATGAATGAATCTAAAGATATTATAGTTTTTATTTTGTCCCCTACATGAGTCGCTATATATTTCAAGTATTTTCACCTTAGGATCTAACTGAGTGAATACAAAATGATGCGGAAAAGAATTTACTTCTTCAGATCCCTTAGCAGCTATATCTTCTGAATAACAATAGAGATAGGATACAGCCCGAAGAAAGAACATGAATATTGAAAGAATAGAAAGAAAGTTGAGGTTTATAATACACATTTGTTGGTATATTCGGAATCGGCAAGTTCTTTTGAAAATCCATGGCTATACTTTCAGATTCTGAACTCTGCATACCCTTCTTTCTTGCTTGTCTCTTCCGAGCATAAAGTTTTTCTACTTTTTTCAAGTGAACTTCATTTTCAATTTCTATACGTCGCATTTTTTTCATTAGTTTCAATTTATTTTCTGTTATTGGTATTTGTTCGTTTTTCTTTTGTAAACTTGTTTTTTCTGCATTATATTTATCACATGAGCTGCAGGCAATATTCCTGTACATTTCCTCTTTCTTGGACCTACGCTCAACTTCTTCACTGTATTCATGTCACTATTTTCTACCGATTTTTCCATCCTAACATAACAAAACAATATACTCTTGACTTAATACACTATTCTTATAATTCTTAGGTTATAATATTACTAATCAGCTGTTCAAACACAGAACACTTAAAGCAACACTGACATATTTAGCCGCTCTCTGTTACAGTCATGTATTTGACGTTCATTGTTTTTGCCATGTTCTCGAGAGACTCTCAGTGTTTTTCTCGTGGATAGTGAATTTTATTTTGTGATTAACTATTAGACCTTCAACGATATTGCCGTGCAACTAGTGTCAGTATTCTACCAGCACTGAGCTATTTGTTGGTATATATAATTCATTTCATGAATAAAGTGACCCCCATCGTTTTTGCAGTGAGATCTTCAAATAAATTTTCCTTTGAATGTTTTATCTTTCGTTAAGTACTTACCAATCTATAAACAAAAATCTAATCTGCGACCGCCATCGCCATTTTCTAGGGTATGTCTAATCTAAAATGTTATTATCTTTATAAATTTTTTTGCAACAAAGACTATTTCATAAGAGAAAATTAATTACGTGGTGATTATTTATAATTTATGCTTAGATCATTCACGGATAACTGATATAATACTCTAAAGCCTGACTACTTATTTGGGGTATTTAATATATGCAGATTATTTTATTAAGTTTTTTGAAAGTTATCTGTAGTAATATTAAGTGCATTAAAAATTATCGAAAATTCAGCGCATGAAAACGTGTTGCTTGAGTTCATTTTGATGTGATTTGACAAAAAAGTGCCCGAGACGCAGTCGAAGGTACTTTTTTCAGTCAAATCACATCAAAATGAATGAATCCGGTTTCTTAAAGGCAACACGCTTTAAATGCTGAATTTTCTGATTATTTTTAATGCACGAAATATATTTATTAGAATACTTATATATATATATATATATATATATATATATATATATATATATATATATATATATATATATATATATATATATATATATATATATATATATATATATATATATATATATATATATATATATATATATATATATATATATATATATATATATATATATATGTTGTTTTTCAGGTTTTCGCGGGTGGTGAATGTTAAATTCGTTTTCCGGGTGTTCTCCCGCGTGGGTGATAGGCCCCGAGAGGGACCGTGGTTGTCTGAACGACGTTTCGGCAGGAATCTCATCTGCCATCTTCAGGTTCTAACAGATAACTGTTCGATAACAGTTCGAGTTACCAGAAGCCGCAGTAAGCAGTTATCTGTTAGAACCTGAAGATGGCAGATGAGATTCTGCCGGAACGTCGTTCAGACAACCACGGTCCCTCTCGGGGCCTATCACCTACGCGGGAGTATACCCGGAAAACGAATTTAATATATATATATATATATATATATATATATATATATATATATATATATATATATATATATATATATATATTATAGAATTTATAATATTGTTACGTGTTTGCTATCCACACAAACACCTATACTCGTAGATTCGTTGATTGAAAGTACAGGTAACACTTACTCACTACTTTATTTACTAATTAGCAATTAACAACAATAGATTAATTACTGTGTTAACTATAATCACAATTAAACACTTATGAGTCTCTTTCTTATTTCTTCTTTACTCGTTCACGTTCGACTTCAGACTGAAGCTCGGCCCACCGTGTG
Organism: Rhamnusium bicolor; assembly: GCA_029963845.1. Taxonomy (NCBI): domain Eukaryota; kingdom Metazoa; phylum Arthropoda; class Insecta; order Coleoptera; family Cerambycidae; genus Rhamnusium; species Rhamnusium bicolor. Next base: position 624,556 of record JANEYF010004058.1, on the reverse strand, counting down.
TTTAATTTATATATCCGTTCACACGGTCTAGGGCATTCCAGAATATTCCCGGCCGTTCGCATACAATTTCAGTCTCATCTAGCCAGTCTACACAGTCCAGTGGCGTAACCATATAATAGAATATTTCCCGAACAAAACATAAAACAAGAAATATGATTTAACTAATGTTTTGAGCTGTCAAGCCCAGTACAATTTTTGCTGTCCAAATTTTCAAAATCTTGCCATTTCATTGGTTCTTATAATGTGAGGGAAATAGTCAAATAAAAAAATTTTGACTTCATCCGTGGACACAATATATGCAAATTTAAATTTGATTATGTATTTAATTGTTTTAGGAGAAGCAGAATTTACTATAAAGACAGGCGGACACATGTATAATTAATCGATGCAGTGAGTGTTATAAATATAATAGTGTTATAATTATTACATTACTGCATTTAAATCTTATGCAGATACATTTTGGCATCTAACAGCAAAAAAATTATTCATGTTTAGAAAATGAACTCTCAACATATGCAAATAATGTAATTGTGAAGTCTGTAGGTGAGGGTCGACCCTGATAAGTGCCATGGGGGCCATACATAGCGGCATATAATAAAAAACACGATAACTGGACATTGTCGATATAGCTAAGGATTTATTATAGCTAAAGACATTGGCATTAAGATTGTGTTATAACGTGTAAATAAACTGCCCTTATAGGTCGTCAACGGTTAAAAATTTTAAAAATTCATAGTCATTCATTCATTTCATGTGAAGGGCTACCCTAATGTGAGGATAGCCAAGTAACTCTTTCATGTACAAATATTTTTACATGGTCTAAGTCATTATAGTAAAATTTATTAGTGCAAATCCTAATCGCACAAGCGTAAAGCTAGTTCCACCCATTAACGTGCGAATAAAAATTACGAGTATGTTCAATCATAAAAAACAATGTCGGCTTCGAATTCCATGCCACATTTAAAGTGGCGATTTTTAGAAACAGCAATGCAATAATAATATTTTTCAGGCATTTGGCTCTGTACGAAGTATTATTACAATATTCAATTATTTTACAAAGCTGTTTTAAAAAATCCCCTCGCTAGATGTTACATATGAAAGCTGTTTGCGAATCTAACGGTACAAAATTTAAAAAGGAAATTGATCAAATTCGCCTCATTCACATTCACATACGCATAACTTTACAATGTAAAGTCGATAAAATGTTGCTATATATTGTAGAAGTTTTTGCATGCATTTCGCGTTTTTATTCAGGATTCTTATTTTAGTAGCAATTTTAAAAGGAACCTTCGTATTATATTCTTAGGTTACGTACAACTTTCATAATAAAAACTCAACGGAACGACATCTTATGACAGAATGTTTTAAGAAACATTTATCGAGCTTGTGGAATATAGAAAATGGTAAATGTCAAACTAAACCTAATGAAACAACATTTTACAGGAGAATTAAGCAGTTTCTTTAATAATACACAGTGTGTTATTTAGTCTACTGTAATGTAAACAGTGGTTTTAATTTTTTTAGTCAGCACAATTGTACATTTCTTTAATATATACTGCCCAAAGGAACATATTCTTATCAATAAAATAAACTCAAATAACAAAAACAAAAAAAACTGGATAAATAAGAAATTAATAGATGAGGGTACGGAACTAAAAAATATGTTTTGGCTCTCAAATAAATTAAATAGTCGAGAAATTAAATTGGCATATCAAGCAATGAAAAGGCAATATAGAAACAATTTAAAATTGGCCAAACAACAATATTTTAACAACCAAATAAATAACTCTTCAAATAGGATCCGGGAACCATGGAACATTATTAATAAGAGACTGGGTAGATGTAAAGAACAAAATAAAAATATAATTCTGAAATGTGCTACTACTTATATATCAGATTCTTCAGAAGTTAGTGAATCATTTGCATCGCATTTCTCTACCATAGCAGAATGTACTATTTCAAAATACTTTGGACAAAATCTATCATTATCGTTCACCATGTCAGAAAATAAAGATTTTGAATTTTTCATTGAACCTGTGTCTGTACAGGAAATCACACACATAATAAATCAGCTAGAAAATAAACATTCTTCTGGTGTTGATGATTTGTCTAATTCAACTCTTAAGGGTATTAGTGAGAACATTAGTTTTCACTAGTATACCTAATAAACCAGTCCTTTTGCCAGGGCTGCTTCCCAGATATTTTCAAAATGGCGCAAGTTATTCCTCTATTTAAAAAAGGCTGTCCAGAAGATATTGATAATTATAGACAAATATCTTTAATAAGTAGCTTGTCAAAAGTAATAGAGAATGCTTTTTATGTTCGTCTTTTTAATTATTTGGAAGAAAATAATATTCTATCTTCATCACAACATGGTTTTAGGTCCGGTAAATCTATTGAGACCGCTTCTTACCATCTGTCAGATTACATATACCGTGCTATAGACTGTAAATGTAATGTCAATGTTTTTCGATTTATCAACGGCTTTTGACACCATACAAAGTGATATTCTGTTAAACAAACTTTATAGTCTTGGAATTAGACATATACCTTTAAAATGGATACAGTCATATATGGAGGATCGGTCATTAACAGTTAACTATAATAACATAATATCAACTGTTCATGAAGTTAAACTTGGCGTCCCTCAAAGCTCTGTCTTGGGACCGTTACTGTTCATGCTATATGTTAATGACCTTCCGAATTATATACACAATGGACATGTAACTATGTATGCTGATCATACGACTATTTCAGTCTCAGCAGGGAGTCCTGAAAACGTTCAGATGAGAGCGGAAGAAGTTATAAATGAATTAAGAGCTTGGTGCGATAGAAACATATTGGTATTAAATAAAGATGACTGTTTTTATGAATTTTCACATTAGAAAGTCTTTACCATTAAATTTTGAAATTTTTAACATTAAAGTATCTACTGAAACAAAATTTCTCAGTAGTTATCGTGATCCAGCATTATCATGGGATATTCATATTGATAACATTTGTAAAAAAGTTGAACAGTGCTTACTTTAGAATATTACAAATGAAAGATACTTTAGATGAAACTGGTTTCCTGAGTGTTTATTATGCCCTAACCTACTCGCACATTTCATTGAACATTATCAGTTGGGGATGTGGAAGAGACAATGGTAGAGTATTCGATCTACAAAAAAAGAATAATGCGTTTGATTTTTTAGCTTGAATTTTAATGAAACATATAGAATAACTTATAAACAAAAACATATTTTAACTGTACCGTGTGTATATATATTGAAGTGCTTAATATATACGAAACAAAATATCGATACGTTTAGCCAAGTATCTAACACACATTCATATAAAACAAGGCATGGCAAACTATTGAGAATACAGCCACATAAAACCACAACATTCAAGCACTCCCCAAAGTATAATTGTGTCAATTTATATTACCCACTAACTTACGTGAAATAAACTGCCCTAAATTATTTAAAATTAAAATAAAAAACTTTCTTTTAGAAAATGCATTTTATAGTGTGGAGAAATTCGTATCTGGATAATATTATGTGTTGTGTCTTTATGTTTTTATGTTATTGATGAATTTTTTTAACGTGTCCATTATTAGTTGTTTGTTTGTCAATATGTTTCTGAATGACTTGCCATGTATATGTGTGTGTGTATATATATTATGTTAATTGTCTAGACTTATTCTTTTATGTATGATTTTAATATATTTCTATACTAATTGTATGATGATATGTACATACGTATGTATATGTACACATGTAGGTATTATGAGCAGAAAATTTTATTTTTCCTCTACTGTATTTTATATTTTATATTTTTGATTTTGTAAATTTTGACTTACTATATATACCTTGTATCTTAAATGGTCAATAAATATTCTATTCTATTCTATTATCTGTTCCATATAAGTTCGATATCCCTCAATAAATTCATTAAGTTTGTCACTTCCTTCACATTGACATCAATAATAAGTTAAATAAAATTATATTAAGTGGGGACTGAAATAATTTAAAATACATTAACACTAGGTATCCCTTGACTCCTACTTCTATTTAAAATGTTGGAAGTATTTGCTTCTGCTGAACGGAATGGTAAAAACAAGTAATCGTTTAAAATATTCACGGCTAGATTCCCTATAAAAGATAAATACCATAGACCTAACAATACGATTCTGAAGCAGGAATATTCTTGTTGGTGTGAGGAAGTGCCCCAAAAGATTATTTCGTATTCCAAAAAGAACTGTAAGGAAGCAATACAACATATTCGTAGTGTCAACTGATACTCTACCAAAAAGATGCCCAGTTAAAAACAACACCAAACCGAATTTAGCTTGTTAATCAAGATATTTGTATAAAAACAACCTCAAATTAGTTTTTGTTCTAGTGTCACTCCTAAAAATTTAATAGCGTTTAACTGTATTATAGAGAAATTGTTTAATGGACTTGTCTAGGAGAAAATTGTTCAATTCTAGTTTTTGAAACATTTAGTTTGTCGTTTGTCCATTATTTTCGTACCAGGTTCATTCATATTTGCTGCTATTTCTCCGAGATTAGGGACACAACTTGAAACTGGCACACCACTTGTTACACATGACGTGTAAATTAAGTATATCGAATGTATGCTACAGTTCGTATACATATATTAAAAATAGGTGTTGCCCAAGAACAGATCCTTGAGGAACACTCTGATATGTATCTGTTTCTCATAAATGTAATCAGCAAACGTGTAATTGTTTAATGGCTTTATGGACGTATCTTGAGTACTATTATTAAGATAAAAGTCAAGCAGATTTTAAGCTATGCCTCGGAAACCACAATAATTCAGTTTAATAATATGCGATGATTTATGGAGTCAAATGCTCGTGACAAATCAAAATATAAAGCTACTTTCTGACCTTGATCTAAAGTATTTATTATTATTGTTATTAAGTGAAACATTGCTTTTTTAGTACAAGAATTTGATGTAAATGTAAATTGACAGTATTGACAGGAATTTAATATTTTATTTTGAACAAGAAAAGACAAAATGTTTATTTAGATCTACGTTAAAAGTTTTAACTTTAAATAAAACTTTTTATCAATACAGAGTACCAAATAAGTAATCAACTATAATAAACCATAAGGGGAATGGTAAACGAGTGGTTAAAGCGCTTATAGCTATCTACTTGGTACCAAAGGTTGATGGTTCGATTCCATCCTAGAGCAAATTAGAAATTTTATTTGTAATTTGTTTTAGGCTAAGATGGGAGAGGGAGGGCATTTTTTGTACATTTGCTCCCATTTGTGTTGAATAATGTCGTGCTATATTCACTCCTCGACCAGTATGTTCCAACATACTGTTTATAAATTATCTCATAGACATAGTACAATGCGATAAGCTGTTATTTGCTGATGATATGAAGATCTTTGCAGAAATAGGCAGTGTGGATGATTGTGAAGGCGTTCTAGCACAACTGGAAATAGTAGAAAATTGGTGTAGCCAAAATAATCTCCATTTGAATGCGTCAAAATGTAAAGTTATCTCTTATACAAGAAAATCTAATCCAGTTGTATTTGACTACTCTTTAAATCGGCAAGTACTTGAACGTTCTGCAACAATAAAAGACTTAGGGGTTATATTTGATAACAAATTTACTTGCTCGAACCATGTGGAGCAAGTAACATCATCCGCATTGAAAATGTTAGGTTTTATTATTAGAAACTGCCATTCGTTCTCTAATGAGTCTGCTCTAAAAACACTTTACCATTCATACGTAAGATCCAAACTGGAATACTGCTCGATAGTTTGGTATCCGCAGTATGCCTGTTATAAAAACGCCATCGAAAATATACTGCGAAGATTTCTGAAATCCTTATCATTAAAAATTGATGGTTTTTACCCAGAAAGAGGCTATCAACACTCATTACTTGATAAATTTAATTTTACTTCTCTGGAATTGCGACGTGCAATAAAAAGTTTGAAAATGTTATATACTCTGTTTCACAACAAATTAGACAATTCATCGCTGTTAGGTATGTTTTACTTACAAATTCCTCGAATAACCTCACGTCAAACTCCTACGTTTTACTGCAAAACGCCCAGAACTAATGCTCTTCTCAGATCCCCAATACATGTTATATGCAATAATTTCAATAAAATATCAAATGTATGTGATATCAATTAATTGTTGTACATTTTCAGAAATTATTAAAGCTTTTAACATAATCTTTACAGATAACAATAGTTAAGTGTCACTACACCTATTTATATGCATATATTATGTCGACGATGTTTTGACAAAAAGGCGTAAGCGACTTTTACCAAATTTTACAGGAGAGCAAAAAAATTGAACATGTAAAATGTGTTATTCCAAGTTTAATTTTATTTTAATAAAATTAAAAATAGTTAAACAGAAAATACCTTGTTCTGGGTATCGAAATAATCGCAGGTGAGCATATCAACTCGTGCCACTATGAGATTTCGGCGTTTATTAATTTATAATCTCACTTTATTCACAATGGAAATTATCGATTACGCTTATTCAACTTCAATTTTAACGATTCTCGAATTATTGGTGGATTCAACCATAGTGTTAGAGGAAAGGCTTATATCTTACGATATGTTTTCGATAATAATCTCGTTTGCAGATTATTGTCGCTTACGCCTTTTTGTCGTAACACCGTCGATGTATACTTATGAATTATGATTACATGCTTACTTATATTTTTTACTTCAATTTTCTTTTCTTTAATTATTTTCTATTTTATTAATCAATTATCTCCATGTTACTCTATCACTGTTTAAAAGTATTACCACCTTTGTAACGCACACCACTACCATAGCTATATTATAATATACTTTATTAGTTTTAATTATTAATTGTATCCCGTTCATGTTTGTCCTGTAATTGGATTTATTATCTGTTGGGCATTATTACTAATAATACGATTTCTCAACACAAAAATCCAAAGATCATAATAGATGAAAACAGGATGAAATAAAAAATTACTATAAAAGCATGTGACTATGAGTTTTATCATCACTGAATTGTAAAGTTAAGTAACTAGGTAACTAGTTACTAATAAATTAAAAAGTAGCAATTTATTTAATTAAGTACCCTCAATGATATTTCCATGGCCTCTTGCAAAATTATGATATTTTAAACGCGTTAAAAGTATACATTAATTAAAGGAATTGCAAATGTACCTAATGGTTGAGTATACACTGGTGTAAGCAACACACGCTTCTATTGCTTTAAATGGCTATTTGTATTCACCTTACATAATTTCTAAAGATTCTCACTGTCTGTGTAATAAAACATGTAGTAAGCATAAAAATAAACTATGAAAAATAAAACTAAAAAAAGTTGTAAAATAATGTGTATTTTTTTAATGGATTCTTCAACTGAACATTTTGTTTTCCCACTCTATAATTTAATCAACATTGTTTTCAATATATAAAAAAAGTAGTTATTAATTATTTTGCTGCAGTTTCAAGGAAAAGTTGTATGTAAACAAATTGAATCATCGTGGCACTGAAGGTCATATTTTATTTATAATTAAGTTACTAACACACCGTATCTATAAATTTCTAACATGAGACAGCGATTTATGTATTTCTTCTATTTGCATTGGAACTAAAGAAAATATGCAGATCTATATATCTTCCAAATGTAATTTTCTTACTTATGCAAAATGACTGAAGTGTTGACGATAGCTTGTAGAGGCGTATCACAACACCTGTCAAGGGGGTTAAGCACAAAATCATATTTACATATTTATGTATTTAAATAACAGATCATTCAAGATCCAGTAAGAGAACGACACCAAGTAAAATAGTGTCAGTATAGTGAAATGTGGACAATATATACGAAAATAATGTCCACCTAGTACAATTCCTACCAGAAGTAACTAAAGGCAAACAAGCCATCTATACAAAGGCGAAAGTAATGTATATTCGCTATAACTTTCTCAGTAGACATACATTTTTTGAAAAATTTCTTCAAGAGTTACAGCGATTTTTTATGTGCATATGTATTATTTAAATTTTTTCGACAGCGGTTTTTGAGTTATGACGTCATCAAAATTTTTTTCAAATGGCAACTCTTTTTTTTTTTCGTTTTTATGGAGCAGTTTCAGTTCTCTTTTCAGCTGCATAAACTCTGCATAGGTTAAACAGTAGGAAAATTTTGTTGAATAACTAACAAAAATAATGAAGCGTATAATTTATTCATTGTTATTGATTCTTTAAGATTCCGTTAGGATGCCCTCGTCGCCAGGATTACCAACATAAAATTCTAAAACGGTATTAAAATTTTACTATTGGTGAGATCAAAAAATAAAAACGAATGGTTCATTTTAAGTACCAAATGGATTTAATATATAAAATTACACGCTATGCGTATTTTTTTATTAATAAGAAATATTTATATTTTATTTGGTGTCATTTTGTGGAACTAAATAATCGTATTTCCAATTAATAAAAAAATACGCGGCAGTATTGCCTGTAATTTTATATGGCATTTCGGATGCATTATTTGTCTTCGTATTTTAATAATTATTAATAGAAAAATTTTAACAGCGATCTATAGATTTAAGTTAGAAACTTGGTGAAAACGCACTTAAGTATTTCTTTCTGTGTGCTATTGTCGGCTACAAAATGGTGCAACTTTCTGAATGACAAAGAATTGAAACCTTAATAATGATTGGCTTTGGAGACCGTAAAGCACAACAAAAAGTCTGCAACTTATTAAACCAAAGATATCTAAAGCGAAATTCGTTGACCCAATCTATAATAATGAGCAACCTTTTAAAATAATGATGATAGTATGTTGAATGTTCTGTTGACTTGAAAAGAATTCACAAAAATCGACCACGCATATAGCATTAAACCAAAATTGTTGGCAAGATTTTGAAAAAAGAACAATTGTTTCCCTAATAAAGTCCATTTGCAGGAGTTTTGACAGAATAGTTCAGTTTTAAGAAAAAATTATGGAACTATGTAAAAATGATGATAATTTTGCGCATAACGTTTGTTCTTCTGACAAAGTAAGGCTCTCCTTTCTGTTTTGCGGAATGAGCATGAAGAAGTTACAACAAAACGTTAGGTTGAAACAAGAAGCCCCCTCTCACCATCTTCTTGATAATTGAATTGACCTCCAGGTTCCCCGGACCTAACACCTCTTAACTTTTTATTTCGGGTATGTATGGTACTTACTGTCAATGTGGTGGGCAAAAGTCAAATATGGTGTTTAAATACAGGGTGCCTCACCAAAAAATGCACCGATCGATATAGGGAAAGTACGCACCAGAAAATTTTGAAAATTTAGGGAATTACTAATGGCAGTGTGGTCAATCCAACTAAAATAATTACAAGCATCTGGAACCTCCGGTTATACCGGAAATCGATACTAACTTGCTTATTTTAAATGGAATACGCTAAATATTGTAGGGTTTTCAAAAAAATCGTATAATTCTGAGTCAACATGATACCCTATGCCTAAATCCAGCCGTTTCAGAGATATTTGACATTTTAAAAAAAATTTTGACGTGTAATGGTTTACAATAATCTTTATAACTTTCTTCGTGTAAAAGATACTCATTTGCTTTTTGGCATGCAAAAAGACCATAAGGTGAGCTACACTCTGCAGTTTAAAAAAATCAATAATAGTATACCAAGTGTTCCATTTCTGACGTTACATTTTGTAAACTTCAAACCGCAAAAATTTGCTCAAGTCAAATAGAACACATATTTTTTTTACGGAAGTTATGTAAAATTAAATTTCCTTTTTTTTATATAAGCATTGTGGGGGTTGTTACAACTTTTTTGAAATATATGCGATTTTCTTAGAAATTCAAGAATTAGCCATGATTAGAAACAATCAGTAATGTCAGTCATTCTCTTATGTCAAACAATGTCACCGCGTTTAAATTACACCCACGAAGACTTTTTGAATCTGTTTATTATTTATAGAGATTGTGATAAAGTAATATCAAGAACTTGTAGTACCTTTGTTACTAGATATCCACAAAAACGCAAAAAGAAACACTAAAACATCATAACATGCCTATTAACTGGATTAAAGACACTTTGCATAAATTAAATAGCTAAGATAAAATCAACTAAAGACATGATTCCATTTTAATTTAATAATTGTTCAAAATTACGCCCTCGAATCTCCACACATTTTTCGCACCTTCGGATAGTTCTTTATGAGTAGCTCTTCTAATTGAATCCTGTGATAAGTTTTGAAATGCATTTATAATTTATAATTGATAAAAATGATAAATCGGGTGAACGATGAGGCCATAGGAAAATTCCATTATTGGCAATCCACTGATTGTAAAAAAGTTTCTTGTAAAAAATTATTTATCAAATACGCGTTATGTGGGGGGAGTACCCTCGTGCTGATAAAAAATGTTTCTATGTTCGGCGAGAGGTAAATTTTCTAAATTGTAATTATTCAAATTTTGTAAACTATTCTTTCACCTAAAAGAAAACAAAAAAAAAATTAACTATACATATAAGCAGAAGAAGAAATCTTTATAACTTACTGTTTAAATTTTCCTGATAAAATTCTAATGCCACCACTCTATCATTTCTTATGATACAGTAAACATTATACTGCCAACTTTCTTGAAAATTTCGCCCCCTGAACACATGAGGATTCGAGTCACACCAACAATGCAAATTGTATCGAGTAATAAGTCCATTCTTGGTAAATTTAGCTTCATCTGACCATATAATATTTCCCAAATAAGAATCATCGCCTACAGACCTTATTAGAATAAATTGACAAAAATTTTCTATTCTTAGAAAATCTGTTTCTTTTAATCGTTGAACCATTTCAAACGAAAACGGGTGAAATTTATGTTTAATTATGATTCTGTGAACTGAATCCTTGCATAGTCCCGATTCCAGAGCAACTTGTCTTAATGACATCATTGGAAATGCATGAAAATATCCCAGAATTGAACATTTCTACGTTTTCGTCATCAAAAATAGGCTTCTGTTTTTGAATGATTGCCTCGACAGAATCATAGTTTTTAAAATTATCCAGTATGCGTTTTACAGTGTTTGGTGACGGTTTCCGTGTTTGTGGGTATCGAGTAGCAAATGTACTACAATATCTTGATATTACTTTATCACATTCTTCATAAATAATAAACAAATTCGAAAAGTCTTAGTGGGTATAATTTATACGCGGTGGCATTTTTTGACATAAGAGAATGACTGACATTACTGACTGTTTCTAATCATGGCTAATTTGATAAAATTTTTACTAAAAATTCTTGAATTTCTAAGAAAATCGCAAATATTTCAAAAAAGTTGTAACTTAAACACCCACAATGCTTATATCAGAAAAAGATGAATTTAATTATACATAACTTGATATAAAGAAATACAGAGTGTTCTATTTGACTTAAACAAGTTTTCGCGGTTTAAAGTTTACAAAATGTAACGTCAAAAATTGAAAATTTTGTTATACTATTATTGAATTTCTTTAAACTGCAGAGTGTAGCTCACCTAATGGTCCTTCTGCTTGCCAAAAAGCAAATGAGTATCTTTTACACGAAGAAAATTATAAAGGTTATTGTATACCATTACAACTGTCAAAATTTTTTTAAGATGTCAAATATCTCTGAAACGGCTAGGTTTAGGCATAGGGTATCTCAGAATTGTATGTTCTTTTTTGAAAAGCCTAAAATATATAGGCTATTCCATTTAAGATAAGCAAGTTGTTATCGACTTCCAGTATAACCGGAAATTCCAGATGCTTGTAATTATTTTAGTTGGATTGACCACACTGCCATTAGTAATTCCCTAAATTTTTAAATTTTCTGGTGCGTACTTTTCCCTATATCGATCGATGCATTTCCTGGTGGGACACCCTGTATATTCCTAGATTTTTAACCACACTAACTTGTTCAAGAATTACGCCATCTAATGCATAGTAATTAAAAACTAATTTATTTAAATTTGAGTGTTATGGAATAGCATTTATTTGTGTTTAGAAAAATTTGAAAAAGTGTAGAGGTAAAATACTGGCAGCAAATTATAAGTTTTATTAGAGAAAATAATTTGATTTTTTAGCCTTTATCAAATTTGGAAGCAAGAGTAGATTTCAAATTTGATAAACTATATTGATAATAAATGAGGGGTAATATTTATGTTAACATTTTCAGTTTTAAAGCACAACCACAGCCGACTGCTTGGAATCGGCCATGGTACAGCCCTTCTTAGAAAATATATTTTTCTACTCATAATATATGAAAATAACAATTTTTCCACTGTCTACTCTATATGAAGGTAAAATTTTTTTACTCTAGAGATGAAAATATTTTCATCTCTAGAAGTCAAAATGAAAATGTCAAATTTATATTTTTAATAATGAATAGAAGAAACAGTTTCATTTAGTAGCCTGCCTATCTATTTTACCTACCATAGCAACGACTAAACAAACAATTAACAATTAACATTTTGACAGTTCGTTTATAGTTTAATGGCATTTTATATGATTATTATGGACTCAGAAAGTGATTAGAATGATTCATGCACACCCCCAAATATAGTTGAAGCGGCAAACTCTGCTTCAGACATTTTGCCGGATTAAATCCCGACAAAGCTATGAATTTGTTTACATAGCATTTTCTACTCAATATGAAAGACGTTTTTGTCACTACTTAATTACATATACCTAATATGATTTTTCAAGTGACTGTTAAAAATAAATAAAGTTTTGTAAATTTTAATCCAATATTTTATTGCAATGTCGTAGAAAAAATACCATTTCCTACTCGAGAGGAATATGTTTTTTCGTTCGTGAGATTACCCAATTCACTTCACTCGAGGGCAAATTCCCATCTCACGAAAAAAACAGTATTTTCATCTCTTGTTGTAAAATATACTATATTGGGTTTCTTTTTCGTAATATTAAGTTCAAAAGTTCATTCCAGTTTGACAAGAGGTAGGTATATTCCATATTAGGAAATAAGAGCGCATGTTCATTTCAGATATTTTATTCTTAATTCTGTTGGTGAAGTCGGTTACAAAATATAAATATTTTTCTCTATTTGCGTAAGTAGATTATAACATATACATATATATATATATATATATATATATATATATATATATATATATATATATATATATATATATATATATATATATATATATATATATATATATATATATATATATATATATATATATATATATATATATATATATATATATATATATATATATATATATATATATATATATATACAAACTAATCGACCTACAAAATATTTCTTGAAATAGGTAGCGACCCCTGTTAGCATATTTTAAAATTACTCGAAACGAGACAGCAGGGATTGTGTCAAGCGGAATTAATCGCGGGTTTTGAAAAGGGGAAGCCGCAAGTCCCCCAGCTGTAGAGATTGGAGGTTTTGTGTGCCGATTAAAAATAAATCCAGGAATTCCGTGGCAACCACAGATTTTTGCCTAATAATACGTTAGTTTTTACCATTGTTAGCAGAATATATTTTAATTTGCATAAAATGTATTGTAATTTATAACACCTTAAATATTTATTACAATCAGGTACAAAACTTCTGACGTTTCTATACTTTCTATTACATTTTGAATCAAATATAGATACTGTAACCGAAACTACTATCAAACACATTTATTTATTAATTTAGTTTTTTCTCTACAGCCTGTATCAGAATAACCTAAATTCAAATATAAAAACAAAGTTCAGATATGTGTATATATCTGCAAGTATATGCATGTCGATTCATCGATTTAAGTTTTATAGACAATAAACTGAAATTTTCTGTGATCAAGGAAACAAGTTAGGCTTTATACAAAAAAATATACATCATAATCCTGTCTTTTTGTGTTAATATTAATTTCGTTAAAAAAAGCAATGGCACCGTGGAAATTATCCATGTTGAAACTGGACCATAGAGTTATAAGTGTATTTGCTACATATATGCAAACTTTCATGTTTTAGTTGAACTATGTTTTATAACAACTTTCGAGCAAAACATTACTTCTATCTACACGTCTTTCCAAAGATTTTCTTTTTTCAAAGATATAATCAATCAATAAGCAACTTAAAAAAAACACACGAAATCTTATTAAAAGGTGTAGGGAAAATTGTAAGTATCTAAAGTTGTATCACCCTCATACTATAATGTACCAATAAGATAAACGTACGGTAACATACGAATAAGATAAACGTACGGAAATGTACGAATAAAGTTAAAGGTACGCTAGGATAACGTAATATTATTTTACAATTTATAGATATCAACCCTAAATATAAATAATGTTCTTTTGGACATACTGCCTTCGTGGTCAAGGCCTTAGAGCTCTGGATTCGATTCCCTGTCGAGAAACACAGATTATTTCAGATGCATGCTCAGATATTGAGTATATCCGTTGTCTCTAAGGCCTCCTCCTGCACAAGGTAAACTCAGTTGAGGTATTTTTGTGCTAAATTTGGTTTTAAAGAAAAAACCTCTGCCAATTACTTGGGGATCAGAACTTTCTCACCGTAATAAAACTCGAATAATAAAAGTAATTTTTGACGTTTCAAAAAAGTCACATTTTTTGACGTATCAAAAATTATTACCGATTTTGTTCATCAACGAACTCAATCTCTTCATTGACCTCTAGAATGTGTGTATCAAATTTGGAAGCTTTATCTCAAAAACTGTAGCTGCTATCGCGAACCAGACCGACAGACACACAAACAGAAAATTTTTCTGCCTGAAATTTTGTGTATCGTCATAATTCGTCGAGATTCGTCCAGAAATGCAATAAAAATTTTCAAAATTTTTTTCACGAATACATAACTTCCTCACTTTTAGGGGTGAAGAAGTAATAAAACTGATTTGTTGTTGTTTTTAAAGTTTTTAACACAAAATTGTACACACCTCAACCCTTTACATAAAATCGTGTATTTATATTTTATTGTTTATTTTAAATTTATGTGAATTATTTTTTAAATATCCTGTCAAACTATGATTAATCTGCATGCAGAAGTTTTTTAAGATAATGACTACGAATATTTTATATGCTTGTTATGTATATTAGTATTATTTTTATTTTTTATTTATCTATAAACATTCTCTGACCTAATTGTATTTTGAATGGTAAATAAAGATTACTATTAAATTAAAAGTTCAAAATGACTGTCTGTCTCCTCTTGATAATAAGCAAAGGTGATCTTTAAATTCTAGGATGACATTTTGTATGACCTCAGGGTTTATATTGTGAATTTCTTCTGTTATCTTATTTTTTAAATGTGCAATATTGTCTGGTCGCTTAGCACACACTTTTGATTTTAAATAGCCCCATAAAAATTAATCAATAGTGGTCAAATCGAGAGACCGAGATGGCCATTCAATAGTTCCATATTTCCCAGAGAAAATTTCGTTTAAATAATTTCCCACTCTACTTGAAAAATTCGGTGGAGCTCCATCTTGTTGGTATCAAATAGACCTATTTGGATAATTAACATAAGGAAAGAGTGTTTTAATGTAGGTACTAAAAAGTTCGTCAAAAATCTAGATAAACATCACTGAAGAATTAAATAGAATGATTTTTTTAGATCAGGATGATAATACTGTAGTCGAGGAAATAAAGCACTAAAAACGGCTCAACCTCCAAAATTTCCGCATCAAGACGAATTTTAATGCGGTTTTTTGCATTCGATTCGTGAGAGCATCAGGAAATTTTGTGAACTAATCTGATGAATAGCAAATGAAAAATTGAATATTTGCATTGTAAAATTGCATTGTTCAAAGTGCATTTAGAATAATTAATTTTCAACTCGGTAAAAATTGATTGAAATGAATCCAAATTTGTTACTCGAGGGTTTTCGGGGTCGCTGAATATGAATATCACGGCGGCAAGGGCCTCCGAGGTACCTGAAGCCCAGGGTGGACATCATCTCCTGGAATTACCTTGAGTATGGCATCATTTTTATACGAATTTGCATATATTACTCAAAAGTATTTATTTACATATTATAATGAAGATGTAGATTCAAACAATATTTTTCAAAAATAATTTCTGAAAACTCCAATTGTATTTGTAATGTTTTATTGTTTAAAAAAATACCACAAATTTATACAATGAAAAACATTTATTGTTTAATTACACATTGAAGTTTTCTTCTTCATTCTCTTCGTCTGCAAATCCAATTCCAACCGATAATTGTTCTTCTTCTAAATAATGTTCTACATTAGAACAATTGCAGCCAGCACAATTTTTGCAAGCAACATTGCAGATTAATGTAATGCAGATTAATGCTATACTTAAGATAATTCCAGGAGATGAGGTCCACCCTGGGCTCCAGGTACCTCGGAGAACGTTGCCGCCATGATATTCGTGTTCAGCGACCCCGAAAACCCCCGAGTAACGAATTTCAACTAAATATATTAAAAATTCACAAGAAGTTCCAGGAGATGAGGTACACCCTGGGCTCCAGATACCTCGGAGGTCATTGCCACCGTGATATTCGTATTTAGCGACCCCAAAAACCCCCGAGTAATGAGTTTCAACTAAATATATTACAAATTCACATGAAATTCCAGGAGATGAGGTAGATAGTATCCACCCTGGGCTCCACGTACCTCGGAGGCCGTTACCGCCATGATATTCGTGTTTAGCGACCCCGAAAACCCGCGGGTAACAAATTTGGACTCATTTCAATCAATTTTCACCGAGTTGCAAATTAACTACTCTAAATGCACTTTGAACAATGCATTTTTACAATGCAAATATCAAATTTTTCATTTGCTATTCATCAGATTAGTTCACAAAATTTCCTGATGCTCTCACGAATCGAATGCAAAAAACCGCATTAAAATCCGTCTTGCTGCGGAAATTTCGGAGGTTCAGTGCTTTATTTCCTTGACTACTGGTATAAGAAAGTTATATGCTGGCCACATCAGATATTTTTTATAAACTACATAAATAAATTTCCACTTTAATCCTATTTTGATATTTCCTGATAGAAACAGTTTTCTATAACAGGTATTCATTGCCATATGTACATCTACATTGTACAACGAGGCGATCAATTAAATATGAAATCTTTATTAAAATAAATTCCAACTAATTAATCCCAACTTTGAAAAATAACCAAAAGAACTAAACAAATTTAGAAAATAAGAATGTAGTGATTTTCATGCCACATCGTATGAAATAGAAGGTGGTTAAATAGTTTTAGAGGAACTACTTATGAACCCCTAACAGCTGATTCTAATCCAAAACTTGGTCTGAATAGGTAGATCAATTTTATATTAGGTATAATTTTTGAAGAGTTTTACCAGATTGTTTATGAAAATTATAATTAATATGGGTCCAAGTATAATGCCGTGAGGCATTCCAATGTTTACATCTGTTAATTGCGATTTATATGACACACTTGTTTTGTTGGCTAATTATTACAAATAATTTTTGATGGAGGCAAGTAAATTATAATTTAGTTGAGATCTGCCATGAATATAAAAGTAGTTTTAATTCTCCAAAAATATAAGTTTTCTTATCGCTATATCAACGGATTATATTTTTTATTGTATGATATATGAGGCTGCTACTATTTTTAACTCATATTGACCTATATAAACGATTATTGTCTAAAAAGGAAATAAACAGTTCCAAACAATAATCGGGTCAGTTCGTGACTTGAAGATTTGAAACCCACGCGTCATTACCATATTTACATGGGTCATACGGAATTAATTAATGAATTTAAATAAAATTATGATAAACAAGTTAATTTAGTTATAATATGTCTAACTGTATATGCGTTTACCTAAAATGAATATACATATTAATAGAAAAAACTGAACTTTATCAGTTAACACACAAATAAAAAAATTATTAAGATACCTGAAGTAAATATTTTATTGAAACTATTACAAATAAGAGATATGGCCTAAAATCTGCATGTGCACGCTTCTGCGATATATTACCAGAATATTAGCAACAAACAATATTTACAATGTTTACACGCTGACATTTAAATTTTCATATTTGTTTTTATCTTTATTTTAAACCCGTATAATTTCCCGTATAGTCGGGAAATATAGTAAAATTTTGAATCAAACACATGTCAGTTTGCATTGCTTCAGTGGAACGATCGATATACGAACCCGTTTACAGAGACCAATACTTATTTATCTACTATGTTTTTGTTATTTAACGTTATCACCAGAGCCCACATACGTTATACGGCGTGTTCGTTAGCGCTGTGGCATATCGGCTTTATCTTGCACAGGAATTAATATATTAATATATGTTTTATTTTAATCTGCGCTGACCTCTCTCCCGTCCAACACGTCAGTGGTAACGTATCTGAATCGCGTGTATACAGGATTGGCTCCAGGCGCGAGTGTGCAGCACAGATCTATTTTGATATACTTTAATACTAAGTTATTTAAACATGAATGTGTGTTATGTCAAGTGCGACTATTCACTATCTAATGTAGGTTCAATTTCCAGCTCCATCGAATGGCAATGTCGGATGGATGGTTGCTTTTCCACATTTTCCACATATCTCCTGTAACTGAATTTCGGAGTGTTTTTTTTATTCCATATTTTTTTATTAGTATCTGAAATTGGAAACTAAATGTATACAAATATAACTACAAAAAATGCATTTCCTTAATTGATTTAATTAATATGTAAATAAATAATTGATTGTATGTTGTAATGCATCTGACAGCATAATTCTAAAGTTTTGAATAATCAAATTTAAATTATCTTTGTACTTTGGGTTTTAATATGGTTTAACTTCCACTCCTCTTATTTTTCCTTTGAAAATGTGATAAGCACAACTTCATGACATTCAAAACAGTATTTTGTTTTTATTATGTAATGGTTGAAGAGTAATGATACTAGTGTATGTATTTTCAAATAATTGGCATTCATTGTACGACGTATTAGTAGGGTGTATTTTTAGAATTTGGGTACTTGATGTAAGCCTGAAACGAAGTTAGTGTGCTGTGGGATACTTCATCTATCCTTCACTACTTTACTCTTTACTTTAATTATCAACTCTACAAGGAACCTTTATAGGCATACCAATTGTTTAATTTTTGATTGTCAAATCAATATAATAATAATAATACAGTTACTGTAGTACTTGGAGTAAATAAATGGTGTATGTGCATAGTAAAGAGGACAGGTCCTAGAATAAAGCCTTGTGGTTGTCCGTAAATTACTGTTTCTAACTAACTGTGCTCTTCTGAAGAGTTGAAATGGGCACAAAATCAAAGAATATGTGCCAAGAATGTATATAATAATGAAACGCGGCATTTCTAAATATTAATGTGAGGTATTGGCTACGACAACGATATTTATATTTAAATTATGTTTCAATTTATGTACGATAGAAATAACAATAAAATTTACTAAATTTTAATCTGAATCGCTATCTAGTAACTTCTACGAATTAGACTATTTTAAAACAGTTGGTTGGAAAAGTAACAAGTACAAGTTTACAATAACAGTTCTTGTCAGGCTTCTTTTTACATGTACGCGAAAATGTCCTTTTTTGAAATAACTTGGCTATTTTTGAATTTATCAGAAGGGTGTCAAGACCTCCATTAACTAATTTTGTTCACAGAATACAAATTTTCTTAAATAGAACGCCCGGTATATGTTTAAATATTTAGATTTTCCTGGTTTTACTGATTTATGTGTTATGATACTCAAAATGTTTTAGAAGATATTTGGATTTTGATTTTAAAATATCGTTAACGATTTTGTTAAATGTAGCTGTCTTTGAAAAAAAGAAGGAGAACTAACCATAACAGATACTGATTTTCGAGGAACATTACTCAGAAAACAGCAGCTATTTTGTTTTCAAAGGCAACTACGTTTAACAAAATCATTAACGATATCTTAATACCCAAAATTCAAATATTTCAAACACTTTTAGAGATAACATGACATGTATGGAATTTTAGTAATCAGAAAAATGGGAAAAATCAAAATTTTGAAATATACAAGGTGTTCTATTTAAAGAAACAAATTAGAAGGTCATATTTATTAAACGCGATGCGCAATTATTTGTTTTTAATAGGTTTTTAATCAAAATTTGGATTCTGCAAACAAAATTAATTCAAGAAGGTCCTTAAACTTTTTGAAAATTTCAAAAGTAACCAAGTTATTCCAAAAAGTAACGTTTTCTCTAATGTCAAATATTATTTGAACAATTTTCTGTAGCTGCTTGTTCTACAAATACCGTTAAAACATAAAATATGAACCTACAGCATCCAAGAAATGCTTCGCAATGCTTAAAACATTTTTTTCCAGGAAGACCCAACACAAAAATTTCTAATGGTAACAATTTATGACGACTGCTTCACCAAGCACAATAGATTAGATGTTGAATACAAAGTACTACTATCCGATTCAAATGTACTGAGCCTTCATTTTGAGTGCGAATTACAAAAAAACTAACGGTCTAAAAATTTTGGAAAAATTAGGTTTTATTGCTTGGACATATGTCAATATTCTGTAATGGCCTTAACATTTTATTTTTTAAACTTACCAAGTTTCGTATTATTATATCTAATAATGTACTCTTTTTTACGCGATCTCTGGACTCATTTATGTTTAACTACGTATAACTTCATGAATTATTAAGATATTTGAACGAAATTTGGAGTGTTCACAATTATGTGTTTTTTAAAACAAATAAAAAACAGAAAAATTTAAAAAATATTTTGTGGCATCACTGTATATCTTAAACAAAGCAATTTGTAAGTAATTTTTTTTACAACAAATAGATTTCAATGTCTGGAGAATCAATGTATAAAAAGTTTCAACGGAAAGTCCAAGATATTTGAAAAAATAAATAAATAAGCGAAAACGGTTGAGTTTCTCCTACTCGGATTATGTTTTTCTTGTGGTATTTCGTTAATTTTTGGTAAAACTGTAATTTGTTCATAGAATCGTTATTTATTGTGCAACTGTTATCTTATGTGAAAATATTTTAATTATATTATTAATAATAATCAAAATATCAATTAGCAAATTTTTTTTATTAATTGAACAACTAAAGGTCGTTTTGGTTTGCAAAGGACGACAAGTCTACAGAAAGGTCTATTTTATAACCCATGAAAATTTCAAGTAGTTTTGTCAGTTTTTGAGAAATTAATTCGCAATACCGTTATATCGAAAATGATATCGAAATTCGGTACATCTTTTACAGTATCATTCAATATTTCAAAAACTGTAAAACGCATTTTCACAACATTTTGACAGACTATAGTAAACAGTATATGTACTGACATGTAAAGAAATTGTCTAATTCGGTCGTCTAGTTTTTTTCCGTAGGCGTTTAAAGTGAGGGCTCAATACATTTGATCCGCATAGTAATTGTATGATATTTGTGGTTATGAAAAAAATAAAAATCGGAAAAAATTAGACTCCAAAATTACTTTTGTTTTTAGTGAGCAATAGAAACGGAATAACAGTAACTTAAAACAGCACCAGATTGTGAGTGATTTATCAAATCTATAAAAAAACACAATGATATAATAGAAAGTTTTTAAAAATGTTAGAAATAAGTTTACAGGAAGTCTGTGATAACAATGTCCGTGATGACATCATTACCTACTTAAAGAGGCTAGAAAGCTACGAAGTTGGTGTTAAATGGAGGTGTCCCTAGGGGTGCCAATTATAGGGCAGACAGTAGTAAATCAGTGACCAGAATATTATCGCCGTAACACTTGCTTTATTTAAAAGTAGGTCAACTCTATAAAATACCAAGAAAACTCTTGAATACCTTCAACAAATCAACAAAAATATGTCATCTCTTGAAAACTGAACATACAAAAAAAGATGCATTTTATATACAGTGTGTTCTACTTTAGGTAGAACCACCTCAATAACGTTATTTATAATCGTATTTAAAAATTGATTTTTGTGTACTGAGGAGTTCTAAAAGATATGTTTCATACATAGGTTTTGATAAATTTAAATGCAAGAACTCGGCTTACCGGTCCATATTTGACTCTTCTAGAATATTTGTTTCACACCACTGCACTGATGAACAATATGTTGACTGATTTCCCATAAAGCTTTGTCTCGAAGGGATAAATAATAACCAAATTTTAACGGGTCTTCAGATAAACGTTTGTGTAAGAAACTAGTATTATTTTTTAAATTCTTATTGAATCCTGCTCGCAACAAATTTTAATTTTGACTCTTTAAAACAAATTCTTGTAGAATCTATTAAAACAATTAGCACATCCTAGCTAATATTGGGTAATGTTTTATATTGAATTTTAAAGGTATAGAAATTTTTTGCTAAATACCTTCATAATATTTATTTAATAATACATAAAAGCAAAAAATAAAATATCAGATTTTAAAAAAATTATGTTAGTTATAAAGAGTGTTTCACTGAGAACGGACCAACTGGCGCAGGGTGATAGAGAGGACATTAATACGCAACGATTTGACCCCCATATGTATTATGCGAAATTTGTTAGTTTAGGAGTTATTTAGGTTTTCGTATATTCTTAGCTAAATCTGGTTTTACACACAAATTTCGTCATTTTGACTTAACTATTAGTACTAGCGTCATGCTTTCTTTATGAACGTAGTCCGATAGTGCGTCTACTATCTTGAGAAACAATTCTTTTATTTGAACCGAAACTATTTGGACAAAAAAATCTTAAAATTTTATTAAAACAGACACTATTCCTTTTTACAAGACTAGCGGAAAATAAAAAAGTAGA
This sequence comes from Rhamnusium bicolor, assembly GCA_029963845.1. Taxonomy (NCBI): domain Eukaryota; kingdom Metazoa; phylum Arthropoda; class Insecta; order Coleoptera; family Cerambycidae; genus Rhamnusium; species Rhamnusium bicolor. The sequence goes on along the minus strand of JANEYF010004058.1, from coordinate 601,808 downwards.
AAAAAATTCAGTAACCATCTTAAAAACTTCTCTACTTTACTGACAATCAACCCAACAAATTTCATTCAGCTAGCCCTGTGCCCTCACATGGAAAATTTTAAGTTTTGTGCAAAATGTAAAAGGCGAAAATCCCACTTTCTAATTAAAAAATAGAAGGTATCATGGGTGAGGTCCGTACAAAGGATGCAAACCGTGTACACATATGTTTCGGACTTATGATCCTCATAAGCTGCTAAGTTGAAAGGATGGGTACAACTTAGGATAACCACACAAAGAAAACCACTGATAGGCAGCCAGTCGCTCATATACATACGTGGGATTTACCGATCAGTTCCTAGCGATGGCTTTTACAGATATAATATAATATACTGCACCTACTGAAACATTCCCAAATTACAAAAACATATTAAGTGCATTTTATTTAATTTTACAATGTTCATGGTAACTTAGGTTTGTCACTATATTAAATTAAAAGTAATGCGTAATAGATTCTTTTAAATAACAATATATTGGTAATTTACATTACTGAAGGCCAACGGTCTGTCCTAGCATGGAAGGGAGAAAACATTTAACACGATCAAACAGTATCTTGCATAACGAGGATTTATTCGGACGTAGGTACTAAAAATGCACAGTTAAATGTCACAACATGCTAAACCGACGCAACGACAGTAAATTCTTGGAATCGCGATATTGCCGATTTATAATTTGATGGTAGACAATTGCATTGCAGTAGATGTAACAAGGCAATTTCATGGTCATGCAACACAAATATTAATAAACATATTTCTTCAGAAAACCATAGGTGAATTTACTTACAGTGACATGCAACATAATTTTAACTTAGATTTAGTGGAATTTATGATAGAATGTAACATACTGTGGTCGCAACTAGACAATCCACTTTTTAGGCAATTTTTGAAAAAAATGTATTAGTGTCAAATATAGCAATGTTAACGTGCCTTCGGTGTCTACACTAAGAAAGAATATTTATCAACGGAGTGTGAAAATATTAGAGAGAAAATTTCTTCTGAGCTTAATGAGAGGTACATCTGGCTTGGCGTGGACGAAACCACTAATGCTTGCGGGTTTAAGGTAGCAAACGTATTAGTGGGTGCAAGGGGGGAAAATGATTCAATGAGCGGGCACTTGATTGCCTCTAAAGTTTAAGAAGCTACAAATTCTCGCACTATAGTGGAGGTAGTGACATTAAGTCTACAAGAATTTTGGGGTAACAAATATGCAGAAAATAAGGACAAGCTCTTATTACTTTTTGCCGATGGAGTGAATTATATGAAAGCAGCTGGAAGAATTTTGAAGGAACATGTTAGAATATACTTCATGTAACATGTTTAGCACATGGGCTTCATAGGATTGCTGAAGCTATTAGGAGGTGCTACTCTAATGTTGATAATTTGATACCTAGTGTAAATAACGTTTTTCTCAAAGCAACAAGTCGTGCATGGTTATTTTATGAAATTTTACCAAATACTCCACAGCCCATTATAACACGATGGGGAACTTGGCTAGATGCAGCATCGTACTATTACTGTCATTTTGAAAATGTGAAATCCCTAATACAGCAATTAAATCCAAATGACGCAGTTGCTATTTCGCGGTTACAACAGGCATTTATATGGATCCAACTGTTCAAGAACATCTGGAAACGATACACAGAAGTTTTTCACTAATTTCTCTAGCCATACAGGACCTTCAATATCAGCCAACATCAGAATTTACTACAGTTAATGCAATAAACGTTGTGTTCACTCTTCGACAACATATGTTTCAATTACAGGGAGAAATTGCTGCTATACTGTTTAAAAAAATCCACGGATTTGTTACTATGATAGGTGTAATAGACCATTTAAACGACAAAGAAGTAGACTTTACTACACCGATCATGAATGTGGTGACTTTGCAAAAGTTTACATATTGTAAGTATACTCCAGTTACATCTGTCGACGTCAAGCAGTCCTTCTCGCAATATAAATGGATTTTCAACGAAAGGCTCTCAAGTTTAACTGCAAAACATTTAGAACAGATATTAATAATATACTTTTATTCTGGTAACTGGGAGTGAAAAATACTTGTGTGTGTAGTTTACTCTTAAGTATATCCCCCCTATACCCTCAGTTCTCTTTGAACGAGTGTTCTTAATAAATTGACTTTATCAGCTTTGGATAATACGGAATTCGCAAAAAAAAAATTCAAGGTAAGATATCGTTTCATATATGTATGCAAATCTAACACATAACCACCTAAAGCCAACCCTGGTTTTACGTCATATCCGATTGGTAAGTCCTACCTCTGCTCATATATGACTGCAAATGAAAACCACGAGTTTACAAAGCGATAGACAATATTGCCACGGAAGCAACTATAGTTACCTGCGTAAAATTTTCTACCCAACGAATGGAAAATAACAGGGGATGGATGATGTTACTTCGGGAAGAAATATCCTCTATTATTTTACATTCCTTGGGTAGGGAATTCTAAGCAGGTAGATATGCAGATCGAGCCAATCCATTAGATACACGACTAGCGGTATACGCAGTTTACAGTCGCCCATCTATTGCTAGCACGATTCGTGGGGCGATCGCAGCACGAATATCAGAAAGAGCTTTTACCACAGGATTGTCTTGCTCAATAAGGAGGTCTCTTTGCGCATCTATTTGGAATTATTTACGTATTATTTTATATTTTTAGAGTTGGTAGTATTTTTCTTTATTATTTTTATGAGAATATTAATTTACGTTTTTAAAATTACTTCTTGTTTCTTAAAAAAAATCAATATTTGATTGTGTGCTGTTCTGATATTTTTCATAATTTTAGTGTTTTACTATCTGTGGTGTCTCGGAAGAAACACTGAAATTGTGAAACATTCAAATAATTTTAGTAAATACATTAGTACGTAAAGATTTCTTTAGATAAACGACACGCTCCAACGCAGGTTTAACGATAATGAAATCAACTGAAATCTACTTTGACTTTGTGACTTTGTTTCGTATGCTCCTCCCCGAAAAAGCGCCCTGACACAATCGTAAACTTTCGTTGGGACTTGTACTGAGACGGGCAACTGTAAACTGCGCATACCGCTAGTCGTGTATCTAGTGGGTTGGCTTAATCTGTAGTTGCCTCCATGGCAATATTGTCTGTCGTCCTGTAAACACAGGGTCTTTCAATTGCAGTCACAAATGAGCGACTGTCTGCCTGTCAGTTGTTTCCTTTGTGTTTACCTAAGTTAGCTACACCGTGGCGAAGAGAACCAATAATATGAAACACATGTGTTCACGGTTTGCATCCTTTGTGCAGACTTCATCTGTGATACCTTCTGCTTCTTAATTTGAAAGTGCGATTTCGCCTTTTTACACTGCACAAATTTTCGATGTGAAGTCCAGGAGCCAGCAGAATGAAACTTGTCGGGTTGATTGCCAGTAAAGTAGAGACATTTTTAAGATGGTTACTAAAATTTTTGGCTAAATTATGACGATAGTACTAATAGCTAAGAATGACAAAATTTGTAGGCAATACCGGAGTTTAGCTAAAAATATACGAAAACCTAAATAACTCTTAAACTAACAAATTTCGCATAACACAAATGGGCGTCAAATTGATGCGTATGCGTTGGTACGTCCTTGGTAAGACACCCTGTATAATAAAAAATTGACTTCATTGATTTATCTCCAGATTGTATCATAATAATTGTAAGTTAGAGAAGTCAAACGCAGAGAGATAAATGAACAAAGAAAATTGATATGACATTATTTTATAAATAGGGAATGAATTCAAAACGTCAAGTTTTAATTTAGTGTAACAACCAGTTAATTGATGTGCCAAACCGGCATTAGATATATAACCAGGAAATAATCATCATCACACTTTTAGGTTCATAAATGGGGTCGATTGTGTAAATTTCCAAGAAGCCCTCTTATAGTATTTTCTTCAATAAATGTGCCTTCTTGAGCAAGTAGACATTTTAAAATAAACATATCTTCTTGGAATCTATTCAGAGACACTTTGTATTCACCCCATTACCATCACAATTTCTGTATCTATTGTTAGTAAATAAGGAGGGTTCGACCACACGGTGGTCTATTCTTGAAGCGCAACTGACCATGCACTAAGTAGTTTGGGGTGGTAGATTTAAGGTTTTATATTATCTCAATTTCTCGAATTGTTATTTTATTTTTGGTTTCGTATTTATAAACCAAAATATGTAAACAGTGTGTTATTTAAAATTTATGTGGGAAAATATTCTCGTATTTAAGTAAATAAACATGAATGGTTGGAACTTAATAACAACTAAAATTTAGTCAATAAATAAGTGACAATATTGATTAATTTTATTATTGAAAATATAAAAAACATTTTTGTTTAGATTTTTTACTACTTAAGAAAACTAATAAATATTAAAAATAAACGATTTTGTCGATCAATTGGTTGTAATTTATTAACCGAAATAATCGAAAAATCGATTGATTCGATACAAATTGTAAACTGTATTGAAATCTGACAATTACAAAAATTATAACTGTTTTGTAAGTAATGACGTGACAACAGCCTGTAAAATTATTATAATAGTGTCCCATCGACCACAGCTATGACCAACTCGAATTGATGAGTGTGGGGCATTGGTTCTTAAATTTTACGGATATTTCTGTAAACGTTCATTCATGTATGGAATTGCTATGGCTGGAAGTTTTGAATGACATTCTATCTGTAAAGCTTATAATCCAGTAGGTAGGGGCCAAAAAAGGCCTTTGCCTTACAAAAGGTGGGATAGTAATAATTTTTAAATTATGTTGTTCAGGTCTGGGCCTTGACAAAAAACACAAGTTTTCGATCTTGGGGGGGGGAGGACCGCTCGAGCCGCCATCTTGAATAAAAGGTACAAAAAATTAGTTTTTTTTTAAAATAACTCCTCAGCGGTTGATCCAACGACGAAAATATCTTTAACAAAGTTAAAGGAGACAAAATTCCTCACATTTTTTGTATACAATTTTTTTTTGTAAATCTAATATGTAACGAGTTATTACAGCGGCGGAAAGATGAATATTTTTCCCAAAAAACAGTAAAACTCCCCATTTTTGACGGTAAATTTAGTAAGAACAAATTACACTTATTTTTAATGTTTTTTACACACCACAATAAGATTATACAGCGACATCTATTTCAAATTACAGTGATTTTTCTTGTTACATATAAATTTTCTTACCGCCGCAAGCGCAGTGGCGTAATAGGTATAAGTTAGTAGAGAATATTTATCCAAGTTTTATTCTGGTTTGTGAAATGTTTCCTAGAACAGATGTAGCAGGCATAGACCGTTCTTATTGCGTCTTTTTGTTTCTTTTGAAAAGAGCAGTCCTCTCTCCATTTCTAGTTTAGAAAGAAGGATTTACTCAACATCTTCCCTTCCCCGAAATCGATTTGCTTCTTTCCATAAGTACTGGAGTTGTCACGAAAAGATTAACTGTCATTTGTCCAGAGAAAAAGGTGTCGAACATGGTTACCGCGTTCGAAAATTTCGAGTCTATTAAATTCAAACGCAAAGATAATGTCATCCCATTGACAGCAGTCAACTGCAGCATAAAAGTCGGCGAAGCAACAATTTCCATCAACCCATTCATGTTGTTTTAAAGAATGTGGATTGCGAAGAAATCCGACGACGAGTTGAAGGATTATCTTAAATTCGAGCTTGCCCCATTTCCTTTGTCGCTTTTCTCGAAAGAAGGAATTCGCAAAGGCACAAAAACAACATTGTATAAAGTTTTCACACAGCTTCCAGAAGGTGTAGAACTCGGAGATAACCAAATCAATGTTTTGGATGGAGGATACCTTTTGCATAAAGTTGTTTGGCATTGTAATGATTTTTTGCGTCCATTTGCGAGAAGTACGTTCAGTATGTACGAAGTCACTATGGTTCACATGCAGTCGTTGTTTTAGATAGATATCCGATTGATGGTGGCAACAGGAATACCAAGACCGCAGAAAGACTTCGCCGATTGAAAAAGCATATGTCTGCGTATGTTCTCTTCGACGAAACAATGCCGGTTCAAGTTTCCCAAGAAAGATTTTTAGCCAATAAAAACAATAAGGCCCGTCTAATTTCGATGCTAACAAAAATGGAACAGGCTGCTATTACTGTTAAACAGGCGGAAGATGCTGATGTGTTGATTGTCAGCACAGCGATTTGCTTGTGCTCAACATTTGATGTTGTTTTCGACGTTGGCGAAGACATTGATCTTCTTGTTCTGCTGACAGCATTAGCACCATCCCAAAGTAACATCTACCTTCGCAAACTAGGAAGAGGCAGAATTGCTGAAAGACTATATTCCGAGAATAGTTTGAAACATGAAAAAGTTGCTGAGAACATTCTGTTTCTCCATGTGTTTAGTGGTTGCGACACTACATCGTCCATCTTCAACCAAGGGAAAACAAAATTTTGTTCGCTTATTCAGTAAACCGCAGGACTCAGTGCTACTATTAGCATCCTCAAACATCAGGATGCAACACCAGAATACATCGCAGACGGTGGAGCATGCATTCTCGTTACTTGGTATGATGGCAACATGGAAGACGAAACCTTGGAAGAAGTCGCTACCAACGTTTCGCTAAATCTACTATAAAAAGCAAATTCAATCTTGCTTCTTTGCCACCAACGAAGGACGCTGCGCGGTATCATGTGTTCAGGATATACCACCAAGTTCAAAAATGGTATGGGATCCAAAAAAAATCCAGAAGACTGGGGCTGGAAACTTGGCTGCAATGGACTCGCTCCACTCATAATGACAGAGCAACCAGCACCCAAGAACTTATTGAAATTCATTTCATGCATTTGTTGCAGGAAAGCTGGGTTGAAGTGCTCTGTTGTGTGTGGCTTCTGCAGTGGTCAGCCATGCGAAAATGTACCTGAGGTTTGTATCGACAGCGAGGACGAAGATGACAAAGATTTATCAATGGAAGAACAATGGATTATCAGAAGCACATGATGATGACATTGAGGACGCAGATTATACTGAAGTCATCAACATCAACCGACCAGGACCATCAAAAAAGGAAAAACGCGTGGTCAAGGTGATGTGGAAATGAATATACTTTGAATTTACAAAATTATTATAACTATGTAGTAAATAGCGAGAAACAATCGAAAAAATCACAAAAATGGGGAGTTTTACTGTTTTTTGGGAAAAATGTTCATCTTTCAACTCGTTGCATATTAGACTTACAAAAAAAAATGTTTATACAAAAAACGTGAGGAGTTTTGTCTACTTTAACTTTGTTGAAAACATTTTCGTCGTTGGATCAACTGCTGTGGAGTTATTTTGAAAAAACTAATTTTTTGTACCTTTTATTCAAGATGGCGGCTCGAGCAGTCCCCGCCCCAAGGTCGAAAACTGGATTTTTTGTCAAGGCCCATACCTGAACAACATAATTTAAAAATTATTACTACCCCACCTTTTACAGGGCAAAACTCCCTACATACTGAACTATTAACCGTATATCAACATCGCTGTCTTTATGGAAAACAGTGACCTCCTATTTCTTTCTGACTGCTGCTATGGGACGTTCAAAACCAAAAAAGTGATAGAAAGTGGGTGAAAGTTTTTGAAATTTTTTGTGTGATTTCAATAATTAAGTTATTCTGCTCTAGGTAAATTCATGTTATGTCGCCAACAACTTAAATTACCTACATGCATCGTATCGACAATGTTGTTAACGTAATAACCATAAAACATAAGCTATATTGTGAATATCCATTACGATTAACAAGTGCTGTTAAATAAAATATCAGTACAGTGCATTAAAATATTGATGATTTGAGTACTAGTTATATGAAATCGTTACATGAACAATATAATAATAATAGCTTTAGATATTATTATGTTCTATGAATAATAACAGTATTTAATGTCTGGTACATTTCCCATAAATATCTGATTTAAGTATAAAATCATAGGCTGATAATAAAGACATAAAAAATGTCTATAACTTATTATTCAAGTAGAACTGTACATGTGAAAAATCTTAAGTGGGTTTATTAATTTAATAGAGTGTAAATAGTGAGGTGTATAATATATTTAATACAGTATTAATGTATTGTATTCACTAATAAGCATCTAGTAAAAATACGTATTTTATACAAAACAATTTGTAGATAATTTTTTTTACTTTTCAATATACTTAGTATAGGGGCGGTTCTACGGGGAGGGCCCAGGCCAGCCAAACTTTTCAACTAGGATAGAAGCTAGGATATACGAACGCGACGAGCCAGAGAATTAGTTAACATAACTAGATTTTTAAATGCAGCACCGCGAAATCTATATTTTTCAATGTAGGTTTTTGAGCTCAGTTTAGCTAGCAGCAATTTACCAATTATACAAAAAAGTATTACCCTTGAAATAAAAGTATTGAATTTAACGTATTGACTACACATACAGCAGTTACAGTAATCAAGTTTGCTTAATATGAATTGTTACTACCCAGCAAGAACCGCGAGGAGATATGATCATTTTTTGTCAGGAAAGGATGGGTATGGAATATTGGTATAGAATAAAGAGATTATTTAAAAAGTAACAAGAAAGCTTTAAAAAACAAAATAAAAACAAAAGATATACTCTCAAATTAGTAACAGAAACAAATATTTTTCTCAATAAATTAACTAAAAATAAATTCTAATTGTAAAGTTATTACTATAATACAAACCGAAAGACAGAATTTTGTCAAAATGAAAATAATAACATTAATAAATAAAAACATCCTGAAAAAGAATGTTTCTAAAATACTGAACCACGAAAGCACAAAAACGGAATTAAATAATGCAGCTGATATCAGAAAATTAATTTCATATCACTTCACTTCACCTCAGCTCACATTGCTTCTTCCTCTGACTCCTCGATCGTCCACCCTCTTCTTTATATTGAGATGAACTACTATCCTCGTTCAAATTTATAATAAATTTATTTCCACTATTTATATGAAATTTGGTAATTTTTAAATAACCATCCTCAATTGTAGTTACTTTCCTAATTCTTTTTCCCAATTTTCCTTGTTAATTTTCGACACTTCATTTTGATGAACTCTACGACTTTTTCATCGAATTTCGGAAAAATATGTCCTTTTCTGACGTTTTTCTTCAATTTACACCAAATTAAATCAATCGGGTTGAAAATACAGAAATATGGCGGTAATCTCAACACTTTGTGGCTATATCTCTCCGCTACATTATCTATAATATACTTCTCATAATTTTTCGTTTGCAGGACTTCCAATAGTTGTGCTTTATTATAATTTTCCTCATAATAGAGATCATGTTCCATTAAAAAAATTTGTAACTCCAGCTTAGTAGAACTCTTCTTAGGAATTTTATACAGTTGTCTCGAATGGTACTTCGCATTGTCGAGAACAATAATAACGCTAGTCGGTTTCAAGTTTGGAATTAGTGTATTTTCAAACCATTATTCCTCAAATATTTCTCCCTCCATGTTCTTGTGGTAATCCACGTTACAGTCTTCCATATTTCTCCGCACAGTTTCAATGCATTATCAACCCCATCCATCAACATATCCACAGTGTAATATAATCAACCGACTCCCTTTATTAGGGGTCAATGAGATTGGTTGTCAATTCCTAGATCCATCAGTCCATCCTTTTTTTACGGTGTCATGAGTATGACACCAAGTTTCATCTAGATAATAAATTGATCTATTTTCCCATCTGAGTTCTTTTATCTCTTCTAGATATGAATGTCGCCAATCCACTATTCGTCTACTTTCCATAATCGCCATGTGTTTATTAATAGTTTGATATAAAAAATCCAATTTTTCCCAGCCAAATTCCTAAAGTCTTTTTGGTATATTTTAGATAATAATCCTATTCTTTTAATTTTCTGTCTACCACGTTAATAGTTGGGATTTCATTTTTTCTGATACCTGTCGCAAACTAATGTTCTTAAAAGTTTTGCTAACGATGGGTCCATAGTTTTCGATTGACCGACGTCGGATCTTTGTTTTCTTGGGAGGGCACCTTCTTTCACCAGTTTGTGTATTGGGGAGACCCCTACTTTTATAGATTGCTTCACTGATATGTTCAATTATAAGGATCTAATTCACCCATCAGTCAACATTATTCCGGCTTTTGATTTTCCATATCACCTTTATATCAACAAACCGATCATCAATACACAAATACAGAAAAACTCCCTCAATAATATTGAACATGAGACAAATGTCAACTCACTGTATCCTAAATTGCCTGAAAATATACACAGACGGATCGAAAATGAGTTCTGAGTTAGTCGGATGTTCATATTACTGCCCTTACTTTCAAGAATAGGCTATGTATAAACTACCAGAGAATACCTCTAACTTTATGGCTGTAGCATTTGCGATATACAAAGCGTTGGGATTTGCTAAAGATAAAGCACGAACTGACAGCTTAAGCATAACTGACAGCTTAAGCATAATGCAGAAACTTTCGCAGCCCTCCTGGTCTCCTAAAACTAATTTCGTTTATTAAAAATTTTAGAACAATATTATGCTTTAATTTCAGGAAACAAAACTGCAACTTTAATTTGGGTAAAAGCTCATGAAAGTAACATTGATAATAGAGCCACAACAGAAGGTGAGCCAGTCAGTCTATATCTTTGCCCATTTGATGTATTCTCTTTATGTAAATCAAAAGTTAATGACGAATGGCAAAATCTTTGGGAAGAAACTAGTGCAATAAGAGGCCATTCATATTCGCTCAAACAACCTACTATAAGAAAAATTCCTTGGTTTTATAAATGTAAACAAAACCAAAAAGTCATCTCTACTATATGTCGAACAATTTAATCATGGTACCTTCCCTAGCCATCTTCATAAAATCGGTGTACTAGACAATTCTTGCTGTGACTGCGATAACATATCAATTGGTGACGTACTATTTATTTACCTGCAGCAAGTATCAAACTACAGAACAGAATTGTTTAAAGAACTAACCGACAACGGAGTTATATTTCTGGTGAATGAAATTCTATCACTATCCGAAAAATTTTATAATCCAGTCACATCATTTATAAAAAATACGTGTACAAGATTCTAAGGGGGAAAAATATTAACGTAAATAACATGTCTTCTCTATTGTAATCCTTTCCGTGGTCTAATTTATAATTAATGTTAGTGAAAAATTATGAAAACTATGCCGTTGACTGACCCCTCGGCAATCCTTCCCCTTCCTTCCTATACTCCCATCTTTGTGTTCATGTAATTCTGATCAAATTATATATATGCAGCTCATGATAAGATAAAATATTTACATATGAATCCTATGATTGGCTGAGGAAACCAGTCTGTGTTTCTGACTGCCATTTAAATCATACTGTCACACTATTGAAAGATTGCGTCAAATTTTTATATAAAAAGTAAAGAAATACTGCACACCACTGGTATAACCTTTAGAAGATGGGCACCGCGTAATTACAATAAAATAAATGTGTAAGCCCTGTTTGTTGTGCATCATATTTCATATTTTAATGAAAACTACTATAATATATAGTAAGTAAGGGTGTCAGTATTATAATGTCTAGACAATTAATTTAATCTTCCCTTGCAACAACTTCCTAACTTCCTGTAAAGCATTTCATTATACTGATCCCATGTTAGCTTATGTCTTACGTGTAGTTCACCATTTTACTGGATTAATTTATAAGCGATTTAAATTTACATACAAACAGGATTTTTTAAATGTACTTTTTGTGAAAATACAGAGTGGCAATTTTGAATGGGTCTAATCATTTCCACGCTTGCAGGGTGAAACAGGTGTTACCACAGAGATAGGGAATTTGGATGTCATTATGTACATAAGAGGAGCAGACTACAAAACAGGGGCAGACAGTAAACAGTATTTACCTTGTAAACTTCTTTACATAATAGCTCCTTCCTGCTAACTACCTTTGTTTGTCTCCGCCAATCAACGATTGGTGTTTTTCGGCTACATATATTTCGTCACAACTGATTTCCTAATGAGTGGACTGACCGCGTCTAGCGGTAGATGGTCACAGGCGATCATGACGTCACGCAGTGAGATTATTGTGTATTTCATTGATTTCACTTTATGTTCTTTGCCCTACAATAATAATCATTCAAATTGATGTCATTGCCTTGTTAATTTTTTAGGAAAATCATTACTACTGTAAATATACTGCTAGAAATATGAACAGATGGCATGATCGTCTATGACCACCTGCTGCTAGATACCAATATTTAACTCGATTTACGTATGACATTCTAACGTCCACTTTACATAATACACAATACATCACTGTTTCTGAAAACGTGAATTATCGGATAAATAAAAAATATTTTTATACTCGCCGTACTCACAACAGGTCGCTAGCTACAGTATTCTTGAACTGAACAAACTACAAACTGCAAGTAGCAATTTCTTCTTGCTAAATGAACAGAAGGTCAATAGCAGGTAGTCACCTAGGGACGCAAGCGATATTCACCATTCGATACTATACGCATAAATAATGGCGCTCATCGGTGTCAACAAAATTCTAGGCAGTTGACAAGCAAAAGATTAAATAATTCATGTATAAGTACACTGTCAAAAATTACAATTGAATTGATTACTATTATAACGCGCGTTTTTCGGAATATGGTATTAGGTTTAAACCCGTCTCTGGGGTGACATCCAAGTTCCCTATGCCAATCAAAGAAGTCCGTTTTGATATTAAATAAATACAACCGCATGTCAAAAATCTATATATTATTTAATATTCAATTGCTCCTTATATGACCTTACAATTATGACACGTTCTTGGAACTACCCATATTATGTTTAGAAAATCATGACCTATTATAAACCCTATCTATCAATGGCAAAAATGTCAAAATAACGTTAGCATATGCACATATGTACTAAATTTACCCCTCATAATTTTTCTGCCCTGTATAAGTTTTAAAGATACAACTTCTTGATTGCGTTGCTTTCCAGTTAGTGACAGTCGGTGACAGTATTATTTATTTTGAATCATAAACTGATTTGCCTGTGGTTTTCGTAAATAAATTTTAAGTCATTATAAACCTCGGTTTTCATGTATATTTTTTGGCCAATGATGAAAAATATAAATAGAGAATAATAATAGAACCTACCCCCAGCTATTAAGGGATAGTCAATATATCAACCGTAGAATATTTTATAGGGCCAATAACATTTATTGCCTTAAGACCATCTGAGGATTTATGGTAATTTTATGATAGAGTCAGGAATTCTTAAGCGCCTAAAAAATAAGATTCCGACCTATGAATAAAAGTTAATTAAAAATGACGTACACCCCATCGTGAATTAGCAAAATTTTTATATTTGTTTTTCTAAGGGGTTTGATGGATTGTTTTAAGTTCTTTGTGGTCACGCCCTTAAATATTAGGTAATAACACGAAACATTTCTGTGGATGGAGTGCATTGTCTGCCCGCCGCGCAAATTGTTTTACGACAGGGATTTCTAGTAATAAAAACATCAGTTTGATTTATTAAACCGCACTAGTGCCCTTATTGCGTTTACGGCCCAGTTCCTATTGTACAATATTACCTCGTTTTAGAATTACTCTATTGTCCGAAATATCCTGTGCTTCTGTAAAGGCACAAATAGAAAGTATTTCTGAAAATTTGACATTTCAACTGATAGCTTACTTACTGATTTCAACCAAGGTATTTTTTATACGGTAATAATACATGAACAAAAATATAACCAACCAATATAAGGAAACACAGCATAGACGCAGAGTATTGAAAATTTGGCCGGGTGTTCACCAGTGAGAACAAAATGCGTCGTACGCGAAATTTTTTTTCTGAAAAATAGGGCCGCTTGTGAAAACGCACTTTGCGGTACCTCAGGGAATTTTAAAATAAAAACTTTATTCTAATATTTTTTAAATTTTTATTACAGAAATTTTTGTCTCTGCTCTGCTACTTATGTTATTAGGCAAGTAGGCCACAATTGGTCATTTTTACCTATGGACCCACACAGCTGGCAGACTGGCAAGCCTCCTGGTTAGGCTATGCCAAGATCCTCCATCTAGGCTTGTCTCTTCGTCTGCTAGCGGGCAAATGGACTAAAGAATAAATCTTATCAACGATGAACAAAACCGAGCTATGCTAGGCTCAGAATAAGATAATTTATAGTCATGATGACTACTCTGCGCCGATTCTAGCTCTGTTAGTTTGGGGGTAAAAAATAAATACAGTTCCAAAATGAATTACCCGTTATATTTTGCTAATAATTTTTATTGGTTCCAGGTAAGAAAATAAAAAATACATTCGAACGAGGAAGAATCATTTAATGAAATACTGGGTTGATCAAGTGATCTCCATTCATTACAATACATTCCTTCAAACTTCTGACAAAATTTGCCAGGATGCTTTGAAGCATAACCTCCGGGATAACTTCAATCTCATTTCATATATTTCTTTTCAGTTCTTCTAAAGTTCGGGGTCTTTGTACGTACACCATGCTCCTCAGTCAACTTCAAAGTAAAAAATCTGGGACCGCAATGTCAGGCGATTTTGCAGGCCAGCTGAAGAAATTAATCGTTCACAAAAAAGTCGTTCCAGGAATGTTATGTAAGCTTGTTGCGCCATCTTGTTGGAACCAATATGTATTGCCATACTCTTCTAAAAATTGATATAGGAAAAAGATTTCAAGCACATCTGACAAAACTTGCCATGATTCATTGCTTGCATCACCCCTTCTTCCTTTTTGGGATTACAGGCCGTCCGATTTCAGCCTATTGATTTTTCTCTCCCAACAGTTTCTTCGTTTCTCCATTTATGAACCCATCTTGCTATTCAACAATTGATTGAAGGTACAAAATGTTCACAAATATAATACGTTGATTTAATGGCCTCAGTTCCAATATTGCAACTGTCAATATTTAATTGACAACGATATCAGTAAATTTTCAAAGCCTCCTCTTTTGATTGATATCAGTTATTTTCTATTTGTATCAGAGAAAAATTTCTTATTAGAAAAAATGGGCTATTCATTGACACTCACTGCACAACATTATTGGCATTTACCGGGGGCTCAGCCCCCACCAAGGTTATGGCTGGGTACTCCAGCCCCAGAGCACTGGGGCAGTCGGCGCCTCTAATGCACAGTAACGTTTAGAAATAAACTACCTACTCAAAAATGAATAGAGTCTACGTAAATTTGTACCAATTGTTTGTCTGCAGAATATCCCACTGTTAACCCAGTTTAGCGATTTTCTTTGTTTGAAAACTAAACAATGGTAATTGGTACACGAATTTTATTTTAATACTTTCGTTAAGGTTTTACAGGGATGCAAATAAAAGTAAATTTTTTTATAAAAGTTTGATATGCTGTCATACGTTTCGCAAAAGAATACTCTATTAATTACATAGTTTTGTAATCTAGTTCTTTACATCCGAAAAATGGTGGCACAAACTAACTTATTAATTGAGATGTATTAAATACCATTGGAATTGTGGTTTTCCTTTATTCCTTCCGAATTGAAAATTTTAAAACTTCCGTACTTTCAAGAAGAGATGTAGCATTGTAACAGCGTCTCTTTTTCTGAGACACTGTTGTGAGTCGTGAAATTTTGTCACTTCGCTTATATTATAATTAGCTATAGTAACGGGAAATTTATATGGAAACGTTAATTTTTCATAGTAAATTTCCCTTTGAGGTTACTGACACTGAACTTCAATACAGAAAAACTTTGAGGTTCTTCCCTAGTTCCTCTTACTTGCTACATTTTTCTAACTTCCCACTGTGCATAGCTATGACGCGATACCTCACAGACACGTTAACTTCGCATGGGAAATTGCAAAAATGGTCGCTACCCGTGATGCGAGTTTTTCCGCCATTGTTTCTCACCATCACAAATGGAGGGAGAATCAAATTCATCATATCCTACCACCTTGTATAAAGATTGTAAATAATACTTTTTGTTCACGTGTCAGAATTTGTTCCAAGGTTGGACTCTTGAATATAGTTTCTTCGGTAATTTATCTAATGGAATTTTATATTTTAATTATCTGTATTTCCTTTTTGATAAATGTCCGCGTGTACATACATAAAATGTACCACTAATAATTAACAATAAGTAAAAATAAATCACGTTTATAATTATAACCTCTAAGAAATTGATAAACAATATTCTTTTAAACACTTTCTTTTAATATTCTTGTTATTTCAAACTCAGAAGTTGTCTTTCTAAACGCCAGTTGTACCACCCTGGTTCAGCCAAGATCAAAATACAAAGATTGTTTTAAGAAAATAATATGATGAGGAAAAGAAAACAATATATATATATATATATATATATATATATATATATATATATATATATATATATGTACATATTTTGTTTTCTTTTCCTCATATATATATATATATATATATATATATATATATATATATATATATATATATATATATATATATATATATATATATATATATATCTCAGCGGGCAAATACCCCGACCTTCATTGAATTACACCTTCAAATCATGATGGATGGAAAGCCAATATCATTTGTCAATTCCTAACCAGACACAGATCGATTTCGAACTTATTTGTTCTCTTCAGTATGACAGCAGACAAATGATAGTAGCCAACCTGCTAGTTATATACTAACTAAGGTGAAGTGAATAGTGGTGAGAGGTATGAAACTTCTCATATGGTCTGAATGCTACTATCCGACCGACATTCTAGATGTCTCTGTGGCGGATAGCGACTTGCATTACAGCAAGTACCGAGAGCGGCGACCCCTAGGATGTCAGTCGGATAGTAGCATTCAGACCATATGAGGTTTCATACCTTTCACCACTAGTCATATACATATATATATATATATATATATATATATATATATATATATATATATATATATATATATATATATATATATATATATATGTTAAATTCGTTTTCCGGGTATACTCCCGCGTAGGTGATAGGCCCCGAGAGGGACCGTGGTTGTCTGAACGACGTTTCGGCAGAATCTCATCTGCCATCTTCGGGTTCTAACAGATAACTGCTTACTGCGGCTTCTGGTAACTCGAACTGAAAAAAAAACATTTTTTTTTTCAGTTCGAGTTACCAGAAGCCGCAGTAAGCAGTTATCTGTTAGAACCCCGAAGATGGCAGATGAGATCCCGCCGAACGTCGTTCAGACAACCACCGGTCCCTCTCGGGGCCTATCACCTACGCGGGAGTATACCCGGAAAACGAATTTAACATTCACCACCCGCGAAAACCTGAAAAACAATATATATATATATATATATATATATATATATATATATATATATATATATATATATATATATATATATATATATATATATATATATATATATATATATATATATATATATATATATATATTATATATATATATATATATATATATATATATATATATATATATATATATATATATATATATATATATATATATATATATATATATATATATATATATATATATATATATATATATATATATATATATATATATATATATATATATATATATATATATATATATATATATATATATATATATATATATATATATATATATATATATATATATATATATATATATATATAAAACATTCATGTACAAATATACCATATTAGAAACTGTATTAAAATTAATAAAAAAAGAAGAAAAAAGATTATAATTTAAAAATTAGATGAGTACAAAAAAAGTCATAAGGAGAAAAGGTGTATAAAAAAAATTAAAAAAAAAATAAATGACAAAAAAATAAAAAAGAATTAAGTAGAAAAAAACTGGAAACATGCTGAAGTTTTGTATAGTATCTTAGAAATATGTAAACTACATTTAATAGGGCAAACTAATGTATGTGTCTTAAAATACCTTGTAAAATGATGGTATAAATCATAAATGCATATATTATAAACAGCAGATAAAGAGAAAAAGAAGGAAAAATTTGTGGCTAAATGGTTTAAATCAATTCCCAACCACCACCACCACCATTGACTTAATCTTGGATATTTGAAACAAGCTTAACTTTGGCGGAACCTTGTTCGTACAACTAGCCCATATATATTTTACAAATAAAATTTACAAAAATCTAGTACCTTAAAAGTTTAAACTCTAAACAATTACTATATCTAAGGGCTAAATGGAAAAGTACACGTACTTAAATAATCAGCTAAAGTAACATAATGAGTTGTGACTGTAAGAAGAATTAGAACAAAGCTAGATCTAAATACAGATTTTTCGCCTAAAGAAAGAAAATAAATGGAGGGTACATGCTGTCAATAATATAGATATCAGGTAGACTGATTTTTTGTCAGAACATATAACGGAGAATAATACTTAACTTTTCTCATTTTGCAAGAAGCAATAATTAATGATAACAATCTTTTCATCTAAGCAAAATTGAGTAAATTTTTCTTAACATTAATGATTACGAAAAAAACAAAGGTGAGTTGTTTTTTTATGATTATGTTAAAGCCCACCCCTCTATTTTATTTATTTTTCGAGTTAAAGAAAAATGTTTTAAACAAAAGTTGCAATAACTCAAATAAACTATTTTAAAATCCTTACAAAGAATATACAGGTGGTCTCATAAAGGCGGGACAAACCAAACTTGCTTTTTTTTAATACAACACTATATTTTTTTACATTTTTGAAATATGTGTTTTTATGTGATTTCAAGAATTTAAATATACTATATCTTTACTTTTACTGTTTTTTATTTATTACAAATTTTATACTACCAGCATCTGCATGGTTATCACGTTCGCCATGGATAAAAGCAATTAATTTGATACGTACACAGGGTGGTCCGAAGTTTACCTGACACATTTCGACACGTGATAGAGGGACTTAAAATAATCCGAAAAGTTCCTATCAACTTACATCCTTAGGGGATTGCTAACAAAGATACAAGATGTTAAAGTTTTGTGAAAAACAAACAATTTTTTTAATAACTCTAAAATTACGAAAGCTATCGATTCGAAGTTTTAGGGGCGGTGATGATTTTTAAGTCTCTATTGTTTCATAAAATCTTATCTTTGTACTGCCTCCAGTGGCGCCGCTAGAGGGTGGGGGAGATGAATTTTTCGCCGAAACTATGTTACGCCACTATTTTGTGCAGTTGATTTTGAGATTTTTCGATTCAGTGTTCAATTTGGAAGAAAGAAGGTATCTTTTAGTTTTTTTCGTACAACACTTACTTTTCGAGTAAAACGGCTATTTCTGCTTTCTCTACTAAAACAGTAAAACCTTTCCTACATTAATGATAAAATTAATAATCCTAGTTGCCTTTGGTAAACAATAGACTATAATATCTCCCCCCAATAAGTAGAGACAGATGCAAACGATCAAAATTTGCCATGCACTAATTCATTTACTTCATTTATGGTTAATTGTGAGTGGAATGCAGAAATCATATTCTTTCCGCGGGTCTTCTTTCCCCGATCAGACATTATACCTTACAAAATAATTAAATAAATTCAAAATGCAAACCGGGTGGTTTTGTGTGATATTATTTGTGAAAACCTTTACTTTATCAGAGCGATACGTTATGTTCACTATTATTTATAAAAATTAACAGGAACTCTCAACGGGTAACATTTTATTTGGTAATTACGTATAATAGTAGTTATAATAATAATCATTACGCAGTTTGATATTAAATTGATTAAATTATTCTGTAAGGCATTAAGTGTTAAGTGTTTTTCATCAATGGCTAACTTGAAATCTGGTAGATGTTGGTAGCATAAAATTTGCAATAAATAAAAAACAGTAAAAGACAAAATATAAATATATATATATCTGAAATCACAAAAAAAATATAGACCTCAAAAATGTAAAAAAAATATAGGGTGTTTAATTAAAAACAAAATTTAGTTTGTCCCGCTTTTGTGACCACCTGTATATTATTTTCAGGGATTCTAAAAGAGTTCATATGATTCACTCCAACTTTTATTTGAAAAAGTTTTTTTATAACTCGAAAAATTAACAAAATATATGGGTGGGCCTTTTCGTTGGATAACCCTGTATATAACAATTAATAATTTCGATGGATGAGGAATACATCTAAATTCTAGCCAATATAGAATATAATAGAATATCTTTCTCGTTCTCGTTCTCTTCCTCTTCCTATTTCTATTTGTCTTTGTTTTTGCCTTTGTCTTCCTCTTCGTCTTAACCTTCACCATCATCCTCAAATTCTTCTTCACCTTCATGTACACCTTGACCTTTATGTTTTATTTTCTTTTTTCTTTCAATTTCCCTTCCCCTTCCCTTACCATATCCCTTTCTCTTTCACTGTCCCTTTCTCCTTTCTTTCTCTTCCTCTTTCTCTTTCTCCTCCCCTTTCTGTTTCGCTTTCACTCATCCCCTCACCCCTCATCTTCTCAAGAATAAAAATACATTTGGTGTAAATAGAATAATTTATAATAAAATATTAGTGGTTTGAATTTGTTCGCCCTTTATTTGAGTAATAAACCACCCTATACATTATTCAAAGAATATTATTAAATAATCCTCTGACAAGAGAATTATTAGTGAGTTAAATTACTAAAAAAAAATAACAGCCTGTCACGGATCGTTTTAAGGCTGAGGCTTATATAACTTTGGAACAATTTGTAGAACGGAAGCTTAATACCCAAAGAAGTTATAAAACAGTATAAATTGTCACAAATAAATAATAAATAGGTAATAGCTTCTCTCAAATTAAAATTTAATATACTTAACGAAACAAAGACATGAAATTGTACTTCAAATGATAAAGCGTATGTACAAATAAATCCACTTTATGAAAAGAAAAACCGAAAATAAATTACGTTCAGCTTCAGTTAAAACGTCACCATTATAACAAAGTGCAGAAACTGTTTGAAATATAAAACAAAGATGCAATTAATTTAATGGACAAATTTTAAATAATTGATAATTAATTTTCATAATTATAGTTCGGTTAAAATTACCACTTGAAACTAAAACACTTGCAATAATTTATGAGGCCATATTGGCTCGTAATTGAGAATAATATATCATATGACTAAGTTAGCAAATACATAAAATTTCGGTGGTAGATCATAGTTATTGCCGCCTGGGGTCTGGGAAGCATCGGATCGACCTTTTCTATGCCCAGCTCTGCATGCGATTTATTAATTTAAAAAGGGTCTAGAACTACATACTAACATACAGGGTGGATCTCAGGTCGGCTGATTTTATTTAAAGCAACTTTTCAACTTATTTCAAAAGAATAATAAAAACTTGTAAATAATAGATTTTTGAATATTGTATTTTTCTCCAAAAATTGACAGAAAATTTGCCTTGTCTATCTAACTCGTAAATTGGTTGATTCTCCCTATTCCTCACTAATATGTAGTACTCCATATACAAAGTGATTCGCGAGCAATGTGCCATAGCCTAATGGCAGATAGATCACTTCAATACAAATCTAGATCTACAAGAAAAATATTTTTTGACCACTGGTTAAGAAGATGCAGGGTGTTTTATGCATTTGATCTGACAATTCAAAGAGCTATTCTCTGCAATGGACTGGATGTAATCGAAAGAAATTTACTAGTAACATTCCTCACCTGGGACTTGTCAGAATGGCCTACTTAGTTCTGAAAAATCCAGGACCGGCCTCGACAAAAATCTGCCCTCCTCGTTTTTGACAAAAAAAGTACATTTTTCTACCGCATTTCTGAAAAATTATTAGCTGATTCGGAAAATTCAGAAAAAAATGCTATCAGAATAGCGAATCAATTTTGACGGCACACTTAAACCGTTTCGGCATGAAAATCACAACACTTTGACTGGGCATTAATTATGGAACAGTTTGATAAAGTCTATTCAAATGCTTCAAATCCATATCCCTTCTAAGACATAGCAAAAACAATACCTAGGAAGAAAAAGACAGGGTTGTACTTGTGGAATTTTAAAGGTATACAAAATGATAAAATCTGAATGGCTTATGGATATAATCCACTTGGAAAAAGCATGCATACATAAACGTGATAACCCTTTTAATAAACAATAGGTAATTCTTCACAAACTTAACTTCATAATTAGAATGACATCATAACTTAACATCATAATATTAGATAAGGAATGCTTCAATTCAAATTAGATCAGATTCTCAAAATGTCCTCCACCAACCTCGATGCATTTCCTGCACCGCACCAATAAATGTCGTGTGACCATCCCAATGGTTTGTATGTGGTTCTTCATATCATCAGGGGCTGCCATTACCCGCTGCCGTAGTTCTTCTCTAGTGCTGACTTCCGTGCTATACACCGATTGATTAATGTGGCCCCAAACATATTAATAGAGAACAGTTAGATCAGGAGACCTAGTTGGCCAAGCTTGAGGACCTCCGCGACCGATCCAGCGGTTATCAAACTCATTATTGAGTTGCTCCCGGACATGGAGTGACAAGCGAGGCGGTGCCTGATTATGCTAGAAATATAGATCTATTCTGTCGACATATTGCGCCAATAATAAATTTTTCAAAATGATCCGGAGGAAATCCAAGTAGATTTCTCCAATCAATCAGCCTCTAAAAAAGCAGTCCTATCAATGTATCATTTACCACTCCACACCATACATTAAGGGAGAGCTTGTGCTGGGAGTTTTTCTGGAAAACGACGTGAGGATTGTTGTGACCCCAAAGGTGTGCATTTCTAGAATTCCATACTCCGTCGCGAGTGAATTGGACTTCGTCTGTGAAAATAATTCTGGGCAAAGTTCTTGGATGATGCATTATCAGCAGAATGTAAGACGTGCGACTTCATCACCTGGTTCGAGACCTTGGACCTTTTGGATGTTGGAAAAATGCAACCGTTCCACTTTTAATGCCCTCCATACCTAGGCTTCTGGAATACCTAGCGCGTGTGCTATTTTTCTAGTGTTTGTCTAAGGATTTTGCTCTCCAATTTCCACAATGTTTTCTTCGGCTGGTCTAACTGCTCGTTCTACATTTCTGTGAGTTCCAGGAAATCTCCCATGTTCCCGAGAGAACTGGAAAACTCTGGTGAAAGTTTGGCGTGACGGTATTTATCGATCAGGAAATCTTTGCAGATATTCCCCAACGAGAGCCCTTGCATTGCCATTGCAAAACCCATACACATAAATGATATTAGCGATTTCAGCATTAGTAAACTGATTAGGTATCTTTGAAACACGAAGAAATCGCAGAACAATTGAACACCAAATAGACAAAATAATAATGTCAAGGTACTGAAAAATACATAGGTAACTATTCTTTTCAATTTCAAAATAAAACTGTATGTATTTTCTTATAGTATGGTTTTTGCTCCTTCCTATTGACTAGGTAGGAAGGCTTTTGCTATGTCTCAAAAAGGATATGGATCTGAAGCATTTGGATAAACTCTATCAAACTATTCCATAATTAATGCCCGGTCAAAGTGTTAGTTATTGTTTTGTGATTTTTTTTTGCTGAAACGGCTTAGGCGTGCCGTCAAGATTGATTCGCTACTTTGATAGCATTTTTTCTGAACTTTCTGAATCCGCTAATAATTTTCCAGAAATGCGATAGAAGGTCCGACCCTGGATTTTTCAACACCAAATAGGCCATTCTGACAAGTCCCAGGTGAGGAATGTTACTGGTAAATTTCCTTCGATTACATCGAATCCATTACATTGAATTGTCAGATCATATGCATAAAACACCCTGTATATTCTTACCAGTGGTCAAAAAAATGTTTTCCTTATAGATCTAGACTTGCCTTGAAGTGCTGCTGTATCTGCAATTAGGCTATGGCACATTGCCTGCGAATCACCATCTGTACTAAATTACACACTGCTTTTTCTATGACAAAAAAAATTTAGTCGTCTTGCCTTAACTTACAATTAGTTCTAAAAGTAGATCTGGGAGATGCCTAAATGAAATATTTATACAACAATATAGAACGAGTATTTTTTAGTATGAACAATTAAAGTGATAAAAAATTTTTTTTTCCAAACATTCCAGAAGTGAAGGAACCAGCAGAAGATTTTAGCTTAAAGCTTCTTCCTGAGAAGTCCAGACGTCTGTGTGGAAAAAGTAGGAAACCTTTGCAAGTTGGCTCCAGAAAAACAAAATCTTTAAGGTAGCGGATCAATTTTTGGCCTATTTAGGTGTCAAATCCCAATGTTTAAGTCGTCAATCCTGTGGTCAAAATATTCCGTAATAAAATCACCTTTGGCTGTCAAAAAAACTATGGATATAAGTAAGTACCCTAAAGTAAAAGCGTTTCTTAAAATACAAAGTGCTGATTATAAACCTAAAAAATCAAACGTTTTTACAAGAGATAAAATTTTTGCTTGATGTCTCCAATGAAAAGTTTTTGCTAATGAAAGCAGTCATGATAATGAGTTGTCGGGTGCCTGCCGCCGGAACGACATTTTTAAAATGACTATAAAAATGATGTTGAGGACAAATGGTCTTTTATAATGTTCAAGATTCCGGACTACAAAACAAATGTACGAAGAACATTTACTACCAACTACTATCCAACAACAGCGAACATAAATTTAATCCAACTGATATTTGTCGCAAATGCATGCCATGTTGCCCAAAATCAGCACTAATTCCCAAATCCTTTCTTCACTATATGAACGGAAATTGCAAAAGTAGTTGGAGTAAACACATTTGTCAAAATTCTGAGCCTTATTGCATTGTTTCTTAAACTACCAAATACAACGAAATATATTGGTTGGAGTAATAGAAGGTCCACTGCTTCACTTTTAGTTGATTCAGGTTGACATCTTAGACTTAAGATCTTCGACGGTTGCAGGGGATATGTGGAAGAGTGTATTGAAAAAAAAGTGGAAATCGGTATAATATTTTTTTAAGTAAAACGTCAAAAATTAACAACATTGAAGAGCACTTAACCTTAAAAAACTAACTACAAAATGTTTGTTTCAAACTAACCTCAGCCCAAAATTATTTTATCACTTATTTAAAGCCTGACACCAACACCAGAGGATAAGCTCATCAGTGGTCGTGAATACAGGTCCCTCTAAGCCGAACATATTGCCGAATCCCACTTTCCCGTCGAACAGAAAACTTTAATCTATTCAAACCGTAGATACACCCGCAGTTTTACAATTTGAAAGATGGAGACGCGAGCAGTTCGACTAATCCATTATGTCTCAAGGATTTGGTTCGGCTTGGGTTTGAACCTATGTAGCTCGGGTGAGAGGATGTGTCCCTGTCCCTCACATCACAGAGTTGACAACCGCTAATAAGTTCTCCAGTTATGTTTATTTGTTCCCACCAGTTACGTTTATTTGTACCTATACATGTCTTTAATTTGTTCAGTTTATAAAAACTTCAATGTATTCTTTGATTACTTGAATTAAATAAATAATAAAAATATAATTATCCTTATATTTTAAAGGCAAAAAATTATTTTTAATTTCAGTGTAACAAAAGTAGGCAAAATCACAGGTTGGAATCCAAACCCTAGTTAAAAAAAAAAAAATACATGACCGTACATTTTGTGAAGGAAAATCTGTATACCTCCCAAGTCCGCTCCTGTTATTTACGTCATGTCTCCAAAATCGCCGTGGCCTAGTCATTAATAATGAACATTAATGAACAACAAGCAGCAACCATAATAGTCTTACAAGACATGTTAGTAGAATTTTAGGGTTTTGTCGTATATTTTATCATTTAATACACATAAACGGAGTTTTATTAATTTCCAGATGATGTCAAGTTAGACAACGAGTGCTTTGGTTTTTGTGAAAACTGCTTTGGTGTTACTATCGTCCAATCAAAAAGTTTCAAATCGCTTCAGGAATAACATTTTTAATAAATTAATGTTTACAAGTCCACCCTTAAACTCATGCACCCTGTTTCTTTGTCATCGTATGAATTTATCCAGCCCTGCTCTCCCGTTACAGGGTTTTATTGCAACTTTAATTAATTGTTTCATATATAGAGCAACTTAAAGGCAGCGCATGCAACGTCGATATTGGAACTTGCAGAATCAAGCAGGGGTAGTGTTTATGTTTAGTTTCGGATGTTTATTGATGTCGCTGACATTTAATGAATTCAAGAATTGGTATTAAGAGTATTTCTCAGTTAATGCTGTAGGCATTTTTAAAATTTGTTTCCTAGCGAAAAACATATTACATTCCGTCTTAAAACGCTACTGATATTGTATGTAGTTAATATGTATTGAGTTTAGTAATATCGTTAATGATAACATAAAACTATTTATTTAAAAATATATTCAATAATAGAAGAAGATTGTTCTTTCCGGAAAAGTAATATTTACATTATTTCTAATTAATTTAAAAATATTGTTTCCATTTATATCTATAATGAATCCACAGTAAATGTGGGTGATTCATTACCAGAGGTCGGATTTACTAATCGGGAATGACGTAAACCAGGGTTGGCTTTAGGTGGCTATGTGTCAGATTTGCATGCATGTACGAAACGATATCTTACCTTGAGATTTTTTTTAGTGAATTCCGTATTATCCAAAATTGATAAAGTCAATTTATTTCAAACTCATTCGAAGAGAACTGAATGTATATGGGGAAGTACTTAACACCAAGCTAACACACATAAGTATTTTTCACTACGGGTTACAAGAATAAACTGCTGTATTAGGGATTTCACATTTTCAAAATGACGGTAATAGTACGATGCTGCCCCTAGCCAAGTTCCCCATCGTGTTTAATGAGCTGTGGAGGTAATGGAGTATTTGGTAGAATTTCATAATATAACCGTACACGACTTGGTGCTTTAAGAAAAGCTTTCTTTACACTAGATATCAAGCTATCAACATCAGGGTAGCACTCCCTAATAGTTTCAGCAATCCTATGACGCCAACGTGCTAAACATGTTACTGATTTGTTTTCTTCAAAACTTCCAGCAGCTTTCATATAATTTACTCCATCATGCATCAACAAGAAATAAAAGAACTTGTCCTTATTTTCTGCATATTTGTCACTCCAAAACTCTTGTAGACTACCTCCGCTATAGTGCGAGAATTTGTAGTTTCTAAAACTTTAGAGGCGATCAAGTGCCCGCTCAATGAACAATTCCTGTCCAAAGCACCCACTGAAACATTCGCTACCTTAAGCATTGGTGGTTTCGATCACGCTAAGCCAGATGTACTTCTCATTAGGCTCAAAAGAAATTTTCTGTCTAATATTTTCACACTCTGTTGATAAGTATTTTCTTCTTAGTGTAGACTTCGAATGCACGTTTACATTGTTATATTTGCCATTAATACATTTGTTATTAAATATGATTTGAAGGAAACAACTACTCAGCGGGGCAAATACCCCGACCTGCATTGGATTACACCTTCAAATCATGATAGATCGATAGCCAACATTATTTGTCAATTCCTAACCAGATATCGACCGGTTTCGAACTTATTTGTTCTCTTCAGAGACATCTATGATGTCGGTCGGATAGTAGCATTTAGACCATACGAGAAGTTTCATACCTCTCACCACTACTCAATTTACCTTAGTTAATATATGACTAGCAGTTTGGCCACTATCATTTGTCTGTTCCATAACCTATAGCATACTGAGGAGAACAAATAAGTTCGAAACCGGCCTATGTCTTGTTAGGAATTGGCAAATGATATTGGCTATCGATCTATCATGATTTGAAGGTGTAATCCAATGCAGGTCGGAGTATTGGCCCGCTGAGTAGTTGTTTCCTTCAAATCATATTTAATAACAGTAGTTTAGTCCACCTGGGCTAGAGGTCGCCGCTCTCGGTACTTGCTTCGCAAGTCGCTATCCGCCACAGAGACATCTATGATCTCGGTCGGATACTAGCATTTAGACCATACAAGAAGTTTCATACCTCTCACCACAACCTAATTAATACATTTTTCCAAAAATTGACAAAAAAAGTGAATTGTCTAGTTTTGACCACGGTATGTTATATCCCATCATGAATTCCACTAAATCCAAGTTAAAATTACGATGCAAGTCACTGAGGAAACATGTCTATTAATATTTGTGTTGCATGACTACGAAATTGCTTTGTCACATCTAGTGCAATACAATTGTCTGCCATCAAATTGTAAATCGGCAATATCGCGTATTCAACAACTTACTATAGCTTCCGTCGGTTTAATATGTTGTGACATTTTTCATTTAATATAGTGCATTCCCCGACAAAATTAAGTTACGCATTAACATTGCAAAATTAAATAAAATGCATTTAAAATTAAAACGTTTAAAAAAAATTTAAAATGTTAAAATGTTTTTTAACCGCCTCACAAGTCACCAATGTAACTCCCAGAAAATCCTAGGAATTTGTGTTGAGTAAAGTGAGACGAGGCCCTACAGTTTATTGTGGAGTCCGAACCACATCTAGGGCATCGACAGTTCTCTCCCATCTTAATCCGAAACAAATTACAAATAAAATTACTTGCTCCGGGGTGGATTCGAACCATCAATATTCGGTATCGAGTAAATAGATATAAGCGCTTTACCCACTCGGCTACCTTGCCTCTAAATAATATGTTGCATGACTTTCTTTTTGTTGCTTAGGAATGTTTTAGTAGGTGTTTATAATGGATTATATTATCTGTAAAAGTCATCCCTGTAATCTAATTGGTAAATCCGACCTCTGTCTATTACTGACCAATCACTAATAAGAAATTAATGTGCAAATGAAACATTACACCATTATATTCGAGAAATATTCAAAATTCCATAATATAAAATAATAATACGATTTCTAATTTTTTCCCTTGAATGCTAGGAAACATAATATGTAGTCCATTTGTAATGTTATGATTGGAAATGATTACACCTAGGCACAGAGAATTTCGATTAGTTATTTACGTTGTATATCGCGTATCTTAAGACATTGATGATCACTAGAACGGACTGCCTGGTTGTGTACGCATTGCGTGTGTGTACCAAAATATAATGATGTCAAATTCACAAACACGTTTACGGTTTGTCAGCATATAAACAAATTTCGTAACATAAAATATGACAGTACATTGGTCCGGTGTCCTCTTCCCCAGCAGCATAAAATATAGGACCAATATTCAAATCTATACCCAATATAGAGTGACGGACCAATTTATCACATTTATGACCAATATCGGGCATATATTGGTTTGAAATGTTGTCCCAAAATGTACAAATCTATATTTCGCCAATATATGACCTATCAGTGTATCCATATATCTTCAGAATAATTACTTATTTATTTATTTATCTATTTATTTATTATTTATTTATTTATTTATATATTTATTTATTTATTTATATACTTATTTATTTATTTATTTATTTATTTATTTATTTATTTATTTATTTATTCATTCATTCATTCGTTCATTTATTTATTTATTTATTTATTTATTTATTCGTTTAATCATTTATTTATTAATTTATTTATTTATTCACTTATTTATTATTACTTTATGTATTTATTTATTTACACCATTTAAAGGAAAACCATTTACAGAATGGAAATTACAAAAATTTAATATGAAATAATATTTTACAAATACAAAATTAATAATATAATATTACATAGAGCATTAAAATCATAACTTTAAACTTAATTGTAAAATGTATACACACATATATGCATATATATATACATACATACCTAAATACACACATATCACATATACATATATATAATTAAAACACGCAAATTTATTGAAGAAAAAAATTGTGTTACAATTTTTATGACTGTGGCTACATTGCAGAAGAAAATATCAAGAATATGTTGGTTTTCATTATAATTATTGCACATTTGATGTAAAGGCGAAAATTTACCAATATTTGTACAAGGTATACTCAAAATAAAGCTCATATGCTTGCGGTTATTCTGGGAACACGAAAATTTAACATTTGTAATATATCGGGACAGTCAATGTCATTAGTTATTACTTTGTTCAAGAAGGTTAACTTAGATTTCACCAGTCTTTTTTTCGAGACTATCTAAGAAAATCTTTCCAGCATATATACATTCGAACATCCAGTAGCTGGGTGTACTCCATCCTCTCTGAAACAAGCATGTTTTAAGAACTTCCGCTGTACCTTTTTAATACTGTTCACATGTATGTTATAATAAGGACACCAAATAATAGCTACATATTCAAGCTTAGATCACACGAAAGAGTTATAAAGCAATTTCAGCGTATCTGCATTATTAAACTCACGGGAATTTCTTATAATAAAGCCTAACGCTTTGAAGCTCTCTGATGTGCTATTAACATGATTTATGAAAGAGAATTTGCCATCAAATATCATATCTAGGCCTCGGAAGACAGTAGGCCTTACAATTACGGTATTATTAAGAGTATAGTCAAAATTTAGTGTTTGTACTTTATCAGAAAATGTTATAACATTGCACTTCGAGATGTTTAAAGGTAATTTATTTTAATCCACCAAATATTAAGCTTTTCCAAATCTTTCTGCAGAGTAAAACAATTTTCAATCTTTTTTAATAATAGAATAAATCTTTAAATCATCCACATATAATAAGTATTTACAATTTAAATTAGATATAACGTCATTTATAAAGATATTAAAAAGTAAGGGTCCTAAATTCGAGCCTTGAGGAACTCCAAAAGTGGCATATATTTCAACGGACTGGACTCTACAGCAATTCACAAATTGTTTTCTGTCAGATAATTAAGATGTAATAAAGTTTAACTTATTTTGCGAAAATCCATAACTCTGCAATTCTATTAATAAGATGTGATCCAGTCTGTCGAATGCTTTTGAGAAATCTGTATAAATGACATCTGTCTGAAACCCGTCATCTTAAGAATTCGCTAAATACAGCGTGATATAAAACAGATTGGTAACAGTTGATCTCCCTTTCAAAAATCCATGCCGATAAGGCGTAATGCGATGTTTCAGGTAAAAAAAAATAATTCATACACCAGAATTTCATAAACTTTAGATAAGTTATTAACTATAGTAATGGGCCTGTAATTTTATATTATGGCACGACCTCCCCTTTTGAGGACTGGGATAACTCCAGAGGTTTTACAAGTTTCTGGAAAAAGAGCAGATTTAATGGATAAATTAAAGAGGATTGTTAGAGGATATGCAAATACACAGGAGCAATCTCTGATAAAAAGGCAGGAATATTGTCTAATTTAACTATTTTAATGATATAGTTATCCTCATCATAACAGTATATATAGTTCGTCACGAATCACCCTGTGTTACTGCCGATTTTGAAATATGGGCAACATGGCACAATTTTCCCTCTCTGCTTATCACTTCATTTATTTTCATCTTGCAGATTATATTTTAGCAATGAGCACAACATTATATTCTGGTTTCTTAGGTCTGCAGTAATGTAGACAATTAGAACATTATTTTTTCCTACAACTTTCAAATCACGAAACCACGAAGCCAGCAAACAATCAACAATACAATTTTCCATTGTGTAAAAACTCATGTAAACTGTTTACTGAAAAGATAAATTGATTAAAAAATAGTAACAACAATAGACAATGCTTTATTTCATTACTATTCATCAGTGTGTTTCCGGATATGGATGTCAAAGGTGCTGCATACAATGCTTTTGATATAGGTAAGGTCCTTTTGCACGATTACGTTTAAGCCCTCGCAGACACCAGCAGGTAACTTTAATCAGTCAATATAATCGAAATATTAATTATTTATATGATGCTCACCATTGCATTGTTTGTCACAAACCGACGAGGGATAATAAAAGTTGTTAAACATATTATTCAGGTAACGTTTTTTAGCGAGAAAAGAGAGTTGAGTGGTCAATTTGACTTCAAGATATTGATTAAAACGTTGTCCTTCCTCATTGCTGGGTACCCGTAATATCATATTCGTAAAATGTGAGAGGAGCATTGGCATAATTAGGTACTTACACACCTAATGAAATTATACTGTGTGGTGAAGTAATGCGTGGTGTAAATTCTCTAAAATTGCTATTTAAATTTGATTAAAAATCCCATAAGAAAGGTGTGAAGATGGCTTGTCGGGAATCATCATCTTATGTCACTGGTGCTTGTCTCAGAAGATTCGCTCTAATTTGCAAAGAAACTTCAAAATGTAAAGAGAAAGAGGGGTTAATTTGAAGGTTTGCAATATGCACTTCATGTCATGTATTTCTCTCTTAATTCAATGATGAAAACTGTAAATAATAATTCTTCAGGAATCGTCGTGTTATATCACTGCACTGGTGTAGGTTTCAAAAGGTCTGTTTTTATTCTCTAAAACGTAATAAACGGATGAAGGGAGAATTTTAAGGTGTACATTATGCACTTTAATGCTGGAATCAAACAACTACTGTCGCGCGCGATGTATCCACACCACCATTTATCAATGTATCGCGCGATAAAATGCGCACCCCTAGAACATTGAGCGTCGATGCTACAATTTAATGTAACGCCTTAATGGACAAAATTCCATCACAAGTTTAATGTATGTACATGATCAACAAAACGAAACACCATAGAAATAATACAATGTACTTGACAAAATACAAGTTAATCTTAAAATTTTACAATAATTGTCGCACAGCAGATGTCTAGTGAAATTGTTATGTATACATAACAAATCCCGAAAGTGATATTTTACTGGAGAAAGCTTACGCGAGTCCATTAAAACACTTTGGGAACATGATACGTACACTATTTTATCTACAATCATCTCTTTAATGAAACTAAAAACTAATATGATTTAACTTTATTTATAAATATTAATTGTACCATTAACATTCCATTTCAAATAATTATTTATCTGGCAACATGGCAACACGATTGTTTAGCGTCTTGTACGTATGTGATTAATGTGAATTCTATTAAAATATAATTTTTGCCTTTTAGATGAAATATTTTCGGTATCAGTACTGAAAGTAATTTCTTCGAGACTGATACTGGTGAAAAAATTGACCCGAAAATGCCTATTCGCGGAACAATCGCAAAAAAACAATTTTAACTTCACACTTCAATTGAGTTTTAAACACCTCTTGATGATGTCAACTTGACTTGTGAACTGGTGAAATGCAAATAAAATTTATTAACTACTGACTTGATGGTTAACTTCATGCGTTAGCACACGACAGAAGAGTGGTGGTTAGACGTTAGAGGGGTACAGCTCATTGATTGGTTGAACTGCTTGTCTCACGAGATAGGCGTTGTTTTGTGAAAGTAGCATAATGTTTGTATTCTTAAAACTGTACAACGTGGCCAGATCAGTTTTAAATTCTACGATGGATATGGGAGCGACAGTTCTATGTCTAGTTCGGTGGATTGTATCTTCTGTTCTGTATTGGTAAACAAAGAGAGAAACACCGGACCCTATTTAGGAGCCAATGAATCTCAAGTATCATGCCGGAAATTACATTTTTTTATATTAATTGTAAGTTTTTAAACAAAAGTTAAATAAACACAAAAAAAATAACTTTTTGTCACTCTGTAACGTAGCATTTTAGATATTTTTTTCTTAGCTTCATGTCTTGAATCCATCCGGTAGGTTTGGGGATAAAAAATTAAATCATCCCGTATATTACTATTGACAGAACTATGAATTGAAATATTCATAATTTTGAGTTCTAGTTTGGGTAATTTTATCCCTAACAAAATTAGTGGGAAAATAAATGATAATATACAACTCTGCAAGGAAATCATTGTAAAGAAAATTAAATCTATAAAATAAAAAAAATGGTTTTACTAAAATGTTTGGCTACTGAACAAATCAAAGTTTATATGTGCTAAAATAATCCATTATTAATCATTTCAGACGTAAAATATTCATTTTGTAATACATGCAAGAACGGGAAATTTATTTTCAATTTTTAAATAAATATATTTAGTACCTTTACCAACAATTGCGCATATAATCACGGTGTTGTTAAACAAACACAATTTTCATAAAATATGATGTTTACTTTTCCATATTTGTCTGCATTGCTTTCAGGTAAACTCGATATTTATTTGTGAAAAGAAACGTCTAATTAAATATTTGGAAAGGTAGCTGAGAGTAATTTGAAAGCTTCAAAAATTTATGTAGATTTATACACATTCTTAAACCTGGTAAAGAGTTCTTTAACAATTTTAAATTAAATTCCAAGTTTTAGGCGAAACAAACCTACATATTTGTAACATATACATTAACAGTATGTGTCTGTGAATGGATATACATCGAAACATTTTCTTGCCCTGTCCGGAGTCCCTCAGGGTTCCAACCTTGGACCACTGTTATTTCCCATGTTTATAAATAGTCTTACTGAAATAATTAAAGCCTTAAAATATTTATTCTTTGCAGATTATTTAAAGATTTATATTAAAGTTGAAAGTAATATGGTCTGCACCCTGCTACAAAATGATATTATTAATTTATATCAATGGACACTTTAAAATAAGCTGTATTAATTAATAAATATGTATTAATTAATAAATGTTTTATTATGACCTATACTAGGAGAAAAAGTCAAATTATATATAACTACAAAATGAACGATACAGATCTGACTAGAGTTGAAACCATGAGGGTCCTAGGTATAACATTTGACACCCAGCTCACATCTAGTAGCCATATTTACGCCATGATAAATAGGGCCAATAGAATGTATGGATTCATAGTACGTAATAAGAAGATGTTTAACAATACAGGAGCTATTAGGCAATTATATGTTTGGTATGTAAGATCTCAGTTGGAATATTGCTCTATTGTCTAGAATCCATTTTATCAAATACATATAAGTAGCATAGAAACAATACAAAATAAAGTGTTAAGGTTTATAAATTATAAAGAGACTGGTTTATATGATTTATATATAGAAAAAGATATATTAAGGGAAAGGTATCATCTCAAAATACTGAAGAGTCGACGCAAATAGGGGCATATTGTATACCTACATAAATTGTTACATGGCAGTGTCGATGATAGTAGTTTTCTGTCCATGATAAGTTTAAATGTCCCCTACTCTCCTACTAGAACTTTTAAAACTTTCTACGTAGAACTGGCAGGTACAAACTATCAAATGAATTCCCCTCTCCACAGATTATGAAGTATTTATAATTCGATCCAAAACACCTGTGATATATTTGACATTAGCGTAAGAAGATTAAAAACTATGTTAAATTCATTGTATTGAACTATTGCTTTTTAATGTTATGTTAGTATTAAGTTAGTATTAAGTTAATTTTAGGTTAATATTAAATATCAAATGTATTATATCACTCTGTAATAGGGCTTTGCCTGTTGAGTGCATTACCAAATAAATAAATAAATAAATAAATAAATAAATTACTGGAAAATGAACATTTAGTAAAAGATATATTTATACAAGTTTATTTAAGTTATAACAGGAAACTTATTAACGTTCTTACATATAACTTTTGCAGTTTACGTTTAAAGAGTTATTTCATAACGTGAGCATGTGATTATGGAAAATATATTCTTAATAGACGCAATATTAAATATAAAAGTTGAATTTATTTTTATATTCAAGTAGCCATCTATTCTACATTTAGTTTAAATTTTGTTTTCTCACGTCCTCAAGTAACATTTTATCTAGAATCGTTTTAAATTTGGAAGTTCTAGTGTAACTAATATAACAGATACGATGTTTTTAAAGCACCACTATTTTAAGTGCTCTGTAAATGACTCTTAACAAAAAATTATTCTTTTGTTAACTGGGAAGCAACCAATAAAATATCATAATTTTAAAACTAAAGCAGACAGAGTAGATTTTCATAAAATGTTTTTTTAGGGTACGTAAAACTCGGGCTTTTTAATTGCACTATTACGAAGGTTAAATCTATTACTATGTCACCTATCAAATATAACTAAAAAACACATTGCTATGCTTCATTTTATATAATTTTTTAAAGAAAGTGAATAACAAGTACCTGAAAGTTACAGCGAAATGGTTTACTACCAAAATTTTCAAAAAATCGTTCAAATCGATAAAACCTCGGATAAAAGCATCTAGAAATTATTTCGGTTCAAAGCTTAATTTCAAGTGAGTTACTTCAAGTTTTCAGCAGTGTAAATAGAACTGATTACATATTTGAACTTTGCAGTACAATAAAACAAAAGTCTTAAAAATATTATATAAACTTAATTAGATCTAGTCATATCAGATTCTAAAACCTTTCCTCGCTTGCGTTACTGACTGACACATTCAAAATTGATTTAAATACATTCAAGACTGTAGTGGAGCGATTTGTGTGCTTAGTATTGTATCCAACCGTGTTATGATAAAAACGTTGAAATATCTTGTTCCTTGACAGCCAATTAAACTCAAGTTAAAAAGAATAATAGTGTTCTGACTTAGACATGGCTACTTTATTTTACACAGTAAATAAAGCGGAAGTTCTTTCGTCGGAAGAAGTATGGCCGAAAAAAGGAAATGCTTCAGTTGCCTTGTTAAAAAATATGTTTCCTCGAATTCTTTATCTGCAGCACCGGAAAAGCAGCTTAGTTCACGTCGGATTATTGTTTTTATTTCAGAATAGCGAAAATTAAATAAAAATGTTATAAAATGCCTTGTTTGCTTCTACCGAACATCCATTTAGAATTTATAGTACAAAACTTCGGGTATTTTAATTAGCTAAAATGTAGTTAAACAAGTCTAAGGATAAAAAATAAAACTACTTGATATTTTCCTTTATTCATTTTATTTTACATGGTAAAAAATCTTGTGAGCTAATTCTCTTAAATGAAATATTGGTCATAATTTAACTGCAATTTATTTTTCTTCTAATAGACAATTACCTACTCAAATTAATCAATGAAATAACTTTTTCAAATTGCGTTATTAAGAAAATAAAAAATAAATGAGTTTCACTCGATTTTGAGTGGTCCTCTGTTTTAGGAGAAAACTGTTATATTTTCATAGCAACACAACAACATATTATTGCAGTTATCCACTAATTTATTCCGGGTAATTAAATTTTGTTTTATATATTTTATACAGATAACTTTGTTGAATTTAGGTATTACGGCCAATAGGATATTTTGTTATAATCCTCATAAATGCATAGCACATTATGCAAATTTCAGTTTACATGGAAATCATGGTATCACCATATAGTGGTGACTTTAGCTTTATTATAACGATTAAACCAATTACGGCAGTAAACTAATTAAAGGTTATAAATGACAACAGCACTAGTTGAATGTACGTTACATATAACATAATGTAATGATGTCGCCTCATGCTTTAAGAAAAATCGGACGGGAAATTATTAATTTCATGTAAAATGATGGTAACACCGTGGGAAAATTATTTAAATTTCTGTTTTAATAAGCGGATAGTATTGACACATTAATATTAAATATTACAGTTTACAGGGTGATAATGATGTCATGGACAACTGGTAAAAAATAATTAATTCTCTGGTCGAAATAAATTGTACTAAACATATTATCATATATCGTAGGATATCGTACCTTCTAAGTAGACTCCCAACAGTTTTTAATTTTTAGTTTTTCCTTAGGGTGCATTTTATTTTTAATTTATTGAGCAACAGCAAAAATAGTCAGCATAAAAAAGGCACACTTAGAACTTTCTTTATCATATTTTGTGGATGAGTTTGATGGTTTCTTGTAGTTTTTTGAACATATGTTCAATGGGATTAAAGTCTAGTAACCTCAGTGGGGGTGAAAGTGGCGGAATTCCAAGGTTTTACAGTAGATTGGTACTGTTTCTTGCACGATGAGGACGGACATTATCATTCAAAAAAAAGTTCTCACCGATGGCACCTGAATGATAATATTGTTTATGATATTGCCAACATATATTTCAGATGTCATTGTTCTCTTAACAATAAACAAGCCATATTGAAGCAAATGCTCCCCACGCCATAGTTTAACCACAGCCATAAGGATAGAATTCATGAATTTGACGATATATTCTGGCTATATTGTCAAAAATTACAATTTAATTTATTACGCGTTTCTTGGAATATATTATTAGGTTAAAAATGTCTTTTTGGGATGACATCTAAACTTCCTAATTACCATAATAAGGCATAAGACGCCTTATTTAACGTCTTGCAAACTATATCAACATAAACATGCCAGGGAAGTCCATTATCCAACTGCATACCTAGGAACATTACAGTTTTTGATAACTTAATATTATCAATGCCCTGAAATTCATAAGAAATTTCTCTCCTTACAAAAAAAATTATACATCTGGCTTTACTATTACTAAGAATAAGTCGGTTACGTTGGCACCAAGTCCTCAATTCGCTAATAGCATTTTGAATAGACGTTTTAAGATGTTGAGGCGTTACTGCTGATATAGTTATTGTTGTGTCATCCACAAATATTGTAACTAACTTATCCGTTATAAAATTCGATAAATATTATAAACAGTAATAGCCCTAGAACAGAGCCCTGTGGAACTCGAAGTGTAATATCACGGACTGCAGATAGAGTGCCGTTAACATTAATGACTATATTTCGACATTCTAAATATGAATAAATCCAGTAAAATATACTTTATTTAGTTTCTGAATTAAACATTTTGGGCGTATAGAATCAAACGCGTTTGGATATACCAAACAGTAAAAAAAGAAACATATTTTCCCTTATCATGTTAGACAAAATTTGATAAATCTCAAGTAGCAGTTTCTGTAGGTTAGTTCTAAAACGGTGCTGATAGATATATTTATTGCATTCCCGATATGTTGTAAGGCGATTAGATGCAATTTTTCTAGTAATTTAAACAACGCACGTCTTAAGAATAGAAATCTGTCTATGGTTGTCAATATTTTCAACCACTTAGGGTTGTTTTAAAAATATATGAAAAACAACCTTGGTATGTGGACCAGTTAAACAGTTTTGTCAATTTTAAATGTGGATAAAATGGATAACCCATCAGTCCCTTTTCATTTTTTGTATTTCATTTGATTTAGGGTATCAAGCATATCTTTAAGAGTTATAGATTGATCCTTAGTAGTCGCCTTACCTGAATTAAAATTTATGACGTTTCTTCGTATTATACACGTCATTTATTTTTTTACTATAAAAATTGAACTTAGTATGCTTAATGTTATATTTATGTTTAAAGCTGCAAATCGTTTCTGTGTATCATGGTCGTAGAGTACAGATGTACTTACTGTCGCCGGCATTCACCTTGACTGCGAAACTCTTTCTCCAGTCCAGTCTATTATTAGCTTTCGAGTTGTGTACACGTTAAGTCACTTGGGCGTATTGCATATTGTTTTTGAGTTTTTATTTTATTTGTTGTACTGTATTGTTGATATTAATTTAATAATAAAGCATGGCAGACATACGCAGGGGTAGAAAACGGCCATTTGCTGACAAAGTGAATAAATTCATAGGTGAATTCCCGGATTTATTCTATGATGGTGCTAAAATAATTTATAAAGTGTGCGAGAAAAATTTGATGTGCTGGGATAAGCGTGATTGTGGACCTCACTTAAATAGTGTACACCATAAAAATAAAAAAAATGGCGTGCCTTCGACAACACAGTTTATGTTTGATTTACTATTAATGCTGATTGTCTGTGATGTTCCGCTGCACATACTCGATAAACAACCAATTCGACAGTTCTGGAATAAATACAATGCCTAGATGAAGTTACCAAGTCGCACAGCGTTGTGTAACTATCTACCAACTGTACACGTAGACATGGTAAATGAGATGAAATGTGAACAACAGATTGTAAAAAAAAATCTATTTTAAATGTTATAGTACGAGTACTGGACCCTCTTAAACCGACAGTTCCACTGTAACTGGCTAGCAAAAGACTAACTCAGTGTATTAACTAAACAATTACCAGGGTGGTGCTGGAGACGTTAGAAAAATTTGAAATGTCAAAATGTCAAATGTTGATGTTTGTGACTGATGGCGCCGTGACAATGCGTTCGGTAGGCCGTTCTTTGCAAGAACAAGGTTGTACGTTTATACATGTTACGTGTAAAGTGCATGCTTTACATCTTGTGGCACAAACTATTCGAAAAGGTTTTCCAGAGATGGATGCATTAACAGCAAGTACAAAAAAAGTGTTTCTTAAATCTCCTAAACATCTCCGTGCATTTCATAGCAAGTGTCTCGGTATTCCTGAACCACCACAGCCGATTCTTACACGTTGGGGAATATGGTTGCAGGCAGCTTTTTATTATGCTGAATATTTCCAACAAATAAAAGCTGTGATACTACAATTCAATCCGGATGAGGCTGCAGCTATTAAGGAAAGCCAGACAAAATTCGAAGATATTTCCGTTGAAACAGCTTTAAAAAATATTGCGAAGAACTATAAACCATTACATGAAAGCATAAAAAAATTATAAAATAATGTGTTGTCGTTAGCGGAGTCACTGCAAATAGTGGATGGAGTAAATTTACTGATACACGCTATAGGTGACGCAACAAATGAGCGCGTTAAAGAAAAGTTCGCAAGTGTGTTAAATAAAGACACCGGTTTTACCAAATTAAGACTAATATGTGATGGTGCAGCCCCAGATCCGTTAAGTGCGTTCAAAGACTATATTACGTATGCGTGTATTACATCAGTAGATGTCAAACTGTCGTTTTCAAAATATAAGAATATATTTTCACCAAAGCGAACATCACTCATGGAGACAAACATAGAAACATACCTGATGCTGCAAGATGGCTACACATCTTCTCCAGTTTGTGATAAGCAAGCTAGTTCATCAAGCTAGTTAAGAGGGCAAGTTTAACATACATTGTTATAAATTGTAACAGTTTATTGTTTCTCGTATTAGTTAATTTCGCGTACGCCACTGTCCCACGGAACATTTTTGACAGCCCTATTTATGTTTATTTTTTTAATGATATAAATGTCTTTAATATAAGGAACTCTGGAGCCATAAACCAAAATAACTTTTTTATTTCCTCTCCCTCTTTGACAATTTGCTCTGTTAGCCAGTTCCAGTAATCGAACTGTCTTTTATATCCAAATCAAATAAATATATCTAATGTATGTTGATTAGTTTACTCCTAAATTCGTTTACATTATCTTTACTAAGTTGCCTATTAAAAACAGGAGCACTGTTTTTTACTGGTTGCTGACTCCAAAACAATATCAAACTCAAGATATACATGAAATGGCCAGTTATATTTAGATTAATTAAATTGCAGTTAAATAGTGTTTTAAATAAGTTTGTTACATATAGTCTACACTACAATAGTTATCTAAATACATATTTAACCTTGTCGATACTAAAAAATAAATAAAAAATAACTTAGTTAAAATGTATTCGCATTCGAAAATCTTCCAGTCTGTTCATTATAACTAAATATTTCACACATACATACCTAACTTTAATTCACACTAACATTTATTACTTATGACACTACTACAAGTTTCCGGTTAAATCTTCAATCTGTGATGATAATCCTTATTATCATTAAGCGTGATGATGAATTGCGCCTTTACATGTACGGTAAAAGTTTCTGTAGTTAACTTTGGCAATTAAAACTTAAATCAGATGTCACAAGTTTTAAAGATCTTTGTAATTTATTTTCCATGTAAATTATTATGTTTGACACATGAGAATTTATGTGGTAGTTTTCATTATGGGTACGAACTCACTGTGGAATGGAAATATGTACATATTAAAGTTAAGGAATGCATGTGTGTTAAAAGAATTTAAGAGCTTCCATAATTTTTCTAAATATTTTTATTCACATTTAGCTTGTCAAGATTACCATTACGAAACCAAAGAGATGAAGAACTACGACTAAAAATATTATCGGTGTTATTTTTCAATATTGCTTCTTCCATATATTCGGCTCAATTTGTTTCAATAATAATCAAAACTGCAAATCAGGAGACTATTTAATATAATATGACATATATTATAGGATTCAAAATAATTGATGTATGAATTTGACCATTAATATCATAAAAGTAAATACACTGGCTCTGATATTTTTCGATACATAGTGACATCTATGGGAACATTTTACAAGCTTTCGATTGGTATCAGATTTTCTCTAGGACGGTTTTGAAGTGAATTAAGTGTAACATGGAATTTTACCAACTTTTCACGTTATTGAGATGCAAAATACCTTGCGAAAAAGAGAGTTTACTAGTTATTCGTATTTCCGTTTTGATTTCTTTCTTACAAATAGTTTGTTCTTTAAACAACTTGGCACTTTTATCTAAAATGTTTACAAGGAAAGGTCATTTAAAATCCACTCAACAAACCAAATCCAAAAGTTGGTTAAAAATAAAAAATTTTCTCAAATCATTTCAAATACAAAAAACTCAATTATTCGCATTTTAAAAATTATGTTATAGAAATGAACAATGTCGCTGCTATGTTTAACAATTGTCCTAATAAGCATCAATTAATGCAACTGGATATCGATTTTTGTTTTTGAAAGATATTTTTTAACAAAATTTTTTAATGTAATAATGCCTAATACAATTTTTTCATGTCTACATATACTTTTAATCATAGTAGCACAGCGCAAAGAAATATTTATTTGTACGACAAAACAGAAACAATGATGTTTTTTGTGTTGTTATGTAAATTGTGGGACAAAGGACTCTCATAGGTAAATTCAGTCCAATCATTGGTAATTCCACTGTGACAAAATATGTGTTGTCGAAAAAATACCAAACGGTAATTGGCGGAGACAAACAAAGGCGGCGAAAGAAGGAAGAGCTGCTATGTAAAGGTAAAATACTGTTTACAGTACTGTCTGCTCGAGGTCCGTAAAAGGAGTAGGTTATCTCTTAATTTAGGTCAGGAGAGACGAAAGGGGAATGTAACGCGTCATAGTGTATGCCGTGTTGTGAATCATACGTTTGCGTTGTGTTCATTTTATAATCGTGTTGTGTGGTTATTGGTTATTATTTTGATATTTTGCTTATAATTATTATTAGTTATGTTCTTACGTGTTTTTTTGACATTTTAAGTGACATTTGGATTTTTATATAAAGGACAATCTTTGGTTTAAATTACATTTATTTTAAGAAGGTATGTACAATAAGATGAAGTATATTTATTTTGAGGAGAAGAAATATCCAGTTAATAATAAGTAATCATTTTAACATTACCGGAACTATATGCAGTGTTGCTATTTGTAATGGTAATGCTGAGAGGGCAAAGAAAAAATGGAGAAAAAGTATCATTTTTCTCGTTTCCTACTGACATTTTAGTTAGGAAAGAGTAGATTAGAAAATGTCAAAGAAAAGGAAAATTTAACCTCGATAATAAAAGACTGTAATAAACATGTTAGAATTGATGATTTTGAAGATGGAATGAAATCAAAATTGATGAATGTATTGCCAAAAAAACTAAAAAAAACTGATAGGCAATATAAAATATATCTACTGAAAAATAATTTGTGGGCAATTTTATAATGTTTTAGCTATTCCATCACTAAATTTGTTGCCTGAAACTTTGAGAAAAATGTCCAGGCCAACTGCAAGAGGCAACGTGTTAAAACTAGAGAACGCAAAGAGATTGTTAAACAAATTTTAACTCCATTATTGTCTGTAGGAAATGTGGAAAACATTCCATCTTCCATCCACACGTAAAGGAAATCCCTAAGAAGGTGCATATGAAAAATTACCTATTACGTAATATGATGTCCTCTTGCTAGAGAATGAAGAATTTAAGAAAAAATCAAACAAAACGAAAAACAGCTTGCCTTTGTAAGTAAAGGAAAATTCGAGAAGAAACTAGTTGAACAATATGAAGGACAATCAAATTTAAGAGTAAAGGAAATGTAGGTAAAATTATGCCAGACCGCGTAGCTGGCGTTAAGATCTCGAATACGTGACTCGGTCTGATAGACCGAGATGGTGGTACTGTACAAATATGACACTTGGTCTCACAGACCGAGTTATAGCAGTCAATGTATTAAAGAGATTGAATTCTTTATATATTTGTTTTTTATTTGTCAATGTAAAATACCTTACTGTTAATAAAATATTTTAAACAAGTTTCAATAATCAGTTGCGCATAGAAAGTTAGAAATAATAAATAAAATCTCAGTAACCACCAAAGTATATCTATATATACTTTTATTCAGCTAGCATCTCCAATAAAGGTCCGGTAAACAACCAGCGTTTGATGTT
This sequence comes from Rhamnusium bicolor, assembly GCA_029963845.1. Classification (NCBI taxonomy): domain Eukaryota; kingdom Metazoa; phylum Arthropoda; class Insecta; order Coleoptera; family Cerambycidae; genus Rhamnusium; species Rhamnusium bicolor. The sequence continues at coordinate 557,732 of JANEYF010004058.1, read as the reverse complement.
TACTGGGATATACGTAACTTAAACGATTTATTTAAGTGCTAAATAAACTGCTTATTAAAATTTGTTACTAGTCAATTAGAAGAAGAATAAGTGTAAAAAAAAGTGAAATAAAATAAAGTGAAAATTAGACAAGTAATAAAAAGTGTTTATATTTTTTAAATCAGAATAAGTGTAATATGTTGTGGTTAATAATTAAATTAGATTGATTTCTAAACTATTCAGCTATTTTATATCTTGGTACACAAGTTATTTTCTAAATATTTAATTGGTGAAATAGGATAGGTGTATTTAGTTTTCTCCTTTCCTTCTTTTACATAATATTTATAAAGGACCATGGGTTATATACAAAACCAGTGAAATCAGTGCTTGGTTACAGGCAAGGTGATTCTTATAAGTACATCGATAAAATTCAGGAAATTATTCCTAAACCTATATATTTTGAGATATTGTCTATAGTAGTATATAGTTATTTATTTGTGGCATAATCTAACGGTTTCTTCTCACCTTTGCTTATTAAGCCACTTTCCTATTTTAAGACAAATAGCTAAATGAAGTTTTGCCCATATCTGCTTCGTTTCGGAGATAGTGTGTTGATTTAAAAAAAAACCTCTGAAAATCTCTGAAATGCTTCAAGATTTTTTATCAAACTTGCTGTACATAATGTGTACTTTTAGAGAAATTTTTGTTGTAAATATTTGGGGAATTTATTTTAAATCAACTCACTGTATCTCCGAAATAAATTTACTTACAAATCATTTGAGCTTTTCGTCTTAATATAGGTTTGCGGAATTATTTTCTGAATTTTCTCGATGCATGTATACAGGATCACCCTGTGTATATTAGCTATAACATGTGAAAATATCTGTTTTATCGGAAATCATAATTAATGAACTGGAACATGCCAGAAATATTATAAATTATAACATTTTCGAATTGGTTAGTCGGCATTCTTAAACCACCTTATATAAATGTAACTTTGTATTTCCGTCTTTGCTCAAAACTATATGCAAAATTTCATTAAAATCGTTTTGGCCAGATATCAAGTAGGGAGTACATAATCATCAAATAACACACAAACATACCTATTTTAAAAACCATGCCAAAACATTATATGTTGTAATCTGTGAAGATTTGTTAAAGTAAATGGTTAAATTTGGTGATAATTTATAATCGATAATATAAAATATGATGAGAGTAGTAGTTTTATTTTGATCATACACAAAACATGTAAGCCAAGAAAATAAATGTGTCCAGATTATTTCTATTTCTCAGTTACTCAATTATGAGTCATTTATAGTGTTCATTTAATTATTGAAACACATGTTAAATGAAATAATAAACATAAGTATATAAAATTAACATAATTCATACTTTAAAGTTCTAAACGAAAGCTTACCAATGTACGATATTTTAAATCTGGCATATTATAGTATTCCCGCCATTAATTCTATTGGTCAAAAGTTAAGAGGTAACCTACTCCTTTACGGACCTCGCTGTCTGCTCCCTGTCTAAAAATAATGCATTTGGATTTAAGCGAATTGAATCTTTTTCAAAATATGCAGTTTGGAAAGTTTTATGTTACAAATAAATTAAATATTATTTATGATAAATTAAAGTGGTCATTTCAGTTACGATATAAATAGGGACAGCAACAAATTGTGCTAAATTTCAAGAAAAAATATTAGTAAAATTAAACTACGAATTATTTACAACATAAACTTGCAAAACTTTGTAAAAGAAAAAGTGACTGGTTCAATTTCGATGTTCAAATTTGTACTACAAATTGTTGTTACAGTCATGACTCATGAAGTATTGTAGAAGTGCTACTAAAACTTCTAATAGTATTTACTATTTTATGTTTGGAGCATGTTCAGGTTTTTGTTGAATATTCCACAACAGTGTTGTATTATATATTGTGAACTTTTGTATCGACTAAGGATGCCGATTCAATAATCAATCTTTAGGAAAATCAATTTTTAATTGATTAACCCTTCGATATTTTAAAGAATCGATTCTTTTTTTATCAAAAATGGGATCGGAAAATCGACATGTTAATTTATTGTAAAAATGTCAAACTATGAAGGAATGGCAACTTTTGTTTGGATGTGGTTGGTAACAATTAAGCAAGCTCAGCGAGATTGGTATTGTTTGTTGGTAATTTCATTTCGTTTTTTACATTATTTTGTTTTTGTTCCGCTTTCCTCTCCCCTCCTTTTCCTTATTTTAAAATGATTAGCTTTATTTGTGTAGTTTTTTGGATTTTGTCCTGGTAAAATACATGAAAAGAAATCGGAAGTACCGACATGATTCGTAGAATTGTAATATAATAATTACGTAATAAAATAATTAAACATTTACCGTGTGTTTAATACATCATTTGGGGTTATGTTAGTAAAAATAAAATTTATTATTAATAATTATGTAAAAAATGTTCATTTTAGTTTTTGGTTGAATTTAAACAGTTATTATTGGTATTACTGGTGCTACTATAAAAATAATTTCAACTGATGACCTATTAAAGAATCGGTTTTCTAGAAATCGATATTTTTCGTTTCGATTTTTTATTGAAGTAATCTTTTTAGGTTACGATTCAAATAGATTCAAAGATCGATTCTTTTTACAAAAAATTGGCTTCCCTAGTATCGACATTTCTGAAAAATAAGTTACAATATAATCATTATGAACAGTAGTGATATATTTAGCATGTCATAAATGGCAAGCTCTAGGGGTTCTTTGACTACAAGGAAGTCACCGGATATGTACAATTAAGTAATGCATCCCAATTGTTTTACGAAGGGATATTGGTATGTCACGTATTGCGATTTGATCCCCTTGTCGTTTAATCAATACTTGTTAAAGTTCTTGTATATTAAAACCACAGGTGATACAAAGCGTCATCTCTTGATGGAAAAACTGTAGTTTAGAATAAATCTGTCTACATTTCAGCATTGTTATTATTTAATGAAATCAATTCTATTACATCCACCACAGCATTTATTTTATGATATACATATTGGCCACTCTTATGAAACTTTTGGCAGTGCTTTTTTTGTAATTCATTAGTTCATAATAGATGGCACAGGTATCGGTATCAGAAGAAGTAACTTGAAAAATATGCAATAATAAATTACATTGAACTTGTATATTTTCTATAAATTTTAATAATATTTGTGTTGGCCATCTCGTGGTTGAAGACAAAAGAATATCGCCACCAGGTGGTTGCAGACACTTATGCGCTGCCAATTTTAATATAGGACTGGCTAATATGTAGATTATAAAATAAATTACCACAGTTAATGAAACGAAAATATCTTCCTCAATTTTTGATGTTATAAAAATTATAAAGATTTCCTATAATATTGTGCAATATTAAAACTTACCTAGAAATGACTCAATTAGTTCAGGCAACGCGCAACTATTTAAGATTGAGATAATGAGATAGCAAAATCGTCTATGGTTAGTTGTGTTTATAAAAATCACCACTAATAGCACTCACAGTATAAATGTAACAAAATAACAGGGTTGGGTGTTAGTTTTCTGGACTGGACTTCATTTTGAAATGAAATGATACGTACGAAATTGCATAACGCAAAACCAACATGGTAAACACATCTGATGGTGATTTATTGCTTGCGTACGTACATCTCTAAATTAAAACTATTACTACAAATTGAAGCAGATTTTGCTACCTATTATTTCTCAATGCCACATATGTAATTTGTAGCGCAATCTTTCGTTAATATTTTTATTAAAATTGTTACAACATGTAGAAACTTTGTATAATGTTTGTTGAAGCTCAACAAAGACTGCTTAGTACTTTTCTCCACATTCTAGTTGATTTCTTCTTACTTTGACGTAAATGGTTATTTTTACCATCCTAAGAGAACAGTCAAACAATATTTGTTGTTTATAACTACAATAATTTTACTGCAAATATTTATAGTCCTTTCATGACATGACAATGAATTACAAGCTTTGATGAAAACAATTACAATTCTCATAAAACACTGTTGTCGTAAAATAATTAATGCGTTTTCTTTCCATACAATGATTCGGAAATCACACAACACAACTTTTTTTCAATTATAAAATATCAATTTTCAAAAAATTAGTCAATTTGTATTAGTTGATAATTATTTGGACAAAACAGTGACATCGTTCATAGAATGCTATTAATAACTGTTTTTGAAAATTTGTGACACAAAGGCTTCACAGTATCTATAGCATTTATATTATTTTAAGCCCTTAAAGGGATGTCGAAAACCGCTTGTAATTGTAATAAGGATAAGCCAGATAAGCCATAAATATAAACGAAATTTAATTACTTTTGTAATTTTCATTTGTAAAAATGAATGATAACATCAACATCTTAAGAAAGATACAAAATGCATTATATACCTGCATTAAGGCAACATCAAGAAGTCAGGTACAAATTTAAATCAAATACAATACTGTACAGTACGAAGGGTTGGTATTATTTCAATACCGTTTTAAACAGAAAAAAATAACTACGTGGAAGTAAAAATATCTGCAGGCTTTCTAGTGTGACTTATTTATCAGCTTGGTGAAAGTTACAGGGTTACTCACAATTGTCAAAAGCTTTTAATATTAACCGTAAAGAATGCTAAATAATCCATTTGGTAATCTTGGGTAATCCTATTTTAGATGACAGAATACAAAATATGTATTATAAAATATGTGTATATTTTTATTTTTTAAATTTAAAGTTCTGATAAGCCCAGTTAAAATAGAAATTCCATTGATAATACTGACACCTAATGCTGAAAAAAGAATAGTCCGCACGGGTCTTATGGTTCTAGTACATTAAAAATAAGCTTTGGCTCATAATCCACTTCTAAAATTTTGTGAAAAGGCACACCCAACACAAACTTTCAGGGACCATTCTGCATCAAGCTATGAAAACACACTTGGTAAATATTAGGAACAAACTGAAAACAACTCACTTTTTATTTTTGATGCAGCATTTGCAGCCTTTGAAAGTCTTATATTTAATTCAGTAGTAATATGAAAATCCTATTTCAGATATGGAAAATTTTACATGACGGCATAGTTTTTTTCTATATAGTTTAAATTATTATAAACGTAATATTAAATATTTTCATCTATTTAATATTACTATTATTACATGTAATAATTTCAACACTGATGTAGTTTTCCACGAAACACCAAAACACTATATATTGCACTCGATGCGCGTTTCGCCGACCAAGTTGGCATCATCTGGAGATGATTAAAACTAACTTTATGCTAAAAATGTATCCTATTTATATCTAAACTATTGCCACGGTTCAGTGAAATCGTGACCCACTAACCAATAAAACGGACTATTTAGGATAAGCCCTCGGTAACTATTCATATTATTTTTACACTTTGTGATTTCCAAATTTTTGAAATGCATCTAGCTAATATCTATTTTATGGTTGTTCTCAATCGCATGTTGGGCACTAGACTTATCTGTTTTACCATATTGAGATGGGCCATGTGCTCTTTGAAACTAGTTAGAATTGATCGTCTAGTTTGTCCAAAATAACTAATCAATAACAATTTCAGGCATTTTTGAGCTAAAGTTCTCATAATTCTCATAAACCTGCAAAATATGCGAAATTATCTTACTTTTCTTACAGAAGTACACAAACATAACATCCACATCCACAATAAATTCGTATCGCAGCAACTATCTGTCAGTAATTTTTAATGCAAAAAAAGACATTTTCGAAAAAAAAATCTCATAATACCCAAGCCGCCATGTAAGAAATTATCAAAGACAAAAGCAATAATTATAGCACAGAAACATGGGGTTAAATCGCACGTTTTAGATGATTTTAATACGTATTTTTCAAATGTTGAAGAAAACATGTTTAATGATCTTCCACAATTCTCCAAGTTGGCTTCAGAGTTTCTCAAATGTGTCTGACAACATTAGCTTTAAATTTAGGGAAGTTTCTTATAATAAAATTAGAGAGACCATGCAAAATTTAAAAAATAGTAAAAGCAAACGGGGTTACGATATTAACATGCACATTATTAACGCTATAAAAAATATCATTATACAATCCACTGATATATTTAATCAATCAATGTATGAGGCAGAATGTATTTCTTGACGCACTTAAAATTTCAAAGGTCATACCTATTTATAAAAATGGTGATATAAATGATGTCTCCAACTACAGACCCATTTCATTAGTCCCAATATTGACAAAGATTTTTGAAGCGGCATTAAAAATACTGATTTAAAATTTCTTTGGAGAGTAAACTATTTCATTCAAGCCTGTTTGACTTTAGAACTAAGTTATCAACAACGTTAGCAATGAATAATGTAACTCAATTTGTCCTACACAGTATTGAACTCAACTGTGTATCAAACAACATTCTTTTGGGAAAATAGTAGTATATTTCATATACAATCTTATCTGTCAGACATAATGCAATATATTTCTTATCTTAGCAATCAGTCGCACCAAATAATGATAAAACCCGGTGTACCGCAAGATTCAGTACTCGGACCTATTCCATTTATCATTTATATATGATATCGCAAACTGTGATACTACAACAACTTTTATATTATTTGCTGACCCCATTACGGCTGTTCATTATGATTGTGTTGTAAATCAACTAATACAGAGTACTATGAGTACACAATCTAACATTATACATTGGTTCGTTGCAAATAAGTTGAAGCTTAACAAGGCTCAATCGCAGACATTTACTTTTTGCATTGACAATAAATCAGATAATAATAACGCCATAAAAATTTCTTTGGCAAACATCATCGACCCACTAAGTTGGGAGAAATCTATTCACAATCTAATTGAAAAAAAAATATTAAGAAATTTAGCATGAACTTTTACTCAAACATAACCTACGATATTTTAAACTGCGGGCGTTCACTTCATAGTGCAAACATTTTCAGTCTTCAAAGAAAATGTGTTAAAGTTGCTACAGGTCTAACTTACATAGACGAAACAAATCATCAGCAAAGAATTTATGGCGCTGCATAAAAAATATTTGTAATGAAAATACTAACAAAAATAATGATATTTAAAGCAATCAAACTTGATAACAATACTTTAATTAAAGATGAAGTCCAAACTGCAAATTCTTTTAACAAACACTATATCAACATCGAGAAAATTCTTGCCTCAAAAAATAGAAAAACCCAAAAATTATGACGAGCATTTTGAAATGAAGGAAAACTCAATTTATCTTTTGCCAAATGATCCTAGCGAAGTAAAAAATATAATAACGTCATTAAAAACTGGCAAGGCAGCTGGCAATGATAAATTAACAGCCGAGGTTTTAAAGAAATTGGTGATATCTTTCTGTTCATTTATCATATCTAATAAACAAAATTCTAAATGACGGAGTATTTCCAGACGTTTTAGTTGGGATTATTAAACCATTGTATAAGGGCGGTGAAATATTGAATATGATAAACTATAGACCCATATCACTGATTTAGAACATTGAAAAAAAAGTGAAAAACTCATAAAAGCACGTATCACAAATTTTACTAATAAGTACAATATAGTATTGAAAATACAGTTTGGCTTTCAAAATGATCATTCTACACAAGATGCTATAGCATATGTCACCAACGATATCTACCAACACCTAGATAACAGCGAAACTGCTCTCTGTATATTCGTAGATTTATCAAAGGCTTTTGATACCACTCTAGGTTATTAAAAAAACTTGATTGTTTAGGTTTTCGTGGAAAAGCATATGATTAAATAAAAAGTTATCTTACCAATAGAAAACAATATGTACAGATAGATGAGGTACTAAGTCAACCCGAAATAATTGAGTATACTGTATACTAGAGTGTCTTCTGTATATGAGAAGCAATTTAGATAAATTCGATGAATAGGGTGATTTGCACCCATATTATACAAGAGACGGTAATTTAAAAATAAAATAAAAGAACACATTAAAAGGAAAGCTTTTCATAGCTTAGAAAAATAATTTGAGAAGAAATTTATAGATTCGTAGCAAACAAATTTAACAAGTATTAGAAGCAAGGCACAACTCATTTTTGTCCGCGATGAACACCCGGACCGGAATCCATTCAACAAGAAAAAAAACAAAAACATTAAATAAATGTATGTATCTCCACAAATAATAATCGAATAAATCGAAAACTGGTATATTGGTAACATATCAAGGTAGTATACAATACGCCAATGACATATATAAGGTGTTCATGAAATGCAATATATTAAATTAAAACTTATAAAAAGTTATTACTTTATTTGACACTCTGCATAAAGCCCCCACCTACATTTTGCTAAATCAATTAATCATCGGTCAAAAAGATGTATTTTGTTGAAACTTAGTAACAGGAATGGTTCAAAATTGTAGTGTAATAATAAGGTTTTCTATTAAATATTTTGTAGGATCATATTCCAGGGTTTATAACATGCTTTATAGTGAATATTCTTACTACTAAAGAACCAAATTGTTCCTTAGTTATAACACAAAAATTTAAAAAAAAATACATACGTATTTCCAAAAAAGCTTCCGTTAAATAATGAAAATGTTGAACGATCGTTGTTTGAACTTTAACGGATTTTTGCTAATACGCGCCAAACTTCATCTGCAGAACTTTTAAACCGTTGTAAATAATCACAGGATATTAATAGTTCGTGTCATATTTTCTTGTACTAACATTGAGCATAACATAAATCACATGATAAGTTAACGTCATACCTTAAAATGTATATGCTTATAGGCCGTTAACCAACTCTGGCTTTTTCATAATTCTTGTTACTGAACAGTGATCACTGATCAGTAGAGTTGGTATTTCGATCCGCATGGGCGGTGTCAGGTAGAGAAATACCCAAGTACGTAAGCGAGACTTGGTTACTATTTTAGTCTACTGTTATGCGTCGAGGTGTCAAAAACATAATTTATTTCTCTCCGTTGTATTGTTGTTAATTTTATTTTTTGTATTTTATTTAAGATATTAATTTAATAATAAAGTCTGTCAGACCTGCCCAAGGGTAAACAACAACCATACGATAAATATCAACACTTGACTTGTCGACAGGTCAAATTTTTCTTACGTCTCCAGCATCACTCGCGTAATTATTTTGCCAATACACTCAGTTAGTCTTTTGCTAGCAAGTAATAGTGGAAATGTCGGTTTAAGAGGGTCCAGTACACGTACTATAACATTTAAAATAGATTTTTTTTTATAATCTGTCGTCTCGTCAATACATAACCACAGCTGTGTATTTTTTAATACACTTTTCGCGGCTTGCCTCGGTATCTGGTATTTGTCAGCCGATCGCTGCCCCTAAACACCTGATGTCACACCATTGACCCGCCTCACGACTTGCCATCTTTACTGATCAGCCATGAAACTACAAAACTGTTCGAGCTTTCGTAAAATAGATTGTCAACTACGAATACGAATTTTAGAATATATCAAATATAATTAATTATTCATAATGCCTAATAAATAAATTGTTGCTTAGAATAAACAAGTCAATTTCAATTGTGTCACATTATTTTGCGTCTAATTTCTGTTTATCAATTTAAGCTTTTCAAATGTCACTAGCTAAATTTAGAAATAATCCCTTGTCTCATGGACATGCAGAGTTCACCCTCGCATTATTACTAAGCAACAAAGCTCTCATGTTGAATGAAAATTTACAGATAAAATCGTAAGCGCTTTTGATATCTCCCTTGACAAAATTAATGCTGAAATTTGTTTCACAATATTCTAACTCTATTTTCAAAATATATCTTTGTCTAACTGTCGCTTCCTGGAATCTTTTGTAATAACATAAATAAAGAGTTAAGAAGATGTCGTTATTAATTTCCTTAGGAATGTTTTGGATTTAACCAATTTGCCTCTTAGTTAAAGTGAAATACAGATGCTATTGGAGTTATTTTCATAGAACCATTACCATTTTTGTTTATAAATGCCACTGGGAGTTATTTTTGTGAGCATTGAAGACTATCCAATATTGAAAAATTTGCAGTAATTGAAATGTTTTCATTTTATTTTTAGTTTTAGTATTGTGGTATACCTGTACTACCAGTGAAATATGAATCAAATTGTCTTGAAAAGTTCCTGCAAGTGAATAACAATCATAATAATTTGGTGTTCTTGTACCAATATTGAATTATCAGTTGTCAATAATCTTAATTCAATATTGATTGCTTTGACGAATGGCATGTTAAAAGTTTTTAATCAAAAGTTTGCTATAGTTTCCTTATATTTTTCTTGTTGCATGATAGATAACTTGATTTTATTTAATCAATTGTTTCATGATGACGAAAGGTAACTTTACTTTTTTTTAGTTAATAACTTGTGTCATTGAGCCATTCTGACATATTTAAGGCAACATTTGAAAACAATTTTAAAGCAGTGTATAAAAATATTGGCAAAGAAAGATACTCTGCCATGACTTTTATGATAGAAATATGCATAATTTTAGGTTAGGCATGATGAATTTCCTGAAGAAAATTTTGATAACGCGCAGAATCCAAATATTCATGTAGGTAGCTAGTGGAATCCAAAATTACTTTAATTAGGGTAATAACTTAAGGAATATAATAATTGTATGTATTTTCTCCAGGATCATATTCACTAGTGAATAATGATTTCATTATTCACTAGTTCTCAAATGTTTTATTAAAATTTCGTCAGAATTTTTATCGTGATAGTTTAACAAAAATTGTTATTATTTAATATTCTTGAATAAAGTATAGCATTCCACTCGTATGTAATGGCTGTTATCCACTATAGGGTGGTTTACGACAATCGCTTGCTGCTCGTATAGTAAATTTCACCCTCGTGAATAATAACCATCCTTACATGAGCATTGAATAATATATTATTATTAGCCATCTAATAATGTAAATGCGCTTCCAAATGAAAGTAGTAATAAATAATTAATACATTTTTTATAATATACAGGGAGATTAAAAAAACATGTGCGATCCCTTAAGCGGAGATTTAACACCTAACAATAAGACAAACAGTTTTTATCAATATGGGTCCGAAAACGCTTCGTTACTGAGATACACGATGTTAAAGTTCTCTTATTTTTTCAGTTTTTTTCAAAATATCTCCGAAACGACTTTAGCAATTTGAATGATATTTAGATTCTGAAAATTACATAAAATACTACGAAACGCCAAAACACTGCACTCGTCGCGCATTTCGCCAACCAATTGCGCATCATCTGGAAATGGCTAAAACCTTATGCTAATAGTGTATCCTATTTATACCTAAACTATTGATTCAGTTCATTAAACTGTGACTCACTAACCAATAGAGCTAACTATGTGGGATTGGCCCTCTGTTATTATTCATACTATATTTACACTTTGCAATTTCAAATGCATCCTGCAGCTGTCTAGTATTTGTTACATTCGTAATTAATCTTAAATTGCTACTATCTATTTTGTGGTTGTCTTCAAGCACATGTTGGCAATACTAGACTTATTTGTTCTACCATATTTGAGAAGAATCATGTGGTCCTTGAATCTAGTTTGAATTAACGTCTAGTTTGTCCAACATACTTTTAATTACAGTCCGTTCAGCTAATTTCGTAAATCCCCGACTAGAAAATTAAAACTCGCCATTTTGTGTTGAGCACAATGGTGAGAGTCCTTAGGGTTATATCTTAAGATATTGGTGTCTTTTCTGTATAAGCGAAATTCTAACTTATTTTCACTATTTATAATTATTACTATATCTAAAAATGGTAGTTTTCCACAGTTATCAATTTCGTATGTGAATTTAACGTACACAAGAAGAGGTCTGTGTTTTATTTAATTGTATCACAATCAGGATCCCATAGAGTGCTCCACAGTAGCAAAATTCAAAAAAAAATTTTCTGAAAGGGGAGATACATGGGCAATGTACAATGTACGACGTACAATTAAAAACGAGTATGTTATTGCAATTCAAAGAAAATTCAAATAGTACACTTGATTTCAAAAAAAACTGGTACACTTTCTTTTAGCTATGTAAATCATTCGTTCTTTGATTGATATTAATAATCTTACAAATGTCACTTTGACGTTAATCAGTGGCGTCATTATTAAAAATGGTTCGACATCTAACAGATATTCAAAAATTTCGAATTGTTTCTAAAATTGAAGATGGTTGGTCCATAAGAAGACTTGCTGCTGAATACAATGTGAGTAAAACCACAATAATGAGTGTTAAAAAACAATGAGAAACCAACCAAACGGTATCCCGTAAAGTTGGTTCCGGTAGGCCCAGAAAGAGCAACAATCAAGAAGATGAAAATCTTATAAATTACCTAATAGAAAACCCTTTTCAGACTGCAGTAAATGAAATTTCATAGACAAATTTCCCTGCTTCGGTATCTACTGCTTGCAGAAGAATAAAACTACAAAGCGACTTGAAGAGTTGTTCAGCGACTAAAAAATACAAACTTTCAGAAGAAAAGAAGCAGGGTAGGATTATTTTTGCACTCAACTATATAATCAATGATGAAAACTTCTGGGGCAAGTTGTCTTTTCTGACGAAAAGGTTTTTAAATCCTGTAACGATGGACATGTTCGCGTATATAGGCCTCCTTCCACTAGATACGACGAAAAATATACTTTCGATCCACAAATATCAGGAAGGCTTTCAGTCAATGTCTGGGCTTGGATGAGCCTAAATGGGTTAGGTGTGTGTTGGAACAGTGGTGGTCATCTCAATTCCATTAAATATATTGAAATATTAGACAATATTATGTTGCCGTCAGTAATAGAGATGTTTCCGGAAAACAGTTTTATTTTCCAACAAGACAACTGCTCCATACATACGGCCCATCGTGTCAGGCAATGGTTTCTTAATAAAAACATAGAGTTGTTACCGTGGCCATCTAAAAGTCCGGATTTAAATCCAATTGAAAATGTATGGGGACTAATGGTGAAACATATAAGAAAATTAAATAACCGTCCAAATAATTCCCAAGAATTGGAAGGGATAATTGAAGACGCTTGGGAGAACTTGTCGCAAAAAGTTGACCTTGCAAGAAATCTGATTTTGTCCATGCCTGCAAGACTTCAGGCAGTTTTAGACGCTAATGGAGCAATGACAAAATATTAGTTAATTCTGTATTACGTAATTGAAGTTCATTTATTTTATTTTTTTATTGTATTTTTATGTTCAGTTTGCATTGTTTACATTTTTTTTAATCTCAAGTGGTATTTTTGTGTTCTTATTTTAAAAATAGAATTATCATTATTCAGTTAGTATTTTAATTACAACCATTAGTAGAATTGTCCGTAACAAATATTATTTTTTTAAACAATAATATGGCAGGCTTGAAAATGTTTTGAAAAAAGTTATTTTCTAATTATTTTTTAAAATTCCATTTGAATAAAATAAAAGAGAAAGGTTTAATAAGTTTAAAAACACAAAGAAAACCGATCTCCTACAAAAAAATCCAGGTCCGTGGTAAATCACCTCTTCTCCACCCCCCTCTCGACATGCCTGGCCAGCCCTATTTACACACATATGCACACAACTAAACTATTAAGATTTTCGATTACAAGAGTTGTACCAGTTTTTTTTTAAATCAAGTGTACTATACGAGCGTTGGCTGCTGATAACGAAATTAATCAAGCGTCTGTTGTGAAGAAAATGATAAATGACATCTGTAAAAGGTAACTGTAGTTCATGAGTTTCATTTTAATCGTAGGATTGAAATTTGAGATAATATGATGGAGAGATACAATGCTGATGCTGATTTTGCCAACCATATTATATTTTCTGATGAAGCTACATCTTATCTTAGCGGAACGGTTAATATACAAAATTGTCGCTATTGGGCTCCCCAGAATGCTCCCTGAATGATGAAGACTCATACCCAGTATCCAGATATGTTGAATGCTTGGGCTATCATTGTTCGGAATAGAATTTTAGGACCTTATTTCTTTGAAGGTACACTGACAGCTGAAAGTATTTGGAACCACTCAGAGACCATCTCGTCCTGCTCTAGCCGTGCTGTATCCGACATTATCAATAATGGTTTGTGTTTCCAGCAAGATAAAGTACCCTCCTATTACCGGGTTACTGTTCGGGATTACTTAAACGACATTTTTCTGGGTATTAGATTAGGAGTCGACCATCAACTAAATGGCCAGCATGGTCACCTCACCTCTGGCCTTTAGATTTTCTTTTGTGGAGTTTTCTTACTTACTTTAACAAACAAACGTCATAAAGCCTTAAAGGAAAGAAACTTAAATGAAATCCTGACGATTACTCCAGAGATGCCGCAAAATGTTAGACCGGAAAATATAGGTGGGTTATGCCCATTTTGTCATATCGCTCTCAAAAAAGATAATTTAGCTCAAAAAATATCGCTCTTGTTTAATTACCATGGCTCATTTGATTCCAAATATCTAAAATATACCAAACATGGGTCTTAAGTCAAGCACGACTCAATTCACAAATAAGGAATTTAAATTAAATGTCTTTTTGTCATTTACAATAATTACCGACACAATTTTTGTGCCATAGTTCACACTACTGCATTCTCAATTAAATTTTTTTCTTGAAAATTGGAGTGCCGTAAGCGATGAGCAAGCAGAAATATTTCATCAAGATATCAGGACAATGATAATTCGTTATCAAGGACGACGTGGTCCAGCCGTGATGGGTGATTACTCTTGGTTCTTAAAGCGAGATGATTTGACCCCCCAGTAAAAGAAAAAAATGAACTGAGCATATGTTTTTAAAAAATTATTCTCTATCTTTGTAGATATATGTATCTATGTAAACCTAATATATGTCATATACATCATTGATATATAGCAATAAATAGATTAGTAAAATTAACAATAATCTTATTCCTGCCCATAATGTTTTATTATTGTAACAAGGAAACGTTACGTGTTACGACTTTTTGCGTGTCATTTCTGTAATCAGAAGACTTTATTCCAGTGAGATATTCAAGTACATGTTACAAAAATATATATTTTTTTGTCTGCCAGTGGTAGTTATTTCCATCTCATGAACACACTGTACGCATACATAACACTAATTGCATCAGAATTATTTATATTGAGAAGTAAAAATACTGAAATGTGTAAAATTATTATAAAAACGAATACGTATAAAAAGTGCTTCACATTAAATCTAGGCATGAATGAGGTTTATTTTATAAATTAATGCAAACAAACGTAAAAAGTTTGCTGTAAAAAGTACTTAATAAATCTAATCAAACAAACTGGCAGTGACTTTACGGTCCCGTTTCCTTTTTAAACAAAACAGCAAAAATCCAAATTGTTTTAGAAAAAAATGTTTCGCATCAAAAAATAAAAGGAAGAGGGTTTACTCTCCCCAAGATAATAAAAAAGCTTGAGCTCTGCTTGCTGCCGTTTTTTATTTTTTATTAGGAAAGTAGCTGTTTGTGGGCTGCCTTCGTGTTGTAATACAAGATTTAACACATGAGAGAAAACACGTGACCTATTCAGAATGCAAATGACACATGTTTTTGTTGTCCTAACTTGAAGGTTCGGACTAAACGAAAAGCTGTCTGAGGTCAATAAATCCCACCTAATTTATCTCTCTCAGATAATAAGATCCATGTGTTCAAATATTTTCTTCCTGAACACATTAATCATATGAGAACCATGGACTGAATCATTTTTAATGTATTGATTTAAGATACGGTTATCAGTTGTTTTGTTTAGGCGGTGTGGGAGAATAATATATGTGACGAAAATCACACAATGTACCGTGCATGAAAAATGATTTTGTTGTTTGTTTTTCAAAGGTTTTTTGTAAATTTATCAAGTAGATACTATGTATTCGGATTATTCGCTCTACTGAAATCTGGCAACACAACATAATTAAGTATACATATTGTGTACTGTACAAGGTGGGCACATTTCGATGTTTCCTATAGGGTAACTCGGTAACTGTTAGAGATACAAAAAAATGGAAGACACATGCTCAATCTTTTTTTTGACACAAATTTACTGTCGAAAACAAAAATTTGCTATCCTCGTTTGTTTTCGAGTTAATAAAGAAAAGTTCGATTTTTCGAATTTTAGACACAACAATATCTTCGTTGTTTGTAAAGTTATGAAAAAACAACTTTTACATTGTTGAGGCACTTTTTTCTGTATAATACAGAGGCGTGGAGAAAATTAAAAAAAAGGTGCAATTTCGAGTTATGGCATAAAGTTTTATTTTTTTTCATGAGAATCATAGTTAATTTAAAAACAAATTAAGTTCCTCTTCTTGGTAAAAGTTAAAATATATAGTGAAATGAAAAATAATATTAACTGAAAATTTTTTGCTAATTATTATTTACTAACTTTTACAAATCTTATCACAGATAAGCATAACATATATCTTTTTAGACAATTATTTTCCCGGCTATTTGCCAAAACGCTGAAACTTGGATTACAAAAAAGATAATATGCACATTATGTTCAGTACAACTGACTCAAAAATGTTATTTTTAATTTCAACTATTCTGTCTAGTAAAATCAGAAATAAATAAAACACAAGGTACTCACCAGTTGACACTGACTTTAAAAAACTTTAAAATATCTACCGACACGTGTTTCTGCTTGCATTGCTTCATCAGGGTAGCCAGCACATTTAAAGAATCCCAAGTAAGAAAACTTGTAAACCTTAATGTAATAAACATTAATGGCTTCAGAGAACAGAATAATTGAAATTATATAGTGGAAATACCCCTTGGGGTCGAATAAAATAATTTAAAAACAAATTAAGTTCCTCTTCTTGGTAAAAGTTAAAATATAGAGTGGAATGAAAAATAATATTAACTGAAAATTTTAAATTGAGTTTTACTTTAAAAATCAGTATTTATTTATTTTGATGTAGCGGGCATACCGCCGTCATTTTAATGGTCGAATGTCACCATCCGAGTCAAATTAATTATTCAGTGGCACGTTTTCCACAACAGGGTGGAGCTGGTGACCTTCCACGAACCGGAAAACCACATTCAGCCGTAAATTGTTAAAATATTCAATGTGAGGAACTTATTTTCAAAACGCAATTTCGACAAAACACTTTTTTAGGAGTAATTGCGTAAATTTCTATAACTAAAAAATATGTCCCCTATATTTATCAATTTCATGTATTTTAAATTACAAAAATTGTATTTTGCTAAAAATAAATATACGATTATTAAGAGAGTTCATTAAAACGAGTTAAATGCCATCTATTACTCAATAAACGTTTTGTCAGAAATTACGTTTTGAAAATAAGCTTCTCATGTGTGTAAGAGTGTTGAGGAAAATCTTGACATTTTAAAAATGCTGAGATTTTATTTCCTTCGTATTTATGTATTTTTTAGAAAAAATAAATATAGTTTAAAAAAAACTAAAAAACACGCTTTTAAAGCACATCAAACTAAAAAGTGAAAAATAGTTATTAATATAAACTGAAAACAATAATGAACGAAAAATACTAGTATTATTGTGAAAAAAGCGTGGGTTGCTCGATATACGAAAAATATGGCACAAAGCGCCCCACGCTTTTTTCACAATAATACTAATATTTTTCGTTCATTATTGTTTTCAGTTTATATTAATAATTATTTTTCACTTTTTAGTTTGATGTGCTTTAAAAGCGTGTTTTTTAATTTTTTTAAACTATATTTATTTTTCACTTTTTAGTTTGATGTGCTATGAAAGCGTGTTTTTTAGTTTTTTTAAACTATATTTATATTGCTTATTGATGCTGATATTATAACATATTACGATCCAACAGATACTTCTGAAAAAAAAATATATTTTTTTCAGCCATGGGATTTGAACTCACGCCCGAGGAGTCCGTCGTTTCGCGTCGACTAAGACTTGTGCCTTAGCCCGCTCGGCCAACGACCGAACTGAGAATCACGGAATGTACTTACAGTATTAAGCCTCTTGCTCTCACGCAGAAGATACGTGAGGAAAGGAAATTATTTAATTCTGGCGATCCTGATCAGGATAATGATATAAACTTATCAAATTATTGTATTGTTACCGGTTCTTCGTAAGTGTACAAAGTTTCAATTAAATCTGTCCGTTTAAAGTGGATCAAAATCGAGTCCAAAGAGTTGGTTACAAACAAACATACAGGTGAAGCTAATAAAAGCGTGTTAAAAAAAGATAATTATCCTTTCAAATCTAATATGATAACAATAATAAATACTATAGTTTCTTACATTTTAAACTGTCATTCTTATCTGAATGCCCTAGTATAAAACTTTTAGGTAGATAATAAATCAAACACGACACTTCATTTTATCGCAGAAACTATTAAAACAACTACTTCATCTAGGAGCAAGAATGACATTGGATTAAATACTAGTATTCTTAGCATTAGAAGCAAAAAAATATTTAAGAAATGATTCCCTCCAGTTACAACACTACAATGAAAACACCTAGGCTGCTATATAACATCTTTCATTCTTTCGGAATTTTCTGTGAGCTAGTAAACGCGAACATGATATTTAATAAAATATTTTAATTACATAATTCAAAATATGAATATTTGTCATATTTATTTAGCATTTTAAATTAATTGATTGTAACTTTGGTAACTACAATGACATTCATGACATCTAACCTAACCTTCTAGGTTTATAAAGTTCGTTTCCGCCAACTATCCACTGAAAATAATGAATTTATTAATATTCTGATAATGAGTGATGGGGCTCATTTTCTGTTAAATTAATTCGTAAATAAGCAGAACTGCAGAATATGGGCAACTGAGACTCCAAAATCGAGCCACTAGCTACAATTACACCCACTTAAGTGTAGAATCTGATGCGGTAACTTTGAACCCGAGGACAGTGCTACTGTAACCATAAATGATGCCCAATATCGAGCCATGGTTGAAAATTTTTTGAGACTAGTTGTTCGGGATCGTCGTTTGTTCCAAAAAATGAGGCTACAGAGAGTACATCTTTGACAAACGTCTCATTTTCACAGGCTTTGCTTTTAACTAACCTCTACGTTCACTGGATTTGACGGTCCCTGATTATATCCTTTAAGGATATTTGAAGTGTTTACGTGAACAAACCAAAGACCATCCTTTAGCTGAAGAACAGTATTCAGGAAGAAATCTAGGCGCTCAGGCCGAATATCCCTCGAAATGTGATGGAAAATAAGCTTGAAAGAGTCCGACTTTGTCAAGCTGAAAATGACCGTTATTTACGTGCTGTAATCTTTCACACTTAGGTCAAAAAGATCTTCATTTAATAGGTTTCATTTTTTAGAAAACAAAATTAAAAAAATATTAAAAAACGAAAAAAGTTATTAATATTTCAAACCCCTTCGCGACGTTTACTTCATCCTGTATTAGATTTGATTACAAATTTTCAACGAGAATACTTTTTTCATAAATGCAAATATAAAAAAAAACATGAGGTCCAGTAGACTATTTTACTCATTAATAAACTTCTTTTTCGTGGTCTCTATAACATGTGTAAAATACCGGATGTAAATGAAAAGTGGCTCACCCCTCTATTTTCATTGTTTATAGAAATAAATTAATGAAATTTTAATATATTGTTATACACATGAAATTGCATTAGAAGATAGTATATTCAATTTTTATGCACTTCCGGTTTCACCAAAAAATTACCCAAACTTTCTTATTTTAAATAGAACACCGTGTATATTTTTGTATTTTTGAAATCTACGGTGAATTCTGAATATAACAGTATACATTTTTCTTTGATTTTTTATTTATTTCTCTTTTAACGAAAATTTTAATTTTTTATTTAGAGTGCAAATAAAATTATTTGATTAAAATATCTGTCGTGAAACTGGAGGTGCATCAAAATTGAAAATACTGTCTTCTAATGCAATTTTGTGTGTATAACAACATATTAAAATTTCATCAATCTATTTCTACAAACAATGAAAATAGAGGGGATAAGTCACTTTTCATTTACTGGTATTTGAAAGGTATCTCGAAAACTGTGGTTGTAATTCGCGATACGTACAAACACATATACATACAGACAGAAATTACTCTCTAAAGTGATAAACATATTAATTCGCTAAAATTGGAAAAAAAAATTATTGCATTTCTAGACGAATTTTGAATTCGAATTATGAGAAAAAAACATGATTTCAGCAAAATTTTCTGACTTCTTTGCTCATCATGTTCTGTCGAAATTTGTTTAAAAATATTTTTTAAAATTTTTTCTTCAATGCATTAGAGAAGCAACATCAAAAATATGTCACTTTTTTCAAATTTTTTGAAAATGGTATTAGCCCAGTCAGTCACATTAGAGGTTTCACCTCGGAATGAGAGATAATAAGCTGTAAACTTGTATAAACCTTTATTTTGGCGTTCTAAAAGTTGTCTCAAAAGTCTCATAAAATCTCGTGTCCGCGTCTTAAGATATTCAAGGTCAAAGGTCACAAAAATCGGTTTTTTGCAAATATCTCGCTTCCTATGGTCTTAATGCCATTTGCATTTATTATAAAAATTGTAGAGAATAAAATTCTTTACAACTTTTGTCCCTAACATTTTTTTTATATACTCAACCGTTTTTGAGCTAGAGGGCGGAGAGCGCGCGCGGAAAAGTAAGTAATATTATATAAAATGAACCTTCTTTTTACACATTTTAATTGTTTAAATTTTACATTATGCTATTTTATAATTTGAAACTAACGTAATCCTGTTCAATTTGAATAATTTCAATCTTTCTTGTACAAAATTTTAGTAAACATTTTTTACCAATTAGTTTTTCTAGTAAAAAATTGAAATAATTGTTTTCTGTATTCCTTGTTTTTAAGTTTTATTAACTTATTAACATTTATTTATGTATGTATGTAACCACCATACTCATTTTCTCTTGTAGTCCTGTGTCTGATGATGTGAAGTAATTAATTTGTTCACGAAACCGGTCACAGTAATAAAGGAATTTTATGAGAATTTTTCTTTTTGACTTATCATGAATTTTATTCTCTGTAATTTTTATAATAAATGCAAATGGTATTAAAACCATAGAAACCGAGATATTTGCAAAAAACCGATTTTTGCGACCTTTGACCTTGAATATCTTAAGACGCGGACACGAGATTTTATGAGACTTCTGAGACAACTTTTAGAACGCCAAAATAAAGGTTTATACAACTTTACAGCTTATTATCTCTCATTCCGAGGTTGACCCCCTTTTGTGGCTTAAGTGACAGGATTATATTTCCTATCGACTTGGAACAAGAGCACCTTTTCTATGAATTTTGAACAGCTATGCATCATGGAATCATGTATTACTCTTAAATCTCCGTCACTGGGTGACCAAACGAAGTACCACTGTTTTGTTTCGTTTTATCTGAAAAAAATGATTGCAGCTAATCTCAATTTTTCATCATATATTTCAAAAACAATATGGTCAAAAACGAATTTGGAGGAAATTTAATCGTTATTCTAATAAAATAAACCAGCTGAAGAAGTTTGTAAACATCCTGTATCGTTGTTCCAGGTTCATGTACAAGCTTTCAGATGCCATATAGTGCAATGTGCTATAATCATCAAATTTTTCCTAGTTAGATATCCTAGAAAAGAATTGCTTACGATAACAAGCAGAACGAATGGCAGTTTTAAAGTGTGAAAAACACCGAGTATTTTCCATGTTTTAATTCAGTAATACATTAACTGAAAACCCTGCACAAAATTCTCTCTATTTTCTGAATTATTTATGACAACTGTTTATATTTTATTGCCCAAGTTGAAACTTGGATATGATACGGAACACTGAATTATCCCAGCCTAGGGTTCCTGTCTTGATTTAATCTCATTACATTGCAGAAATCGTTCGATTGGAGCAGATTACGACGTGCCATAAACCGCAGATTTCGTCTCAACCATCCCGACGCAGGTCGCCGCTTAAGATTGTTGTCGATATGCGGTCGTTCACCGTTAAATCAGAACTCGAAGAATAATTCCTTTTTAAATATCGAGATTTGAACTTGGAGGAATTCTAAGGATTAACTTAGAAAGATTTAAAATGCAGAGGTTTCTTTGCATTTAGAACTTTTGAAACTTGAAATGGTACTGTAAACCTAAAAGACCATCTGCAGTGGATCAGCTTTTTCAGGATTAGCAATTTCTTTGTTAGCAAGAATATTTATGTCTGATATCCACCAAAGAGTATATTTTATTCCACAAGTAGTATTCAATTTATACATATTCTTTAGAGTAAAATCCAACTTTATAGAAAAAAATCAACTCAACATACAGAGCGATTTATTTTTTAATTCGTAAACGTACATGATGGTTCAAGGCAAAACTGAAAGCGAACATCATCTCGGACTGAAATAGAGCACATGTTAAAGAGAAATGAACAACTGGGAATTTTTCTGCAAAAGGAAGACCAGAAAAAATACAGGGCACGGAAGTAAAGTTTTAAAAGAAATCCAACAAACTTAGCGAAGTCTGATTGATTTTTATTCAAAGAATTTAGAGAGCAGTATCACGCATATAACGTACTTTTTTCTTATTGTTTTTACAAAGATAAAGCTTCGTTAAATAATAAATAAGGTGGTTAACAAAATGTTTGTTATTAAGAATATAATGTGTGCTCTGCAGAACACAACAAGTGCTGTATAATAATTGACGTTGGATAGTTTTTGACACTCACTATTATGGACATTACAGGTACTGAGTTTGAAGAACACTAATCTAGAATATTTCTAATCGAATTTTTGGACATTATATTTCATTAATGTAGTTATTAAGATATCATCTACGACGGAACCCAGATTGTAGATTCAAATTTTTTGACTCTGTTTTTTCTTTGATCACGTCTGCAAGTAGAACAAAGTACTAAAACCATGACATCAAAGAATAAATATCTTAATAAACGTGTGCAAAATATCAAATCTTAGTCTTAAAAAATAAACCGAAAACATTATTTACCCTAGCTCTACGTAAATTATCCTCCTAAGGACCGATTTTTCAATCTTCTATTAAATTTATTCGGTAGATAGTTTCTTTGGATACAATTGTATCAATAATTATTTCTATGGAACTTATTTATCAAATGCATTTAATGGGAGATGGAGAGATTGGCCCTTAATTTAAATTCCTTTTTAAAACTGAGCGAAGGACATAAAAAAATTAAATTTTCTGTCATTTATTCAGTAACGTAGCAAATATTGGTAAAAATAAAGACACTGTATACCACTTCGGCGTCAATGGATATCAACAAAAAATCCATCATGGTACACACAACCCCTATTTATTTTTAGCTGTTAATACATATATAACCGCTGCCAATTACTTGGGGATCAGAACTTCCTCACCGTAGTACAACTCAACGTGTGGTGGAGTTTATAATAAAAGTAATTTTCGACGTTTCAAAAAAAGTCACATTTTGACGTTTCAAAAAAGTCACTTTGGTGTTTCAAAAAAGTCACATTTTTTGACGTTTCAAAAAATTGACTTAGACGTTTCAAAAAAGTCACTTTTTTTTGACGTTTCAAAAAGTCACATTTTGACGTTTCAAAAAAGTCACGTTGGTGGAATGTCACTAATATTTTTTTTAGACATTGGGACCGATTTTACTAATCAACGAACTTAGTCTCTTCCTTGAGCTCTAGAATGTGAGTACCAAATTTGAAAGCTTTATCAAAAACTGTAGCTGCTATCGCGAACTACACAGAGAGACACACAGAAAATTTTTTTTGTCTGAAATTTTGTGTATCGTCATAATTCGTCGAAATTCGTCTAGAAATGCAATAAAAAAATTTCAAAATTTTTTTCACGAATACATAACTTCCTCACTTTGAGAGGTAAGGAAGTAAAATAACTAAGGTTATAAATTATTATTAAACCAATACAAAAAAATATTAATTTTATTTTATTCTGTCTCGGTAATGAAGCATCTTTGGGCTTTTTCTTTGTCTCGAGACCTGAATCAATCCTATAAGATTCGGGATTTAAGATTGTGCAAAAAAAATTTAGATTAATATTTTTACACAATAAAAATAACAAGTAGGCTATTTCTTTTGACACATTGAATAAAAATTTATTTTTGGAATAACATTAATTTTTCAAAATTGGGTAACACTGAATTTCCGTCATGTGACAAAAGGTTATTCAGAAAAAAGCAAACAAAATCTCAGGGAAAAACGTATATTTTATTGATAGAGAAAATTCAAATAAGCTGTTGAAAATTTAATATTTTCAACAATTTTTAATTTTCTCAATTTTTAATAAAATGCAAATTTAATTTTTGCAACTTTTCGTTTCGAATTTATCAGCAGATAACTATGTTATATTTACCCCCTAAAGGAAACAAGTGAGACTGGTGTGAGTCCCAGGATATGCCTGGGTTCCAGGCAACGAGAAGGCCGATAAATTGGCTAGACTTGGAGCCGAGGAACCCTATCTCGGGCCTCAGCCTATGTTAGGCATTACAAGAAGGCAGATCACAACGGCCCTTAATGAGTGGATGTACGTGACATTGAGGAAGCATTGGAGGACCAACAGGGCCTGCACGCAAACTCGAGAAATTGTGACAGGGCCGAACAAATCGAGATCGGCCTGGTTACAGGCCACTGCAGACTTTGAAGGCATCTATCACTGACAGGTATTGAGGAAGACCCTACATGTCCAGGATGCGGGAGTGGTGAAGAAACATCTTACCATTTCCTGGGATAGTGTGAGGCGTTTGAACGCCTGAGATATAGTATATTCGGTTCTGAGGCGCTTCTAAGGGAGGAGATGAGCTCTCTCACAATGAGTGACATCCTGACCTTCATTAGAAGATCGGAAAGATTCGACGAGGGAGCAAGAGAAACACGCATGGCTGAGGGGACAGCTGGGGTTTGGTAAAAAGGGCCCATCTGCGGCCTACTTGCCAGGCATAAGCATCCCCCACCATTACCATTACCCCCTAAGGGATTGTAGCTCCCTTATGAACTGATTTAAGGCCAATAAATATTTGGTTTATATAGAAAAGTCAACTTAATTCTTCTAGTTCTATTACCCGTTTGAAGGAAGGTACTTAATTATGACACACTGTATATTAAATCTATATGGTACTTTAGAATGAATTTTTTTGTTTCCGTTTTTCAATATAACTAGCAGAAAAATTTTAACAGCGAATTATAGACTTAAAGCGATTGTATTCTCTAAAACAGAAATTAATGTGATCTTGGATAACAACTTCTATATATTTTTTAAATAAATGCACAGTTTAAACTGTTACTTTTATGTCTTAGGCATACATTCCTAGTGATGTATTACCGACTTAATATTTTTTTAGTCGATATATGTATTTTATAAATTTCGTTATTATATCTAGTACTCTGTTGTGTATATTTTATATTGCAAAGAATTTAATAAACCTTTAAAAATTAGTACCAACCTAATTGTTAATTCTATAAAAAAAAAGTCAATTCAACCTGAAAGATCGAAAAAGATGAGATGCGGTAAATTGAAAACTGGAAATAATGTAAATCATAAATTACTGTCTTAGACTAATTTACATTTAGGAAAATATAAAATGGTAGAAAATGCGTTGTTTTTCATTACAAAATAAAAGGCTACAAAGAAATTCCATTATTTACGATAAGTCTTTATGTTTAAAATGAATTACTTTAAATTTTTTATAATACACTTCGGGATTAAGAAGATATTTGTTTTGTGGCTATATTACTTTTAATTTACTTTTTAAGGAGAGAGCTAAAATGCTCCATATTCTGGTTCAAAGATATTAAGTACGTATATTTTCGTAATATTATGCAAATGTTATTAACTTTTTCTATTAAATATAAGTTTTCTTTGATTTATCCATGTCTAGGGTACAGATCTGCATTTATTATAACGTTATTTAAAGTAAAAGTCTGAGTTAATTTTTGTATAAACAATGGGAATAAGTGTCATTTTTAAAGATTGCCAGTTTACACAGGGAGTCCACCTACTGCGTATTTCTTTCATAAATCATAAGCCAGTACAGCAATCAAAATTGCATGTGACTAAAAATATTTTCAGTTTTACCGGTTATTCTATTTTGGCTGGACAATAATAACATATTCATAACTTCGAAGGCGAGTAATAGGAGCCAATAACTTTATTTCTTTATAAAAACGTCAATTCAAAGTGATAATTGCCATTTGAATGTTGCCATTTTGAAGTAGTGGCGGTTCGTGGGTCAAAAGACAGGGAGGTCAATTAGAAAAGTTTACTGTATTACCTACCTTTTAAAGTGATTTAAATTCCAAGTCGATCCTCCGGTCTTTTTGAGATGCAAAGTGGTCAATTACTATTTCATTACAGTCTTTTATCTTCTTTATTAATGCCCTTTCTATGGTAAGCATAGCTAAAGAAGATAACCTTTCCTGACCCATGGTATTTCTTAAAAATGTCTTTATTCTTTTTAAGGTGGAAAAACAACGTTCACTTTCGACGGTAGTCATAGGGAGAGTACACAAGATTTTTAACAGTTTGACACTTTCAGAAAAAGTATTGCACAAATTATTGTTAATAAAAAGTTGTAACAAAGCAACTGCACCTTCACTATTGGAAAAATTTTCTCAGCTATATACTACTTCTAATTCAGTTTTAAGTTTCAAATAATTTATGACTGGATACTCCGTTTTAACTAACATATCTTGAGGAAAGCTTTTTTTATAATCTTTAAATCGATCTGCGTGAAATAACTGAGACACTGCTAAATGATTACTGAAGCTAAACCTGTTTTTGATCTCAGATGTAATTATATCACAAACTTCTAATGAAATTCTCCTTTTTGATTCTTCCGTTTTACATCTCTGGGCAGACTGCATGGATGTCTCCTCCAAATAGTTATTCAAAATTTTATTTCTGATGTCTTCAATTTCACTATTAAAAACGCCAATACACTTATTTACTGTTATGACATCGATTTTTGTAATTGATTGAACAATATATCACAATTAGCATAACTAAATGAAAAAAATGTAACCAGTAAAGAAAATGTTCATTTTGTAAGTAGTTTTTTTAACCAATAGCTTGGTTTAGAGTCTTGTTTTCTAATTCATTATCAATGATTTTTTCTAAACGATCTAATAATTCTGTTCGATAGGTATAAACAGTCTCTATGCACTTTGTATTAAAATTCCATCGGGTTGGAGCCGCTTTAGGTAATCTCACCTTAACAACATTGTCTAACACGGCTGTTCTTTTTGGCGATTTTCCAAAGAATGAAGAAAAGCTATGTAAATTAGCAAAAAAAAAATGTATGCTTTTATCCTGACTTGATGCTTTTTGTAAAATTAAATTTAGTTGATAAGTGTAACAATGAATAAAATATATTTTGTACAACACTCATATTTAATAGTAAACACCAAAAACACTGTTTTACTTAATTTCACGACAAGTAGAGATTTACTAATAAAATGTTCACAAATAAAAACATTTAAAACAACGCGACAGAATTTACCGACCAACGCGTACCTAGTCAGCATTAAGACTGACTGCTTACTGCTCTACTGAACTTCGGCATTACCGTTTTCGTAAAATGTGTCAGGGACATTGTCCCCGCCAGAGCTTTCTGTCTCTTTTGTTTTGTGACGATTCGCGCATAAGTCTATTTCACTTTAATTCGTTATAAATTCGGTCCGTAGCTAGCTTTGAGGACAAGTTTTGGATTGACCCAAGATTTTTAAATTCTATAAATGAATAATGTAATGAATATGAATGTAGATGCTCGGTGCTCGGGGGGATACGAAATCCTGCGATCTAGATATTTGAATAGTATTATGCATAGAATGAACTAGAAACTTTAATGTATTTTTTAAGAATATTAAAAATATATATATATATACATTATATATTTTTAAACTTCTGAAAATGAATAGCTCTATCTTTTATTTGTATGTGGGAGGTCATTGACCAAATGACCCTATAGAAGAACCACCAGTGCTTTGATGTGACATTTGCCACTTGAATTGGTAAACTATGGTGATAGCCACCTGACAGAATAGAATACCTCTATTTATCCAGTAGGTCAAATACATGATATAGAACAACTCAGATATACCACGACAAAAAATTAATATAACAACAACAATAGGTATTTATGATGTATTATGCAACACTGACTGCATATTTTGCAATTTTATTGCTCTCAGGTATCAAAATTGCCAGATTATTAAATAATTAAAAATCTCCTTGACATATTATAGAAGCTTGCTCTGAGATTCACACAAATAAATACCGCATTTCTATTATTGTTAGTTTCTCATCCTTTCTTGTTCAGTTTTCCATTTTTACGTATGGTACGACCTTCGTCTTAAAAAAAGGAACCACCTCACAGTAAAAGTCGTTAGTATTATACTACAATCGACATTTTTATTTGTACCTTTCTTCATTATCAACTATAGATGTGTTAAAGAGGAAATTATTTTATCGTGTTAAGAAGAAATCAGTTTATCATAATAAATCTCTTACAAGGACCATACGGGCAGAGACAGATAAAGTTTATAATATATATGTGACAAACATATTAAAGGTTATTTAGATGTATTTATGTGTTGAATAAATTATTTTCGTAATGTAATGTATGTATCTAATAAGTACGTATGGGAGGAGATAATTTATGTTAATTTAATAATAGAGAAACAATAATATATCCATTACATCTCTACCGGATGTTTAGTTGGAGTTAGTTTATTGTATTCAATAACGTGTATGTCCAGCCTTCGCGTTGCAAGTACCGATCTTAATGTTTGCGTTTGTAAAAATAAAGATGTCCTCCAAACATAATGATTTAATCTTTTTTCTTTTTTCTTTTGTCTTGTTATTAACATACTTATATAATTAAATTTTTTACTCTATGTTATCATCATAAATGTACCTAGAATATACAAGACTAGCGACTTAAAATTGTAGACCCCCAATGATTTCATTATTTTTTAACGTATAACACTTTTTGCACATCGTAGCTTGATATGAGATAAGAGATTCATTATTTCCCACGCCAAGTTTGAAATCGGTACTTTCAACCATTCTTGAACAATTATTTAAATATCCTGTAGTTTTAATGCATTTTAGAAAAAATATGTATTCTTGTTATTTTGCTTTTTTTTGACGAGAGGAGTCACACTTCGAAGTTTATCATAACATCATTGATATAACCTGTATTATTTGTTTTCAAATCATATTCTTCTTTCAATTTTTTCCAAAGCAGTTACAGAGATGTGTCGTCATTGTCAGGGCCATTGTTTTCAAATGTTTTAACCTCATCTGCACCAATTTGATATGTAAAAATTTAAAATGAATATGCAGCATCTCCTTTGAAACAGGTTGCTGGACATTTTAATAGACATCTTTTTTTTACATTTATCATAATTCACTACATTTTTGCCAAGGAAAAATTCAGGCTTTAGCTGTTGTAGTACGTTATTCATAGATGTGCCAATATTTCGCGTTTTAATATCATTCGTGAATTCTTTATTTTAAATGAATTCACTGCCTGTCTGCATTGTTCTGTCAGCGGTTGACATATGGCCGCATCCATTGGTTAGATGACATGTGTCGTATTAAGGTAAAGGGTTATCAAGTGTATCCCATTTTGGCTGTAGAATTCACTCAAATGGCTTGAATAGCAATTAACGAATAGTATTAAGAAGGCTAAACGAACAACTGTTTGTAAGGTAATTTTTCAAAATTTATTTCTTCCATACGGTTTGGTCAAATTACACCAAATTTGGAGGATCAGTAGTTGAAAGTGTACTACAGGGTACATGTATATCTATTTTAATTAATTTTCACTTTATGTAGGGAAAATTTATACTGTAATTATAAGTGAAATTTGGACGTGATTAGCTCCTGAATTATGATATCAATCGGTAAAATTCGAGGTAAAATTCATACATGTCGTCTAGAATGAATCTTCATAATTATGCTCAGCAAGTTTCAAACTTTTATTCCGTACTATTTGGTTACAATTAATTTTCTAAATAAGTATCTTTGTCACTACAAATGGAGCAAGGAAGTGTTACCTCTATCGGGAATCGCACCTCAATGAAGTCGGTGAATAAAACGTCTAGCGAAGATATAGTCAAGAGCAAAATTATTCAGCGGCGCATGTATAAAAAACTTTCTAGAGAGTGACACAGCTATCCGAAGCTTTTTTCCCGACTAGGCCCCTTAATGGCAATTTAATAATCAGGTTTACCAACGGTGAATGGAAGATATTGTCTATGTACTAAAAAAACTTTTTGCTTGTGATCCACCCTGATGCAGTTGGTTCAAGAGACCAATAATGATTGGGGATTTGATAAATGATGGTAACCGTTCATATTTAAATAACACCATTGGAGGTATTAATTAATCGGCCAAGAGCATTCAATCCTGTCAGACAAGTGAGGCACTCCTTCTCATTGTTATTTGTAAAGGAATAAACAGTTTTTTCCCTTTACGTACTAAAGCTTTTTTTCCCTATGGAGCTAAAAATACTGTGGGTTCATTAGCGAACTACTTTAAAACGGCTGTATATTCTTTCAACTCAATCTTTACTTCATTAAACTATTTCTTCAAACTCTTCTGTTATAGGCTGTTATAGACATATATGGCTCCGTGGTCTAGAGGTAACGTACTTGCCTCGAAACCTCGGGGTCCCGGGTTCGATTCCCGGTCGAGGAACTGGGATTTTTCTGTGAGAGAGATTAATCGTAGTATACTCGGATATTGAGTGTGTGTCCATTGTCTCTGAATGTGTAGCCCTCTCCCACACAAAGTCATTTCAGACCTTCAGGGATAAAGGGGGTTGTAATTTCATGTGGTGTTATTATTGTGTTATTATAGACGCCGTTGCTCTGCCCAAATTTTGTTCATACTATGTGGCATTTCTGGATTCCTTCTCATAAATAATTTAAATCATTTTTCTCCTGGCTTTCCATCTTTAAATGAGGTTTTTCTGTTTAATTTATTTATGTAGGTACATCTCAATGGAATCTAACAGTTGATTTAGTAACTGGGAGGCGTTATCGGCAGTTTCAAACATCCAGTCTATTATAATTGTTTCTTCTCGCTACAGAAGATTTGTTTTGGACCTAGATGACGGTTTTCTGGATAATTTCCCATAACTTAATGATCAACAGTGCTTGCTGCATTTGTTCATCTTCATATTTTAATATTTTCTTTGACACGATGAATCTTTAAAAGTACATATCACTATTAGTATCTATAGCTGGCATCTAATAGACCTAGTGGTCGACTGGGGGTGTAAAGAATTGGAAACATTTAAGATATCAATATAATAATTTCACAGCATTATAATTTTCTTGATTCTTTGTTTTATAAATAAGCCTGGCCAAGCGATGGTAGATTCAGGGTCGGGCGCAATACCAATGCCATCGCGCGCTTGTTTACGATGACGATGACACGACACACTTCAGTTGTTATCTGTTGGTCCATGCATAGAGTACTAATAAATAATAAATAATGTTGAGCGTAAAGAATAGAAAACGACCGTACGCTGATAAAGTGAATAAATTTATCGGTGAATTTCCGGATTTATTCTATGATGGATGTAAAATAATTTGTAAAGTTTGTGATCAAGACTTAATGTGCTGGAATAAATACGGCTGCAAAATTTATGTCAATAGTAACCGGCATAAAAATAAAAAAAATGGCGTGTCTTCTTTGGAACCTCAGTTTATGTTTGATTTACTGTTAATGCTGATTGCCTGTGATGTTCCCCTGCGCATATTAGATAAACCAGCATTTCGGGAGTTCTGGAATAAATACAATCCCCAGATGAATTTACCAAGTCGTTCATCGTTACGTAGATATGTACCAAGTGTTCGTGAAGACATTGTAAATAGGATTAAATGTGCATTAAAAAATACACGGCTTTGGTTATGTGATGACGAGACGACAGATTGTAAAAAAAATTCTATTTTAAATGTTATAGTACGTGTACTCGACCCTGCTAAACCAACATTTCCACTTTTACTAGCTAGCAAAAGACTAACTGCGTGTACTGGCGAAACAATTACGCGGGTGGTGTTGGAGACTTTCGAAAAATTTGAACTGTCAACAAGTCAAGTCTTGATGTTTGTGACCGACGGTGCTGCGACAATGCGTTTGGTGGGCCATTTTCTTCAAAGAGATGATTGTAGGTTTTTACATGTTACGTGTAAAGTGCATGCGTTCCATCTTGTAGCAGAAACGATTCGAAAATGTTTTCTAGAAGTAGATGCATTAATAGCAAATACAAAAAAGAGTATTTCTCAAATCTCCTAAACGGCTTCGAGCATTTTACACACTGTGTCCTGGTATTCCGGAGCCACCAGAGCCGATTCTTACACCTTGGGGAACGTGGTTGAAGGCAGCTTTTTATTATGCTGAATATTTTCAAGAAATAAAAGCTGTGATACTACAGTTCAACCACGGCCCTCTCTAGAGTCTAGAGTCTAGAGACGGCCGTGGTTCAACCCTAACGAGGATGCAGCTATTAAGGAAAACCAGACAAGCTTTCAAGATGTTTCCATTTATTTTATTTATTTATTTATTTATTATTAGTTATCACTTAGATATACAATGTACATGTGTGAACGTCATTTAACAGTTTAATAATAATGTGCAGCACTAAGCTTACAAAATATAAGGAAATACATAAAAAAGGATTTAAAGCGAACGAAATAGTACAAAAACATAAATCACAATATATAAAATATTTTTGTTTTTATTATTGTACTTATTCAAGTATTATGATACGATGCATACCCAGTACGTCTCTGTAGGATTAATGACCTTGGCCAGGTTTATTTATAAACCATTTTGCATGATTTCAGATTTGCCCACTGGCTGACAATAGACAGGCAATGGACGGTTCTATACTTTTAAAAAGCAATAACTAACACCCCCCAATCAAAATTTAAAAAACCTTTGAAATCAAAATCCTAACATGCTTTCTTAGCAATAAGTAAATTAATATTGTTTAATAAAATATAGTCAACTCACCTTATTATATACACACTATTTTTCCTAGCCTAGATCTTGCTCAGTCTTAATGAAAAACAAATAAACATAACCTATATGAATAGTCACGTCATTAAAATTTAGAACTCAATGTTACCAACGCTACAACATGAAAATTCATC
Source organism: Rhamnusium bicolor (assembly GCA_029963845.1). Classification (NCBI taxonomy): domain Eukaryota; kingdom Metazoa; phylum Arthropoda; class Insecta; order Coleoptera; family Cerambycidae; genus Rhamnusium; species Rhamnusium bicolor. Next base: position 524,642 of record JANEYF010004058.1, on the reverse strand, counting down.
AGTAACACTGTCACCAACCTAAACATTGAAGCGAAATAATTATAAAATCGTGATTCGCCTATTTTCGATAATATAATTAAATATGTCAGGCACTGGTAGGTTTACATTAAATATGTACGATATGTATTACTTATTTTTCAAATTAATTGACATAAAAACAATAATAAAGTTTTAACAAGCTGGTAACATTAAGAATGTCACTATTTATTAACTTGACACGAAGCACACAAGAGATGCGATAACGTTTTTGTATATGATATGAAAGAGGAATTTTAATTTAATATGGTTATCTCGGCCCACCCTGTTAATATGGAAAAGTAATAAATGGATCCTTCTTTATTCATGAAAACAAAAACAAACAATAATTGTCGGTTCAAGTCAAAGGTTTCCATAAAATATTCTCAACTTCTAAAAATTATGTTAGTATTCATAAAGAATGGCTGCATTTTATTCCACGGGCGTCAACTTTGGTACGGCGCCTGTTAATCCTTCCTGTATAGAATACGCTTTGAATTTATAAAATTCTAAAGTTTGCTTTTTAATGTAAAAATTATAAAATAAAACAACAGTTTGTTTCCTTTAGTTTCACCAGCAAGAGATTTAATTATGCTGCGAGGAATGTGAATATGAAATTTAAATTACTAGTATGGTGTCGAGTTTCATTAATATGCCAAATTTTGTTCAAGAGTTTTTAAAATGAAAACGAGCATCTAACTTATTAGTACTTAAAACTTTTATATTGTATGTTAATCGTATTTTTTTCGTCGCCATTTTCAATGTAAAATTTTATTATTATTGTTAAACATTAAATATAAATCACCAGACTTCTAACAGAATGTAGATGAATTCGATATTAGGAATAATACAATAAAATAGTTTACAAATAGTAATAAATATGGTAGGAGAAACTGCTTTGGTGACGGGACGTGCGGGAGTAAGACGCTACAGAACACAGAGCCGGATTTATCTGTATTGCTCGTTCGTTTACTTTTTCTGTAGGTTTTTATGCTCAGTTTAGCTATCAACAATTTAAAAATTGTATAAAAAAATATTAACAAATATTTTTCTCAATAAATAAATTAAAAATAAATTTTGATAGTAAAATTATTATTATAATGAAAACAGAAAGACGTATTTTTGTCAAGAAAAAAAAATATATATATACATAATTAATAAATAGTAACATCCTGAAAAAGAATGTTTCCCAAGCACTGAATACGAAAGAACAAAAACGGAAATAAATAATACAGTCGATATTACAAAACTCACTTCTTCATTTCACATTACTTCACTTTACCTCACTTCACATCGTTTCTTCCTCTGAACCATCGCCCTTCTCACTTTCTTCTTCATTGTCAGATGAACTACCATCCTCCTAATTGTAATTACTTTCCTAATTCTTTTTTCCCAATCTTCCTTGTTAGTTTTCGACACTTCATTCTGAATTAACTCTACGACATTATTATCGAATTTTGGAAAAATATTTCCTTCTCTGACATTTTTTCTTCAATATACACCAAATTAATTCAATCGAGTTGAAAAGAAATATGGCGGTAATCTCAATACTTTGTGGCTAAATCTCTCTACTAAAGTGTCTATAATATACTTCTTCTCATAATTTTTCATTTGCAGGACTTCCAAGAGTAAGTATATACTTTTTTTATGAGTCGTAGAAAAAATTATGTGTACCTCAAACGTCAAGTGTCTTTGTTCCTCTCGCATTATTGTGCTGGAACGACAAAGTGTCATGATTCCACTTAGGTGCGCAAATAACTGTTTTGGCCCTGACGTTCTAATAATGTTGTAAATAACTGAACAATAAGAAACCTTAGATCCAGCAGTCCCTAGTGAGGGTCTCATTTTATTTCCTCCATCTCGTTGTGGAATAAATAATAAACATAAGACGCGTTCTGAGGTTCCCGATCGATATTCCGGAAATTAGCGATTCTATATAGAGCATTATGTTCTTTACAAAAAAAATTTTTAATGATTGTTTCAGGAAAGGTCAGTTTGGATTATTCGCTCCTTCAAAGTTTGATATTTTGGAAATATTTTAAGACATTCGTTTTTCGCTTATATTTTATTATTTTTATTCTAAGATTCTCACTAGGCACTAAAAGATCTAAAAATATTTACTGGCCCAGTCATTACATTTATTTGTGAAGCCCACAAAAATTAAAATGACTGGCTTATAAATAACATTTTCAAATTTAATTACAGAATTTAGTGAAAAAAAGAAATAAAAATGTATCGTGCCATTAGAAACAGTAGAAAATCTTCTGTTAAAAAAAAAAAAAGCATAAATATGTACGAATCTTTATTAATGTCAGAACAAATAGATTAGTAAAAATAAAGTCGAACAATCTGTTTTAATCGCTTAATGTAACATCAGAGATGCAACGAAAGAGAAGTAAAGTGCTACACAGAGAAAAAATGTTTTAGCGAACTTTGCACAACGTTGCGGAGCAATTTCCTGCTGCATTTTTTTAAACAATTGTAAAATTTCAAATTGGAGAAATTTAGAAGCAAAGTCATTTATTTTTACTCAATATATAATAGCAACATAAGCTTAATTTATAGTTAATCGTGCTATGAAACTATATGTTGTATTATCATTACCATTCTATTTACAATTAGTTTTGTGCAACTGCTTAAAGGGTTTGAATAAATAATTGTATAACATGAACATTGTGAATTTATAAGCCTTTGCTAATAAATTTGTAAAATTCTGCTATTGATATTTTATTTCAAGAATTATTATTTTGTATCGGTCATATGTAAAATTTGATTTCATGTTGTAATGTACCCCAATCATTTGATTAAGTTAAAATAGGTTTCGCTTAAATTTTCTATATCAGTGCCATTATTTATGGCGTTGGTATGTCTTTTTATGTGCAGCATTTCATGTATGTTTCTTCGGTTATAGTTAAGTTCTTTTTCTAATATTTGTATGTTGTTAAAATTAAATCGGTGGTTTTGTTCTATGGCGTGTTTGGCTAGTGCTGTCGTGTTTTGGTTTTGAGTTTTTATGCTATAGTTGTGCGTGTATACTCTTTTATGTAGATATTGTTTAGATTGGCCTATATAGGTACCATTACAGACGTTGCAGTCTATCTTGTATATAGTGTTAGTTTCGTCTTCGGTTGGTAGTCTAGGTTTAAGTTTTGTGAAAAATTTGTTCGTGGTATTGTATGGTTTATTGGCTATTTTTATATTGTGCTGTTTAAATACGTTTGCAATTTTTTCGGATAATGTTGGTATGTATGGCATGGATACATATTTATTATTACTATTATTTGGTGTGTGGGTTGTTTTATTATAGGTTTTGTGTATTCTTTTTTTTATTATTGGTGATTTTTTTCAGATTATTTCGTCTGTATTTTGGATGTGAAAGTTGGATAGCACGATCTGTTAGGCTGTTGATGACGCTTTTTTGTAGTTGTTTGGTGTGTGGGATTTAAAGTTTAAGTATCCTTGCGACCACACTTCTTTTGTGTACCAGTTGGTTTCGATAATACCGCCGTCCTTATTATATTTTACTGTTAAATCTAAGAAGTTTATGATATTGTTTTGTTCTATTTCCTTAGTGAATTGTAACTTTGAATGATAATTATTGAAAATATTAACCGTATATTCTATTTTATCTTTTGGTATACTTTGGTGTACTTTTTTATCTATTGGAATACTTTTATTAGTAAAGTTTGCTGTGTAGGAGCATTTTTCCGATTTACCTATTGCTATTGACTACTGATAGATGGAATTATCTTATAATTCGTTAGAACTCTACCTACTATCACATACCTAGTGACTTTTGTATCTTTGTACCGTCCTCATAAGCTAAGTAGGTAATTTATTGGTAATATAACCGAATAACCTAATATTCTTTGAATTAAGTCTACATATTGTGCAAAATAAATTACAAAATCGACAAAAAAAAAAGCAATTTGTGGATTTCACATTTAAAAATTGTGAAAAAATAACATGTTCTTTTAAAAACATCAAAAATATTGTCACTTAAGAGTACAATTTTTCGTAAATATGGTTTACGAGTGAAGAGATGTGAAGAGGTTCAGATGCATAAGTTTGTTTAGAAAACCTTCAATGTATTTAAAAATTTCACACAAATTGTAGAAACTAAATTAATCTATTCAGAAAATTGTTCCACAAGTGAGATAAAAATAATATATTTTACATCTCCGCATAATCCAAATTTGTAGAATTCAATTTTGGTGATTTCTAAGTTTGTGCAAAAATTTGAAATAATGTTAGTGCATCTGTACAAGATAATTACTCTAAAAACATATTATTTATTTGTACAAATTGTTCCGGTCACTTTCTTAAGACCAATTTGGCATGTAATTATTTATGATTAGGATACACTTTTCTCTGAGTAAAATAACTGATGCAGTTGAAGACATTCTGTCAGTTTATTTAATAAGTAAATTTTATTGGTCCTAATATAACAACCTATTAAATAAATTACCCACAGAATAAAAATAGTCTACGTAATTCTCAATGCGTTATAAAAATTTTTAACTTCGTCAAGAGAAACAATAAAAACAATTACGTAAGTAATTAGTTACTGCAATTGTGAAATTGGAAAGATCCCTTACAGTGTAACAAATAACTCTGTCAAATCAAGTGATTTGCGGAACATTCAGTTGAGCAGAGAAATCGTGTAGAAGAAGTTTAATTATTATAAATCATCATATGACAGAAATATAGGTATCTTTATGGCGATATATACGTCCCTTCCAGACAGGACTCTAAAATTTTAATTAAATAAAAACAATTAACAACGTTAAATTTCTCTTGCGAATATAAATTCTTGTAAAATTTAAAATGTAAAGTGAGAAGTGAATTTACAATAACTTCAGAGAGATAAGTATTTATCTTTTGGACTGTCTGTAAATCATTGTGTCCATGTTTATTCGTTCACCATAAATTTGATAATAAATTTTGTTGGTTTATAGTTTGGTACGGGTATTTAGCTGCATCAAACGTTTGTGTGATTGTAATCAAGAAAGCGATGTGAGCTTATGAGAAAAGGAATTATTTCAGGATATGAATAAATAAGTTTAAAAATAAAATTTGTAATAAACAAGGTAATTCAGTAGTGTGTCCTCCTTCGATAATTTTTAAACCATTAGAGATACAACAATTTATTTAACAAAATGTATATTTTTTTTATAGAACATCACAAGGCTGCATCCAAATGCAAAACTCGAAACGACACTGTACAGCACTCTTTTCACTAAATAAAATAATAATAAAATAGACAAGGTGTTACTTAAAAAAAAGTAATTTTTGTATGTAATAGAAAATTTAAGCACTCTGTAGATTTCGCAATAATTTTAAATGATAGTTCTTGTCGGCCCAAAAAATTTTTGTACTGAACAAATTGTTATATCTCTAATGATTTAAAAGTTATTGAATGAGAACACACTATTATTGACATCCTGTATATTGGGTCCTGCATTGTGGCTTAAAAGGTGTAAGAGAGAGATTTCGTAGATTGGAAATAATAATCACGGGTCTAACTCTAGTTGGTCAGGTTGATCTATAACAAAGATATACCATGAAGTATAAGTATATAACAAAGACAACATGGTATATAACAACTTTCAGTTCTTCTCTACGAGAAGTATGTTGAATTTAATATAAATTTTATGGTAGAGATAATAAATAAGTATATCCAAAAGAGAATACATATAATAAATAACAAAAACAATAAAAATCAAGTTGACATAGATTTACAACCTAACTGCTTTAACAACACAAACCAGGACAAAAATCAAAACAATCCAAATAAAGACAAAATATACACATCGGCACCATACATACCACAAGTATCAGAAAAAGTTCAGAAAGAATTAGGTAAATATAACATACAATTAGCACACAGAAATGGTAATAGCATAAAAAATAAATTATATTCAAAACTAAAAGATCCAATAGAGAAATTAAATCAAACCCATGTTATTTATAAAATTGATTGCGATAGGTGTTACATTGGACAAACTCAACAATAAATTAAATAAACATATAAATCAACATAAATTATCAATTAGAAATTCCATAGTAACTCCTAATTCATGCAGCACAGCAATAACCGAACATTCCATAAATAATTTACACAATTTTAACTTTCCGAATACAACCATACTACATAAAGAAGGAAATATCAAAAAACGCATGTTTTTGGAAATGACCGAAATACAAAACAACAAAAAAACAGTAAATTATCAAACAGATATAGAAAATCTAAGTAGCATATATCGCAATCTTATTCAATAGTAACAATTTTTATACATCCTGTATATGTGCTAACTGCAAAACCTCTTCTCAACAGCTTTCCAGTATCATGAGAATGTTTACAATAACTCTGTCACTCGGACCATCAATATAAATATACTATCAGCTGTTATAATCACCTACTCTTAAAAAGAAACACATCAACGACGACACCAAATACTGATCATTCTCTGTCTAACTATTCGAACTGCACGTATATTACATATCTACCCAATAAAAATGATGAAAAACAAAATAAAACCAGCCCATACAATGAAATTAAAATAGGAAATTTATATTAGGTAAGAAAGCACTTTTTCGGATATGTATTCTGTCACTAATCTAATTTATGACTTATGTAAAACCACTATTTTTAGCTTTTAACCTTGAAAAAGTTCGAAAACTCGGACGAAACGTAGGCTGAAAGTCCTCTAAAAATAAAAATAAGAAAGAAAGTTTTTTCTATTTTTTATTCAAGAAATAATTTCTACTTTAACAGCCAACAACTTGAAAAATATCATCTCAAATAAGTAACATTTAAGTAAGAAGTATTACATAGGGTAGTTCAAAATTTATGATGACCAAAGATAGATTTGGTCAAAATCAATAAAACGTCGTTTGTCTCAGTAACGAACGATGATGGACCCATTAATGCTAAGTAATTTGGAACTACCAAAGTGCCTCCTATCCACAGCTAACATATGTACAGATACTTAACTTTGAACAGTTAACGCTAATATGCATTATTTTAATCTATTAAATAGGATAAACTACATGGTAAATAAGATATCACATTCAGCTTCCTTTACAGTCGTCTAGTATAAGCTTATTGATTCCATGGAAAGGGGTAGCTTTTTGTCAATAATATATTTATTGCAACTGTTTGTAAATATAATCAATAACGTGTAAACACTTTTAATTTCACACTTATTTTTGTGGTAAACCCCATACAAAAATTAATTAAAGAACAGCTCTTGTCGATTAGCAAAGTAGCTTGAAAAATCATATATAAAAATTAAGTCAAAAATATGATAAAGTTCTTATATAAAAAAGTTAAATTCACCAAAGTTTCATAATAACGTTCTTAAATTAAAATCCCCTAAATGATATTCATAAAGTTAGACGCAGAAGTTCAATTCAAGTTAAATTTACATCTTTATTTGTAAGAGTTTTTAAGTTTTCAGCTAGCATATCCATATATCACATGGAGCTAGCTGAACAGCTTAGCACACTTAGTTTGGTTGAAAATAATGAAAATAGCAGTATTCGTATTCTTAACTAATGTGATGATTTATAATCTACATCATGGCAGATTTTCAATTTATTTTAGTGTCATTAATAATGAAGTAATTTCCACATACACCAAAGTACTACACACTGTTAATGTTCGTTTCGCCAACTAAACTGGCCTCGTGTCGAGGAAAATTATTTTAACTGAGTGTTAAGAAATAATTTCAATTGTGTCATTACCAATAGACACTAAATCTTATGTTTGTAACCTATCATGATAAATAAATAAAAATCATTTGCCACATGTATGACGGAGCATCATTTGAGAACGGCTCATTCGATTTGGCTCATTTCTTTTTCGTTGTGTTCGTAATTGTCAGGACAAGGTTTGTATGAAAGAAAATATTTGGAAAATCCACGGGAAAAGTCAGAAATTTGGATGGTATTTTTATATGAAAAAAACCTTTATGTTAAATTTTGACGTTTTGATACTGATAGTCATTACGTGAAATGAGGCACAGTTTGAGAGTTCTGCTGTCACATGTTTTCATAACAAAAAAAAAACGTGCATGACTTAAAGGTCTTGCAACTATTTGACATTTGACAACCATTTGACATTTTGCGAAGTGAAAAAGAAATATTGTGTTATTGGTGGTGATTTTTTGGTGCATTGAAAATCGTTCGCGTCTTGAACAGATTATTTTGGTGTCTTTGGAAAAAATGCCACCAATAAGGCGTGGAAATATCGGTCGGCGTACCCGCAACGCAAGAGAAATACATGATCGTCGAGTCGACGAGACTGATGAAGAGCGTAGACAGCGTTTGGAGGCAAATCGAATAAAAATTTCTCAAGCGCAATCAATTATGACTCCGAACCAACGGATACAGTCGAGTTTCACTGCTCAGTTGGAGATAACGTGCAAAATAATTTGAGACGTCGCCTAAATAGGCGGCCAAATGTAACAATTCGACATGAACGTTTGGCGTTCAGATACGATCCAACAGTTGATTACGCCGCGGATGTTTCGGTCGATTTCGGAACCATGAGCACTGTTTCTCAGCATTGCAATGCTTTGAGGTTCCGACACGAACCGTCAGGACTATGTTGTGCGAGCGAAAAGGTCAAATTACCACAATTGATACTGCCGCCAGAGCCACTGGCATCATTGCTTTCTGGCCAAGAACCTCAATCGAAGCATTTCTTGCAGAATATACAAAAATACAACAGTACCTTCCAAATGACATCATTTGGAGCGAATGTAACTGAAGAACGAGGTTTTAGTCCAACTTTTAAGGTAAATTCATTTTCGACTGCATCACATACATCACATACACAAACAAACATTAATAATTTACAACGTTTCAATCATGAATTTATTTTCAATTTTCAGATTCAAAGACAAATTCACCAAGCGTTGCGATGAACGCATTACTTAATTTTTATAAATATTTGTAATATTCAAATATGGGTGCTCTGCAATCTGGTCTAAACATTAAATCCTATCTATCTTCTCTCTATATCTATTTTTGTATAATTTGACAGGACAACGACTGTCGGGTCAGCTAGTATGTTATATAAATACATAAGCGTAAAATACTTCTTGATACCCAGTAATTTTATCTGTATGTTTCCTGTTTTATATAATTTTGATGGTGCCCAGAAAAACTCATAATTAAATGCCCTGAGGATGATAATAAGATCTACCGAAATGTCGGCAAGTTGATAAAGTAGTTTTTCTCAAAATAAGGACCCTTATCTAACAAAACTTTTTCCAACTATTAATAAGCCCATCTAAAAACGATTCTATTACATTATGTGTTTACAGTTAAATTACTAAAATTTCTGCATCCAAGAAAAAGTCAACAGAATAATTTTTTTCTAAAAAACTCTTCGGTATGGGGCCACGCTTGATTTTTCGCTCTCAAATATCCATACTTTACCACGAACTCGTCTGCGTTGAAAAATATTGATACCACAAAGCTCTTAAAATCCACTGATGACATCACAATAAGCACAAAAATTGAAGCTCTACTTTCTATCCATCCAAATTTAGGTGAAAAGAGCTATGATGTTGATTTCTGTAAACACAAGTGTTCTAAACGTCTAACAGTAATCTTCGTTAGAAAAACATACTTTAAAACTTCCCTAATTTTTGTGCAAAAGTTGATTTTCCGCGCAGAATTAAAACGACGTCGTTGGTTATCAGTCAGTCGCATGTCGACATTGGAGCGACCGTGATTTAATCCACTGAACTGATGCAAAAGAAAGTCAGATAATCGTTGTTACGACGGTGTCCAGTAACATTGATACAAAATTAAAATACTGTTTGGGAAAAATCGATTTTTTCCTTCTTTCTAGGGTGTGGCAAAGTTATACGAGTGTACTTCCCGAAACAAAATCTTGGCTACTATTGGGTCGCAGGATTTGGATTTTGTTAGATATTAAAACTAAATTTTCATTTCTGGTAAATTAAAACAACCATGTATTATATATTTCCTAATTTATTAAGATTGAATAGAATAAAACCATTCTTAACCCTTAACTGGTACCATACTTGTCACGTAAATTGTCAGGCGTGTCTCAGAGTCTACTATTTTCAAAGATAAAAATAAAAAACAAAACCAAAAATAAATTAAACATTTTATTGAGCATGCATATTATGAACATTATTCAACTAGAATATATAAAGAAAAATAATTAAAGCATAAAAAAATACATAGAATACTAATCAAAAAAAATATTATGCTGAAATATTATTGAGAAGACAACTTATTTGTAGATTTTACCCTAAAAAAGACGAATAAACAATATAAATCGGTTATTTGGCTATACTAGGTTTTGGAACAATCAAGCTAACAAAATATTTAAGAAAAATTTTGTCTTCCAGCAAGAACTAAACTTCATCGTTTTTCTGCACAGTCATTACAAACTGGTTTTGTGCATGTTAGACAAACGAGCTTTTTACATTGCATGCACAGGTATCTTGTCATTCTACGCTTTTTACTAGGACACAAGTGACAAATCTTACGTTTCTCCAAAATCAGATCTTCTTTGTTCATGTCTGTTGGTTCTTCTGAAATTCCTAGTATTTTTCCAATGGTGGAACGTATTTCTCGTGGAATACTTGTAATCGCGAAACGTCTCTTCATATGATCTTGCACTAGTTGGCTGGCTAACTGCAAACCAAATATAGGTACTTTTTTCCTTTATTATTGGATTATTTTTAAACATTGATAATATATGAATTTATAACGGAAATGTCCAAGAGGCGGAAAGAAATTGCCAAAGGCCATCTACGAGTTCGGCGACTTGAGGTGCTTTTTGAACATTTTTCATCAAAAATAATCTCCGCCTTTATTTTTATTATAATAGGTAAAGATTTCTGGCTTATTTGTAGTAGGATCAGTGAAACGTCGATCATGCATGGAAGATTAGTATCGTAGCTTTTCCAACTTTTCCCATATGGGAAATTGCATTCTTCTCTAAATCCATATTAGCGCGGTCTGCCTACGGATTTGGACCCTTAAATGAAGATACAGTAAACAAAAATATGCAAAAAATCGGAAATTTTCCGTAGAATTCAATAAACCAAAATACAAACAACTGGCACCTCGGGGGCCCATAGTAAATTGGGCCCAAAGTTGGCCAAAAACGGTTTTTTCCATTTTACTCTGTCATGGTGCCATAAAATGAAAAAAAGTTTTATATAAAAGCTGTAGAACTATTAAATACGGATCGATCTGTGGAAATCCGATGTCAAAAAATTCAAAAATAAATTATTTATTTGAAAAAAAACCGTTAAAAATTGCGTCTTTTTGAAACGCTCATATCTTCGTGAAAACAAATCATATTTTCACGAAACTTGGTAAAAGTGTAGCTCCCTACTAACTAAAAAAAGATCGTTTTCAAAAAATTTAAAAATATTATAAACATTTTGCAAAAATTGATTTTTTCGAAAAAAATCACGTTTTTTTAAAATCTCGATAGCTCATACACGCTTTCATATTTCTAGTCAATTATGAGCTTAAAATTTGCTTGAAATGTTGTACTAACATGGTTATTTATTGCGCGCTTTTTAAATTGATCGGTAATATGCGAAAAAATCGGTTGAAAAATCGGTTTTTTTTTTTAACAACAAAAAAAATCGATTTTTTTTTCAAGAAAAAAAATTTTTTTTCTTTTTTTGTTAGCAGCATTGAATAGCTGGTATTTTTTTTATAAATTTACAAAAAAAAATTGTATCTACGACCCTTTGGAGCCGAGATAATTTTTTTTTTTTGAAAAAAAATCTAGTGACGCTATCTTTTAATATTAAGGGCTGAAATTTACAGAGTTTGTAGTTCAATACTTGTATTTTACATAAAAAAAATACTACAATGACATATTCGCTCTCTATTCTTTGGAAATTTAATGGCAAGCGGAGCACACCCCGGCTCATACGTTCGTTCGCTCGAGCGGTGTCGTGGGGGTGCGGGACGGTGTTAACGTGGATACATCTGTAAAACTGTATGCTCTTATCATACGTACCGTACCGTAGTTTCAACTGCACACAGTGCGTTCATACGATTATGTCTCTTGAACGTTATGTTGATTCTTAAAGACATATGAGTTGGCAGGTAAATAATAATTGTTAAGCAACATTTTTAGTATAAAAATAAAATATTTATTTTACATGAAAGTTCAGAATATTGACAGTGATTATAAACGTGTACAGTATTTAATTGATCCGTAGTTTTTTTATCGGAGACCCCTCCCCCCTCCTCGTTGTCACTGGTACGTTCTTCGCTGTATGCAGCGAGTACGGAAGAGTCAGCTTCGCTTTCGATCTCATCATCATCATGGACATTTGTCTGTGATTCATCCATCACCACGCAAGACTCATTAAATATATCTTCGTCCAAGTCGTCATCAAGAGCATTTGCCTTCATCGTAGTTATTTCTATATTAGTGCAATTTTCTTGATCGCATGTCAAGCACATGCTTGAACACTTCAAACCATGCCTCCTGCAGCTACAGATCTTCGTTTTACATCCGCTTCCGCATCTGCAGGCTATCGTTTTAACGATTTCGTCTGGAACCAGCTGATCCGAGCTGTACGTGGGAAGCAGATTAGTGCCGTTGGAAGTCCAACCCCATTGTTCTGGCTCTAGCGAAGTTCCGAGCCACGTTTGCAACTGCAAATAGGAGCGGTAGGCATGTTGAGCCGCTGCTGCCTTTTCTTGAAAAAAAATCAATTTTTTTGTTGTTAAAAAAAAAACGATTTTTCAACCGATTTTTCGCATATTACCGATCAATTTAAAAAGCGCGCAATAAATAACCATGTTAGTACAACATTTTGAGCAAATTTTAAGTTCAAAATTGACTAGAAATATGAAAGCGTGTATGAGCTATCAAGATTTTAAAAAAACGTGATTTTTTTCGAAAAAATCAATTTTTGCAAAATGTTTATAATATTTTTAAATTTTTTTGAAAACGATCTTTTTTAGTTAGTAGGGAGCTACACTTTTACCAAGTTTCGTGAAAAAATTATTTGTTTTCACGAAGATATGAGCGTTTCAAAAAAACGCGATTTTTAACGGTTTTTTTCAAATAAATAATTTATTTTTGAATTTTTTGACATCGCATTTCCACAGATCGATCCGTATTTAATAGTTCTACAACTTTTGTATAAAACTTATTTCATTTTATGGCACCATGACAGAGTAAAATGGAAAAAACCGTTTTTGGCCAACTTTGAGCCCAATTTACTATGGGCCCCCGAGGTGCCAGTTGTTTGTATTTTGGTTTATTGGAATTCTACGGAAAATTTACGATTTTTTACATATTTTTGTTGACTGTATCTCCGAAGTGAAAAATTAACATGGGGTCACAAATAGGCAGACTGCACTATATAGTGTTCTTTCCTTGTTGGGTAGAAAAGATGGTGGTATTTTGGCCTTGTTCTTTTTCATTGTACCCACGTATGTCAATTTTTTTTCCTCAAAACATCCACTAATATCGAAGTATACCAGTTGTTAGCTGTAATATTACTATTTCTGTTGAAAAGAGGTGCAATACAGCTTAAGTAGGCTTCAGAAACTTTTGATCTTCACTACTGAGGCCACGTCCGTCTGAGTCATTTCCGCTATAGATGTAAGCATTATATAATAACTCTTTCGGGCATCGGGAAGACATTGAATTTTGATTACGTATTTTGCCGGTTTGTTTGGCATATACATCTTGAATCTACATCTTCCTCGGAAACTTACAAGCATTTCATCCACTGTAGCAGACTGATCAAGCCCATAGACACTTTGACAGTTTCCTATAAAAAGTATTGAATATGAATGAAATTGCTACAACTGGATCATTTTTCTTGCGCTCCTCTCTAGTTTCATGATCATCGAATCGTATCGCGGCAAAGAAAACAGAAAATATCTTCTTGCTCATGACTGATCTAAATATGTCTCACCCAATTCCGTAGGTTGCAAATAAGCGGATTTTCATTATTTGAATTGTATATTAGGGTGGAGCGAAAAATTTCAAATTTAAATTTTCGTTTCGCTATAGCGCGGAAAAGTTGCCTTAGGTGCATACTAGCCTAACAAAAAAAAAATTATCAAAATCGGACAATATCTTCCGATCGCGCAAAACGCCGAAAGTTTTAAAAAATGACGAATTTTTCGTATTTTTTTATTACTTGTGGTTTGTATTTTTTTATCGCTATAGTGCTAAAACGTTAGTACTAATGTTGAATAGCCTGCAAAAAATATATAACTGCTTTTAAAGCATATCTTCCGATCGCGCAAAACGTCTGAATATTTGCAAAAATAGCAAATTTTTCGTTTTTTTATAATTTTTGAAGATTTTGTTTAGGTTTTTTTTTTAATGCTATAGTGCCTAATGGTTAAAGTAGGTATTTGTATATAAGAGGAAAAAATAATTTTGTTATTTGGAAAATGTCTTCCGATCGCGCAAGTGATATCTATATATCACTGTTTACATTCAAATGTGCAGCTCTTCGCTTGCTTAGAAATAATCTAATTAATTTTAATTTCATAATCTAAACAACCCGGAACTCACCACGAGGAGGTGGCTGCACTTCGAGTACCACCCACACCCTTCCCTCCATCCAACCATTAAGAGTGTGTGCTATTTACAATATTTACATTTTACATCCTCGTCTTATTTTTCATTTATGCCGATGCCACTTTGTAATCTGCCTTAGTTGCGATTTCTTCTATCAGGTCTCTCGATGTAAGTGTCGCTCTAATGTATCCGTCCCTTGATTGTAGTCCGCATGCCTTAAGTGAAGCTTCGGTTACTAGCTTCACGTAACGATCTACGGCTTGCGTGTGACATGGGAACTCTTTTATATCCCAATCAGGGACCTCACCCGATTGTATGAAGCTTTTAATTTCTTTATTACTTACCGCACGGAGAAGAGATGGAGACGATATTTTTGTAGCGTTCCAATCTATCATTTTCGTATAATCTAATGCATCAAATTTGAGTGAAGGAGTGCGAAAGTTCCTAATGCCTTTCCCAGTCGAAGCAGATTGCCTGGCTTTTAGCACTCTCCTGAGCCCTAACTCTCTAATGTGCCTCCTCTTATCAAATATCATGGCTATCAAAATGTTTTCAGGATGGGCAATGCCCATCGGAATACCTCTCGCGCATCATATTTAATTTTTTTGTTTGTATATATTACAATATTATGTAAGATGTCATCACTGAAAAGCAGATTCCAAACGTATAAAGCATCAGCAGTTTCACCGAGCATTTTTGCCTTTGCTTTAAGAGTGGGAACTCTTATAATTATATTGTGTTTTCGAGTTCTAGCCGAAGGATAAACTTCTGAAGTAGACCATCTATATCTATTTTTACCATACCTTCAGAATCCCCAGAATCAGATAATTCTGAACTAGTTTCATGTTCGGATTTAATAATATAATCCTCCAGCACACCATCCAGATCAGTTTCACTGTCATATTGTTCGTTATACCATTGAGTTTCTTCGTAATCTTCATCTCCTAAACGTACACGTTTTGATGGCTCGGCCACATTCACAACAATATCTCACACGCCAAAGAGTGACTGTAACGGTCTGACGTCGTCTGATAGACTACGACTGAATTAATTCTTGTCATATCTTGTAAGAAAATATCGCATCCTCGCTGCGAACATGAGTACTTGTCATGCTCCAATATGAGAAGGATTAGATGGAAGGGGCAGTACGTGGGTGGTTCCAGTAACGAATAAGAAAGAATTACTTTTATAGCGTAGACTGTCAGACAACGCCAGACCAGTTAAGGGTTAAATCCGCCACTGATATTGTTCACACTAGTGACAACTAATTTCAAAATATAAATGCTTTAGAACAATAGTAATTAAATTTTCATTCTATACAAATATCATTACTTAGTAATGTAATTACTAATTAATGACATGTTAACTAATATTTGGCACCAACAAGACACAAACTGTTGGAAACCACTAGAGTATATCTGAGATCAATGGTTGAGCACTCTCTATTTGAAATAAATTAAGTATTAATAATGCAGTATTGACGGAACTCTAGCGCCTTTGTGCTTGTCGTTTTCTAGATCAGGATAAAGGCAATAGGTAGCCAGTCGTCCAGGAAGCGTATGTCTTGTCTCGGTGGCTTGCAACAAACGTAAGCAGCCAGTCAACAAGGAGCTTTACAACAGCACAATATGTATAGCTACGTTGACGGCAAGACATTTATTATGCAACAGTGTCTCGCGTTTGCTTCTTATCAGACTTAATGTCAAAACCACCTCGAAATATATTGGAATGGCACCTGGATGTGCCTACCACCACATTTAACATATATTTCAGTACATGATTATCATCTAAAATATATCATAATTTTTTAACGGTTTGAATATAACATAAAGATTGGAATTGGAAATATTTGATAAGATACTTCAACATATGTCAATTTTCACAAAATTTGTGGTTTTAATAATAATTATTTGTTTAGAAACTCGCATAAAATACATTATTCTGAACATACAAGGAGCATGTGCTTTTTGCAGTGAATTTGATGCCGAATTTTTCCATGTTAAATTAATATCGCTTAAAATTGCTATAATTACGGTAATAGATCATGTTTGGCAGATTTTAATATTTTCGTAATTAAATTTGAAGAACTATTGACATTGTCTGTCGTCCACTAAATACAATATAATCGTAATTCTAGGAGAATTTAATATTCATTTTGAAAATACCTCAAACATGCTAAATGATTTTATAAATCTAACAAATTCTTTTGGATCAGACTACAATTACTGAGTTTACTAGAGATACGGGGTGCATAGATAATATTTTAACAAATATCGAGGAAAACTGTTATAAAACTGATGTACTGGATCCCGGCTTGTCTGACCATAATGGGCAATATATACATTTTCAAGCTACCTCAAAGAATACATGGAGGAGAAAAATAACTGAAAAAAATATTAAAAACATCAAGACGTCTCTAAGTGAAATAAACTGGAATTATTTATTAATAACAGATGACAAAATTTTTTGTCATTTTTTTTTAGTAGGTACTTATATCGTTTGTCCATAAGTACTGCCCATTAATAAAATGGTTTTGTGAAGAAAAACCGAAATTTATTTCAGATTAATTCATTACAAACACATTTATTTCAGATTCCCTACCCCAAAAATCCTCTAGATTTAATATTCCAGGAAAAAATTTGATCAATCACAAATTCTGAATTTCAGGAAAAACTTTTGGAAAATCCACCAAAACTTTCTTAAATTAATTTTATTTCTTGCAACTCAATAGTAAAAACTACTCACAATCAATTTCAGTAATTATATAAAAAAATAATAGAAAGTATTAAAATTAATGCAAAATTTTGGAAAATTTTTTGAACATTTTTAGGAAAATCTCAATTCTGATAAGAAATTTGTAATCAGCCATCCCAAAAACCCCATAGATATAATTTTCTTAAAAAAGGTTAACCACAATTTCCAAATTTCAGGAAAAATTTCGGAAAATTTCTGGAAAATTGTTGTATAACAACTATTAATTATAATTTAATCCAAGAAACCTTGAATAGACATTTCTATTAAAAATTTCAATAAATATACAAACAATATCACAAAAACCCATAATTTTTAAAAATTTTTGGAAAACTCCCGGTAAATCCTTATTTTGACAATGTATTCGTACTCAGCGACCTCAGAAACGCCCTAGGTAATATTTTTCGAAAAGTCGAAAATCAGACTTAATATATAAAACCTAATAACATTACATAAAATTTTTTTAAAAATTTCAAAATTTTCGTAATTACGGTTCCAAAAATTTTATCCGATCGCCGGAATGTTTCTGATTTCAAATAATGTAGTATAAAAAATGTTTATTGAAATAGGTTCAGTTCTTGTGGGTTCTGAAGTTTTGACGATTTTTTGACTCGACTAATTATACCAATAATGTACATAATTCATCACTTATTTCAAAAAGTTTATCAGTAAACCTAAATCTTAAATTACAAACTTGTATATTTTTGTCGCTTTTTATTGATATATATATATATATATATATATATATATATATATATATATATATATATATATATATATATATATATATATATATATATATATATATATATATATATATATATATATATATATATATATATATATATATATATATTATGTAAAAAAGACTGTATTTCTTCCCTACGAACCTCTAATAGCCATAACCTACTGATAAAACATTATATTTATATCAACTTTTATATCAGTTTTCATTATATAATTATTATTTAGTGACATCGATCACTTATAGGTAAAACTAATACTATTTTAAATCACCCTATATCTAAGGACTAACAGGATCAAAATTTAATTTAACCCAAGGGCCTAAGGCATAAATAGGATCTTCTAACAAGAAAAATTTGACCAGTTCTGGACGTTGACGTAACTCGAAGGGCTTAGATCTGATGAATTCAGTGTTTGTATATACAATGATGTTCAGTTGAACAATAAGGGCAGCTCTTAGACCGTCCTCGACCTTTGGCCATTCCCAATCCCGGGGATCATCTTACATGGAAACATATCCTTTCTATCTTTCTGTACTGCTAAGGCAGCCCCGAGCGCATAGAAACTAACAAGATACTTATTAGGTGTGTTAGTATTTGTTCAAAGAAACTGAATAGCTCAACTGGCAAACTAACATTTGCAATAAAGGACTAACAGTTGAAATAACAAATACGTTTTCAAAATATGAAACAGTTGTTTACACAGATATCGTTAACATTAAAGACTTGACTATTTCTTGTAGCTGTAGTAAGTAACTGCAAAAATTTAAACTCATCTTGATGAAATAGGTTTCCATGCATAATTAGATTTAAATGTTTTATGACTTATAAAATTATTTGTGTATAATAAAAAATCATTACATATTTTCTTATGGTTTTAAAATTTCGGTTAGATATTAGGGTTAGAAAATCACCTACCCACCAAACATGAAACATCCAAAGAACATTTTTAACGTTGGTAACAATTAACAAGAAGGATTTTTTTTATAAACATCCTGAGTTAAGAAAAATAATCCATTTTAAATGTTTCTTATAACATTACTAAAGTACACCCTTGGTTTGTTTTCTAAATAATATTTGTAGAAACATCCCTATTATGTTAAGATAACTTAAAGGAACGTCCTTTTGTGTTCATATTTAAAATATTATATTCAAACGGCTCGTGTGATGATCATTTAATGTTACTAAAATTGTAAAAATAATGTAATAAGAATATCTTCCGAAATAAGTCACATTTCAACGATATTTTTACGTTAATAGGAAACGGACAATAATATTTTTATTTCCTGTAAATGAATGTATTTTCTACTAAGTAAATTGTTGTTTCTACAAAATGTTTTTAAAACGTTGCATATAACACCGTAAGTTAAAATTATGAAATTATATACTGTTTTTAAATAATATTATGCGCCTACATGTAAATTAAGACACTAAAAAGTTAATTATGTTTATTTTCATGGCATGCGTATCCAATAGGTACTTACCAATTGTAAGTAAAATTTAAATTATATTTTCTTACATATGATGATCACAAGAAAATATAAATGCGTGTCTGTCCAAAATCAGGTTTGTTTGTGTTTTTCTAATTATATTGGAAATTTAATTGTTTTAATACTGCAGCTTTTAAGATCGTGTTTGCTGCTCATGTAACTGGTTAGACCAATGACTTCAGAAATAGGATAGACAAAGTATCCTCTTGATTTGTTGTAGTTTGATGTAAATAACTCAGTACTCAGTTGTTAGGGACATGCGCTTGTGCGCGCGCAGTCCCTGTTCGATTTTCGGGTGTTCATCACTGTTTACGTTTTTTGGTCGCCATTAGTTGCTTGTGTGTATCTTAAGTTTAACGCTGTGTTTACTGTGATTGTTAGTTTTTTCAAGACGCATTTTCTGTTTTTGTGAATAAACAATGGGAAAATATTGTGTTATATGCAAATCTCCCTTTAAAAGTGGAGTTAATCGATCTTTCCACAGGTAAGTGACATTACCATAGGCGTAACGGGAAAATGGTAAATAAAAGCATAATCTAAAATTAAAAATGTCCAGTGCAGTAATATTGTAAACATAAAAATATGTAATAGATATTTTTTTATTTCAAAAATAGTAGTAGTAAATATAATGTATTGTTTGTTTTTAGGATTCCTTCGAATATTGAACGTAGATCTATATGGATCTCTCGAATTTTGAAATATCTGGGAAAGGAAAATATTCCTAAAGATAGTGTTGTGTGCTCAGATCACTTCACATCATATGACTTCTTAAGAAAACCCAGTGGCATAGTTTATCTTAAGGACTCGGCGCGGCGGTTCCAGAATTACCAAGTTGTTCTAAGGACAATACACAAGTTTGGTAAGATATCATTTTGTTATAAGAAAAATAATACCTACTCAATTAACAGGTGTACGATTGTAAATACTTCTGATCACAGTTTTTTTTCTTATTTTATGAAACAATAATTCTTCCTGAGAATGTTAACATATTTAGTCAAAAGTTGATGTTTTTATTTTACTTTTCACTTTTCTTTTATCAATTTACAATAATTGTTGGTTCATTTTAGCACCATAACGAATCCACTGAAGTCTCAGAATATCAGAAAACATATTCTTGATGATGTTCACAAAGAGTTAGAATCGCCAATAAAAAAGTAAATATCTAGATATTCTTTCACATTTTTGTAATTATGAAAGTTATTTCTGTTAGTAGTTAACATGATTACAACAAAATTAAGTTTATATAAGTTCTATTGATTGATAATACGAATGAGAGCATCTTGAAATAATTAGTTAAATTGATAAATAATTATATTCTTATTTGCATAGACATGAATTATATAAAAAAAATTATTTACTTTTTTTAATCAAAATATTATAGCACATAATATTAAAAAGTGAAATAAAGTACCACATTTTGAAATACCTACCGAAAAATATTTTAATATTCGAATTCACCATGAAACGTCAAAATTGAAAGATGCAGCTGCCAAACAGAGAGTTAGAAGCATATTGACAAAAACTATATTATTTAAAAATCAATAAAGAATTTTAATTCAATGTTTTATTTTATTTCGTAGTCTAATTTTCTTGTTTTTTTTATAAATGCATATTGTACATACCCCCCTACCATATATTATGCTATAAATGTAGTAAAAAAAAGTTGTAATGTAGGTACTTTATTAATTAATATTATTTTATATATTCACGCATGTTGTTACTGAGAAAATAAAGATTATTGTAACTATTTCTTGTTTTTTTTTGTTTTTGTGTATAAATGTATGCAGTAGAAAACACAGCAGTGACTGGTAAAATTTTGGGTTGGCTATATCTTATATTTTGTAAAAGAAAATCAATCAAAATTTGTGAAACATTTTTGCATGTAAATACATCACCTACCATAGTTTTTATGAAACTATGTCTAAAGTATTTGTAAAATTATTTTTTTTTTTTAGAATTTGTAAGAGAATTTAAATTTCATTAAGAAATTTTGATTATTACAACCTTTTGAAATATTGTTTTTAGACTGATTTTTAATTTATCACATTATGTAGGTATATATCAATGACTTATTCTGTAGTCGTTGGTATATATCATATAGCCATCCAAAATTTCACCAGCCACTGCTGGTAGAGCATTTTTATTCATATCAAAAAACAATTTTATTTTAAAGCCAAATCAGGAGATGAATCAATGTGCATGTATATTGGACAAAAATTTAAATTTTGCACCATCTCTAACACGCCACTGCCACCGAGTACGGTAATAAACAATGAACTATCTTCATCCTTTTAAAATAATAGTATGTCTCAAGATGATGCATAACACAACAGTTCCTGTGTATTAAGATAGGGAATTATTTGTCTATCTATTCTGAAGTCATTGGGTTAGACACTGTTCTAATAAGATTCTCAACGGCTCAGTCAGTTAAGTATCAGAATACAATTCCTAAGGTCCGCATATGGAGTGTAGAGAAGGAGAAACGTCTCCGTGTTAAAAAATGTGATCGGATTTTCGATGGAAGAATAGGTGGCGCTGATTTAGAGGAGGTATTCTACGTGATTTTGTTTTTACTATTTTTATTATTTTTTTACGCTGTATAATTCTTTTCAACACCTACATAATATTATGTTTTCGTTAGTTTATAGAATCTGAAGCTAGTTTCAGAGATATAGTAAGTGTTTAACTTCAGACTCAATCCCATAATACGATCAGCGCCACATCTCATACCTTACAGAATTCAGACCACATTTTGAACGTACCGTCCATAAGAGACGTTCCTCCTTCTCTACACTCCATCGGTCCGCAGCTCGATACACAGTCAAGGTAGGTTTTTCATAATATTAGTACCCATAGCCTAAAACTACACCGATAAATGGCATGACCCGACAACCAGAGATTTCAGTCCATATGATGTGTTTGAAACTACAATTTTAAAATTTCAAAGCAAAACGTTATACAGTTTTATACATTTTCATTCTACATAATAATTGTACAATTTATTTGCCTAATGTAAAGATCTAGAATAATATTAAGTAAATAGCATGAATTAACAAACATTTGTATGATTCGATAAATTTCGTATTGTGAAAAATGCACATGCAGCTAAAAAGACATACCTCCGTCCTGATTTGTAGTTCTCAAAAATTTAATTTATACTAATTTTAAGGGTGATCCACCACAATTTTTGAGGAGTATGGAAGTAAAGAATAGAAATAAATGTATTAGTAAAGCCCCCACGATTTTAATTACTTCCTCACAAGTTATGTATTTGTGAAAAAAATTTTAAAAGTTTTATTGCATTTCTGGCCGAATCTCGACGAATTATGACGATACACAAAATTTCAGACAGAAAAAATTTTCTGTCTGTGTGTCTGTCTGGTTTGCGATGGCAGCTACAGTTTTTGGGATAAAGCTTTCAAATTTGATACACACATTCTAGAGGTCAAGAAAGACTCGTTGAAGAGCAAAATCGGCGCCAAAGACTAAAAAAAAATATTAGTGAAATTCCACCAGTCTTTTTGAAACGTCAAAATGTGACTTTTTTGAAACGTCAAAAAATTTGACTTTTTTGAAACGTCAAAGTGATTTCTGAAACATCAAAAAATGTGACTTTTTTGAAACGCCAAAAATTACTTTATTTATAAACTCCACCAAACGTCGAGTTTTACTACGATGAGGAAGTTCTGATCCCCAAGTAATTCGCAACGGTTTTTTTTTTCGACTACCCATAACAATATTTTCATAATTGAAAGATTTAAACTTCATTTTGAACTTAATCAGGATGTGGTTTCGCAACAATATTAGTTGCATTAATAAATTAACTAGACACCGTGAAATGCATTTTGTGTTAATTTATTAAATACTAATCTTGTCTTACTTAAGGTATTTTATTTATTTATTATTCATTCTAATTTAATGAAATGAAATTGATTTACATAACGTATATGGTTAGTATACATTACCGGCCTTTAATTCAGTCTGCTTACTTACTCACAAATTATGAAAAATTAATGGGTATAAAAGTACTTACCTCCTCTATATTTCTAAGTGGTAAATAAAGTAACTCTCAAATCATTTTGCTTAGATCATGGTTAGTGTTCCTGAAAATGAAAACAGACAATTAGATTTTTGTAAAAAGAGGCTTACGTAAATAAAATGGACACGATATCTAGGATTTTTTTGGTGAATTTTAACATGCATTTGATTCAATGAGCAACATTTTGTGGTAGTTGTGTGTATAAGAATAATTTATTTAGCCACGCGGTTGCAGCTATGGACATTGCATTCATTTCAAATTCTGCTTATTTGTTCTTTATTACATTTATATATATTTTTTTCATATTTTTTGTTTTTATAAAAGACAAAATCACAAGCAATTATATTAATCTATCTTTACTACCGCAAATATATTTAGATAAAAATACAATTTTCCTGTTTACAAAAAACCGATGAAGCAAAAACATATTATTTGAATGCCTTAAAGGCATTCGTTAAGAAACACAGATGTGTAATATCTTACAATAAGAAAGTAAAAGCGATTAATTTTTTGTAACTGCCTTTCTTATTTTTAATTACAGCTGTATTAGTGGCTGTCTGCATCTGCCGCCACTAAATTAAATCCACCCTTTGGCATTCCATGTTATCCCGGAATAAAGATTTCACCACACTAGCCACAGAATCCAAGCAAATATCTTGCGGCAGCAAAATTGGCATTATTTGCATCGGTGTGATTCCAATCACATTTACCGGTGGTTTAGGTCCAATGTAGAGGCAGCGTCGTCGTTACGAGTTCCGAACTTGCCTTGCCGATCGTGCATGTTGATTCACGTGTGTGTGTGTGTGTACAGGTTATATGTGGCTAGAGCACACTCGACCAGTTATAGAGAAATCGAATATGATCATGCACGGGAATAACTTTATTTGTGCAATCTCATAGTTTAACAGGTCCGCACTGTTGGCTGTTCGAGGGTTAAATAGAATCGGTTTCTATTTGAATAAAACTAATGTGTGCATCCATATTTAATCGAGCATATTCACGTTAAGACTTGCACCACTTGTTTTTGGTTAAATTATGATATATGCAGAGACTACGTACATTTAATTTCATGATAATATTTAATGAAATGTAGTTTATTTAGTAATTAAAATCTGAAAACTTCGGGGCCGATATATGAGAAATATAAGTAAGTAATGATTCCTATAACTTTGCTGCTCTTGACAGAGTTGTAGATAAAAGTAAAAAAGTGAACTTTTACACTCTGGTCTATAGATCGCTTATACTATTGTTAGCGAGTTCTCCAAAACCTGTGAAAATTCTGATAGAGACCAAAGTTACCAATAATTTAAGGATGTATCAAAATAGTATTTGATTTCGTAAAAGTGATGTCACCAAACATTTACGTACAGTAATACAGACGAGTGATGACGAGCGGTGGGGTATAGATCACGCAGATGACGTTACGCCATAATCAAATATTATTGGTGCGACAAACTGAAGTAGTGGCGTGTAAATTATAATAAATTAATGTGAATGCAAACAAAATACTTGCATAGAGAAATAATAATTATCAAATCACTACATTTGTTTTTATAATCCTAATATCGATAATGTCGATATTATCTACATTAAAATTAAAATACTGATATAAACATTCCAGAAAACATAAACATGAACTATGTAAATATTAATAACATATCTAGAGACGACATTCTTGAAGCCATGAATAAGATTAAACCTAGAAAATCTATAGGAGTTGATAAAATCCAATGTTATGTAGTAAAGGGTTTAAAAGAGTTTTTTATCGAACCTTTATATTATGTATTAAATCTATCTCTAAAAACCCAACCTTTTCCTGACCTGTGGAAAGTAGGCAAAATCTGCCCAATATTCAAAAAGGGAGACAAAACCCATGTAGAAAATTTCCGTTCTATAGTTATTCTATCCTGTTTTGCTAAATAAATGAAATTATAATGCATAAATATATATCTTTATATGTAGCACCTCAAATATCACAATTTCAACACGAGTACATGCCGCAAAGATCTACTAACACTAATCTTGCTATTTTTTCTTCTTTCATATATAAAACCTTTGAAAAATACTGTCAAGTGGATATTATCTACATAGATTTTTCAAAAGTTTTTGATAAAGTTAACAATCATATTCTGTTGTCTAAAGCTAAATGCATGTATAGTTTTTCAGAACAATTCATTAAACCATTAAATTCTCATTTATCAAATCGTCCATTATATGTTGTCAATAATAACAGCGAGTCCAGGACATTTTTTTGCCACATCGGGCGTTCCACAAGGAAGCAACCTGGGCCCGTTGTTATTATTGATGTTCGTAAATGATATTACAAACAACGTAGACTGTTATATATTATTATTTGCAGACGATATAAAAATATTTATGAACATATCGGTTAAATCAGACTGCCTTCAGCTCCAAGAATATATTGATCGTCTCTATGACTGGTCTAATATTAATAAACTGTCCTTTAATATCAACAAATGCTGTGTTATAAGTTATATGAGGAAGAAAACCATAATAAAGAAAATATAAGTTAATATCTTTACAAAAGAGACGAATTATAATAGACCTGATGTTTCTGTATAAAATCTGCAACAACTTAACCGACTGCATGTACCTATTGTATGAAATATACTTTAAAGTGCCTGACAAGAGAACTAGGGAAAGCCTAACGTTTGATACAAACTATCCTAGAACAAAGTACCTTCAATCGTCACTTCTAACAAAACTATGCATTGAGTACAACAAAATATGCAACAATAACAATATGATTGATATTAATTTTAACAGTATTGGGAATTTTAAAAAGAATGTAACAGATGCAATAAACTGATGTGATTATTATTATAAGTAGTATTAATAATTTTAATTTATAGATTTAACTGATTTTATTTAGTATTTTATTATTGTGATACATGCCATAAAAATATATTTTAATATTGTCCTAATTATTGTCTGCAGATTTTAGTATATCTAATGTATGTTTAATTACAAGTTGCTTATATTTAAGTTTAGACACACTCTGTAAGGTCTAATGCTGTTGTAGTGTTTGAATAAATAAAAATAATAATAATAATAATAAAATAAGTTAACAGATATAACAAATAATCACAAAAACAGAGCTGATACATGCAACGCCTTTAAATGACACATTTGTTATTGTGATCTAGTCTAGCAGAGGGGTGGGGTGACATCAACGGCGCTTCCTAGTGATAGCCATCATTTGTCTGTTTTGTGTAACTCAGTTTTAAGTTTGCCTAGAATGTTTAGTTGAACATTTGATATCAGGGTGTTATTGGCTTTCAAGCAGCAGTAATGCCTGTTATGGGATAAAGATATAAGAAAGAAATTATTGCTTGGAAAAAAAATATTTCCGATACTAACCCTAACATAAATCTGGAATAGCTTCAATGATATAATATTTATGACTGACATAGCAGTACATACTTTGTAACACTTGGTTTATTTTTCTTGAGAATGCGATTGACTACTAATTTGATAGATTGAACATTGTGTAGAGCAGGATTCTACTTTACTAAGTAGAGAGGAAAGGGTGAGATTACTTCTGCGACCTTACTTTCCAGGCTCTAATATTGTGATGAAGGACAAAAAACTGAAAAGTGAACTTATAAAGATTTAGACCGCTCTACCAGCTGGGCAAGAAAGCTTTTTTGAAAAATCTTTACGTTCGGCAAGAATAAATGAATCATTAGCAACTTTAAGCCCTACCTAGAGAAAATGACATTTTCTCGGCTCTTTTACAAGAGGGAATTGAGAAGTTGCCCATCCTGTTTAAAATTTTTAGAACCAGTTATAGTTACAGTTATATTCCCTAAGCCTGTATGAAACTAAAAGTGGTATTTAATCCAAAGGCAGGAAAAATATCAATCCAAGCAAAACAGTCATTGGACCATTCACCAAAAGATGGAAACTTTGATTCAGGATGACGAAATGATGTGGAAATTGACTTATCCAATGAGATAATATATTAAGGTGTGATCCTAAACTAAAAACTGCAGTTTATAAAGAACTACAAACCAGGTGGTCTGGTTAAACATTTGAGTGTCATACATGAACTTTAGTTCATGTATGACATTAGATTCAATCACCTAACCTACAGAAATAATGTCAATTAGGTTCACATTTAATTTGAAGCAGTACTAACAAACCGCCGAATTTGAAGCATTGGAGGATTCGAATTTGAAAAAGGATCGCGCAACTGATATACAGATGGATCATAGATGAATAAGGGGGTGGGAGTAGGTGCATATGGGCCAATCTTGGCTATTAGAGTCTTAGGGTACAATCAATCATATCTCAAATTATTGCCATGTAAACGTGTACTCAGACTCAGTAAACACACATACGTTTTTAAAACGTATTCTCAACGTATCATTAGTTGATAATTCGTGGTACGTTAGAAAATCAACCATTCATTTATTGTTGGAAAAATAACGGCCTACGTAACGTTAAAAATAAGTGATTTGTTGGCCGTTCTTTTGACAGTTTTGACAACATTAAATTAACGTTATTTAAAGCATTTATAAAACTGTTCTCTTATATGTTCATAAAACGTCCATATCAACTAAATAGTCCATTGAGGTCGAACAGAAACGTCTTTAAAACGTTTTGGAGTTACGTACACTGGTAATATATTTTAAAATATCTGACATATTCGTTTCACATATACTAATATTAAACGTTTATAATTTCGTTATTTGAAACGTGTATATCCGCGACATTTTGAAGTTGTACGTAAAAAAAGAACGTTTTTCAAATAGTGTTTGGACATTACAAACGTCTTTCTAACGTATATGTGGTTACTGGGGAATGCTTAAAATTGATGTACGAGAACAAGGATCTATATCAGCAGCGCTTACAGTTCTAAATTCATTTACCTTCATATCTAAGGTTGTTTGGAAGTATCTACAAATATAAAGCAACTGAAAAGAAACAACAAAGTTACCTTTTATGTAGTTGCCAGGGCATGGGAGTATAGAAAGTAACAATATTGGATATCACCTTGCTAGAGAAGGTGCAGGATCTTCATTTATAGGATCACAGAAAAGAACTAAAGAGCTACTTGAATTTAGCACACTGGAGTTAAGGCTAGTAATAGACCTTTACACAGGTCGTACTCCATTGAGGTACCGTCTCCAAAAAATGAGTAAAGCTGTAGACGATATATGTCGCTTCTATATAGAGGCAAAATAAAGCTACGGAACATATACTTTTCCAACTGCTGAGATACTTGAAACCTATTTTCTTACCACCTGCTGAAATGAGGAACAGACCCCAGATGAATTTTAAGATTTCCAGATATCCAGAAATTTATGGGTTATCACAAAAAAATCTTTCCAGGTCGTGGTACGGGAAATCTACCTCAGTATTTGGCTGTCCAAAGGTAATCTACTACTACAGAGCCTTCATAAATGATCATAAACCACGTGATTAATTGGTACCTTTTAACTTGTGATCTTGTGTCTTTCATATTACGATAGTATCCGACGAGGACTTTTGCACATACGTATGTGTTTAAGGGATAGTTTTCAACTATTTCTTGCTGACGGGATGACTCAACGAGGTTGTTGAGTCATCCCATCAATCAACTGACCACGTGATGTACAATCATTTATGAAGACCTGTTACTTTCTGACATCATTTTAAACGGCATAAAAAGTCGTATCATGCTACTAAAAAAAATTGAAATCGGTTCATAATTTCCAAGAAGTGATTCAGACATTATTATAAACTGTATTGCCCTGTGTTCTTTATTCAAACGAATCTAGATTTCCGATATATCAGAGGGTTACTTTTATGATGGAAGCATGTTAACAATTATTTTACAATTTCATTTTCAATAAATAATGAACTTTTACCACATATCATTGTAATGTATATTAAGTAGTAAAATTCTATATGAGAAATTGAGTGTAATTAATTTCCATTAATAACTGTAGCATATGTATTCATATTTTTACTTTCTTATACCTAATATAAGTAAGTATAGTACTCTTGATGTTTTTCGACCTCGATATTTTGATTGAAATATATGTTTTGCACCCTCCTGAATCCATTCTGACTATTTTCCGAATGATGTCTGTCGGTGAGTGTGTGTGTATGTGTGTAATCGTGATAACTCAAAAAATACTAACGGGGGACTTCTCAAATTTGGCGGTTAAGATTGTTAACAACATTTTAGGTGACACATTAAAAAAGTTGGTGATTGTGGTACCACCAGAAGACACATAATGAATGAATGAAGAAAAGAAGGTATAATTTCGGGAAACAAATAAAAAAAATTTGATTGCATTTCTGGGCGAACCTCGACGAAATATACTGAAAGAACATTACTTTATGGAAAAAAATCTGTCTGCATGTCTGTAGTATCGTGATAGCAGCCACAGTTTTAGAGATAAAGCTTTCAAATTTGGTACACATGTTCTAAAGGTTAAAGACAATGATAAATTCGATGATTAGCAAAATTGGCTAGTTGAAAGAAGGTCCACGGGACCCAAACTTTTTTTTGTATTTGATTTTACAAAAAATATATTCTTGATGAAAGATTATAAATTATGTCTACTACATCAAGCCAAGAAAATATATTTTCCAAGTATTTAAATAAGGCTTATGTAAGCTGAAATTTTTTACACATTTGACCTGATAAAATGAGATTAGGATAAATTTAACAGTTTGACATTTGAAATGTCTAATTTAGTTACAAAAAATGTCAATGTCAATAAGAAGAAATTATTAAAATATATGACACGAGTTATTATTGACAGTATTTAATGACGCTGATTATTAATTATTTAAAAATTTTAATGAAACATTTCAAGTACGATATTAAAATTTAATTGAGGTGAAGAATTAAATAGAATGATTTTTTACATCAGGATGATACATACTGGTATAAGAAAGTTATGTGCTGGCCACATCAGATATTTACTTTCTTATACCTAATATAAGGAAGTAGTAATCGTGATTTTTTTCGATCTCGAGATTTTGATTAATATTGTTACGCCACTGGACTATGCAGACTGGTTAGATTAGGCTGGAATTGTACACGAACGGCCGGGAATATTCTGGAGTGCTCTAGACCGGGAGAATGGATGTATAAATAAGACGCACGGTGGGCCGAGATTTAGTCTGAAGTCGAACGTGAACGAGTAAAGAAGAAATACGAAAGAGACTTATAAGTGTTCAGTTGTGATTATAATTAGGACAGTGATTAAGCTATTGTTGTTAATTGTTAATTAGTAAATAATGTAGTGAGTAAGTGTTACCTGGACTTTCAATCAACGAATCTACAAGTATAGGTGTTTGTGGGGATAGCAAACACGTAACAATTTGGTGTCGGAAGTGGATTGGAAGAGAAATTTCTGGAATATTCGAAAAGGTTCTACAGTGTTCTTCTCAGAAATTAGTGGTAACACGAAGAATTAAACTACTGTACAGTGTTTGAGGACTATTTCTGGACTGAATAGTGACTTTAAAGTGGATTTTCGAGAAGTTTCTAGAACATTCGATTTAGAAATAGCTGCAAATACGCGAGTGCCGCTAGTAATAACGTGTTGTAGACTGAGAAAAAGGACTACTAGTGTAAATTCGGGAAAATTCTAGAACATTCTATTTGAAAACAACAGGAGATACGTGAATTGTGTCGACGGGAACGTGTTGTGGACTTGAAAACATGACTTATTAGTGATATTTCGTGAAAATTCTCGAACATTCCATTGCACAGTTAGTGGAGAGAAGTGAATTTTATCAACATAAAAGAAGTATAGACTCTAAATAAGACTTTCTAGTGCCGTTTCGAGATTTTTCTGGAACATTCCATTATTAAAATAGACGTGATAGCAACATTTTACGAACTTTATAGTGTAATAAACTTTATTCTGAAATTGATTTACGTGTCGTGAGTTAATGCCAACAACAAGAAGTATGGCGGAGAAGCAAACACAGAACATGCTTGCAGCATTGTTACAACGGATGGACGAACAAGAGAGAAGACGACAGGAAGAAAAAGTAGAACAAGAGAGAATACGACAAGAAGAGAAGGACGAACAGAGAAAAATTATGGAAGATCAAGAAAGAAGACGACAGGAAGACAAAGAAGAACAAGAGAGAAGACGACAGGAAGAACAAGAAGATGAAGAGAGAAAACGTCAGGAAGAAAAAGAAGACTTGACAAAAATGATCGAAGGCCTGGAAATAAGACGACAAGAAGAAAAAGAAGAACAAGAGAGAAAACGCCAGGAAGAAAAGGAAGAGCAAAGGAAGGAACGCCAGGAAGAATTAAGAAAAAATGTTTGATGAACAAGAAAAATGGCGAGTCGAGGAAACAGAAGATTTCAAAAGAAGCCTAGATGAATAGCAAGCAGCTATTTTCTCCCTCACTGAAAAATTTAAAGGAGATGTTATCGAAAAAGTCACTGAAGTCGCAGGGAAAGTCTGTGAAGTCGAAGGACAAGTCATGGAAGTTAAAGAAGAAGTCGTAGAAGTTAGAAGAAAGTTTGAGGGAGAAATAACTGAAGTTAAAGGAAAAGTCGGTGAAGTTGAAGGGGAAATAGCCCGGTTGAAACAACAATTAAGAGAGAAGGGAGGCCAATTAGTACTGTCGTCTGGTGCTAGGTTATAACCACCTTCCTTCGACGGTCAAAGTCCAAAATCCAAGATGAAGGTGGTGCACATAGAGAGACTAGCCAAGTATGCAGGGAATAATGAATTGCCTGATCGGGACGTTCAGGCTTAAGGAAGGGGCAGTGTTACGCCACTGGACTGTGCAGACTGGTTAGATTAGGCTGGAATTGTACACGAACGGCCGGGAATATTCTGGAGTGCTCTAGACCGGGAGAATGGATGTATAAATAAGACGCACGGTGGGCCGAGATTTAGTCTGAAGTCGAACGTGAACGAGTAAAGAAGAAATACGAAAGAGACTTATAAGTGTTCAGTTGTGATTATAATTAGGACAGTGATTAAGCTATTGTTGTTAATTGTTAATTAGTAAATAAAGTAGTGAGTAAGTGTTACCTGGACTTTCAATCAACGAATCTACAAGTATAGGTGTTTGTGGGGATAGCAAACACGTAACAGTATATAC
Source organism: Rhamnusium bicolor (assembly GCA_029963845.1). Lineage (NCBI taxonomy): Eukaryota > Metazoa > Arthropoda > Insecta > Coleoptera > Cerambycidae > Rhamnusium > Rhamnusium bicolor. The sequence continues at coordinate 491,923 of JANEYF010004058.1, read as the reverse complement.
GTTTTGAACCATCCTGAATCCATTCTAACTATTTTCCGAATGATGTCTGTCGGTGCGTGCGTGCGTGCTCATTTTAGTTAACACATTATATTTGGTGAATATGGTACCACCGAAAGTGACATAATGAATGAAAGAAGAAAAAAGGTACAATTTCAGGAAAAAAATTAAAAATTTTTATTGCATTTCTGGACGAATCTCGACGAATTATAATAAAAAACATAACTTTTGTGGAAAAAATCTGTCGGCATGTCCGTAGTATCGCGATAGCAGTTTTTGAGGTAAAGCTCTCAACTTTGGAACACATGTTCTAAAAGCCAAAGACAATGATAAATTCAATGATGAGCCAAAATGGTCAGCTGAAAGGAGATCTACAGGACCTAAGCTTTTTGCATTTCTCTTTAAAAAAATATATTCTCGATGAAAGATTATAAATCATGTCTACTATATCAAGCCAATAAAATATATTTTCCAAGTACTTAAATAAAGCTGATGTAGACATTTGACCTCATAAAATGGGGTTAGGATAAATTTAACACTATGACATTTGAGGTGTCTAATTTAGTTACAAAAATGTCAATGTCAAAAAAAAAGAAATTATTAAAATATATGACATGAACTATTATTGACAGTATCGAATGACATTGATAATTAATTATTTAAAAATTTCAGTGAAACATTTCAAGATACGCTATTAAAATTTAATTGAGGTAAGTGAAGAATTAAATAGAATGATTATTTTATATCAGGATGATATATATTGGTATAAGAAAGTTATGTGCTGGCCACATCAAATATTTTAAATTAATAATGATAAAATCAATTGTAGTAATACATTTCATCATATAGATATATTCAACTGCATTACGGATTGTGGGAACTTATTGTCACCACTAAATCTAAGAGTAAGCATTATTCAATTTAACTGTGGACTGTGAAATTGTTTTAGTTTACTAATCAATTAATTACAAATGGTTAGTTTAATTAACAAATGATTTGTGATCGGTCATACATTAGTTTCTACCCCATTAGCCTGGTTATCGGACAATTCCTAATTCCTACTATAGTTTAGTTATTTTACCAATTTCAATAAATCATAACCACCAGATAAATTGATAAAATCTAATTGAGATTTATGCTCGGTGAACAATTAAAACTGCAGTATACATTTTCTTTTTATCATATAACTTTTAGATCATTATCAAATATTGAATAATTTTGTTCATATAATTTCCTAAAGCAGGTACACATGAAATAAAATGGTGGTGTCTTCATATTTTTCAATAAATAATAATTTCTTGCTTAAAAAGGGTATAAGTATATTTTGTTTTAAATATTACTGTTTGCCTTGAGGGCAAATAGATAATTGTATAAAATTTATAGACATCATGGAATTTTGGTTACTGTAAAACCAGTTAAATTTAATTTGCAGTTTGTTCATGTTACCTGACATAAAATTATGATCTCGATCTCTCTAATTTTTTCTATGACGAAAATCAAAAAATTATCTAAATATAGCTTTACCAGATAAAATTTTACGTAAATCTGATTTTCTTTATTAATATACACTGAAAAGAAACGTAAGTAAAAACACAATGAGAAAATTGGTTTTCAGGTTTAAAACTGATCTGTAGATTTAAGTAGGCAAATATCAGTTTAAAGTGATAATTTTCAGTTTTAAAGGATAAATTGTAAGATTTAAGATGTAAAGTAGTATCTGCAATAATAATACAGGGTCAGTCATGTTACCACTTATGAGTGGCATGTTTTTATATTTTATTAAAAAAATAATGTTTTTATTATCAGATTAAGTCCAAATAAAGCTAACCGAATGGCCTGGGTACAGCACTTGGAACTCGCGATATTTGGTTCACTTTTTCCACCTCCTTTGAGGTGATATTTTTCTCGGTAGGGACCGAGAACTCGACGACATACGTCACCTTGAGTTGATGGTCAAGGCCAGTTTACTTAGATTAGAGTAATTCCAATAAATCAGGCATTTCTCGTTTTCCACAACGGACGCAATATCTCCGGTGCTGTAAGGCAGCGCTGGTGTCTGGTCTACCCCGTACGAGTGCCTTAGATTGTAATATAACCCTCGTAACGTCATGTTATATTGGTGAATGTAGGCCGAAATCGCATATAAGGGATATGCTGAAAGTAAGTGCATGAGCGATCCGGCGCCTGACGATAGGTCATGCAGTTGATATCAGGAACATTTACACGTCACAAGTGGCCACAGTAACCAAGATGTTAATAACACCATCCTGACAGGCCACAATAAATACTTCAATTTCGGACTTAAGCTCGGTGACCTTAGAAAGACGAATGTCATCCCAGTCGATAAACCCAGTGTTTCTATATCTTATAGAAAACACCATGCTGGGGTTTATCGACGATCTGCCGAAACAGATTTTCCTGTTCAGCAGCTCCGATTTGGGTTTTCAGGCGATTCGGCTGAAGTTCAATGACTGACTGTACATCAGCAACTTGTCGCCGAATATCCTATTTGAGACTGAGTTCAGCTCTTTTTGCTGCCTTGAACAATCCTGAGTCCAGTTTCATGATTTTTACATACCGCAAGAGGGGATCTAAGCTCCTGAAGATGTTATATGCATGCCATACTCACTAATACTCTGCCATGCATGCATTCCAGGCTCGAGGGTCCACGGCTCCTCATTGGCGTAGGAGATACATACGAGTAATGGACAGTCTAGGATGAATGCTTCTATCATCTTGAGGGTACCTCTGCCTAACTAGCGCAGCTCATCTATTTACACTTTAGTACTCCAAATGAGTAAAGCAGAACTGGAATGGCAAGCATGTTAGTAGCTTTGTACAGAGTAATCCGCCATATATTCACCCCCTCTAACTTCGTTATTTATGAACGGATTCGAAAATTTCAAAAACAAAATTATTTAGTTTTTTTCAAAGATTTTAATACATATTTCTAAAAAAAATACTTCTCTGAAATTGGAAGAGATACAAATATAAACTTTTTTTAATGGAACACAATATATTTTGTTTAAAAATCAGATTCGCTGTTTTTTCTGATTAAAAAATATATACTCTTGCGTATTTGTCTTTATTAGTTTTGATGATATTGCCCATTTTATTTTATTACATAAAATCATCCGCAGAACAATAATTGAACTTAAGTATATATAGGCATTGAAATTTATTGAGACAATTACCTATTGCAGATATGTCAAATCATTATTATTTGATGATTGGATCAATGGAAAATTAAACGACTTTTAATGTTTTATAGTATTTTTTTTTCATACAAATGCTAATTGAGTTAATGGACACTTGATAAGTGGATTGTAGCAAATAAAAAAAAACAGAATTAGGTAAAAGAAGAAATGTTCAATAAATAACCAATTAAATCAAAAGATAAACACAAACAGATATGCTTATCGTCTAGTTCCTTACAAAAACATATTGAAATATGTGTGGAAAAAGATGGCAAATTGTGGATCTCTGGTGAATAGAAAAAAATTAAGAAATATTAATGAGGAACGAGAGTTAGGATATGTCTTATTATATTTTCAAGAAGATCGCAAGGGATCCATCAGAGATGCCTCAAGAGATACCTATATCTCCTTATACTACAATACAGACAATACTACACACACATAAATATTAAACTAATTTAAGAGTTAAAATAATTGTTCTACGTGTGACCCATCATTTTGAAAGCATAGATTAATTCTTTTATAAAAAGTTTTATCTACACCTTCACGGATAGTGCTGTTATTTGTATTATTAATCACAGCGATAATTCTTTCTCGTAGATCATCGATGTTATTGGGTGTTTGTTTATAAACTTCTATTTTTACATAGCTTCATAAAAAATCGAGTGGTGTCAAATCGGGATTCCTTGGTAGCCATCTTATTGGTCCATTCCTGCCTATCCACTCGTCAAAATGTTGGTTTAGGTAATTTGTTACCTATACTGTGTTGTGGCAAGGTGCACCATCTTGCTGCCAAATTATATCGAACACTTCGTTCAATGGAATATGTTCTAGATAATTTTCAGCATTTTCTTTTAAAATCTGCAAATATGTTTCACTGGTCATATGTCCATCAAAAAATGCGTACATTATTTGATTATGAATAATTCCTACCCACACATTGAAACTTCGAAGTCCTTGAAACTGTGTTTCTTCGACTATATGAAGATTTTCTGTTGCCGAGTAATGATTATTTTTTCTACTACATATGCCCACAGTTGTAAAGGACGCCTCATCAGTCCAAAAAATGCGTCTAAAGATTTCATGATCGTGTCTGCATCTCCCCAATATTATTTAACAAAATTCAAATCTTTTATTCTTATCATTGGGGAAGAACTTTTGCAACAATCTAGGCAATCTAGCTGTATATTTATATTTGTATAGTATTCTCTGTATTGTGGTTTAAGGAACACCTATATCTCTTAAGGCATCTCTGATGGACATCTTGCGATCTTCTTGAAAATATAACAAGACTTGTAACTCTCGGTCCTTATTAATGTTTCTTACTTTTTTTTTCTATTCGCCACAGATTCACAATTTGCCATCTTATTCTACACATTTTTTTATGTGTTTTTGTCAGGAACTGGATGATTTGGAGATAAAAGCCGATATTCTCGGTGGGCAGCTTTTGAATTTTTATTATTTTTTACATACACCGTAAAAATGTGAATTCTTACTTGGATTGAATAATGCGTTTTTAAAATATAGATTTTGTGCAAGCAAAAATTGAATAAATTGTCAAATAAATAATGATTTGACATATCTGCAATAGGTAATTTTATGTAATAATATAAAATGATTATGTGGTCAAACCTAATAAAAACAAATATGTAAAAATATACATTTTTGAAATTAGAAAAAAAACAGCGAATCGGATTTTCAAACAAAATATAGTGTTCCATTAAAAAAAAGTTTATATTCGTGTCTCTTTTAATTTCAGAGACGCATTTTTCTAAAAACATAAATTAAATTCATTGAAAAAAACTCTATAATTTGGTTTTTGAAATATTGAAATCCGTTCATAAATGACGACGTTAGGGCGGGGGTGAATTTTTGGTGAATCACATGTACTTCCTCGAATGTTCGGAAAACTAAATCTTTTAGAGAAGGTGTCTGTACTTGCCGTGGACATTTTTTTTTACATCCAGGATGTGATGTTTTACATACACCCAAGTAAGTATAAGCCTCTCCGGCATACAGAGTACAGAAGTCGCATGATGCTTTCGTAAGACATTATTATTATTATTGTTACGTAACATGACAAAGTTACATAAATGTTTAAACAACAATGTGTTCTCATCGATAAATATTGGCATATTTGCGAAATACACCGGTTGCCTAGGACTGATGTTCCTGGATTAATATACGATAGTCACAAAAGTATCCGGCTCCGGCCACCTCAGTTATTTCCAAAAAGCGATAAAAATTAAGTAGTGATGAATGACTAGTAAGCAAAAGAAATGTACCAAGTTAGTTATGGTTATTATGCTTTATTAGCCTATTTATAAAATCCTAACAAAAGAAACACAATTCGAAAAAATCGACAAAAATCGTTACAATGTCATATTCTGAAACACAAAAGTATCCGGCCACCATAAAAAATGCAGTATAAAGTATAACTAAACAGTTTAAACAGTCAAAGTTAATATTTTGTTGGATATCCTCAAGACTTAAGAATAGCTTTAAGTCTGTTAGGCATTGAATGTACAAGCTTACGGGTTAATTCTGGCTTGATTTTGTTCCATTCTGCTATCAGATGTTGTTTTAAATCCTCTTTATTGGTAATCCTATGGTTTTGCAAAGAGCGTTTTAATTCAGACCACAAGTGCTCTATGGGGTCGGTATCGGGTGACTGAGGCGGTGTTTTTAGTTGTCTCGGCGCATTGTAAAGCAACCATTCCTTGGTTTTTCGAGCACAATGTTTGGGGTCATTCTCTTGTTGAAAGATAAATTTTTCCTCCAAACCTAATTTTTCAGCACTAGATCGTAAATGCTGCTTTAATATATTGATCCATTTTTCCTCCAATAAAATGGAGCTGGCCATACATCCCCATACCATCAGATACCCACCTCCATATTTAACAATGGGTTGCAGATTTTCTTTATTAAACGACGTTCCCGGTTTTCTCCATACAATTTGTCTTCGGGATGAATCAAATACATCAAGTTTCGCCTCGTCGCTAAATATGACGCGATCCCAGAAGGTTTCTGGCTCATCAACATATTTTTAGGCGAAATCTACTCGTTTTTGTTTATTTACATTACTAATCCACAGCTTCTTTCTTGCAACCCGACCGTGTTATTTGTTTTGCCTTAACGTTCGGCGAACGGTTTCAGTACTAACCTTCTTTCCAGTGGTTTCTTGAATCTCAGCACATATTTTTCCAGCACTAGTAGAAGGATTTAATTTTACATGTTTAACAATTTGCCTTTCTTCTCATACAGTTAATATCTTGGGTCGTCCTGTTCGTGGTCTGTTTGCCAATATTTTATCAGATTGATATTTCTTTATTATATCTTGCACTGTACTTCGTGGTATTCCAGTGTCTTTGCTAATTTTCCGTTGTGAGTGACCTTTTTTCGGCTAACAAAATAACATGTTGTCGCTCTGGTAACGTTGTTTCGCGAACTTTTGGCATTTGTATGGAAACAATCACTTACTATATAATAACTACCAGGCAACAACGACAACACCTCGATAAACAGTTTTTGTTTGCTTCAGCAATCAATAATCGTATAATTAGACGTTATGTAGTTAACTGGCCGGATACTTTTGTGTGCTGTGTTTTATACATTATAGCGCTTTGACCAGGAATTCCCCGGGAATGTTCGATTCTGCGCCTGTATTAAAAAATGTCGCGGAGCCAAGAGGTAATGTATTAACCGTTTTATGCCCATTTTACACGTTCGTTTGTCAATCTGCTTATATTTCATTTACTTCTCAGGTTTAACAGGGGAGGCCGGATACTTTTGTGACTATGGTTACTAAATGATAAAAAAATATTGAAACTTCGAGAGGTAACGACACTGGAGCTCACTTTCCTGGTTCGATTTCCGACCGAAGATTTGGGGTTCCGAAAGAAAAGATTAATTCCAGCTTGCTTAAATATTGGGTGTGTGTCCGTTGTCATTTTATGTGTACTCCTGCCGCATAAAATTGCTTTATGGATGCAGGAGATTGTATTACCTGTTCTGTGGTGTTTTAATGTTACCATTGTGATTTCATCAAGTTTTTAACCTAAAATTTTCTCCATTAAATATTAGCTCATAATATTAAGTTAGCTAAGTTTTCATTTTCTTAAATAATGTTACACCACTACAAAGAACGCATAAGTATATCAAGAAACGTGACAAAGGAAGCGTCTATTGAACACATAGATTACTTGCCAACAATAGACGTTATTTATCATGATAAACTTAAAAGTCTGAACTGTTTATTGTTTTAAAAAATGTCTGGTTAACATTAAAAAACCTTGCATCTAGGCTCTTAAATAAGGAAAATAAAACGATTAGAGTTTGCAAAATTAACAAAAATTTAATTAAATTGACTTTAACTTTCTATTCTACTACCTTGTAAATAAAATATTGTATGTATGAATTCAAAATTTGGTTAAAACAAAAGGCAAGGAAGCCTTTCATTGTTTTTCTTTCTTTTTAATAAATGATGAACGGATGAGAAAGAGTTGTTTATATGGAATGCCAAAAACTGGAGAAAGATTAATAAATTATGGGGTTAGAGGGAGAATGAGTTAGAACACCGTAAAGTGTATCTCCTGCAAGTCAAAAAAGGAAAACTCTCTGTTCCTGCACTGGAAAATCTAAAGAGACATTAATAAATCTGAAATTTCATAATACATAACGTTTTTTTCTACATTTTTGCCATAAAATAGAACTCTTATCGCAGAGGCGAACTCAGTGTAGGTTCAACAGGTTATAAATTTTAATTTTTAGCTAAGGAGTTTCGTATCCACAATCTCTTAATATAGTTTTATTAGTCGGTTTGGATAAAATTAGTAAAGAAAACCTCAAATTCTCATTTAGTCGACGTTTCGACAAAATTTATTATCTTCCTCAGGACTAATGAGGTCTTTGGTTTTCTGTTAATATAATCATAATCGTCAAATAAATAAATAACGTCACTTATGATAACAGGATTCTTTGGACAAACGATGACCATTGAGCAATAAATTAATGGTTTTTAACTAATTTCAATTCAGATCGATAGTGTAAAGGCAAAACAGAAAAAAAATTAAAAATAAAAATATTTTTTTTTTCCGTTTTGCCTTTACACTCATATCGATCTGCATTGAAATTAGTTAAAAACCATTAATTTATTGCCCAATGGTCATCGTTTGTCCAAAGAATCCTGTTATTATAAGTGACGTTATTTATTTATTTGACGATTATGACTATATTGACAGAAAACCAAAGACCTCATTAGTCCTGAGGAAGACAATAAATTTTGTCGAAACGTCGACTAAATGAGAATTTGAGGTTTTCTTTACTAATTTGATCCAAACCGACTAATGAAACTACATAAATTTTAATTATTGTTCCATCCACTTCATTTTATAGAAATACTGTGATAATGAGATTGATTATTATTTATAAAGTGTCTACCAAAATTCAGTTTTATAAGGGACATTTCGTTACTATTTGACTTATTATCATTTCCGGGCAAGCGGTGGCCTAGTCAGCTAGAATCATAATTTATTGTTGCTGGAAGGGCCTCCCTTAGTAACACGTAAAGTGGAAAATGAAAAACATGTTAATATCTATTTCTGTTACATGTTATCTATTGTTTAGGCTCTGTTGTTTATTTTTTCTGAATTCTTTTTTTTTTTTTGTTTTTAACACAAATTTTAATTACTCAATTTGAATGATTGCTACGACATTCTTAATCCAGATATCACAATCATTCAATCTGTATACAGTGAGGATGGACCAACGGGCGCAGGATGATAGAGGACCTCAATACGCATCGATTTGGCCCCTTTTTTTGTTGTACGAAATTTGTTAGTTTAGGAGTTATTTAGGTTTTCGTGTATTTTTAGCTAAACTCCGGTTGCCCACAAATTTCGTCATTCTGATTTAACTACTAATACTAACGTCATGATTTTTTTTAACTTAGACCAATAGTGGGACTATCATCCTGAAAAATATTGATTTTATTGGAACCGACACTATTTGGATAAAAAAATCTTAAAATTTTATTAAAACAAAAATTATTGATTAACTTTACAAGACAAGCGAAAAATAAAAAATTTTAGTAACCAACTTAAGAACTTCTCTATTTTACTGGTAATCAACCTGACAAAATTCATTCAGCTAGCCCCATGACTTCTCTTCGAAAATTTTTAAAAAACATTGTGCAAAAAGGTGTAAAAGGTAATCCCACTTTTTAATTAAAGAACAGAAGGTATCATAGGTGAGGCCCGCAAAAAGGATGTAAACCGAGAACACATGTGTTTCGGACTTATGGTCCCCATCGACACGGTTCTGCTAAGTTGAAAGGATGAGCACAACTTAGGACAACGATAAAAAAGGAAGCCACGCACAGGCAGACAGTCGCTCATTTATATCTGCAATTGAAGGACTCTGTGTTTACAGGGCGACAGACAATATTGTCTCGGAGGCAAATATAGCTACCTACGTGGAATTTTCTACCCAAAGAATGTAAAATAATACAGGATATTTCTTCACGCATTTCTTCCATCCTCTATTATTTTTTAAAAAGCGGGATCTTCGCCATTTACACCTTCCTGCAAAACACTTAAAATGTTCGATGTGAAGTCATGGGGCTAGCTGATTTAAATTTGTCAGGTAAATTGTACAGTAGACAAATTTTTAAGATGGTTACCAAATTTTATTCTTTACGCTAGAGTCTTGTAAAGTTAAGAAATATTTTTCGTTTTAATAAAATATTAAGATTATTTATTTTGTCCAAATGTTGTCTGTCACCTTCTTGTGACTTTCACTTTTTATTCTGAACTAAAGGGAAAGTGTAATCCTTTTTATCAAGGATCGGAAAAAATCCCGCATAATAATTTACATTTAGTCCGATCCTGGAATTTCCTGCCGAATACTTTCAGTGAAAAAGAATGATTTATTTGTGCGACAGCGACAGATACGCCAGGGGATCCACAAAATCCGGAGAAAGACCGAAAGACCGGAAACTGAGGAGACCGAAAAGAGATTTTCACTGTGCCGGGAATCGCTTAAAGAAAAGATACAGACATCGATTAACTCAAAGCTACTCTATATGTGCGATAAGTTCGAAAATTTTGTTGATTCATTCATTTATACGACAGAGACCTGATAAGAGGCCTGTTAGGAAAGATAAGACGAAGGGTCCCAAAAGAACTTTTAAACAAACTTTCTCGTTTACGAGCCGATTTATACTACAAATATTACTGAATTCTTTTTCTATGTATTTTTTAAATTGTGACAATATCGTTATGTATCCATGGAATTCATGGAAAAGTTTTATATATCTACAGATATAAATGTTTATAAACCCATAAAAAGGAACCGACGAACTTTTATTTTACGTTTATTTTACTCTTTTCAAATAAGCTGATGATGCAGCTAAAACATATGTCACACCTCTTCATACAAATATTTTGCCATGAGTTTCTTATCGTTGATTCTTCTTGTTGATTCTGATTCTGCTGTATAACAAACATTTGAATACAATAAAACCAAATTGGCAAAATAATTTAAATTTAGACAATAAAATTATTATGAGTATTTGGCACAATTTATCTGACAGATATCACATTTAAAAAACAATTGTCAGTTTTAAGGTGGCAATTGTAATATGTAATAAGCAAATGTTTAAACGTAAGGTAGCAACAATTGTAAGATTTAAAGTGATAATGATCACATTTAAAAAGACAATTGCCAATCTCTATATGCAGAATGTAATGGTCATCATTCAGCCAAATTCTCAACAACATCAGGGTTCCACAATGTTCTGTCTTGTGGTCCCTCCTTTTCAATATTTTCATTAATGATATTGTGGCTCACATTGATGTTCATTGTCTTTTAGAAAGTAGTTTCAGTATACATCAAAACAAACGACACCATACTCGTGGCTGTTTCACCAACCAAGTTGTCATCATCAGGAGATGATTAAAGCTGAATCTTCCTCATTTCTTTACTAGTGAATATTATCCTGGATACTGATTTTGTTTGTAAATAACGTTTCGGTTTATGTGTATTTTTTTACTGAGGACAAATAAAGAAAATCACTCCTGCAGGAAAAATAATGGCAATCAAAACAACTAGTATAAAATTACATGTAACATAGTAAAATATAAAAATACCTAAAAACAAGACAAAAATATCACAAAAAGTACGAGTAATTAATTTCTATAAAACCTAAGTACCTTAACTTTCATTTAGAGAGATAGCTTTAACATTTTTAGCTAATTTGAAAAAGTTGAGTGTAAGTAAGTCAAGTCTCGAATGTGCAAGTTCCCCAATATACATAGTCTCACCAAAGGACTAGCCAAGTACAGATTAGTTCTGAATGGCGGAACATAGAATAAGCCATAATTTCTACTTATTCTGTTAGGTACATTAATTTGTAATTTAAATAAAAACAAAGGAGATGTCTGAGATAATTCAAGAGTTTATATACATAAATCATAGAAGTATGAACACGCCTAAACTAAAGTGCTTCATACTCACACTTAAGTAGCAAACATTATAGTGGGCTAAGGGATCATACATAAGTGTTTCCTTGAATAAGAGGTATTTGAGGCATTTTTTTGCACACTTTCTATGAGGTTGATAAGGTTGCGATAGAGAGGTGACCAAATGATTTGGACAATAATCAAGGTTAGATCTAACAAGACTATTATATAATATCTTCAGACACTTTATATTAGTGAAATCTTTCGTGTTGCTAATGAGAAATCCCAATTTTTTTAAAAGGGTGTTACTAATTTGCTTTATATGACTATTAAAAGATAACGTTTAGTCAAGAAGAAAACCAAGATCTTTGTATTCTTTAATATGGCAAAGGACAGTATTATTAACAGTATAAGGAAAACTTATTGCTTGATTTTTGTTTGAGAATGTTATAGCTATAGACTTTTTAATATCAGCTCCACCTTGAAGTCATGCATCACACAGAAATATTATAAATGTCTTCCAGCAACAGAATACAATCATTTACATTTTCTATTCTGAGATATAGCTTGTAGTTATCTGTGAAGAGAAGGCAAGTAGAGTTATTGAGTACGTCAGGCAGATCATTAATAAATATAAGAAAAAAGCAGTGGACCCAAATTGCTTCCCTGCGGCACGTCAGAACTAGCTTCAAAGCATGATGACTAACAACAAGTTTGATATAAACTTGTCTTTTATAAAGATAGGAACATAATAAATTAATAATATCAGGGTTTATTTCATATTTATTTAATTTAGTAATCAAAATCTGATAGTCCAATCTGTCGAAGGCTTTAGCTATATCCGTGTAAATCGTATCAAACTATATATTATCTTCTTTGGCGTTTTTAGCAATTTGAACAATATTCAATAGATTAATACTAGTAGATGTTGCAGGTAAGAAACCATGTTGAGAAATGGAGAGTACAGGTTTAACTGAACTGTAGATGTTTTTATAAATAACATACTCAAGTAATTTTGAAAAGGGACATAGAACAACAATGGATCGGTAATTTATTATTATTTCTTTATCATCCGAATACTCAATGGTTCCAAGATAAGTTCAACACATGCCTTTGGTAGGTATGCCGGTATACCATCAGGCCTACAGCCCTTTTGGGTTTTATTTTTTTCGCGGCGGTAATTATATCTTCGCTCGTTATAACTATGCTAGAAAGTGTATTTGAATTTCCTACAGGAGAATCCAGCGACGCAGGTAAGAATACCGACCTAAAGAAACTAGAAAAACCCTCCACTATGATTTGATCATCCTTCAAGGTACCATTATTGTAAATCATTTCGTTAGGAATATTGGAATTTCTGTTTTTTGTTTTCATAAGAAGATTTGGCATCCAATAACTTCTTTTCGTTTCGAAATATCAAAAAAACACCAAGGGGGACAATGAGGCCATTTTGTAGAGAAACCAAATGAATAATGATTAAAGATGTTATTGAAACTACCTATATTCAAAAGCAACAGGAAGAAAGGATCATGGGTAATGCCCGCATGCCGACACGTGTTTCTGAGTCAGTACTCGTTATCAAGACGGCTATAAGTTGTAAGTATAGGTACAACTTAGGTTCAACAATACAAAAGAAACCACTGACAGGAGCCAGTCGCTCATTTGTAGCTGCAATTGAGATACCCCGTGTTTACAGGGCAACAGACAATATTGCCACGGAGGCAACTATAGCTACCTGCGTGGTAGTCCTTACCCAAGGTCTGAAGTAACAAAGTATAGAAGGTTACTGCGGGATGAGATGCAATAGGAAGAAAGGATCATGGGTAATACCCGCAAAAAAGAATGAATCCGCCGACACGTGTTTCTGAGTCACTACTCGTTATCAAGACGGCTATAAGTTGTAAGGATAGGTACAATTTAGGTTCTCAATTGCAGCTACAAATGAGCGACTGGCGCCTGTCAGTGGCTTCCTTTGTATTGTTGAACCTAAGTTGTACCTATCCTTACAACTTGTTAGTCTTGATAACGAGTAGTGACTCAGAAACACGTGTCGGCGGATTCATCCTTTTTTGCGGGCATTACCCATAATCCTTTCTTCCTATTGCATCTCATCCAGCAGTAGCTTCTATACTTCAAAAGCAACTGAATACTGAAAAACAATTTTTTGTGGCTGCTCTAGTCTTTTGTTTTCATGCCCAGTCCGAGAGTATAAAAGCGACCCCTCGTATATTTATTTACTGTTAAAAGTTTTGAGAAAATTTATAATTTGCTTTTTTAAGTTATTATTATTGGCAATAGCTAACTGAGCCAATGTTTTGGTGGTTCATTTCCGTCATGGCCCCGAAAATGGTGGAAATGAACCACATTAACTTTGCCATATAATTAAAATTTGTTATTAAATAAATGTTATACGTCCAAATTGCTTGAGATTTTTTCCTCCATCCAAATTAATTTATTTCCATAAATTATCAAAACACAGATTCTGTACATTAACATACTTGTTAAATTCCTGCTAAATTAAACAGAAAAGAATAGAGAAGGGGAGAGAGCTTGGCACTCGTATAAGGATCATAAAATGTCTCCGAGTTATTCTGAATTAAACTAAGACCCTATTGTCTGGAGAGCGTACATTTTGTTCATTTTATGTAATGCAAAAGCTGTTTAACTAAGCGTGTTGATCATATATTTATAAAGGTACAATATTTAATACGACACATAAAATTTATGCTCTATATAGCAAATTGAAAAATGTCAATGTAAGCCTAATAAGGTTCCCGATCAGTTCCTACCTTTCTCAATTTTTTCAATAAAGCTTATCTTCTGTCCCTTGAGTATTCTGACCCGCACTTGAATTCCACCTTTAAGATCGTACGTGTTCAAGTTTTACCTATCAAATAACTGTTTGTATTTGGACAATCGGTATCCATATCGTCGAAAGAAAGATAGGACACCAACCTCTTGTTATCTCACCTGAGTAATGTTAGTTTTAACAGTCTGTCTGTTATTTTAGGATTACCCTAGGCAAACTTATTTATATATCAAATGCCAATCGTGGGAAATAATATTTGTTTAAGGATCTATGAGGCATTGATTCTATTTCAAATGAATTGTGTACTTTTTTTTCTAAAAAGTCTGTAAATAAGAACCGCCTGTTTATTAACAAAACATTTTAAGTTAATTGGCCCTAGAATGGGTGGTATTTCAAACTTCAAAGAAAAATTGTATATGAAACCTTTCTGTTCGAAATTAGTTGCACTACCATAGGATTAAAAAAGAATTGATCCCCGAGTTTGATATTAATATCGCAAAAACATAACACTGAAACTTTTTGGAAAAAAAAACGTTATTTAATCTTTCATCATTTAACTATAGTAGAGTTTGAAAAGCTATATTGGGTCGTTTTCCTAAAATTATATTTTTTGTGTATCATTTAAAATTAAATTATGATCGAGAGATAAATATAATCTAAATGTACAGGGTGTTCTGAAAACTCATCATTTTTACCTTTAGAGGAAGAAGATTTAAAAAAAAATTACGTCTGAAGTCGTTTTTGAGAAAATCTTGAAAACCTGAAATTCAGAAAATGTTTGCTTAGCCTATAATGTTTTTTATTTTTAAATATATATAAAATTATATACGTTTTACAAATAAACATATATACAGGGTGTCCCGAAATTAATGGTACACAGTTTAACTTCAGATTATTTTCATAAAAATAAAAAAAGATTTTACTCGCAAAATGTTGGTTTCCGGTGTGCCGTTTTGGAGATGTGGGGCCCCAAATCAGGTGTCTGTGAAAATGTGGTTATTCAATAATTAAGGATACAGATTAGATAGAACGATGAGAAATTTGGTAAGGTTGCAAAGAAAATTAGCGCATAAACTTCTAAATGAAAATTGATAAAAAGTTTTTTATAAACAAACAGTTTTAAATTATTTTCAACAAACGTAGCTTTATTATATTGTCTATAATTATTTACTTGAGGCATACTATAATGTTTCGTAGCAACTTATTTAGTCTATAACTAATTATTATTTAAAAAAATTGTTAAATTAATCACTACACCAAAAGGGTTAGTCAAAGATTGGTTTTTATAATCTAAAATATTTGACATTTCAGTTTCATTTTTTAAGTGAGAAATTTCTTGGATTGGCAGAAACATTTTTTTCAAAAACTAACCTAAGACTAATCCTTTTGGCGCAGAAGTTTACTTAAAAATTTTTTTAAAATAATTTATAAGACAGTGGCTTAAGACCCAATGAAGGTGGGGAGAAAACAAAAGCAACACTGCTTTTGTTTTCTATTTGTTTTATTGAAATTAATGATTATAACTTGTTAGAAAGGATTATGCCATTTGCTAATATTATATAAGTTTAAAACATTGAGAAAGTTTTATTAAAAAAAGTTTGATTTCAGATGTTTTCGTTTTATCAAAAATTTTCTTATGCTCTTGTTTAATTTTTGCCTTAAACAAAATAGTTGTTCTGGTTTGGTTCAAAAAAAAATTTATTGTTTGAATTTTCAGCAGTAGTTCTGGTACTAATTTGATTTTTGTAAACGATAGACTTCATAAATAGAAGTCCAACGAAATGAGATTCACACTGCGATACCGTGATCAATCCAGCTTCTAGGAAAATGTTGAGAAAGATGATTTTTGATGGTTGCAGGCTTAACCTCGTCGGCGATGTAATGGAATAAAAATAACTTTTAATAGTTCCTCTAAAATATTTTCTAGAAAATGTAAATAAGAAGCTCTGTTTAGGCGATTAAGCACTTCGTAAGATGCTAATATAAAAACACACCACATAAATTAGATAACCCCCAAATACAAAGCCGAAACTGCATAAATGGGGGTTACACTGTTGATAAATGCGGGTCGTAACCGGGATATCAACCCGGACAGAGAGTAAAACCAGCTATGTTCGTCAATCAACGTTCTACCAAACTCGGTATAAATAAATATATTATTTTTTTCCTAACCGTTTATATCGGAATAAAATTTTTTATTAGAAAAAAAATAATGTTTGATAATCGATAATTAATACACAAATAAATAATAATAATAAATTAACAAATATTAATAAACCATAATAGGTGATCTCTGATACCACACGTTTACCAAAAACTCATCTTAAGAAATGAGAAGTTTTTGGTAAGTGTGGATTATCTAATGTCCAATTATGACAACAATACCTCGCCACGGCGAGTATAAGTTGCCTCATTATATTGTTTGTTTTGTAGCCATGCATCGGTAGAAATAAAATCTCGATTGTAGACCATTTTGCTACGTTATATACAGTACTGAAATAATAAAGACGATATTTTTCTTTCTTTAACTTCTTTATATTACTGATCAACTTAATCCATGTGTTAATAGATAATCGTCGCATTCTTATTTTTCGATTTCGTTCTAGTCGGATTTAAACGTATTCCTCTTGTTACACGTATATAGGTAGTTATTGCTTTTGGACGTTTATTGTGAAGCTTTGGTTGAAGACTACTTGAAATAATAAACGATGTGTACAGTGTTACCATTATTGCAGTTTCTTAACTTCTTAGATCTCATTCAGTGCAATAATATAAGAAACTGCAAAAATGGGTTATTAGATCTGGTTATCTCTAATAAAAAATGTATTGTGCAAAAGGTATTCGCCATCTTAGTTTCGAAAGATTTATATCATCCTGCACTGATAGTTATCTATAAATCAGAAAATTCTTTGAAAAACAATAAACAAAAAATAAATACTATATATTACAATTTTCGCAAAGCAAATTTTCCCGAACTTTACTAGTGCCTTGCAGAAGTGAATTGGAACTTTTTGACATATTTCTCTAATGTCGATCTAGCTACAGTAAGTTTCTATAGCAAAATTTATAAGATACTGGATGTATATGTACCGAAAACTAGGCAAAGCAACAGAAGTTACCCACCCTGGTTTACAAGTGAAATAATACATAATATTAAACTAAAGCATAGGGCTTGGAAACGATATAAAATGCATAAAAATGAAAATGCACTGACTGAATTTAAAAATCTGAGAACGTTAATCAAAGAAAACATTGATATATCATATAAATATTATTGCAGCAATGTCGAAAGCAATATTAACAGTAATCCAAACAAATTTTGGCAATTTTTAAATAATAAAAAAAGAATACATTCACCATACCTGATACCATGATTGATAATACTGAAGATGTACTGGGCTATGAGTATATTGTTAATAAATTTGCCAAACACTTCCAGGATTTGTAAACACAACTCGACAAAAATTATAAAAACGAAATAACTGATTTAACTTCTGATAACTTTCATATAAGGGGTTTTTCGGAAACTGATATGTATGCAAATTTAAAAAAATTAAAACCGAAATTTACCACTGAATTAGACAATATTCCTGCCTTTTTTATTAGAGACTGTGCCTATGTATTTGCATATCCTCTAACAATCATCTTTAATTTATTTATTAAAACTGCTATTTTTCCAGAAACTTGGAAAACCTCTAGAGTTGTCCCTGTTTTCAAAAAGGGAGATCGTGCCAAAATACAAAATTACAGGCCTATTACTATAGTTAATAATTTCTCTAAAGTTTATGAAATTCTGGTGTATGAATTTATTTTCTTTTACATGAAAAATCGCATTACGCCTTATCAGCATGGATTTATGAAAGGGAGATCAACTGTTACCAATCTGTTTTGTATCACGCAGTATTTAGCAAATTCTTTAGATGCCGAGCTTCAGGGAGATGTAATTTATACAGATTTCTCAAAAGCAGTCGATAGATTGGATCGCAGTATCTTATTAATATAATTGCAGAGTTATGGATTCTTGCAAAATATGTTAAACTTTATTACATTGTACTTATCTGATAGGAAACAATTTGTGCAATGCTGTGGAGTCCAGTCTGTTGAAATGCCACTTCTGTAGTTCCTCAAGGCTCGAATTTAGGACTCTTACTTTTTAATATTTTTATGAATGACATTATATTTAATTTAAATTGTAAATATTTATTATATGCGGATGATATAAAGATTTATTCTATTATTAAAAATATTAAAAATTGTTTTCCACTGCAGAAAGATTTGAAAAACCTTAATATTTGGTGCATTAAAAATAAATTACCCTTAAACATCACCAAGTGCAATGTTATGACATTTTCTAATAAAGTACAAGCACTAAATTTTGACTATACTCTTAATAATATCGTAATTGCAAGGCCTACTGGCTTTCGAGACTTAGGTATAATATTTGATAGCAAACTCTCTTTCCTAAATCATGTTAATAGCATTACATCAGAGAGTTTTAAAATGTTAGGCTTTATTATAAGAAACTCCCGTGAGTTTAATAATGCAGATATGCTGAAATTGCTTAATAACACTTTTGTGCAATGTAAGCTTGAATATTCAGCTATTATTTCGTGTCCTTATAACATAGATGTTAACAGTATTGAAAAGTTACAGCGGAAGTTTTTGAAACATGCCTGTTTCAGAGAGGATGGAGTATACCCAGCTAATGCATATCTAAATGCATATATGCTGGAAAGATTTTCTTTAGATAGCCTCGAAAACAGACGGGTGAAATCTCAGTTAACCTTCTTGAACAAAATAATAACTAATGACATTGACTGTCCCGATATATTACAAATATTAAATTTTCGTATTCCCAGAGTAACCGCAAGGCAACATATGACCTTTACATTGAGTACACCTCGTAAATTTTCGCCTTTATGTCAAATATGCAATAATTATAATGAACACCAACATACTCTTGATATTTTGTTCTGCAATATAGCCACAGTTAAAAAATCGTAAAACCAAATTTTTTTTTTCAAAAAATTTGCATGTGGTAGTTATAGATATGTAATGTATAATAAATTTGCATATGTTAATTATAGATAAGTATATGGATATGTGTGTATATGTATGCATGCATGTATGTGTGTATACATTTTAAAATTAAGTTTAAAGTTATATTCTTAATGCTCTATGTGTTGTTTTTTTTACTTCTAAATAATTATTAATATAAACTGAAAACAATAATGAACGAAAAATACTAGTATTATTGTGAAAAAAGCGTGGGTTGCTCGATATACGAAAAATATGGCACAAAGCGCCCCACGCTTTTTTCACAATAATACTAATATTTTTCGTTCATTATTGTTTTCAGTTTATATTAATAATTATTTTTCACTTTTTAGTTTGATGTGCTTTAAGCGTGTTTTTTTAGTTTTTTTTTAAACTATATTTATTTTTCACTTTTTAGTTTGATGTGCTATGAAAGCATGTTTTGTAGTTTTTTTTAAACTATATTTATATTCATGATAAAGGAAACAGAAAAATTCTCATAAAATTCCTTTATTAATGTGACCGGTTTCGTGAACAAATTAATTACTTCACATCATCAGACACAGGAATTTTTATAAAAAAAAAAAAAAATTCCTGTGTCTGATGATGTGAAGTAATTAATTTGTTCACGAAACCGGTCACATTAATAAAGGAATTTTATGAGAATTTTTCTGTTTCCTTTATCATGAATAATTACTCATATGGGATCAACCTATCTACGTTATATTTATATTGCTTATTGATGCTGATATTATAACACATTACGATCTAACAGATATTTCTGAAAAAAAAAAAATTTTTTTATATCAGCCGTGGGATTTGAACTCACGCCCGAGGAGTCTGTCGTTTCGCGTCGACTGCCTTAGCCCGCTCGACCACCGATCTAGCTGACAATCACGGAATGTACTTACATATTAAGCCTTTGCTCTCACGCAGAGGATACGTGAGGAAAGGACTTGCGAGCCTGATCAGGATAATGATATAAACTTATTGTATTGTTACCGGTTCTTCATAAGTGTACAAAGTTTCAATTAAATCTGTCTCTTTAAAGTGGGTCAAAATCGAGTCCAAAGAGTCGGTTACAAACAAACAAACAAACAAACAAGCAAGCAAACAAGCAAACAAGCAAGCAAGCAAGCAAACATACAGGTGAAGCTAATAAAAGCGTGTTAAAAAAAGAACTTAGTGTATGAGATTCAACGATAGTAGTTCAGAGTATATGTTTCTTTCACATATGATGCCCCAAGATTCGCTTTTGGGTCCGCTCCTGTTTAGTTTACATGTTAACGACTAACTTTTTATGATGCCTTCGCCTTAACAAAAACAACTATAGCATGAATTCTGATTACCACAACTATGACACAATGTTTTGGAGCCCACTTAGACCTCTCTATAACGTCCTTCCAAGTAACATTAAAAATCTAAATTTTAACAGCTTGCATAACTGGCAAATTAAAAAATATGTTTTAAGATACTGTTTTTTACAGCGTAAATTAATACCGGGACTCATAAGTCAATTAAAATGGAAATATAACAGGGGGCATACTTGCCTTATGTTTGAAATGTACATTGTAATATATTATCTGTTAATTAATTAATTTGTTAGTCATGTCTTGTATGCTTGCTTTATAAATTTTTTATCAGGCTTTATTTTTTAATGAACTTTGTACATATGACTTGCTACAAATATTGTTATATAAGGTAGTCAAATAAATGATTTGATTTGACACTTATTTTTACGTCAACTTTTCTTCTACTACAATCGGTGTTGTACGAATGTCCATGCTGCCACAGCCATGCAACTTGAGATACTTGAATATAGATGGATATACAGGGTGTCTCACCAGGAATTGCATCGATCGATATAGGGAAAAGTACGTACCAGAAAATTTAGAAAATTTAGAGAGCTACTAACGGCAGTATGGCCAATCCAACCAAAATAATAACAAGCATCTGGCACTTCTGGTTATACTGGAAGTCGATAACAACTTGCTTATTTTAAATGGAACACCCTATATATTTTAGGGTTTTCGAAAAGAGCCAAGAACGTACCCTATGCCTAAATCCAGCCGTTTCAGAGATATTTCACATTAAAAAGAAAGTGACAGGTGTAATGGTTTACAATAACCTTTATAACTTTCTTCGTGTAAAAGATAATCATTTGCTTTTTTGGCATGCAGAAAGACCATAAGATGAGCTAAGCACACAGTTTAAATAAATTCAACAATAGTATACCAAGTGTTCCATTTTTGACGTTATATTTTGTAAACTTCAAACCGCGAAAACTTAAGCTTAAGTTAAATGGAACATCCTATATTTTTTTAGGTCAAGTTATGTAAAGTTAAATTCCTTTTTTTTATATATAAACATTGTGGGGGTTTAAGTTACAACTTTTTCAATTATTTGCGATTTTCCTAGAAATTCAAGAATTTTCAGTAAAAATTTTATCAAATTAGCCACCCAAGCAACATTCTGACGACGAACCGACGTTGCTGTTCGCAACTAAAAGTCGGTGTGCGACGTACACAAAACGTCGGGATGACCCATATTTGTACTAATCTGATCAATAAAATATGGGTCGATTCGACGTAGAGGACCGACTTTAGTCGTTGTGATTACCGACCAAATGTTCACCAAATTTTACGTCGGCTTAAGTTGGTTGTCAGCCTATTACCAACCTTATTTAAAATTTGCCCTTAATCTGACCTACAAAAGTCGTGTGTAGGTAGTGAAACTAAGTAATTTTGTATATTATTCTATTTGTCGTACCTATCTATTTATATAAAATGGATAAGGCATGTTTATCATTGAGTACGTATTATATACAAAATACTTCGAATAAAATTTTAATAAATCTGGTGGGGTAAAAACTGAAACGAAAGAAATTTTATTGATACATATATATAAAGTAGGTCGAAAAATATAGTGAACCCATAAGAATAATGTTTATTTTAAGAACGAAAGTACTATTTTTATTTTTTTACTTTCAAAAAATATTTTCCGTTTCCAAAGAAAGCGCAATTGAAATATTGTTTAATTAATTTTACGAGTAAATAAAAACTTTTTTGCTTACTTTATTTGAAAAAAGAGGCAAATTTTGTGTATTTAAAATAATTGTACACATAATCAACATGGCCGCCTATTATTTCCTTCTGTGGAACCAGAAAATATGGCGAAGGCGGAATAAGTGCAACTATTTTAACTAATAGCGACTTCACGGTTAAATAATTTTACCCGCACCAACTTTTAGTAGGCTTTGGTGCAGAAATCTGCACTAACACTAACGTTCATTCCAAACAATCACGATAATATCGACCGGCTCTTGCAGTTGTATAAATTTTTACTAAATATCTATCAATACTTGAATTATCGACATTGATTTTGAGGTTATGTTAGACCAAGGACCAAAAGCCTAACACCAACGTCCAACCGACGTTGCTAGACGACTACGTCAGTCAGCAACGTCTAACCAACGTTGGAATGTTACCCAAAAATTACCTAAATCTAATTAATCAGTTACCAACGTCTAATCAATGTTGGATAATAATCTAAGAACACACTCAACGTATTAAGTAGATTTCTCACATCAAACCAATGTTGGTAAATGTGCTAAATGTAAATAGTAGGTTTGCGAGGTTCAAGCTACGTTGCTCCGACGTTGTATCATAACTATAAAATTTAAGACGCTACTTGACTAATATTTGTAATAATTCTGACCTTATAATTAGTAAAAAAAGTAGTCGGTAGTCGGTAAAATGTTACTTGAGATGAATGTAGCTACCTATCAAGTCGGTTACCAACGTTATACAGAAGTAGGTGTATTACCGAAAAATTAATCGGAGCTACTTAAGTTAGTCATTAACGTCTCACCAAAGTTGGTGAGTTGGTTAATAACTAAAAAGGACCAAACCTATTAAGCTACTAACCAACGGCTAACCAACGTTGGCAAGTGTTTCATAACAAACTTGACCTATTCAGTTAGTCACCAACGTCTACCCCAACGTTGGTAGGTTACTCAAAATTTAACCATACCTATTTTAGTCAGTTGTCAACGTCTAACCAACGTTGGTAAGTTATTCAAAATATAACCATACCTATTTTAGTCAGTTGTCAACGTCTCATCAACGTTGGATAATGACTTGAAAACATATCAAACCTTATTAAGTCGTTTTCCAACGGCAAATCAACGTTGGTAAATCGTCCAGACTTAAGCAGTAGGTTTGCGAGGTCGGCGCAATATTTGGTTCGACGTCGTATTACAACTACAAAATTCAAGTTATTACTCGACTACTATTTGTAATAATTCTGACGTCGGAATTAGTGAAAAAGTAGTCGGTAGTTGGTAAAATGTTGCTTGGGCATGATTAGAAACGATCAGTAATGTCAGTCATTCTCTTATGTCAAAACATGCTACCGCATTTAAATTACACCACGAAGACTTTTTGAATGTGTTTATTAATTATGAAGAATGTGATAAAATAATATCAAGAACTTGTAGTACATTTGTTACTAGATATCCATAAAAACGGAAAATTACACTAAACATTGTAACATGCTTATTAATTGGATTGAAGACACTATGCATAAACTAAAATTGCTAAGATAAAATCAACTAAAAACATGATTCCATTTTAATTTTATAATTGCTCAAAACTTCGCCTTCGAACATCCACACATTTTTCGCACCTTCGGATTAGTTCTTCATGGGTAGCTCTTCTGATTGATTCCTGTGATAAGTTTTGATATGCATTTCTTACTCTCTGCATACAATCTTCAATAGTTGTTAATGGGCTCTCATAAACTTTATTTTTAATAGTTCACCAAATAAAATAATCTAAAATTGATAAATCGGGCGAGCGAGGAGGCCAAGGTCCATTATTGGCGATCCATTGATCATAAAAAGTTTATTGTAAAAAATTATTTATCAAATACGCGATATGTGGGGGAGCACCTTCGTGCTGATAAAAACTGTTTCTATGGTTGCCGAGAGGTAAATTTTCTAAATAGTCATTATTAAAATTTTGTAAAATATTTAGATACCTTTCACATAAAAAAAACAAAAACAAAAAAAATAAACTATACATATTAGCAGAAGCAGAAATCTTTATAACTTACTGTTTAAATTTTCTTGATAAAATTGTAATGCCACCACTCTATCGTTTCTTATGGCATAGTAAACATTAAACTGCCAACTTTCTTGAAAATTTCGCTTCCTGAACACATGAGGATTCGAGTCACTCCCATAATACGAATTGTGTCGATTAAAAAGTCCATTTTTGGTAAATTTAGCTTCATCTGACCATATAATATTTCCCAAATAAGGATCGTCGCCTTACAGACTTTATTAGAATAAATTCACAAAAATTTTCTTAGGAAATCTGTTTCTTTTAATCGTTGAACCATTCGAAATGAAAACGGGTTAAATTTATGTTTAATTAAGATTCTGTGAACTGAATCCTTGCATAGTCCCGATTTCAGAGCAGCTTGTCTTAATGACATCATTGGAAATGCATGAAAATATCCCAGAATTGCTATTTCTACGTTTTCGTCATCAACAATAGGCTTCCGCTTTTGAATTCTTGCCTTGACAGAGCCATAGTTTTTAAAATTATCTAGTATGCGTTTTACAGTGTTTGGTGACGGTTTCCGTTTTTGTGGATATCGAGTAGCAAATGTACTACAAATTCTTGATATTACTTTCTCATATTCTCCTTAAATAATAAACAAATTCAAAAAGTTTTCGTGGGTGTAATTTAAACGCGGTGGCATTTTTTGACATAAGAGAATGACTGACATTACTGATTGTTTCTAATCATGGCTAATTTGATAAAATGTTTACTAAAAATTGTTGAATTTCTAAGAAAATCGCAAATATTTAAAAAAGTTGTAACTTAAACCCCCACAATGCTTATATCAGAAAAAAAAAGAAATTTAATTATACATAACTTGATGTAAAAAAATATAGGGTATTCCATTTGACTTAAGCAAGTTTTCGTGGTTTGAAGGTTACAAAATGTAACGTCAAGAATGGATCACTTCTTTATTATTCTTCTTTATTGAATTTCTTTAAACTGTATAGCGTAGCTTACCTTATGGTCTTTCTGCATGCGAAAAAGCACATGAGTATCTCTTACACGAAGAAAGTTATAAAGGTTATTGTAAACCATCAGACCTGTCAAAATTATTTTAAAATATCAAATATCTCGAAACGGCTGGGTTTAGTCATAGGGTATCATGTTTTTGACTCTTTTCAAAAACCCTAAAATATATATGGTATTCCGTTTAAAATAAGCAAGTTGGTATCGACTTCCAGTATATCCGGAAATACCAGATGCTTGTAATTTTTAGTTGGATTGACCACATTGGCATTAGTAATTCCCCTAAATTTTAAAAATTTTCTGGTGCGTACTTTTCCCTATATCGATTGATGCAGTTCCTGGTGAGACACCCTGTATACATATAATTTCGTTGTTGCGGTTTGTCCGAAAAATTTCTCTTGTGTTCTGGGACACCCTGTATACACAGGATATAAAAAGAATGCTCTTTAAAGGCGACTATTTATTTTATTTTACATGCGTAGGGGATTAACTTTGGTTAATTTTATTCATCCCTAGATGAAAGAGAATAAAAGTAAATTTTAAAATTGATGTAAATTTTTCATCAAATAAATATTCACATGCATGCACAAATGCATTTATTACTAGTTCCATTTCCATTTAATTATATTTTCCACATTATAATATTCGACAGTAATTGATCTTAAGTAAATTTATTATCTCTAATTATTCCATTGTGTTTATTAGTAATTAATACGATTTATCATAACTTATTATCAATTTAATACTCAATTAAATCGCTTTTATCTTAATGATACAATATTATTAAATCCATGTTTATCTGTAACTCGTCTTAAGCGATGATGTATAGATTTATGTCCAACGTTAGACATAAAAAAGAAAATAATATTTTTATTTATGTCATAGCATTAATGAGGTGTTGGGTTATAGTTGTTTAAGATAAACGTTTAGATAAAATAGCTACCGGTTTCATAAGTAAATTTCTTTGATATTATGTGTAAAGAATCTTTATAGGTTATCAATATTTGGTTGTATACGTATAAAAATATTTTAATAGTATTCAGTTCAATACCCTATGATTCTTATGAAAATGAAATAGTTGATAATGAAAGAACGAGAATAAAAAATACTACACACCATTTTCGAAATTAACAATAACATTTTCATAAGCAATATCAGAAATGATTCAGAATTGCTGAAAGATTTTATTTTACGAAAATTTAGTTTCATAGTAATTGGGTGATTTCAAAAAAAATAATGGTTACAACAATAGGGTGACTGATTTTTTTCAGTACCACTTTGTTTTAATTAGGTACTCTAAGTAAGGCAACATACTGAGGATATAAAATAAAAGTTTCTCTTTGAATTCACAATAATGTGTAATATACCTAACGTGGCAATTTTAATTAATTAAAGTTCAGAAAATCAGAAACGAAATTTAAAAAACCGCTGCCAATTATTTGGGAATCAGAACTTCCTCACAGTACTAAAACACGGCGTGTGGTGTAGTTTATAATAAAAGTAATTTTTGACGATTCAAGAAAGTCACATTTTGACGTTTCAAAAAGGTCATTTTAACGTTTCAAAAAAAGTCAGATTTTTTGACGTTTCAAAAAGTCACATTGGTGGAATGTCACTAATATTTTTTTAGACTGATTTTGCTCATCAATGAACTCAATCTCTTCCTTGACCTCTAGAATGTGTGTACCAAATTTGAAAGATTTATCTCAAAAACTGTAGCTGCTATTGCGAACACAGACACACAGACAGAGAATTTTTTCTGTCTGAAATTTTGTATATTGTCATAATTCGTCGAGGTTCGTCCAGAAATGCAATAAAAATATTTAAAAATTTTTTCACGAATACATAACCTCCTCACTTTGAGGGGCGAGGAAGTAAAAAATATCACATTCTATCTGTACATTCGATTTTAATTTGTGGTTATCATAGATTGCAATTTTCGAAAATTTTGAGCTTGATTCCATAATAACAGTTGAATCAAACCTCAAGTGGAGACATCATAAAAAATAAGTGCGAATTGTCTGATGAATTAATTTCCACAACCGTTGCCTAATGAATTTACAGTCCTCTAAAATTATACACCACACCAAAGAGAATACAAGATTCTCTTTGACCACATGTAGCATAAAACCTCATGTATCCTTGAAGATATCTCGAGATCCCTGTGCGGGAGGCACATACAGTAACAGGATGCATTTTAGGAACTTCGTTCGACTTCGACAAGCCAGTAAAGACACCAATTCCAATTCCAATTTAAAATCTTTATTAATAATTAGATACATTGTGTGCAACTTAAAAGGGGTACAATAAGATTAACATTAATATATACATATATACAGAAAAAGAAAACTAAAAATATCAATTCATTTATAAAAATACTTAAACAATAATACTACAAACAGTGCTACGTAGACATGCTCGAAAATAGCACGCGCGCCAAAGAGATTGTATTCTCTTTGCGCGCGCTAAATTAGTTCAGAGTAGGGATGAACAAAATAATGAATACATGGATGTTTGTAGCAACTGAAATACTGGAAAATGGATATTGATATAGCTCAAAGATCGAAATAAAAATATCGATGTTTTTACACAATTTACTTAATGATTACAAGAAAATTATACAATCTTAAATAAACATAAACAGCAATTATTCAGAATATAAATGAAACAAACTATTAAATAAATTAATAAATTATTAAATAATGTATTAAAGGAATAAACAATAATAATAAATAATGTAGATATATTATGACAAAAACAAAAGTTTCAGAGCTACCAATATTTTCTACATTATATAGAAATAGGAGTTGTGACAAATTTCTACCTTTTAAACGGTTTCTCGTTTAGGTTAAGATTTGACCTGCCTTAGAAAATAAGTTGGGTGTCAGTAGATGGTAAGCAATGCACGATACATCGAAAAGAAAACTGGTAGAAGCACCAAAGGAGTCACAAATAAAGAAAATAAAAATCCGATTGCGCTTGCCAAATGCGTCAAAGAAAATAATGGTCCAATAAATCCAAAAAGTAATTTATACAGAGATATGTATTCATTACGGTAAAAAAATCTAAAATAGCGAAAATTTTGCGCGTTAATTTATCATAAACCTTGTTATTTACTGAGCAATATTATTTTTTCCTACAACACGCTAAAAGAATACACATATGTAACAATTCGAGAGAGTAGACGCGAAAACAAATGCTAAGACACGCGTATGTTATTTTCCTAACAAACGTAAAATAACGCACAGCATAGTAGGAGGTCGCAAATTTATTTTTTTATTTAATAATAACCATTTAAATAGCTTATTACGAACTCTGTACAAAAGACCATTATCTGCATTAATTACAATACTGCTATCATAAATAATTAAGACATTATTAATAATTGCAGTAATTGGTTTTATATACATATGTCTGTCCCCCGTCAAATTCCTAATTGTTATTTGATTATTGATTTGAAGTCTGTAAAAGCGTTTTTCAGTTTTCTATTAAGAATCGTTATTAGTTTATATTTTTTGAAAAGTTTAATAAACCGTAAAAAAATTTTTAGTCCTGGATTTTGGGAAAAATATTATACACAACTCGCTAAAAAGGGTACTAACATACTCGTGTTATATGCTACTTTCCATGCTCATTATGTAATATATTATTTTCACATTTTCAGTAATATGTAAATATCTTGTTTGACAATTTTATATTTTTGTTTATAAATTCCTAGTTATGTTTACGTTTTTAAATAAATTTTTATAGACTTTATTATTAATTTTATTTTATGGTGAAATTAAACTAAATCTTTTTACAGTACATACAACATGGGGGAAATGGCGCCTGTTTGTAGTTCTTCCAGTTGGAAACCCCTAGAGCACGTTCTGTTACAGAGCACGTCCACGTAGCACAGGTGCCTTTACTGCTTCCGATTTCTCTTCGCCCGATTCGCGTAGCACGCGTGCTGTTGTATATGGGTGCGAGAGGGGCTACACATTTAGAGACAACAGATACACACTCTATATCTGAGTATGCTAGGAAATCTTAGAAAAAATTTCATCACCTAAACAGTGAGACTTTGGGGCGAGAGGTAATAAGTGCCTTTACCGCTCGATCACGGATCTATAAGTACAACGCACTAAGTAAACGGGATATAATTAGAGTTTTTTTAGTACAACTCTGGAATTTAAGGACTAGGATAATAAAATGTTTATGGTACTTGCGATTGATAATGGAGATGTATTTTTTGGCAGTTATCTCTTATCACATTTAAAAGGATTGCGGAGTGTGTGGTGAGTTTTCACCTCCCAATTTTTTCATTAGTACTCTTTTTGAGAAATATAATTTCAGAATATCAATCAAAACTAATAAATAAATAAACAAGATATGATGCTTGCGCTGAAAATTAGATAGCGATAGCTGATATTTTTAGAAATTATTTAAATTCTTAGATTTCTTAAGAAATTTACGATCGTAGACTATAATAAGGAATATTTTAAACAGTAAAAATATCATTTATCTGGGTAGATAATATTTTATACTCTTAAATTGTTTTGATGATACATATCATCTTCAACTTTGCTCGTAGTACTCAATAAAGAGTGACCTGTGAGAAAACTGCTATTAAGTCCGAATTTACTAAGTTCAAATAGCCCTCTGATACTCTACATAGTAAGCTAGCTCTACATAGCAGCGAGATCTAGACCGTGACTATTCACTGTTCAGTTTACCTACAAACGTCGCAGTGTGTAGACGACGCAAGGACATAAAATCATTAATGTAGATTATGCATATTTTATATATTTTCAAAGTACACTTCCACAGTTAATTGGTGGCAAACGGATATTGCAAACCGACGCGCGAACAATTAAAGAAATAATGAAATGCTTTGTGTAATGTTGGTGTAAAAGTGAAAATGTTTTACTACTTGTATCAGATGCAGAGGCATATACTCTATGTCTCAGGATAGATGTAACAAGAGGTGTAATGGAAAAAATTTTTCGAATTTTGGAATGATACTTTGGGAATCAGTCCTAACTTTTTGTAAAAGTATGATATATCAAAAAAGGAGTCAAATCGGTGTTATATAGTCAATCTATGAAATTCTTCACTAATAAATTTTCAATATATTAAAGAAATTCCATAAATAAAATTTGTTTACAATGAAATTTGTGCCTACTCACCAAATTTTAGGAATATAAATTTAATTTGTTGAAACTACCCCTTTTTCAATAATAGTCAGTTTTTTGTTGAAGATAATACGTTGAGAACAAAAGTTATTCATAACACTAATTTATTTTAGAAAACATTCAAAGCAGTCTCAACCTGCAAAAAATAATTTTTCAAAATTCAAAATAAAATACTAATTTATCGCAAATAAAAATCAAAATAAATTCGTATTTCTGAAATTTAGTAAGAGGCAAAAACATTCTAAACAACTTTTTCTAATGGAATTTTTTCATATCTTGAAAAATAAAGGCAGTTTATTAGTGACGATTTTTATAAATTAACCACGATCAACTCATTTTTGATACATCAAGCAGGACTAAATCTCTAAGTGCCAATAGAAAATTCGACAATTTGTTGTTCATTCCACCTCTTGTTAGATCTATCCTAGGACGCAGTGTATGTGTAAAGCTGCCAGGTTTT
Source organism: Rhamnusium bicolor (assembly GCA_029963845.1). NCBI lineage: Eukaryota > Metazoa > Arthropoda > Insecta > Coleoptera > Cerambycidae > Rhamnusium > Rhamnusium bicolor. The sequence goes on along the minus strand of JANEYF010004058.1, from coordinate 460,692 downwards.
TATGATCTACGTATCTCAGTATAATACATGTAACTTCTCTGGTATGTGCCTTGCAGGACGAAGTACGTCACTAATATTCTGCAGTCAAACGTTTCATTGCAAGTGCAAAGGACGTATTTATAAAGGCCGGTTCGTGCCAACAACAATTTAAGGAGTGCTCTCTGGATTATCTTTGCCACTACAAATTGTATAGGCACCCATACACGATAATGCACATAGTTACAAGCTGCAGCCTACTATTTCAAACATTTTGAAAGCGTAAAATAGTTTATAACGAAATTAAATTTCCGAAAATCTGACAATATAAGACGAAGCCAGGCATCATTTTAAGTACCAGACGTTCATGCGCAATTAATTACTATACAAGAGCGATTTCGAATTTTATTTCAAGCACTTGCGAAACTAGACTGTACTACACTAAGTACTTGTAGAGGAATCTATAAATATTATCCGTATTCACTACGCGGCTTATCGGACCGTCGTGGTGTTACTGTTAAAGATAAGTGACATTGTGTTAATTAAAATGTTTGGTTTTAAAATTTTATGCATGTATCGAGATTTGCCGTGGAGGAACCATCTTAAATTCCAACCTGAATACTGTCCACGTATAGCAAGTTTTGATAATATCAATATATACTAATGTCTTAAACACAGTAAACGAGGTTTCATAAAATGTTAATACATTCGAGGTAGGTATTTTAATTGTTGCGTACAAATCATTATTAATGCATCTACGGAAATTGTCCGGTGTCTACTTACAAACTATAATCAGATGAACAATTATTTTTTCAAACAACATTGAACGGTTAATTAATTGCTGTATTTCAAACAAATAAATAAAGAAAGAAATATTTATATTATCTATTGCGTTTGGTAACTCAATTAATATTATTTATCTAACCCCGTTATGAAATGTCAAGTTTTAAATGCATTTTTGACGTTACGAAACGTCACATTTTTCATAACTCAGTCCCACTACATAACTGAGTGATGTAATGAATTTTTACGTAACTGATTATTCTCATTTTCCTATTTTAAAGCGGGATTAGATAAAATTTTGTACTTAACACGTTATGAAATGTAATTTTACTTGACTCATGTAATTTGCAAAACTCGCTCGCTTCGCTCGCTCGTTTTGGCAAATATTACATTCGTCAGATAAAATTAGTCTTTTCATAACTGGTTACGTAAATAACTATTGATATTTCTGGAAATATTTTTTTCTGAAAATATTCTACATTTTACGTAATCAGTCATTTTATCAAAGATTTTTTTTAACTTGAAATATAACTGAATGGGTCACGTTTTTAACGATAGGAAATTGTTAAATTAAAAATTATGAAAAATAAACAGTATATGAAAAAAATATGTATTTCATAAATACCTAAAATTTTATGTATATAGGATCCATATTTTTTTGAGATATAATGATCAAAATCTCCTTAAAAAAGAGGGACAGTTTTTAATGTAACTTAGCACATCTTCAAAAGTGTTCAATGTAAGTTATTCATATTTCAGTAACTGGTTTACAATAAACACATAATAAATACGTAAAATTTTTAATTTTTTTTCTGGTGCGCGTTTTTATAATATATACATTTGATTAGTATAGTATATTAATCACTCTGCATCCGTTAACAAATAATGATCTGAACTCATTGGTATTACTAAGGTTATTCTGTGGGAAAGTAAATTACAAATACTTACAAAATAACCATAAAATATATTTTACGAGGATGACTCTATTTTGTATTTTTTTTTTGATACTTAAGTGCCTTATACGAAATAAATAATGTATTTAATACCTACTCTGATCGCCTGCTCTGCTTTAAAAGATGACTTTCAACCTTTTTTTTAGTAGCTAGAATTAAACCTTACTGGTTTCTGTTCTGTTATCGATCTCTAAATGATATGTCTAAGCACGTATAATGCCCTAGTTAATCTTCTAGGGCACAGCTGCACAAAGTCCTCGAAAGAGACGAAAGTGCTCCAATTTCACTGGGATGTGTAACATTGTACTTTATTTTCTGGAATATAGTCACATTCTCTTTTATTAGTTTTTGTACATGAGCTTTTTTGTTCCTGTCAGTTTGGATTGGTAAAATAATGAATATATAAATCTTAAGTTGTACCTACTAAAATTTTACTTGCTAGACTATTTAAGACATTCATTACTAGTTAATATGTTGCTGCTGATGTCTTTGTTTATATAGTCTTGTTTAAATAGTATAGTATATAGTCTATATTAGCAATAAAACCCGAACTAGGCAAATAGGCAAATAGCTAGAATTTTCTTTTATTAATTCCTGTAATAGATATGTTTTAATATTAGAATTATTATGGTAACAGGAATGTGACTAAAATTTCGTATTTAAATACGAATTTTATAGTTTTCTAGAAAAATTAACTTACATAAGTATAATTCTCACATATAAAATAATGGATGGTGACAATAACAAAGACAAACTATGACAAAATCAAAATAACAATAACACAACATAAAAAAAAATTACATCAGAGAAATTCAAATCGAGGAACTAGTAAACAATCCTTCGTAATCGAAGAAGAGAATAACAGAAAATAAGCGACCCAATATTGCAAGAATATTTTAAATTAGAAGAAAATTTATTCTAGGACCACATACTAAAAACAACAAGAGAATTAGGTATCTAACTCCGGGTGTACTGTACCTTACGAAAAAACCAACCCTCATAATATAGTGGAATGCATATAATTCAATCTCTATCTTTCATCCCATATGTAGGTACTTTTTGGTGTGTCCTAGTGATATTGTTGGCATAAAAAATCGGTGGTGTTTTTTTACGTCACTGTGATAAATATGTTTGTCTTAGTAATATAAACCAGGGGGGATATCCGCAACCCCTACCGGGAGCGTCCCCATGGCGGATAAGGGGATGCCTCAGCGGCACCTCGGTGCCGATCGGTAGGTGTGAAATAAAACAACACCCGTGGACCGACAGGCTTACACAGAGGGAAATAACCTCTTCAACAGAAAAAGTTACCTGGTGCCCAGTGGCGCGGGACAGGACAGTAGCCAGAAATTTGCAATGCAGAAAAGTAAGGCAAAGTTTACAGAACAGGGGAGGGATACCCCAGTCCAGTCGGGAAAGTGCGAAAGAGAGTGGGCTCTACCCGACCGTTAGCCAGCGACTACTCAGTACACACAATGGGAAGTCAGGCTGCGGAAGGTACTACTGCCATTGACAACCAGGAAACTGGAAAACTGATGGAGATTGGGATCAATCCTACTTCATCAGATGACCCAATATCATCGGACCAGGAGCGGGAGCTGTTAAAGTCCCCACCTCCAAAGGCTGGAGAATTGGGAACATCTTACATCAGATGTTTACAGGCAAATCTACAAAAAGCCAGAGCTACCACATACGTCTTCGCAGAAGATTTAATGAAGAGCAAATTGACATTGCTCTCCTCCAGGAACCTGGAACAAGTAACACAGGCCGGGTAAGCGGCCTGGGGAATACTTCTGGCAAGATAATAGAAGTCGGCTCTAATGAAAGACCCAGAGCAAAAAACAACATTAACTGTTTTATACTTACAGGTTACTGCACCCAGGACGTTGTCGCCGTCCAGGTATCGATCTCGGAGGGAGGAAACAAGAGGGAAATAATCGTCTGCTCGGCCTACTTCCTAGGTGATAGGGCTGCAGATCAACCTCCTCCAACTGTAGTACGGAATTTAATCGCCTACAGCAAAAGGAACAATATCCACCTGGTTATTGGATGTGATGCAAATGACCACCATACAACGTGGGGTAGCACGGACATTAACCAAAGAGGTGAGTTACTTTTTGAATATATATTAGGTGAAGGACTAACTGTGAATAATATTGGTTCTACCTTTGTCACTAGAAATAGGAACGAGGTATTAGATATCACAATCAGCACAAACTATCTAAGCAACAAGATAACCGATTGGAAGGTATCTTCTGAACCCTCGTGTTAAGATTACAAATATATTCTATTCAATATAGAAGCTGGTTCAAGGCCTATGGTGACATATCGAGATCCGAAGTACACAGACTGAGAAGGGTACAAACACTCCCTCCAGACTCACCTTTAATCCACTCTCACTATAATCAGGAATCGTGTTGAAACCGAAATTGCGGCGGAGCAGATCCGAAACGCAATTGTTTCAGCATATCACGAAAACTGTCCACTGAAGACAAAAGAGGACAATAGAGGCAAGTCTTGGTGGAACAAAAATTTGGATAAAATGAGAAAAGAATTTCGACGCCTCTTTAATCGAGGAAAAGTTTCTTGCCCAATATTGATCCGCTCTGACGGACTATAACAAAGAAATAAGGGAATCAAAAAGCGGACCTTGGAGAAAATTCTGTGAGAGTATAACTGACCTACCTCACAATACTAGAATCCACAAGATTCTTTCCAGAGAGCCGACGTGGGAATTCTGCACGTTAAGGCGACCCGATGGCTCATATACGGACTCTGGAAAGGAAACCCTACAGCTCTTAGAACTACTTCCCAGGGTGCTTGAATCTGAATGACCAACTGCTGTCATCGTCAGAAGGACGATTAAAACAACCTGATAAAAATGATTGGCAGACAGCTAAAAAGGTTATCACACTACCGGCAATTAAATGGACCATCAAATCCTGTCAACCATTCAAATCGCCAGGAGAGGACGGAGTTTTTCCAGCTCTACTACAAAACGGACTGTTAATATTGCTCCCATTCCTCATTAAATTATTCAGAGCTAGTCTGGTATGAAACTATATCCCATCCAGTTGGTCGGCGGTTAAGGTAGTATATACACCAAAAATGGGTAGAAAAGAACCAAGCCCTAAATCGCTTAGACCAATTAGCCTGACATTTTCTGTTGAAGGGCAGGGAGAAGGTGCTGGACGAATATTCAGGGGGAACATCCTGAACCATCACCCCCCTCAATACGTATCAGTTTGCCTATTAGATAGGAAAATCAACAGAACTAGCACTTAACAACCTAGTCGAGAAGATCACCCAATCCCTTCAAATGAAGAAAATTGCGGTGGGAGCTTTTCTCGACATTGAGGGAGCATTTAATAATGCACTGCCCGACTCCTTATATGCAGCAGTAGCCGCCAGAGGAGTTGAGCCAACTATAGGAGACTAGATTCGTGCTATGCTATCAAATAGAACTATAACGACGTCTCTATAGGGAGAAACAGTCAATTTAGAGCCACAAGATGATGCCCGCAGGGTGGGGTTCTTTCCCTCCTTTTGTAGTCACTTCTTGTGGACGACTTACTGGCTGTTCTCACACTGTGGAAGGTTGAGGTTCTAGCATATGTAGATGATCTAGTCATACTAGTCAGAGGAAACTCTGAAGGAGTAATATCTAATACGTTTCAAAAGACACTAGATGCAGTGCGTAACTGGTGTGACAGGGAACAGATGTCTGTGAACCCTCAAAAAACAGTAATAGTACCATTCACCCGGAAAGGAAGCTGGAGGACTTAAGATCGCCCTCCTTAATGGGTGAAACTATTCTATTTGCGGAAAAGGTGAAATATCTAGGAATCACTCTAGATAAATCACTTAATTAGAACTCCCATCTGGAAAAGGTAATCCACGAAGCAAAACTGTCCTTATGGACATGTTATCGTAACAAATTTAGTGGATCTATGTCACGGTCATCAGACAGAGATTAGCATGCTTGACGGTAATGGGGGCAATTGGCACCACACCGTCAGCTGCAATGGAAATCCTCCTAGACTTACCCCCTTTTCATATATATTTGGAGAGAGAGGCCAGGTGGGCAACATATAGACTACAACAAGCGGTCATTAATATGCCACAGACTAGCATCATGGAGCGGAACAGGTTGCTGAATGGCATAAAGAGTCACAACATCCTGGGAATGTCCTCGGATACTATGCCTGCCATGACCAACTCCGAGCTGACCCTCAACATCCTTTTTCCAGAAAGAGATAAGTGGGATCGGAATAAAACCGATCTACTGAGGGCAGACAATTGCTGGTTTACAGATGGCTCCAAAACTCATGAAGGAACAGAAGCCGGTGTACATGGCTATAGGCCAAAGGTGAACATATCCTCAAACCTAGGTACTAATGCAACTATTTTTCAGGCTGAAGTTCATGCCATTGAACTGTGTGTACGAAGGCTGGAATATATGCATCTTACACGCAGATCAATTAAAAATTTTTTAGATAGCCATGCAGCTCTAAAAGCTCTTGGCTCCTACCGCTGTAACTCCAAAACGGTATGGAACTGTCAGTAGGCTCTAAATCATTTGAACAAAAACAACAAAGTGACTCTGGTCTGGATACCGGGCCACTCTGGTATGGATGGTAACGAAATAGCCGACTCGTTGGCCAGAGAAGGAGCAGGATCACGAATCATTGAACCAGAACCAATACTTGGCATATCTTCAAGTACTGCTAAGATGGCTATCTCAACCTGGGCTGAGAGAAAGACTCTCCGGTATTGGCAAGAGTTACCAGGATTAGTTCATTCTAAGGCGTTTATAAAATACCCCTTGAAATCAAGAACTAAGAAACTTTTAGAGTTAAACAGCGTAAACCTGAAAACTCTAACAGGCCTATATACCGGGCACTGCCGACTAAACTATTATCTGCATAAACTCGGCCTAGCGGAAAACGCTGAGTGCCATCTGTGCTTGAAGGATGATGAGAAGGCAGACCGCGTCTTATGCACCTGTCCCGCTCTGTAGAGGATCCGATTCTCAATATTTGGCAAAGGGTAACTTCTGCCAGAGGATCTGGACACATTCTCACCCATAAAGTTATCATTTTCATTAAGAGACTGAGCTTATTAGGTGAAATATAATTAGGAGAGAGCCATAATAGGCCTGCTAATGGTCGCAGTGGAAGGTCCACAAAGACCCACTCATAATAACCTAACCTAATATAAACGTCAATATAGCAATTGTATATTATTTGCTCAATATTTGTGTTGATAGTTTTATAGATTAATTTACTTATTGTTTGTATTATTTATTTGTTTAATCGCCACGGCAGAATCTATATCCATATTTTGTTAGTTACTCGATCTATCATAAATATTTCTCATTTCTGCCATCATATAAAGATTATTTTGGTACGTGTACAAATATATTAATAATTATTTCTAAACAATTCAAAAATTTAATTTATATTATTAGTATGTGTATTAACCAACTCGATTTAGTGAAACCTATCCAAAACCAAAATCAGATTTCAGCAAAATTTATCCTACCACATACAAATGTTGGATGCTCATGGCAGAAAGGAGAAATATTTACCACAGATCGAGCAACTAATAAAATATGGATATAGATTTTGCCATGGTGATTAAAAAAATAAATAATATAAACAATAAATAAATTAATATTACCAAAGTCTGTAACACAAATATTGAGCAAACAATATACAATGATAAAGATAAAGCAATTATATGCAATATTTCTCTATATCCCATTAAAGTAAACACGAAATAATAATTTTAATAGGCAATATTGAATAATATTAAAGTTATATTTGATATCACTTGTTATCGCTAAATTGTATGCGTTAATATAATATCATTTCTCATTAAATTAAATTCATCCAACAATGATAACATTTTATCTACAAATGCATTTTACTAATTTAAAATTATAGTTAGAATTTTATTATTTACCTTCTTACCTTCTTTTATAAAGTGGAAAAATTATAGTAATCCTGAAAATTTTTGTACGAAATTACCTACTCATTTTGGGATGTAGTTAGAAATTAGTTTTCGTGTTTGTCTGTCTGCCTGTCTGACTTTCCACGTTTTAACGCTCAAACTCTGTAAGCTATCGATCGGAAATGTCACATTCAGTCTTCTGGCATTAAATCAAGGCAGTGGATTTTGGTTGAAATTGGTTAACTGGTAGTAACGGTTTTTCAGTTGTTTTCAAATATTTCGAGATTTATGCGATTTTGAAGTAAATATAGCAACTACTCCAAATAAATTTGCAACAAGGCAAGGCATTTTTGAAGATCTACTTAAACGAATAAAAGACGATTGTTAACGGAGTAGGTAGGTGGGTTAGGCAGACAGTTAGTTTCGTATAATGTCAAAACCCGGTTCGTCTTAAGAAATTGACTGGCCTCAATGAGGGACGCGGTGTAACTTATAAAGACTTAACCCGTATATCATGTCCATCAACAGTTGTTTATTGTTGTCAGCGTACCAATGCATCATTAATAAACTTTATTTTGAAAATAATGTTCTACATCCAAAGACATAATATTTGCACATGCATAATATCGTTCTAAGTCACTTGCATGCGCATTACTTGGCATTTAATATTACGCAATTTTTTCGGATTTTTATTTAAATCGTCTTTAATTTTTTGGCAACAAGAATACCAGGATCATCTGTTAACGTCTGAGTCAACAGGTCACCTGTTAACCCACTGAAGTATTTCACACAGGCTTTACATGAAAAGTAAATCATAGATAAATTTCCAGTACAAATATTTTTGGGTGAAAAGTTTTTTATGGCTTGCGCTTGCAACATGTCTGCAGTTGTGTGCACTCCAGCTTATCAAGTGTTTTTCACAAACACAGCAATATATAACCAACTCGGTATATTTTAGGCCCAGAAATTGGGAGAAGAATACGTATATTTGGGGAACGAAGGGTAAAGAATGCCTCACTTTTGACATTGTATACGATTGCGAAAATATTATAATATTCGTCCGCTCGTACGCATCAGAATAGTGTCAGTGTTTGAGTGGTCGCTGAAAACCTATTGATATGTTTATTTCTCGGTGCATGTAGTACGTCAGCCCTCTATGACCGTTCGGTAGACTGAATTCAAATGGGCCGACTGTAAATAGTGTCGGCTATGATAGCCGCGTATTTAATGACCGTTTCAGTAACTACGGAAAATACAACATGGTTATCGTATGACAGCTTCATATGTTGACGACTAGAAACAAACACGTTTATATAATATATTAAAATAATAACATTATATACTATCCACTCGCTATGAATTCCAGGAACGAGTTACCAAAGTCTTGTCGCTGGTGATCATTATTATGTACTGGAAGGATTAAAATATCACACCAATAGTTTTCTTGCAAGGGAAGTTAGTACGTTTAAATTTACACATATAAATGAGAGAACAGAAGCAAATGAAACATGCTGTAAGGAACGTAACGAAGATGAAGGAGCATAATAATGGCAGTGAGTTTCTAAGCGCATCTTGAACAATAACGACGATAAATAAATAATGGGTTTTAAAGTAAAAGAATCTGTAACACATTTTTCAATCCATTTTTATTTTCTGTACCACATACTGTGGAAGGGGTTCTTCTCAACAAAAGCAATCGTAATTCTCTTCATATTGCATGTGATCAGATGTGGCATTATATCTGTAAATTCTTGCTGCTTGTCATACATCATACACACGTGTTTTCTTATATAAATATACTAGCACTAGTTTCCACAAACACTAAAATGCTCGACTCTATATTATCGTGCGTTTTAGTGTTTCTTGCATCATTGGGAGATAATTAAAAATCATCATCACCATCATCATCGTCATCATCATCATCGCCGTCATCATCTTCGTCTCCATCGTCATCATCATCATCATCAATCTCAAGATAATGCCAACTTGGTAGGCGAAATGTGCACAGAGTATAAGTATGGTGTGTTTTAATGTTTGTTGAAACTACTTCAATACTTGTGTCGTTACATCAAAAGTTCCAACCCACTTTAGAATTAAAAACATAGATTTCTGTTCTTCTAAACTATAAAATTACATTTATTGCTTCAATTATGTTTCTAAATAAGTGAAATACCTATATAATAAGAGTATATGAAAGCGGTGAAGATAAAGGATGCACCACTTTATGGGCTATTTTAATTAAAAAGTTATTAAGTCACTTTACATTTCTCTTAATTAAAATTTATTAAAACCTGCAAAAAACCGCCAGAATAAAGTCTCTTGCATATAATTAAATCTCATATAAAATTAATTTTAATTCCGCATTCAGGTGATGAAAATTTAAAATAAAACTTTCTTCATTACTTACTAAATATTCTACCATTTTCCTTTCATAAACTTTTATAAAACGATATGTTTAATTATGGCTTAATACTAAACTACTACAGAAAAAGTAAAAGTTACAAACATTAGATAAGTCATTTGTAACATTTGATATGATTATAAAAGTTTTGAAAAGATAAGTTTAATAACAAGAAATAATTTATGTGCACATTTAAAGTACTATCGTCGGGGTTTAAGCAAATCGAGGTTCTTTGATCACTCGAATTAAATCCCTATGTGAAACCACCTGTATACATCATTCATTTTCTCATTAAAAAACTATACATTTAGCAAGGTAGAAAAACTTTTATTGTGATTTTAACTGTGAAAGATAATGAAAGGTAATGGATGAATAAAACATTCATAATGAATTAGCATTAATATTGGTCGTGGGAGTAAAATAAAAGCTAACATTAAATATATTGTAACAATAGATATGTAAATAGTATTTTCGTTATATAGAACACACGTATTAATTTGTAATTGGTTTTGACATGCTATAATAACCATAATAATACTCCTCTGTTACAAACGTTAGCAGGTTTTCTAAAATTAATTAAATTGTTTGATTTAAAAAAGTATATACCGTTTCATTATTTCTGCTTTTAAATAAATATATTATAACATATTTATTCCATTCATAAATTAATATAATTTTCAGTTTTATTTGATTTGTGGATATTGATCCAATTGTAACTGTAATGATCATTTTATAAATAACAGTATTTAATGAACCACTTAATTCAAAATATTTTACTGTTCTGTTTTGATATGTACATTTACCAGCATTAATTTTGAATTTAAAAATTTATGGAATAAAACCAAGAATGATTGTAAATTCGATATAAAATTGAATGGTTACGTCCTCTTATTATATGCAAATATACCCACCTTGGTTCAGTAGTCAGATTATTTACAAAATAAAACAAAAAACTAAGAACATTAATAAATACAAGAGAACTGGCAATCCTGAATATCTTGATACATTTAAATTGTTACGCGCTCAAATAAAAAATGATATCCGCATATCTTACGACACATACCTACATACGATTGAGAATGATTTAATGAATAACCCCAACAACTTCTGGACATTTGTTCACCACAAAAATAACATTTCCTCCATTCCTTCAATAATCACATATAATAATGAAGTAATTGAAGATCCGCAAACAATTGTGGACAGATTTGAATATTTTTCTCATTCCTTCAATGACCCAGTTGCTGAGACTAAAGATCTAATGGATAATCACAATGTGATGATGTTAGATATTAAATCTGTAACTGAAGAGGATGTTTTAGGTGCAATTAAAAAACTTAATTCCAACATGACCATGGGACCCAACTTAATACCTGCATTTTTGCTTAAGGATTGCTCATCGATTTTTGTTAAAGCACTGACAATCATATTCAATCTCATATTGAAAACCTCATGTTTTCCTGAGTTATGGAAATTATCTCGCGTTTGTCCAGTTTATAAGAAAGGAGATAAAAATGATCTTACTAACTATAGGCCAATAACGTTAGTTTGCAACTTCAGCAAAATACTTGAGATCTTGCTTCATTCTGCAATGTACAGTCATGTGTCAGCGATGCTCTCTAACGAACAACATGGTTTCATGAGAGGACGGTCCACAGTTACAAATCTTGTATGTAAAACCCAGTTTATCTGTGAAAAACTTGATAGAGCCAAGTAGATGTCATATACACCGACTTCTCGTAGGCATTTGACAAATTAGACCATGGGATTTTATTGAGAAAAATGAGTCTATTTGGACTGTCCCCAGATTTAATGAAATTGTTTACTGATTATTTACAGGATAGGCATCAGTTTGTTCAATATCGTGGTTTTAAGTCTTTTAGATTCCTTCAGAGGTCTGGGGTTCCGCAAGGTTCGACACTCGGGCCTCTTTTCTTCAATATGTTTATAAATGATATCATATCTGGCCTGAATGTACATTGTTTAATGTATGCACACGATTTGAAGTTGTATGTCGAAATAACGTCTATTGCAGACTGCGAACGTCTCCAGAATGCATTAGACTTGGTTGAATCTTGGTGTAATAGGAACAGTTTACCATTAAATGCCACTAAATGCAATGTCATGACTTTCAGTAGAACATCTAATCCTGAAATGTTTGCATATAACTTAAACGATACTCTATTACAACGGCCCAATACTATTAAAGATCTCGGGGTCATTTGACAGAAAACTCACGTTTAATCCTCACATTGAGGCAATCACTTTAACAGCATTTAAAAGACTAGGATTTATTATACGCAACCTTAAAGGCTTCACCAATGCACATACACTCCGCTTACTGTATGTGTCTCTTGTAAGATCTCGCTTAGAGTATGCATCGATAGTCTGGAGTCCTATCTACAATGTACATAAAACATCTTTATAAAAAATTCAGAGACGCTTTTTAAAGTTATCTATATACCCTTGATGGTGAATATCCTCCCAGAGGTATTTCCCAGGAAACGCTGTTAAGTCGTTTTCATTTAACACATCTTGAGACAAGGAGATATATGCAGTCGGTTGTGTTTCTTTTTAAATTAATTAATAATAAGTTGGACTGTATAGCCCTATTGAATCAAATCACATATCTGTCCCTAGAGTGTCATCTCGATATAATAATATTCTTTCTATCCCTACTCCCCGTACCAATATATTAATAGCTGCACCACTTTATCAAATGACAGTAAACTATAGTAATCTTGAGGACAGAATTGATATATTCTATTGTAACGTATCTCAAATTAAGAGAATTTTCTTAAGTTAACATACTCATCTGTTTAATTTTTCTCATTAAATTTGCACTACCTATAATGTAGACCACCATCGTTGATAGATTAATTTGTTTATATCTGAGTGTATATACACGTGTGTGTATATTTGTGATTTGAAGGTGTAATTCAATGCAGGTCGGGGTATTTGCCCGCTGAGTAGTTGTTTCCTTCAAATCATATTTGAATATATATATATATATATATATATATATATATATATATATATATATATATATATATATATATATATATATATATATATATATATATATATATATATAACACACACACACACACATACAAAAAGACAAAACATAAAATATAAGTTATATAACATAGCATAGGTATAAAAACCGACAAACATTAGTAAATGTGTACACAAATACACACATATTACATATACGTGTATAAGATGATAATAACAATAATATTTATAATTGTTTAATACAGGGAATATTTGTATTAAAAATATCTACAAAAGTACTAACATTATTATAGTTTGTAAACATTTGGAAGAAGGGAGATTGTGTTATTATATTGGTTCTTGGAGTATGAATTGTAAATGTTTCACTATGTCTTGAGGCAATACGAGGTACAACATAAAATATACTGTTGTGAAGATCTCCACATTTAATGCAATTATGGATAATTTTGAACAAAAATATTATTGAATGAGTAGCTGTTCTCTTCAGGAGGCTATCAAAGTTGAAAGTAGATAAAAGAATGTCATGTGGATATCCTCGCAGAGGATACCAACCAAACGTCTTAAAATGCAAATTTTTTAGGAAGCGCCGTTGAATGTTTTCAATTGCTGTGATATGTCAATTGTATATTGGACTCCAAATAATTCAAGTATATTCTAATTTAGATCTTACTAAAGAATTGAACAATAATTTACATAAATCTATATTGGTGAAATCCTTGATATTTCTTAGAACAAATCCTAATTTTTTGAAAGAGGACGTAGTTGTTGCCTTAATGTGGTCAACAAATGTTAATTTTGGATCAAAAAGGATACCAAGATCTTTCACATTATTAGGTCTAATTAAAGGTATATTGGATATTTTACAGTCAAATAGGCAAACATTTTGCTTTGTTGAATAAGACACAATATTGCATTTACTGATATTTAAAAATAGGTGACGATACAGTGAGAATATATATATTTCTGGATATGCATCTCACATATTAACTAAAAAAATTTCTTGTAATATTTGCCTTTCAAATATTACTGAAAATAAGGGAAACTTCATCGGAAATCAGTATTTTGATTGTTTGCAACGTGTTGGTCGATTGATACCTACAACCAACGTGACAATAATTTTTTTTCCATATGTATGCCATATTAGAGTACGTCATTAATAATAATGCTTTAAAAAAAGAATTCCTTACAACTGATAACCAAAAAGATTTTCTTATGACTTTAACTTTAGAAAGTATAGTGTCAGATAACTTTTATTTTGATTTTGTAAATACATGTATCTGTGGAAATAATATAGATTATTATATTTTAGGATTTATTTGTTCAATATTTATTTTGCAAACGTACTTTTAAATAACTATGTCAAAACACAAAATAATAGAGCTCTTGAAAAAAACTAGATAAAAATATCATCTGAAAATCTGTGAAAAGGCACCAGATAATAAAATGAAAATATCTGATGTGACCAGCACATAACTTTCTTATACCAGTATATATCATCCTGATGTAATTAAATCAATCTATTTAATTCTTTACTTACCTCAATCAAATTTTAATAGCGTACCTTGAAATGTTTCATTAAATTTTTTAAATAATTAATTATCAGTGTCATTCGATACTGTCAATAATAATACATCTCATATGTTTTAATAATTTCTTCTTATTGACACTGACATTTTTGTAACTAAATTAGACATTTCAAATGTCAAACTGCTAAATTTATCCTAACCCCATTTTATGAGGTCAAATGTGTAAAAAATTTCAGTTTACATCAGCTTTATTTAAGTACTTGGAAAATATATTTTATTGGCTTGATATAGTAGACATGATTTATAATCTTTCATCAAGAATATATTTTTTTGTAAAGGCAAATACAAAAAAGTTTGGGTCCAGTGGACCTCCTTTTAGCTGACCAATTTTTCTCACCATCGAATTTATCATTGTCTTTGGCCTTTAGAACATGTGTACCAAATTTGAAAGCTTTATCTCAAAAATTGTAGCTGCTATCGCGATACTACAGACATGCACAGATTTTTTTCCATTAAGTTTTACTTCCTCACTCCTAAAAGTAAGGAAGTTGTGTTCGTGAAAAAAATTTTGAAAATTTTTATTGCATTTCTGGACGAATCTCGACGAATTATGACGATACACAAAATTTCAGACAGAAAAATTTTTCTGTCTGTGTGTCTATGTGTGTGTCTGTGTGGTTCGCGATAGTAGCTACAGTTTTTGAGATAAAGCTTTCAAATTTGGTACACACATTCTAGAAGTCAAAGAAGAGATTGAGTTCGTTGATAAGCAAAATCGGTTCCAATGTCTAAGAAAAATATTAGTGACATTCCACCAATGTGACTTTTTTGAAACGTCAAAATGGGACTTTTTGGAAACGTCAAGAAATGTGAATTTTCTGAAACGTCAAAAATTACTTTTATTATAAACTCCACCACACGTCGAGTTTTACTACGGTGAGGAAGTTCTGATCCCCAAGTAATAATTGGCAGCGGTTTTTTTTTCTTATAATTCGTCGAGATTCGTCCAGAAATGCAATAAAAAATTTTAATTTAATTTTTTTCCCGAAATTCTACCTTTTTTCTTCCTTCATTTATTGTGTTTCTTCTGGTGGTACCACATTCACCAAATTTAATGTTTCACCTAAAATGTTGTTGACAATATTATTTGCCAAATTTGGGAAGTCTCCCATTAGTATTTTTTGAGTTATCGCGGATACACGCATACATACACACACATACGCACCGACAGACATCATTCGGAAAATAGTCAAAATGGATTCAGAAGGGTTCAAAACGTATATATCAATCAAAATCTCGAGCTCGACTAAAATCACGATTACTATAGTTCCTTATATTAGGTATAACGAAGTAAAAACGAAAATTAGATACTTTCAAAAAAGCAATATGTCATTTTCCAATTCGTTGGAGCCATTTTTTTTATAATCCATCCATTCAAGAGAATATAAACTATTTCTACATATTAGCGACTCTGTGAATATTAATTTAGACTACTTACTTTGTTCTTCTACTCCGTTCATTTTGTTCTCTTAATTCTATTGTAATATTTTTAATTTTTTTGTTATTTTTTTTGTAAATATATTTGTTGTACATTTCCTTTCTCTCTTTCTCATCCTCCTGGATCACTCTCTATAATCCATCGTTTTTATCCTTCACCTGTTCATATTTCCCGCTTTCCCAATCTCGGTAAAAATACGCGTGCTAATTTAATAGTATATAAGAGATATTTATTATTATTGTTTATTTGAAATGAATATGCAATAACTATGTATTATAGTGTAAGCAATAATATGATATTTCATATTATTAAAGAGCTTGTGTAACTCTGCACCTTCGCGTTGGTTTTGTCGAACAATTGAATATCACATGTTTTTATGTGGAAACACGCATTATTTTACGTAAAATAATTTAATTGTCCAAGCAGAGAGCAGTGCAAACACCTTATCTTATTATAAAATTAAAACAACGGCAAATTCGCAAATGTGTCGATATAGTAATCCATGCCTGTGCTCAATTTCAATAGGTCCACATCTTCAATGTGGCGCGGTGTTGCCAAATTTAGTTCGTGGCTGGTACGTAAAGAAGGCTGTGGCTCAGCCAGCAAGTGTTTATTGGATTCAAATATCGTAAGCAATTTCTGCGGCTGCTGTTATGATTATGATTGTTTTCTTTTCTGTAGTAATGCGATGCTAAGTTCAGTCAAGTGCTCCATTTTGGTTTGTGAAGATAGTGGCGTACTGGGTATAAAAATCACATACATATGTATACAATTTAAACAAGTTCACATGCCATAAACTTGCATTTCTTGTCAAGGTTCCTACAGACGGAACTTGAATGACTCGCCGATATCCGAACTCAATCGTTAGTATTGCTGAACAAGAGAGTATCCTTTGGCATGTATTAATATCTATCGCTTACGGAATAACTCGAACAGAACTTGCAATAAGAGAATTTTCATGTGAATTGTTTTATTTTATAAATACATTGTCAGTCATGCAAATTGTTTTGATCCCCCATAACGTTCTTTGCAACTTCTTTGTTAATATACTGCTATATTCATAAATATTTATTTAAATAAAGCCTTATCATTTATATTATAAAAAACCTGCATGAATAGTTTTTTTTCGCATTCAAGATAAGTACAGAATCTTGTGACGTTTGTATCAGACTCAATTCAGTGAATAAATTTTCCCTTTTTTATACGTTCTTGATTTGAAACCACTTATTTTAATTTACCTAAAACATAAAATTTAAAAACAAATAGTCAAGTCAAAGACTTGTGGACATGAACATTGTTTCATAGTTATTCTTCTATACCTAATTGATTTAAACATACAAAAAAACTTCATCGTTAATGAAACAATGTGCAGATAACTAAATTTATTTAATGAATAAAAAGTAACCTAAATCTCTGATGAGTATTTTATATTATGCATATTATTTATCGTGCGTACCTATTTGTATGCATGTAATGTACAATTACTAAGTACTATTTAAGTACACTTCATGCATAATGAAGTTATGCTGTTTTACCATGAATCATATATCCGGTTTTTCTATCTACATCATCTACAAACTACAAGTTATTTGTCATTTCCAAGGAATTTTATATGGCTATTGTTAAAAAGCAACGAAATTCTTATCATGTTACAAGAATTCTTGAAATAAAATATTCATTTTTAATTATATTAAGTGAAGAAACTAAATAACTAATTCAGGAAACTAAAAAAAGTATATTTCAAGTTGTTGGGAATAGAATAATATGCAAGGTGTAGACTAATTTATTTTTAAATTTTATGTTTGACCTCAAAAAATCTTTTTATTTTTCATTTTTCAAAATTAAGTGATCAAAAGTTATTTATATATCTGTACAAAATTTCTGTAAAATTGAAATGAAAAGAATTGTTTTTTAAAACTGCGAAAATCTCGATGGAAGTCACAATCGAAAATTCATTTGGTTTCACATATGACGTTAGTAAATAAATTGCAGGAAACGGTTTAACACGTTCGCTGTCAACATAAGAGGGTTGCAGGCCTATCCCAGGGACCACCCGTATGATCACAATAAAATTAACTTCTAATGTTTTTGATGGTCATGGCACATGGGGTAATATCGAAATGGTACTGTGCCAGGAGCATTGTTGATGATATCGCCTAATGAATTAGTAAAACTAAATGGGTTCAGTGTTATGTGTTATTGGTGCTCTTTCAGTTTTCAACATTCGTCATTTCTTTTCCCTTTATTCGTAGATGGATTGATCATCCATTTTTCTGATGAAGAGAATCATCGTTATATTACAAATAAAATTTTTCAAATGTAATAATGATATGAGTGATATTAAAATAAAAATAACATGGACATAATAATGAAACTACTCTATGAAAATTGATAGAGAATTATTTATTATAATATTGTTATTTTAAAATTATTCTGCTTAAAATAGTGTTACATTCCAAAATCTCATAAAACTATACATCGCAAACCTCGCTCTTAATTGGTTATTTTATGCCTAAAGTTTCACTGAGCTATAGGCAACCAATAATACCTGACTCTGTATTCTACTGTGCAAGGTGCTATCGTTACATTTCAGGTATTTTATATTTTGGTTATCAATTGTGGAATACGCCAACTACAAGATCGGTAAAGACAATTTCCATAAGACTAATCTAGGTCATCCGATAGGGATATCAGGAATTTGTTCTGAAATTTAAGTTCCCTTGTTTTAGACGTAGTCGTGCGCGCCAATATCCATTTGGCTGGATGACGGTCTCGGATGCTAGGGCCAGGCAGGACTATTGCCTTTTTACCCTAGTCATCGCTGTAGACCTGGACCGGCCTCGTGCAAGGCGGGTTAGCTTACTTTACGAAAGGCCCCACTCACAAATGTGAGCGACGCCAAAGATTTCGGCCAACCTCCCTGGGTTCTGACTGATGAACCCTGCTGGCTAGGGCCTCTTCTGGCGCTCTTCTGACTTCGTCTTCTTTCTTCTCCAGCTTGTCACCCCCGGGGGTTGTCGTCGGTCTGTCAGGGACTGTGTGGATATTCTGTTACTTGGGATTGACTGCCAGTACACAAAGTGTCAATTGACACATTGTCGTCTGGATCATCGGACAAGGTGAGGATGAACTATGTAGCTCTAGGAGGTGAAAGCCTAAGTGCTTTCTTAGCACTTTCGTCCTTCACGGAGCCAGGGGGACAACGGGCAATGGTCGGTTCACTGATCGGTGCCCGCAAGGTTTGTTGGAAGGTGGTTGGTTGCGTCATGTCTCTTCTGTGAGTTGGTCCATCTGTAAGGAAAGGATTAGTTATACTCACCCGTTGTCCAGTATCTGTACCTTCGGCCTCTTGTGCCTCGGAGCGTCGGCCGGATCATAGGTGGCCTCCCTGATCAGCGGGTTCCTATGCTCCTCGGCTAATGTGTACAGTTCCTTCGCTCTATCTCGGATAATTTCGGTAACTGGTGTGTACTTCAGATCCCTGAGGATGTCAGCGTTTCTAATGTACCATGGTGCGCCCACGCTGTCCTGATGGCCACGTTTTGCACGGCTTGGATCTTCTTCAAGTAGGTCTTCGCTTGGTATCCCCACACTACGGAGGCATAGGTCAGCTGTGGTCTGATGAGTGCAGAAGCTTATTCCTCAAATTGAGTCTGCTTTGGTTCCCTACCATAGGGTAGATGAGAGCTCTCATCCTCTTGGCCTTTACCACGATGGCTTCGGTGTTCTGTCTCCATTGTCCATGATTACGCCAAGTCAATCAGTCAAATCACATCATAATGAACGAATGCGGTTTCTTAAAGGTTGAATTTAAGATTATTTTTAATGCACGAAATATATGACTATTATTATTATTAGACTATTTCCAGAACAAAACATAGAACAAGAAATATATTTTTTTTATTGACTGAATTAACAATTCAAATTATTACAATCACGGCTGGGTATACTTTTATTCCCGTGTCAGAATTTTTAAGCGGATTTATTTAAAAATCGAATTCTTAATTATTATTTTTTATAGGAAAACAAAATATTTAAAATGCAGATAATTAAATTATGTTCCTTTTGCGTCTATATTCATAGGAAAATAAAAAAGAAAGAAAAAATCTTCGATTTTTATATTGATTCAACTGACGTTTTAAGCTGCCAAACTTAGTGCTTTCGCTGTAATTTTATGTAAAATTTTCACTTGGAATGCAATTTTCGCTGAAAGTCCAAATTTTCAAAATCTTGCTATTTCATTGGTTCTTATAATATGAGGGAAATAGCCGAATGTAATTTTTTTTATTAATCGATCTTATTCAAAATTAAAATTCAAACTACCTGTAAATAACATATAGTTAACGTTATAATAACAGGTACTATTTGATTATTGTTCGTATAGCATAATTAATTAAATTTTTCGTCTGTTTTGTTAAATAATTTTACAAAATACAACTGAAATATTTATAAATTGTTCTAAAATTCACCTAGAAAATCTTTTATTACCATAATGTTTCTATTGATTATGATTAGGTATTAGATAACTTACCATGTTTTAAATATATTTTCTCACTGCTTCGGTAGGCTACAGTCCACTGTTTCACAATACCTTCGTGTTTAAGAAAATGGAAATACCTTATATCAGTTCCATTGGTTACTCGATTATAATTTCTACAATATCAGCTACAGTGCAATTTGACATTTTTAAAATCCATAATAATAATTGTCTTAACACTAACGATAACTACTTGACAGTAAAACAATAACCTCGTAATTTTAATAATTTAAATTTCGCGCCATATTACGTTTCGCCACTGACGTCATGCGTAGAAATGAACGAAATTCGGTCACGGGAATAGCATATCAGTGTATCTGTATCATGGATGCAGTGTAGAATGCGTTAGTGTTGTTTTAGAAGGGAACTTTTACTTCTTCAGTAGATACAAGTTCGATAAGTGTGTAATTCAAATATATTTTATATATATATATTTATTACAATCACGGCTGGGTATACTTTTATTCCCGTGTCAGAATTTTTAAGCGGATTTATTTAAAAATCGAATTCTTAATTATTATTTTTTATAGGAAAACAAAATATTTAAAATGCAGATAATTAAATTATGTTCCTTTTGCGTCTATATTCATAGGAAAATAAAAAAGAAAGAAAATCTCTTTGATTTTTATATTGATTCAACTGACGTTTTAAGCTGCCAAACTTAGTGCTTTCGCTGTAATTTTATGTAAAATTTTCACTTGGAATGCAATTTTCGCTGAAAGTCCAAATTTTCAAAATCTTGCTATTTCATTGGTTCTTATAATATGAGGGAAATAGCCGAATGTAATTTTTTTTAATAATCGATCTTATTCAAAAGTAAAATTCAAACTACCTGTAAATAACATATAGTTAACGTTATAATAACAGGTACTATTTGATTATTGTTCGTATAGCATAATTAATTAAATTTTTCGTCTGTTTTGTTAAATAATTTTACAAAATACAACTGAAATATTTATAAATTGTTCTAAAATTCACCTAGAAAATCTTTTATTACCATAATGTTTCTATTGATTATGATTAGGTATTAGATAACTTACCATGTTTTAAATATATTTTCTCACTGCTTCGGTAGGCTACAGTCCACTGTTTCACAATACCTTCGTGTTTAAGAAAATGGAAATACCTTATATCAGTTCCATTGGTTACTCGATTATAATTTCTACAATATCAGCTACAGTGCAATTTGACATTTTTAAAATCCATAATAATAATTGTCTTAACACTAACGATAACTACTTGACAGTAAAACAATAACCTCGCAATTTTAATAATTTAAATTTCGCGCCATATTACGTTTCGCCACTGACGTCATGCGTAGAAATGAACGAAATTCGGTCACGGGAATAGCATATCAGTGTATCTGTATCATGGATGCAGTGTAGAATGCGTTAGTGTTGTTTTAGAAGGGAACTTTTACTTCTTCAGTAGATACAAGTTCGATAAGTGTGTAATTCAAATATATTTCTTTAGAATGCACGTCTAGGGCGAAGTCTGCATCGTTCTGCATGCCTGGGGCGAAGTTTATATCGTTCTGCATACCTGCGAGGTCTGTAGCGTTCAGTACGTCGGAGGCGCGGTCTGTCATTACTTCGCACGCGTAAGACTGAAAAGCCTACGTACCTACGTGAGCACGGTGTGAATTCCAAGTCCAGGTAAAAAGCGGATGAGAAAGAGTTTTGAGGAGTACCTACCTTTATGTGCCGCTGGTAGCTGATAACTGTATATTTTTTACATTCTTAAGGGAATATCAACCCCATTTTAATTTAGTTTATGTATGATAACAATAACAATAACCATAGCCTCGTGTATCACAAAGTAAATACGCTGTGAACTTTCAGTGTGGCCACATTCAGGGTACTAAAACCTTGTGTGCTTAGCAAGTACTATAATTAGAATTTGAGGCACAGTTATCATAAGGTAATGTAAGTAGTTTTGATATGTGTTATTCTTTTATGAAATTTGTATAAATACAGCATGTTTCATAGTTGTTGAATTTGATATTTATTTTATTTTAAAGCACCACCTTATAACGAAACCGAATAAATAGTAGATTAATTAATTAATTGTATTGAATTCATGGAGCGGGTTGGAACCTTTGATATGAAGATAACACGACGTAGTTTTCCATGAAACACCAAAACACTATATACTGCACTCGACGCGCGTTTCGCCAACCAAATTGACATCATCCGGAGATGATTAAAACAGTTTTAACATTAAAGGTTTTTATCAGGTAATTGGACAGCTTGCTGCTATAAAAAATTACTTAGTAACCGTTATTTTGAGAGGGAAAGGCTTAATATCGCCGAGACTCCCATAGCACGCACCCACTTGCAGGGTCTAGAAACTGCAAATTCTAGTACCCTGCAGATGCAGTTCACTGGATTTTTAATTAGAGGAGACGGAGATTAACTCCGGAATATTTACAACAAATATTAGTAATATACTTTTTCACTTGTGAGCGCTAGTTAAAAATACAGTTGTGTTATTGTTACATTCAGCAATACTTGTAGCCCTCTTCGTATTAACTGTGGATGTTACCGAACTCGCAAAAATAACCACAAAGTAAGATACTTGTGTCATATATGTATGAACATTTTACGCGGTACCACATCACCTGGATGCAACCCTGGAATTGACGTTATTTATCGCTGCTTCCCAATCTCTAATCATTATAGACGCTGAAAAATATATATTCTCATGTTTTCCAATCGCCTAGCGCCTCCTTAGTAAAAAGAGATGAGACCATATGGTTTACTGTGAAGATCCGAATAAATTTTCGGTATATCTCGGGAAGGAGTTAAACTATCAATCTTCGCTACTAAGTAATTAAGACTAAGGCACTTCCTAAAATAATTACACGGCCCCATTTTTTCAAGATGGCAGCTCTAGCACTGTCTATCCTCAGTGTGTTATTTACAATCGACCTTTTAAGAGACCCACGAAACTTCATTTTAAACAAGACATTTTATTAATTTCCCAAAAACTGGATTCATTAAAAAATGCAATATTTCGCACGCAATAGCAACCAGTACCTGGAGATAGTAAAACCATTAACAATGCTAATGCCTCAATTACTTCTAGAGATAATGATGACCATACTCCTGTCCTTGACGCTACCAACCTTTGTTTTAAT
Source organism: Rhamnusium bicolor (assembly GCA_029963845.1). Taxonomy (NCBI): domain Eukaryota; kingdom Metazoa; phylum Arthropoda; class Insecta; order Coleoptera; family Cerambycidae; genus Rhamnusium; species Rhamnusium bicolor. The sequence continues at coordinate 436,906 of JANEYF010004058.1, read as the reverse complement.
AATTGACTTAAACTCAAAATATTATATCAAAACGTTCGTGGACTCAACACTAAAACTATAGACCTATACAAGGCCTCGGCTGTATTTGATTACCATATTGTTGCATAGTCAGACGTGGTTGAGTTCCAATATTCTTGATTAAGGATTATTTTACAATGAATATAACATTATTCGAGCTGATAGGAAATTTGCTGAATTAAATTTAAGTAAAGGTGGCGGCGTACTACTTGCAGTTGATAAATCATTTTCAGTCACTGTTTTAAATCTGTACTCAATTATCAAAAGTCTACCTGCCACAGATATTATTGCTCTGAAAATATCACTTAATAAAGAACAACCTTCAATCGTTTTTTGTACATATATACCTCCCAACATAACTATTGAATTTGTCACTTTTCGATGAACTTTCAAACTTATATTCAATCTATGATAACATTATTATAATGGGTAATTTTAACATTGCAAGTTATCGCGAAAGTCTAAATTTAACTGCAAAACCTCCCAGGATGTAACAATTAGAACTTTTCTGTGATTTTCTCAATCTAAAGCTATGTAATCTTATCGCTAACAATAACAGAATATTAGACTTGATCTTAAGCAATCTCAATTGTTCAATATCGAAATCATATGATCATGAACTAAGTGAGGACTTACACCACCCGGCGTTGCTTTTCACATGTGAGGTGACTACAGATCTGACTTCTTTTGCACACAGTAATACAACTCCCAGCTTCAATTTTAAAAAAGCCGATTTTTCGTCACTGTTGGTAGCTTGGGCAGCACCGATTGGAACTGCTTACTAAATATTACGGATACTGATTAAGCATTACAATTATTCTATGATATTATTCTTGAGAGAATGATTTTATATGTCCCAAAAACTTATCCAAGAACGAATAAATATCTTCCATGGTTTTCAGGCGATATAATTCGAAACCTTTAACGTAAAAATAAAATCTGGAATAAATATAAAAAAACTAAAAATGAAAGGCTTTATGAAAATTATAAGGAAATCAGATCAAAAATTAAAACTGATACAGTGAGTCATATAAAAAATATTTACTTGAAATTGAGAAGAACCTGAAAAAAATCCAAAAATACTTTGGAGGTATATTAACGTTAAATCTAAAACAAGCTCTATACCCAACATTATGACGTATGAAAATGTCACATATGATGATCCCCAAGGTATAGTAGATCAATTTGCAAAATACTTCAAATCAGCATTAACGATATCAAATTTAATTAACCATGAGACAGATCATGTGCATCAAATGAATGTGGATAATGTATGTATTCCGACCATAACAGAGGATGCAATAATAAGAGGAGGTAAGAAACTTAAGGCAAAATTTACTGATCCAGATGGAATACCTGCTTTTCTCAAAAGATTGTGTTTCAATACTTGCTCACCCTTTATCACATATTTTTTTATCTGTCCTTGGTTAGAAATAACTTTCCCAGTTTGCTTAAAATGTCTAAAATCTGTTCTGTTTATAAAAAGAATAGCAAAGGAGATATGAACAACCACCGTCCTATTATAATAATAAATCATTTTTTCAAAGTTATTTGAAATAGTTCTATAGGGAGTTTCAATAAGAGCGCAACATTTCAAGGTTCAATAAAACATGGTTCTCTGTAGCAAAGTATTGAAATCGGCAGTTTTACCTATTAACGATGCCATCGAGGTGAAAATGAGCCTCATCACTGAAAATGATTTTGTCCTCAAAATCGGCATTCACTTTTTGTTGTTCAAGGATCCAATTGGTGAACTCTCTTCGCTGTGCATTGTCTGCTGGCAGAAATTGTTGAGTCAATTGGACTTTGTAGGCATGGAGATGCAAATATTTAGTGAGAATACGCTGAAGATTGGCTGTTGTAACGACCAATTCTTGTGTACGATGATGAATCGACGTCCCTGGACTCTGGCCCACGCTCTCGCAAACTGCCGTAATGTTTTGTTCTGAATGACCTCTACGAGCTCGTGTCGTGTGTTTCACATCACTAACCGAACCAGTGCTTTCGAATTTTTCGATTATTTTTTTCGCAGTAGATGAATGAGGAACATTATTTCGACCGAAGTTTGCACTTTACTAATCGTGGCAATCAACCTTTCACCATTTTGATAATAATGTTTAACAATCAGGATGCGTTGTTCTATCGTGTAATGCTCCATGTTTATTAACTGCCATCTGCCTTCTATCGACCTGGCATGTCATAATCTTGTGATATCATGACAGCCAAACTGTCGCACAATTCAAATCTTGAAATACCTTGTATATTACTATATTTTGCCTAATATTTCAAAAAAAAAAATTGTCGTAATCAACACGGGTTTGTGCTAGGCAGGTCTACAACTACAAATATAATATGCTTAACTCAGTATCTTTGTGAAGCACTGGATAAGGGCGGTCAAGTTGACGTCATTTACACTGATTTTGCAAGGCTTTCGACAGGCTTGACCATGGTATCTTATTAAATAAATTAAGAAATATCGGGTTGTCTCATGAATTTGTTTCTTTATTTAACTCATATTTGCATGGTAGATCGTAGTATGTCTATTACCATGGATAAAAGTCTGCTGAATTTACTGCAGATTCAGAAGTCCCCCAGGGGTCAGTACTTGGTCCCCTCTTATTCAACGTTTTTATAAACGATATAGTCAAAAATCTACATTGTCAGTACCAGCTATATACTGATGATTTAAAAATTGATAACATATTAGATTGCGTGGGTGACATAGGACTCCTTATGCTGGACCTGCAAAATATTCACAACTGGTGTTGTAATAATAAATTACCTATTAATGCTGGAAAGTGTAATGCTGTGACTTAATAACAATAATGTATACAAAATAAATAATGGCGTAATACAAAGGGTTGATACTTTTAAGGACTTGGGTGTGATTTTCGACCCAAAAATGACGTTTGTGCCTCACATAAATAGCATTGTAGCTTCGGCATCTGAATCTCTAGAATTTGTAATGCGCAATTCTAAAATGTTTTAAAAATGCTCATACACTAACACTGTTATTCAATTCGTTCGTTAGAAGCAAACTGGAATATGCTGATGTAATTTGGAACCCGCACTGTGCGACTCATACTGGAAATCTAGAAAATAACCAAAAAAAGTTTTTAAAATATCTATGTTATAATGAAGATAATACCTATCCACCTATTGGTATTAATAATGAGCTACTACTGACAAGATTTTCACATTGTTCGCTACATACATACATACATATATATTATTAAATAATCAACTATACGCCCAGATTTACTGCATGTTCCGTCTAAATCAACTCGACTGCACCAGACATTTCACACGGAAATTTCACGTATTAATCTGTTAAAATATTCTCCTATTAATGTAATATGCAATAATTATAACAAAATACAAGACAAAATAGATATGTTCCATTGTAAAATCAATGATATAAAATCAATGTTCAAATAATTAAGTAATTTATAATGTGACATATTCATATTCTATGTATTATGTATTATTATATGTTCTCACTGTATGTAATTCCAACTCTGTAAATGAGACTTGTCCTGTTGAGTTGTTTAAATAAATAAATAAATGAATAAATAAATAATTGTTATCGTTAAAAAAAGTTTATTACCAATGAGGGACAATCTGCTAATTAGCAAGAAAGATTTTGATGGTCTTAAATACCTACTTAGAAATTTTAAAATAACAGATTTGTTTATTTTCCTCTCATGTTTTTATTTAGCCAACAATATTGTGTTCAGTTATAATTTCTTTACTTTACAGATTTTTAAATCTTCTTTATCAAATCCGATCACATAAAAAATATGTCAACAAGACAATAATTGGAGAGAATGGCGCGGTAAAAATTGGAAGAAGCTAGGATGATGGATACGTCTCGTTTGTCTTGAATATTTCTGGTATAATTCGCAAACCATTATCTTGGCTTGTTTTTATACTCCAGATTCGGATTACTTCTTTGCGAGTCGTTCCACTCCCAGATAGGTTAAAATTGTCGAAATAACAAACTAAATGTTTATCGAGCTAGTTTTTTATAAGGATAATGGTTTGTCGCGGTGCGGTTTGTTTTAGTGATAGTATTTTAGTATTTTTATTGGTCATTATATTAACTGTCGCTAGAGAAACATTTTTCTCTGATTTCATTAATTGCTCTAGTTTTTGTTGAGCCAACCTGAAGGCTATCTTGCTTATTTATAGAATTTAGGGTAAAAATTGTTTAGTACGATTATATTGCAGGATGTTTCAAGATATAATTATAATATTATTGAATCACTAATTAGCATGCAACATTGAAAACTGTGGTAATTTAACCACCTAGATGTCCTTGAATTGAACATAATATTAAGAAACTATTTTTGCTTCATCATATCTTCTAGAAAACATATTACATCACATCGAATATTACTGATATTATATAAATTTGTAATGGCGCGGCGATATTAAGAAATTTTACAAAATACTTTCGAAAAAAAAGTGGGAAGTCTGATACAAATATATAATCTTTATTGTCAGGGAATTAATGGCTGATTTATTCAGATAGATAAAGTGTTTGATATAAATTTATAAAAAAATATTTGCATTTTCCCTTTTGCAATTCTTCATGAACAAATTTATCAAATGTCTGTTTTATTATAATGCTAAAATTACTGTTAGGATAAAAAAATCTTGAAATTGATGTAGGAGACAATTTTAAATCTAGTTTAACCAACTGAAAAAAGCAAAACTGACCACTTTATGTCAACTACTAAAGTAGTTTATCTGGAACTAAACTAGATAGAATAAATTTGCCATTAATCGTAAATAAACCTAACAAGGCTGGAAAATCTTTTGATTGTTATATTTTAATTAGTGTTCTAACTCCCCTTCGCGAGCAGTCTATTTCCACCACCATATTGTAGACGAGAGCCTCTCGAGTATCACGGGCGACCGGTTGCTGCACTTCAGATGACTCTTGGAGGCAACATCCGTGCTGGTCGACGTGGTTCAGAATTAACCGTTACGCTTTTTTATGACAAGGTAATATCCTAAATTAATGATGTTTGTGACGTAACATATTTTTGTTATAATATAATACCTATAATGCCGATACAACATACAACCTCTTTGTAAAAATGGAAAATGTCGAATCGCTAGTATCAGACAGCGTCACTTTATATACATTGCCATAATAACTAGAATTTGGATATCAGCGAGTCATTTCAACAGCGTCATCTGCAGGAATGTTGACAACAAATGAAAGTTGAAGTCATGGGACTTTGTTTGCATTGCATAAGTACATTTTATATAATCATTAGTGGCGGCTGGTGAAATTTAGGTTATGTCATATCTTCATATTGGAGCATGGGACCCAAGCGAAACTTCAAAGCATAACTATCAAGAATAAAGGAGGAAGTTTTGCAATAAAAAATGTGATCGTTATTTGCGAAAAAAATTAAAACTGGTGTGCCTCACCAGGTTATTTTTTAAACAATTTGTAAAGTATTTGCAAAACATTCTTTTTTCAGAATCAGGTGGAAAATATGTCAACAGATTTAAAATTTTATCAAAAAATATTGTTTTAAGTTTAAGTTACATCGTTTTTAAATTTTATATTAAATTAATTTTTAATTTTGCATGCATGACATCAAACAGGTAGGTAGTCCCACTCACTTCACAATATCCAAGCCGCGTGTCTAGTTGTAATATTAATAACGATTACAGTATCAGAGAAAAAGAGGCCTTTATGGTTGGTGAACTAAATTTATATCGAAATTTGGGGGCTTAAAATGTAATGGTACGACTGTTGGTATACCGTACGGAATCTAGCTGTAATATCGTTATAAGCAATGGGCAATACCAAAGAGAATAACAGGTTCACAAATGTGTTAAAAACTTTCGAGTGGCCTATCCAGATATCCTACTGCCACCACAACCTATTTTAACAGGTTGGAAGACATTGTTGAAAGTAGTTCTCTATTATCACGAATATTTTAATAACGTAAAAACTTCTGTGCTTCAGTTAAATCCTGGTGACTTGTAACGGTTCAAAATAGGTTGTAAAATTTATAAGGTAGAAATGATTTGACACCACCGAATCGACAACCTGCACACAGGTACTGCAAGCATGTGGGTCCATTTCCTACTATTTCTCCATTAATTTATATTTGTATTTTATAGAATAACAATTCCAGAATGCCAGGTATCATACTGTCCCATTTAAGTCCTATACAAGACAAAACAAAGAGTGCATTTGGTTATAGTTTTATTTTTGAGTAGTATAAAAATTTACCCAGATGTAAATTTTACAACACACATATTTGGAATCACAGAATGTCTAAGATTTCTATCCTTATAAGCATAGATATAAAAGTTTGTTTTGATTTGAACCAGAGAAATGTCATTTGGGGAATTTTATAAATAACTAGATTCTAAATTAAAAACGAAGATCTATGAGTTTCTTAAAGAGGATATAATAAAAAACTCAGACATCTTGAAAATTCTGACAGTGTGGGAGTATTCACCATATCTTTGATAGTCAAATATTGTTTTACCTTGTGTTCCGATTATTTAAAGTAATATTTTGATGTACGCGCCTTATGGCATGGAAATCTTAGAGAATTAAATTTTTCAGGCTTTTTGGTTTATACGCCGTTTGGCAGCAGTCGTTGTGGCTTGCTATTTAGTTTTTCCACCCAGTAAGAAGGAAAATTAGAGCTTAATAAAACCTAAGGATCTCTTTTTTTCGTTTTTGTAAATTCTGCAAGTGTGGTCGTCTACAACACATTTTTGGCAGAAGGAAAATTAAAGCCTAATAACATCTAAGGATCTGTTAATATATTTTTTGGTATTGCACCCATTTTCTTTACTTGTTGCTTAACGTGTTAAGCTTAGACAGTTAAGGCCAGGTGTGGCTGAAGTATTTACAAACTGCTGGTACTCTAAAAAAAACCGGTATGAGTCCCTAGAGCGAGAGTTTTGGTGGCGAATGAATAAAATCCAACCTGTGCTATATATATTATTTTAATGGGCTTGGCTAGGTTCCAATAGGAGCACCGTAAGTAAGCGACACCCAGTGGACTTGCTCGATGTCTTGAAGAGCAGTAAGACTTTTGAAGCACAAGAATTTGGTATTGCTCAAATTTAATGTATATTAAGTTAAATTCATTCTTACTTAACTTTGTGTAGCCTACCTCATGTAAACTCGGAATAGCTGTTTTGAGTACAGAGCCTTAGCTCACGCTAAATTATATATATTGCAAATATTAATAGTATCTTATCTGTGTTTTTGGATATTCGCATATTATCCTGCGACAGTGTTTTTATGTAATTGCCTTTTTTGCCTTGCAACTTTTGCCATTTTTTTACAATTTGCAAACTAAATAATGTCAGTTGTCAATTGACGATCTGATTACCTATTGGTTTATTTGTAGTGAGAAATTATTTTAATTACCGTAGGGAATTTGCGCTGTATCAAAAAGTGTAATGTCGACAGCCATCTTTAATACGTCACTACCCATTTAATTAGCAGATAACTCCGCAATTTTGTTTTGTTATTTGCATTAGTTTTTTACACATTTTGTATTTATTATATACAGGGTATTATATATTTAAACATCTATTTGTTCCACTACCCATTTAATTAGCAAATAACTCCGCAGTTTTGTTTTGTCATTTATACTAGTTTTTTACACAGTTTGTATTTATTATACAGTTAGGGCCAGGTGTGGCTGAAGTATTTACAAACTGCTGGTAACCTAAAAAAAAAACCGGTATGAGTCCATAGAGTGAGAGCTTTGATGGCCAATGAATAAAATTCAACCTGTGCCATGTTTTTTTTTTTTTATAAGGGCCTTGGCTAGGTTCCAGTAGGAGCACCGTATATAGTCAACATCCAGTGACTTGTTCGAAGTCTTGAATAGCCTACCCTCAACTTTGTTTTGTTTATCTGCATGTAAGAAGTTATCAAGCAGGTGTGACTTATGGTAATGCACAATAATTTGAGGTAATCAGTATAGGAGCATCGAGGATCTCAATCCGTGAGTACGTTTTTTATATCTACTGTTAAATTTATACTTATATTTACTATTTAGTCATTAAACAAGATTTTTTCTATTGACACTCTGTTTATGTACTTTATTTTTTGTTGCTCCCCCCTTCCCCTCGTCGATTTTTATCGGCTAGCGCCCTCCATAGCTTAAATAAAACTTTAACAGCTGACCTGACCCATGACACAGCTCCCCAGACTATAGAGTTGTCGTGCAATACGTGGAAATAACGTTACAGACTCACAAGCAAGCTCTCTGATTCTAAATATTTATTTAACAATCAAATTTATTGAGGGAGATATACACATTATATGATTTAGTATTGGACAGTATTCACCAATTAGAAAGTCCTTCCTTGTTCCTAGCATACTCTCTTGAACTACTCGATAGTGTACAAACTGTATTACAAATGTTGACAGATGTCCCCGGTATGTGGGTTTGTAAGAAATATTTAGTGACATTTTATAGATATGTGAAATCAGGGAGAAACATCTTTCAGTTGATAATTTACAACTTTTTTTAAGTGTTTACACAACGAAGGAGGCGTTTCTCGGAAGAAAATAAAGAAACCGTGTTGCTTATGCAAATGTACTTACGTGTCCTCTCTGAGCCTTTGTCGTCTGTACAGAACAATTAATTGAAAGGTAAGCACCTTTCTAAACACTATGTAATATTTACTATTGTCATGTTAACCACTACGATCAGTACGCAAATAAAATTCATTTTATTTTACTTGGTTTATTTGCTAGACATAGGTATATGTATGACTTTTTTATTTCAGTTACCTCCTGACGCATATTTTATATACAACTGAATTTGTTGCGGTTTAATCATGATCCAAGTTATCCTCTGGTTTATTGATGTGTGTATGACTTCAGATCAAATGATAGAATATAAGAGTCTAAATTCTTTCAGCTGCAAACTGCTATAAAGCTTTTCTGCAGGTAGTTAAGAATTTGTGAGGAGCAGATTCGTTAGTGGTAGCAATGTAATGCACATGTTCATTCAACCGATTCAACCCCCATCTTTTGAATTTCCATATCATTACTGAATTTATTGGTGCATCTAGGGGCGTGCGGTGAGTTTTGATACAGGGGAAGCAGTTTGTGATATAGGGTGATGGGCAGTGTGAAGCCCAGAGCGAAGCGAGGCAAAATTTTTTTTAGAAAAGGGGCGTGGCTTCCGTATACTCATGTTAAAGCAAATATCGAAAGCCGCAAAGTTATGATATCTAGAAATGGCCAACAAAACAATTTACACAAATTTTCACAACCCGTTAACCACTGTATATTTCAATATTAAAGTACCTATATCATGATTTAACTTTCGTTTTTAAAAGTTTTAAATCAGGTGTTGGTCTCCTATTTCTAATAATATCCAGTTTATCTTGAAACGAATATGTTGAAAATCCCTTTTTCAACAAATTGCACACCACACAAACGCAAATAATATTTTCCACAGCACAGGACCAGCTTCCATATTGAATAAGCAATTCTAAAACTACTTATACGCGCACTAATGTTCAACGTTTAAAAAATCACTTGTCGCCGCACCACAGGTTTAGAAAAACCAAAAAAAGTAATATAGCACAAAAGCTGAGAATAATACTAGGAAGATTAATATTAAGTATAATATTAAAATCGAGATTAAAATCTATAAAACAAGATGCATTACGATGCTATACAGCTCAGATATCAAGATTATGAAGTGAGGATGGGATGCATTTCAAGAAGTTGCTTATATCGAAGTCGTGCGAGTTCGTGTTGGCTCGATTAATCGAATGCGTCATCGTTACGGTTTTAGTGTGCTACATTATCTCAGCTGTTGAAATGCAAGGCCGTGTCTATTGAAATTGGGTAAAAGTAAATTTTAATGATTAATATATGTGATAAATAATAATTAGGTTCTAATTAAGTGTTTTTTTTAATAATCCCAAGGGAAGCACTGCTTCCCTTGCTTCCATGGACCGACCGCCCCTGGGTGCATCCGAAAATAATGTCATAGAGCGAAGTTGAGGTTAGTATATCTAATAGTTTAAATTTTGTTTCATTTTGTGGCTGACTCTTTGGTTTGGGGGTAATACCAAAAAAAAAAAAAAAAAATAATATTAATAAATAAAAAAGATATAAAAGATATAAATGTGTTTTATGTTCTATTGGGAAAGAGTTCCATTTTATGTTTTATATTTTTTTCGTTTTCTTTATCTTACAAAATGAATTAAGAAATTTCACTAGAGATTATATTTATTATATCAGTTTACAAATTCTCTTGTTTGATTCACAACAAACTTTATACTTAATTATATATTCTGCAATTTAATCAAAAATACTTTTCATCCCGATAAAAGAACTGCCAGACCAGTTGCAAATAGAATTTTTTTTCAGAAATTGCATTTGTTTCGCAAAATCACACAATACCATAGGGATTAAAAGTGTATATAATACCCCAGCTCTATTTCGTAGCATATCGTTATCAAGATCCAGTCCACACGTTTAAGCCTCTTGCTTTCAATTTCTGTCCATTCAAGCGTCGAATATTTTCATAGAATATTTTCATATCGTATTTTGAAATGAAACTAGGCATACTGTACAGAGATAATCCCCAGCATCAATGTGAAGGAGCAGCAACAATATATTTCGGTCTTTCTGCTTCTCATTGTGTTAAAATGAGCATCAACGTAAGGGTCACATATCTTGACGTTTGTAGGTAAAAACCATTGTTGTAATTTTTGCTTGCGGGATCACATTTCAAAATAAATAACATGCTATTTCTATTCTAAATGAGTTTTAAATCCTCTGTCGGGATTTTTATATATTGTAAATAAGGAAGTAGCTTATTTCAGTGAAATTGTGATACCAACAGGATTCTGAATATGGTTTTTTTTTATTATCATATAATTTTATATTAAACAGTGGAATCAGTTTCAGTTATTATGCTTTCTTAACTTTTCCTGAAAGTTGCAAATATTAAAAGACCTTACAGATTAACCTCTCGACTACAAATAATTTCTTTGCATTATTAGTTCTTTAATGAATTTAAGACATAGTGTAATTATTAAATGTGAACACTTTGATAGAACATTGGTTATGCCATACTGACTTAATATTTACTGTTTCCTCACCGTGTACAGTGGTCCAGGTTCCACAAAAAGTGGAAGTGGATTCGATATTTACTGAAAAATTATTTAAACCAACTGATTCGTCAAAGGGGATATATTAGAGGCATGAATAAGAATTATTCGCTAAAGTGATAACTGAAAATATATAAACATTTTGATGCCAATTGCGATAAACAGGCACCAGATTCAAACAAAGGCGAACTTAAAATGTCTAATAAGGCTGGCCTTAGCTGCTTCCTCCTACTTTTAGCATTCGCCACAAATAATACATAAATAACAAGTACTTACATCAAACTAAGATTATATGACTAATCATATCGTCAGATAGATACACTCCTATACAATATTTACATAAAATAATCGACATAGACTATCCCAAAAATTGTATATAAGCAACGATTTTAATTACATTGTTACATGTACGTGAGGTAGCATAATGCTCAAGTTCTAATTTTAAGTATACAACCACATACCACAACAATTATACCAGGCGTTGCCAATATATCGACGGCCCATTATGTTCAACGCATAAATAAAATTCTACATTTGTATGTCTTTTCATTTGTTTTTACATTCTTTTATATAATTATTCTTTCAAATACTAAAATTATTTTACACTAAGCATTTCCATTGGTACAAAATTTTATATAACAATAACCATTTACTTATAGCAGAGACAACCACGAGACGATCAAGTACTTGTATTGTTTCTATTTGGAATATTGCACTGGTCTACTGTTTGGGAAGATTAGAATAGATGGCGTGCGCGATGATGAGCCTTGATTTAAGAAAGCGCGCGATGCGTTTTCTTGGCTGTTGTTATATTTTCAATTACATTTTAATGAAGAAATAAAACAAAACAAATGCAATAATTATGAAGATATTTTAAATAATCTGAACCACAGAAAAATAAATGGCTAAACAAAAAGTTAAACATTTTACAATTAAATAATGATTATAATACTTTCTTAAACAACAGGTATCTATGTAAGTAATACAAAACCTATATGGCAAGTACAAAAAATATATAATTAAGCCTACCAATAAGGAAAAAAAATATACATTTGCTTCCCAACATCCCAGATATATGTATCAACATCGATTAATGCTACACATTATTTATACAATGTGGTCTGTAATTTAACAATACTTTTAACAAATATAATAGTAATAATATTTAATTCCTTAGGTAACATTAACAAAACATATTATAAACACCGATAGGTTTTTACAAATAAATATACATATCCTACACAAGAACGAAGAAGTACTTGTTCGTAGGTACATAAATTATATACCTAATTAATAATTATTAGGTAAATATAAACTAATTAGGTAGGCGCATATGTACATATTAAGTTTCAAGCAACATCAATAATAAATTATAAAAAAAACATTAATAATAGCATTAAAGTTATCAAGTTATAAGAAGCTAATAAAATAAAACATATTTATTTATTTTATAGTTTGCAAACGGTTTCTGACTGCCGCTGGAACAAACCTTATATCAACAACTATCGATGCTGGAATGTCGTTAGCTTATGTTTAGATTTTATTGCATCCTTATGATTCTGGATGTATTCTTGGATTTTTTCATTTACACCACCAAAGAATTCCAATTTTCCACACAGCTTGCACGATCTCCCTAGTTACAATTGGTCAGAACAGGAATACCATGAGAAGTTCACATTATCAAAGATGAATTCAGTGACTATAACAGAAATCTTGGGTTTATGGGAAAATGTTGGACCTAACAAAAAGGAAACAATTTCATTTAAATACCTTTAAAACACAAAACACAAACTTACTTTTGGTCATTGACTGGAAAATAGTGCATTTTTTCCACCTGGTCTACACTGAATCCACAAATAAGACAATGTTTTTGTGGCATGGTTATAATAAAATTATATACTACACTAACTAATAAAAAGTTCAAATAAAATAGTATTTAAAAGTCACAGTATTTTACAGTTCGTAATCCAATATAAAAAACAACACACACTACACAATATCAGCATCAAAACAAACAATATGGCGACTAGATCCAACATCAACGATGACGTTCCCCGTGCTGCCAGCGGCATCTACGAAAATCTTCCCAAACTGCAACAAAGATAGATTCATTGAGAAACTCCTATGTACAACAAGGATAGAAGTATGTCAGTAATTATACCTAAAAACCGAACACATTTTTATATGTATTTGAATGTCTCTTGGTTGTCTCTGCTTATAGACGGTCGAGCATAGCTCTACAAATTATAAAAGAATTTTAAATTTCAATCTTGATGCTGATTATTTTAGAGCTCAATATTTTATTTATTATAGTCCCGAATAAATTCAAATTAGTCAACAATTATTGTTTGACAGTAGTTACTTATTTTGTATTACCTAGTTTGTTCTCACGAGTCTTAACTCTTTCAAAATGTCAATGGGCATTTCCCACATATTTTTTTATCTGCTTATTCGGTAGTATTTATAAATATGTTCACAGAATTTTTCCAGATTTTTTGTGCCCCGAAAAGGAGTTAAAAAAAATTACAGTGTTGAATTTTAGTCTTATGACGTCATCCGACTAGGTTTAGCGCCAAACACAAGCAGCCAGTGAAAGCAAAGACGGTACCGCAGTATTCCAGTTTTACATATTGTTTGAAAGCGTGATTGGTGATTATTTATTCAATTATAAATACAACTATGAATTCATTCACATAGATTTCTTTTACCTTAGTACGAAGAGAGAGTTTTATTTGTACCTGTTTTAAACTTCGACATTTTAATATCTAAAAAAAATCTGCAGAAATCGAATAAGTTAGGTTATGTTATAGATTTATTTTACGTTGCTGTTACGGAATTGACGATTGAAAACAAATATTAATTTGTTATGATTATATCATTGTTATTTATTTTCAATTTTAACCTGATTATGATGATTTTACTTGCATAGTATTGGAGCGTGCGTTTTATTAAGAAATTATAAACAATTTTACTGTTTTAAAAATAATTTAAATTATAAATAATGAATAGCAATAGTAAATCAACAACAGAATCATCTTCTTCGAAATTCTCTAAGTGGAATATAAATCTTAATAAAAACGACCAAAAAAATGCACAATTATTTAAAATATCTAAACAAAAATATACGTATATATAAATACAGAGAAAGAAGCTGTATCGCGGGAGTATATACATTACAGTATAAAATATTTTGTTTTAATGGTTACACCCGCATAAAGAAGGCAAGGTGGAAGGATGCAAAAATGTGGAATGCAAACCGTGGACACGTATTTCTGACTAATTGGCAGTCTTCAGCACGGTGTAGCTAAGTTAAATGATGGACATGACTTAAAAAAAGAAGACACCAAAAGGAAACCCACTGACAAGAAGCCAGTCACAACTTACCTTTTATTTTGTATCCAAATTAAATTAGTTTTGAAAATGTTTGATATAACACAAAAATTAATGTACGAAATCGTTCAAAATCACAAATATCCTCAAATAGTTTTTAGCTACCAAAACAATGCTTAAATCGTCGGCTGAGGTGCAAAAAACGTGTAACTCCAAAAAGTGCCACCAATCTAAGATCAAATATGTTTAAATCCCATATCCCATATCATTATCTTAATAATAAAATATATCAAATCTGTCTAATTAGATGTTAAATATCCTACCTAGTAATCATTCCTCATTTTGTAATGTTTACTTGACTAATATAGTCAAATATACAGTTTTTACCTTCTCCAAAATAATCTTGAAATGAGATAGTCGGTTTTGCACCTCAGCCGACGAAATAAAGAAAATATGGCAACACAGGTGGGGCCATATCACAGGGCGCATTATTTCATTGATTGATTAACTGGAGCCAATTTTAAATTAATCCAAACTTTTATAATTTTTTTTTTAATTATTTTTTTAAATCCAAAGACTTATGGATACTGATTACATAAATAGTATAGAATCATACAATAAAAAGAAATCCAACTTTTAATATAGTGGGATATCCCCTATGCCACGGCGATGATATTTCGACGCGCGGGTATTAGATGTTGGCTCTAGATGCAGGATATTGTTGATGTTAAAGACACTTTTGCACTCCCTTATCATTTTGTGTACAGAAACCGACCTAATGCAATCGTCTGTCATAACGACAAATCAACAACCAAGCGCAGCAACTGAGAAAGATTACAATTATTTGTCCAATACCGTACTGTGTTATTCCAACAAAGAAACAAATCATAGTGTATTTGATTTCACGAATATTGTCTACATATACTGGTTTGATGCGACATCAAAATAAAAACGAAATGTGCACATTTTTAAAAATAGTTTTCTCATTTCTCATAGGCCACACGTTAGTCACTAGAGAAATATAAGAATAAGAGTCACCAAACAATGTCCAGAATTCTGTGAAATATATCAAAATTTTTGACTCGAAGATACAGCGCTCCTAGAAATACGTTCAAGGACATAAGTTTAAACAACCCTTTTTCACACGATTAATTGAAGAATCACCTCTCAAAGTTGGGAAAGTTAATTTCCGGAAACCGTGCATATTTAAAAATGCCATTTATATTTCTGTCTTAAACAGAGTTAACTCTCTACTGTGGATTAAATGAAAGCTAAATAAAGAAATGGATTATTCATGTAAAACGTCTATATCAGTTAATATGGTTATGAATTAACGTTTTTTTTATTTGAATAATTGTATGTTTGCGTGATTCCTTAGTCGGGTTAAGCACCGTCAAGAATAACGTACATGATTTAGTGTTTTTGAATTTTATCCAAAGTAAATACGTAGAATTGTAGGAAATCAGATATATTCGGATAAAAGATTACCGTTTGCTTAAAACATTGTAAAATATTTACTAGAAATTTATTGATTGCATCTTATTCTTAAGCTAGTCTCAAACGACTGGTGTATTTGGCAAACATTCGTCACTTGTATATAAAACCAGTTATTAAGGATACAACTTTGGTCATGGTATTTTTAATGAAACGAGTTTGACTGCCAGAACGTGGTGATGATCCGAGTTCTGCGCCACTCATCCATGTTTCGTAAAGCCATAATCAAACGTGTATTGTTCAATGTTTTATCTTCGTCGGTGAAAATAAGAAGCTTTCATTTTATTATTGTGCAAGACAAATTAAAATTGCAAATGTCAGAAAATTTTACTTAAAGTTCCAAATAAGTCTAATAATTATTTTCAGCTTTAATAAAGTGATCGATGTATGTATTGCTATGGTAATTTATATAAAAAATAAATAATGTTATTATTTTTCAAATAAATAAATTCTTCAATTTATGTTATTCCTGGTTTAAAAAAAACAGTGTGGTTAAGGATTTGTAACAGCACTAGTGCGGTCATAAAGATCTTAGCGAAACTCAAATTAATTTGTTTAATAGCCCATACTAACATCGACGTAGTGTGACGTACAAAATGTAAATTTGTGTGTTGGTGTGTAACGTGTCACTTTGGCACCCTTCAGTACGTAGCGGTACTTTGAACTTTTATTATGGTAACGGTGTAGCGCCAGTTCCTGTTTTAAAGTGTAGGAACATCACTTTATTCTATCAGCGGTGTGATAGAAGCTAGGAAACTTAGTGAGGAAACGGAATGTCCAGGCGGTCTGTGTGTGTGTGTTTGTCGGTTGCGTAGCAATGGACAACTTCACTTTACCTGCCGCAAATGACTTTAGGTGCATAAACAAATTTACTTTCTTATATCTTTGCTTTAAATAAAAGGTAGAATGTCAATTTCGCTTACTCTACTCTATTATTTATTTAAGACTGCTTCACAAAAGAATAAAAAAAATAAGTATATACACAACAGTTATGTTATAATGCAAACGTAAATATTAACCTATATTACAAATAAGTCACAAAAGAAAACCAAGCAAGAGGTTATGTAATGCAAAAGCGGTGATCAGTTATATCAAGTACAGCTAAGTTACGAAAACTACTACTACAGTATTACTAATGTTTACTATCAGCATATACAAAAGCACACAAGCGGTAATTCGAAATAAAGCACAGTTATGGCAGCTACTACTATTGGTTTTTACAGCAAGCGGTTAATGACTCTAGTCACTAATGCTTAAGGCGGTATTACGGCAGGCGGTCGGTATAACAGGTATTTTCAGTGATAAGCGGTTACAGAGTGCGAGCAAGATACAAGTGCAGGGGGTCAGTCCAGGGACAGACGGTATATTTGACTGTCTAATCGCGAACGTGCTATATCTTTAGACTCGCTCCTATTGTCCCTTGTTAGGACATCTTAACTACATGCGGCGGAATGGATCATGCATTACCTCCCCCGAGCATCTAGTGAGATTCTTTCCACAGATCGAGGATTATAAACCTCATTTGTGCCACTTAGCGTGCACCTCATGAAATCCATTCCACAGATCGAGGATTAAAGATTTCACCGGTACTTTATTGCCACTACGACTAAAATGGGACTCTTTCCACAGATCGAGGATTAAAAGTCCTATCTTTACGTCAATACTAAATAGAAATGATAACCAGATATTCGCGATGCTTGTCTAACTATATAGCACAGAAGTTTAGTTTTACTAACTAGGTCTTTCAACGGAAAACTGTCCCCTAAACTTCTAAACCAGAGATATGCGTGACTGACTGAAGATACTCGAAGTTAACTTTCGTTAGTTAGTGAAAGATTAGAGCAATAGATTATCAAATGAGCTTCAAGCTTACTTTCTGTACAACTTAGTTATAGTGAACACGAGTGTCGGACGGAATGGTTTATGCATTACTTTCCGGAGCACCTAGTGAGATTCTTTCCACAGATCGAAGATTAAAAACCTCACTTGTGGCACTTCGTGTGCACCTAATAAAATCCTTTCCACAGATCGAGGATTAAAGATTTCACCGGTACTTTATTGCAACTACGACTGAGACGGGACTCTTTCCACAGATCGAGGACTAAAAGTCTTATCTTTACGTCAATACTAAATAAAATGACAATCAAATAATTCCGATGCTCATCGGTAAATGGATAACCCAACTTGTTTAATGAACCGCAAAATTTCCCGAATATCTCTGTCTTATTCGGAAAATACGCACTTCGCGCAAAATAATACAACGATAAATTCGGGCACAAACGGTAAAATAACGGAAATACAAATAAAAACAATAAGACGGTCAAAACTACCTGGTTCAGGAGTGCACTGGAGATCGGGAACTGAGTGCTACTTACTTGAGCACTCACTGGAGAATAATAGATTCTTTCAAGCCGTGTGATTTAATTTATATTAAAACTAATGCCAAATAATGACGGGGTTCTGTGCGACGCGTAAGCTTGTCAACTGCTATCCGTGGTAAACGTTATTTAAGCTTATTTCGGCGTATCATATTGAAACAAAATCCGTGCATTAATTCATATAAACAAATGTTTATAAAATATTCCAAGGCTGAGGATCACTTTCTCATAATTTTTAAACTATATTTTCGAAAAGAAATAATTTAAAACTGCCAAGTACTAATATTTAAAAATAAATCAATTAATAACTTATTCGGTAAATTACTCAAATAGAAACATATTTCTTTACTATGAATAAATGATTTCAACTTGCTTTGAAATCAAATTAAATTAAACTATTTTCCTCTTACTTGATTGAGTACAAACACAATAAACGATTTATCATTAGAATAATAAACAGACTAAGATTACCCTGAAAAGGAACCGGTTTGAAACAATAATATTAAAAAATAATTGTTATTTCAAATACTGGACGTAACAAAATAAATTTAACTTGGTTCAAAACGGTTTAAAAGAAATATTAACACAAGTTATCGTATACAGGGTGTACTAAAGTGAACGAAAAACTCATTTCGGTCTGTTACAATAGAAAAATGTTTCCGGAAAATCACTTCGTTACAGTAGATAAAATATACAAACGTTGTTGAATAGTCAAACCTTATACAATCAAATATTTATATAATAGAGTTCGTGTACACCAGGAATAACAAACACATTTTATAAATGCTGCACTATACACAAATATGGGTGAAC
The DNA here is from genome assembly GCA_029963845.1 of Rhamnusium bicolor. Taxonomy (NCBI): domain Eukaryota; kingdom Metazoa; phylum Arthropoda; class Insecta; order Coleoptera; family Cerambycidae; genus Rhamnusium; species Rhamnusium bicolor. The sequence goes on along the minus strand of JANEYF010004058.1, from coordinate 417,725 downwards.
CTGTCACAGAATGAATTCCGCAAAGGAGATAGATATTCAGTGAAACTGTGTCATGTCTAGATTCCGAACAACTTCTGTGAATGCTCATAAATCCCGCGGCTATGAATATTAATTATCGGCAATATCACGGAGGATGCGAAAAATCAGTACGTGTGAATTTGTGTTGACAAAGCCATTCATTTTAAGAAACATATAATCATTAACGTTATTATGTGCATTTTAAGAGCTATTCAGAATACATATACAGTGTTAATATGTAGTAAACAGGTGTTTCAAGCCAACGCGTGAACAGTTGAGGAAATAGTGGTAAATGCTTTGTGTAATGTTTGTGTTAAAGGTGAAAACGTTTTATTTCTTGTATCAGACGCAGCAACATATACACTGTGTCCCAGGATAAATGTTCCAAGAGTGTAATGGACAAAAAATATTTCGTATTTTGAATTGATATTTCGGGAATCATTGCTTGATGTAAAACTATGACATATAAGTTGAATCGGTGTTATACAGGGTGTTTTATAGTCAACTTATAAAAAATCGTCCCTAATAAACTACCTTTATTTTTCAACATATGAAAAAAATCCGATTAAAAAAAGTTATTTAGAATTCAATTTGTGCCGATTTACCAAATTTTAGGAATATGAATTTCTTTTTTAGAATTGCCCCTTTTTTCATCAATTTTTAGCAAAACACTGACTGTGTTTTGCTAAAAATAAGATAAGACGTTGAGAACAAAAGTTATTCATAATACTAATTTATTTTTGAAAAAAATATTTGTGGTTTCAGAGCACTTTAAATTTGCAAAAAATGTTTTTTTAAAAAATTCAGAATAAAATACTAATTTATTGAAAAATGGGGCGATAAAGTAAATTTATTTTTCTAAAATTTAACAAATTGCTTTCTAAATAACTTTTTCATGGAATTTTTTCATGTTAGTAACGATTTTTATAAATTGATTTATAAAACACTCTGTATAACACCGATCAAATTATCTATGATATATCTTAGTTTCACTTCAAGCAGGGCCGAATCCTTAAGTGCCATCCCAAAATTTCACAATTTGTTGTCCATTACACATCTTGTTACATCTATCCTGGGGCACAGTGTATGTATAAATCTGCCAGGCTTTTACGATCCACGTATCCTAGTATGATTCATTTAACTTGTCTGGCCCATGCCTTGAAATTTATACTAATGCCTTGAACAGAGTATAGAAGGTTTCATGTAAGTTAAGATATTCGATGTATTTTAATTGTTTCGTACAAATGATGTTGTTATCTCTTATTCCATATGCTGTGCCGACCCTGTGCACACAGACATTGTCCGGTGTCAAACATGACAGCTCCATAATTGTTGTAAATGCTTTATCGGCTGATCGGCCTATTTTTAATTAAACTACTTATGTTACTGCAGCATCCTATTGATAAAGAGTCGTAGCAGAAATTATTAGTTCTGTAATTTGCAAGGGAAATACAGCAAGGGATTACAGCCTAAAATCCCTGCATTTTTCAACAAAATTTCAACAGGCTTCCCTAGTGCAACATTCTATATGAATAAAAACATACCGCAACAGTATTTTTTACTGAAAGTTAAATAAAATATATTGTTTATGAAATTCCGACGACCTCAACTATTTTCATTTTCCACCATAATAATATATTAATGTCCAACTAAAACCGAAATATATATTTGACATGCCACTCATAAAATCATTTAGCTTGTATTAATGTTTCGCTATATAATTTAAAAAATATGTTTTGTATCGCGTGCAAATAATGAAATATGTTTTTAGAATAAATAGTTGTAAACAACAAAATTTAAGCCAGTACAGTCTATCAAATGGTGAAATGATTTGCATGTTGCGATAAAAAACAGACAATAGTAGCATTTCCGTAATTTCATACCATGTATTCAACTAACAAGTTTCCCAGAATTTAGTATCACTTAAATGCATTTTCATATTTTAAATGCATTTGGTACTATGTTTAGTTCAAGGAAATATGGAACAATTATGAAAACAAGATTTGGTAGGATTCTAAACTGGATTTGCATGTTAAAGTTTATGAGTCCTGCTGTGACAAGTTCCTGAACGGGATATTATACAAGAAATTTGTTCAATATAGACAACATATAATAATAGTAACAATAATAATAATAAAACAACTTTATTAGGCATTTAGTGCAAGTTTAGTACAAGACTACTCTTACACATTACTTAAGCAAACGCTGCTCATAACAAAATCGGGTAATTTTAATAGATCTAAATAAACTAAGAAAAAATTTAACACAGAATATAACACTAAAGACAAAATATTACCCAAAAGAGAGTACACATATCATATATACACACACAATAATACCCATATGTAAATATAATTTCTTTTATATTTAATTCGACAAATTTTACTGGTTTTCATAAGAATTTTTTTAATTTTTAAGATAGCAAAAACAGAACCATGCTTAAATAATAATATTGATCATTGTCAATTTCATTATAGATAAGCGGGGCCTGGTATGAAGATCTAGACTGAAATTTGGCAGTTACATGTTGGGGAATGTGAATTTTTTACAGGTTACGAAGATAAATAGTATGCACTATCACGAAATTTAATTTCTCTGCAAAAAATATGGAGATATTTTGATATTGATAATACTATGAGTGCCAGTGGCAATATGCAATCTCGTATCATTTTTCATATTCAACCACTTAAGTTCAGCGCCAAGCTCTCAGGGTGAATTTTCGTTATTTTTTAAGAAATTTATTTTTTCAGTAATTTTAAGTTTTTGATGTATTTTTAGAGTAACAAAGTTATTTTCAGCTCTTTTTCTACTTTTATTCAATTTTTTTCCAGTGTATCTTTTTAGATACACTACTGGCAGGTGTATCATTAAAGATACACGCTACTTTTTCTTTTTTTTATCTACCTTTATGTGTTTTTTTAGGTTGGCGGAAAAGAGGAAAGAAGAACGAAAGCGCGAAGAGAATATAGGAGAAACGGGGGAAAAGCAATACTTATGTAATAGTGAATAGGTATTGTTTTTCCTAAATAATAATTGAAATTTCATTGTTTCTCCTAAATTCCCATTTTGTTACAGAGTGAATAGATCTATAATTCTTATATGAAAACTTGACCGTGTAAACTTTAGTAATAATTTGTGCTCGATATTTAGTGTTTGATAAAGAACCCTATAGTGAAAAAAAATTAACTTAGATAGTGATGATTCCATTGAAGATCCCAACTTTGACCCCTCAGATGAGTAATATAGCAATGAACAGACGAAAGTGGCTCTGAAGAGGATACGGCTGATCACCGCAATCGTAGACCCAAAGATACTAATGTCCCAAGTATTTCAGGTAATACCTCTCTCGAATCTGAATGGCTGAATGAAAAGCTAACAAACATAAAATGGGAAATGCCTACTCACGATGACCCACCGACAATCGAATATATTGTTCCATGCTCGGGCATGAAGAATATTTATGCGGGAATACTTGCACAGGCAAATACAATAGATTATTTTGATTTGTTCTTGAAACACACGATATTTTGACACATATTGTCGAGCAAACGAATTTATATGCGACTCAAAAATTACTTTTCAATGATACTCCTGCCCAGTCGAGAACACATGCTTGGTATTCAGTAACAGCTGGTGAAATTGAGAAATATCTGGCTCTTGTTGGTTGGATCAGCTTAGTAATGTTACCGGCAATAAACGATTATTTGCGGACGCATAAACTGTACAACATTCCCTTAGCTCGAACAGTAATGCCAAGAAACTGATTCGAGCTCATACTGAAATATATATACTTTTCCGATAATTCTACTGCTGATCCCAGTGACACACTTCATAAAGTAAGAGTATTGATGGACAAATTTATTGAAAACTATCAGAAGACATACATTCCCGGCGAAAAGGTCTGCGTGGTTGAGTCTTTGCTACCTTGGCGTGGAAGATTGATATTCTGGCAGTACATAACAAACAAAGCAGCCAAATATAGCATCAAGGTCTACAAACTCTGTACAGACAAAGGATATACCTGGATTATGATGGTTTATTGCGGTAAATCAAGGGATCCTGTAACTCAGGTTCTTGAAAAAACTGTAATGACATTGGCAGAGGATCTATGAAAGAAGAACCAGAACTAGAGCAAATCGGAAGTATCTGCCGAAGAATGTCATAAACGCGAAATTAAAGAGGGGTGAAATGTCTGTTATGCAAACAGAGGATGGAATTATTATCACCAAATGGCGTGATAAGCGGGATGTCAGAATGCTTTCGATTAAAACATCTGGACTAAAGACGACACCCAATTTTAGCAGAAGAAATGCACCCATAGTAAAACCGGCATTTCCGAGTATAACAATGGCAAATCATCAATTGATCTAAGCGATCAGTTGGCAACATTTGGATCTGCTTTGCGACGTTGTACAAAATGGTACCGCAAACTTTCATTCGAAATTATTTGGGGGAAAAGCTTAATAAATTCACATTTCTTGTACAACAAAAACGAAGATGGCCATCTCGGAGTTTCAGGAGGAAGTATAACTGCAATGCTTGAACAAAATCGTGCTGAAGACCAAACTGAAGCAGGAAGACGAATTGTGCCTCCAGAACGTAAACATTACTTGATAAAAAATAAAAAGGAAGGATAGAAAGTTCGTGGACGGTGTGCAGAATGCTATAGGAAATATGGAAGAGAAGGAACGGATGTCGGCGGTAAAATAGTGAAAGCTTCGCAGGTTGTAACCAAATGTTCCGTTTGCAATATTTTTATGTGATAAATGTTTCAATGCTACCCATTAGTATGACATATGTTCTATCGGTTAGTTCCATTTGATATTACTTGTTTTTTCTAAATAAACTTTTATTTAATAATTACGTGTTGTTTTAATATGAACTTTTACTGAATTTATGTGAAAACTTTCATCCAACCTACACTCCAATTTGAGTGGAAATTCTAGTAGGCCAGAGCATATAAGTCCCCATATAAAATATACGTAAAGTGTGTGCATTAGCGATACACATGACTAAAACAGAATATTAGTCGGTGTATCTTTTTAGATACACAATGTTTTGACAAAGTGTATCGAAAAAGATACACTGGCGCTGAACGTGTTAAGATTTTTAATTTTCTGATAAATATGATCAAATTTACGTAGTCCAAACACAAACCGACAACAGTAATATTGAACTTTTTGAGTGTAATGGGAATCGAAAACATCCAAGCAAGGGCCATACATTGTATCACAATAATTAAAATAAATAAGTACATGATATTCACAGAGTAGTACTTTAACATTTTGATTTAAAATACTCCCCTATTTGCGTATGATAACTTCACCGATGAATAAGATTTACTAACGTAGAAACCGGCAAAGTAAAATCATTTATTTCTATTTGTATATTCTCCCAACAGCAGAATTTCCTAATGGTAATAATGACGACTTAAGGGGATTAATATGTAGATTATGTTTTTTGCACTACTCAAAGAATCGCAAGCTATAAAGTAATTATCTTCTGTGAAACTACTGTAGATATGTGTATCGTCCGCGTAAAAATGTCATTTGCTATCTTGTAAACTCTTAGCAGGATCAGATGTGTAAATTATGAAGAGTAAAGGTTCAGGTATAGATCCTTGATGTAGACTATATTAAGAAGAACTTGAACTTTTTGTGTTTTGTTATTTAAAAATTACTTGAATGAAACAGTGAATCATCAATACAGCAAATCCAAAATATTTCAACTTACAACAAAATAATTCGAAATTGGTGGTATCAAATGCCTAGGGTTATAAATACTGTAAGTTCTTTATTAAAAAAAATAAAAATGAAACACTACATGTAATACAACCCCCTGTATCCCTGAAGATACCTCAAGGTACTTTGTGTGGGAGAGGATTACACATTTAGAGACAATGGACACACACCCAATGTCCGAGTATGCTAAGATTAATTTCTGGTTTAGAAAAAATCCTACCTCGTCGACTGGGGATCGAACCCAGGACTCCAGGGTGAAGTGTCCCTACCACTGGACCACGAAGCCATTATGATCTCTAGCTTGTAAAATACCATTTCAAATCTTGATTACCGCTGATGCGGTAGTTATGTCCTATTCTACATCTGGATTGATAGACAGGAAGATGAAAAGTGACACTAGAACCTTCCTTAAAGATGTTAGAATAAAACTCTTTTAAATCAGAACAATCCTCGTTGAACTGTTCCGCCACTGACGCAAAGAAGTTATTATCAGAGCTGAGTTTTGAAAATTAGAGGGACTCTCAGAAGTTTTATTAGGTCTGATATTTAATTCTTTGATACGCTTTCACAGACTTTTCTATTCTTATTAAGATTTAAACAAACAAAATCTAAAAATGGTTTTCCCTGCTAACTGCTGGTGAAGAAAAATGTCGCCATTGTTTATAGTTGTTAAGATCAGATTGAAATCACCTTTTCTTATATTTATTTTCTGTACAATCTCTAGTTTATAATTAGTTTTGAGGATATCAATGAGCCATAAGGGTTTGGGCTTTGTTACGAGTATACGTTCAGAAGTCATAGCCAATGTAACTGGTTACTTAAGTATTAAACATGAAAAAACATTCAACTAGATTTTGTCTTATATTGATTGAAGTACAAATTGATATATTCCTGTATAATCTAATAAACAATTTCAAAAAATTTTAAGTAAATTGCTGATTTGCAATTAATTTCTATTAAAAAAATCTAGCATAATTTAAAATGCAGCTTATTTCTTATATGCTTCAATGTATAGTCTATTTCTGGTTGTAAAAATAAAAGGAAACCCAATCAGTAAGCGGATCGTTTATTTCAATTGACATTTAATCCAATCAGTAAAGCCGTCGCAGCTTAAGAAGAGCCGTTGTCATAGGAAAGGTTCATTCAATTCAATATATAGAAAACAAGAAGAATTCTAACGGCAAAGGCGAACAATTCCTTCTAATTTCAAGGAATAGATTGATATGACAGGTAACGTAGAAAAGCAAATTGGATTTAAAGGTCTTATTTTAGCTGAAATATTGAATGATTTTTAGACCAATTCAGGAAACCAAGTTTGATAAATTTGTGATAATTGGCTTCAATTTCAAATATGAAGTACTTTGTGTAACAACATTTTCGAGAGTTTAGGATTTTGAGAATAGTAATGTGATGCTGTAGTTTAAAGAAAATTTTGTGCTTGGCAAAACTTTTAACTTTTGGAAAAGTATGAACTAAAGCATGTTGTAATAAATAGTAATAATAAAAAAAAATAATTACAAAACTGCAATATTCCTAATGCGGTATCTATTTATCTAGAAGTATTAAAAAAAATTACGTAAGTGTAAAATATATGACTAATCCAGTTTGTTGGGTTGGAACTTTAATATGACGACACAACTCTTAAGCAGCTTCCAGAAACATAAAAATTCACTACTGTACTCGACACGCGTTTCTCCAACAAAGTTGGCATCATCTGGAGATTATTAAAATTCAATCGCCACAAGATGATGCCACTAGGTTGACGAAAACGATTAAAGAGCCCGATGAATATGGTACCGAGTATTTTGGTATTTCTCAAAGCTTCTTCCATGCTGGTGGTTAATGTTACTAAATATGATTTATATACCTGGCAAAACATATGGGTTATTCGACAAATACTTTGACTTTGACTCAACTCCCAATGGATAGGCCAGAGTTGGAGCCGAGGAGTCTGCTTAGTCCTGAGCCTATTGGATATTACAAGCAGACAGGTTACGACCGCCCTCAAGGAGTGTTCCTATGAGACATTGAGGAAGCATTGGAGGGTTAACAGAGCCTGTAGGCTATCTCGAAATTTTCTTTGAATGGGCTGAACAAGTCGAGACCGGCCTAGTTAGTGGGCTGGAATCGAAACATTCTGAATCTTTTAATCGGTGTTAAGTTTTGACAGGCCCTGCAAACTTAGGAGACATCAATCATTCATATCATTGATACCTGTTGAGGAAGACCCTACATATCTAGGATCCGGGAGTGATTACCACTTCCTGAGGCAGTGCAAGATGTTCGGGCGCCTGAAGCATAGCATCTTCGATACTGAGGCGCTTCAGAGAGAGCTCCCTCGAGTGACATCCTGACCTTCACAGAAGATTGGAAAAATTTGATGAGGGAGCAGGAGAGACACATGATTGTTGGGACAGCTGGGGCGGGAGGGGGAAGGGCCTTCTACGCTTAAAAGAGATTTTTTTTACGGAAATCTAAAGAAAGCTTAAGTCATCGACATTCTCCACCCTCGAAAATCACATCCACTCTCGTTGGTTAAATATTAATTGAAGCATCAAAAACATTTTACTGAATGCCAATAAATCAGAAATATTTACTTTTGTCAAGAATTTGCTGGGGTGCTTTTACTTTATTTTATTCAAGGACAATATTTTACTAAAGCAAATCCAAATTTGTAGAAGAATTAATAAATTTCATAGTTCATAAAAGAAAATGAGACTATTTTATCTTTAAAAATCTCCAAAACTTAATAAACAAAATCATTTTTTGTTTCAATTAATTGCCTAGGACGTATTAATTAATTTTTTTCAGTAAACAATATTGAGTCCTCAGGTAACCATGCTCCTCCTAGCAACAATCCCGCCCTCACGTCCATAGCAAACATTTTTTTCATTTTGGCGAGTAGTCAGTTTCTGAATTTATTCAGCAAATGTTTTGAACATCCTTTATATGATATATAGGATACATTAAATACATGTACCTGATCCACGTTATTTTGTTTTCAGTACTGCTTAAATAATATTTTGTGTCTATTATATCCGAACTCAGATTCACCCTTATCTCTTTTTAACAGCGTTATTAACAATTTCTACAGCACGCAACACATGATGCATCAACAGTGCAGATAAATGATAATTAAATGTAAGCAAGAGCATACATAATTATGAATAATAAATTATAGAAATAATTATATGTTGCTTATCAGATTTTTTAAAAAATAATATGTCAGGTATGGTTTATGTCATAGGAATGGGTCTCTGGTTTTTAAACGTAAAAGTTATAATGTACTACGAGCATAAATGTGAAATTTTTAACGTCCGTTCTAAAAGAAATAGGAATTCTGGGCGACATGCCAGAAACGGGTTAAAACCTAATACTATATTTCGAAAACCACGCGATATAGTAATAAAATAAATGGTAATTTTTGACAGTAATTCTTTGCATACATATTAAACTTTGCATATAAAATCCGCACTACCTTGGTGAGAATAGCGACAGAGCAGAAAACCTATAAGTATACCGCGCTCCCCGCGTTCACTTCTGTTATTTACATCATGCCCAAAATTCCTACCCTGTGATGTTTTCCAAAAAGAATGAAAGAATTTGTACAACTTTTCGGAAGATTCGTAATTTTTAACTAGAACGAAAGATTTATTTTTATAAAAATGAGGATTTTCGGTAAGTGATTGAACTTTTTAATAATTTATCATCGAGAGGTCAATCCCTTGTGAGATGTTTGATGTTCATATTGGAAATAAAAAAAGAGGCTTCTTTTTCACAAAATTCTTTGTTGATGCTACCGGTTTCGTGAATTAATATTTGTTTCACATCATAATTTTTCGTTAACATACACCTTAATCATAAATGAATGTTGCAAAAAAGAAACTTAAATATTTATTTTATTTCAAACAATATCGAACCAACTTTTGGTATGAAATGAAAGATTATAGAACAAAGTTAAGTATGTATGCTTACGTCTAATATTTTTCTACATGGCCCCTATTAATAGTAATTACTAATTAAATATGATGCTTAAATTCTTCAAAAGTATTTCATAGCATATCTGGGGTAACTTAAGCAATCGCATCTCGAATTCTTTGATTAAAATCGTCTAGACTTTGTGATTTTGCTCGATACACAATTGAAGGGGTTGATGCATAAAGGTGTTATCTTACATCTTTTCAAATTGCAGTATCCTCTTCGATAAAGTTGTTAAATGATGTTACAACTCATCACCTATGTTTCGTTAGGTTTGCATGAGTAGATGCTTAGATACCAAATGGATAAAGGAGCTGAGAAACGACATAACTCCGTGTCTCTGGTGAATAAATGTGTTAAAAACGTTTTTCTGACGAATTAGCAATGTACTAATTAACAACTTTATCCATCATCCACTCACAATCTTTCAATTGTTTTTAGATATCCCCACAAAAAAATCTGTATCTGGTGAATTTGGTGGCCAAGGAGGAGATCCTCCTCTACCTTTCCATTATCCAGGAAACGTCTGATTCAAAAAGTTTCGAACAATTCTGACACAATGGAGAGGCACCCCTTCTATTGGAGGAAGACTCTATTCTCGAAAGGTTTGTTCCAACAGCAGACTCGGACTAGTGTGAAACTGGCAGAAATATTCGCCCAGTTAAGTATTAACGTAAATACAGTGAGCTTAGCATATATGAAGCAGCTGCGTGAATATTTCTGATGGTTTCAAACTGGTCCGAGGCTGCTGTTGGAAAAAACCTAAAGTTTAGTGTAGCTACGTTATATATAAAATTTCTGAAACATTTGAGGGTACGATTATTTTCATAAAGAAAAAGGGTCCATAAACACGATTCTGCGATAAAATGCACCAGTCATTAACCTTTGACGAATCTCTTTTGTGTTAAAAAATTTCATGCGGATTATGTTCTCCCCAAATTCTACAATTATGTTTATTGTTTCTTCCGAAGACACGAAATGTTGCTTCGTCAGAAAAAGTGAGATTAAGAGCAAAATCAGTATCTGGTTCTAATCGTTGAAAGAAATCTCGAGCAACGTCTATTATTCTTCTTGCATGATCTATTCAACAAATGCAAAACTTGATTTTTATATGCTCTCATTTTAAAATCTTTACGAGGAATTTTGTGAACTGTAAAATATGAAATCACGATTTTGGACTTCTAACAAAGGTCTAACGAACAGCATTTAAGTTTCTAAAGATTACTTTGGTCTTCCACTTGACTTTTCTTTATACAAACTTGAGAATTTCTTTACCCATCGACGAATTAAATTCCTAAGAGTGATTCCTATGTCTGAATGTTTCTCTTCTAAAACGCCAAGAAAAAATCTTTAGGGATGTATCACAATAGCTAGATCTTTTTTTTGTGTTAATAGAAATAGTAAATAGTGACAAAAGATTTATAGTTAGGTTTAATCGTCCTCTGGTGATGTCATCTTAGTAGGCGAAATGTTTATCGGATGTAATAACACTGCTTTTGTGTAAATTTTAAAAAAATTGTCTTGTTTGAGGATTGCATAGAATTTTATAAATTTAAAATGGTTTACGGTGCAAAATGCATTTGTATAGAAACTAAACATTCCTTGTGTACAAGACACAATAACAGATTAACATTGAATAGACAAACCACGCATTAAAGATTTTTGGAAAATATTTGCTCCTTATTTAGCGACATATAACATTATCTTGTATTACAGACATTCTCCGGCAACCAGTAAGGCCTTTACAACTTTTTTCTTTACCTCACACATTGAGGAATTCAATGTATAGCCAGTTTATGCGTAAATACTCATAAAACTATTCATTAAAGTCCATTATTACTGTAAAATGTAATACTATTTCTTCTATGAATCGGTATAATGTGCGGTAGTTGTAATTTTGTACAAGTTAAAGCATACGTGTTGTTAGGAAGATGGGTATTATATACTTGGTGGAATTTTTCACATAGACAGTTATTTTTATTGTATGTACCCTCGCTATCAGCTATGCTTAAATATCACCAAATACAGTAAATGAAGAAATTAGAAAAAAGTAACTTAATAAAGTAAATTATGTAGAATTTCTGTCCGTAAAATATAGTACTAATTATCATAGGGTCTATAAGTATCTGGCGGTATTATACTTTTAATCTGTACTATCGCATAAATATGGATTAATTGATAACGTATCGTTAGGAACTATTTTCACAGACTTATTTTTCACCAAAACACCACATACCGCTCTCGACGCGCGTTTCGCTATCTAAGTTGGCATCATCTGAAGATGATTAAAACTAACCTTATGCCAACAATTTATCTATGCTATTTACACCTAAACTATTGCCATGGTTCAGTGAACCGTGACGTACTATCCAAAACAGTGGGCTATTTGGGATTGGCCATCTATCACTATTCATACCATTTTTACACTTCGTGATTGCTTTCAAAGCATCCAGCTGTCTAGTATTTGTTACATTCCTAATTAATCTTAAATTGCTAATATTTATTTTATGATTGTTCTCAAACGCATATTGGGCAACACTAGACTTATCTATTCTGCCATATTTGATATTGGCCATATGCTCTTTGAATCTAGTTTGAATTGAGCGTCTGGTTTGCCTAACATACTTTTGATTACAGTCCTTACAGCTAATTTCGTAAATCCCAAACTTTTTGTTCGTTTCAATTTTGTCTTTTGGATTGCATAAAAGTTGTTGTTTATTCCCCAATAAATGAACCGCTGTCACACCTATATCTTTAAAAATCTTACCAATACCACGGGTGAATCGAGGATCGAATGGAATCGATATAAATTTCGGATATTCTCTTTCATTTTGAAAGGTTGAAGAATTTCGAAGTGATTCTTGGGTTCATTCATCGGGATATAAACAACAACAACTTTTAGGCAATCCAAAAGACAAAATTGAAACAAATGAAAGTCGGCGATTTACGAAATTAGCTGTAACACCTGTAATCTAAAGTATGTTGGACAAACTAGAAGATCAATTAAAACTAGTAGTGCGCAACATGCATTTGAGAACAACCATAAATAGATATTAGCAATTTAAGATTAAATACGAGTGTAACAAATTCTAGACAGCTGGTTGCATTTGAATACTTGAAAATCACAAAATGTAAAAATCGTATGAATAGTGACAGAGGGCCAATCCCAAATAGCCCGCTTTATAGGTTAGTGTGTCACGGTTCACTAAATCGTGACAATAGTTTAGGTATAAATAGGACAATATTAGCATAAGGTTATATTTCATCATTTCTAGATGATGCCAACTTGGCTGGTGAAACGCGCATCGAGTATATAGTGTTTTGAAGTTTCGTGGAAAACTACGTCAGCGTTATCTTTACATCAAAGTTTCCAGCCCACTCCAGGTTAGTAACTATTAGCATTCTTTAAAGAGAATTATAAAATTATAAATTTTAAACATGTTATAATTTATAAAAAAAAATCTGTATATCGTCCTTCTTTTTCTATACACATTTGACATCTTTTGAAAAAGTTAGCATGAACACGTTCCAAGTTTCTTTCATTGAGAAATATTAATGCCTGACATTTTTTACGAAAGTTAGCGCGACCACTTTCCAAGTATTTCTCATTAAGTAATATTACTGCCTTTTTTATTTTTACTTTAAAATGCTCCACGGTAATTCTCATTCTTACAGATTTTTTCTTTTTTGCGCCTCAGAAAAAGAAGTCTAGCGGGTTTAGATCGGGGCGTCTTGGAGGCCATTTAATGACTCCATTACCATAGCAATCCATAATTCGTGTTTGTTACTAGAAGATTTGTCACATTTCTGACACTATGGACTGGAGCCCCGTCCTGTTGCCAGATTATATTCTCTTGCTATAAAAGACGAATTTTATCTAAATTTCTATAACATCATTTTCAAGTAAGTTCGAACTAAAAATTTTACCCGCAAAAAAAGCCACACATTGACAGTCTTTCTTCCTTGTTTTCTATTTTTCCCAATAGCATGTGGATTTACCGAAACCAAACGTATTAATATTTTCTGTTATATATGTCTGACGTTGAGAGGAATGACTCATCAGTCCATAAAATCTTTTCTCTGAGCTGCATTGGTTTTTCTCGGACGACCACTTCTGACCCTCTCAGATGCCGAACCAATGTTTTGGTACCATGAAACAAGCTGAAGAATGACACTTTGAGATACATTGTGTACACTGTATCTCATGTCCAGACAAAACCATTATATCTCAAATGGGTTAAGAAAATATAATTTTTAAATGGACTCTTCATTTTGCCTAACCCTGTATATTGATTGAATATACAGTTCGACAATAGCAATAAAAGTTGTGGTTTAAAAATATCGTAATGACTTAAATCGTTCATTGTTATATAAGGAAACAATCAGATTGTTAGCATTACTCGACAATCTTCGCCAAACCAAGCAACTTCTGTTATGAAAGGATGTAACAATTTATAAGTATATTCCAGAAAATGGTTACTGTTATTGGTCTTAGTTTTATTCGGTTCCCCATTGTGAGATCAAAATTCAATTGCTACTTGAAAGAAATTTTATTAGCCATTAAAGGTTATCGAGTAATTTTATAAAATATTACCAGCTACAATCTATATGAGTAGCTATGGGTTTATAAAGTATCTAGAATGCTGATTTACTTAGAATGAGAAACAGTATTAGCATGAGTCCTGGAGATAAAACGAATAAAAGTAATTCTGGATAAAATTATTAATTGCTTAAGATGACTTCAGCACACTATGAAATGTCTGATTTTCATATTATTATAGGTGCAAATTAAATAAAAACGAAAGCATGGAAATTACTATGTGTTTTCCTCCAGAAATGAACTGAATTTTTCAGTTGGACCTACGTACAACTTGGACCCCATTACTCTAATACACAGAGGTTTAGACAGCTGCAGTGAAGACACGGCATTGTCTATTTTTAACTAATTTTTTTTCCAAGTTTTATTTAAAAGGATAATTGTTACATACTACACTACTAGTTACAGTAAAATGTTAAATAAAGGCAGATCAATGATGAAATCAGTAAACTGCAAGTATAAAACAATCACATATATTATTATGCTTTCAATGTAGAAAGGCAACGAATAGTTAAGAGATAAAATAGCAAGCAATACGTCAGTTAAACCGAAAGACCTGAAAGTTGCAGATACAAACATTTTAAAATCAAAAAATCAATATCTGTACTAGTTCGAAAATAAAAAATCATATTATTTATCTAGGGATTTTTTATGAAGAGTTAATATATATATTAAATAAATTATTTGGGTATTGCGTAAGCATCTCTTCCAACCGAATACGATAACGTTAACAATTAATTTATTCTTTCTAGAAATGCATAACACAAAGCAAACAAAATGTGAGATTTTTCAAATGTTCTATATACTTTATAATAAATATCTAAAAATAAAAAATGGTATATTATAGAGAAGTTTTAGTTTTATTAACGTTCATGAGTCATATGCAACAATTCTCTAAAAACATTTTTATAATCAACTATAAAATATTGTTACCAATTATGTGTCTAGACAATAAAGTAACAAACATGGATATTACTTTATACTTGTTATCGAAGAAATTGGGATAAATGCACTTCAGTAAATTTTTCTGTTCATTTTTATACAACTTCAAGAAAGAAACCATGGCAACTTTCTATTCGATTTATTAGTTTTATAAAATTACGTTTGTTGAAGCAAATCAAAGTATTGAACGATTTCAGTGAACTCTGCAGAAATACGAGTTTGATGTAGTTTGCAACATTTACAGCGTTGTACCAATTAGATCCCATATTTTTATAAAAATTACATGTGGTACAAGACTAATTTATTTAACAAATTAAATAATAAAACATTTCGCCCTCCTTGGACACCCGCCTCCGTTACTAGCCGAACATCCGCGCGCCAAAAATGCTTCGCGGCAATTGAGGGGCTGGCAGGAGGGGGGCCGATTCAAACTTAAAAACTAATTTATCTGAACAATAACAACACCTAATATATATATATATATATATATATTTGTAAGTAAAATTAAAAAAGATCTATGCGTATTAAAAATGTGTAATATGCATATAAAGCAACTTAAGCTAATGTATGTAAAATAGTAAAATTAGTGTATAATAAATAAACATAAAAAGAAATTAGATTGCAAAATAAGCTGGAAAATAAAGAACTCAAAATACCAGTTAAAAATAATTCCGAAAACAAGCGGGAATGTCAGCTCCGCTTATTTTAGAGACGAAAAAGTTTAATTAGTTTCCTAAATATTTGAATTTGATGAAAGGTTTAGTAAATGACATAAATTTGAAAAATAATTTAGAAAAACAAAATGTAAGAAAAAAAAACTAAATTTGGAAATTTTGTACTACATATAGGTCTAAAGGGGTTGCCGAAATATCGGTAACGCCTGGTATGGTAATTTGTCTTTGATGAGAAAAGGCGCGTTATGCTTTCTGATTTGGGTTAAGTTCGCTGTTAGCGGATTATCCATCAGTTTGAATTGGTAAAACTTTTGCGACATATTCCGAATATAATCCGCTATGGGTTCTATGTCGTCACAAAGTTGGTGTAATTCCCTTAAGGGGGTGTATCTGGATGAGTTACTTATGAGGCGAAGGAAATTGTTTTCCAATACTTCCAATTTGTGTAACGTCGTCGCGCACGCGGAACACACCGGTGCGGCGTACACCATGGCTATCCTCACAATGCTCATATAAATGAATTTTTCATTTGTCCTATTTAGTCTGCTATTCCTTGCTATGGGCGGATAAAGGCTCCTGGACAAAGAATAGACTTTACTCATAGTCTCGTTAATGTATTTATGAAAAATTAGTCAGTTATCTAAAACAACCACCAAATACTTAACGTCTGTCTTCGTCTGAATTTTGGATCCCCTGATCGAAATTGGAGTGATTTTTGATTGATTTCTCCACATTAATCTTCATCTTCCACCGGTCATAATACTTTGATGCACGGACCATATGCGCCTTCAGCAGCTGATTTGCTGTCTGAGCGTTATGGCTGTGGCTGTATATCGCAGTATCATCCGCGTACATGGCCAGTTTCATATTAGAGAATTGGGGAAAATCGGAGACATATATTATACAATTTAGGTCCGAGCAGCGACCGTTGAGGCACTCCTGCACGGATGCTCCGGGATATAGAGAGGGTATTATTCCCTCTTACTTGCAACATTCTACCGCTCAGGTAGGAGTGAATTAGCTTAACAAGAATGTGAGGAAAGTAGAACCGGTGTAGCTTATAAATGATGCCAGGTATCCAGATGGTATCAAAAGCTTTTTCAATATCTAAAAGTACAATAGTTGTATTCTTACTGAGGTTATATTGCACTTTGATATCATTGGCGATTCGTACAACCTGCTAGGCTGTGTTGTATCCTTTCTTGAATCCAAATGGGAAGTTGTCGTTGATAATATGCCACAAATGGTCATCCTGATAAGAATTTAGCCTATGCAGAATGATCTTTTCTACCATCTTGTAAAGTGATGACAACAAAGAAATAGGCCTATCGCTATTGGCTACATTGGCGTTTTTATTCGATATCAGGATGGGGACCACCACCGCACCCTTCCACTGGACGGGCCAGTGTTGCAAACGCAGGATGCCCTTGGTGATATGCATAAGTTGAACAATACATTTCCTCGGCAGATTTTTGAGTATCATATGATTGACACCATCCTTCCTCAGTGCTTTCTTGTTCGCAGTTGTCTTGATTAGCTTACGCAATTCACAGGGGTTGGTCATGACTTGAGGAACTGATAAAATGATAAAATTGTTATAGTCCGTTTCTTATTGAGAAAGATTAATAAACAACATTCATTCCATGGGTGGTACTGCTTATCAAATTGTTTTCTAAATAGTTAAAAGTTAAAATTGGTTCAAATATGTTGAGGGTTGAGATCAACAATAAGAGTTTGAAATCAACAATCTAGGAAGAAAAAATATAATTATAAATGATACATTACAATTTATAGAGGGCACTCGTTACATTTCTCCGACACATTAAACTATAATTTTTTTTTGATGTTATGTTTTGGGCATTGTCTTACCTTTGAAGCGCAATTTAATTCTTCACAAAAAATGCATACGCGATGTGAAACTTCAAAAATTAGAAGACCAGCTTCTTCTATTATTAAAATTCAGGAATTCTGTTTATGCCAAAATTTCATCAAACTGCACCGAAAATGTATCAAAGTACATGGAAATTACACTGAAGATTTGAAAGTCTGAATTATAATGGAACAGTTGTTTTTCGTTACCGTTATTAACTACTAATAGAATACATGTTTTTATTGTTTATTTTTTATATTTTATTGTAAAATTTAAAATTTCGCCGTAAGAAATTTATAACTTACCAAAAGTACAATTTTTATTAATTCCTTGCATGAAATATTTTTAACAATGTTTGGAAACTTGGTGACAAAGAGCGTATGTACTACTTTTTTTATGATTTTTCCCATTATAATTTACAATTTCTTTTAAATAAACAATTGTGATAAACAATTTGAGAAAAATCGTAATATTTGCAAAAATATCTTTATAATGGTACTCTTGTTTAGTTATGAATTTTTACGGCGAATATAAAATAAAATATCAGAGGATCAGATTTATCAGTTATTAAGACCATCATTGTGCACATAAATTTTTTTGGTCTACGATAAATAATCTCCAAGACATCTTAACCTTAATTCTGCTGAAATTCCGATGAAATTGCGAAATTTTCTTTTTTTTCGCGGAGCTGTCAAAACTTGAATTTTTGGTCAAAGCATTTTTTTTCATTGCGGAAAATTTCTTCACAATGCATTGAACATCCATAACTTTTTAGGATTCGATTCAATAGTTTCATAATGCACATAATGAATAGAGTTGGCAAAAATTCGCCGCAGGACATAGGCGTACGCATCGTAATACGTGTAAAGAAATAAACTAGTAATAAAAGCAATAAACTGTTACAATTTATAACACTGTATGCACAACTTACTCTTTTAACTAGCTTGATTATCACAAACTGGAAAAGATCTATAAAAACTATGCAGCATCATGTATGTTTCTTTGGTTGTCTCCGAGAGTAACTTCCATATGGTGAAAAAATATGCTTACATTTTGAGAATGACCGTTCGACATTTATTGATGTAATACAAGCATACTTAAAATAGTCTTTGAACTCACTTAACGGATCTGCAGATGCACTATCAGTACCATCACAAATTTGTCTTAATCTGGTAAAACCGGTGTCTTGCTTTAACACATGTGCGAAGGCTCATTTTTTTGCGTCACCTATAGAGTGTAGGAGATTTAAGAAACACTTCTTTTGTACTAGCTATTAATGCATCTACCTCTGGAAAACCTTGTCGAATAGTTTCTGCCACAAGGTGTAAAGCATGCAATTTACACATAACATCTACCAACCTACAACCGCCAACCAAACGCATCGCCGCGGCACCATCGGTCACAAACATCAACACTTGACTTTTTGACAGGTCAAAATTTTCAGCACCACCCGCGTAATTGTTTAGCCAGTACACTCAATCTTTTGCTAACATTTAAAATAGATTTTTTTTACAATCTTTCATCTCATCAACACATAACCACAGTCGTGTATTTTTTTAGTACACATTTGATCATTTTTACAATATCTTCGCTTACAGTTGGTACATAGTTACGCAACGTTGTGCGACTTGGTAACGTCACCTTGGGATTGTATTTATTCCAGAACTCCTGAAATGGTTGTTTATCGAGTATGTGCAGCGGAACATCACAGACTATCAGCATTAAGAGTAAATCGAACATAAACTGTGTTGTCATTTTTTTTAGTTTTATGTTGCACACAATTTACGTGACGTTTACAGTCATGTTTGTCCCGGCACATGAGATCTATCTCGCACACCTTACAAATTATTATAGCACCATTGTAGAATAAATCCGGAATTTCACTAATAAATTTATTCACTTTGTCAGCGTATGACCGTTTTTTGCCATTGGGCAGGTATGACATACTTAATTTTTAAATTAATATCAAGAATAAAATACAATAAATATAATTATCAACAATACAATTGAGAGGAAAAAATTACGTTGTACACACCACGAGGCAAAACAATAGACTAAAATCAAATGTTAGTCTTTGCTAAAATAGTAAACAATTCAAGCATACTTATTTGGGTATTTCTCTACCTGGCAACGCCCGTGACTTGCGGACCGATTTGCCAACTCTAATAATGAATTAAAAACTAAGAGCGTCAATACAGTCGCTTCCGCTTATCACGGGTTTTAATTGCACAACTTTTAGCGTGGCTTATGGTTAAACTATAAACTTTCTTTTGGAGAAATTTATCCTCTACAACATTGGTCCTATAAAATTTTGACGAATCTGATATGGTTCTCTCAACGTTTTGGGTGCATTTTTTTTATGTTTTTTTAAGTTTTTTTTCATACTTGTGCGGTCGATCGAATCTAAAACTTTGGATCATTATACTGCCGTGCTAAGGCTAATGGACTTATCTGACATTTTATCGAAATTCGATTTATGCGATTTTTACATAGGCAAACATGTATTTGACCTTATTCCTGAAGTAAAAGTGCGTATCTGTATTCTAAATTACTTAAAAAATCTTTTTAAAATATCGGATATCTCCACCGCATAGTAATACTGCAAAGCCAAATGGTCGTGTCTAACATTTTCTTAGCCAAAAAAATTGAATATGCAGTGTATTACAGACAGATATAGGTCATATCAGTAATTTTTGGGCTAATATTCACTAAGCCAATAAGTCTTATATGCATTAATATTAGGAAATACGACTAGGTGTATCACAAACTTATTATTAATATCTCAAAATAAAACAAAACAAAAAAATATCCAAAACTTCCTCAAAAAAGATATGTTTTAAAGTGGCAGAGAAATTATATACCAAATTTGAAGGGGATATGTGTCATATCGCTGAAATAGGAAGAAAAAATGAATAATAAATTTTAAATTTAACACCCTGTATCTTGAAAACGATATTATAAGTTAGACCCCTACTTTTTGGGTTCAATCAAACTCCCTGTATACAATAAAAATAGACTGATATACAAAAGAGCCAAATAGACGCATATAATTTAATTCAGTTATACCACATCAGAGCGTAAAGTTACGCAAATCAGAAATTCCATTCGGTTACATCCGAGTAGAATTATTTATTAATAATTTAGTCTCTTATGTTGTAGGTGTGTGTGGTAAGATTATTTAAAGATATTCTGCATTTTCACACTTAGTATATATTAATACCCATATTGCAAGTAGCATTACCTTATAGGTATATGAATGTAAAGTGACCTTCAATTCATCATAAAAATTACAATGTACTCGTTAATGTCATTATTTGAACTGGAGAATCGCAATGTGATTTATTATCTTCAATTGGCTGTTCTATTTGAAAAACTTCTTTGTAATGTAGGTCATAAACGCGAGAGCAATTGAAGAGTTATTGGAATTTCCATTGATCATAAAGTAAAAGGTTTACCTGAAATAATAGGGGCAGGAAACTTATTACCGGGACAATATAAAGTTTGAAATGTCGACACAGTCACTTAAAGAAACCTATCGTGCAATTATTTCAATTATTTATTAATTCTTGTTTTGTTTATTATTCACTGCATCAACTACATTATGTATGTCTCAGTCATCTTAGGTTGTGCTCTGTTAAAAATATAGTGAACTCGAAAATATTCCTCGAAGAAGTCCTTAGAAATTCAAAGTCCGCAAGATCATTCTTATTAACACTGACGTAATTTTCCACGAAACACCAAAACACTACATACTGCACTTGAGTGCAGTATATAGTGTTTTGGTGTTTCGTGGAAAACTACGTCAGTGTTATCTTCACATCAAAGGTTCCAACCCATTCTTTTTTAGGTAAAAACAATTTTTTATTCATATCTGCTAGAAATTACTTTATTCGATGAAGATCCTAAGAATCAAAATTACAAAATAAATAAGAAATAAAATTGGTAAGTCTCTTTTAGTTAGACAGTTTTCGTTACCGTCCAAATCATTCAAGTCCAAAATGTTGGCGCTACTATACCATTACAGACTATGGTTTAATATAATAATCCCGCTCCTTTGTCGTGATATCTAGTGCTTGCATTTACAATTAATAATATAAGGCAATTTGTCTTATGCTGGTGGTTAGAATAATTTCAAATGGAAATTTTTCAGTGGCAATTGAATAGAATGAAAGGCTAACGTTTTTAGGCTCACCAGCTGGCGCCACTGGCCGAGTAAGGTCATGTCAAAAGTTTATAGGGTTTTATTATAATTATTTCGTACACCAGTAAATAAAAAAAACTTGGTAATTATGACTCACTGTTGTGCAGTTCCATTTTGTTTGGAAAGAAAAGGCGGACATATGCTTCCGAGAGACAAAACTCACCTAAAACAGTGGTTGATAGAGATAACTTTACTACTTCGAATCATTCATGTGTTTGTAAGAAACATTTTAATCCTGATGATTATGCTTTACCAAAGGAGTCTACTACAGAATATCGTGAGTAATAATCATGCACATTCGTTGTTTTCATCATGCTCATGCTTGATATAACCTAACTTTAATGACATAAGACACCTCTGATAGGTACAATAATTTTTCTACTGAGCAAGTAAATTACTACTTTCCCCTTCTGTTAATTTTTATAAAAATTACTAAAAACTTAACGTTAAAAAGCCATAGTAAGCATTAACATTCAGTGACATTGACCTTTCCGTACACTAGCGCCTCTCTCGGTGAATTCAAGCGCGGTAGACCTCGTTGACGTCATTTTTACATCACAGCTGAGTTTGAACATAAACTTGAAGCAAATGTTGAAGAGTTGAGGTTCCTATCAGTGATAGTTTTGCCAGGCTGATGTAGGTGCACTTCTTGTAATATTACTGTTTTAGGTCGTTTTGCTCTAATTCATCAAAGGAAACCTTCTCCTTTGTAAATATCTTTGGGCTACACTTGGTATTAAGATCACTAGAAGACCTGTTTTTGCAAGTGTTTTTATTCCAACTGTTCACTTTTACTGTACAATGTCGGCGTGTACAAATAGAAGAAACTTGAGACGGTACTTAATATTATCAATCTTGTTTTAGACATCTGGCGTCATTATTTGGAACATTGTTTTTGTTCGTAGGAGTACATTACATACTATAGAAGTGGAATGTTATCTTCATCTCTCTTGACGCTCATACTGTAATTAATATTAAAATTATTGCTGTTCAAAACCATACTGTTAAATTAAAGCTGATTAGAATATTGCAAAGGCAACTGTATAACAAGCTACAAAAATGCAAATTAAAGATAATAAAATTAGTTAAATACTATTATTTAATAGCTTTTTAATCAAGAATCCTTTGACACATTTAAATCAACTTCTAAGTTTTAGGTGCAACAAATATGTGTCACATATATGTAATGGACAATGGACATATAGTAAAAGATGTATTTATACAGTTTACGTCAATTTCCTGCAGAAGCACCTTCTAGTGCAATTATTTCTGATTATAAACTTTTTTTTAGAAAGCTTTAACGAAAGTTACTAACATTTTTTGCAAATAACTTTTACAGTTTATATTTAAAGAGTTATTTTATGTC
The DNA here is from genome assembly GCA_029963845.1 of Rhamnusium bicolor. Lineage (NCBI taxonomy): Eukaryota > Metazoa > Arthropoda > Insecta > Coleoptera > Cerambycidae > Rhamnusium > Rhamnusium bicolor. Next base: position 394,338 of record JANEYF010004058.1, on the reverse strand, counting down.
GTGAGCACATGATTATGGCAAAGATTCTTAACTGATACAATATTAGACACCAAGTTTGAAAAATTTTTCTAATTTTTTTTCAGTCAAAGTAGCCATCTGTTCTACATCTAGATTAAATTTTGTGATCTTACGCCCTCAAATAGCATTTTATCTAGGAACAGGAAGTTCTATGGTAACTCAGATAGCAGATATGATTTTTTTAAAAACACCACTGTTTGATTTTTTAAAAATTTTGTATGTTAATTCTTACGCTGTGATTTTCAGGAACACAATGAGCGTTCCTCTTAAAAAATATATACAGGATGACACAACATGTCTTTTTAGTTAAACTTAATAGGTGACCTTAGAGTTGAATTAGCACAAATCTCTGCGCAAGAAAAGTTTTAGTTTCAGAAACGCATATGAAATTAAGTTAACCTAACCTTATGCAGTTACGAACACGTATTTCGGAGTTATTGCCCCTCATCGGTGTAGCGTAGCTAAGGAATTGGATCTAGGATGGGACAGATCAGGAACAAGAACTAAAATAATGCTGGAAAGTATAGTACACAGTACTCAATTAGTTTCTTCATGTTTCCATGTGCCACCAACGGGCTCGATTAGCACAGTCGACACACAGAGCTTTATGTGTACTGCCCGTTTCCAGCCTTATTTTAGTTCTTGTTCCTGACCTATCCCATACTAGATCCAATTTCTTAGCTACGCTAGGCTGATGAGGGACAATAACTCTGAAACACGTGTCTGTAGCTGCATAATTGTTTTTTTTTTTTTTAGGGAATATGGCACTAAACCTTCTATGGTTTTATTTATAACGGCGCATATTACCAAATAGGAAAAATGTAAGGTTTTTGAAAAAAAATACAGTTTTAAAACTAAATCAGATAGAGTTGACTTTCAAACAAAATTTTTTAGGACGTTGTTATGTTTCACCCTGTCTAATTTTGTTAAGAAAGTGGATAACAAGAAGTGGATTTTTATACAAATTTTGTATATCAAAATCCCAGGAATCTTCAGGAGCAACAATTTATTTAAAATAATGCTTGCATCTTTCCAGTTATACACATAATTATGTGTAATTACAAAGAATATTGAACATTCGACATGCTATAAATCTATTTTTCTATAATAATTAAATGCACGTAAAATTGGAAAGAAATATTTGATAGTTTCCAAAATGGGTCATTTTTTGCCCCAGTCTCACCTATTTACTTCATTATTGATTTGGGCCAAGGAAATTAAGGCAAAAGACGTTAATCACCTTCCATCTCTTTTTTCACCAATTTAGTAACGTAAATCGAAAATTAATCGACCGCATACAACATCATTAATCATAATTCAGGAGAGACAAAAACTACTTTATCAATTTCAGTGCAACAAAGGCCGCCATCCTGACTTTGCGAATAAAAACATCGTAGTACGCCTGGATTCTCGCCAATGGCGTACATCTACCAGCGAGATGATTGAATCATATTATTAATATAGAGGAATTCTGAACACCCTTTCTCTGACGATCCCGCTTTAAAAAATATTCATGGTTTGGACAGCTTTCTTTGAATTGAATTTTTATCGTAGGAATGTCAGTGCTGAACAAATATTTTTAAATATTTCTCTTTGTGAAAACAGGTAAAAGCGAAACGCAAATTGTAGTTATTATTTTTTAATAATATATACATATTTATTTATTTTATTTATATATATAATGATTAATGTACACACAATCAACTGACAATCTTAAACATATATTTTATGTAGCTTGAGCGATAAATTTTTTTTTTTTTTTTTTTTTTTTTCGGTTTCCCGATGCCGGTCAGTCCTCCCATGGCCTCCGACGCCTCACGGGAGTCGCGCCGGCGCATCAACTACAGCCACTCCCCCACATTCCGCAGGGTTAGTGACTGTAGATACCAGAATCGTGTGCCCTAAGCAGACGGAGAGAACCTAGAATGACCGCCTTCTGCATTTGACCTGCCAGCCACTCGGCTGGTTTTTGGCAGGCCGGTATGATCTTCAGTTCCGAGAGCAGCGTAGGCTTTATCCCTCCGAGTACACCGATAATAAGGACGACCATTTTGACCGAGTAGCCTGGGTACAGCACTTGGAGCTCGTACCGGAGATCGCGATATTTGGTCCGTTTCTCCTCCTCCTTCAAGGTGATGTTTTTCTCCGCAGGTGCCGAGAACTCGATAACATACATCACCTTGAGTCGATGGTCGAGGAGGACTATGTCAGGCTTGTTGGCTTGGATTAGCCTGACAGTCGGGAACGAGTAGTTCCAGTAAATCCGGCATTTCTCGTTCTCGACAACGGACTCAATATCTCCGGGGACGTAAGGCAGCACTGGTGTCTGGTCTACCCCGTACGAGTGCCTTAGATGGTAGTATAGCACTCGTAAAGCCGCGTTATGTCGGTGGATGTAGGCCGAAATCGCATATATGGGGCATGCAGAAAGTAAGTGCATGAGCGATTCCGGCGCCTGATGGCAGGTCCTGCAGTTGATATCAGGAACCTCTACACGCCACACGCGGCTACGGTAGACCAAGGTGTTGATAACACCATCTTGGCAGGCCATAATGAATCCCTCGGTCTCCGACTTAAGCCCTGCTGACCTTAGAAAGGCGAAGGTCAGCCTGGTCGATAAACCCAGTGTTTCGATGTTCTTATAGAAGACACCATGCTGGGGTTTATCGACGTGCTGCCGAAACAGATTTTCCTGTTCGGCAGCTCTAATTCGGGCTTTCAGACGATTTGGCTGAAGTTCGGTGACTGACTCAACATCAGCACCTCGCCGGCCTCCTCGCCTGATGTCAAATGCGAGACCGAGTTCATCTGCGGCTCTTTTTGCTGCCTTGAACAATCCTGCTCCCACTCCTACAGTTTCGTGATGTTTTACGAACCGCAAGAGGGGATCTGAGCTCCTGAGTATGTTACATGCCATACTCAGTACTACTCTGCCATGCGTACACTCCAGGCTCAAGAGTCCTCGGCCCCCCCGTTGACGTGGGAGGTACACACGAGGAACGGACGATCTAGGATGAATACTTCTGTGAATATTCATCATCTTGCGGGTATCTCTGTCTAATTGACGCAGCTCATCTACCCTCCACTTTACTACTCCGAAGGAGTAGAGCAGAATCGGAACGGCAAGCATATTAGTTGCAGACACCTTGTTCTTCCCCGAAAGTTCGGAAGACCAAATCTTTCGGAGGCGGTGTCTGTACTTGCCGCGGAGAGAATCTTTTATTTGTGATACATCCTGGATGTGCCTTTGTTGCACACCCAGATATGTATAGGTCTCTCCGGCATCCAGATGTCTTAGGATGCTTCCGTCTGCGAGCTGCGCATCTTCAGAGAATTCCCCGCATCGTCCTCTCTTGAGGTGGACGACTGCACATTTGTCCAACCCGAACTCCATACCAATTGCCCGCGTATATTCTTCGACCACCCTAAGAGCGTTTTGTAGTTCGCGCTCTCCGGAGGCATAAAGTTTAAGGTCATCCATATAAAATAGATGGGTGACCTTATGCCTCCGGTCGCTGGGTGGCCCGCATTGATATACGCGGGTTTGGCGGAGCCCAACAGACAACGGCAGCAGTGAGATGCAGAAGAGGAGAGGACTCAGGGAGTCACCCTGGAAAACTCCTCTCCTAAATGCCACCTGCCCTGTCGTGACCCGCTGTGCACCTGATGTTATGGTGAAGCGGGTCTTCCAGAGCGGTAGCAGCTGTTCTATGCATCTCACTAGTGGTGCTGGTACCGCAAGACATTCGAGCAAGTACAACAACAGCTCATGCGATGTTGTATCAAATGCCTTGCGGTAATCAATCCAGGCCATCGATAGATTCCGCTTGTATTGCACAGAATCCTGTGTAATACAGCGGTCTATCAGCAGGCTGTCCTTGCAACCTGCCATGCCCTTCTTGGCACCACGCTGTTCGTGTATCTGCTGGAAGACCGGATCAACAGACCTCAGCGTCCTAGCATACAAGATACGTGTAAATATCTTGTAGCAGAAGTTAAGGCAGGTGATCGGCCTATAATTCATCGGGTCGGAAAGATCCCCCTTTTTGGGGATAAGCACAGTACGTCCCTCGACGAACCAGTGCTGCTTGATGGTAAGCATCACTGTCAGATTTGAGCGATAAATTATTATTATTATTACTATTATTATTACCATTATTATTAATAAATTAATATAAGTATATAAATCGATGTATCATGAAAAGTTTTTATGACACTTGGCTTATGGTCAAACGTTTTTTATCATTATCAACATGCGTGCATAACTTGTTCAAATTAACATCATGTTTATTCCTGCCTATTGAGAATTACGCCAAATCTAAAATCAGGCATGTACCTCATCTCACATTAGTGCTTTGACTAAACATGGCGTCGATCATTCATAATTGATACACACTTGTCGCCATTGTGTTTATCCACTGTAGCCATGACAAACAACTATCATCATAAAAAAAATGTTCTAGAATACACGCATGTGACACTTCTGGAAAATATATAACTAGAAAGCTTGCCTTGGGTGTGTGCATAAAGGATAAAAATAGTAGTCATATATGCGCCAGATACTTATACATCGCTGTTGCCTTTTTGTACTTGAAATAAAACACTTGAAATCTAAACGTCATTTCCAGATAATGTGGTAGTAATTGTTTTGCGATGGTTGTCATGATCGTAGATTTATTTTTAATTATTTTTGTCACTGATACCTTGATAATAATAAAAATGGGAGGAAATACGTAATTAATTAATTCATTAATATTTAATCGTCGGTTAAATATAAAAAAAATATTTACAAGTTCTGTGTGTGAAAATATTGGGAAACAATTTTAGAGTGCGTGTATATATGTATATATATATATATATATATATATATATATATATATATATATATATATATATATATATATATATATATATACATATATTTATATATATATATATATATATATATATATATATATATATATATATATATATATATATATATATATATATATTATTGTGATAATAAGGTTTATTGTATTTTTATTTATTTATATATTTTGTAAAAATTTTGAATTGTTTTTATTAAATAGTTATAGAATTGAAAATTTTGTGTTTTATTAAAATCTATGAAACTTGGCGCCTTTATTTTAAATTTGTATTTATTTTATATTTATGCCCTTGCATACCCAAACTAGCTCAGATTTTAATTTACAAATTTTACTTACTTTTATTTTCTTTTTCTCTCACTCAGGATGCAGGTTCAATTTGGTTCTTTCTATAGTATAATTTCAAAATTTAAAATCACAAAATCAGTACACATAAAAAAAACTAAACACTTTCAGAAAACAATAAAGGAGTTGTTTTTAATATTTTTTAAATTTTTAACAAATATTTACAATTTTAACTTACATTTACCCAACCAAAATTTTTAAAATCTCGAGATTTTACCTTATTTAACCGTACGGTTGACCGGTTGCTTTCTTGAAAAATCTCCCTGCTCTGCAAATTCTGTATTCTCTGCACCTGTGCCGCTATCAGCTGTGAATGCTGTGATTAACCTCGAAATATGGCTTCTGATTCTGTGTTTGCTTCTTATTGTGCTTATTTGTGAATATAATTTGGTTTTTTTCTTTTTTGATTACCTGGGACCCCTTTTTTCCGATGCACGTTACGACTGAATTACTTTTTTGATATTACTACTGGATTTCATACAATGGTGGGTAAGTACCTCTTTTATATTAATTGTTTATACTATTAAATCATATATTAACTTGTTTTCTTACTATTTTATCCTTAATTTCAGTATGTTTTATCAAATTACAAATTCTCAAAATATTTTTAAACTTCTCTTCCAAAATTTCAAAAACTCTCCTTCTTTATCAATAACAACCCACTATCCATTGTTTTCTCTGCTTACTTTAATTTTGTATATAGTAAAATCACCAAATTTCAAAATTGACTAGTTGTCACAAATTATTTTTTTATGTCAAATATTTTTAATTTTGAAAATAAAAACTTTTATACTACTTTTTTTGTTGTTTTTTTAAAACAATATTCTTTTTCTTGATACTTTCCTGAGAATTTTCTGTAAATTTGCATGTGTTACGTTCAGTATAAAAATTTTTATCTTTCACATCTCATTTTCCAAATTTTCTTAACAAATGCCCTATCATTTTAAACAAACTCCTTTTTATATAACTAGAACTAACTAACTACTGATAACAAATCTTTTTATATCTAGGTTAACATATCTTTACTCAAAAACTAATATTTTTGTTTCTACTTTTTGTAGGCTGTCGAAATTGGTTTCACCCATTTTACCACACTTTCACTGTGTCTTGAGCTACCCCCACTCACATACGAAGCACTGAGTTTCTCCTTTGTCCTCATGGCATATCTTTGCACATCAATGGATTTCCTGTTTAGTTTTTTATGAAAATATAGTTCAACTATGCTGTCACACATACAAAAATCAAGAAATGTTTATGTTTCAACCCCAATATTGGAAAAATTATTATGGCATTGATCTAAACACATTACTGCACCCCTGTTTGGTAAGTTTTATTTCAGTTTATATTCACTTTTACAGACCATGCACTTTTTATGTTTCGTTATGAAAGTTTTTAAGATAATTTACAATATTTTCCCCTGTTTATTGATTGTTGCTTATTTAACTTTTGTATAAAGTTCAATTACATTGACTCTACACTAGATTTTCATAAATTTCCCCTTTTAAAAGTTTATACTATAACAATTGTCTCTTTTATAGGTGAAATCTTTCCCCTGAAATTATGCAACTTTTAATACTACTGGAGTTAATTGAAGTGAAATTTTTATATGGGACTACATTGGTGACACCTTTTCGATGGCAGGAAATACACAATAGGTCTCTCGTCAGCTCTGCCAGTGGAGATCCAGGACTTCGACTTGACACCTTTTTCTTGTTTTTTATTTGTTTTTCATTAATTTTTATGGCCAATTTGGCTTTGCAAATACCTTACAACTAACTACCTTTTTATATGAACAATGAATACTTAATTATTCTACACATATGTTAACAACTAAATTAAAATTGTTTTCTGAAATTGTTCATTTTTAAATGTATGCATGCTACTATATTTATTAAACTTTTTAAATTAATTAATAACATTGCTAAATGTGATAATATATATATATATATATATATATATATATATATATATATATATATATGTATATATATGTATATATATGTATATATATATATATATATATATATATATATATATATATATATATATATATGTATATATATGTATATATATATATATATATATATATATATATATATATATATATATATATATATATATATATATATATATATATATATATATATATATATATATATATATATATATATATACTCCGACAACAACTATGACTAGAATTAATTGGTACGGTGTTTGATACTCAACGGTCTTAATTTAATTTATTTGGTTAAAAATACCCACAAATCTTTTTCATTAAGGTGATGAAGTAAATATGATGCCATGTTCAAATGCACTACTTTATAATATTTAAATTAATTATTAAAAGTGTGTCTTCTTAAAATCACCAATTTAATACATTAAATTAAACAATATAACCTGTACCGGAAGAATAAGAAGACAAAAAAGAAGAAGAAGAATAAGACGAAAAAGAAGAAGAATCGGTACTACTTTGCATTATTTAGTTACATAACCAATGTGGACAAATTGGTTTCACTACTAAACTACTAAACTAATTTGTGTGATTTTAATCAATTAAAATTAAGTTTTGTTAAAAATATTGAACATAAATCATGCGTTAGCTATTTTTGTCACAAATTAGTTTTCGTGGTTTTAATACAGAAACTATGGTCACTAAATTTATAACTTTAACATTAATAATAGATTGTGGTGGCATTAACCAATATTATTATTTTTGTAATTTCTGTTGTTGTGCACTCCCCTATTCTGCTTTTAATAAACTCGCCTATATCTAATGAATGTTACCTAGTTACATAAATTGTCAAGAAATTAAATCCATCTTCCAGTTTCATTCCATTCAATAAATACAAACGCGGTTACAAGAACAACCTATTTTATGTTTCCAACGCGCTGTCACTGCTCTTCTGTCAAGCCACTGTTAAATAATATTTATATTCAAGGAGTGGAGTCGCGGCTCAGCTTGAATAAATTATTGGCGCTTCGTTCATTGGGGAAGTGCATGTACAGGTGCAAATCGCAGTAAAGATTTATCCAAAAGCTTTGGAATGTCACTTACTAGAGCCTCCTACGGGATTAAATGGATTAATTAAATCTATTAAATTGATGCATTACTGAAACAGTCATTGAAATCTGAATACACACTGGAGTAAAGTGCATTATGTAAATTAGTTCTCGAAGCACACTTTGATTTTGTTTTTAATAGAAACAATAGTTTATACATTGTATGTTCGAAGTTACTTTATAACTATTATACCAGGTGTCTATTAAAAATCGAATCTTGTTTGAAGCACCATAATTCCGGTGTACATTGAAATATCGATTTGAAATTTTTATCTCTCACAAACAAAAAGGTCGAGAGGTATTTCCAGCAAGTTTCATTGGTGTATGCAGATCAAAAACAAAATAATAGTTTTAATTTTTCTATTCAAATCTACTATTACAAGTTGATAATTTTATAAGCAGTTTAAAATGAAGGCTTTTATTGAAATAAATGTAACTGTAAGTGACATTTCGAGTTAGTTGTAATATTATCATATGGTACCATTCACTCGAAAAGTAAACTGGAGGACTTAAGACCGCCCTCCTTAATGGGTGAAACTATTCCATTTACGGAGGAGGTGAAATATCTAGGAATCACTCTAGATAGATCACTTAATTGGAACTTCCATTTAGAAAAGGTAATCCACAAAGCAAAGCTGTTCTTATGGACGTGCCGTCGTATTTGTGGCAAATCCTGGGGCATGGGTTCCCAACAAGTTTGCTGGATCTATGTCACGGACATCAGACTAATGATAACATACAGACAGCCAAAGTCAAACTCTCTGGATTGCAGAGGCATGACCGTAACAGGGGCAATTAGCACCAATCCGTCAGCTGCATTTGAAATCTTCCTGGACTTACCCCCTCTTGATATATATATAAATATATATATATATATATATATATATATATATATATATATATATATATATATATATATATATATATATATATATATATATATATTAAATATGATTTGAAGGAAACAACTACTCAGCGGGCAAATACCCCGACCTGCATTGAATTACACCTTCAAATCATGATAGATGGAAAGCTAATATCATTTGTCAATTCCTAACCAGGCATAGATCGATTTCGAACTTATTTGTTCTCTTCAGTATGCCATAGGTTATGGAACAGACAAATGATAGTGGCCAACCTGCTAGTTATATACAAACTAAGATGAAGTGAATAGTGGTGAGAGGTATGAAACTTCTCATATGGTTCTGAATGCTACTATCCGACCGACATCCTAGATGTCTTTGTGGCGGATAGCGACTTGCATCACAGCAAGTACCTAGAGCGGCGACCCCTAGCCCAGGTGGACTAAACTAATGTGTTGGCCACTATCATTTGTCTGTTCCATAACCTATGGCATACTGAAGAGAACAAATAAGTTCGAAATCGATCTATGTCTGGTTAGGAATTGACAAATGATATTGGCTTTCCATCTATCATGATTTGAAGGTGTAATTCAATGCAGGTCGGGGTATTTGCCCGCTGAGTAGTTGTTTCCTTCAAATCATATTTAATAACACATTAGTTTAGTCCACCTGGGCTAGGGGGTCGCTGCTCTAGGTACTTGCTGTGATGCAAGTCGCTATCCGCCACAAAGACATCTAGGATGTGGGTCGGATAGTAGCATTTAGACCATATGAGAAGTTTCATACCTCTCATCACTATTCATATATATATATATATATATATATATATATATATATATATATATATATATATATATATATATATATATATATATATATATATATATATATATATATATATATATATATATATATATATATATATATATATATATATATATATATATATATATATATATATATATATTTATTTATATATATATATATATATATATATATATATATATATATATATATATATATATATATATATATATATATATATATATATATATATATATATATATATATATATATATATATATATATATATTAACAGGGGAGCCAGGTGGGCAACCTACAGACTGCAAGAAGCGGCCATTAATATGCTGCAGACTAGTATCATGGAACGGAACAGGTTGCTGGATGACATAAAGAATCACAGCATCCTGGGAAAGCCCTCGGATACTATGCCTACCATGACCATCTACGAGCTGACCTTCAACATCCTTTTTCCGGAAAGAGATGAGTTAGATCGAGATAAAGCAGACCAACTGAGGGCAGACAGTTGCTGGTTTACAGATGGCTCCAAATCTCTCGAGGGAGCAGGAGCCAGAGTACATAATTACAGACCATGGGTGAGGATATCCTCAAGCCAAGATACTAATGCAACTATTTTTCAGGCCGAGGTTTATGCCACTGTACTGTGTGTGCAAAGGCTGGAATATATGCATATTACACGCAGATCAATAACAATTTTCTCAGATATCCAAGCAGCTATAAAAGTTCTAGGCTCCTACTGATATAACTACAAAACAGTATGGAACTGTCAAAAGACTCTATATCATTTGAGCAAAAACAGCAAAGTGATTTTGGTCTGGATATCCGGCTATTCTGGTATGGAAGGTAACGAAATAGCCGACTTCTTAACCAGAGAAGGAGCGGGATCACGAATCATCGGACCAGAACCAATAAACCAATACTTGGCATATCTTCAAGGACTGCTAAGATGGCTATCTCAACCTGGGCTGAAAGGAAAACTCTCCAGTATTGGCAAGAGTTACAGAATTAGTTCATTCTAATATGTTTATAAAATACCCTTTGATATGAAGAGCTAAGAAACTTTTAGAGTTAAACAGTGTAAACCTGAAAACTCTAACAGACCTATATACCGAGCACTGTCGACTAAACTATCACCTGCAGAAACTCGGCATAGCGGAAAACGCAGAGTGCCATCTAAGCCTGGAGGACGATGAGAAGGCAGACCACATCTTATGCACCTGTCCCGCTGTGAAGGGATCCGATTCTCAATATTTGGCAAAGGGCAACTGCTGCCAGAAGATCTGGACACATTCTCACCCAATAAAGTTATCAGTTTCATTAAGAGACTGAACTTATTGGGTGAAATATAATTAGAAGTCAGGCAGAACAGGCCTGCTGATGGCCGCTATGGAAGTTGCACAAGGACCCACTAATAAAACCTGACCTAACCTAATATTATCATAAGTTTAATAAAAGTTTTGTCAAACTATCTCAAGATTTCTTTTAAAAATGACACCTCACTTAGCTAAATCTGACTTAAAGATCCATTCAACTTGTTATCTAAAAAAAAATTAGCGTGTGTAACAGTAAATTTTCAATTTCTGTCACAACTAAGTTTACTACCTATTTTCATTTCGGAACACCCGCTCGATGTTCCTGTTTCCAGAATATTACGGCGGCACGAGGCTAGTCAACTGACAAATTGTTAACCACCTGTTAATTCACGTAATACGCCCTGGCTGTTGAATTTGAAAATGATTATCAGTAAAGTCTGAAACTTAACATACATACCTTTTTGATCGGTACAATATTAGTCCATGGTGACAATTCATTTAATTTAACGACTCAAGTGCGTGGTACCCTTTGCGCGATCGCGGTGGGGAATTTAGATTAATCTCGTTTCCGACTCAGATTTCCAACGAGGCCACTACAAGCAGCGGTCGGCTTTTGTACTTTCTTGAAATACCTCGTGGCTCGAATAATTCAATCGCTTTATTGGATGTTAGTTGCAGATTTTCCTGATTGATTATTTTGTTAGTATTTGATTTTATTTTATTACTTTTCGATCTTTTTTATTACGATCACTGTAATTTTTTTGGAGGCAAACTAAAAGCTTCCTTAATTTTAAGATGGTTAATGAATTTATTGTCTTAGCTAAATCTAGATTTTTATCATAAATAGTATGTAATTAATTGCAGAATAACTCGGTGACTTGTCATAGGAATAAATAATAGTTATAATTGTATACGGATTTTTCGTCAGCTTCAAAAGCTTTGTTTTCTAGGGGTTTTAGTGAAAATATTCCAAGTCCACGATTGGCAATAATTGTTATTAGCGATTAAAAATAATGCAGTAGAGTAGACAGAAACTGATAAAAATAATGATGGTGTTATAAAACAAACTAAAGCGGCCCATTATTTTTATTATTATTATTTTGGAATGAATCTAAAACCAATTTCTGTTTTCAATTAAGACAGCTAATATTACCCACCTTCCCCCCTATACGCTTAGGTGTTTGTCTCAAGTCCACTTATCTGTCATATCTAAATATTTAATGAGTAAAACGTTAATATCTGTTGTTATTAATGATTTTTTTAAATGTGTCTACGCATATACTTACGTTTTTAGTAAATTGTAATAGGTCCTCGCTATTTTAAAATTAGTAATTACTTTTTCAGACAATGTAATTAAAGCAGGCTGGTTTGTTATTAGAAACCTTTCAATTGCACATCGAGCTTTTTCATAATTACAAGTAAGCTAGTGTTAATAATTAGAAACTGGCCTACTCATCAATAATTAATTACCTTCTTAATTTAATGTCGACAATTTTTAAATAATTTTAGGATTATATTGTTTCATACTAAATACGAATTATTTCAGAAATTACTGAACCAACTTGATTATTATTTTGAATTTTAATTTAAATTTTTTTTATATAAAACCGCATAGTCGTCAGCGTTTTACTTGTTTTATATTGTATGAAGAAGGTTAAGGGAACAAAATTTAACACCTCATACACCAGCTACTGGCCGTCTTTTGACCCAGGTCATCGTAGGCAGTGCATGGAATTTGCGCGATATTGTGATGGTCGAATGGCGATGCATTTTCTTCACGGATGAGTCTCGTTTCACAAAGTATTCACCTGATCATCGCCAAAATGTGTTTAGCCGAACTGTATAATAATATGCCCAGTGTTGCTTTTCTCCTAGAGTACAGTTTGGTGGTGGAGGTGTGCTGATACCCCCTATATCATCATCATTTCTTTGGAAGCTCGTACGGCCCATGTAACTTTTCGGGGAGGAGGCCTAAATGCTAACAGGTACATCAGGGAGTGTTTAGAGAGTGATACCTTTTGCGCCATTTGTAGGAGAACATTTTTTCCTAATGCAGGTTAATACGCGACCGCACATAACCCGGATAACTAGCCAGTATCTTCAAGATGTTGGTATTCGGATGGCCACCCAGGAGTAGTGACCTAAACCCGATAGAGCATATGTGGAACAACCTATGATATTCACAAGGTGCAAGTATCGTACACTGTGAACCATGGTTTCCATCTCTCCATTTGAAATTGTATTAACAGAAAGTTAACAGATAATAAGTAGGGGATGAATGATTTTGAAATGAGTTTAATTAACTCAATTCCATTCCCATTCTGTCAAACATTTATAAGACAACTTTTTTGTGCATTAATGATAGTAAATTTCGAAAAGGAAAGAAGAAATTGTTTAGGTCGGTGGCGTCCTATTTATTGGGAAGAATATTATCGACACCCCCGTCGGGTCGTCATGCCACTGTTTGGAATGGAGAGATAAAAACTATGGTGAAAAATGTACTGATGTACACAACGAATTTTATAACAATATCTCAATTATTTCTGAAAAAATATGGGAAAAACAAATAATAAATTAAAACCTCAACACCCTCTATCTTAACAACTAAACATTTTTAGTTATAGGTTTATTTAACAAATTCATATTATTTTAGCGTGTTCAATCGATTCCTTAAGTTTCCCGATTAAAATCTGACCCACCCTGTATAAAATTTTTGCTGTTATTTTTAATCAGGATACGTAAAAATTGAAGTATTATACAAATGATTTAATATGAACGTCACTTGTTTTAAAATAGTATTTTTAATTCAGTAGGCACCCTGAATAATTTTGGAGATGAAAATTTTTTGAAAAAATTGGTGAAACACTTCGACCTTGCTTCGAAGGGGAACATATTTTAATGTAATATTTGTATACCTATCATCATCCCTCTACCCTACACGGCCACCTCCTCAAAAAATTCAAATGGCAAAGGGGGTCGAGTGATACATCTTTTGAAAGGTCTTTCATTTCTCTACATAACTGTGTATTTTTTTAAAACTTTTATTGATTCGTTCCTGAAAAATAACTGTTTCATTATTTTAGGTTCGGGAAATAAAAATAAAAGAAGCAGTTTAAATTATCGTATGTATTGTTCAAAATAACCCCCATCGTCTTCCATACAGTAGTATAATCTGTCTTGAAATTCTGTACGAACATTTCTGAACACATCTGGAGTCAATAAACGGCATTCTCGAACAATTCTTTCAGAGATGCGGGTTTTGTTGCAAATACCTTCGATTTCAAATGTCTCCACAGAAAAAAATTCAAGGGAGTTAAATCGGGTGACCTAGCGGGCCACTCCACAGGACTTTTTCTTCCAATCCATCGCTCCGTAAACCGATTATCCAAAAATTGACGGACTGCTATAGCAAAATGTGGGGGTGCCCCACCCTGTTGAAGAAACAGTTCGCCCTCTAAAAGATTATCGTCTTCTTCGAGGATTTGGGTAATCATTGGGTCAATGTTATTTTCTAACAGATCGGGGTACCTTTTGCCATTTAAATTGTCAGGAATAAAAAACGGCCCGACAATGTGATCCCCTAAGATGCCAGTCCAAACATTTAACTTCTGAGGCCTTTGGGTATAAGTTTCCATGAACAAATGTGGATTGGTTTCATTCCAATACCTACAATTGTGCCTGTTTACCTCCCCATTTAACTGAAATGTCGATTCATTAGAAAAACATGTATTTTACAGTAGATTGGCATTACCGTTTATTTGTTAATCTCACAGAATTCAAGCCGACGATTGGGATCATCTTCGTTTAATTCGTGTACCGATTTAAATTTATATGGATGAAATTTGTGGGCCTCTACAATTCGATGAACACTGCTTCGTGATACACCGGAAACCTCAGCTACTTTCCTGATCGATTGAGTATTATCCATGTGCAAATGACCCAGAACTGCCACTTCGACTGTTTCATTCCTAATCGGTCGCTGAGGTTCATGCTTTTTGTTTCCTACAGAACCTGTTTCCATAAATTTTGTCAATAATTGTAAAACATACTGAGAACCAACCCTTCTATCTGGGTGATTTCTATTGAATATGCGTTCCGTAACTCTATAACACAATTATAGTTTTTAAAATAAATGCTGATAATTTCTATTATCTCCTGAAGGGTATAAACCATTTTGAGAACTCACTCTGGTAAAATGTATCTCGATTTAAAATTGGTTGTGAACAAAATAGTATTCAAGGACTATCAGATACTTATGAGTTTTTTATTATTCTAAAACTAAACGGACAAGGAAAGTGTTTTTTGTCGAAAAAACTCGTGATGATTTGAGAACACTAAATAATGCAGTTTATTTTTATAAATTCCAATACCCAGTGCCGTGTATTTTAGATTTTTTTAAACGATTTCGATTGTGTGTAATCATCAAAAATAAAATGTTGGGAATTGAAAGACCTTTCAAAAGATTTATCACTCGACCCCCCTTGCCATTTGAATTTTTTGAGGAGGTGGCCGTGTAGGGTAGAGGGATGATGATAGTTATACAAGTATTACATTAAAATATGTCCCCCTTAGAAACAAGGTCGACGTGTTTCACCAATTTTTCAAAAAATTTTTATCTCCAAAATTATTCAGGGTGTCTATTTTTGGTTAGGACACCCTGTATAAGCTAGTGGTGTAAGTAAACGTTCTTTCACTGAAACACTAATGTCAGTATTCTTATCTACCCCCCTTTTGGTGTATGAAATAATAACAAAAATTTAGATAAATTGAGAAACATTTCTTATTACGAAAATAACAGAATAAGAATAACAGTTAATAAAGAATATTATGAAGCTATACATATGTAAGTTATTATCTATATTCAATTGATTTAAGCTGAACATTGAAACAATATAAATATGATAAATAAATAGAAATGAATTTATACCTGGTTTATCCGCAGTTTTTATTTGTATTAGGTTTATGTAAATCAACAGCCGTCCAGGGTACTGTAAGTTCAAAACTACAATATCGATGTAGAGTTTTGTTCATTTTGTTTAAGCTGGCTGCATATTTTACTTGGTATTGGAATTTTATTGCTTTTGCATACTTTATATTACTTCAGTGTAGCATTACCCAAAAGCATAGTTTGTTAGATTTAACTGGCGTGTCTGTAATACAGTGTGTAACAAGTGTGGAATAAAGTCATTTTTTTCGACACGTCGATTTTTAATTACAATTCTTTATTGCTTCTGGTAGAGAAAATTTAAAAATGACATTATCTCAGTTTTCGTGATGACTTCAATAAGGTTTTTTTAAAAGAGCCCATATTTTTTTACAACTTTTCAATAGTCTTCAATTCTAGCAATTGATGTTGAAAAGTTTATGAATCCAAGAAAATAATCATTAGACAATATTTTAAGAAATCCTAAGTTTTGATAGATACAAAAAATTTTTCTTCGTTATAATTGTGATTCTTGTGAAATTCGAAATAAACTGGTGTATAGTATAGCAGAGAGGTTTGAATTAACTAAGTCTGTAATTGATTGTTACTTGTAAATCTTCAGTATATTTAAGAACGTTATTTCACAAAATTAGATATTTCATAGCTAGAAAATGATTAAAACTTTGTATTAATCATCTCCAGATAGTGTTTTAGTGTCTTGTGGGAAACCAGTTCACGCGTCAGTTCCAACGGTTCCAACCCTCTTCAGAATTTTTTAGTTGGATGAATACATTTTTCCAAAAATACCCTATAAAGTGGGCTTTTTAAAATGTGATCTTGGGAATGGTTGTTCGAATTCTAATTAAAATAATAGAATGAGCAAGTTTTTGTTGTATTTTTTTTTATTTCGAAAAACAAGTTCAGAACCTCATAGCAAATTACTGAATACTTTTAAGGATGATCTTTATTTTTATTAGGACGCACAGTGATTCAATGACGGTTAATTTTGGTCAAAAATAGAAAAAATTAAAGTTTTACTATTTTGACTGAAAAAAGATATTATTTTGGGTGAAAAAAAGATATTCTATGATTATATTAAATATTGATGAAATTATTAACCCCCTAGATATATGGAAAATACAGATTTTTTAAATTATTTATTATTTTCCAATTTTTAATAAATATAAAATACTTAAATGATTTTTAAAATGTCGTTTAATAATATACACTGTATAATAGTTATTTACGTAACAGAACCGGAAAGTGATTCTTTAAGGTTAAAACACACTAGGTTTTCACTGAATCTGCCGCCCCCTGTTACAACACACACTGAAGTGGTTTATCAATCGGCGCAGATAGAATCAAAATACAACGTTGTCAGTACTGTTTTAATAGTACAGGGAGCAATATGGAATCATCTGATTCAGACGAAGAATTAATTCTGTGAAGTTTATTATACTGTCAATCGAAAAAAGAAAAAGAAAAAGAAGAATGTGGCAACATCCAATTGTTAATGAACGCCTGAAAAAGTTTATATAACATTATATTTGAGGAAGTGAGATGCAAAATTTTTCAATTTCTTGGGAATGTCTAAAAAATCATTTTTCGAATTACTGCATATTTTGGAAAATGACTTGTTAAAAAAGAATACCCGGTTGAGGAACAGTATTCCGCCGGAAAAACTTGTTATAACACTTAGGCAAGAAATATAGGGATATTTATTTTTAACATTATAAACATATTATTTTGCCATAAAAGTAGGCATTCTTTAAAGTAAACAAAAGTAAATAAGAAGAAACATTATTTCTTGTTAATGTAGTTAACGAAAATAATTTTTATATAAAAGTTAAAATAGGCTCATTTCTGAATCTTCAGTAGAATAATTCGTCACAGCTCTTTATTGATTCTGCTGGTGATAGATCAGGAGTTGATTTTTTACTTTGAGGTTGGGTTTGTGGTGGATGTTGATGTTGAGTCTCGTGCTGTTCATGTTGACGTTCATAGTCCATAAACAAATGAGAATGCATTTGATATATACGTGGCTGAGGCTGCGATTCGAGGTTCACTTGATAACTTCTGGATTCCGGAGTGAGAAGAGATTCAATCTCTCATATGTGGTATATGATTGGGGTTGCATCTGTTCCTGTATAGGTATCTGAGACTGAAAGGTGATGGTTGGTTGATAACTTGTAGATAGCGCAAATTGACGATTTGATATATTTGAGGAAGGTATTGCACTTGTAGAATTAAGTAATTATTCATTAATACATTGCATTATGTCCACTCTAACGCTTAATTTGAAATGAGAAGGATTTGATTGTAATGGTAGCAGTAGGGATAACAAGAAAAGCTTATCATCATCGTGTAATTTTTCTGTTTTCTCACGTTGTATAGCTCTATTTTCTAAGGCCTGGATTACTAGATTTAATCTTCTTTTTTTCTTATATTTTGAGTTGGTGTTTCAGCTGATAGGTTTTCACGTGATGACGATGGAGTAATAGAAAGGTTACTCTGAAGGTCTTCTGAATCTTGCGATTATTCTGTTTCCTTGTTGTCTATTGAATTGCTAGTAGCACGATTATTTATTGTACCTTGAAGCTATGACAGCTGTTGAGCATACACGTATGATGATTTTTTTCTGGCTGCTTGTCCAGATTTACCTTTCCTGTTCTGTATCTCTTTTGAATAACAATCCCTCACATTTTTCCATTTTTCTTGGAGTAAAGTTCCTGTAAAAAAGAAACCAGTTAAACACATTTTACAATCAAGCGTACGCCACTGCAATTAAATATTTTTCTTTCAGATATCTAGCTACTGGGTATTCCTTCGTCGACTTACATTGCATATTCCGCATAGGTAAATCAACTGCTAGCGGAATTATTGAGGAAGTCTGTACAGCAATTTGAAATCGTGTGACACATCTTGTAATGCCTGAATTTTCTGGTGAAAGGTGGATAGAAATTGCTGAAGAATTCGAAAAAAATGCCGATTTTCCACATTGCATAAGTGCGGTTGACGGCAAACATATAAGAATTATTCGGCTTCCCAATAGCGGTTCAATGTATTTTAACTACAAAAACTACTTTTCAACGGTGTTATTTGCTATGTGTGACAGCAACTCTTTGTTTACATTTGTTGACGTTGGATCGTATGGAAAATAAAGTGATTCTGGAATTTTTAAAAATTCAAAACTATATGAAAAGCTGATTAATAATTCACTAAACATTCCGTCACCAACATCAATAGGAGTTGCAGCGACAAAATATCCGTACGTCATAGTTGGGGATGAGGCCTTCGGGCTTTCAGAAAACTTACTAAGACCATATGGTGGTAAAAATTTTAACTACAGATGTTCGAGGGCCCGAAGATATATTGAATATTGTTTTGGTATATTAGCTAACAAATGGCGATTACTTCACAGACAATTGAATGTCGGTATTGATTTAGCAGAGAAAATAATAAAAGCAATTTGAGTACTTCATAACTTCGTAAGACAAAGAGATGGAATTTCCGACGAAGATCTTACACCAACTTGCATTATAGAGAATGTAGGAAGAGATGCAATAAGCAGAGGAAATCCACAAGCTCTTAGTACCAGAGAAAAATTCACAAATTACTTCGTTAATATTGCCCCCTTGCCTTGACAAGATAAATATATATAAACACATTTATTTACAGTTCGCATAGCCTATACAGAGTGAATCATAACGACTACAGTATATATATTTCCGCAATTATTGAAAGTATAACTAACACTTTTATATGGTGCTTTATTCAACAACATTCTTAGTGTTTTCTTAAAGTACGATATTCAACAAGATTTTATTTGATACAAGAAATCTCAAATTTTTCCTCCCAGATTGTTTCCATTTTGAAGCAAATATTACGAATTTTTTCAAGAAGTGCTCTCTTTTCTGCATTATTGACTTCTTCCAGAATGCCCATAATTTCACAGATATTTTTTTGACGAACAATATGCGTTTTGCATAACAATTTTTTTTTTTTAGAAAAATAACATTTTGTAAAATCAACCCCATGTATCTACTATCTTTAGATATTTTTTTCTAACGAAAAAGCAGTTAAAAGCAAAATGTGACAGTCTGCTCTTAAACAACATACAAAAAAAACAATGTATTTCTGCAAGTGGTTAATTAAAATTTTAACAGAATAAAACGGATTAACGTATTTACAAAATATTATAGGCAGATTAAAAAACATACCTTCAGATTTCTTTTGAATTGTTATTCAAATACTTGCGCGTCACCAATTCTGAGAAATTCAACAAAATGGAAAGGGATTATTTTACTACCAATTGCATAACAGAGAACAGTTAAAGATCTTCGCGGTTTAAAGGCTTATACGTGATTGAATAAATTTTTATAGTTGCAAATACAGTACTCATATATTTACATATATGAGTACTGTAATTATCCTACTAGCATTTCCATATAATTCGGTTTGATTATAGAAAAGTTGCTATTTTTTATTTTTGGCCAAAATTAATCATTTTTGAACCACTGTGGGACGGTGCGTCAACACATTATACTATTTCTTTACGTGTATACCTTAACGAAATGTTTTCAAATCACAAGATTGGCAAACGAGTACTACTGAATGGTCTCTCGGATTTTAAAACACGCCACATACATTAAACAACCCCCAAATCCAAAGGCGGAACTGTATGGGCGGGGGTTACATAGTTGAAAAAATGCGGATACACACAACCAATCCCTTCAACTTTGCCCAGAGTCGAAATCGGAATTTGAAACCGGAGAGTAAACCAGATACGTTTATCATTTAACGATCTAGCCCACTGCTGCTACTTTATGCCATTAGATTTCTTTTTGGAGAGATATTTCAAAAGTAGCCTTTACGTATATCGTCTCTGTAATGGTGATGAATTTAAAAAAACGATTCGATAGGAGATACGGCCAGTACAAGATATTTCGATTGTACAAAGAGAATTTTTTGACCGACAAGGCACTGCCAATTTTAAACGGGCATTAATTTGGAGAAACGAAATCCTCTGATTATGAAATTCAATCACAGAAATTATTTTTTATCTCACATTAACATAAGCGTCTCCAAACATGTCTATTTAAATTTATAACAGTTTGTATCCAAACTAAACGAATAATCATCGTAACTTATGTCCAATGAATCTGTTTTACGTTAGGAATAATAACTATGTTCTCAAAATAATAGACCTATCACCAAATAAAATGTTTCAGAACCTTATTACGATGTATGTTTTATTCTTTTTGCCCGCTTGAGGCAAGAAATGTGCCTATTGGCCAAAAAAGGAAAAGAGGGCGCCCATAAAATCAAAACCAGCTCTTATTATTCAGTGAGTTCTTTCGCATAACTAAATTTTTTTGTTCAATTATTATTTTTAGGTTTACCGTTAGTTTACCGTTAGTTTAGTTATGTCCATACATAATGTACATAGTTTTCATATTTAAATTTTTAATAAATACAAGAGTCTTTAAGAAATTTGTATATTTATTTAACGTCCACTTAGGACAGACATACCTGTTTATCACAACAATTACAGATCATCATCCGATTGCCATACATTTATAGACAATCGTTTTGAAATAGTTTGGTGTTAACAAGTTGGTAACAGATCTATCATTCTGAGAATAAATCTGATTATTTGGTGACTAATTACGGTTTCGGGTGATTTGCCATAAATTTATAGATAATCGTTTTGAAATAGTTTGGTATTAACAAGTTGATGACAGACCTATCATTCTGAGAACAAATCTAATTATTTGATAATTAAAATCACATTAAATAGGTGACCGATAAAATAACACCCATTAATTTGAACATATAATATGATGAAAGCTTTTTACTTATTGATATGAAATATATGAAATATGTTTTCTTTTCCATTTTTGATATTTCTGTACATAATACTCGTGCTGTTTAGTAATATTGAATAATTATTATGGGATCAACATAGGCAGATTTGTTATCACTATTTTGTCACCAAGGAGTCCAGATCTCAGACCTTTAGATTTGTTTCGAAATGTTCTAATATCTCATAAATGATCCACCCTATACATAGATATATACTGATATGGATCAAATATTATCAAATAATCAAAAATAGCAATTCTGTAGAAAGACAATATGTAAATTTACAATTTAACAGTGAGGGGTAGTGCCTAAAACCATTTTATTAAATTATCCTTTATGTTTCGTTAAACCATCATTTGTTTATTCATCGTTAATCTATTGTAGTGGAGTATCTTAATACACAAACGAAATGACTTGACGAGGTCACCTCGATAAGCGGGTAATTCGATCCAGGACCCTTTTAATGGTTTCCTCTCACTGGACTGCATACTTGAAATTACAAAAGTTTTCAAGCGTTAAGAACTTTTGATTAGAAGAGAATATATAGTCAGGAGTCCTGTCCCATACTCGAAAATTGAAATGGCTTCAGTCTTTTGGTCTACTTCGATCGCACCGTATTAACCCCTATTTGTTAAGTTGATGACCGGCCATCAGTTAGAAAGCGATTGATGGGACTAAATTGAGGTAACCCAAACTTATACACACAGAAAACTATTTTCTTTGGGAAAAGTTGCGTATTCAGAGATTTTATCGGGTTTGAATTGATTCATTTAAATTAATCATTAGTTGGTTTTAGCTTTAGTCATTTATTTTCTTTCAGTTAACAGTTTTATTTTGATAAGGACTGTAAAATATGACCTCTGACAAATTCATTACTTTACAATATCATAAATGATTCTAACTTGTGTTTTCAAGAATAAAAATAAAATCAATAATAATTCATTTACCAAATTTTAATTTTTTATATTAATTATTTTTTTATTTTAACCTCTCTTCAGGGCTGGGCAGGTTCCGGCGTTTATCTGAAAAATAATTGTACAGCACCAATTTCAATGAAACACACCTTGACACTTTTCAAAACAATATAGATTTATTAACAACTTCTGGTATGGTTTAGGACATGAACTTTTACACAAACATAGCTTAAATTTAAAATTAAAATGGCATTTTATTTACTGATCAGATCTGTTTAACATAGATACTTTTAATCGTCGAATACCTAGGATTTATTTATGATTTTACTTACAGCGATTTCTTGAACCTCACGTTATGGCGATCTCTGCTGAACAACGCATCTGTTTAAATTGTTGCTCAGTGCCTCGATCCCTTCTTCATCCGTGACAAATTTCAGATTCATAAAACCTCAATAACGATGGCTGCTCTGCACACTGGTTTCATATTTACGTAGCACAACACTATATTTATTTAACAATCAGCAACATTTATTTAAGGTACATACTTTACTTTTACTATTTTCCTCAAAGCACATTTACTACTATATACAATAATTTTCTTGCTCGTTGCAACTGGAAATTATTCTTAAATTCCACTTGGACTTATTTTATGGTATTAATAAATTTAATTTAATATTTTTTTTTTTTTAGGTTTACAAACCCTGTTTTGATATTTACGTAAACTTGAGAATGGACTTCATTACTTTTAGAAAATATGAATTTAAAAATTTGAGGTTAGGAAATTTCTTATAAAATTACATGCTCTCGCTTTGAGCTCTCCATCCAAACTTGCTTTCTTTCATTTCTTTGATTTGCATCATTTGTCCCTGACCTATAATTTTCCTGACTTTTATACTCATTATCCCCACTATAGCTTCGCATATCCCTATTCTCATTATATGTTTTATTATATTTATCTTTGTCTTTTTTTCTCATAAAAATCTCTGTTATTTTTACCTCTATTTTGATAGTACTCATTTTCATAATTATTTCTATATTGATATCCCCTATTATTGTATTGATTATTGTAATTTTGCCTATGATCATCTATTTCCCGTAGATATTCTATCAGCTCATCTAAATTTCCTATTATTTGAGTAATTATAACATTGTATATGTCACTAGTAAAATGTCTTGCTAAATAACGTACCATTTCCCCTTCTGAAAATTTTGGTTCTAAATGCCTAACATTATAAATATTCCTCATAACGTATTGTTCCCTACTTATACCACCTTTTTCAATATATTTACCATTGAACAAATTTTGTCTTACCTTTTGTTGAGTGTACTCACTCCAATATTGTTTTAACAATAAAACTTCAAACTCATCGATCGTTTGAAACTTATTTTCTATCAATTGAAACCAATAATCCGCCTCCCCTTTAATCATGTTTTGTATGTGCATTTTTAAATCAGCTTTGGGATGTAATGTACCCATGTGCTGTCTTAACCTGGTCATGAAAACTTTAGGATGTATCCTATGGTCTCCGTAAAAATAAAATTCCGTTTTACCGCTTGCATATTCCTGTCCTTGTCCTTGTGGAATCACCCTTGTATTCTCTTCTAATAGCCACGTATTCTCTAACATCTTTCTATCCAGTTCTTTTAATTAATAACAATAAAATTTTATTTTTTTCCCAGGTTACCCAAAGGTTTTGGTACCTAAAATCAATAATCTTTTGGCTCTGGTTGCCATGCTATACACAATAGTCCTTCTAATGCTTATTCTAAATAGAACAATGCTTTTTAACATAACATAATAATATACAGTTCATTTACCACACGGTAGGTATTTATATCTAGCGTTTAACAACATTTATTATAAGTTTTACCTATTTGATATGAATACAGTTAACGTAAGTGTCTCTCACTGAAACTGGGCTCTCATACCGCTCAAAATTATCATTTTAATTTATATATTAGAGTCTTTCTTTGTTTTAGTATTGGCAAAATATCTTTATTACTTTCTTTTCATTTTTTCAACATAATTTTATCCTTATGCACCCTGTACATTATACCGTGTGTGGTTTGGTCATCGTATTACCCCCACTTAACTAATGTAAAATTTTGAATTTTATGAAAAATTTTCTGTTAGTTTACAAAAATTGCAGTGACTGAACCACAATCATATTTATTTTATTTAATCCAATACTGCTATAATTTTATGTAGGTACAGGGTGGATCACAGTCTAAGCTGTACAAAAATTAAATATTAAACAATATCTACAACAGAGTCAGTCTGTGGGATATTTAATCCTCACAATGCTCATTCTTGGACCAATGAAAATCCAAAGGCAATAAAAGTAATCCACTATCAGCATACGTTTAAAGTAAATGTTATGGCAGCCACATTGAGAAAATATTTTGTGGAATATTTCATTTTTCAGAGTAAAGTGTACTACAACTTTTTAGATAATAACTTATTTCAAATTCTTAAGAACATCCCAATTAACAGAAGACAAAGATTGTTTCTCATGCACAATGGTGCTCCTCCCCATTTCTTTAGAATAGCCAAATAATACCACTGATTTTCCAGAAAGGTGGATTCGTAGAGGTGCAGGTGCACATATTCACTGGCCTGCGTGTTCGCCAGGCTCCAATCCATTTGACTTTTTATGGAGCTAATTGAAATCAAAACTTTATAACACAGAAATTTATACTCTTGAGGAACTAAGGGAGAGAATTATTATCGAGTTCACAACTATTAGAAACAATCCAGAAGTGTTGCAATGGGTAGTTTGTTCATCGTAGGAAAGAACAGTGTTATATATTGGTAAAGATGGAGGTCATTTTGAGCTGTTGCTTTGATTTTTGAATTACGAAGTTTTTGATAAGTAAAATTATTTTTTTAATATTGTCAATAAATACTAATTTAAAACAATATTTTTGTAATACTACTTAAGAAATAGAAACTTTCTCAGATCTAGGAAACTTTTCTCAAAATAGTACGCAATAAAATATACAATGTTCCTCAAGCATTAAATTTCCTCAAAATTTTTTTTCTTTAAACGCCACAAAAGGTATTTCTGTCACTCCAAAATTCTATGAAGCGAAATATGCAAATTTTTTGATTCAACATACCAGAAAAAAAATTCAAATAACTCGAGAATGGATCTTCCTACCGTATTTCAACCAGAATACTTACTATTTATTAGACCAAGGAATAGTTTCATTGTCAATTTTTATCTGGGGACGACCCTACAAAAAATACACAACACAGCAATTCCAAGAGACACAAACAAAAATGGGATCTACAACCCTCTATTCCTGTCTAAAATTACAGTCTGATATTTCAAACCGCAGTAATTGTGAAAAGAGTTACTTTCATGAGCCCTCTTTGGGGGCTTGTATTATTCTTTTTACTTGATATAGGATTATAATCGATACAAGGTGTTTTCGAAATGAGTATTTAAAACATGGAAGCATATAAATTAAGTCAAATGATGACGAAACCGTTAATAAAGTTTTTATCCAGTGCTTCCAAAACGAGCTACAACCCGTTAACGCTGGCACCCTGAGATTAATTTTTATTAATATCTCCCGAACCGATTAAGACCAAATATTGAAATATGTTCAACCACTAATCTTCTTATGCCTAATAATGTGGAATCACAATCATCTGCACATTTTATTCAGGGAAATGTCAAACTGGGGAGGTGATGAGTAAACATGACCTCAACATTATTGTATGCAATTTTTTTTAGCTTTTGATATGAAATGAATTTTTTATGAAAAAAGGGTACTTGAACTTCAATAGGATGCACCGTTTTTAAGTAAATCGATTTAAATTTCATTACATGCTCTAAAATGCATTCTAATGTAAAGATTTTTACATTTTACTCGTCAAAAATTTTTTAGCGTAGATCTATGTTAAACTAAGATTCAAAATTCGTTGTAAATAAGCAAAAGAAAGTAACATTTTTAAAATACACTAGAAAATTTTGGTCGGGATAAAACGTAAAAATCGCGTCACTACAATGCATTTTAATGCTTGTAAGAAATTTTCAAATCGAGTTTAATCAAAAACAGTGCTTGTTGAACATTTCTTCAACAAGCTTTTTTTAGCTTTTCTCGTAAAAAACCTCTTATATTTCATAATTTCATGTCAAAAGCTAAAAAAAAATTATAATATTTACTCCTTGCTCCTTCAATTTGGAATGCCCTGAATAAAATTTTCAGGTGATTTTAATTCCGTATTTTTAAGCATGAAAAGGTTCTTGGCTGTACAAAATTTCATTATTTAATCGTAAATGGTTTCGGAGATATTTAATAAAAACCATTCTTTGGGGCTCACATTTTGGGAGTTGTAGCTCATTTAGGAAGCAATTTAGAGAAAAACTTTATTAAGGTTGCCGTCATCATTGGATTTTCTCTACATGTTCTTAATTTTTGAATACTTATTTCGAAAACACCTTGTTGTAATAAACTAC
This sequence comes from Rhamnusium bicolor, assembly GCA_029963845.1. Taxonomy (NCBI): domain Eukaryota; kingdom Metazoa; phylum Arthropoda; class Insecta; order Coleoptera; family Cerambycidae; genus Rhamnusium; species Rhamnusium bicolor. The sequence continues at coordinate 366,877 of JANEYF010004058.1, read as the reverse complement.
ACATTATTTTTTGTCTACTATCGACCCTTGAAGGTTTTCTAGAGGTAGGTGTATTAATAGCAAGTACAAAAAAAAGTTTTCCTTAAATCTCCTAAACGTCTTCGTGCATTTCACAGCAAGTGTCCCGATATTCCCGAACCACCACAGCCGATTTTTACAAGTAGGGGGACATGGTTAAGGGCATTTTTTTATTATGCTGAATATTTAAATCAAATAAAAGGTATGATACTATAAGTTAATCCTGACGAGGCTGCAGCTATTAAGGAAAGCCAGACAAAATTTGAAGATATTTCCGTTGAAATGCTTTAAAAACTATTTACAAAATTACATGACGCCATAAAAACTTACAAAACAGTGCATTGTCGTTAGCGGAATCACTGTAAATAGTGGACGGAGTATATCGACTTCTACACGCTATAGTTGACGCAAAAAAATGAGCGCGTTAGAGAAAAGTTTGTACGTGTGTTAAAGCAAAACACCGGTTTTACCAGATTAAGACAAATTTCTGATGGTACTGATGGTGCATCTGTAGATCCGTTAGGTGGGTTCAAAGACTATTTTAAGTATGCTTGTATTACATCAATAGATGTCGAACGGTCGTTCTCAAAATATAAGCATATTTTTGCACCACAGTAAACTTCACTCATAGAGACAACCATAGAAACATACCTGGTGCTGCAAAGTCTTTATAGATCTTCTTCAGTTTGTGACAATCAAGCTAGTTCATTAAGCTAGTTAAGAGGGTAAGTTGTGCATACATTGTTATAAATTGTAACAGTTTATTGCTTTTGTTACTAGTTAATTTCTTTTATTACGCATATGGGTCATTCTTTTACAAATCGCACGGATTTCAGGAAAAAAAAACTTGACATTTTAGATTCGTCTGAAATTTTTTTTTACAGCTTCTATACGTAAAATTAATTGACACGTATTTCAGGATTTTACTTAAAAAAATTTTTTTCCGAAAATATCCATTTATGAAGTTTTGGTATTTTGCTGGATTTTCTCCAATCGTCTCATACATGAAATTTATTATCTCCAGTTGTACTGATCGGATCGATGTCATTTTTTTAACACGCTTTTATTAGCTTCACTTGTATGTTTGCTTGTTTGTTTGTTTGCTTGTTTGCTTGTTTGTTTGTAACCGACTCTTTGGACTCGATTTTAACCCACTTTAAACGGACAGATTTAATTGAAACTTTGTACACTTATTAAGAACCGGTAACAATACAATAATTTGATAAGTTTATATCATTATCCTGTTCAGGATCGCCAATCCTTTCCTCACGTATCCCTGCGTGAAAGCAAAGGCTTAATATGTCAGTAGATTCCATAATTGTTAATTAGCCCGGTGGTCGAGTGGGTTAAGGCAGTCGACGCGAGTTGGCTGCGAACGTCAAGACGCATAATCGTGTTATTGACAATAGCCAATTTTAGTGTATTTTTTCGGAAGAAAAGTTGATTGAAGCGGAGAGAAGTAGTGTAAAAGGGAAAATAGGAGTAAAGAAAGACATAAAAGAGAAAAGGACCCCTCGGAAGAACAGGTCAGTTAAAAAATTTAAATCAGTAAAAATTTCTAGAAAAGTGACAATGACAGGGACGTCAGTTTCGACAATTAAAAACAGCAATGAAAACTTAAGTCAGTCTCAAGATGATATGATCGATCTTTTAAGAGTAAAGAAAAGGCGCATTATGGAAACAGAAAACCCAAATTTTAGTCATCCTTCAACAAGTAAAAAATCCACAACACAACTAAAATCTAGCGACATAAAAACAAATAATAAATTTCAGACCATAGCAGGACATACGGACACTCAAATGGACATAGAAACAAGCAACCCAACAAATTCGAACCAAACTGAAAATGAGGAAGTCATCGTAAAAATTAAAAATCATAGACCACCACCAATTATCATTCATGACAAACTCGTCGACCACAAAAAATTAAATATATTTTTGAACAATAGTCTGGAAGGCACATATTACTGGAAACATTAAACGTACTCCACAAGTTTGCATCTAGAGAAATACGTTGACTGGCAAAAATGCAACGAGAATTTCAAACTAGGAAAATTAGAATTTCACACTTTTACACCCCGCCAAGAAAAAACACACGCATTTGTACTCAAAGGTATTTACCATAATGTAGAAATTGATGATTTAAAAAGTGAACTTATTCAAGAATTTACAATAAATGTTAAAAATATATTTAAAATGAGGGGCACCCGATATCCTATGTATTTAGTAATTACCGATGGTTCCATCACGATCAAAGAAATTCAAAGAAAAGTTAAATATCTCGATCACACTGCAGTTAGGTGGGAAAGGCACATTAATAATAAAATTATCATTCAATGTCATAGATGTCAGTTATGGGGTCATGCAACAACTAATTGCCACGCGGCCCCAAAGTGCTTAAAATGTGCTAAATCTCACCTAACCAGAGACTGTGACAGACAAGAGAATGATGCAATTAAATGTGCAAATTGTAATGAAAACCATACCGCCAACAGTGTAAATTGCCGAGTATATAAAAACAAAATTGAACAACTGGAACGACGAAATCTTCCCACAGTCCCCCCACCACCAGAGACGAGGTATGTTGCTGCACCACTTCCAAAAATAAATATCTGGGAAGCAAGAAGGATGGCCCATTCGTCCCAAAATCATCCCTCATCAAACCAGGTAACTTCAAGACCTCCCCCTCTTCCTACATCCCCTGCTCTTTCCGGCCCCCAAACATCCCAGACGAATGGTGGTATGAGTCAACTCTCGAATTTAAATGAAGAATTTAACAAGTTGAATCAACTTATAGATTTAGATAAAATGCTGATGCGAGTTAAATATTTAAACAGTAAATTAATCAACTGCAATTCTGAAATTGAAAAATTTGAGGTGTTTTTTTAAATTTACACAAGACATCTCAAATAATGTCATATAAATTATCAATATTTTCTTGGAACGCTAATGGTATACGAAACAAAATTTCCAGCCTCATCAATTTTCTTTCAAAGCATAAGATAGACATTATGCTTCTAAACGAAACAAAACTCACGCCACAAGATAAGTTGCGCGTTCGGGGGTACACAACTATTAGAAAAGACCGAAACAATAGAGGCGGTGGTGTGGCTGCACTCATTAAAACAAACATTCCACATACTTATAAATTTATACAGAACACCACCATCGAAAACATAAACATCACACTATCCAATGGCACACAAATTACTACAGTATACAATACACCATTGAATAACTTCACAGTGGGTTGTCTTGATAATTTAATCAACGCGGGTCCTCGCAATCTGGTCATCGGTGATTTAAATGCCAGGCATCACGCATGGAGTAATTGCCAACGTAATAACGCAAACGGCAACACCTTGTTTGACTATATCAATAATAATAATGTGACCTTGGAGTATCCAAATGCTCCGACTCATTTTCCAGATAATGGTAATACACCTTCTACACTAGATCTCATAATAAACAAGAATGTGGGCAACTCCACCCTCCCTGAGGTGCTGGAAGAGCTCACGTCTGATCATAATCCTATACACATAGTTTTAAATAACATGATAAGAGAAGACGCACGCACACGTATCACATCGTTCAAAAACGCCAACTGGGAACAATACAGACAATACATAAACACACATATACATTTAAATAACAATATCAACACTATTGCCAATCTGGAAAATGAGGTTGAAGTGTTTACTAAGATGTTGCAAGAAGCCAAACGGGGTGTTGCTCAGACTATCACTATTGACCCCTACAAGGACCAACTGACGGATGCGATCAAACAAGACATACTTACGAAAAACAGGTTAAGACGACGTTGGCAACGCAATCGTGATGTCCAGGCCAAGGAAGAGATGGTCAGATTGCAAGGACAAATTAGAATAGATATTACCAACTTAAAAAATCGAAAATGGAGAGAAAAGCTCGAGGCACTGAATCCTCAGGACAACTCATTGTGGAGATTAACAAAATCGCTCAAAAATAAGGACACACGAGACGCCATCCCTGCTCTCCAACTTAACGGTCAAACCTACATATCAGACAGACAGAAAGCCAACCACTTAGCTGACACTTACCAACAAATTCACAATAGCGACACACCCAACACAGACGAACAGGATCGCATAATACAGACGACTGATGAAATCATGAGACATGAAATTCAAATTACGCAACAAGAATTTTTGGAAAATATGACAAAACCCTCTGAGATTCTGCAACTTATTAAATCACTATCCAACAACAAGGCCCCGGGTAAGGATGGTATCGAAAATAAATTACTCAAGAACTTACCAAGAAAGGGTGTATTGCAGTTAGTGTACATCATTAACGCGATCTTGCGCCTGCAGCACTTTCCTAGTGCCTGGAAGAGTGCAGTTGTAGTTCCAATACCCAAGCCGGGTAAAAACCATAGGTTTGCGGTAAATTATAGGCCAATAAGCCTACTGTCAACTATCTCAAAACTGGTGGAAAAAATCATCCTTAACAGGTTAAACAGGGCACAGGATGTCCTAGGCATCAATGATCACCACCAGTTTGGATTTAAAAAGGGTCACAACACAACGCAGCAGGTCGTCAGGATCGTTAATGATGTCAAGCTGCAATACAACCTAAACAAGAGCACCACCATGGTGCTTTTAGACATTGAAAAAGCTTTCGATACCGTCTGGATATCGGGGCTTATATACAAGATGCACACTTATAATTTTCCATTCCACTTAATAAAACTCATACACTCTTACTTAATCAACAGAACACTACAAGTCAAAATTAACAATACACTATCTCCACATAAGAGCATTCATGCGGGCGTACCGCAAGGTTCCGTCTTAGGACCGAAATTATTCAATCTATACATCTCTGACTTTCCTCACTTCCCTAATACTAAGCTGGCTATGTACGCTGATGATACGGCTATATATAGTCACTCGCATAGTGCACAAGCTGCTAACATGCTTCTAAAAGCACACATGTACAGAGCTACAGCGTACTATAGTCAATGGAAAATCAAACTGAATGAGGGTAAGACGGAGACTATAGTGTTTACCAAGAAATTCAAAGATACCAAAATTCTGACTCCAATTACTATCAACGGACACCAAATTCAAACAAAGACTAATGTAAAATATCTCGGCGTACATTTAGACAAAGGACTCACATTTAACAAACATATTACAATGACTATTCGAAAAGCTTACGCACTAACAAAAAATTTATACCCACTTTTGGCCAAAAATAGCAGACTCAACAGGATGAACAAACGACTTATATATACAACTATAATAAGACCGGTCTTGGTATATGCCGCTCCCGCATGGTGCTCTGCATCCGCGACTACGATACACAAATTACAAATACATCAAAACAAAATTCTTCGTCTCATTACAGCTTTAGACAGATACACGCCTATACGACATTTACACGAAATAACCGACATAGAACCAATAGCGCAATACATAGAAAACACATCCCAAAAATTTTATGAAACTCAACTCTCGAATAACCCACTAACACGCAGCATAACACAAGTGAGGGAGCATAATGCCCAATTCAGAATTAAACATAAACTTCCATATCAAACGTTGCCCATCTTTCGACAACCTATTTAGGCCTAACCCATTGACAAAATTCCAAATTATTCTTGTTTTTTTTTCTTTTTATGCGTTTTTTCACTCAAAATTTTCTCTTACAAACATTCTTTCAAGTTATAATATTTTTATATTAGAACATTTCTATATTCCGTAATAATAATATACAAACAGTCTGATATGACCGTTCCACATTCGAATTGCCTTAAGCGGGTTTTTGTGTTTGAATATTTTCCCGTGAACCAATAAACAAAATTTGTGTAAATTTGTAAATACTCTAATTTTAAGTTTTAATATTATCATTAATTATTTTAAGCTAAAAAATGTTCCTTTAGCGTTTGTTTAGAATAAGTCCAAATTAGTCATTACTTGACAGGAGTTGGTGTGTATAATTTTATAGTTTTAAATCCACACAGACCTCGCTCTGCCCAACCCGTCAATTGCCATGATGCTCTGTCGCATGGATGTCGGGTTGGCTCCGGAGGCGGGAGACCTATGTAGATGTTTTATTGTTAATGTTGAAATAAATTGTGTTGATTGATTGATTGTTGCAGTCGACGCGAAACGACAGACTCCTCCGGCGTGAGTTCGAACCTCACGGCTGAAATAAAATTTTTTTTTTTTCAGAAATATCTGTTGGATCGTAATATGTTATAATATCAGCATCAATAAGCAATATAAATATAGTTTAAAACAACTAAAAAAACACGCTTTCATAGCACATCAAACTAAAAAGTTAAAAATAAATATAGTTTAAAAAAACTAAAAAACACGCTTTTAAAGCACATCAAACTAAAAAGTGAAAAATAATTATTAATATAAACTGAAAATAATAATGAACGAAAAATACTAGTATTATTGTGAAAAAAAGCGTGGGGTGCTCGATATACGAAAAATATTGCACAAAGCACCCCACGCTTTTTTCACAATAATACTAGTATTTTTCGTTCATTATTATTTTCAGTTTATATTAATAATTATTTTTCACTTTTTTAGTTTGATGTGCTTTAAAAGCGTGTTTTTTAGTTTTTTTAAACTATATTTATTACAGTTTACGTGTTGTTACGTTAGCTTTCTAAAAGAATAAAAAAAATTTTTTTAATGTCAACATATCAAAAATAATAACAATTTAATTGTTTAAATAATTGTTAGATGCTGTTGCCCTAGGTTTAGTTAATTTTAAAAATACCACTTCATTCTTCATCATGTTCCTTAGAAAATGGCATCGGTGAAAAAGTGGTATCTCTATTAGGTCAAAAGTTATTAAATATTTTCGAGCACTTGTCAGGCGGTGCGCTCCGCGCACCTCAGAGGTCTCAGGCATTTGCACCTATTTTATATTAATGAATGTTTACCGTATTGCGTAATAGTTTGAAAATATTTGTTGATAACATTAATGTATAAAAATTAATATAAATAATAAAAAGAACATTATAGTTACTTCCCGGTTGGGGATGAGGTATGGACATCCGTTTAATTTCCGATATTCGATCAGTAAAGTTAAGCAGCACTGATCGATTCCGGCAATTGGATGGATGAACGATAGCTCATCTAACAGTCGGTAGGCTGTCAACAGACAATCCCGGGAAGGCCGCTAGCCTGATGCAGGCGGAGAGGCGAGCCCGGGTGGAGGGTCGAAGAGACCTACCCAGGAGGTTTGCCACTCTGCTAGCGTTGCAGGCGGGCAGGCCCAGGCGGTGGGTTAGTTGACAGTCGAGGACCGTGGTTCGGAGTCCACGCTAAACTGTAGGTCCCTAGGTAAAAAGGGCCCATTGTGGCCTACTTGCCTAGTAAAATAAGTAGCTACTACTACTACTTCCCGGTTACTAAATTAATATTGAATATCACGATGTGAGAAAATAAAAGTAAGAAACTAAATTTAAACACTTTGATTCATTAGCTTCTGTGTAGTATACAAAATGTTTTTTTTGCACAAAGTATACATTTTATATCATAATTATAACTTCAATTGCGATCAACCCTGGTTGATAGAATCAATTATTGCAGATACTGCCACTTTGGCTTCTTCAAAAGATACACCGTGACTTTCAGGAGAATGTTTCCAGTTAACGCCATTACTTTCCAAAGCGTCAAAATCAGAATCATTAATTTCCTCCTTCTAAAAACAATGTAATTTTTACATACATCAGTTAACCTGAAGCTTAACAATTTATTTTATAATTTTAGGATATTTTAGACCTTGTCTCATATAATGAATGAAATTTTATTAAAGAAATTTGCCTCGAAAATATTACTTACAGTTGATTCGAACTTCTTTTCGCGATTCTTGTGTAATTGAATCAATTTAACACGACAAGTATTACAGATTTTTCGCTGAAGGAACTCATCCGTTACCGGTAAGTTAAGAGCCACTAAATGTTGCTTCGAAACTGGTCTTAGATTTTCTCTTTTACGATGTCAAAAAATTACAAAGGGATTGAAGCATCGATCTACTTTGATTTTCGGACCAATCGACGATTTTGATGCTTTCGGCATTGTACCGACACTTTATGATTATCGCTAGTTTTAGATTAAAATATAATAGTAATAATATGGCATGCGTATACGACGTTGTCGAACAACAGAATGAAAACATTTACATATATTTAAAACTCAAGGGAGCTTGATTGCACGTTCCGCGCGCTACGCCCGGCACGGCGACTCCGTGCGCGCTGCTTGACAAGCGCTCGAAAGTATTTAATAACTTTTGACCTCATAGAGATACTACTTTTTCACCGATGCCATTTTCTAAGGAACATGATGAAGAATGAAGCGGTATTTTTTAAAATTAACTAAACCTGGGGCAACAGCATCTAACAATTATTTAAACAATCACATTATTATTATTTTTGATATGTTGACATTGAAAAACAATTTTTTTATGCTTTTAGAAAGCTAACGTAACAACACGTAAACTGTAAAAAAATGACATTGATCCGATCAGTACAACTGGAGATAATAAATTTCATCTATGAGACGATTGGAGAAAATCCAGCAAAATACCAAATCTTCATAAATGGATATTTTCGAAAAAAAAATTTTTTTAAGCAAAATCCTGAAATATGTGTCAATTAATTTTACGTATAGAAGCTGTAAAAAAAATTTCAGACGAATCTAAAATGTCAAGTATTTTTTAGTGTGCGGTTTGTAAAAGAATGACCCATATTTTGATGTGTACGCCTATGTCCCGCCGCACATTTCTCCCAACTCTATAACTTCATAGTTTGCTTTAAATAAATTATTGTGACGGAATTGTTCCTTCATTTAACGATTTGCAGTTCAATTTCGTACTTCGTTAAATAAATAATAAAACGAAGTAGAACATAAAAACTTAGGAGAAAGGATTAAATAGTCACACTTACAAAAAAAATCACTTTCTCAAAAGCTTTTATAGCCTTAGTAAACTTCCTGACAATAAAATTTAGTGGCAATCTTTTATATCCTTCCCAAATGTATATATCAATCGCAAGCCAAACTTTTCGTAGTGTAGTTAACGTAATGTCCAGTCATCTGCTCCTGAATTATGTTTGGGGTAAATCGGGCAACTCGAACGGAAGAGCAAGGAAAATTGAGATATCCATAGGTGTCGTTAAACAAGCAAGTTTCGATGGGCATGACGTTACGCCTAAACGGAACAAGTTTGTGGCTTACTTATAAGTTCTAATTAAGTTAGGAAAAGTTAGGGTTATGTAGTAGGCTTAACTTTATAATATTAATGCTAATGCCAGAGAAATGTATTGCCTCGTAGAGACTTTCACTGCGTTATGTAAAACGATGCAAATTTAGGGTCATTTATTTTAACAGACTTGTTTGTACCAAACATTATGATACCAAATCATTTTCATAAAAAGATCGTTTATTTGATATTATGAACTTTGTCATACTATTTCTTTGAAACATTTAAGATCAAGGTCGTCATCGTAGGTGGCTTCATTTTAAAGGGCTTACATATATATTGTGTTTAACCTGGAAAATATGTGGACAAGTGCATTTGGTTATTGAGTTAGTTGTACAGGGTGAAGCAAATTCGATGGGTTTACAGGGTATTTCAGAAACTACAATAGTTAGAAAAAAAAAAAACCATTCTCGAGACCATTTTGAAGACAAATTCAATGGAATAGATTTTGTTGAAAGTGATTTGTTTTTGATCCACACGGGTAAACTAATCTTTTAAGATAGGTTTATATTTACTCAGATGAGCAAGCTTGAAACCGTCAAGGAGGACATTTTGAACAGTATGTATAAATTAAATAATTTTCCATTTTTTACACAACGAAAAAATGTGTCACCTCTCCTCTCTCTCTGTCGCCTTGTTGAGAGTGGGTGATGTTGCGAAAAGCGTTTTACCGGTTCCGATACATAAATTTATTTAAAGGGCGCCAGCGTATCGAAACACAAAAAAAAAAAAAAAAAATATATATATATATATATATATATATATATATATATATATATATATATATATATATATATATATATATATATATATATATATATATATATATATATATATATATATATATATATATATATATATATATATATATATATATATATATATATATATATATATGTATATATATATACCGGGTGAGTCACGAATTGCGCTCGCCCCGATATCTCCTAAAATATTTGGAATAGAAAATTGAAATTTCGAGGGCTTATTATACGACTAAAATGCCATCTTTTCAAAAAAAAAATTAAGTTTGGTGCACATCCGGTTTGACCGGAAATGCCCACAACTTTCGATTTTTAAATGAAACACCCTATATATTTTTACATTTTTGGAATCTAGAGGAAATTTTGAATACAATACATCCATTTTGGTCACTTTTTGATAAACATTAAAAATTTTATTAAAAAATCTATTTCTGAATCCGGAGTGCTGTGGTGCCCAAAATATATTTTAGTTTGTGTGCTACGTTACTATAAAAATAAAAAGAGAAATATGATTGCATTACTTAATTGTCTAGAGGCGTTTAAAATTTTTAAATGTGATTTTTACCCACTAACTCGGTTTTTTTAAATGGGAAGTTAATCGTCCACCAACATTTTTAAATACCCCATTTTCATACGAATCTAATGATACCAAAATTTTGAAAATCCGCTCAGAAATATTTGAGATTTCAGCCAAAATACAATGCAGCCAAGCTTTTAGAAACATGCGGCTAATAGATTAGTGGGCTTTGGAAACTAAAATGACACATTTCTGTTTAAAATCTGGTAACCTAATAACATTGGAAAAAATCATAGTAACGTAGCACACAAACTAAAATATATTTTGGGCACCACAGCACTCTGGATTCAGAAATAGATTTTTTAATAAAATTTTTAATTTTTATCAAAAAGTGACCAAAATGGATGTATTGTATTCAAAATTTCCTCTAGATTCCAAAAATATAAAAATATATAGGGTATTTCATTTAAAAATCGAAAGTTGTGGGCATTTCCGGTCAAACCGGATGTGCACCAAACTTGATTTTTTATTGAAAAGATGGCATTTTAGTCGTATAATAAGCCCCTCGAAATTTCAATTTTCTATTCCAAATATTTTAGGAGATATCGGGGCGAGCGCAATTCGTGACTCACCCGGTATATATATATATATATATATATATATATATATATATATATATATATATATATGTATAAATACATATATATATATATATATATATATATATATATATATATATATATATATATATATATATATATATATATATATATATATATATATATATATATATATATATATATATATATATATACATATATACATATATATATTAAAACAGGAAACAAAGGTTCTAAAGAAAAATGTTTATTTGAATATTCTTAAATTTGGACAAGGAATACTCTTCATTTATGATATTCCATTTTAGTACACCCTGTACACGCGAAGATGATACATTCTCCATCCTTGTTGACTTATTAACTTGCAGAAACAGCCACTTTTCCCATAACAGGTTTTGGTAATTTTCAGTTTCTTCGTTTCTTTCCAATAAATTTGCATTGACAACCCCTACTAAAATGTTATATGTAATTCATATCTGAAGTTTTGCATTTTTTTTTCAAAATAATTTCTAAATTCTCTGTAATAATAGTTATATTCTTAGAAGGGGGGAAATTGCTGTTATATCTTACTGTTTTTTGTTAAGGATACCTCATTTAATTGTATGTGAAGTAGTCGTCTTCAGCGCACGATGATAAATGTGACTAGATAATCTCTTTATCGTAGCTGCGGATTCAAGTTCCGCGACCGGCATTGGCAATTGGTTGGAATGGTTGTCCGTGCAGCGTTGGCTTTGGAATAGGGGTCTGTCTGAGTTTTGTGGTGTTTATGTTAGCTTTGTGTTGGTTCCGTTTATTACTGTTCTAGAACTGTTCTTGTCATGCGCAAATAAATTACCGTCATGAGCAATACACCAAAATAGATATATTTATAATTTGCGCATTACGGGAACTGTCCTAGAACTGTGAAAATTCTGCAACAAAGCTGTTATGTCGTGGTGTTTATGTTTTCGATATTAACTGGTACAGCGCTATTTAAGTATATTACGATTTCATCATTTTTGTTAAACTTAGCTTCATTATAATAATAAATGACAAAGCAAGTAGAGAAGTTGTAGGCATTCTTGATTCTAGCCACAATTTAATGCAACAATTGCAACTAATTTAAATAAGACCTGTCTGTGTAGGAAATTTTCGGTATAATAGAGACAACTACAAAAGCATCATCACAAAGGACTGCAATAGGCAAACTTGAATGGTTTAATGTGCAGTTTCAACAAGTACAGGTAAATAGGAATTTGCATTATTAATACACCCGTTAACTAGTGTTTAATAATGGGTATGCTATTTAATTATAGAATTGAATGCAAATTATAATGTATAGAACATAGCGAATTACAAATTTAAGAGTTTTTGCTAGTTTAAATTTTCATTGAATAATTTTATGAAAGATATATACTAGTATTAAGACAACAGATATGTATTGTGTTATTTTAAATTATATAAATATCAATATTTATTCAAATGATATAATTGTTACATGAATTTAAAAGCGTCCACTGAATAAAGCGGCAATTTATAGTCTTATTAAACAGATGATATACTGAGAGGTTAATTTGTTCCATTAGATAATCTTTCAGATTTACAGATTTTGATCAAATAATGATCAAAATTCAGTGATAATCAAAAAAGATATAATTAACATGAAGTTACGAATTTTTTTGGATCAAATGTGTATATGTTTATCTGGATTTTGAAAGCCTGTAGATTGTCCATTTCGGTTATCAACTTTTATAAGTAAACAAACTTCGTTTGTTTATTTTTCGAATTATATTAAATTTTGAACAAAAATATGTTAAATTCTTTGGAGTCTTATGTTAATGAAGTATACACGAATATTTTAATTTTTATTAAAATAATCCTGCTAGATTTCTTTTCACATCTTGTCTAAGAAATAGAAGACAATATGCCAATGCCAATAATTTAAATTCAGATTTTAGGATTGATAGACATTACGTACCTCAAGGATCTATATTGGGGCCAATTCTGTTTATATTATTTATCAACGATATTTATTATTTTGTCAAATCTTAAAAATGTGTTATTTTTGCAGATAATACAAATTTAATTGCTTTAACAGAGATTGTTAAAATTTTATGTATAGTTTAAATTAAATTAAAATAATTGACAAATAGTTTATTACAAATAAACATAAACTCAACGGTAATAAATCACACAATGTATTCAATGAAGATGATTCGAAGGAATCATAGCATCACTAAGGGAGAAAGTGTTAAGTTGCTCAGGTGTTGTATTAGATGACAATTTGAATTACCCGATTCTGAGTAAATGCAATTTAAAGTTTTGAAGTTCTTGCTTTGTTTTCTTTTTTTCACATTGAAGGCAAAAAACTAGTCAGCATCTATTGTGCGACTTTATAGGCATGTAATTCATTAAATTCTTTAGTATTAGAATGCGAAATTTCTCGCAAACCATTAGTCCAAATTTAAAAAGTAAGTACCGTTACAAAGATAATTTAACGAGCTTTAAAACAATATTTTACCTGACTCCCTTAATTTTAGGGTTCGATTGCATCACCGCTTCAAAGGTTGAAAACAAGAAATCGACGAGTCCAAGCGTTTTTCGAAAAAATTCACTTACATGCAATAAACGCCTGTTTAATTTTGTAGCAACTTCATTAAATTTTTTACTTCTATGAACGCAAATTCTCACAAACTGATAGTCCAAATTTAAAAAGTAAATGTGCTATTTGACCCAATTGCCTTTTAAAATTTTAGGGATGGATTCCATCACCGCTTAAGGGTTGAAGTGGCGGGATCGAAAATACCCAATGAAAGTGTCGCTCTTGATAATAAAATCGACTGGTCCCAGCGATCTTCGGAAAAATTAGATTAAATGCAACAAAACATGCCTGTTTCGTTTTCAGTGGCTCACCCTATATAGTGTAGCATTAAAAATGACAAATGTTCTTATTTGGACTCTGTATTTAATTGCCTTCCTTCAAAAATATTTCGCGGTCATAACTAATACTTATTTTTGTAAATGTCTAAGTCACTAAGAAGTTGAAGGCATGAAATGTATTGGATTGAAATTAAAAATATTGCGGTGACTTCTGAACTCCTATAAATCTCTCATAGTAGGCGATTGTTCAACAAAAGCTCTGCCAACAAAAGAAAGGAGCATTAACAGCAACAAATCTATTACTCTCTTTTTCTATCTAAAAGAAACTAGAACTTACATCTGAGGCAGCTCTTTGGATAATTTTTCTTCTTGTACTCAGACAGTACGCTATGTCACTGTCATATACATCCCAGGCAAAAGACCGCGCTCACGACTATTACATAACTGGGAAACCGTCAAGTTCTCCCTTACAGCAATTTTATATCTGACGTCAATTTCATTACGAATTTTATTTATACATTTTGCGTTATTGAATTTATAAGTTTTTCAGACATGTTTCAATATTAATATATAACAAGTGAATCATTAAAATCATATTGTAGAAAGAAATTTAAAAATAATGAATCGTTTTAATAATATGTAAAGCATTTCAAAAACTTCATATTGTTATCTTGAATTGAGTATTTATAGTGGAGTTGCTAGATATATAAATGCTGTAAATTGTAATAACAATATTCCCATAGGTAAGAATGTAGTTTATGGTTATACAGTGCATTTCAATGAAAACTATTCACCCTATATAAGTTTGGATCAAATTCAGTTTGGATTTTTCACCTTAATTGTGCCGCTTCATGAAGCGCATTAAAATGCGGCTTACTTGTCGCCTTAATGTATAACTTCAACTGCGCCTTATTGAATTAATAAAGATGGCTGTGGCATTTGAAAGTATAAAACTATTACAAATATTAGAGGACTGCAAAAACGCTTAGACAAACGCCAATCATCAACTCGAGCAATAGAGCAATTTCTCCAAATAGTCGAGACTAGGATTTCATCCACATCTACAAACTACTTGTTGTGACTACTCTCCTTGGACATTAGAACGACAAAATTCTGAACTCTTGCCATCTTAGAGCTATATTAAAGCAGCGACTTATAAAATAACTTAGTGAATTCTTGTGTTATTGCAACCAATTTGGTTAATGCGTGACTATCAAATTAGGCAAAAAGAGAAATTCAGTTTTTCAAAATGGCAATAGACTTTTGCTCGATTCATGTAGTCTTTAACCAGGTAACAAAAACAAATCAAATATATGCCCAGTTTTAATCTATGTACAATTTAGGCATTATCTAAATTTTGATGATGTTATAGAGACAGGACTTGAACGAAATATGAGGCATGCGATTTTTTTTCATGCTAAATACCTCCAACGCCAACTCATGTTAATTTTATTACACAATTAATATTACGAAAAATAAAATGGAGTTAACTGTGTTATAAGAATTTAATTAATTTCATAAATGTTAATTTGTGATAAGAGTATCTCTTAGAAAGCAAAGGACGGTATTATACCGCCAAAGATCATAACATCTTTGATACCATTAACGTATTCTTCTATTTTTATCAGTAAATTTGCCTCTTACATTTTATAACAAATATTACGAATATTAAAATGACAACACTTGTCTCAAAGTTTGTTTCTCAAAGAGAAAGGAATTTCGCCATTTTAATATACAAAATCAAATAATCCTTAATTAAGACTTACTTTCACAATGCAAGTTATTTAATTATGATATAAATTTAAATTAAAGTTTTACAAACCTGTTTTGGTCACTTTTCTACCTGTAACAAAGAAAATACATCACACTATTTTTATATCGACAAAAGTAGAATAAGGTATGACGGTAGAAATGTAAATATGTATCTACTATTACTAAAACGTATAAAAAGTTACAAGATATACGGCGCAAATAAAATCTCTGCTTGTGGACTGAATCAATAGTTAGAGCAGAATAAACTAGATTCTCTGTAACACTAACACAGATTGGAACTTTCCAGAAATCGATGATTGCAGCATGGTTTTGGGATGTATCGTAAGTTGACTTAATAGATATTGCCTGTGTTTCCTCTACCATTGCAAGTAACATCCGCAGATGACATTGCTGATATTGAATTTTGCAAAAGTATGTGTTAAACAATGCTGAGAAAATTGTGAGTTGCGCAGTTCAAGTTGTATCATTTGTCTCATTGAGCATATTGTGATTACCAACAAAATTGGAGTCGGACAATATTGTTAAAGTTATGGGATAACGTTTATACCCAATGTGAAAATTTAAATTTTGGAGGATAACACTTCAGCGCGCATAAAAAAAAAGTGATAAGTTTTATTTGCCTGGAAATTATCATAGTGTTAAACAAATTTACACTTATTTGAACTGAAAAAGAACTAGAGACAGAAAATCAAAATTTGGGTAGGGTGAATTTAATCTTACAAATGAAAATATACATCTAGTTAGTTCACCACCAGTCGAATAAGGATCACGTGCATATCACCTAGCTGCAGGTTCGTTTATAAAATCAAAGATCTGCACTCAAGCCATATTTTAACTTTAGTCAATAATCATTCAAATAATCAAATAACAAGTTTAGGTTATTTAGTTACAAAGAGTTTGAAAACTAAATCGAGAAAATCCGTTTAGAAATATGCTGTGTTGTGCGGTGAGAATTAAACCCAATGTAGAATAAGATTCATGTCACGCCAATAATGGCGTGCATTTTTCTGTGTACACGGTGTTAAATTTAAAACGCCCCCTCTTTGAACGCCATTTTAAGCTATTTAAAATTAAATATTAAAATTTTTGAATGCTTGTATGATTTTTCCCTAGATTTCAGATATCCATATGAAAAAAAAATTTTGAATGACATAATTGGCTTCATGGTCGAGTGGTAAGGATACTTGCCGCTCACCAATTTTCAAACAACAGCTTTAAACCACGCCCCTCCCACATTATAAAAGGGGCACTAAAATTCAAAAATTTTTGTCACCTTTCTCTTCTTTTGT
Source organism: Rhamnusium bicolor (assembly GCA_029963845.1). Taxonomy (NCBI): domain Eukaryota; kingdom Metazoa; phylum Arthropoda; class Insecta; order Coleoptera; family Cerambycidae; genus Rhamnusium; species Rhamnusium bicolor. The sequence goes on along the minus strand of JANEYF010004058.1, from coordinate 349,770 downwards.
TTTTGTTCGTTATTGTTTTCAAAATCTTTTAAATCTTTTCATTTGAGTCACTTAATTTAAATGTAAGTATAATTTTTTCGCGTATATTTATTTTATACTAATATGGAACCACATGGTTTTATATTTTTGTAGCTCAAACAAAAAAAGCTTTATAAATGTATCTAATTATCTAATATAAAAAGTTAAATAATTTGCCATATTGTAAATTAAGAAATAATTAAGTGTACGTAAAAAAACAGTATTTAAATGTGCAGTTACTAACCTCACATAAATATGAAGTATTTGTAGGATTTCAATTTTCCCTTCGTACTTTGACGGCCTATTGCTTTCTTTTCTGAGGATCCCGTGGGAAAACTTTAATTTTAAATCTTTTTTATCATTCTAGGTACAATACACAGCACTATAACCCTGTAATTTTACTGAGTAACACCGCACACTAACTAATAATATACAACTAAAACTATGCGATTCTATTGTGATCTATTAAAATCTACATTGAACGACTTTAAAACGATAATTCTTAATGTTAACAATATCCCATACCTTCAAACCACTTATTTAAAATAAGAAACAACCCTCCTGTGCAAATTAAAATACACAGAAACTAAATGTAAACAAACCATGAATGGTTCAAATATGGACGTCGCATACCATGTGATCGTCCGAGCCGTCTAATCACGACTACTGTTATTTCTGGCTAGTTGCCTTAATGCGTTTTCTGTCATAAAGGATAGGCGGTCTGTTCAGCAACTGTTTCTCAAGATGCTGTATAGCATTTGCCCGAAATGAGTAAATTGTAATTTCATTACGCTTCGTCCAATCTATTATACAGCATGATTCAACCATTTTGAAATTTCGTACCTGTCAATTGGACAAATTCTGAACCAGCTTGTTATGTTTGGTTTATTCCAGAACGAATTCGAAATTAAAAACTTCCTGTCTGGTGAAATCAAGTCAGTTTTCCTCCACACCAGTTTTTCGATTAATCTGTTTTCAAATAGGTAATACATTTTTTTTAAATTATGGGAATATAAGAACGATTTTTTTTCTTTTTTAAAATAGTGAACAAAGCAGGAGGATGTGTATACCCCTACCACAACAAAGATCGTTTTTCTTATATTTAATACCTGTTAAAATTGAGGAACTCTTTTTTCCTTTTCTTCAACTTCCTTTTTCCTTTGCCAACTATTCCGAATGGTATCTTTTGTGATGCGTGCATCTTTAAATTCTACATCGCTGAAATGGTCGAATTTTATTTCACAGAGAATATGTCTTAAAGGCACTGAAAAATTTAAAAATAAATCTGCAACAAGTTATAGCGAGCCGCCCCTGTAATCTAGGAAATGTGCAGTCGGGTTGCGCGATCGCGGCTGGGTGTGACGGAGTGAGGGGACAGGTACAGAAAGATTAGACAAGATGAGATGGACGGAAGTGGACGATAATGCTAAGAGAGTAGAAATTAAAGTGTGAGTGATAAGGATTGATATCGTTTTCTGTGTCCAAGGGATGATAAAAACACTGCCAGTGTTTTGTGCCAAAAAACACTCGAGCTTTTCTTTTATGGATAAATTTCATTTTAACTCAAAATTTTGCCAATCAGTAATTTTGCTCGAAAAACTGACATTTGAGAAAATCGCTCGACCTGCGGTCTCGCGATTTCTTCATGTCAGTTTTTCTTATAAAATTACTGACTGGCAAAATTATTTCGTTACAAAGAGAAATTTATCCGATAAAAAAGCTCTTGTGCGTTTACTGTTGATAAAACTGCTATTGAAAACTATATACCTATTGTTGTGTTGTGCAATTTTGGCAAACTATTTGAAACTGAGTAGCGGTGAGAGGTATGTGAAACTTCTCATACGGTCCAGGTTAAATGATATTGGCTACCGATCTATCATGATTTGAAGGTATAATCCAATGCAGGTCGGGGTATTTGCCCGCTGAGTAGTTGTTTCATTCAAATCATATTTAATAATATTTGAAACTGTTTTATGTAATATTATTTCGTGTCAAAGCTCAAATCTCACATTATTAACATGGTTTACAGCAAATAGATCTACAACCACTAATTTAGTAATTATTTCATCGGGGATATATTGGATCGTGGTGGTTTAGCAGATGCAATTTACTTGTCAAGGGCATTTGGCAGACGTGATCTTATGCAAAAATTTCCAAAATTTGAGTTAACTCTAACCTTTCTTAAAATTTTTAAATCTTACCTAGGTAAAGGAATTGGAGTGTTACCAACTTCAGGAGTTCCATAGGATCGATTCTGGGGCCCCTGTCATTTACATTATTTATAAGTGATATGTCGAGATATTCAAACTAATGTTCTTTTGTGTGCTGACGATCTTAAATTGTTTGCAACTATTAACTCTGATGAAGATTGTGATCAATTACAGCATGATCTCTCAAAAAGTAATCTATGGTGTCAGAACAATAAGTTAATTTTTGAATATATCTAAATCCACTGTAATGACTTTTAGAAAGAAAATTACTTCAATAAAATTTTCATACAAAATTGGTATGAAACAGTTGTTGTTAAATGTAGCTAATTTAAGGATTCTGAAGTCATTTTCGATACAAAATTAACCAATGTTCCTTATCTTAATTATATGATGCCTACAAAAATCTACACTTTATAATAAGGAACTCAAAATATTTTAAAGATACCTCGACAATTTCTATATTGTACAGAGTTATTCATTATAAATTACCCACCCCTTATCATTGTTATTATTGCCTATAGAAAAAAAAAGTGTTAAACAAAAGTTGTGTGGTTATGACTGAATTTTGTTAAAATGCTATCAAATGTACAGTAGCATGAAGATTTCAGGGGATACAAAAAAATAACACTTTTTAATAACACCATATTATTAAATTTTTGGAATGATCCTTTGTTCCTGATTTCAAAAAATACCATATGTTACCCCTACCGTATATCATTTTTGAGTTATTAAACGTCAAATATCTTATTTTTGATAAGTGATATTTCTTTAATGAAATAATCAAAATGGTTTACAGTAAGGAAGAAAAAGTCCAAATATTTACTTGTTATATACAAAATAACAAAAATAAACGTGCAGCAAAAAGAGCATATAGGGTGTTCTATCCAAATAGTCCAACACCATCAGAAAATACTTACCGAAAGGTGAATAATACATCTAGTTTTAGTAGAAAAAAGCGTGTAAGCGTGAAGAATTAAATAGAATGATTTTTTTACATCATGATGATATATACTGGTATAAGAAAGTTATGTGTTGGCCGCATCAGGTATTTTATTTTTTATTATAACTACAGCTGAAAACTGACTTGTAACAGTTGTTTGTAATATTACATTCGCAGTGAGCATGGTTACACTAGAAATTAAAAGTTTACCGAATGCTGGTATTGATGTTTTGCTCGATTATGGCACAGCATAAGAAAATTGTTTTCTTATGCTGTGATTATGTACCAGTTGCAGTAATAATGTCGGACACTGATTGACTTGTAATGTAACAATTAAAGGGATTCGCGAAAAAGCAACAACTCGGTGGAGCGCCTTCGAGCGTGAGCGACTCGCTTCGAGCATCTTGGTTCACTGTCTTGACAACTGTAATGCTTTGTTACATTACAGACAAATATTACAAGTCACTCGCCAGCATTATAGTTAGTAATACTTTGTACAGCATTGTCAATTTGTATTGTATTTTATTTATATTTATTTGTACTATCCTGCTCCTCACTCTGTTTTTTATTTTGTAATAATAGTTATACACATTGTATTATATTGTGAAGTTTTGTATTGTATTTTGTATTTATATGTACTTTTCCATCCTTTAATTGGATGCTTATCTACCTAAGCAGCTGTATTCCCAAATAAATAAACACATAATATTTAGCTCGATATCTACATAACTAAAGGCAAATAGAAATAAGTAGTCTCGAAGCTTTATGATCCATATTTAACACAGTTACAATCAAAATAATCGAATGGATTAATTAAATATCGATTATAAAATACAAAACGAAAATAATGAACGTACTCCTTCCATATACCTACAATAATCCCCCCGGTTATTTTACAATCATAATAGCAACAAAAAACTCTTAATTTATGTACATATTCCATTAAAATTTCATTTGATTGGTTTATAATGACACTGCTTTTTATTCTAATGATATTAATTATACACCAAGAAATTTGATAGGTAATAATTAAAAGCGTATTTAATTTTAGAAACTTCTTTTGTATTTTATTGTACGTGTGGGTTTATATAAAATATTTCAATTATACATACATATATACATACCTAAGTATTTAAGTTATTAACTATCTACATGTAATGTAGTTTTTTGGGAATTTCGGTCAGAGATGATTAATTCAATTTTATTTTTTCTTTTTTTTTTCCTAACGTTTCGGTTTATTACACCATCATCAGAGATATTATTAATTATTAGGTTTGTTTTAAATTTTGTTACATGTTATTTTTTATTTTTATGTAATTGTATAATTTCACTAAAATGCCATTACCTACATACTTTTCAAATTGTATCTGTTAAAAGAAAATATCTACAAACTTATTTATAAACTGAAATTTATCAGTATCTTTAATAAGATACTAGCAGCTGTACCTGTTTCTCGTACTTCATACATGAAATTAATACATTGATTTTCTTGCAAAATCGGAGGAAAGAAATTCAAATTTATTCTTGAAACTAGAGTTCAATATCGAGAAGCATAAATAAGCTAACCCTACTTCATCTAATATCTTAATTTACCTAAAGCGACAGAATGGGGCTGCCATATTCCTTAGCCCTCCTACATATTAGCGACTTATCGGTAGTAGCGCTACGAAGTCGCAAAATACGCAACTGAATCGATTTAGCTACGTGCCAGCAAGAGCGAATTTACCCAACAACATGGATTCCGAAGACGAAGTACTTATTCTAGCTTTATTAAGCAAAAGCAAACATAGAGCTTACGACATCAGCGCGCAGCGTAAATATTGGATTCATCCTATACTTTAACTACTTCAGGATGTCCATAACTTTTTTGATGAACTATATATTGAAGAATAAGCTAATGTTGCGAAAAATCCATAACTGAAGAACAGTATTTCGTCAGAAGAATTGTTTTATAAATTGTATTATAGCTGTTCTGTGACAAAATATCTGACAGTCTCTTGTTGACAAAAAATAAGTAACACCTCCTGCAACTACTCGGACAGCTTCCACGTGTAGACCAAAGCGTCTACGTTCCCAGTAGAATATTCCCAAACAAGAACTGCATATGATACTCTGGAGGGACACATGGCAAAATAAGCAGATCAAAGCATTTTTGTATTGCCTTTTTGATATATTGGTAGAAGATGATAGACCTATAATTAACACGATCCTCTTGATTATCTTTTTTAAAAACTGGTACAGCACATGCCACTGGGCATTGGGAAATATGTCATTTCGTAAGCATTAGTCTATATGGTACTTAGTATGTTTTGTTGCATTATTGTCATTAAATGGGTGACGATTTTAGTTCGGAATAAGATGCTCTTAAAAACAATTCATCAAATAAAATTGATAAACATACGCTATATTATTCTAACATAAGTTTTTTAGTTATATTTATGATAAATCTCTTTACAACTTGTACATTATTAATTTAAAATGTGAAAAAAATCAGAAACTTATTGTTTTAATTTATATTAAAATATCTTTCTGTACAAAACTGGAAAAATCGTATGAAATGAGCTGTTTTTCGAGGGAGGAGATATATCCTGCTTATTTAAATATCTTCCATTTCTTATTAAAATTAAAATATCCGTCCTGAAAAAGCATTCCCTAAAGAAAAAATCTGCTACTCATTTAAATAATTTCCATATCTTAAGTTAAAATATCAGTCGTGAGCCAAATTGGACTACCTACTTGATATTTTCTTTTAATGATGTAAAAGTGACTTGTCGAAATATCATAAAAATAATTCCTCATTTAAAATCCTTTATTGGATATGATAATCCAATTTAATTTCTTCTAAATTGAATATATCATTTGAGATCCCCTTCCGTTATCAGACCTATTTAAGAAAATTTCCAAATTAGATTTCGCCAGTTAAAAGACGATAAATATGAAATACAAAATGACGACATGTAATTGTTACTGTCGTGTTTATCCATTTCTATATTTAAATTAGTAGCATACGAATAATTTTTAGTAACCTATAGTTTATTTTTTAAAATATTCAGATATTCAAATATTCTTAAAATATTAGATAGGTACAGGGTGATTAATATAACTCTCCCATTCCATTACCATGCGTACTTTAAGATATATGAAAAAACTAAAAAAAATATTTCAATTGAGTCCTTTTTTAAGGGGAATTAAATTATATCAACTGAAAGATAATTGAATAACAAACAAAAAGTATGGCGACCAAATTACAAATTTTTTTATGGAAACCCCTATTCTTTATAAAACAGTTTCTTAACCCACATTTTTCTGAAATTTTTCAAAAATACAATTTTTATTTAGTATTTTTAATAATACTGAAGATATTGATTAGTTTAAGAATTATATTCAATACATTGGCAAAAATATTTCGGGTATAGTTTGGCTGTGAAAATAAAATAACAGAAGAAAAAGCAGTAATAGCTGAAGTGCCTATCTAAATAATTCAATCATTCATATATCTCGTCTTGCAAAATTGTGTCTTTTTTGCATGTCATATTAAAATTGAAACAGTTCAAATTGATCTCCGTTATTCTCAGCACATAGAAGATATTGCTCTCTTAAACTATTCATTACATTATTCATAATACAGTTGTCATTATTTATATGTTGTATTTCGACCCTTATTTTATGCTTTAGTTCTTCAAAACTATTACCTCTTTCCTTGTATACTTTCTATTGTATTTTTCAAATGACCCCATATAAGTGTCAGGACTACGAGGTGGTCAAGTAATGGAACACCATTTTCGTATCCATTCTGGATATGTTTCATTTAAATAACTGGTTACTGCTTTAATATTATGAGAAGATGCCCATCTTGTTGCCAGATGCGTTGACTGTATTATATATTTCATTCTGCACGAGATTCACATATTTCCGCCTACCGAGATTAAAATATTAGGTCAGTAATTTCTTGATTTATAACCTCACATCAAACACCAACAGATTATCTTGAATCTAAACCTCCTGAAATGGATGTGGATTATTGGAAAACCAAAAACGGGAATTTTTTTTCTGTTGAAAATGCCGTATGTGGTGAAAGATGCTTCATCTGTCCAACATATTCTGTTAAATAAGTTGTCCATATTAAATCGCTACATCAAAATTCTGCTGACTACTCACTTCTGAGCATCTTGAGGACACAATTTTAGCGCAGATAATCTATAATCCTGATATTTATGTTTCTTTAACGTCCTGGGAATTTTTCCATATAAAATTGTTCTTGGAAATATAATGTTCTTGGAAATATTGATTCTTTGTTTATATCAACTGCAACTTGTCTCCTCTTATAATTATCGGCCCAGTTTCATTTAACATGTATTCGCTAATTTAATTGTTTTTTCCATCAGGTATCTTCTGTCAGGATATATTCGTCCACATTCTCGTTGGGTAGTAGAAGAGTTTTTATTATTTTTGATATAAAATTTTTGCATATCATACTTCTCTAACACTGCGCAATTATTCATTTTAAATATAAACACGTTTTATTATAATAACTACAAATTATTAACTAAAATGATTCTTAAATTTATTCTTTGTCATGGATATATGTAGTGTTGTTTGAATCTGTTAGTTTCTGCTTCGACTAACATTTCATTATTGCTACTGCATCGCCATCATTTTATATTCACAGGCTGAAATATTTTTTTGTATATGTTTGTTTATATTTGAATATAATCTAATTCTCAAAATCGTCAACATTTTATTTAAAAATACCATATAAAAATTGCATATTTTTGAAATCAGAAAATTGTCAACTTAGAAGTTGTTGAAAGAAAAATAGGGGTTCCATCTAAAAACTATATGATTGTCAACTTTTTTGTTTGCTAAACAATTGTTCTTCTGTTAAAATAATTTAATTTTCCTTAAAAAGGACGCAATTAACTTATTTCTTAGTTTTTCATCAAATAAGCAAGATAATGGAGAAGGGAAAGTATCCGGATCACCCTATACATCTATCTATCTATCATCTATTAATTTATTTAACCTAACCTCAACACTACTTACAGAATTGTTCTAAAAGTTAATTTATGCACCCCTCCTAATTCGGCACAATACAATAGAAAATAAAGTTGCCTGCCTAAATTAATGTATGCTCAACATTTTTTTGACATAATTATCTCTCATTTTAAATATGGTGGTCATAGTTATGTCTATAATTTGTTCCAATGGGTGAATTTCCTTCATTATTATTCATACGAATAATTTAAAATCTACAAGATCTAAGCTCCGCCTTGGAATGGGGAACCATCAGGAACTAATTTCTGTCCCCACTTATTACACTTAGCCCCCGAGGAGGCATCAAAACAAATGACTGCTGATGAAAATCTAAAGGAAGGAAAGGCCAAGGTGGTGTAGCTTAACTTATCGTTAACCCGTTCAACGGTCATTTATTTCCTTAACCGTGTGGTGCCACATGCATTGTAATATATAAAAATTTATTATACGCAGTGTAGGCGTTTGTAGCTTGATTAATTTTAAACAATTTCAAACATATCAGCCGCTTGGTAGAGTAATCAGAAACGGACATCAGGTGTACCAGCTAAGAATGTATATGTTTATTAGTTTATATTTACTATTGTGTGAATCAAAATATTATAATTATAAAAAATAGCATACGTATTGAACTAATTAATATTCAATATGTTCCAGACCAGGATTGAAAACTGCATTAATAATTAAAAGTTTTTTATATGTGGTAAATATGCGTCTTTTCACTAAAGAGTTGGGTTTATGTTGTATAATATTTAATATTAAAATCTTTCAAATCATGGGCGCCACTAGAAAATTTTCCTAATTTTTTATTGAAAAGCATAAAAACAAAGGTTAATTCTAAAAAATAAATGTGAATATTGATTTTTGTTAATAAAACTAAAACAAACCTCAAAAACAAAAACATCAGTCAACACACTTTTTATTTAAAATACATTGTGGCATAATGTATGAAAACGAAAATAAACTCTAAAAGACTTGTGTGTATGTGTGTATCCACGATAACTCGAAAAATACTAATGGAGACTTCCCAAATTTGGCAGTTAAGATTGTCAACAACATTTTAGGTGACACATTAAATTTGGTGAATGTGGTAGCACCAGAATAGACATAACGAATGAAAGAAGAAAAAAGGTACAATTTGGGGAGAAAAATTAAAAATTTTTATTTTATTTCTGGATGAATCTCGACGAATTAGAATGAAAAAACATAAATTTATGGAAAAAATCTGTCTGCATATCTGTAGTATTGCGATAGCAACGACAGTTTTTGAGATAAAACTTTCAAATTTGGTACGCTTGTTCTAAATGCCAAAGACAATAAAAAAATTCGGTGATGAGCAAAATTGGTCAGCTGAAAGGGGGTCGACTGGATCCAAACTTTTTTGTATTTGACTTTACAAAAAAATATATTCTTGATGAAAGATTATAAATCATGTCTACTATATCAAACGAATAAAATATATTTTCCAGGTACTTAAATAAAGCTACGCATTTGACCTCATAAAATGGGGTTAAGATAAATCTGGCAGTTTGACATTTGGAATATCTAATTTAGATACAAAAATGTTAATGTCAATAAGATTATTATAATATATGACATGAATTATTATTGAAAATATTGAAGGACGCTGAAAATTATTAAAAAATTTTTATGAAACATTTCAAGGTACGTTTTTAAAAAATAATTGAGGTAAGTGAAGAATTAAACAGAATGATTTTTTTAGATCAGGATGATATATACTGGTATAAGAAAGTTACATGCTGGCCACATCAGATATTTTATGTCGCAAATCAGTTTAAATTGAAATTTACTTTTTCTTTGCCCATGTGGTATCACTGTGGTATATAAACTCATTTCTGATTGAAATATTTTAGTTGGAACTTCATGTATTTGGGTGCACAGGTGAAATTGAATATTAAACACACTTCAACACTAACAAAGCCTTTTCTTTTTTACTTTCTTATACCTTTTAAGAAAGTATATTAATCGTGGTTTTTTTGACTTCGAGATTTTGATTGATTCATACGTTTTGAACCCTCCTTTTGACTATTTTCCGAATGATGTCTGTCGGTGCGTGTGTGTGTGTGTGGGTGTGTGTGTGTGTGTGTATGTGTGTATCCGCAATAACTCAAAAAATACTAATGGAAGACTTCCCAAATTTGGCAGTTAAGATTGTCAGCAATATTTTATGTGACATATTAAATTTGGTGAATGTGGTACCACCAGATGAGATATAATTAATGAAAGAAGAAAAGCGATACAATTTCGGGAGAAAAAAGTGCCTGAAGAATGAGAAAGTTGTTTTTTCATAACTTTACAATCAAGATATTGACATGTGTCTAAAAGTCGAAAACAATAGACGATAGCAAATTTTTGTTTTCGCCGGTGAATTGTCTCAAAAAAAAGACATCGAGAATATGTCCTCCATTTTTTTGTATCTCTTACAGTTACCGAGTTACCCTATACAAACACTGAAATTTTCCCACCCTGCTACAGTACATATAGGGTGTTCTATTTATAAAATTCAAATTACATTTATTGTGTATTTATGTCTTACCAAATATTTTTCAAATGAAAAATATAAATGAGGCGTGTTCAAATATTTTAGTATTTACATAACAGCTAAAAATAACGTTCAAATAGGGGGCATCTTAAAGTGAACACCATGTACATCCTAGCGGAGATGTTGATCTATATATATTTCGAGTTATTTACAGATTCCGCGTACGTAATATTAAATTTCTTGTTACTGATTCTTCTTATCGAATAATACTATCCATATGTGAACATTAGTCAAAAAATGGTTTGCATGATCGGATAAAAAATAAAATACAGTTATTTCCACTTGTCGACGTTTCGATTAGAAATTGCTAATCTCCTTCAGGAATAAAAATAAAAGGAACAGCATACAATTTTATCCGGTTACTACCAATTTTGGAACCGTAGAGTATTGTAAGTCGTAATTTTTATTTTTAGTCCTAAAGAATATTAAAGAATTAATCTAAACGTCGACAAGTGAAAATAACTATCTTTTATTTTTTATCCAATCATACAGATTATTTTTTAACTAATTCAATTAATTAATTTTTTAAATTAAACACCACCGGTAATGCAACTCCCTGTATACCTTAAGGTACTTCAGGCTACTTTGTGCGGAAGAGGGCTACACATTTAGCGACAATGGACACACAACCAATATTCGAGTATACTAGAAGTAATTTCTGGTTTAAAAAAAATGCTAGCTCCTCGACCGGGAATCGAATTCGGACTCCAGAGTGAGAGGCCAATTGCCAATTGATCTCTATAGTTCATTATAACATAGAAGTTGCGGTTTATAGGACGTAAAAGTATAAAGAGAGTTTTATTTAAATTTATAGATACTAATTTGTGGTCAAGCCATCTTTTAATTCTAGAAAAGTCGTTTTCAGCTTTTGTTTTTAAATTGTTCCAAGTATCATCATCATTGTAATAAATTACCACGTCGCGACGTGGGCACGACGCGTCGTGGGCAAAGTTGGTTATATGACTAATAGTATCTACAAAAAATAGATTGCTGATAAAACATAAAGTATAATAAAGGCCCTAGAATAGTACATTGTGGAACACCACATTCTATTCTTCTATAATCACTTTTATATATATTTGCAAGACTTTCAATCAACAGAGGATGGCTTACTGTATCGCAGCCTCATAAATTAAATGTAGTTTTTAAAATCACCCATCTAAAACTATAGTGAGGTTTTACTGGTGTAGTCAGTATGAAATTTACAAAAACCTTGAAATTTTTGCTCAAACCAGAATCCCATCTTCATTACAATATTTACATTTTTTTCTTAACAGGTGAAATAATACCTTAAAATTAATTGTTTCTCCATATTTTCGTTGAATTAACCTTTAAGAATTCATGAAAAAAAAAAAACAAAATGCTAAGGTAAACATGGCTTCTTCTTTTTAACTGGTTTTCTGTCTCTGTTTCACTTTGAAATTCTAATTTAGTGTGGATTTGTTCTGCATAAATTGTAATGTGCCCTGTTTGGCTCACCATGGGTACAGGAAGAAGGCGAGAAATACTAGTAATTAATGTAAATTGTTTTCATTTTAAACAGAGAAACCGCTCACATGTAAAATCTTCATTATGCCGGAGGCCTTTAAGTCCATGAGTGGTTAAATTTTTTGAAATACTAGAATAATTTTACATTCGTTATTTTAACTTGTTTTGTAGTATGTATGTGTAGTGCATTGTAGGTGTATAAATCATTCAGTTGTATAGTTTTTTAATCCATTTGTTACATAACATTCATGTAATCCATAAATAAAAATTAAAGATTTACATTGTCATAAATATTTACATATTTTAGTGCCGGATAATAATATAATACCATATAACGGTCAAAATACTACTTGTCTCATTATACACACCTCGTGTACCCATTAAAAAATGGTAATGATAGTTTCACGATTTTGTTTATAATAAACTGTTATAACCGCATAATTTTTAGTTTCCAAAGATGTTGGTGAATGGCAAAAGAGTAATGGATTATGTTGTAGAAGGAGATAAAATCGATTACTACACGCAAGAATACGAAAAACTAAATAGAATATGTTAAGGCTGTTTTTAGTCGGTTTAATTTTTTTTTAAGATATTCCAACAAATTTTTGGTGGTTTAGACAGCCAACATTTCAGAAAATCAAACCTTTTCAATAATTCATTTACTCGCAAAATATATGAAATTTATATACAATGACCTAAGATATTTAATATATTTTGAAACCAATTTCGAAGAGAAAATATAAGACTGAATAAAATACTTAAAATATTTACGAATGTTCTTGATTAATTTAATGATTCTATGTTAAAAATAATATGTCTTCTACAATTTTTTAAATCATGCCTAACTAATCGTAGACAATAAAGTGAACATTCTGGCCACCAGTCTGTCTAAGTACAGCAACATCTGGTGACCCACAGGGGTCCAATCCAGGTCCCTTCTAAAATCTTTGACACTGCTTGTGATTTGAGGGTAAACTGCTTATTGTAGGCAGATGACAAGAAAATCTACTATAATATCAGAAGCATCGATGATTGCAAGAAATTACAAGATAACTTAAATGTAATGTAGTAACATTTTCCCATAAAATAGAACCAATAATTATATTTGATTAATCATTAAGTAACTCAATTTTAAATCGACCTGAAACGCTTCACGATCGTGGTGTAAAATTTGACCAGAAGCTTTCATTTATGAATAATATTAACAGTCTCACCGCGGACTAATTTAGAGCCTTTGGGTTCATTATTAAAAACTCTGCCGACTTCAACAATATCTGTACATTATAATTGCTTTTTTTCTATATTTGTGAGGTGGTTATTCGAATATGCGTCCATTGGTGCCCCTTCTATGATATACATACATCTAATCAAAATGTAGAGAGAGTTCAAAGAAAATTTCTGAAATGTGTATCATTCATAAAGGGCATTCTAGTCTGCAAGACAAACGTGAAAAAAGTAATCTCTTTGCACAAAATATTACACGATGCAGTATATTATCCACAAATCATTGCAATGTTGAATTTTCATGTGCCACTCGTGATCATTCAATTTTTCACTTAAGCACATCTAGAATAAATATAAAAAGTTCTCACCACTCCATCGAATGTGTATTGCATGTAATGAAGTACGGGACTGCCTTGATAGTTTCCACTGAATGTAGCCTCTATAAAGGAACTGTCAAGCTCTTAACATACGAAATTTCTATTAATTGTTAACCATACCTAGTCGTACATATTATATTCTGGATTGTTAAATTTATCTGTATCTCTATATTATCATTCTGTAATTGGATCAATTTATTGAATGGCTGCATTCATAATAAATAAATACACAAAAACTCTTCAAAACTTGTCTCAAAAACCTAATTGATAATGATTAGGCAACAAAAATATTTGCTACTTTTCAGAGCCGGCAGTTATATAAAAAAAACTCTACTTTTTTAACACGCTTTCATATGATTAAATGAATTGGTATGTATGCATTTATTTATATACCATGCAACCAGTTGCGCAACCAGGATTTATGCGGGAAATGGGAATTCATTGTATATAATTTATAGACAACTGAGCACATGTTTCGCAGTTCCGCAGTTGGTCTTGCCATATGACCACGTAGCCTGGGTTACTTTCGCGGAACGGTGTTTGGCATATGATTCGCTACATAGTAAAAATATTAAATCATTTAAACAATCGCCAGTGCGTTATCTTTGTTTTTGTAATATTACCATATTAGGAAAGGTATCACAATAAATTTTATATATTATTATGTAATCGAATTTATGAGAATTATAATAAATTTGTGATCCAATGTAGAAGAAAATCAACATGTAATATTTCCTCTCCCTAATAATGATGCAAAAATTACACTTATTGACATATAGGATGACTTAAAAAATTAATCTATTAAATAGAAATAAATCGAGAATGGTGTAATTCTTTAAAATAAAAGGAGAATATTTGTTAATCGCTTTCCAAGGGACCGAACTATTTCTATGATTTATAGTATATAAATCTATATTACTTTGAGTTAAGGGGATGGTGTCGTACTGTTTATAATAGAGTCCAAACCACTTCTTAGGGATAATAATAAAAATATGTATCAATATCAGTATCAGCTTAAAAGTGTACATCTCAATGAATTGTTTTCTATATTGTATAACTACCATAAGCTTTTCCACATAAAAAAATTCTGCAAAATTAAAAAATATTCTGAGCCATTCAATTTAACAAAATAGCACATACTTATGAAAAAAAATTCAGATCCATATTTTTATATTAGAGTTCATAAAAGTTTATATCAGTCTTTTAGTTGGTTGGCAGATAAATTACTAGCTTGGAAAATTACTAGCCGATAACCATTAAAGCGTTCTTAAGTTTTATGCAAGAAAGTGAAAAAAAGTAGAAATGGATCATAAATTCATTCATTTATTAAAGCCACTGGCGAATTTTCTCGAATACTTTCGGTAGTCCTACAGCTATTACCGTGTGTTTCCGTGCTATTTTTAAAGGCAATACCCTCAATGACCGTTCAGGGAAAAGCCTCAACGACCACCAGGGTGTGAAGCGTTTCGTCCCAATTTACTTCATAAATTTTTCTACCATAAAAAAATATTTTACTTATATGGGGAAATTTGTTAAGGATAATTCGATTTTATACGTAGCTATATTCTGCAAAGTAAAATGAGTCAAACAGTTTCCTAAAGTAATGTCCTGCAGATAAACGAGAAACCAAAAATGGACACTACAGATGAAATATGTTTATTTAATATTAGACTAATAATACTAGAATGACTTTAATAATCGTAATTGTTTATAATATATTGCAACTACATGTAACTTATTTATTTTAAAACGAGGTAAATGACGTTCAAAACGTTGAACAGTAGTTAACATAATATGTTAAAATAATAAGTACATACTAATATTTGTTTACTTGGTGACATTTGGTTAATGAAGTGCTAAATATTGGAAATTGTGTCCACTGTGTCGATAACATAAATTAAATATTATTATAGACCGTGGATTTTGCTAAATCCTCAAGCATATTTCCAAATATATTCGCCCAAGGAATTATATAATTATTAAAAATATAATTATAAACCCACTTCTAAACGGAAATTTTTTAGACAAAACCAAAAACAAAAAAATGTATCTGCGTCAATACAATTAATTTAGCACAAAAAACAGACAAAATAATGAAAGTAGATAACAAAGTTTGCACCAAATTAATATCAAGTACTTTTTTTATGTACCAATATTTACACATAAAGAGCACAGGGGGAGAAAGGAGTAAGGTCACTTTTTTTATGTTTTTGAGAAATTTTAATTTTAAAGTTTAGACCCGTATTCTCAATAGGTTAATGACATATTTATTAAACTAATAATTTAAATAGTTTATATAACTATTTGGTACCATTTTGGTAAAAAAAAAAAAAAATTAAGCAATACACAGGTTGTAAAAAAAAATATTTCCAAAGACATACAATATTATGTTATTTTCGATTTTGTGTCTTTCGTATAGGGAATTTTTCTTTTTCTTTGCGGTAATTGTGTGTGGCAACATCTCATAATAAGTTATCGCCTTCTCAGTGCTGCATAGTTTCTTTAAATCCAATAAATTGCTATATTTTTCTGCTGATATTGGCTTCAGATCTGAAAATAAAATAACCTAATTACTTAATAACTGAAAAAAATGTAATAGGATATCTATAAAAAAGAAAATATAGTTAAATTACAGTTTTTTTAATACTGACACACCTGTCAAATTGACAGCTGTCATAAAAGAGACCGCAGATGAACTTTTAGGAATGATGCAATTTCTAATATTAGTATATTGATGTTTTTCTTACCAAAATAGAGTTTAGGCAAGACAAACTGTCTAGCTGGAAGTCTGGTTGCGGGTGTGGTTGTATCAGAAGCTACAATGGGGCCACGGATCACTGAGGTAAGCCAGCTTCCATTATATGTGTCCCTGTACTCAATCAGGCGAGGATGTTCTTGGGAAATTCTAACTTCTCTAATCTTTCGTGATTTGTATGAAGGTTTGGCCATATAAATTGAGTCCATCAACTCCGCCCAATTTCGAAGAAGAGCTTGGTCAACCTCAACCACATTAAATGGCTCTGGTTTTATTCTCCATGGCCTTATTTCATTAAACCAGTCTTCGGGAACTTCAGCAGGAACTTTTTTATTTATTAACTCCATGTCTCTGTCGCACTCCATATAAGAGTGGCCACTAACTGGAAAAGTGACTTGTACAAAGTCTAATCTTTTAGCAATGTGGATGACATAATGTAAGTACCGAAAAACCTTAAAGATTTTATTTTGACCCCCGCACGAGTCACAGAATATGTGCAGATGTCTAACGTTGCTATTCAGTTGAACAAAAATAAAATAGTGGAGTAAAGACGCGACTTCGTTAGATCCTTTTCCGCCGATTATTTCTGGGTAACAGTAGAAAGTAGCACCGTTGGTTGATAGTACATGAATGTAAAAAGAGTGCAGGGTTAGTTGTCTTTTATAGTAGACATCGTTAGTAGAAATATTTGGCATCGGTAAGTTTTTTTGAAAGTCCATGGCAATAGATTCATAATCACCTCTCTTCATAGCTTGCTTTCTTGCTATTTTTTTTCGTTGGTAAAAGACTTCGGCCTTAGCTTTATGTAGGTTATTCTGAACTGTTTTTTTATTTATCTCTGATTCAACACCCTTTTTAATTTCATTATTAACATCTGTCTCTCGTAGCTTGCTCTGAAGAACCTTAAGTTCAGCTAAAAACTGGTCACACGAGCTGCACGTATCGCTTCTAAGGTATTAAAATGTGTATTGAAAATATGGCGGTAGGTTTCATATGAAACAGGGGGATTCTCTAGTTCTAAATACATCTTGTACATTTTTTTAATATTTAAGTCTTCAGGCAGGTACAGCTTCCTTGTCTTAGTTCTGCTGTAATGACTATTTTGTCCTTTAAAAGTAGAAATATGTGACTTAATTTTGCCTAATACGTGTTCTGATAACTTGTGCTTCTTAATGTTAGAACCACGCTTGTTTTTAGATATGTTACCATAAGTTTTTAAACATTTTTGAATAGTTTCAATCCGTTTTTCTCCAACACCATGCAAACTTAAAAATGCTTTAGAGCATATCTGCACTTCTGTTGTTTTACCATCAAGCCGTATTCTAACCCTAAAAGCATAAGCATCATGTAATTTTGCACAATATTTATTTTTAGGTCTTCTTTGCTTTACAGGTAGTACGCTAATTAGCCTAGCCAAGTACATATTTTGTTCGTTACGATTTATAGAATTAAAATGGTTAATTATAAGTGACCGATTTTGTTCATCAACATTATTGAAACATTTTAATCTTTTGCAACAACAATCTTCGCCTGTCTCATGACTTTGTTCTCGAAGTTTTTTCATCACATCACTGACTCGTCCTGTAACTTTTCTCTTCCTGGTTTTTGCACAAGAAATCACGTCTTCATTATCACTAGAAATCACGCCTTTATTATCACTAGCCATATTTACCATGAAACTTTAACTATATACGAGAAATAATACAAAAAAATTAAATCTACACTGCTGAATTACTAATAAGTTTGTCACGCCCGCAGCAATTTAATGCTAGAACCAAACTAAAACACTTTTCTTCCCTATACGGAGTATTGTTAAACACAATTTTAACTATGATAACGATCGATTCTTGCCTGTTTAGACCAATACCTTAATTCTATAGGTATTTACCTACACTTTACCACCTTCTATTCAGTTTGCCCAAAAATTGACCTTCTTCTTTTCTTCCCTGTACTCTTCGCATATTAATTATTAGTTTATGTCGGAAATTGTTCTGTTGTGTTATGTTAGGTGACGACCGTATTAATTCAGATTAAATGAGTAATTGTTCAGTTTTTAATACTCTAAAAATCCATTAAAAATCGGCTAATAACTCATTTCATCTAAATTAATCCAGTAGCCACTTTAACGGCCGCCTGGACCCATTTACTATTGTTATTTCATTCACCAACACTGAGATCTATCTTTTGAAGTAGAGAAAATTTGTGTTTGAAATTAGCTCATAAAATTGCTTTCCTGGAAAGAAAAGGTGGGCTATAGAGCGAAAATGTACCTATTTTTTTCTAGGGATAAGAAAGCAGATTTCTTCTTTAAGCACTATAGTGAAAATGACTGGGGCTTTTGCCAAAGAGACGAGCACACGAAAATAACTAAAGACTATAATACACAAGAGGAAGATACGGTGTTGTCGTTAAAATACCCTATTCTAAGACAATATAATTGGGACGTTTTAGAAAACCCTGAAGTCTCTATTAGGGAAATAGTTCAAACTACGAGTGTAAGTCAAAGCCGTAACCAGAGGTTTCTAAAGATGCATAAATTAAAACCATAAAGTGAGGCTTACTCATGAATTATTCCCCCGTGATACAGATCGTAGGATACATTTTTGTAATTGGTTCATCGGAAAATGTGATGAAAATGAAAATATTTCTCACCATATCATATGGACCGACAAGGTAAAAGTGACCAGCAATGGAATATTCAATCGACATAATCGACATTGATTCGACCATCACGAACATATTTTCTATTTGGATTTTATGTTTGGCTTGGAATAGTTAGACAACTATTACTGGAACCTTTCATCAATGATGAAAATCTCAACGCTCACGACATTCATATTTTTAAGAGAATTTCTTGAAACATATCTTGACGACTGGCCCCCTATTGATTTATTAATATCAATCTTATTCTATCGACAAGTTGGCTCACCAACTTATAACGCCGTGATAACCAACATTAAACTCAATCTATTGTTTGGAAACCAATGGAAGGGAACTCGGTTCCGTACTATGGCCTGCAAGGTTCCCTGACCTTAGTCCATTGGATTTTGTTATATGGAGCTTTGCCAAGAACTTAATATTTAAAACGCTGTGAGAAACGCGAGAAGACTTAGAGCAAAAAATTAAGGGATGCCATCGTTTAAATAACACTCTTACAATTCTTAAATGCTGAGAGATTAGTTAAGAAGAGGTATTGACTCTTTTTCAAGAATAATGGCTCACAATTCGAATACTGTTTCTGGGTAAATTTTGTTGTTGTTTGCTTCAAATAATAAATCTTTTATGTGTTTAAATGCTTTCAACTTGTTAGGTAACGGAAACTGCAATGCCGCAATATCGTTTAGTTTATCATCACTTATGTAACAAAATCCTTTTTTTTTGTAGTTAAATGTCACTGTTCATTATTTTAAATAGAAATATTTTTATATCATTCCTGATAATAATATAATATGTCCCAACATATGTATTTTTGGAAGGCTTGAATTTTTTCCAATATTTTGAGCTCAAAGCCAACTACGATTTCCACTGAAAATAAGGAAGTTGAACTTGATATCTTAAAATTTAGTAGTGATAAATTAACTCCTACATGAAAAAGTCTATCTGACAGCACATTTTTGTCACTTTGACAGCGATAAAAAAGGTGCATCGTTTTTTATCACCGATTAAAATATATAACAATTTATAACAACTGTATTTTTAATAACTGTTCCTTTAAATAATTGTATAAATAAAGATAATTATTGTTGTTGTTCGTTCACATATTCTGTCGTTAATTTATCTTGCCAAAAATCACTCGAGCTTTTCTTTTATGGATAAATTTCTTTTTTAATTCAAAATTTTGCCAATCAGTAATTTTGCTCGAAAAACTGACATTTGACAAAATCGCTCGACCTGCGGTCTCGCGATTTTTTCATGTCAGTTTTTCTTATAAATTTACTGACTGGCAAAATTATTTCGTTACAAAGAGAAATTTATCCAATAAAAAAAGCTCTTGTGCTTTTACTGTTGATAAAATTTTTTGAAAGATGTAGATGTTTCTATGTTGAAAGATGCCTGTAGAAATATTTTACATCTTGAAAAATTTTTCACAAATAAAGAAGTTGACACTTTTTCAAAATCTGCCAAACATCAATTTTCGCTGATATCTCGAAAACTGTTAGAGATATCTAAATGCGGTTTTCACCTATCGACGTTTTACGAAAATCAAGCTATAAACTCCTTGGTGGGTTTTCCTCTATCTGGTCAAGAAGTAGAAGAAACAGCCAAAATGGAGCAGTTTGAGACCCTACATTTAATTCTAATGTCTGTAATTAGTTGTTATTTGTATATTTTCAACAAATGTTAACATTGTAGTTTTCCATGGTTTTTCATTATCGCGCACTTTCCGCACTCAAAATTTGCGTGCGGTACATTAGATTTTATAATGAGCACGGAATGGTATTAATTTTTTAACAAGTATGAAGTTTGCTGCAAATCATACAAGTAAAGAAATGAATATTTCGTGCGAATTAGACACTGTACTTTTTCTACAACTAAGTTTGTCATTCCTTTAAATTCAAAAACCGTTTGACAGCGCAGCTGTGGTTGCCACGGTAGTACTTTCATAGCTTCTTTAATTTAATTTAATTGTGTGCACAATAATCCTATTGTGCACTAGTTGATATGGCAATTAGTGGAAAATAAAAAGTTGTTGCAATATAATAGATTTATTAATCAATGACACGCATATAATGAGTAAATTTCCTAGCAGGCGTAGGAAAAATATTTTATTTACAACTATACAGGGTGGGGCAATAGTGCGTCCGACTTCGATATCTCGAGTTCTATGATAGCCAGAAACTTGATTTAAAAATATAAGTAAACTAGACAAAGAAGTATATAACTAGCAATTGTTTTCGAATATACAGGGTGGGCCAAGACGATTCTATAGGGAGAAGAAACAATAAAATGCCATGAATATCAGAACATTTTTTGGATCCTCTTTGTGGCATTGTTTGATTCCTGTATTATTATTGACTTTCTCCCAACCACTTGGATGTAATGATTTTTTGTTGAAATTATACCATTTACACGTGTATATTAAAAATATCACTACAATCACAACTACCGATTTTAAGAAAAAAATATGTTAGTACCAGTTATGAAACATCTGTGTGATAACAGTCAGCCACTTTCACTTTCTAAAAGTATACAGGGTAGCCAAAAAGGATTTTTAAATTTACAATTTTTTGAACTGAATTTTCTCAATTCTCAACACCCTGTATAAAAAAGGAAAATTGTTTGTATATACATTCCTATGGCTATTTGTGACCATTTCAATTTATTGAACGATAACTGCAAAATTCAGCAATAAAAATTAAAAATGAGAATGTTTTTTCAAATAATTCAAAAGAGAGTATTATATTAAGCGTGTTACATGATGCTCATAAAAACATCACACCAACAAATATCCAAAATTTGAAAGAAAGGATAATAAATGCTTTTAGAAGTATCACTCCGGCAATTTTATGAACAGTAGAAACCTCATTCCAAAGACGCATAGAATTATGTATCAATCAAAATGGGCAACACGTGGAGCGCTTTTTATAATATCTTCTCTTGAATTAAAAAAATTATTTTTAATTTTTATTGCTGAAGTTTGCAGTTATTGTTCAATAAATCGGAAATGGTTACTAATATCCATAGGGATGTATGTAAAAAAATTTTCGTCTTTCAGTTCTACATCACATCGTCTAAAAATATACAGGGTGTTACATTTGAAAAACTTGAGAAAATTCAGTTCAAAAGTTGTAAATGTAAAAATTATTTTTGGTCACCCTGTATACTTTTAGGAAATGAAAATGACTGAGTGTTATCACACAGACATCCCATAACTGGTACTAACATATTTTCTCTTAAAATCGATAATTGTGACTGTAGTGATTTTTTTAATATACACGTGTAAATGGCATAATTTCAAAAAAAAAAATCATTACATCCAAGTGGTTGGGACAGAGTCAATAATAATACAGCAGTGGAAGGAGGCCATAAAGAGGTTTCAAAAAAAGTTCTGATATACATGGTATTCCATTTTAAAAAAATGTTAGTTGACCCGATCGAATCGTCTTGGCTCACCCTGTATATTCGAAAATAATTTCCTGTAATAGACTTTTTCGTCTAGTTTATTTATGTTTTTAAATCAAGTTTCTAGCTATCATAGAAGTCGACATATCGAGGTCGGACGCACTATTGCCCCACTCTATGTAATGTTGACATTACTGACTTTATTGAAGGTTTGGTATGTCACATTACGTACCTCTACTTCCAGTCTTCATTTCACGCCATCATTTGCTACCTTCATTTCCCTCCTTTATTTTCAGCCCCCTAAAACTTCATAACTGTAAAATTTCTTATTTACTGCTAAAAGCAACATATTTTTTAAAGTAAAAGAAGACAATTTTTTTGTGAATTTTATATTTAATGGCAAATAAGAAAATAACTACTCAATAAAATTAATTGTTAAATTAGACTTATTTTAAGCCTTTATGGATATATTTAGGCCAGCGCTGGCGCCCCCAGTGGTGGTCTCTTTGGTTGATAAGATAATTTGTTGTTGAATAACTACCGAGTTTTGTGAGCTACTTGAAGAATTATCCGAAGACATGGGAAGGGTGGACATCATGGTGGCGGTTTTGATTTTGTTCTCCACTGAACAGTCTACATAACTTTCCACCACAGTGCTAGATTTCCACCCTCCCAGCCTCTTCAATTGGAGTACATCTGCACTACTTTTGGCTAATAAGGTGGCAGCAATTCTTCCGAGAGCGTGACCTGTAAAGCCTTTAATGTTTTTCAACTTCAAAAAAGTGCGTATTTTTTTCGAAAAATTGGGTATTGAATTGTGATCTATTGGTTCACTTATTGCCTTTCTCCCTCCTGACCTGAACCAAAAATCTGTCAATTTTTATGTGTTTTCGAAGATTTATGAAGTCTCGAACAATTCTCACCCAGCTTGGGTAAGTAATGAGAAATGCTCTACTTGTATAGTTGCGGAAATCTATATTGTGATGGGACGTGCGGAACAAGACGCGACATATGGGGGGGGAGAATGTATAACACATGACAGCTTCCGACTTTTACACCGCTTACATTAAAGCGAGAACGATGATTGTTGTTATCGTTGGCACGCGACCGAGGCGGGGTTTAGCTTACATGTTGGAATACTTCAGGACCGCACTTAATTTTACTACCGAATCGTTCTAGCAGTGCTGATATATTGTAAGTATAATATTATATGATAAATAATAATTATTTAGTATCTGTTTATATGCTGGCGTGTTTTTGAAAATAATTTAAGAAAGTTATCGCGTTGAGGTAAGTTGTGTAATAGTGTAATATAAGTAATAATTATTTTTGATAATAATTTTAGAAGGTTATCGTATTGCAGTGAGTTGTGTAATAGTGTAGTATAATTAATAATTATTATATGTCTGTTAATTTGCTGGTATGTTTTTGAAAATAATTTAAGAAGATTATCATATTGCAGTGACTTGTGTAATATAAGTAATAATTATTTCATATCTGTTTATAATTGTTGGTGTTTTTGAAAATAATTTAAGAAGCTATTTGATGTAAAAAATATTTCGACCGTGGGAGGCCTCTACGTCTGCATCTTATTGTTATTGTGAAAATGAAAGTGATAGTGATTACAGTGATAAAGAAAATTAAAGTTCATTAGTGTTTTCAGTAAGAAAAAATTGGCTACATTTGAACGAGCAAGCGAAACAAATTTGCCTTAATGTTTAAAATAACCTTTTGAAGCGACGAGCTAATGACCCTAATTTGTATGATTTGGATATACTAGGTGACACAGCATCTCTGACTAACGTTCCCCGTCCCACAATACACAAACTGGTGAAAGAAGGTGCCCTCCCAAGAAAACAAATATCTATCGCCGGTCAATCGAAAACCCATCGTTATCAAAATATTTAAGAACTTTAGTTTACGACGCGTATCAGAAAAATGAAATCCCAACTATTAACGTGGTAGACAGAAAATTAAAAGATATTCATTAACATCTAAAATATACCAAAAGAACTTTAGGAACTTGGCTGAGAGAAATTGGATTTCAATATTAAACTATTAATAAACGCATGGCGATTATGGAAAGTAGACGAATAGTGGACTTATGAAATTCATATCTAGAAGAGATAAAAGAACGAAAATATACCAATTTATTATCTAGATGAAACTTGGTATGGTACTCGTGACACTGTAAAAAAAGGATGGACTGATGGATCTCGGAAATGTCAACCAATCTCATTGCCCCCTATTAAAGAGACTCGGTTGATAATGTTACACTGTGGAACAGTTCATGGATGGATTGATACTGCATTCCAAACTGTGCGGAAAAAACATGGAAGAATGTAACGTAGATTACCATAAGAACATGGTGGGAGAAATATTTGAGGATTGGTTTGAAAATACCCTAATTCCAAAATTAAAACCGAATAGCATTATTATTCTTGATAATGTGAAGTACCATTCGAGACAACTGTATAAAATTCCTAACAAGAGTTGTACTAAGCTGGAGTTACAATTTTTTTAAATTGAACATGATCTCTGTTATGAGCAAAATTATAATAAAGCACCACAACTGTTGGAAGTCCTGCAAACGAAAAATTATGAGAAGTCTATTATAGATAATGTAGCGGAGAGATATGGCCACAAAGTGTTGAGATTACCTACATATTTCTGTATTTTCAACCTCATTGAATTAATTTGATGTAAATTGAAGAAAAATGTCAGAAAAGGTAATATTTTTCCGAAATTTGATGAAAAAGTCGTAGAGTTAATTCAAAATGAAGTGTCGAAAATTAACAAGGAAGATTGGGAAATAGAATTAGGAAAGTAATTACAATTGAGGATGATTATTTAAAAATTGACAAATTTCATATAAAGAGTGGAAATAAATTTATCATAAATTTGAGCGAGGTTAGTATTTCATCTGAAAGTGAGGAAGAGGGTGAGAGAGGCGAGGATTCAGAGGAAGGAGCAATGTGAGATGAGGTAAAGTGATGTGACGTGAAGTGAAGGAGTGAATTTTATATCAACTGCATTATTTAATTCTGTTTTTGTGCTTTCGTAGTTCTGTGCTTGAGAAGCATTCTTTTTCAGAATGTTATTATTTATTAATCTTATTATTTTTTTTTATTTTGACAAAAATATGTTTCTCTGTGTTTATTATAGTAATAACTTTACTATTAGAATTTATTTTTAATTTATTTATTAAGAAACATTTTAGTTTTTGTTACTATTTTGAGAGTACATTTTTTGTTTTTATTTTGTTTTAAAGCTTTCTTATTATTTTTTAAATAATCATTTTTCTATGCTAATAATATTCCATACCCATCCTTTCCTGGCAAGAAATGCTCATACCTCCTCGCGGTTCTTGCTGGATATTAACAATTTATATTAAGCGAACTTGAATACTGTAACTGCTGTATGTGTAGTCAATACGTTAAAATCAGTGCTTTTATTTCAGGTTAATACTTTTTATAAAATTGTTAATTTGTTGCTAGCTAAACTGAGCACAAAAACTTACATTGAAAAAGTAAACGAGCAAACAATACATTTAAATCCGGCTCTGTGTTCCGTAGCGTCTTACTTCGGACGTCCAGTCACAATATTTGTTTCGCACACTATATGTGTTTTGGAATCTGGAATATCAACTGGATTTTTTTTCCAACATAGCTATGTCTGACATTTTCATTTTCACTAATTCCTCCGTTCAACTGCAACACTGCAACTGTAACACCTACCACTAGTACTACCTAAAAAAAATAAGAAAAAAAAATTTTAGGAAACAATAGTTTTTAAAGAATATAAATTTATTACTTTAAAGGATTATTTTATAATTGTTACCTAATGTCAAGAAAATCTTTACATTAATCGGCAAAAGTTCATCTGGAGCCTTGTTTAGAAAATCTTCTATATTCTCCTTCGAAAACATGTTAGATTTCTTGGGCCTAAACCCACATGTCTTTTCACGTAGGCTAGGAGTTTCCCATGTTTCGAAATATCGGATATTTCTTCAATTTCTAACATTGTCCTTAACGTGCTGTACATTGCCCACAAGGCTGATGGTTTCTTTTGTTAGCTTTGCTCTCCAAAATACGCCATTAATAGATTTTCCGAGCTAAAATTCTTTACTTTTTTCGCCTCACACCACTTCCTATTGACCGCAATGTCCTTTTTGGTAACGAACCTTACATTTTTCAGGTACCAAGCCCTGTGCCACTATATCAGCGGCTCCCTTTATTTCAGGAGGGTTGCAGTGAATCGATTCATCCATCCGACAGCATTTTCAAACGATTTTTACGGTTTTGTTCTCTCGAACGCAAAAAATCTTACTTAAACTATTTATTTCAAACGAAATTAGCTGTAAGGACTGTAACCAAAAATATGTTGGACAGACTAGACGATCAATTCAAACTAGATTCAAAGAGCATGTGGCCCATCTCAAATATAGTAGAACAGATGTCTAATGTAGCCCAACATGCGTTTGAGAACAACCATAAAATATATATTAGCAATTTAAGATTAATTAGGAATATAACAAATACTAGACAGCTGGATGCATTTGAAAGCTTGGATATCATAAGTGTAAAAATAGTATGAATAGTGACAGAGGGCCTATCCCAAATAGCCCGCTAGATTGGTTAGTGGGTCACGGTTCACCGGTGAACCGTGACAATAGTTTAGGTATAAATAGGGTAGATTGTTAGCATAAGTTTAGTTTTAATCATCTCCAGATGATGCCAACTTGGTTGGCGAAACGCGCGTCGAGTGCAGGATATAGTGTTTTGGTGTTTCGTGGAAAACTACGTCAGTTTTATTTCAAAATACCTTTGTTCTTCTCCCTAGCGATCGTCGCCTAACTTTAAAGATATGCCTGCCAACTTGTGAACTTGTCTGACATTTTTGACATTTCTGTGACACTTTCACTCGGAATAAATGTCAGATGGCAACCTAAATATTATTTTGTAGTGATGTATTTTTTATTTATTTTTTATCAAAAAAAAAAAAAACAGAATTTTTTAAAATTGTGGTTGTAAATAAAATAGTATACAAACCTGGATAAAAAGTTTGTTTACTGTCTCGAGATAAAGTTAACCTCGACGCGTCACGTAATGAAACACTTTCCACCTCGGTATGTAATATACCATTTCGCATGCTGATTAAATTTACTTGTTCGACAAAGGGCCCATCTTCAATACTCGATTTCATGGAAAGGAGTTCAGAAAGGCCTACTTTAAATAAGTGGTGGTTGTAAAAAAATGTATTTGTTATTTTGTTATACTCTTCATTTTTAGAGTGGAATGAAAAATAATATTAACTGAAAATTTTTTGTTAATTATTATTTACTAACTTTTACAAATCTTATCACAGATAAGTATAACATATATCTTTTTAAACAATTATTTTCCCGGCTATTTGCCAAAACGCTGAAACTTGTAAAAGTTAGTAAATAATAATTAACAAAAAATTTTCAGTTAATATTATTTTTCATTCCACTCTATATTTTAACTTTTATCAAGAAGGGGAACTTAGTTTGTTTTTAAATTATTTCATTGACCCTAAGGGGTATTTCCACTATATAATTTCATATATTCTGTTCTCTGAAGCCATTAATGTTTATTACATTAAGGTTTACAAATTTCCTTACTTTGGATTCTTTAAATGTGCTGACTACTCTGATGACGCTATGGCAAGCAGAAACACGTGTCGGTAGATATTTTAAAGTTTTTTAAAGTGAGTGTCAACTGGTGAGTACCTTGTGTTTTATTTATTTTTGGTTTTACTAGACAGAATAGTTGAAACTAAAAATAACATTATTGAGTCAGTTGTACTGAACATAATGTGCATATTATCTTTTTTGTAATCCAAGTTTCAGCGTTTTGACAAATAGCTGGGAAAATAATTGTTTAAAAAGATATATGTTATACTTATCTGTGATAAGATTTGTAAAAGTTAGTAAATAATAATTAACAAAAAAATTTTCAGTTAATATTATTTTTCATTCCACTCTATATTTCAACTTTTATCAAGAAGGGGAACTTAATTTGTTTTTAAATTTCTTCATTTTTATTAAACAGATAAATTATGAGATGAAAAATATTTAACTCTCTTTATTTTTATGCACAACATAATGAGAATTACTGAGCCTACTGTCACATTACATATTCAAGACCAGAATTGCGTGATCGTGGAATTAAAATCATTTTACAAAAAGGATGATACAACATTCATGAAACAAAAAATGAGTAACAATAACCCTTCTCCTTTTAATGTTTAAACGCGAGTTTAAATGCCTTAATTGTCTTAGTTTAAAAATGTCACGTAAATTACAAAAACATTTTAATTGAAAGAAAGTGCTTAACCGCTAAGTGCCTAATTACGCGAGCTTTACAAAACACACGTATAGGGAACAGTAAAACAAGCTAAATTTAATGGATATCATGTTGAATAGTTTTAGGCAAAGTTTGTATAGTGGTCTAATGGCGTGCTCCAATGTCATTTCTACATGCCGTATAACTCGGTTACCCTTAGGCTTTTACCTTTCAAAACACTCCTACACTGCATACATTCTCTGGATAATCATTAAATATGGATATAAACTGGACAGGATAGAACACACACTGGAGAGCAGAAGGGATATGTTTATTATATGCTTACCAAAAATTAAACTTATTATATTATTCAGGAACGTGTTAAGGGCGAAGTACCTAAATATATATTAGAAAATGTTGCCATGGAATTATGTATTTCCATTTTATGTATTTATATGTAAACGGATTAACAACTAAAATGAATGTTATTGCAAATTACCTTAAGGTTATATCTTTTTGCGAAACTGAAAATATATCAAAATATCTGATGTAGCCAGCACATAACTTTCTTATACCAGTATATATTATCCTGACCTAAAAACATCATTCTATTTAATTCTTCACTTACCTCAATTAAATTTGAATAGCGTACCTTGCAATGTTTTATTAAAATATTTAAATAATTAATAATTATTAGCGTCAATCGATACTGTCAATAATATTTCATGTCATATATTTTAATAATTTTTTGTTATTGACATTGACATTTTTGTAACTAAATCAGACCTTTCAAACGTCAAACTGTTAAATTTATCCTAACCCCATTTTATGAGGCCAAATGTGTAAAATATATCAGATTACATCAGCTTTATTTAAGTACTTGGAAAATATATTTTATTGGCTTGATATAGTAGACATGATTAATAATCTTTCATCAAAAATATATTTTTTTGTAAAGTAGAATACAAAAAAGTTTGGGTCCCGCGGACCCTCTTTCAGAAGGCCACTTTTGCTCATCATCGAATTTTTCATTGTCTTTGGCCTTTAGAACAAGTGTCCAAATTTGAAAGCTTTATCTCAAATACTGTGGCTGCTATTGCGATACTACAGACATGCGGACAGATTTTTTTTATAAAGTTATATTTTTTCATTATAATTTGTCGAGATTCATCCAGAAATACAAAGAATTTTTTATTTTTTTCCCCGAAATTGTACCTTTTTTTTTCTCTCATTCGTTATGTCTCTTCTGGTGGTACCACATTCACCAAATTTAATGTGTCACCTAAAATGTTGTTGATAATCTTAACTACCAAATTTGGGAAGTCTACCATTAGTATTTTTTGAGTTATCGCGAATACACAAATACATACACACACATACACATCCACACATACACACGCCGACAGACATCATTCGGAAAATATTCAAAACAGATTCAGGAGGGTGCAAAACGTAGAAATCAATCAAAATCTCGAGGTCGAAAAAAATCACGATTACTATACTTCTTTATATTAGGTATAAGAAAGTAAAAAGTATTAATGTTACAATAATTATTCTAGCTGAAGAGTAGTTACTAAGAAACTACACAAGCTTTCGATTTTAAATTTGACACCTGTTTTTTGATTCAATAGTACTACCTTTTGTCAATACTACATATTTGTCAATACTACATATTTGTCTTAACATCCAGTGTCTTTGCCACTGGATGTTAGTATTGTAACTATATATTATAACTGTGTCTGAAATCACTTTTTTGTCTAGAACTTGTAACATCCTCGATGCCACTTTTTATTTTTAATCAGTAATTTACTTAAGTGAGGAAAAACAACGTTTCCTACCTGGAAAATCAGTCAAAATCCAGGATGGTGGCTAAATTTGTCGTTTTTTCCGTAATTATGATCCGTTGATAGATATATTGACACTAATTTGTTTAACTAAAGATCTAAATCTGATTTAAAGATATTTATTTTTGTCAATAAAGAACTGCAGATAGTGATTAAAAACGTACTCCCATACATCAGAAGTATATGTTGCGGCCTGTCGGTGTGGCGTTGCTTCCTAATCATCAATAAAAGATATTACAAAGACGTATGACAACAGTTAATAAAAAATACAATAAGACCTCAGAAGAATGTAATTCTATATTTTTCATTTACATTATTAATCCATTTTGATATATGTAGGTAATTGCAGATCATGGAGTTCACTACAACTTTTATAATTTGCAAGAAAGACACTTATGGAACAGAAGTGGATTGTTGCAAGCCAAAGGTGTAATTGCTATCAAAAAACTTGGTCAGAGCAGAGGAAGTGATGTTATACCAATTGAAGGTTCTAGCAAGAGAAAATTGGAACAGCCAATAAAAATATTGCAAGTTGTTCAGGTGTTAAGAGGACAAGCTGTTTTACCGGAGAACTTTATAATCCAAACTGAATATTTCTTTCGTGAGACCCATGGTCCAACACATGAACTTCAAAAGTTCGAACAAAGGATTTTGGTGAGTCTATCAAGTAATGCTGTAAAAAGTGATTAGATGAGTGGTCATTTTTAGACTGGTTGAATACAATATTTCATATCTCACCTTCATGCAGTTGATTGTGTGTATCATCAATCATGTAAGATCAATTTTCGTACTGTATTTTCTTTCATAGTCACCAAAAATTGTTAGCACTTCAGCTCCAGAGATAATAATACTTTCTCCAATTTATTCAGCTAACTTACGCTTTATGTGTCTGCGATCATAGGCTGAAACATCAGTTCCTTTCAAATACTATTCCATGACAGTTATAAGATCTTGTATCGTTATCTGTTCTTCAACATTACTTTCTAAATAACTGAAAGTTTGCAAAAATCCTACTTTCTGTTTCTTTAAAGAAAATGCTTGGATATATTCTTGGGCGATTCATCTTCCTAATTATTTTTATGTAGTTATTTAAAATTAAAAGTCCATGTCAACAGGCTACAAAATTTGGAGGATTTAAAAATTGAATTAGATATGAAGTGCGTAGAAGTCATTCAAAATATACAAGAAGAATTTGTAAAAAGAAACCGGCGGATGATAGTTCGAATACTTAATTTAATAATATAATAATTTTATTTGCTTAGCAACAGAGTCTGATTTATTTTTTGTTATTGATAAAAGTTGGGTTTTCTAATTTTCAATAATTATGTTTTGCTCGAAAATTTTTTGTGTAAGGTGTTAAAATTGTTAGAGTGGAATGAAAAATAATATTAACAAAAAAATTTTTTGTTAATTATTATTTACTAACTTTTACAAATCTTATCACAGATAAGTATAACATATATCTTTTTAAACAATTATTTTCCCGGCTATTTGCCAAAACGCTGAAACTTGGATTACAAAAAGATAATATGCACATTATGTTCAGTACTACTGACTCAATAATGTTATTTTTAATTTCAACTATTCTGTCTAGTAAAACCAAAAATAAATAAAACACAAGGTACTCACCAGTTGATACTCACTTTAAAAAACTTTAAAATATCTACTGACACGTGTTTCTGCTTGCCATAGCGTCATCAGGGTAGCCAGCACATTTAAAGAATCTCAAGTAAGGAAAGAATCAAGAAGAGGAACTTAATTTGTTTTTAAATTAAAATTGTTAGGCTATCATTTTAACAATTAAATGATTTATCAAAATCAAGAAAATAAATAGGGGTTGCTATTTAAAAAAATGGCGTTGGCGTCTTTACTAGGAAACAAATAATGGTCGGAAATTAAGTTTGATATAAAAAATATAAAAATGTGTATTTTTATAAAATAAAATCGACGACCGAAGATTTTTTTTAATTGTCTCAATATTGATGGATTTGTTCCATACTTAGCCGCTCACGAGACCGCTCATTGTATAGTATGCATTCTTTTTGTGGGTACTAAGCAGAATTTTAAATGATACTAATTTTTGAAGAAACTAGTTAACAAAATAATTTACATAAATGAAAAACGTTGTACCACCCCAATTTCCTTTATATTTTGTTTTTGCGTGAAGAATATAGTTATCATATTATAAATTTTGGTTTCTCAAAGTTATGCATAATAATCGTAAATGTGTGTCAAGTCTGACCTGAAATTATTAAAATATATCCCACGAATTTTTAAAAATAAGCCACTCTAGGGCTACTTTAAATATTTAATTATAGTGGAATTTCTTCAAGTATAGCGGGTATAATAAATAATTTATACGAATGTGTTACTTCTGAAGAAAGATCTTTGGCAACAAATAATTAACTATATTTATTCGGCAAGATTAATTGAGGTATATAATTATATAGTCGGATAGTATCATTGTACACACGATATATTTCTTTTTGAAGTTGTATATTCATGCTATTAAAAATTTAAATTGTTCTGATTATTTGTTGAAATTAAATGATAATTTATTATTTTATTTATACATTTGTATCTTTAGAAAGTAGAAATGATGGTTAAGCGATATGTATTTCTCACATATTCTTTTATGTAATGAAAGCATGCAATCAAACATGGAATATTAATAACAGGGCAAATCTTTCCCATTAGATCATTTGGCAAGTACTTACAATTATTTGTATTAAATTCAAGAGCTACGATATTTAAATACGAAAAGAAGCTAATAATTTTGATTTGCAGTCCATTCAGAATCGGAACAATATTATTTTTGCTTTTTAACACGCTTTTATTAGCTTCACTTGTATGTTTGTTTGTTTGTTTGTTTGTAACCGACTCTTTGGACTCGATTTTGACCCACTTTAAACGGACAGATTTAATTGTATTTGTACACTTACGAAGAACCGGTAACAATACAATAATTTGATAAGTTTATATCATTATCCTGATCAGGATCGCCAGTCCCTTCCTCACGTATCCTCTGCGTGAGAGCAAGAGGCTTAATATTGTAAGTATATTCCATAATTCTCAGTTCGGTCGTTGGCCGAGCGGGCAAGTCTTAGTCGACGCGAAACGACGGACTCCTCGGGCGTGAGTTCAAATCCCATGGCTGAAATAAAAAAATATTTTTTTTTCAGAAATATCTGTTGGATCGTAATATGTTATAATATCAGCATCAATAAGCAATATAAATATAGTTTAAAAAAACTACAAAACACGCTTTCATAGCACATCAAACTAAAAAGTGAAAAATAAATATAGTTTAAAAAAACTAAAAAACACGCTTTAAAAGCACATCAAACTAAAAAGTGAAAAATAATTATTAATATAAAAAAAGCGTGGGGCGCTTTGTGCCATATTTTTCGTATATCGAGCAACCCACGCTTTTTTCACAATAATACTAGTATTTTTCGTTCATTATTGTTTTCAGTTTATATTAATAATTATTTTTCACTTTTTAGTTTGATGTGCTTTAAAAGCGTGTTTTTTAGTTTTGTTTAACTATATTTATTTAATTTTAATTATAGTAAAAAATGCTTACTAAAATGTTAAGAGAAGTGTAAAAAAAAATAATTTAACTGGCTGACATTTTCTAAAAAAAAAAAATTGTTAATTATTTTTTGAAACTTTATTTTTGAATCACTAATACCATAAGTTTTAAAAAATTGGATTTATAGTGAAAAATACCCATTTACACAGGAGTTTATTGACATCATGGCTATCAAAACAATATGTAACAATAATTTAATAAAATCCAACCTTGAGTGTTGTAATATAGTTTAGTCGCTATTTTATGATGCGTCCAAAAACAGTGAAGGAAATGTTCAGAAGATATTTTTGAAATATTTAGATTTTAAGGAAACTGGTGTATACAATAAATTTGCAAACTGTATACCTCTGTTAAAGAAATATTAATATAAAATATTAGAAAATACTAGATATCAGGCAAGTGCTATATTCCTGTAGGGTGTTTACGATCTTGGACATTATTTATTGAGAATAAGTACCTACATCTTGATATGATAAATCGTATAGTGCATAAAAACCTTTTAAAAATTAGAAATTAATAACTGACCCTTTTTAATATAAAAGTGCGGACATGTCGAGAATTGCTGTAGGCGAGATGTAATGGCATGGCTTCTTATCAATATCATCCAATCTTGCTATAATTTTGGAACACGGCTGGACTGAATTCAATACGTTAGCGGCACTCAAAACAATTTTGTGTATTATTGAAAATACCTTTTTCTGTTATTTCTATGGACCTTTTACTGTAAAGTTTTAGCGAACGATTTTATATACCCTACAACATACTAAAAATAAATTCGCAAGATCGCAAGCTGTATAAGATTCTAAACAACTTAGTTAACATACACTGTGTCCATGGATTGTTGTCGGAATTGGTGTAAGTGTACAAGTTTTTGAGTTGTGGTCATATTCTGGAAACTATCTCCGCTTGGTCTCAAACTAAGATTTTGACAAAATTAGCGTAACTGGTTATATACAGGGTACCTTAGGGACAAATTTCTCTTATTTTCAAAGATATGTAAATTTATCATAAGAAAAAAATTATTTAGAATTAACAGATATAGAATATAAGTTTCCAATCAAAATGGCCTACTTTGTGCCTGATGAAAATAAGATAGTCAAATATAATAATACTCTACATCTCAAATCACACTTACTGCACAAGTATTCCCCACAACGAATTTGAATGTAAAGGGAACTAGTACAAATGCGCAGGCTCGCAATGTGTTTTGAAAGATAGAGAAGGCCGTATCACGCAAAATCTTACATCGGCAAAAACATCTTTCATAATAAAAACAATTATTTGATAATAATTTTATTAGTATATTTAATGCAGTATTTGATGAAAGAAAAAAACGAGTGTATAAGATACATCCCAGGAAATAGCAGCAGAGATAACCTGCAGCGACGAGCTAATCTGAATTGTAAAGACAGGACACTTGTTTTATGACCATGTTATTGTTAACATCTTAAAATAAAGTCATTTCTTGTATTTTTTTTATAATTTCTGTGATTGTGAAAAATTTTTTAGAGTGAATTTTTAAAATCGAGAATAAAATTGGCGACGAGGATGAGATGGCAATAGGTTGTTTCTTTTTGCATCAAAGAAGATCGTGTTCTCCAGAACTTTAATTGCCGAACCTAGAGACAGCAGCAGTCTTCGTATTCCTTTCATTTCTTTAATTTATTTAAGTGTAACCAATAATACAGATAACAGAAAAGCAAATCAATAAATCAGCAAGAGATTATGATAATACAAGCAGGTACATTAAATGCTGCTATGTTACGGAATCTATTACTACTGAAATGTATAATCAAATGCAGCTAAGTTACGGAAAATACTTTTACAAGTGTTTAGCAAGCGTGTTAAAAGCGGTTAGTGCGAAAGCGGTATTATGGCAGACGATGTGTTCAACACTGTCCAGGTACAAGTGGTTACGGTGTACAAGCGTGACACTACGACAGGATATCAATCTAGGGACTGATGGTTACTGAGAACTTCTAATCGCGATTGTATTAAACAGCAAGGTTATCCTTTATGTCCCCTACTATGGTAAACGTGTTTTAATTTACGGACTACTTTGTCAGATTCTATCCTCAAACGAATGACACTAAAAATCTGGCTAGTAATGTTGCCTAACCTATAACACTAGGATTGGATTTTATCTTCATGCGAGTGACACTATAATTCAATCGGTGTTTAGTATAATAAAACCTAAACAGAAAAACCCGAATGATCCCGAGGGCGTCTAGCGTATACTTGGCGGGCGTTATATAGCAAAGTTGTCCTTTATGTCACTTACTGGGGTACAATCGTAGTTTATTCGAGGACTACTTGGTCAGATTCTATCCTCAAACGAGTAACACTAAAATTCTGACTAGTAGTGTTTCTAACTAAAACACTGTGATTGGTTATTATCTCTCTTTATTTATTTAGCCAAGCTAATTTAACAAGTTATACATTGTTACATTGTTAAACACAATATCTGCATACATATTCAATTATACTAATATAAGATATATCTATATATATAAATATACACATACAATAAAATATCCAGCCAATGCAAAATAAAGCATGTCAATAACTATACAATAGCAACAATATATCACAAAATATATTAACATATAAAACAGACAGTTATAATTATTATACAAATACCTACATAGAGTTAATAACACATAATTTACTCAATTAAATATTTGGAGATCCAAACTATTAATGTGGGCATTCACCCAGTAGATGTTCTTTTAACCTCAATTTGAATATATTTAATTTATTTATGTTTTTAATTTCTTCCGGTAAGCTATTAAAGGAGATAATGCCCTTGTGATAGACAGATTTTTCAGTATTTGTTTTATTTTTTGTAGTAACATATAGATTTATATTTTTCCTGGTATTATAATTATGAATGGTATTATTTACGACTAACTTGTCATTTAAATATGCTGGTGTTATCTTATTATTTATCTTATAAATTAAAATCATGGTTTGATATTCTAAATATGAGTGAACAGGTAGCCAATTTAGCTTAGCTAACATGTTCGTAATTGGAGTATCTCTTGCAGCTAGCAAGATGATACGCATAGCCCTATTTTGTAATTTTTGTAGTCTATTTAATTCATTTTTATTAATAAAGTATAGAACCGAAGCACCAAAAGTTAAATGTGGTAGAATTAAAGTGTTATATACACAAATTTTAGACCACTGTGATAAAAACGGAGCTACTCTTGATAAAACACCTACATTCCTTGATATTTTGTTAATAACATACCAAGCATACTCTTTAAATGAAAGACTTCTATCTATTATAACCCCAAGATACTTAATTTTTTCTACAACTTCAATATCATCATTACCAATGGTTACTTTAAAACTATTTAATTTAAATTCAGTATATTCTCTATTATTGCAGAGTATCATAAATTTTGATTTTTTTGCATTTAATCTTAGTAAGTTGGAATTGAACCACTTTAAAAGATTCGCTAAGTCTGCATTTATTGTATTGATAAGATGTTCAAGATCTTTGGAATTAAAATAAATTAGCGTGTCATCTGCGAACAAATGTATATGACAGTTTTCTACTGCATTCACTATGTCATTAATATATAGTAAGAACAGCAACGGTCCCAAGGTGCTACCTTGTGGTACGCCACTGTTATTACTAATTTCATCGGAGATTCTACCATTTATTTTTGTAATTTGCTTTCTGTTCTCCAGATAATCAATAAACCAGTTTAAAGCCATACCCTCAATCCCATATTTTCTAAGTTTTTCAATTAATTTTTTCCTATCAATAGTTTCGAAGGCTCTTTGCAGATCTAAAAATACCGCACCTACCATTACATTATCATCCAAGTTATTTTTCCAGTCATATAAAACATTTTGTATAGCAGTTTCACAACTATGTCCTTTTCGAAAACCTGACTGATTTAATATTAATATTCCATTATCCGTAATAAATTCAATTAACTGATCATATACAATTCTTTCTAATAATTTTTCGATGGTCACTAACATATTTATAGGTCTTAGGTCATTTGCTTTCTCAGAACCTTGGATTTTTGGTATTGGTATAATAGTGGCTATTTTTAAAATAGATGGTACTTTACCTGTTTGTAGTGAACTATTAATTAAATTTAAGAGAGGATTTTCTATGCTATTATAAATATTTTTAAGTAATTCACTTGTGATGTCATCTGGGCTGCCCTTATTTGGTAAAGAAAATACTGCTTTTCTTAGTCCATCATACGTAATTAACCTAAAAGTATCGAATAAAGTTTGTACAATAATGTTCTCACCGTCCCTATTATCTATACTGCAGTTTGTTGTATCTATTTTAGATATCACTTCTTCAATACTGTTAATGTAGAAGACATTCAAAGAATTTGGAATTTCTTCTACATTTGTAATAATCTCTTCGTCAATTTTTAACTTATTAATTTCTTTATCTTGCGTGTCTTTTATTAATGGTTGTAATGCTTGCCACATTTTTTTGGGATCATTCTTGCTATAATCTATTTTATTTTGGTAATATAAAGTCTTTTCTTGTCTTATAATTTTAACAACATTATTTCTACTCTTTTTATAAGCTTGTTTGTCTATGGTACTTTTACTTATGCTATAAATTTTGTAACTAGTATCTCTCTCTTCTACTGCATTTTTAACTATTTCATTCCACCATTCCTTAAATTTTGGTTTTATGACAACTTCTTTTCTAGGTGCAACATCATCTAAGATATTTTTTATGTTATTATAAATGGAGATATATTTATCATCTATACTATTGTGGTGAAAATTCCAATTAATTAATGTCAGTTTTTCATTCATTTGAATATAGTCAATTTTTCCTCTAGAATAAATAACCTTATTTATTTTAGTTTCATTGTTAAAATAAAGATTTAGGGACAAAATATAATGATCACTTATGCGTGGCGTTTCGTGAACTCTACATTTAAACTTATCAGTATTAGTAAAAACTAAATCTATAATGCTTCCTGCTGTCTCAGTAGGATGTGTAATTCTATCAACTAATTGATTCAAACCTATATCAGAAATAAAATTTTTTTAATCTACTAGCATACGTTGTATTTGACAACCAATTAATATTAAAATCACCTACTATCAAAACTGGGCATGAGATATCTGTTATATTTTGCTCACACCACTGTTCAAACATATTCATAAAATCTAAGTCACTGCTACTGGGTGAATGATAAAGTGTGACTATAACGAAATTTTTTTTGTTAAAAGATATTTTAACACTTAGCAACCAATAATTTTTTAAATATGAGATTTTATCAAATTTTAAAATTTTTACGTCCTTTCTTAAATACATAAGGACTCCTCCTGTATGTCTATTACAGCTATCTACTCTAAGAATATTATATCCAAATATATTGATTTCATTATCGTTTATATCTTCTATTAGTCTGGTTTCTCCTAAACATACTATTAGTGGCTTAAATGTTAATATTAAATTTGATATTTCGTCATATTTTGATAACAGACTCTGTGAGTTTAAGACTACAACTGAATTTTTCCTAAAAAAAATGGAATTGTCCAACGAATTTTGCATTTCTACATCTAATGTTACCGGCACTGCTATATTTTCTTGCATATGACCTTTTTGAACCATAGTCTTGACATTTTTTTCTGTTTCTTTGTGATTCCTTGACATTCCATACCTTATGGCCTTTTCTTGGTTTTCAGGAATTTCATCAAGAATGAGCTTAGTAACATAATTAAGCACTGTCACTTTACCACTATATTTTATGTTTAGTCCACTTGTGAATATAAATTGAGAACAGTTTAAAAGGGAGTTAATATTCAAGAATGTAACGTTTGCGTTATTTTGATTATTTAATTGTAGTTCACTATAAATTTTTATATTTGCTTTATTAATGTAATTATTTAATGTTCTCCTATTTTTGCAAAGAGGTACTGATAAAAAAATCAATTTAGTATAAGCACTTATATTTTTAAGTAGTTCTAGCGTCGACGCTTCTATATCATTACCTCTTAGAATATTTACCAAACCCCCCATAACGATAACATAGTCTTTTTTGGTATAATTTATTGTTAATTTTTCGACTCTGTCCACTATTTCCTCTAGATTAGCATTATGTTTAACAAAGGATGTAATGAAGTACTTAGTGTCCAGCCTATTTCTTAGTATTTGGCAAAATTGTGTTACGCTACTGTCCCCTAATATAAGAATTTTATTTTTTGATGTTTTTTCAATTTGCATCCTATTTGCAAGTTGGTCTTGCTTCTTTTTATTTTTGTTTATTTGTGTTATATTGTTCAAGATTTTATCCTGTTTAATATTATCAATTTGTTGATTATTGTCAATTGTGGATTCCTTTTTTTTGTCATTGCATTTGTTGAGAGGTTTTGTTGAAATTATTTGTAAGTTACTTTTCAAATCTTTTAATTCTGTTTGAGTAAAAACAGTGCATGTTTTTACATTATTAGTAAAACATTCAGTGTTTCTTTTAAATTTATCGATATACTTTTTTAACTCTACAATTTGTTGTTCTTGCTCGATAATTATATTATTTAATTCTTCTTCCATTTTAATAGCTTCTTGTGCAAATATATCTTTTTTCATTCTTAAGCTTTTCAATGAATGATGTTTTTAATTCATTTTCTTTGGCTACTTCGGCTATCATATCTTTGAGCATTTGCACCTCTTCTACCTGTTCTGTGACATTTTTTCCACAGCAATTGATTTTATGTTCACTAATAAATTGATTATTTTTTATTCTATGCAAACAACTTTTGTGTATTATACTGTAACAATTTACACACACATAGTGCTTAAGAACTTTTGTTTTACAACATTTATACATATTTTTATTGGAACTCTCTACACTTGCTTGTTCACTCTCAACTCTCATATTTATTAGAGTTTTTGTCCATGCGACACTTTATATGCAACGTTTAATTATTTTCATTAAAGAAACGATTACAGCTTACAGTTTATGGCACAGGCACTGGCTGAGTTTATAGCACTCAACAATAAATACGTTTGCTCAGATATTTTCTAATTGCCAGATGTTATTCATCAACTCTTCGACACTATAGAAACTGAGGTTCAGGGTGTGATAAATCCCTGTCCCTTTTTCGTTTTACACGTGTTGGCCACTTTATGAGAAAGAAACTCTCTTAGTCTAGTTGTTTAACATTTAAGCACTATTTATTAAATATTAAATTAATCGTAGATTAAGTCTAATGTTGAAGTATGTAGATTTGTGTGAAACATTCTGCACTTCAAACCAGCTAAATTTTGTCACAATTATTCAAGTTTTTACCGGTTATTTTACCGAAATTCATGGGAGCGTCCCGCCGCACGTCCGCTTTAGATGACCGCACTTTATATTATCCTCAAGCGAGTGACACTATAATCCAATCTGTGTATAGTATCATGCAATATAAATTGAAAACCGGGTGTTCCCGAAAGACATCTTAACTAGATAGCACCTTAATCTTTATTAAACAAAATGAAATAAATCAATAGAGAAAAACGTCCCTTAATTAATCCGGCTTGAGATATTCGTGGTGACTTGGATATACATCGAAATATATAGTTCGTAACGGTAACAGTTTATAGGTTACAGCTACGGGTTATCGCATCGAACACGAGCTAACCTATGTAATCGGATGTCAATTCCCGGACCACTTGGTCAGATTCTATCCTCAAACGAGTGACACTAAAAATCTGATTAGTAGTTCTCCTTACTATTACACTAGGATTGAATCGTATCCTCAAGTAAGTGACACTAGAATCCAATCGGTGTCTATAGATAAAAACATCAAATGACAACGGAATTCTGCCGTATACATATATAAAATCAGTGAAATGCGGAAAAGCGGATACAATCGGTTAAAAGCAGTTAAATATATGAATGATTCTTACCACTGTTGTTTGCGGAGCACATTGGAGTTGTAGCGTGCTGAACTTCAGCTGGCAGATCTAAGAAGACACTGTTTTCGCTGACGTGAGCAGTTTTGTTCCCAACGGTTGGCGAGAAAGTCACGTGACTCCTGCGTGAGAAACAAAGTTTTGGCCACTGTTGTCACCTTGAGGGATATATCCCGATTCGAGGGTTTTTTGAGGTCACAAGGGACGAAGAGATTATTCACGTAATTTTGAGGGATTTTTGAAAACTTTGCAATAAATGAATTAAATATTTCTTTTGTTGTTGATCGCTGCTTTTGTTTATTTAATTGATCATCTCCACCATCAGAAAGGGAATCAACAATTATCATGCTGGTTCATTCGGGTACCATTTAAGCCTGGTATATCCATCTTCTGGTAGAGTGGCTATTAGGTACCAAGCAGATTTATATTAATTACTATATATTACTTTTGCAAAAAAATGATCACAGCAAAGTATATTCTCATATGGACTAACTGTCCTGCAAAATAGACCAATTGTAACTAGATATTGTTTTACTGTTTTAAAAAATGTTGTTCTTAAATTTATCTGTTAGGTAACTTTACCAGGAGATGGATATAATAGTTGAATCTAATAGTATACGCTTCGATCATGTGTTTATGATCGAAGAGTATACGGATGAAATGGAGCATCTGCACTTGACGTCACGTTTTCAAGGTCATTGCTTGGAGGATATACAAATAACAAATCATAACCTCTTTCAGCTCCTTATAATAATTATAAAATGCCATGGTATTTATTTAAAAACTTTCAATTTTTGTCTCCTTACATTATTCTTAATTAAAATTACAAGTTTTTGTACTGTGGTGGGCTGTTAAAATAACGTGGCAAGTGACAGTGTCAGTTTTTATATAATTTCATTAGTCCTTGACACTTATAAACAATATAATCAATTGGCGTGTGATAATCACTATACATGATCAAAACCAAATTTTCTGACAACAAACACAGGAATACGTTCACCATAAAATATTACAATTAATCACCAAATTATTATGTGACTATAGCCTCTTCTTATTTTTACCTTCGAGCAAGTTAGCCACGCCCATAAGGTCATGTGCCGTAGATGCTCTATTATGTTCTTCTCGGGAAAATTTATGT
Source organism: Rhamnusium bicolor (assembly GCA_029963845.1). Classification (NCBI taxonomy): domain Eukaryota; kingdom Metazoa; phylum Arthropoda; class Insecta; order Coleoptera; family Cerambycidae; genus Rhamnusium; species Rhamnusium bicolor. The sequence continues at coordinate 306,310 of JANEYF010004058.1, read as the reverse complement.
AACCCGAGGTTATATATATAGGCCTCGGGTGATTTTCAATGTCTGTATAAAGTCTGATATTTGTTATATTTTACTAACTAATTTTCATTTTATATTATAATATTTTACTACCTAATTTATACTAATTGGAACATAATTTAAATTAGCGGGATTTTTAAAGAAAATATGGGATATTTTATGCTTGCGCGTGGGATAGTTTGTTATAGTCAGATGGCAACACTGGTTTCGGCTGATGTGGCGGGGCACACGTTCTCTAAGCAAGCTTAGCGAAATACGTTAAATGCGTTATTTAATATAAACAAGTGTTTGTTTATAAAATATTCTGAGGCTGGGAATTGTTTTCTCATAATTTTAAAACTGTTTCCAAAAAGAAAATAATTAAATCAGCCATGGATTAATATTTGAATTAAATCACTTAATCTTTCATTGTAAATTATTATTTATAAGAAATATAAATGTATTTACTAATAATAAAAGCTCCCTTTTACTTGGTTTTATGCGAATGGTACTTACATAATTTAAACAAAATAAATAATATGATAATAAAATGACTTAAGATTACCCTGAAACAGAAACCAATTTGAAACAATTATTGAGAAACAATTGTTTTAAAATAAACATTAGATACAAATATTTCTATACAGGATGTATCAAAGTGAAGAACGGTCCAGATTGTGTATTAAAACAACGAACAATCAATAGCAGAACAATCTCTTCGTTACAAGCTTTTTGAACCTGATTTTTATTTTAAAATGATCATTTAATTTTAATTTATAAGACTATAATTACAGCCTACAAAGTAATATTTGATTGTGTAATATTTGTTTAGGTATTTCTATTTAAATTAAGCTTATTAAAACTCAACGTCAAATAAAATTATTTCTCGCATTTGTATACTGTAATATTTTCTTATTTAATAAATTTAATTACATTAACATATTTTTAATTATAATGTTTCTCTCTGAGAATTCAGACTTGATAAGTATAAAATATAAAGTTTTTGTAGCAATATCCTTAATTTGCCCTCTTTGAGAGTTAAATTTTAAATTAATTCTACCCCAAATAAAACTTGTGCTAATAAAACCCTGTTATTTACGCCACGGAATTATAGACTACATTTTTATAAATCTTAATTTTAATTCAAAAGATTCTTTTCGGTGCACTCATGCATAGAACTAAATTAAAGCCACTGTCGTTTTAATATTGAAGCTTTTGTAAGGACCTAAGGAATTTTAATTTGGGGGTTTTCTTAATGGTTCGCAGCATTAAGAAAAGTAATTTTAACTTGTTTTTAATTTACGTATTTGTGCATTTAAACGATTTGATATAAACACAAAAAAATTAATTCAAGTGGAAAGTCTACCGAAACAAATGATTACTTATGTAAACATGCATATGCCTATACAGTGTGAAAATTTTAAAATTCCTCCTAGATGCTCCTAGAATTTCAATAATAACCTTTCAGCATTTAAACAAAATAGATATTAAGTTCTTACACGTCAGATATCTAAAATAAAATCTATGCTCCTAGGATTTCAACAATATCCTTCCAGCATTTAAAGAAAATAGACGGTAAGTTCTTGGAGCACAGATAGCTAACACGGCCAACACAGCCCATTCTAAGTATCAGAATGACCTACCGTCATTATCTGAACATTTTTTTGAATTGCGCTTGTCCATTCTGACACTTTACTAATTTCAATAGCTAGCATACTAACAACTGTGGCTACATATCTCTCAATTTGTCCGTTAGCAGTGGATGCACCAGTTGCAATCATATGATTTACTTTCCCATACTATTTTGTTTCATAATAGTTCCTCAATTATACAACGAACTTTTTCTCTTTTGGTAATCGATATACAATATGGATAACAATTGACAACAGAATCATTTTTTGTAATCATATCACCATATTTTTTTAAATAATCCAAGCAATTTATAATGGTCTTTTCTTCGAGAGTGTTTATAGTTACGCTTTGATAAGGCTCAGTATTAGACAAAACATAAGCACTAGGCTCTGCTGGCCGTTCAATTCATTTTAAGTGCGTGCCACTACTATCAGCGACAATGGTGATGTCATCGTATTGTACAGCATTTTTGTCAGTTGTGCATCATATTCTAAATCGCTATCGCGAACAAGGAAAAACGTTTACTCGATAGATACATTCTCAGATTTTACTGTCAAAAAGTTTTCCCAGAAGTGATAACATGTCCAGAACCTAAGCTCTTTAAACGAGAAACATAAGGTTCAATATGGCGTCCGATTAACGATGCAGTGCGCTCGGACATAAGTGAGCAAGACGACCCGGTATCTATGAGGCAATACACTGGAGTACCTTTAATTATGACTAAAGTTAAATCATTCAAGGGATCCTCTCCAAACAACAGTTAATGTTTAAACTTTTATTTCGATCGGCGCATTGTTTAGCCCAACAAGATCCGATTTCATGACTACTTTTGTGGCAAAAGCTACAAGATTTATAATTATGAAGTTTAACTTGTTTTTGAGTCTCATTGCGGGGAGGGTTTTCTACATTCCTTTTTAGAATAAGATTTTAAATGACCGAATTCACCACACATAAAGCATCGATTATTTTGTTTAAAGGTAGTGCTACTTGTATCAGGAGCGACATATTCCAATTGCAACGGGCGTTTACGAGACATTTTTGAATAACCAGATAGAAAAGGCTATCAACTCACGAGTGGTTTTTACATTGCTGTTTAACGTTCCCATTTTTACATGGATTTCCTTAATTTTACCAATTACAAGCTCTACTAGCTCGTCTTCAGAAAACTTAATTTTAGTATGATTAAATAATATAATTATTTCCCTTGCATACTCGCAACATGAGGCGAACGTGTCACTTGTCAACAAGACAGCTTTCCTCAATTTCTCGGCCAAATGTCGTTTTGGTGGAAACAAATCGATGATAGCAGCTTTGAATGTTTCCCAATCTCTGCATTCGGACTGCCAATGACCAAACCGAGAACGGACATCTCCTCTCAAAACTTTTCTAGCTCCAGCTACTATTTGACATGAATTTCAGTTAAACTCACTTGCTAATTGTACTATTTCACAACACCAATTAAAAGCACCTGAATCACAGGATCATAAATTGGTAATGCAATCTATATAAATAAAAATCAATTGCCACATGTATGACGGAGCATCACTTGAGAACAGCTTGATCGATTTAGTTGATTTCTTTTTCGTTGTGCTTGTAATTCTGGACAAGCTTTGTATGAAAGAAAATATTTGGAAGATCCACGGGAAAAGTCGGAAATTTGGATGGTATTTTTATATGAAAAAAATCTTTGTTAAATTTGGACGTTTTGATATTGATAGACATTACGTGAAATGAGGCGCAGTCTGAGAGTTCTGCTGTCACATGTTTTCATAACAAAAAAAACGTGCATGGCTTAAGGGTCTTGCAACCATTTGACATTTGACAACCATTTGACATTTTGCGAAGTGAATATTTTCTTGGCTTAACGAAAAAAATATTGTGTTATCGGTGAAGATCTTTTGATGCATTGAAAATCGTTCGTATGTTGATAAGATTATTTTGGTGTCTTCGAAAAAAATGCCACCAATAAGGCGTCGAAATATCGGTCGGCGTACACGCAACGTAAGAGAAATACATGATCGTCCAGTCGATGAGACTGATGAAGAGCGTAGACAGCGTTTGGAGGCAAATCGAATAAGAATTTCTCAAGCGCCATTAATTATGACTCCGGAACAACGGATGCAGTCGAGTTCGACTCACTTAATTGGAGATAACGTACAAAATAATTTGAGACGTAGACTAAATAGACGGCCAAATGTAACAATTCGACATGAACGTTTGGCGTTCAGATACGATCCAACAGTCGATTACGCCGCGGATGTATCGGTCGACTTCCGAACGCATATAAGCATTCCTTACAGTCATACGCAATTTCATTCGCCGTTTCAAGATAGCCGCAGGGCATGCGCCGTTACATGACATGTCAAAATGTATTAAACCGTTTGGAATCGTTTGTCAGCAAGGAACTCGTTAGACGATAGAGAAGATACTCGCCTAGCACGCGGTAGGTCCAGGGTTCGAATCACAAACTTATTATTTTTTTTAAAAGTATTTTTTAGTTCGTTAGTAAGATTTATATGAAGATTACATTTTTTCCTTGCCCTTTATTATAGTTTGTTTATTTTCACGGTGCCGAATTCCCCTTTAAAAATGATATCTGATGAGCACGCCATGCCGTGGCCTTGAAACGGCCAATGAAATTGCTAGTATCTTGAAACGGCCAATGAAATTGCTAGAATTACTGCCATTTCCGTATGACTGTAAGGAATGCTTATATGCATTCCGAACCATGAGCACTGTTTGTCAGCATTGCAATGCTTTGAGGTTCCGACACGAACCGCCAGGACTATGTTGTGCGAGCGGAAAGGTCAAATGACACTGCCGCCAGAGCCACTGGCATCATTGCTTTCTGGCCAAGAACCTCAATCGAAGCATTTCTTGCAGAATATACAAAAATACAACAGTACTTTCCAAATGACATCATTTGGAGCGAATGTAACTGAAGAACGAGGTTTTAGTCCAACTTTTAAGGTAAATTCATTTTCGACTGCAACACACATTACATACACGATTGAAGCAACGATAATCATAGGAAAGTTCAAAGGTGAGGATGTTCTAATTCCAAGAATACCACTGATTCCAACCGATTTGCCGTTTCAATTTAAGCGTGCCTTGCATTCACAATGATGATTAATAAATCGCAAGGTCAATCGTTGGAATTGTGTGGAATGAACCTTGAATTGGCATGTTTTTCCCATGGGCAGTTGTATATGGCGTGCTCGAGAGTAGGTAAACTATCGGCGCTATTTGTTTTCTCTCCGAACGGAAAGACAAAAAATATCGTTCATCACCAAGCGTTGCGATGAACGCATTACTTAATTTTTGTAAATATTTGTAATATTCCAATATGGGTGCTCTGCAACCTGATCTCAACATTAAATCCCAATTAAAATAATCTATCTATCTATCTTCTATCTATATCTATTTTTGTATAAATTGATAGGACAGCGACTGCCGGGTCAGCTAGTATCATCATAACTACGACGCGGTGCACTGAGCGGATCTTGCATTTTTCTGAAAAGTTCGATAAAAGCTTGTTGTGCGTCAGCTTCAATTTTTTTTTTTTGAGGTAGGCGATTCCCGCACTTCTGATGTTAGATTATGAATCAAATGATAAAATGATATTTAAATTAAACAATCTAAGTAAAATCACGATCTAGGCAATTCGGTACTCAAGGCGAATCTGCCATTCAGCACCGTAGTGACAGCAGCCTCCTCTTTTTCTGCCGTCCCCGCTCTTGACTACCATGGCCCAAGCTATTTTTCTTTGTAGTCATCAAAATTTTGTATTTTGCTAACATGTATAAATGTAGAACCAGACGTTCACGTTTTTAGATGTTCATGTTATGGGTTGTTCACATTATAGAAACCTGACTGCAATTTTAAGGACGTAAGGTGACCTGAAGATGTAATCCTAGAAAACTCACCATCTGATGAAGCCACTGTGCGGCGAAACAATTGTCATAAGATTATTAAATTGTGAAAATCAAACATAAGTTTATTTTGTGTTTATTTCTAGAAAACCCATTTTTACATGAAGAATAGACTTATTCGCATGTAGGAAAGGACTGTTAAAAAAATGTTTGCCTACTTTTCCTGCATTCTATTGAATATTTATTTATTTATTTATTTATTTATTTAAATACAAAATCTAGCAGGCAGGAGCCCAGTTACAGGATTAGGTACATTGAAATTATGTATAGATAAATACACAATAAACAATTTGAGTGTTACAAAACATTTCTTAATTAAATATATAATATATACGAACAAAACATATAGAATTGTATATACACATACAAATATACACTTGTAAATATACATACACATACATATACAGATAAATAAAGAATACAATGGATTACAAAACATCAAGATGGAAAACAGAGTTTTTAATTACACTTTCATTACAGAAAAATATATCAACACAATCTTCGATTTTAGCATAGTTGACATATATTTGGTGTATTGGAGAGGCCAAGAGAATATTATTTCTTGGTATGTGTCAAATAAATAAGTTGTTATGGCGAGCAGAAATTCTAGGTACTTTATAATTTATTTGATTTAATAAGTTAATACAATCCAGCCGATTATTAACAATTTTATATAGAAAAAAATATTGATTGAGATATTCTTCGTTTGGCAAGACTTAGTAAGTTAAATTTTGTGGAAATCCAATAGGTGGATAAGTGCCCTCAAAAGTGTACACTGCAGATTTTAAAAACCTACGCTGAATAATTGTAATATATTGACATTATATATTGGGTTACACACAACTGAAGCATATTCAAGGCGAGATCTAACAAATGTTACATAGAGTAAACGATGACTGTTGACATTTTTAAAATCTTTGCAGTTGCTGATTATAAAGCCAAGACTCTTAAACGCAGAAGTAGTTACCATTTCGACGTGCTTATTGAATGACAATTTAGGATCAAAATACACGCCAAGGTCTTTAATAATATCAGGTCTTTGTAAAACAACATTATCGATATTATAATTGTACACGTACAGATTATGCTTCCGGCCAAATAACATGACATTACACTTGCTAGCATTGAGGGGTAGATAGCTGTTGATTCACCAGATATTAATGGTATCCAAGGTCTTTTGCAGAATTTGACAATCATGAACATGCATACAAGAGGAAGTGAAAATTAGTATACAAGCTTTCAAAAATATCATTAATGTACATTATAAAGAAGAGCGGTCCTAGTATAGAACCCTGTGGCACGCCAGATCTTTCCAAGTAGCTATTCGATTTATGACCACGGTACTGAACAAATTGATGTCCATTCTCTAGATATGACTGTATTAAAAGAAGTAACGATTTTGAGAGACCAAATTTATCAAGTTTAGAAATCAAAGCACCGTGGTCAATCCGGTCAAAAGCTTTAGAAAAGTCTGTGTAGATAGTATCTACTTGACCCCCTCGAGCAAGACCTTCGCAAGGAAATTGCGTTTTGCACACAAGGTTCGTTACTGTAGATCGACCCTTGATAAAGTCATGCTGATCAATAGATATTAAGCCAGATACGTGACTGTGCATAGATCCGTGAAGAAACATTTCAAAAATTTTCCCGAATTTACAAATAATAGTGATGGGCCTATAGTTTATTATGTCACTCTTTTCTCCCCTTTTGTACACTGGGCACACACGTGAATTTTTCCATTTTTGAGGTAATCTCGAAGTACTGATAATTAAATTGAAAATTATTAGAAGGGCTTTAGCGATAATAGTTGAACAATCTTTAATTAGAAATGCCGGAATTATATCAGAGCCCATGGTCATTGTGGCTTTAATTTTCTTTATAGATTGACAAATTTCCTCCTCAGTGATGACAAATAAGTTTAAAGTATTTAAATTTAGACTACTTACGTCGTCAAATTTACGGATTGTAGGGAACGTAAAGGATTTAGAGAAAAAGTCCGCAAAACTATCAACTATTACTTGAGGGTCTTCAATCATTTGATTCTCGTAAATTAGTGATGACGAAATGGATGAAGTATTATTGTTTTTCGAATTAATAAAACTACAATAAAACCATGTGGGATAAGACCCACAACTTTTTTGTTTTTTAGGTACATATGTACATATGCTGTATATATATTGTATTTATTGATTGGCTATATAATTTTCAGCATAATTTAATTATTTTTCTGATTTTAAACCTGTACGCAGCATACTATTATTCTGATAAAACATAAACCATGAACAAAAGGAATTTGGCGCAAAACTGCAAGGGATTAAATCAATTAGTGGAACAGGACTACATGTTTTCCTTTTTTGAACAAAATTGTTGGATACTCACCATTACCAATTTAATATTTAACACAATTGTTTAGTGAATGCGTAGATCATATTCATATCTAAAATAACATTCAACGTACATGTAAAATACTTTGTTGAAAAGCAATATAAAACTATTTTGGAGATTATTTGCACTTCCATATTATTTATTTTTAATTTGAAATTGTTTTATAGATAAAAAAGGAAATGCCATCCTACGAAATATTAACCATAAAATTGTTGATTTCGCAAAACAATTTTTTTAATTACTTTTCGTTTCAGCAAAAGAATTATGAATAATCAAGCCCGATAAGCAAATATAAAGTGATACAAATTTCAAAATGCAATTTTACGTAACTGATTCTTTTTTTTTAATTTACATTACAAAAAAACTCAAAAATAATTGAAAACGTTAAATTTTTAGTGAAAAAAACATATGTGAGGAGCTTATTATCAAAGCGCAATTTCTGCGAAACACTTTTTTGGGAGAGTTTGCATAATTTTCTATAACTGAAAAAAAGATGTCCTCTATATTTATTATGTATTTTAACTCACAGGAACTGTAAATAAAGAGTTTATTAAAAAGTTACTTGCCACCTATATATCAATAAACGTTTCGTCATAAATTGCGTTTTGAAAATAAGTTCCTCATAATATGCTGAATAAGCACTAGGATTAATTCTTACCAGTATTATTCATTACAGTGTAATGAATGATACTTATTTGAACATAAACACACCGTATAAATTAGACTCCCATCTCAGAATAATACTTTTTGTGTTCTTCCTTTATACATGATATTATTTAGAATATAACATTTTAATTATTAATTTAACAGATTGAATAGTTATTCAATCTGTTAAATTAATTAAAATGTTATATTCTAAATAATATCATGTATAAAGAAGAACAGAGAAAAGTATTATTCTGAGATGGGGAGTCCAATTTATACGGTTTGCTTAATAGCACCTTTTGTTTTGATATGCTGTTAATTAATTAGTGTGTGTGTGTGTGTGTCTGTGTAATTTGTTTTTAAGAAAATATTTGCTCTATAACGACCCCCTTTTTACATTTATTTCAAATTTAGTTTTATAAAAAAGCAAGCCAGTTATTTTAAAAAATTGCGTCCAACCTTTGACTCTTTAAATATAATAATTTAAGCTCGCAGGGCCGTATTATCCGATTTTTAAATTAAACAGGCACTAACTTACTGCGACTGCAAGTGGTTTACTCGTTAAAGATAGGGCTTTTGATTAGGCCAAAAAAAGTGGACCGTTACAGCTCAAGTCAGTCAATAAAACATTTAAATTAAATTGAAGAACATAAATAACTAAAAATCGCCTATTTTTTTTAAGCAACACTGCACTTCCTATTGTACAACTATTTTAGTTTGTCCCTTAATCAAATATCTACCAACTTATATGTGTAAATATTTAACTTTATATTATAATTTAATTCTGGAACAACCAGTAATTAATAAACAATATTCACAACCTCTTATAACATCCAGTATGAGAATACAAACTTTAGGCAATAAAAAAATTAATAGAGTTGTTTCTTCTCTCAAAAATATCTCTTGGAAGGTAGTTTGATGCTTTACGTCTATAATAACAGGGATTTGTTGAAAGAAGCCTGTGTGAAACATAAAACCAAATAGACGATTTGTAATTACACAAACAGAAGCTGTATTATTAATCTATTATTGTGTTATAAACTGCAAAAGGCCATAAGAGACAAGTAGGTGTTTCTGTTTTTAATCCTCCAAGGCATTGTTTGTAATTCATAGAGTAATTGTATTGCGGGCAAATTACCTCTAGAAAATTTTACACTGCAAACATGTAACGGCTAATTAAATATTTATGATTTTAGAAGTGTATAATAAACTGACCCAGGCTACAAACAGAAATAATAATAATAATAATAAAGCAGGTACATACTCATAACCAGAAATCGGATTTACCGATCGGATTCCAGGGATAACTTTTACAGATGATATAATATATTGTAAACAACTACTGAAACATTCCCAAACTACAAAAAGAAAGTCATGCTCTACATACGAAGTGTATTTTATTTAATTTTACAATGTTAATGCGTAACTTGGTTTTGTCGGGGAATTCACTATATTAAATAAAAACGTAATGCATATTACATTCTTTTAAATTGCAGTTTACTAGTAATTTACATTACTGCGTGGAGGGGGGGAAATACAACACGATCAAATAGTATCTTGCATAACGTAGATTCATTCGGACGTAGGTACTAAAAACGCGCAGTTAAAATGTCACAACATATTAAACCGACGGAAACTATAGTAAGTTGTTGGATTCACGATATTGCCGACTTACATTTTATTGGTAGAAATTGTATTGCACTAGATGTGACAAATCAATTTCGTGGTCATGCAACACAAATATTAATACATATTTACTCAGAAAACTAACTGGCTTTATTTACAGTGATATGCAACGTAATTTTAGCTTAGATTTAGTGGATTTTACGATAGAATATAATATACCGTGGTCGAAACTAGACAATCCATTTTTTAGACACGTTTTGGAAAAATGCATAATAATAATAATAAGGCCTTTATTTCTATACTCGGCGAAATCCATATCACCCTGTTCTGCTTAACTGAGTTATATAAAGTATAAAATTATATAATATAGTTTGCCATCAATCATACAGAATAATTATAACAATAATAAGAACAGTAATAAACCTAAATTAAACATCATCAGATATTCAAACTAAAATGTACAAGAGAAATAGAGAGTAAAAATAAAAATGAAAATGAAACATCCCAGTATTTGCTGTGAAAATAAAAGATTATACATAGATTTTTTAAAACGTTGATAGCTATAACTTTAAGCTCATTTGGTACGGCATTATAGTGCTTAGAAGAGTAATAACTAAATGACCGTGTAAAAAAGGTAGTGCGATGTTTTGATATATTTAATAAATGTTGGTTTCCATTAATATTATGGCATGAGTAACAAAAATTTAATTTATTAAAGAGATAAATAGGAGATCTTGTCAAAAAAGCTTATGTACAAAACAGACCAAGTGCAGTTGACGACATATTTAGCCAACCAGTATCATTGATTTTAGTACTTACATAATCTCGCCTAGAAAGGATATAAATTAGTCTAATACAATTGTTTTGTATTTTCTACAGCCTGTCAGCTGTTCTAACATCAAGACATGGACCATAAACAATATCGGCGTAATTCAATAAAGACAGCACCAACGTATCAGAGAATTTCCTTTTTAGGTCTATATTTAAAAATGCTTTATTTCTGAATAAGTTTCTCAATGCAAGATAACATTTTTGTATCAGACTATTCACATGTCCACGGTATCATAATTTATTATCTAGAAACAAACCTAAGATTTTTGCACTAGAAGCAACAGTTACACGTACACCAGTTATTAATGTTTAAATTAACAATCCCCCATGCAGAATCATTTTCAAGATATACTAGGACAGATTTTTGTAGGTTCAGAACAAGGCAGTTTGGCGTGGAATAATCCTGAATATTGTTTAAGTCTGTATTAAGTTCTGACTCAGCTTGTAACGCATAATTTTTTGTAAAAGATAGATAGATATTTGTATCATCAGCATACTGATGACTGACAGCATATATCAGAGGTGTAAAGAATAAAAAGAAGAGGCCCTATTATTGAACTTTGTGGTACTCCTGACATAATTGGCAAAGATAATGACACTGTATTGTCTAGAAGTATACTCTGTATACGATTTCAGATAATTTTTTATAAGATTCATAGCAGAAGTATGAAATCCATAATGTTTTAATTCTGCACAGAGAAGATCATGATTAACAGTGTCAAATGCCTTACTGTAGTCAAGTAATACCAAACCAGTTGTCTTCTTATCATCCATACCTCGAACTATGTCATCTGTTACTTTTAAAATAGCTGTAACTGTGCTGAAGCCCTGTCTAAATCCTGATTGTTGCGACGATGTAATATTATTTGAACTGAAAGAAGTGTTCATTTTATCATGTATAATACGTTGAAGTATTTTAGGTAAAGTTGGCAGAATGCTTATTGGGCGCAGGTCAGAGTAGGAAACCGGATTAGATATTTTGGGTTATGGAATAATTAAGGCTTTTCCAGTCAGTAGGAATTATATCAGTTTCTAAAATAGTGTTAAGTATATGTGTAAGATGATCAGTAATGTATGGAATGTAGTATTTTATCATAGTAATGCTAATATTATCATTTCCCTTAGCATCTGATTTATATTAGGTATAACAAAGTAAAAAAAAAGTAATATACTTTTAAAGTCGGCTAAAATTTGACGCTACTTGCCTCGTCTAGAAGTTATATAAACTGATTTATCCGCAGGTTTCACATTTTTAGTTTAAATATGCAGATCAGTCAAAATTAGGAAAAGTGTCTATTAAAGTTAGGGAACGAATACCCCAGTGTAACATAAAAACTCTCTTCTGGCCATACATAGCTCATTTTTAATATTTAATGTATGTTACCTTAAAATGAATGATGGATAACTGCCCTTATTCTAATTTGAACGTCAATTTATTATTCTTCTGATATAGAACGTCATATTATATAATCCAACTTTATATACCACCTGGACCCTAAACCCTAAATATTACTGATACCCTAAAAGGCATTATATTTTGGAAGAGTTGATCGACTTATTATCGGGCTATTAAAATGATTGAAAATCTTGTTGGTTTTATATATTTTATATACAGGGTGAGTGAGTTTCTACTGCACGTTTTTAATATTTTCTCTTTTATCTACTTTTAGGTAATCAAAAGTATGCATATAAGCCATTTTTGTAGTTGTGAAAATTTTTTTGTTCCAAATTGCTGGTCAAATAAAACTAATCATATAATTTTTTGTATAATTTTAAAGAAGAATATTTTCAAAACGATAGGGGGTATCAAGATGCGGTCTTGCAGATTTTCTTGCAAATTTCATAAGAAATAAATAAGATTAACTTAAACTACGAGTTTAATATTTTTTCAAAGAAATTTTACTCCAGTTTTGAGAACGGAATCAGAGAGTATTCTGAAACGTCGGCGTCGACTATTAATGATCTTGAAATATTTGACATTTAAGATTCTTTTTTCAGATTAATATATTTTTTAAGTGTGAGATATTTTTTGGACAGAAACAAATTTTTTTTTCAAAAAACCAACCTCTGACTGATCCTTTTGGAATAGAGGTTTATTTATTAATTTTTTAAAATAATTTATTGAACAGTGGCCAAAGAAGGTGGGAATAAATATAAAGATCCTCATGTCAAGCTAATAACATGTTTATTTTGCTGTTTAACATTTTTATTTATAAGGAAAAGCCGTCAGCTTTCATTGGGAAACCCTGCATATGCAGTTATCTTAAAACAAGTAAGTACTGCTTTTTTATTCATAAAATAAAAACAGCAAATTCTGTTACTTATAAATAAATACATATTGTACAATTACAACGAATAATTATCATTAACACGCTTTTCTTTTATTTTTTTTTTATTATTAGCTTCACCTGTATGTTTGTGAGTGTGTTTGTTTGTAACCGATTCTTTGGACTCGATTTTGACCCACTTTAAACAGACAGATTTAATTGAAACTTTGTACACTTACGAAGAACCGGTAACAATACAATAATTTGATAAGTTTATATCATTATCCTGATCAGGATCGCCAGAATTAAATAATTTCCTCACGTATCCTATGCGTGAGAGCAAGTGGCTTGTTACTGTTAGTACATTCCGTGACTCTCAGTTCGTTCGTTGGCCGAGCGGGCTAAGGCGCAAGTCTTAGTCGACGCGAAACGACGGACACCTCGGGCGTGAGTTCAAATCCCGTCTATGGCTGAAAAAAAATATATATTTTTCTTTTTCAGAAGTATCTGTTGGATCGTAATATGTTATAATATCAGCATCAATAAGCAATATAAATATAGTTTAAAAAAAACTAAAAAACACGCTTTCATAGCACATCAAACTAAAAAGTGAAAAATAAATATAGTTTAAAAAAACTAAAAAACACGCTTTTAAAGCACATCAAACTAAAAAGTGAAAAATAATTATTAATATAAACTGAAAACAATAATGAACGAAAAATACTAGTATTATTGTGAAAAAAGCGTGGGGCGCTTTGTGCCATATTTTTCGTATATCGAGCAACCCACGCTTTTTTCATAATAATACTAGTATTTTTCGTTCATTATTGTTTTCAGTTTATATTAATAATTATTTTTCACTTTTTAGTTTGATGTGCTTTAGAAGCGTGTTTTTTTAGTTTTTTTTAAACTATATTTATTTTATCTTTATACATTATTTATATTTTTTATATCCTTGTATAAATCTCTGTGAACGTTTGTTTTAAATTTAAAACTAAGAATAGTTGTGGCTATCGGCTAAGATGAAAATTAGTTTTGGTAAAAAATATCATTATGCCCTAAATACTTCCACCTGTCATTTTTTGTTACGGTTAAAGACTGGGCTTGTATCTGTTAATAGTCATTATTTGAGCTTCAGTTCATTGAGATCTTTGGGATCGAACCATTACTATTATATCTGGTATTCTATCAATTAATTAAACATTTAACTTTTCAAATCAAGTCTTATACTGATTTAATTTAATTTAAAATGTTCGAGGATATAATGACCAGGGCTATACAAAAATAATTTAGAGTGAAATGAAAATTAATAACGCTAAATAGTTTTTTTTCTAATTATTATTTTCTAACCTTTACAAAAACTCATCACAGATAACATATGACTTTTTAAATAACTATTTTCCCGGCTATTTGCCAATATATAAAACATAATATGCACATTATGTTCAGTACAACTGACCCAATAATGTTAATATTTATTTTAACTGCTCTGTTCAATAAAACCAAAAATAAATAAAACAAAGTACTCATCAGTTGAACAATCACTTCAAAACATAAAAACATCTACAGACACGTGTATCTACATTTTGTATCATTAGTGTAGCCCTTAAAAAGTCTCGAAAGTAACTATGAATCTTAGTAAATCCTAGTGTATTAAATATATAATAGATTCAGAGAACAGAATAATTGAAATTATACAGTGTGATTCATAAGGAATGGGTAATATTTTACCTGCCGATTATATCGAGGAAAATATTAATTTTTTGCTTAATAACTGGGGGGGGGGGGGCAAATATTAATACTTACAGAGATACAAGGTGTTAAAGTTATAAAAATAATTCATTAATGTTGATATTTCAGTTACTTTTCCACACTTAAACATAAAATTTGGTACAATTAGGTTTTCTGAGGTGAGAAAATCGAATAAGCTATTAGTTTTGGTGTATCGCATAGAGGGTGCTTCGTAAGTTATCTTGGTTTAACAAAATCCGTCATAACTTTTTTGTACTTCGTTTATTTATAATCTCATTGCAATTCTATTTAACAATTATTTTTAAACAAAAAAGGTATACTTGTTTTATCTTCATAAAACGCACCCTTATAGAGATATTTATATTTTAGAAAATCCTGCGCACCCATAATTTTTTCTTGCTTTTTTGCAGTGATCCTCTCTTTTCTCCTCAAAATGTATAATTTGTACTTACTTAAAGTAAAACAAACATCCTGATTAATTAAAGTATAGGTGCTAAACTAAAACTAGAGTTAGTTTTTGTTACAGGATGTGATGGAAACAAAATGAAGACCGTTCATTTTACAAAAATATCCTCTTTACAGATGAAGCTACATTTACGAAACTTGGTGTTTTTAACTAGCGAAATAGTCATTCTTGGCAATTAGAAAATCCGCATTTAATCAGGGAAAGGCATTTTCAATATGAATTTAAGATTAATGTATGGTGTGGCATAATTGGAGACAAATTTTTAGGTCCAGTTGAGCTGCGTCTCAATTTAAACGGAGAACTTTACCTAAATTTTTTAAGACACCAGTTACCAGAACTTTGTGATGATATACCACCAATCGTAAGAACAAACATGTGGTACATGCAGGATGGAGCGCCACCATATTTTCTCCTACAAGTAAGAAATTACTTCGTCGTGGAAATCAGTTTCCTTGGCTACCTCGTAGCCCGGATTTCAACCCAATGGATTTTTATGTTTGGATTACATGAAATCCCTTATTTACTCCAAAACAATAGATACTCGCGAAGAGTTGTGTCGAAGAATTCGGGAAGCTGCTGATACTATCAGAACTAACCTAGCCACTTTCTTTTCTGTAAGAAAATCATTGAGCAAGAGACTAAAACGCTATGTCGAAGTGGGTGTTGGCCATATAGAATATGTTCTCGAGATGTAACACTTTTATTTGTAGTTTCAAAATATTTTGTTTTTACTTCGTTCTTTCTATTCAGGTTAATATATAGATTATAGTTTTATCTCTTATTTTGTTTAATTTATTTCCACCATTTTTTTTAATTTAAAGATACTCACTTTTTTCTCACTACAAATATTTGGTTTTAAAATTTATTTTTGTTAATATGACGAATGGAATCTTACAAAATATGCATTTTGAGGAGGAGAGAGAGGATTACTGCAAAAATTAAAAAAAAATATGGATGTGCAAGACTTTTTAAAATGTAAATATCTCAATATTAGTGCATTTTATGAAGATAAAACAAGTATCCTTTCTTTGTTTAAAAATAATGGTTAAATACAAAGTACAAAAAATTATGACGGATTCTGTTAAACAAGGATAACTTACGTAACGCCCTCTATGCGATACACCAAGAATGATACCTTATTCGATTTTCTCACGTCAAAAATCCTAATTGTACCGACTTTTATGTTTATGTGTGAAAAAATAACTGAAATATAACAACATTAATGAATTATTTTAGTAGTATGATCCAATTACGTCAAAAGTCGGTATTTCACACCACGCCGTCACCTTTTAATCATTAAGAGGTTTTCTGTGCAGTTCTCTTGGATTGTGTTGTGACCAATCACGATAATTTTGTTTGTTAATTTAGTGTTAATTAGGTGGTAGTGGGCGTCAGATCGGTTATTTTTCCACAGCAACCTATCGAAAACCATTCAATCATTTTGTCGGACCCTTTATAAAGCTGTATATTGTCATACATACAAAAACAAATGTACAGTACCAACAATAATGGTCAATTACATCAGTTGGTAAATTGCCAACCTTCGAAAAGAGAAACTTCTCATTTTCTCTGTTTAAAGACCTCTAAAAAGTGTTTGATTGTATGTCCTATATTAATTAGCAAAGTTAACTATCCTGACTTTTTTTAGTATTAGGAAACTTCTATTGGACTATTACCTTCATGAAAGAAATCAGTTCTATCGTTTATAATGGGTAAAATCTTAGTGTTATATGTAAAGCTCCACAAGGAACAATTTTGGGACTCACACTCTTTGTAATGCACATAAATCACCTATTCAACATCATAACAGATGCAATATTAATTTATCTCAGCAAATAACTGTAATCTAGCCTACTATAATTGAACATGCGAGTCTATATAATCTATTGTCCAAAACTGGTTTCATTCAAGTCAGTTGGGTGTGAATAACTCAAAAATAGAAACAATGATTTTTGGTCTATTTAACAGAGATAATTTTAATAATCTTAACTCAAGGTTATTAGGAATACACAGATCCTAAATTAACATGGGATCAATACACAACCTATGTATGTAACAAGACATCAAGTAACATTTACTTGCGGAAATCTGGATTCTGGCGATGTTCAGGTAGAATTGAGGGTCACGCGGCAGTTGCTGGACTGGCAGAGAAGAAAATCTCCATATCTGCCCTAAATGTGAGAGATGCGGAAGACTAGCTAAGGTTGGAATGGAAATATATTCTTACTCTTCCCAGTAGGGGGGAGTGGTAGGGAGGTAGAATTTACTTCCCCCGGACTTTCTAATGTGCTACATAGACGATTCTTGTGTGGACACCAGAGCATCCTCCGCGGGAATGTATCTAAAAGGTAGAGGAGTGCAGGAGAGCTTTGCTTTAAGATTGTACACCACGGTCTTCCAACCAGAAGTCTATGACATCCTAGTGGTGGCACCTCTCATTCAGGAGTGCGGGGATGTTCTAGAAGAGCCAGGCATAAACAAGTACGACTATTATGGGACCCGAGATATCCCGGGTTTCAGGTAAAGAGAAGTCCAATGAATTGGCTAGATTCGGAGCTGACGAACCCTGCCTCGTACCTGAACCTATATGGAACATAACAAGAAGATAGATTACGATGGCAGTCAATAAGTAGGCCCACGAGACACTAAGGAAGCATTGGAGGAAGAACAATGCCTATAGGCAAACTCGAAATTTTGCAACTGGGCCAAACAAGTCAACATCGGCCTAGTTAATGGATTGGAGTCGATAGACTGAACCTTTTAATCGGAGTTCTGTTAGTGCACTGCAGATTTGATAGGTATGTAGGTATTAACATGTGTTGTGGGAGACCCTACATGCCCAGGATATGGGAGTGATGAAGAAACGGCTATTACTGGGGTGAATCGCTCGGGCGCCTGAGGCATAGCTTCTGCGGTACTGACACCTGACTGACACCTTGACCTTCATTAGAAGATCGGAAAGATTCGACGAGGGAGCAAGGGAAGTACATGGCTGTAAGGACGGTTGTCGAAAACCTATCGGTTGTCGAAAACCTATCTGGCCATGTACTGAATGTACCATACTCATCAGCTTAAAGTCACCACCTTCTCATATGCTCCCTTTCTAGCACTTTTTGTAGTGAGACGTGCTGGAAAGACGGCAGAAAGGAAGGTGGTGACTTTAAACTGATTGTTGAGTATTGTAGTCACGATTAGAGAAATATATATTTTAGGGAAATGTAATTTTTAAATATTGAAAAGTTATTCTTTATTATTGTTATACTGTTTTCAATTAAGTGTCAGTAAAACATTATTTAGTGCACACTCTATAAGAACACAGATCTTGCTAAGAAAACTTCTTTTTGTTGTTCAATTTTTCATTGCGAATGACAAGTAGGCTAAAACAAGACATTTACTTTTTCCCGTTGATGATAAATTTTCGTTCAAAATGGGTGTACCTATGCAGTATGGTACACCCTTTATATTTAAAATATTCTAATTTATTCATAATAAATAGGCATAATATTTTCTGGTAGCGAGTCTTATTTAGTTACCTTAATCTGCTACGTGATTTGTTCTCATTTGACTTGTTTGTGTAAGTACTGTACATTTTAGCACCAATAAATGCATTTTACCTATCTATATTTTTTATTTAATGAACAAAAAAAAGAAAAGAAATTGGCCTGAGATGAAAATTAAAATGCACTAAATCCTTTTGTTCCTTCTTAAAAAACGGAGACTTACCATATAAGAGAACTAAAATATTTTAAAACTTTTTACACTTAAGTGATTTTTAAACTTGCTTAGCTTGATTATGCAGATAATATCTCTTGGTTAGATTGAGACAGACACTGACAAGTGTCACCTGTTAAACATACTTCGATTAGATTAAGATGGATGACGAAAACCGCTTCATTTAGGTCATGACTCGTGAGGCGCATATTTGTTAATGTCCATAGGGCTTGAGTTTGTTATACAGATTTTGCTTACATTTCGTGTTTACTCTGACAAGGAAGAATGCTTAAACTGACGTTGAATGAAAAACTACCAATTGAATAAGGTTATTTACACGCACAGTCGCACCACCTATACTACTGCCAATAATAATTGTAAATGTATTTAGTCAAGCGTGGTAAATATTACAACACATCGCAGGCTACAACAGCAAATAGAGAAAACATTACAAAAATGAGTAAAAATTACTAATAACTAAAGCTACAGTTTAAGGTACTAGTATTAAGAAAGGCATTATTTGAAATTAAAATAATATTGATTAATATTGGACAAATAAAGACACGAATTTTTTTTTTAATTGACAATCTCATAATCTAGCTAGTCAACGCCTCAATTTATAATCGCTTGTGTGTGCAGCTGTATTATAATGAACAAGAATAAATATACATACAAAAATTTCAAAAACATTTTATTAACCCGAACCATCACCTTCACAGCAGGTATTTTTGGCAGAAAAAAAGCTCATTTTCCCCAGCCGATCATGCACATGAAAAAATCAACACTAATAAAGGTAGTACAAGTGCCAAGATTTAAATTCTACCAAGTTTCCATAGATGAATATAATTCTCAAAATTCTTTGTTTACCATTCTATTATATCAGGAATATGATTTGGCAATGAGATGGAACCCCACAATATTCGTGATACGGGAAAGTATGTAAAGGAAAATTATAGCGAGGATATAGGATGAAATTGAGATATAATATGGTCATCTCGTAGTCCAGACTTAACGTCTCAGAATACAATAAACCACTTATCAGTGAGACCTCAGATTTATGTAGAAAATATGGTACTATGAACAAAGTATTTTGTAACTATATGCGTTTCGTATACAGAACATATTATATACAGGGTGTTTTGAAAGATTTGTACAAGAAGGTACCATACATTTCTGAGATAAACAACCTAGTCGGAAAGATCATCCAATCCCTTCAAATGAAGGAAATTGCGGTGGGAGCTCTCTCCGACATTGTGGGAGCATTTAACAATGCATTACCTAACTCCTCAGCAGTGGCTGCAAGAGGAATTGATCCAACCATAGGAGACTGAATTCTTGCTATGCTATCAAACAGAACCATAACAACGTCTCTACAGGTAGAATCAGTTAGCTTTAGAACCACAAAAGAATGCCAGCCCGGATACCCCTGTAGTCACTTCTTGTGGACGCCTTGCTGGCTATTTTCACACTGTGGGAGGTTGAGGTTCTAGCATATGCAGACGATCTAGTCATGCTGTTTAGAGGAAACTCTGAAGGAGTAGTATCTAATACCTGTCAAGAGACACTAGATGCAGTAAGCAATTGGTGTGAAAGGGAGCAGATGTTTGTGAACCCTTAAAAATAGTTATAGTACCATTCACGCCTTCCTTGATGGGTGAAACTATTCCTTTTGCGAAGGAGGTAAAATATCTAGAGATTACTCTAGATAAATCATGTAATTGGAACTACTATCTGGAAAAGGTAATCCACAAAACAAAACAGTCCTTATGGACATATCATCGAATTTGTGGTAAATCTAGGGGCATGGGTCCTCAGCAAATGTATTGGATTTATGTCACAATCATCAGACCAATGACAATATACGGATCCATCGTTTGGAGACCGAAAGGATCACAATGGACGGCCAAAAGCCAAAGCCAAATTACCATGCTTAGGCATAACGGTGGCAATTAACACCACACCGAGGCAACTAATACCACACCTTCAGCTACAATGAAGATCCACCTCTTTATATGTATTTGGAGAGAGATGCCAGGTGGGAAACGTTAAACTGCACCAAGCGGCCATTTATATACCGTAGACTAGTATCATGGAGCATATGGCTCCGTGGTCGAGTAGTAAAGACACTTGCCTCTCACCTTGGAGTCCCTGGATCGGTCCCCGCTCAAGGAGCTAGGATTTTTTCTAAACCAAAAACTAATCGTAGCTTACTCGGGCATTGGGTGTGTGTCCTTTGTCTCTAAATGTGTAGCCCTCTCCAGCACAAGGTAGCTTGAAGTATCTTTAGGGATATAGAGAATTGTGTTACCTGTGGTTTATGATTTAATTCAATTAAAAGAGGATGCTGGACGACACAAAAAGTCGAGGTATCCTGGAAAAGCTCTCGGATACTATGCCTACTATGATCAATTAGGAGCTGATCTTCAACATCATTTTTCGTGAAAGGGACGAGTGGGATCGGAATAAAGCCGACCTGTTGCAGAATAAAGCTGGTTTACAGAAGGCTCCAAAAATCCTGAGGCAACAGGAGCCGGAGTACATAGTTACAAACCAAGGGTGAGGATATCTTCAACCATAGGTACTAATGCAACTATATTTCAAACAGAAGTTCATGTCACTGAATTATGTGTGCGACGGCTGCAATATATACATCCTGCACGCACATCAATAAAAATATTCTCAGATAGCCAAATAGCTCTAAATGCTCTTGGCTCCTATCGGTGTAACTCTAAAACTGTATGGAAGTGTCAGAAGGCCGTAAGTTATTTGAACAAATATAATAAAGTGACTGATATAGATAGTTGGTTACTCTGGTCTGGAAAGTATGGTAATAGCCGATTCTGGCCAAAGAAGGAGCAGGATCACGAATAATTGGACCCGAGGCATGTCCTCAAGTACTGCCAAGATGACTATCTTAATCTGGCCTGAAAGAAAACTCTCCAATATTGCCAAAAGTTACCAGGATTAGTTTATTTGAAGGCATTTACACAATACCCTTGGAAATCAAGAACTAAACAATTTTTAGAGTTAAACAGGGTAAACCTGGAAACCTTATATACTGGGAACTGCCTACTAAACTATCATCTGCATAAACTCGACCTCCTGGAAAACGCTGTATCGCCGATATCTGGAGGATGACAAGTAGGTAAGCCACGTTTTGTGCATCTGTCTCGCTGTAGAGAAGATTCGATTCTCAATATTTGGCAAAGAGCAATTGCTGCCAGAGGATCTGAACACGCTCCCACCCAATCAAGTTATCAGTTTCATTAAAAGATTGAACTTATTGGGTGAAATATAATACACCTGCTGATAGCAGCAGTGAAGAGCCTACATGAATCCGCTCTCCAAGAACCTAACCTAACTTCCAAGATCAAAATAAAACAATTGAACTTAACTTACTGTTGAACTGGTTTGTAACTGGATTATTAACTGTTGATCACTTGCTTAGTAATGAGGTAACAAAAAAGATTACGTCAAAATACATCTATTGTCAGAATAGATAAACATCCTAAATTGGATCATAATAGCAGTCAAATAATAGCAATTTTCTTAACAAATTTAACTCTCAGTAGCGACTTAACGAAGCACTTTTAAATAGATGTAACTTGAGTTAAATCATTTTATTTTGATCTTGGGAATATGTGTACAGACTAATCTTAATTGTTTGATAATTTTTTGTGCAATACTTAATCGTTTAAATCGTTTAAAAATAAAATTTAGTTAAGACGTTTAACTTATAGTTCAAAATCTTTAAATGTAGAAATTTTCTCAGTAAGTAAAAAATCATAATAGTGTTACACATTCTGCGTAATGCTTGTTTATGTTTTGTTCATATTATAATTAGAAAACAATGTATAGGACATGCTATCTTTAACGCGTGCTATTAGGTTGGTCTTCTTGATTGTGATGGTGAATGAAAAGAATAAAATCACATGGGCATAATTTGGAGATTCTTCAAAGTATGAAACTATATATTTTTTTAATGACATTTTTATTCATGAAAATATATTTTTTTTTATAAATTTGCACAAAAATAAATTAAAATGGTCGTATTTTTCTCTTGATTGATTTCTCAATAACTTCTATATCAACTTATTTTGATAGTATGTGTCGTAAAATAAGAATATAGAATATTAACTAAACAAGATAAACTACTCACCACACTAATCGACATCAGTTACCACAAAAAATTATATCTGAATCTACACGCGAAAGCTATATTTCCTCCAACAAAGTAATTGAATGTTTACCTAGTTTAACTGATCAAGAGAGTACACAACCGTGTTGAAGCGTGAGATCCAATAACTTCTATATTGATCCAACTTATTTAGCAATAACTGCGAATTCCGCAAACGCAATTGGACATTTCCTCTGATGTTCCAAGATAAACAAATAACACCGTCTCAATCGGTAAACGATCTGTCCCTGCAAGTAGATTTCACAGCGTCTTCAACAACTGCTGCTGCAAGTACTGAGTCAACATCTCTTGTTATTTTAGGCGTCAGTAAATAGAGATTATTGGTGGCGATACGGGTCGACTCGAAACATGTACGTGTTCGAGTAGTCTTTTAGACTTCACACACTTACAAGGGACATCTGAGGATTTTCTTCAGTGGTGTAGCTTGCATTAGGACCGAGCGATAGAATCGATAATAACAGAATACAGAATATATATTTTACCCAACTAGTACACACGTCTCAATATGAAAAAGAATATATTTATATTATAGTTACAGGATATAAGGTTACAACTATATAAAAGAGCAATAATAATAATGCTTATTATTGTCACCTAGAAAAAAGAGAGACATTTAGATTATAAATATACGCACTAACAACATAAGATAAAAACATGAAACATAAGTAAAAAAAATTATAAATTTTGTTTACTATTGAACGGTATAGTCCGAAGTATAAGCATATTATATTACAAGGGCTCTGTGAATGTTGAATAATTTGTGGAGACACTAGAAATATTGATGTTATAACCTCAGAAAAATATGATTGGCAATAAATTAGAAAAATAAGATTGGCAATAAATTATACATATAACTTCCCAGTTCAGGGTGTATAAGTGTAGTAAAGTGATTTCCGATAGTCACGAATACAAAGATATATATATATATATATATATATATATATATATATATATATATATATATATATATATATATATATATATATATATATATATATATATATATATATAGTAGTATTACAGGTGTAAGGCGTTTATGTTGGCATCATTAATTTTAGCAGAAAAATCTCCGTGAAAGATTACGCGTGTGCATATTGCACAGCGAGGAGAAACTAAATCTGTGAAAACACAAATGAGGAAATGCTGCATTTTGGTACACCTCACTATAATAAGTAGAGATCTGACTCAATTTCGTTACAATATTTACTTTGCCCTCTAGTGCCGAAATGAACCTCATTCCATAACTCAAGTTGATGGGAAAAGATGGCTTTTTCTCACGGAAATAGATAAAATATATAAAATACACCATATAACACAACCTCCAAATTCCAAAGCAGAAGTAGTACGGAAAAGTAATACTCTTTGAAATGACATAGATACAACCATTCCCTCCCACACTACCATCTCCAAGAATAGGGGATCGAACCTGAGAGCACAATAGATAGGGACTAGTCACGTTCACTCCATAGCTCGCTCTAATCAACCCCTTCCTGCAAAAGTTAGAGAGATACATTTATTCCTAATCAGACTTATAAAGAATATAAGTTGGTAGCTTATCTTGTTAAGCAGCACTGATCGAGTCCGGCAGTTGGATGGATGAACGATAGCTCGTCTAACAGTCGGTAGGCTGTCAATAGACAATCCCGGGAAGGCCGCTAGCCTGATGCAGACGGAGAGGCGAGCCCGGGTGGAGGGTCGAAGAGACCTATCCAGGAGGTTTGCCACTCTGCTAGCGGTGCAGGCGGGCAGGCCCAGGCGGTGAGTTAGTTGACAGTCGAAGACCGTAGTTCGGAGTCCACGCTAAATTGTAGGTCCCTAGATAAAAAGGGCCCATTGTGGCCTACTTGCCTAGTAATATAAGTAGCTACTACTACTGGTAGCTTATCTCATCATAATTACTAAATTACATAAAAATGACCCAACAAGCATATTTCGTAGTCGTTTAAATGTCTTAAATGCAGGTGACTAACTTAGAGGTCTTCCATATTATTTTTGTATATATATTATCTATGGAATCTATAACTCTCCTTAAAACCATACATAGAAAGTTCTATAAATGAAACCGCCATTAAACATTTTATTGTTTGTTTTTAAGTGCTGGGCTTTCTCAGAAAAGAATTTGCTTGTGGCCTAATACAACTTTCAACGAATGTTTCAAGCCATCAACGAATATCCTGCGGTGTCTAGTCATTTGCTGAAGAATTAACAGTACGTCTATTGTTGTCGCTGTGAGAAAATGGGGGCTTTTAATTTTTTCAGAACTGAACCAAGGCTGCAGTTACTGCTGCTTATTTTGGTTTTAGCTTTTCTAAGTTTCGGAAAATAGCTTTTGTGTATGTTTCTTTCTTTTTAAATCGTTTGCAACTTGTTTTTGGATCTCCGTAGACACATTGGTCATTCATATTATATTTCTTCTTTTGATGATGAAGAGAAAAAAATATCTCTTTTATCTAGAACAAGGTATATTGAGAGCTCTTGATTTCCTGTTTTCATTATTTCAGTTATTACAGTTTCTTGTTTTTAGTGTTGTGTTGTTTCTGAAATCTTAAAAATATTTGCCTTAATTAGCCAACAGTTAATCAAAACAATGACCAAATTGGTACTGTTATGTTTTGAAATGTGACAACCATGCTAGTTTAATGCGTTTTGTTGCTATTTGTGAGGGGAACTTCTTACAACAAAAAATATATAGCAAAGAACATTTTTATAAATAATATATAAATCAGAATCCGTAGAACACATTAATAATTAATAACCTGGAGGAATTCTAACATCTTTGTAAAACATTCAAAGATATTTATTTGTAAAGAACTGTTTACTACGTACAAATAACAATGTACGATCTTTCTATGTTGATAAAAGAGACCGAAAAAATTCGAAAAAATTTCGTTGCGGAATATCCTATACAAATGTAAATAATAATGAGGTTTAATAATGGTATATGTCAACGTAAACAAAATGTTGCGATAAATCAGTATTACAAATGAAAATGAATGTTCAACCAAAATGTGTTAATAACTGTTTTGGTTACAAACGTTCAATAGATAATTTTTAATTTATGACTTACAGGTAGGACAATATAACCAAAATACGCATGTTAAAAAATTACATTAATTAAGTTACTTAACATGTCAATATTTAGCTCATTCGCGTTTGTAGTTGTTTTAATTTATCTGCCATATTGCCATCTTTATCGATAGAGTTTTCTCTTTCTCTTTTTCCTATCTTTTATGCCAAAAAATCGTTTCATTTAATATGTCTGATGCCAACGTTAATAATTGTAAATATTTTGAAACGTATCTGTTTTAAATCTGTATTATTTGAATTTTAAAAGACAACCTCTAAATGAATAATGTTAACATTTCATTCACTATATACAGAAATTTGAAATCGACAAGATCCCTGAGAACTAAAATATTCATACCAAAGGAAATTTGTCTTAATTTCTCTTATCATAATCATCATCATTAGCATAATTTTTTGATGATTTCGAACTAAACATAACAATTAACATTTTCTCCATTAATATCTCTTGTCTTCATTCAGTATTCAGAAAATGACTAAATTTTCAGTTAGTGTTTTATTTTAGTTTTAAATCTCCTTTGCTTTGGCCAATAATACTATTTTTCAAATTGTTTTATTTACTTACACGAATGTCATCCCAAGAAAGGAAATAAAATATTAAATTAAAATAAAATATTTCTACTGGTACAAATAAATAATACCGGATGCAAACATACATCACGGGTCATAAAAGTCATATTAATTCTAATATTTATATGTTCTTGCTTACATGTTATTATGTAATTGTTGATGAAATTTATGATCTTTTTTTGAGAAGTGGATAATTTTTGTTGAGCATATTTCTCTCTGCACATTAAATCATTTAGTAACCACATTTCAATTGCCAACTATTAATTAATCTTGTATTTTAAAGAATATAAATCTGCCACAGTAAATTTTAGAAAGTAAATAAGATAAAAAGATGCGTTTTCTGTAAATAATAATTATATTCCATTTGAGAATATAGTCATGAATTTTTAATACATACAGCATCATAAATCTATGTCATCAATTTAGTGACAAATTCTGAAAAGTAAATAATCCCAATAAAAAAGAAAGTTATTAACTGTATCTCTCGAGGTTCTTGAATAGATATCTCATCTTATTATTTTAATAAATTATGACCAAGATTAGAGTTAAGAGTCATGTGATGATTTTAACTCTTATGGTAACTGAATTAAACTATTTGAAATCAAATTTCTTTTTAAAATTTTATTTTACTCATGCTTTTTTTCCTAATTAACAAATAATCTACAATTTAATATATTTAAGTGGCAGACTAAGTAAAATTATAGAAAGATATAAGATTAAAAGTGATGCTCTACGCCAATGCCTCACTCAAGCTGCGATGTCGAGCCAATGTTTTTTCATCCATCCTCGAGATGGTTTGCTGCAGATATGCCATGACATTTTTGAACGATCGGTCAAGATATCTGCTACCATTGTGAATGTGTCAAAATTCATAGTTATAATGAAGCCCACCTTGTTATGCAACGACGAAGAAGAGACATCCGGAGATTTAAAAGTGCCACTTGGGTAGATTCCTTATTGACATTGCGTTTATTTGAGGTTTTAGTGTTAAGTGATTTCTTCTTAAGATAAGATCGGGATTATAAAAATAACTGACCGACTATTCGAATACGTCAGATTTAAAAATATTTAAACCGGTAGCGGTCATTTAGAGATGTACGATACGATTTATTTCTTGGGAATATAATAATTGTCCTTATTTTATTCACGATTTAACTATCACAGAAATTTGAGCACCCGTCATTCAAAAGATTGATTTAATTAAGACAATCTATAAAAAAATTAATAATTTTACCGGTTTAAGTCATAATTTCTTTTGAAAAAAAAATTATAGGTACGTATCCGCTCACATTTAAGGATCATATCGAATTATAAATAATCTACGGCAATCTTTCCCTGATATCTAGCCATTGTAATTGAGAGAAATATTTGACAACTAGTTTCATCTACAGGGTGTTGCAAAAATATACCGAAATCTTGTGGGCCGTTTCCTGGGACTAAAATATGAAAAAACATCCTATGAATTGTATCTGGGATGGCACGGGAAAATTAAAAGAACTCCAGTTAGTATACACGTCCTCTGATCACTAGACATGGACAATTCCAGTGAGTATCGGACCGGTCTGTCAGAACTTCCATAGAAAAGAGAAGTAAGCATACACAGCGTTATCTAGACCGTGTTTATTCATAGTTCAGTTTACCTGCAAACGTAGCAGTGTGTAGACAGTGCGAGGATGAAAATAAATAGTAATAACTATGTTACATTTTTGTTCATGTTTGTCGACAGTTGAACTGCAGAAAATTGACTATTCGTTTGATACTTTTTGGTTGATGGAGTTGCAGTGCAGTACGGTGTGTAACAAAAAAATTAATGCCTTACCATACTAACGACGTCAAACGGCATCTTGAATCAAAATCATAGTAATAAAGTACGAAATATATGCATACAGCACGGTTCCTTACGCTTTGTGCATATTGTTTTGTCCACGACATTTATCGTGGGACTTCTTAGGCGCGCCTTGAATTAAAAAAAAATGTCCTCATGACCACTACACTTAAATTCGTATATATGCAAAAAGTATCTTCCTATAATGTACAACAATGTTGTAGTTATGGACAATATTACGGAGTATGCGAAAAACCAATACGTGTAGATTTGTGTTGACGAAGCCACATATTTTAAGGGACATAAATAAAATCAGATGCTACACAGTACACATACACTGTTAATATGTAGTATACAGGTGTAGCAAACCAATGCGTGAATAGTTGAGAAAATATTGGTAAATGCTTTGTGTAATATTGGAGTTAGAAGTGAAAAAGCTTTACTGCTTGTATCAGACGCAGTGGTATATGTGTAAAACTGACAGGCTTTTACGACCTACGTATCCCAATATGTTTCATGCAACTTGTCTGGTCCATGGCTTGCATCTTGTAGCCGACAAAACATGTCAACAATATCCTGCCAACAAGTAGAAAGAACGTATTTATAAAGGCCAGTTCGTGTCAACAACAATTTAAGGAGCGCCTCTCTGGATTATCTGTACCACCACAAGTAGTTTATATGCAATATTGCACATGATTACAAGCTGCAGTCTACTATTTCAAACATTTTGAAAGTGTAAAACAGTTTATAATGGAATTAAATTTCCGAGAATTGGACGCTATAAGACGAAGTTAGGCAACATTTCTAGTACCAGATATTAAATCGCAGTTACGTGCTATGTATGAGCTACTCTAAATTTTAATTTATGCACATACCAAACTAGAATATACTACACTTGTAGAGGAATCTGTAAATATTATCCATAAAATGCTGAATTCACTAAGCGGCCTATCGGACTGTTGTGTCGTAGTGTTGTTGTGAAAGATAAATTATTACACTGCGTTAATTAAAAATGTTGGTTTTAAAATTTTACGCGCGTTTCGAAATTTGCCGTGAGGAACCATCTTAAATTCGCATCGTTGACATCTATCGATGCAGAACGCTCCTTTTTTCTAGACGAAGTGATGTATCGACCAAATCTTTCCATGAAGACCGTCCATGCAGAACAAATTCTAATAATATCAATCTATAATAATGATTTGAACAAAGTACAGGAGATTTCATGAGATACTAGGACACTCGAGGTAATGTATTTTAATTATTTCGTACAAATGATTGCTATTATTTGTAACTCCGTGTGCCGGCCCTGCGCGTACGGAAGTTGTCCGGTGTCTAATAATCAATCATGATGAGATAAGAGTAACATATACAGTGTTTCATAAATGATGTCAAAGATTTCAGAAGTCATTTTTTTAAAGAAAAGTTTATAGGAGCATAATATGGTCTTAAGGGATTTGTTTCCGATATACAGGGAGTTAAATATTATAATAAATTATCATTTTTTCTTAATATCTCCTAAACAGAAACAAGTTTATTTTTCAACTTTAAAGCAATAAATAGGTAAGATATTATCTTTCTCATCACAATAGAACTGCCATGTTATGAAATGCCATTGGCGTCGTAACGAGATTTCGGTATTATATTACCTACCCAAACTTCTATGCCAATGGACTGTATATATTTTTTTTATTATCCCGAAATAATTTTAAAACCCCAATGTGACTCGAGATTTTTTACCCTATTGTATTGGACTATTGCCTGTTATTGTATTAATGAAATAAGATGTTCTTTATTTAAAACATGTTTTATTAATTACACCACACATTAAGTAAAGGCACTTCGTGGTACCTTGTGCGGGAGAGGGCTATATATTTAGAAACAACGGAGATACATCCAATCTCCGAGTATGCTAGAATTAATTTGTGATTTAGAAAAAAATCCTAGCTCGTACACTAGAAATTGAACCATGGATTTCGGAGTGAGAAGCAAGTGTCTTTACCGCTTGCTTATGAGATATTTTCAGGAATGGCAAATTCATACTAAAAATGGCAAATATCCAAAATTTTGCATAAAAAAATTACACCTAATTTACCAGCCTTAGTTTTTTTTCAATTCGAACTACTCAAACTTGTATCCTAATAAATAGAAACCACCAACAAAAGTTGGAACCCAAAAATTCTCCTATTATGAAAAAATAAGTCTCACATACCCCTTTAAGTGGTCTTATCTACTACCGGGTCTATTTTCATGGAACAGTTTTTGTCATTCTCAGTAGTTAGTCCAAGAGAGATTTCTGTATGTTTTTGAAACACCTCTAATAATGAGTGATTTCACTAAGATTCCTCTATTTAAAGTAGAGTAATCGCAATCTGAAATTAAACTGACCTGTAACTGCAACCCTCAGTGCAAACGTAATATGGCTACACATTTGAAGACAACGGACTCACATCCAATATTCAAGTACATTGGGCTTAACATATGCATCAGGAAAAATTATTCATATAGGAAACGTCAGAGTCCTAAAAATGAACAACTGGAAGAGTTAAATAAGACATCATTCTCATATTCTATGGAAGCTAGTATCATGGTTCATCAAATTTCATACCTGCTTTGATATGTTGAAAACTGTAACTAATGTCCAATTAACTTTTGTTAAAATAGTGTAGAATTTAGGCTCAAAGAGTTCCAATGGAACTATATTTTATACTATTTCAATATTTGAGGACACGACTATCAGTACTGATTGAAGTTCAGCAAAAAAAAAATTAAAAAAAAAATTAAAAAAAAAATTGAGAAAAAATTTTACAAAAATGCACATCCTGCCCGGATTCCTTCTACATAGACCATTAATAAAATCTTTGCCAACTATTTTTTTTCCTAATCAGAAGGAAAATTTATCACCACGTTTTTTTTTTTTTTTTCGAAAATTTTGATTTTTTGTTGTTATGACCTTTTGAAATTTACGTAATGAAGGACTTAAATTTCAAAGTGTTATAACTTTACAAAAAAATCAAAATTTTCGAAAACAAAAAAAAACGTGGTGATAAATTTTCCTTCTGATTGTAAAAAAAAATAGTTTTCAAAGATTTTACTAATGGTCTGGAAGGAATCTGGGAAGGCCGTGCATTTTTGTAACTTTATTTTTTTCTGTGAAACTTCTTCAAGCAGTACCGATTCTCGTGCCTTAAAATATTGAGATATTGTATAACCTAAATCCACCACTGACATACATACAATTTCATCAGTAATTAAATTTAAAGTTAATAAAGTTCGTTCTACATATTACTTACATGTGGTTCAAGACAGACACATAATCTTTCAATATATGTATAAATGCTGTGGGTGTTCGGTAATAATCCAATACTGTTAACATTGAGTTCTATATTTGGAATACTATCCAATATCAATATCATTATCACTATCAGATGTCACAGCATAAGTGACACCTTCTTTATTATCGGATACAGAGGTAATGAATCTTGATATAAGTCAGGTGTAACCCATACATTTTCTTTTCTTAGATAATTAGAATTTTTACCAATTGAACGGAAATTGTCCTTAAATCAATATGGTACTGTAACAACACGATATAAAAAATGTGTGCCTGATATCATAATCAGGGAAAGATAAGATTTGATTGAAAACGAATGGCAGGATGTGGGCATTGGAACGTTTGTTAAATTTTTAATAAGAGAATTAAAATCTTTAAAAATGTTGTATTGTGTGAAAAGTTGTGACATTTTCATGTAAGAGGGTCAGTTTTTCAGTTATCAATAAATTTAACAAAAAAAGTTCTTTTTTATAAACTTTTGATTAAGGTTGATGAGTTTTTTTAGTATCTATTCCTTCGAGACATTGAAAATTTATAAAAGTGGATTAATTACAGGAATGAATTGAAATTCAAGGACTCAAGGACTTTGTTTTAATAAAACACCGTTTTTTTTTCAGAAGGACGAGGAGATAAGACGCGTTAACTATTTCGCTACATTGTTTGGTGAAAATTATAGGTGCCTTCACTTCATCAAAGTCTGTAATTCATTGTCACATAATACGTATGAAATGACTAAACAATTGCAGTCAAATTGTTGTAGATATTAACAATTAATACTGTTTGACTTTTTGTGCTCTTACGATGGTAAAAATGACCATTTACGTCAAAGTAAGCAATCAACTATAATGTGTAAAAATTTACCTCGCAGTCTTTGTTGAACTCAAATAAACAATGTACAAAGTACCTATATCATTGCAAGGATTTTAATAATGATTTCATTACAAATTGTGTGGCATTGCGAAATAATTGGTAGCAAAATCTGCTCAAAATTGTGGTAATGATTTTAATGTAGACGCACAAGTTATGCGAGCGCATGAAATAAGTCAACGTCAGATTTGTTTACCATCAGTCGTTGCTTTTGCGTGTACGTTGCATTACGCATGTATGTATCATTGCAGTCTTCAGCTATTTTGAATGCAGCAGGTAAATTCCTTAGATTTTCAAGTAAAATATCACACGAATTTTCAATCTTTTCATTTGATTCTAAAGTGCCGTCCACTTTAGAAAACACTGTGATTTTGTTACTTATAAATGTGAGTGGCCGTGAGTGGTGACTTTTATAAATGGGAAATTCTGCTATAAATTGTGTGGCATTGTGAAATAATAAGTAGCAAAACCTGCTCCAAAATTATAGTGATAGTTTTAATTTAGAGATGTACGCACATAGACAATAAGTTGACGTCAATTTGTTTACAATCAGGTCATTACTTTTGCGATATGCATTATGTACGTATCATTTCATTTCATTCCAAAATGCCGTCCAGTCCAGAAAACCCAACAGATAACCCTGTAATTTTGTTGTAGTTACATTTATAATGTAAGTGCTATAAGTGGTGATTTTTATAAACATAGTTATGTGGTTAGTTAACCATGGACGATTTTGCTATCTCACTCTTAAATAGTTGAGCATTACCTGAACTAATTGAGTCATTTCGAGGTAAGTTTTATTATTGCATAACATTACAGGGAATTATTTATAACTTTTAGAACAGCAAAAATTGAAGAGACAGTTTTCGTTTTATTAATGGTAGTGGATGTAAAAGAATTAATTCCGTTAAATAAAAACTATGGACATATCATTCTGTGAACTACAGTCTTTCCAACAAAAGATGGCGCATTGTAACACCTGTGGTTTTAATCCACAAGAATTTCAACGAGTAATTGGTAAAATGAAAAAGAGAATCACATCGCAATACGCGATTTCGACGACTTCCTCTTAGTCAAAGAACTCCAATCCTAACTTACCATTTATGACATGCTAAATATACTACTATTGTACGTAACGGTTATAATAATAACTCAATTTTTCACTGATTTATATAGGAAATGTTGCTACAAAAGTTCACAATATATCTTACAATATTCTAATAGAATAGACAACAAAAACCTAAACATGCTCGAAACACAAAATGGTAAATATTATTACAAATTCTAGTAGCATCTTTTACAATACTTCACTGACTATAACCACACTTTGTAGTACAAATTTAAACACCGAAATTGAGCTAATCATTCTTTCTTTTGCAAATTTTTATAAGATGATATTGCAAATAACCTAATAATTTATTTAATTTTACTATAATTTATTTTTTGAAATTTACTAGAATTTGTTGTTGTCCTTATTTGTATCGTTAATAAATATATTCTGGCTAATTGGACTATGTCTCGCCGATTTTCTTAAAATAGGTGGCACACCAGATTAGGGAATTTATTCCTAATCAAGGATATTTTTTGTATTTAGAGAAACAGGAAATTTTGCAAATTTTTTAGGAACTTTCTCTCGATTATAATTATTTTTTTAAATCTTTTTATTACATTATTATATATCAGACTCGATATTTTTTATTGATTTTATTACAAAACAGAGTATCATGTGGAACCCCCTTCATTTAACACTTATTTGTACTGATCGAAGATCAAATTCTCCTCAATTGGGCCACCAAGCATCAAACTTACCAGTGGCGGTTCATCGGTCAAGAGATAGGGAGGTCAATTAGAAAAGTTTACTGTATTACCTACCTTTTAAAGTGATTTAAATTCCAAGTCGATCCTCCGGTCTTTTTGAGATGCAAATTGGTCAATTACTTTTTCATTAAAGTCTCTTATCCTCTTTATTAATGCCCTTTCTATGATAAGCATAGCTAAAGAAGATAACCTTTCCTGACCCATGGTATTTCTTAAAAATGTCTTTATTCTTTTTTAAGGTGGAAAAACAACGTTCACTTTCGATGGTAGTCATAGGGAGAGTACACAAGATTTTTAACAGTTTGACACTTTCAGAAAATGTATTGCACAAATTATTGTTAATAAAAAGCTGTAACAAAGCAACTGCACCTTCACTATTGGAAAAATCTTCTCGGCTATATAATACTTCTAATTCAGTTTTAAGTTTCAACTGATTTATGACTGGATACTCCGTTTTAACTAATTTAAACATATCTTGAGGAAAGCTCTTTTTTATAATCTTTAAATCGATCTGCGTGAAATAACTGAGACACTGCTAAATGATTACTGAGGCCAAACCTGTTTTTGATCTCAGATGTAATTATATCACAAACTTCTAATGAAATTCTCCTTTTTGATTCTTCCGTTTTACATCTCTGGGCACTCTGCATGGACGTCTCCTCCAAATAGTTATTCAAAATTTTATTTCTGATGTCTTCAGTTTTACTATTAAAAACGCCAATACACTTATTTACTGTTATGATATCGATTAAATTTTTGTAATTGATTGAACAATATATCACAATGAGGCATAACTAAATGAAAGAAATTTAACCAGTAAAGAAAATGTTCATTTTGTAAGTAGTTCTTTAAACCAATAGCTCGGTTTAGAGTGTTGTTTTTTGATTCATTATAAATGATTTTTTCTAAACAATCTAATAATTTTGTTCGATAGGTTTAAACAGTCTCTATGCACTTTGTATTAAAATTCCATCATGTTGGGGCCGCTTTAGGTAATCTCACCTTAACAACATTATCTAACACGGCTGTTCTTTTTGGCGATTTTCCAAAGAATGAAGAAAAACTATGTAAATTAGCAAAAAAAAATGTTTATGCTTTTATCCTAACTTGATGCTTTTTGTAAAATTAAATTTAGTTGATGAGCGTAACAATGAATAAAATTTGCTGAAGGATAACGGAATAATACACAGTCTATTATTTTATTTAAAATATATCTATTTTTAGAAACGTTTTCGTTGTAAGCTTTTAAACTTTTTCTATAGGCACTGTCTAACTGCATTCTAATATCAATTGTACCAAATGTTGCCAGACTACAACAGTTATTCATATGACTTGATGCGAGCGAATGTTTCTGTACTTTTATTTTTAAATGTTTCAAGTCAGTTACACCTATTTTGGACCATAAAGCATCAGGATCATCACCAAATAACAGGCATGAGAAACAAAAAAATGCATTCTTTACCTCGCATCCGCAAATCCACATGGATAAATCATACATTGAATTTCGAAAATACCTATTAACGTCTTTTCTCTTATCAAGAGATGTTTGCTTTATCGTCATATTAGGTTTTGGACGGCCACCACCTTTGAATTTCACTCGGTCTTCATAACCCAACTTATGTCCATCTTTCAGTTTTAATATATTTTGTACAACACTTATATTTAATAGTAAACACCAAAAACACTGTTTTACTTAATTTCACGACAAGTAGAGATTTACAAATAAAAACATTAAAAACAACGCGACAGAATTTACCGACCAACGCGTACCTAGTCAGCATTAAGACTGCTCTACGGAACTAACTTCGTGCGTTACCGTTTCCGTAAAATGTGTCAGAGACATTGTCCCCGCCAGTGTTTTCTGTCTCTTTTGCTTTCTGACGATTCGCGCATAAGTCCATTTCACTTTAATTCGTTGTAAATTCGGTCCGTAGCTAGCTTTGTGTATCCACGATAACTCAAAAAATACTAGACTTCCTAAATTTGGCAGTTAAGATTGTCAACAACATTTTAGGTGACACATTAAATTTGGTGAATGTGGTGGTACCACCAGAAGAGATATAATCAATGAAAGAAGAAAAAAGGTACAATTTCGAGAAACAAATTAAAACCTCTTATTACATTTCTGGACGAATCTCGACGAATTATAATGAAAAAACATAATTTTATGGAACAAAATCTGTCTGCATGTCTGTAGTTTCGCGATAGCAACAGTTTTTGAGATAGAGCTTTTAAATTTGGTAACCTTGCTCTATAGGCCAAAGACAATGAAAAATTTGGTGACGAGCAAAATTGGCCAGCTGAAAGGGGGTCCACTGAACCCAATCTTTTTTTGTATTTGACTTTACAAAAAAACATATTCTTGATGATAGATTATAAATCATACCTACTATATCAAGCGAATAAAATATATTTTACAAGTACTTAAAACTGATGTAAACTGAAATTTTGTACGCATTTGACCTCATAAAATGGGGTTAGGATAAATCTGGCAGTTTGGCATTTGAAATATCTAATTTAGTTACAAAAATGTCAATGTCAATAAGAAGAAATTATTAAAATATATGACATGAATTATTATTGACAGTATCGAAGGACGCTGATAATTATTAAAAAATTTTTATGAAACATTTCAAGGTACGTTTTTAAAATTTAATTGAGGTAATTGAAGAATTAAACGGAGTGATTTTTGTAGATCAGGATGATACATACTGGTATAAGAAAGTTATGTGCTGGCCACATCAGATATTTTTTATTAGTAGTAGGTCTTTCTCCTTCGACACTCTTCAATTTCAAATAATGAAGACGTATTTTTATAACCAAAAATAACATGATACTACTGAATACTCCGTACATAGACACACATATGTTAATGATTATTCGTCTGTATCGTTAAGGGCATGTTAAGTGTTGACAAACGAAGAATGAATAAATTTCTACAGAATAGCCAATCGTGTATAGTGGTATTCCAGCAGATGCATTGTTGATTAATTATATTGTTTATAGATAACAAATACTTTTAAAATAAAAGGAGAATTTGAATAATATGAAGTAGATGTCAATAATTTTTAGTGTTTACAAAAAGTGCTTAAAAAGATGAATAAATGGCTACTAAATAGCCAAACATCTGTAGTGGCATTTCACTAGTACTGTTTATTAAGCATGCTGTTTATACAAAATAAATAGTATTAAAATAAATTAAAACTTTTTTGATTTTATTTAATATGAATTTTAAAGGTTTGTCAAAAATTTTAGATAAAAATCAATATCAAAATATATCACCAGAAAATATTTACTTAAAAACATCAGTACTTACAGAATAGAATCAATACTAAATTAGATAATCTTAAAACTCTGAAATACCACCTACTCGCAATTCATACTCTAACTCGGTCTCTTACCAATCTATCAATATCGAGTTTGACTTGACAAGCCATTTTATACACCAATAAGAATATTAAATACTGTAGTATGAAATTCACTGAGCTATGCTGCAGTACTGTTACAATATTAACCACTAAGTAAAAAATTTCAATAATTTTGAATCATCAAAGTTTATTTTTAAATTTTCGTGGGTAGTGAAATTTAAAATAACGGTCTAAATCTTTTCAAGTCTTATATGCGCAAATAATGAGATATGCCTACAAGTAAATACAAATAATTTTTGTACTTACTTGTAAATCTGACCATATTATGGTCAGGATTTCGGATGCAGGCTGGGTATTGCTGGCCCTTAGTACTTTCTGGCATTACGCAAGAAACAAACTTTTCCAAGAAAAGTTGTTAATATTATATAAAATAGTTAAAAAGAAGTTATCAAGATTTACTTCTTACTAACATAAGGTGAAATGACTGAATATAATTGTTATTATTATATACAAAATCACATGACTTTTGCACGCAAAATGTATTACAAAAGGAAAATTATCAGTAATGTGCAATTATTATATATATATATATATATATATATATATATATATATATATATATATATATATATATATATATATATATATATATATATATACATATATATATATATATATATATATATATATATATATATATATATATATATATATATATATATATATATATATATATATATATATATATATATATATATATATATATATATATATATATATATATATATATATATATATATATATATATATATATATATATATATATATATATATATATATACATACATATATATATACATACATATATATATATATATATATATATACATACATATATATATATATACATACATATATATATATATATATATATATATATACATATATATATATATATACATACATATATATTAAATTCGTTTTCCGGGTATACTCCGCGTAGGTGATAGGCCCCGAGAGGGACCGTGGTTGTCTGAACGACGTTTCGGCAGAATCTCATCTGCCATCTTCAGGTTCTAACAGATAACTGCTTACTGCGGCTTCTGGTAACTCGAACCTCTCGGGGCCTATCACCTACGCGGGAGTATACCCGGAAAACGAATTTAACAGTCACCACCCGTGAAAACCTGAAAAAACAACATACATATATATATATATATATATATATATATATATATATATATATATATATATATATATATATATATATATATACATTATATATATATATATATATATATATATATATATATATATATATATATATATATATATATATATATATATATATATATATATATATATATATATATGCAACACCCCCCGTCCAATTGTTGGCATAACACAATAAGCTGGGGGTTGTACTTATTGACCGGTAGCTCAGTGAGCAGGTCATGAATAAGGGCTTAGATTGATTTGAGTTATCACCAAAATCTAGGCTGGGCGCCAGGACTTTTGCAAGTACCAAATTATTAAAATTTTACTTTAAAAGGTAAAGTTAACGTTAAAACTTGAATTCGGTTGGTAAGGAAGTTGGAATAAAAAGATATTATTTTATAAAAAGTATAATCAAGACTAGTATATGTGCACAATATTTACAAGTTAATAAAATTAATTGTGGTTGAAGACCAAAAATTAACCACACAACAAAAATATGTAATTGAAAGAGAAAGAAAAATTAAATGCCTGATCTCTCACAAATTTCTTCTGACCAATGTATTTACTGGGGACGAAGATCTTACGTAACGTCCAATGGGTTAGTCCAGCGAAGAATCCACCAACGGCTAGGCTCTTAATGGGTTCGGTGTCAATTTGACTCGCCACTGTCAGTACTGCAGTTACCCTTGAGAAAAAATGCCAGTTGTGTAAAATATCGTTTTTCTGCTCCACCCTGTATATAATGATCAGTTCGATCCACCAGTTATCCTCTTCTCTTGGTCCAGGTATTAACATAAAAAGGGGAGAGTTTTATGAGATCAGTATTACAGGCAAAACAAAATTAGAAGCTGTGACATTTGAATTGTCCAGCCACCTAGACAAAATATGAGTTAATACAAATTTACAGAGTAAATTGCAAACTAAACAAACTAGGATCGGTGTCCTACAATATTTTAGGAAGTTGAAGACTTCAACTAACTTAAGTATCAATAAAAATTAAGTTAAATAGAAAAAATACTAGTCCAACAAATAACCTAGGTGTAGCTACGATAATAAACAAGTGAAATAGGTATTCACTAAAGGTTAAGATATTTTAGTACTAAAAGAGTTAATCTTCAAGAACATAGAAATTAGAATGTCGGTATACAGACAGACAACTAGAAAGATAATGTAAATAAATATTTGCTAAATATAAAACAATACGAGTTTTTCAAATTAAAGGTAACGTTAAAATAAATCATTTATTGGTTCCTCGGAGAAGGTTCTAATGAATTTCAGATAAAGTTAAATAAAAATATATACTTGACTATACGTTTACTTTAGATAACTAAAAGTTAAACAAGTGCCAGACAACTAGGCAGGTATCTTTGCCAGAGAACTAGGCAAAGCTCCACTAGAGCAGCGTTCATGACAATACTAAGAAAACGTTCAAGTAAGCAGTTGATATTTTAAATTTAGAAAAACCTTACGTTACTGAGGTCTGGTTGATAAATATATGCACTGGTATAAAATAATCCACCACAAAACAAATGTACCAAATTAGATAATTTTCACAATTTTCACAGGTTATAAACAAATAGGTTTGGGCCAACTAGGTGTACCAATCTCCAAATGTCACCAGTCACCACTTTCAGAGTGCTACCAACGTAGCTAAGTGACCTAAAACATCAACAAGCAAAGACAGAAAACAACTAACTACGATACAAAATGGCGACATCCGTTGCCGAGTAAATCTAAAATTTACAATAACCGAAAGTTAGTTTAAATTAGCACACGAAGTTATTACAATATCAAAGAGATATTAGATAAATTGCCAGCAAGGCACGATAAATTGATACTAATCAATATTAATAATGGCTGTTCCAAAGAACCAAGGTGAACTGATCACCGAAAAAGTAAATTCGCCCAAGGCGTAAATTAAGATAATTACGGTACAATATTATTATGAAAATTACCTCAACGGTACTTTAAATCAATATAGCAACTTTTAAATAATGATTAGCATAAAATCACAAGATAATACCAGATAACATATAAATCTTACCAGACCGCAGAACTAGCGATGGTTTCCATCAGAACGCGGCACCAGAGACAACCACTGTCTCTGGCTGCCCTAGTAAGAAGAAAGTAGCATCGTAGTATTCTGCTACGTAAACTCGATTATAGTTTGAAAAGAGACAGACATTTGAGAGTGGAGTATGAGCAATAAATGTGCATTATAATGTAAAAAACTTGAGTGATACAAAAAATTGACTTACAAGTAAAATACTATTTAACTAATATCCATGTAGGTATAGTAAAATGTAAGGAGAAATGGAATCACAGCAATACTCTATATACTTGAGATTTTAATTAGAAATTGTTTAATTGAAACAATTACTTAGTGAATTAAATAAGAATAATTAACGATATTTTAAGAGAAGTTAAATTAAAACCGGTAAATACTAAGTAAACATAGACAGAATAGAGTGTTTTTGAATGGATGGAATCGCCTGGTTATGTAAGATCTCCTGGTATCCTAGGTTAAATCATACCACATCAAATTGAATTCAACAACATGGATTCAGTATCGTTACAACAAAATATCCTTCTACTCAAAAATTAATGTTCCATGGGGAACAAATATACTACGATTACGATCAAGAAAACTATCCAACAATTATATATCCAAAACTAAAACTCCGCAATGAAATTACTTATGTTTTTTAACACCAATCCCAACAAAATTTGATTTTAAAATTTCAAATTTCAAAATCAATAAATTTGTTACCTTTTCTGGAGGGTGTTATTCACGAATTCAATACTAAGTGACCATATGTCAAAAGTGGAAAAACGCTGGGGGTTATCAGTTCACCAATAATAATACTGATTATTCCAAAACTATACGGAGACTTGATTAATACTATTTTACGAAAAAAATCCATATAATGGATGAAACAACAAACCCGTAAAATGTTTACTAACACATCACCATTTCTGACCGACGTGTCGTTACATTCCCCAAAACTAAGTTATTCGAAGGAAGATATCTCTATCTGTTCCATTCTATTAGAAAGCGTACTTATAAAAACAAACGAGATTCTTTTTACAATATATACGCAAACTTAACACAAGGTCTACTCGTTCATGGACACAAAGACGCCAAGATATATGTCACCGACAATGTAACTAACAGTACAACTGGCAACCCCGACGTAAATTTTGACAGTTGGGCAATTTCCAAGACAATACAACAAAATAACAGATTTTTACTTATAATTAACGATACTAATAACAATGAAATATTACTACATACAAGATTTAAAGATAAGTTTAAACCTATTTATGATGCATTCGAACTTCAGAGAATCTCATCATATCCGAAAGTTTAGTATAACCAACCTAACCTTAATAAAAATTTATTTTAGGTATTGTTTGTAATAAACTAAGAAAGTTCAATGATCTAGGGACACTAAACATCTGCTATATCCAAAGGTAATAGACACTACTATCATACCGAGAATGACCTAGAAGCAAATATAAAGGACGAAAGGTAATGTCGTTCGAAGCAGAATCAGCCGACTACATTCGAAGAGGAACAAGTCTTGGTAAGTTAATATAGTATTAAAATAAATTAGAACTAAGATTATTGGTGATGTAATCATAAACGCTAATTTAAA
Source organism: Rhamnusium bicolor (assembly GCA_029963845.1). NCBI lineage: Eukaryota > Metazoa > Arthropoda > Insecta > Coleoptera > Cerambycidae > Rhamnusium > Rhamnusium bicolor. The sequence goes on along the minus strand of JANEYF010004058.1, from coordinate 263,128 downwards.
TTGCAACTGTATAATTTTCAAGTTACAACTATAATAAGAATGATTGAAAATTATTCTTCAGTAGATTTTTCCACTGACAAGTCTACTTAAAAGTTTGTTTGGGTTCTCCCGTCTAAGATTACTTAACATATTATTTATATATTATATAACGGCATTTTTTAAATTTAATTTCTAAATTTTGTTTATTTTTCTGCAAGGAAATATATATCGTCAACATACATGACAATAAAATATTGACACTATTTCGGACAGTCATTTACCAACAGTAGATAACAATGGTCTCAAAACTTAGCCTTGTGGTACATCACAAACATCAGAATCAATTTGGTTTAAAACTGAAATATTTTTGACATATCTGAATAAATAAGTAGCGATCAAGTGTGACATCTCGGAATCCAAGGTCCTATATTTACTGAAGAAGCAGTTTGTGCCTGACACAATCGAATGTGCCGCTAACAATATCACAAAGATAATATAAGAAAATTTAATGAAACTGGTTCAGTAAATAATAAAAAAACACAGTATACTGTCACCAACGAAACAGTTTAAATAATTATACTTGGACAGAAGTTGACTGGGCTGAAGATAAAAGTGTTAGACAGTGTCTCACTATTCTGGAGTTCCTAGTGTTCATAGAATTTTTTTGATTTGCTAAAATACAAATTCGTTGTATATTTGTTTATCCAATGAGAGTTCGTTTTCTCTCAATATAAATATCAGTAGACAAAGATGCATATTAAGAAATTTCGAGTTTGTTTAGGAACACACTATATAACAAAATATAGTGAACTTATATCCAACTTTGTTATTACATTTACACAATATTTTCCGTACATTAATCCCGGAATATGGTATATTTTAAAATCGCCTGATGTATAAATTATTGTAAAACTACTTCAAATGGAACTCCCAAAAAGTGAAATATTTATATTTAATTTGTACAGTCCTCGCTCACTTGTCTTACCGTTTAGTATTTTCTTTGTAGTGTTAAAGCCACTTTCGATCCGCAGCGCCTTAGGGACTAAATCAAGTTTTAAAAGTTCACTTGATCTTTGATATAAGGGCTCTGTTTACATCATTTGGATGAACAAAAGAGTGCAAACAATAGGCTGGTGCAGTATCCATTATGTCAAAGTAATGTTGATCTAATATACTAAAAACAAACCCCGGAGGACATCAAGTCAGGGAAAAAAGTAAACAACGCTGCCTTTTATGTTACTGTTTTAATCTGTATAATGTACTCGTATATGAGAGGATGCTATTTGAAACCTGCTTTACGTATTATGTATCTATACCGGGTGTCAACGGAATCATTAGACAAGCCATAGTTTTCAGAGTTTTCAAAATGTAAGTCTTAAAGTTGGCAGGAGTAATACATATCAAAAAACGGCCAATTTTTCTTTATTTGACACTTTTCCATCACTTCCGGTTTTCCCGTAAATGACCCCAACTTTAAAATTTTAAGTAGAACACCTTGTATATTCTTACATTTTTGGAATCTGGAGACGATTTTAAGTACGATTGCATAGTTTTAAAAAAAAAATTTGAGACTACTTGATTTTTTAGGACTATTTTTATTTTTGCATCTAGAGTACAGTGAATACACTTAAATTAATCAAATGGACCAAAATGATAAGAGAAAAATTTAAATGAGAGATTTTTTTAATTGGTTTAGTAGCTACGACCAACCAAAATTTCCGAAACCACTAATTTGTAGTTATGTCAACTTTTTAAAATGGCAATATCTTTTAGACACCCATTAGTTAAATACTAATTTTCACGACAAATCTATTGATATGTTCAAATCGAAAATAGGTTTGATATTAACTCAAATACACAAGTTCTTTGGGGGATCATAATTAAAATATCAACAAAATACGCTTATCAAGTAAGTATGCCCTGGAAATTGAATAAAACTAGATTAAAAACATTCATTTTGTCAACAAAACAACTCTGCAAATAATAAAAGTGTGCTGTGGAAATAAAAAAGAAGTTTGACAGATAATGATACGTGTGTTTTGTTAACTTATACGTTTGCTCTTTATCGTTAAATTTTTTGTTTTTTAATTATTGTTGTTATTGTTTAACATGTATACAAGAGATGAAAAAGTGGACATGTTATTAATTTTTGGAGAATGTCACAAAAATTTCAGAAACGTCGCAGAATTGTATGCCCACAGGTATCCGAACAGATATCATCCATGTCAATATTTTCCAATTGTGGGGAAATAAATCAGGTACGGAATTGACAACAATCCTGCAGCTATTATCGTTGATGAAGCGACTGAAATTAACATGTTGGCTTTTGTTGAAGTAAATCCTACTGCTTCTACTAGAGAAATTGGCCACCAGGTAAAAATTAGTCATGATTCATGACTTGTAAAAAAAAATTCTATTTTAATGTTATAGTACGAGTACTGGACCCTCTTAAACCGACAGTTCCACTGTTACTAACTAGCAAAAGACTAAGTTAGTGTACTAGGGAAACAATTACCAAGGTGATGCTGGAGACGTTAGAAAAATTTGAACTGTCAAAAAGTCAAGTGTTGATGTTTATGACTGATGGCGCCGTGACAATGCATTCGGTAGGCCGTTCTTTGGAAGAACAAGGTTGTACGTTTATACATGTTACGTGTAAAGTTCATGCTTTACATCTTGTGGTAGAAACTATTCGAAAAGGTTTTCCAGAGGTGGATGCATAGCAAGTACAAAAAAAATGTTTCTTAGATCTCCTAAACGTTTCCGTGCATTTCAGAGCAAGTGTCCCGTAATTCCTGAACCACCACAGCCGATTCTACTTACACGTTGGGGAACATGGTTGCAGGCAGCTTTTTATTATGCTGAATATTTCCAACAAATAAAAGCTGTGATACTACAATTCAATCCAGATGAGGCTGCAGCTATTAAGGAAAGCCAGACAAAATTCGAAGATATTTCCGTTGAAACAGCTTTAAAAAATATTGCGAAGAACTATAAACCATTACATGAAAGAATAACAAATTTAGAAAACAGTGAGTTGTCGTTAGCGGAGTCACTGCAAATAGTGGACGAAGTAAATCTACTGCTACACGCTATAGGTGACGCAACAGATGAGCGCGTTAAAGAAAAGTTCGTAAGTATGTTAAATAAATACACCGGATTTACCAAATTAAGACAAATATGTGATGGTGCAGCCCCAGATCCGTTAAGTGCGTTCAAAGACTATTTTACGTATGCGTGTATTACATCAGTAGATGTCGAACGGTTGTTTTCAAAATATAAGAATATATTTTCACCAAAGCGAACATCACTCATGAAGACAACCATAGAAATATACCTGATGCTGCAAAATGGCTACACATATTCTCCACTTTGTGATAAGCAAGTTAGTTCATCAAGCTAGTTAAGAGGGTAAGTTTTACATACATTGTTATAAATTGTAACAGTATTGTTTCTCGTATTAGTTAATTTCGCGTACGCCACTATCCCACGGAACATTTTTGACAGCCCTAGTCATGAATTAACAAGAAGGATTCTCAAAAAATATGGTTATCAGTCGTTTAAATATCAAAGGCACCAGCATTTGTACGAAGATGATGGCTACCGAAGATTAGCGTATTGTGACTGGTTACAAACAATACCGCTAACCCGAATTTTATTTCTTTGATATTGTTTTCTGATAGGTCGAGATTCACTAACAATGGAATGTTCAATAAACAAAACAATTGATATTGGGCACATGAAAATCAACATTTAATGAGGCAAGGTAATTTTCAGGAAAGATTTGGAGTAAATGTGTGAGCTGGGGTGATTGGAACAAGAATTATTCGACCTATTTTCTTTCAAGGGCCTTTGACAGGGGAGAGATATTTAGAATTCCTACAAAATGATATTCAAGAAATGTTAGTGGACTTGCAGTTTCTGAACAAAAATGGATTTTCAACAAGAGGGGGCTCATAATGCCGCTCGAGTTATGGCCCATTTAGTGAATCGGTATAATGGGCGAGTAATTGCAACATATCGACCTGTACCTTGGCCTATCTGCTCACCAGATCTAAGCATTTTAGATTTTGTTGTGTAGGGTTATGTGAAAAGACGAGTTTTTTATACACTTGAAATTTTACTAAATGTATCCGCGAAGTTTTTGCAAGTATACCTTCTGATATGTTGCGAAATGTTATGCGAAACACCATTGACCGTATGTTTGGCAGGCTCTGGGCGCAGAATATTCGAGAGGAAATTTTTGTTTGTGAAAATTATAAATAAAATTGTTAGGATTTGGAAGAAGAAGGAGAAATTCACTTTGAACATTTACTACCTTTTAATTAATCTTTCAATATTTCTTTTTTTATTGTTAAATAAATCATTTTGGACAGCACACTTTTTTATTTGCAGCGTTGTTTTGTTGACAAAATGAATGTTTTGAATCTAGTTTTATTCAATTTCCACCAAAGAACTTATGTACTTGGGTTAATATCAAACCATTTTTCAATTTGAACGTTTCAATGGATTTGTCGTGAAAATTAGTATTTAACTATTGGGTGTCTAAAAGATGTTGCCATCTGAAAAAGGTGACATAATTACAAATTAGTAGTTTCGGAAAATTTGGTTGGTCTTAGCTACTAACCAGTTCGAAAAATCTCCCGTTTACATTTTTTTTAATTTCTCATTTTGGTCCATTTGATTGATTTGAGTGCATTCATTGTGCTCTAGATGCAAAAATAAAAATAGCCCTAAAAAATCAAGCAGTCTAGAAATATTTTCTTTAAAACTATGCAATCGTAATTAAAATAGTCTCCGAAATCCAAAAATGTAAGAATTTACAGAGTTTTCTATTTAAAATCTCAATGTTGGGGTCATAATGAAAAATTGAATGTTTTTGATATATATTACACCTGCCAAGTATAAGACTTACATTTTGAAAACTCTGGAAACTATGGCTTGTTTAATGATTCAGTTGACATCCGGTATAAAATGCCGTAATAATATACTTACTGGCATTAATGCCAATTGTACTTCTCGAAATATCCAGTTCTCAATTATTATTAGTAATATACATATTTGGCTTTTTATAAAATGCATTTTATAGACAAAAAATTCGGCGCCACAGTGGTGTTAGTTTTTAACACGCTTTTATTAGCTTCACTTGTATGTTTGTTTGTTTGCTTGTTTGTTTGCTTGTTTGTTTGTAACCGACTCTTTGGACTCGATTTTGACCCACTTTAAACGGACAGATTTAATTGAAACTTTGTACACTTACGAAGAACCGGTAACAATACAATAATTTGAAGTTTATATCATTATCCTGATCAGGATCGCCAGTCCTTTCCTCACGTATCCTCTGCGTGAGAGCAAGAGGCTTAATATTGTAAGTATATTCCGTGATTCGCAGTTCGGTCGTTGGCCGAGCGGGCAAGTCTTAGTCGACGCGAAACGACGAACTCCTCGGGCGTGAGTTCAAATCCTATGGCTGAAATAAAAAAATATTTTTTTTTTCAGAAATATCTGTTGGATCGTAATATGTTATAATATCAGCATCAATAAGCAATATAAATATAGTTTAAAAAAACTACAAAACACGCTTTCATAGCACATCAAACTAAAAAGTGAAAAATAAATATAGTTTAAAAAAACTAAAAAACACGCTTGTAAAGCACATCAAACTAAAAAGTGAAAAATAATTATTAATATAAACTGAAAATAATAATGAACGAAAAATACTAGTATTATTGTGAAAAAAAGCGTGGGGCGCTTTGTGCCATATTTTTCGTATATCGAGCAACCCACGCTTTTTTTCACAATAATACTAGTATTTTTCGTTCATTATTGTTTTCAGTTTATATTAATAATTATTTTTCACTTTTTTAGTTTGATGTGCTTTAAAAGCGTGTTTTTTAGTTTTTTTTAAACTATATTTTTTGAAGTAACTGCTTTTATACACAAAACCTTACATTCTCTGCAATTAGAATACTAACAGCCAACATGAATCGTAATGTGACTTCAGCCGAGAGTTGCAGAGAAAACATATCTCAAGTCGAAGAAAATCGATTTTGTATTTTTTAGACGTTTTTGGTAGAGAAGAAAGATTTGTTTGTTTGATAAATTGATCAAGGGATCGGATAGTCATTCACGTCTGACGCGTACCTATGAGTTGTATACAGTCACCAACAAAACTCTGCAATCTTTCACGTATAATTTGATTAAAACTTTTTAACAATCCTCGTCCTACAATCAATTGCCACATTCAAAAAACATGTCGACTCGTATTTTTTCCTCCCGAAATTAAAATCTCTAGTTTTTATATTAATGTAACATTGTATAATGTTAGTTATATTATTTTACCTGAGAAATTTACAATTTAAGTTGCTATTTTTGCTTATATTAAATTTAATATAATGTAATAGTTGTACACTTTTTTTGAGTGTACTCGTAGGTCACTAAGTTATAATTCATTAATTTTTCTAAGTCTTTGTGTACAGATCAGCCCTTTTTTTCTCTTTCATGTATTAATGCATACTCTTCTAGTAGAGATCGATAAATTGATTGTTAACAACATATTGGTAATGAGGTGGTTGCGTGGAAGAGCAACAATGTGCCGGCACCATTATAAATTTGCTGAGAATCTGTAATTATCAAGATAAATAAAGACACATATTATTATTATTATCTTGTAAACCCAAGAAACAGCTCTTTACAAAAATAGAAAAAAATAAAAAATATCTAATTCCTGATATTCTAGCCTCAGCCTCTCTAATACAGGTCGACGATTAGACGTTCAGCATCTGTGCTTTGAAGATCATCGTCTACACTTTCTTTCTTCCCCTTTTCATATAAATATTTTTCTCGCTCATTTATTATACCTCTAAAACACAATTTTGTATCGATGTCAGCATATTTGACGAACAGTTCCCATCTCAAATAGAAAAATTAATCTATACAAAATTCAGTTGAAATGTATCCAATCCAACATATTATTTCTGTTAAATGAGATCTCATTTAAGATTAATTTTTACATTATGTTAGTCGTGAAAACACGACGTTTAGTATGCATCATATTTTTTATTAACTGCTTACCCTTGATATTACCAACTGACGATTTGTGCACCCTCTGTTTCATGACAAGCAATTTTTGATTAAAAAAATCGCAAATTCATTGAAAGATACACCTGCCTTTTCAAATTGATATTTCTTTCCATGCAAACAAGTGAATATCGGGTTGAGCGCAGCATAGAATTAAGGATTTACGTAATGTCTATTATTATTTTTCTTTACCGCTAAGAATTATCTGTATAGAAAAGTACATATTTTTCAGGACAAAAATATGCTGACGTCTAAATTTTGTTTATTTTGTCAAATTCGGGAAGATCGCTACAATGTGTCCGTAAAGTATGGAATAAATTGATTATTTCTTAAAAGAAAAATATGTAGAAAATCTCCTAGGACACGCCGGTTTTTAATTTCATTCTTATCCTTTATTTTTTTTTTGGTTATGACGTAATCACTGTTTCCGTTATGACGTCATTGATGTATTTTTAAATGGGACACCCTGTTACTCCATTTTTGGATTCTGCCTCAACAGCTGATTCCAAATATGTACACTTAGGTCTAAAATTGATAAATTGGTAGATATGGCCATTTAAAATTAGTATGTTCAGCACGAGTGAGGTTTTCTCTAGAACTGTGAAAAGAGCTTCACCGTGCCGCGGGAAATAAGGTATGAATCATTTTGTTCAGCACGAGTAAGGTTTTTCTCTAGAACTTTGAAAAGAACCTCACCGTGTCTGGGGAAGTAATGTATTAACCGTTCTGTTCAGCACAAGTAAGGTTTTTCTCTAAAACTGTGAAAAGAACCACACCGTGCCGCGTGGCGTAATATATTAACCATATTGTTTGATATTTGTATTCGCTAGAGACATAAATCGCTGATCTATCGGTATAGCACATCCCCGATTAGCAAGTCATATATAATGTCTGTTCCTGAATTGACATCCTCCCGTTATGGCACGCCTACACTGCGTAACCATTAGTACTTGGATATTTTTGCACCGCCCGTCTGTTGTAATTCCGTCTTAAGCACTAGCGACCATAGAGTCATTAACGGCTTGCCGTAGACACCAGTAACAGTAGATTGCTTTCATAACTGCTTTGTAGTACTGATTTTGATATTGCTTGCTTATAATAAATACCGTAGCAGTAGTTTCCGAAACTTCGCTGTATCGTAACCTTTTGCTTGATTCCTAGGCTGCTGGCTTGTTGATAAAAACTAATATTTATTTATTTTTTTTTAATGAAGAGAATCATTTTCGGCAGGTAAAGTGAAGTTGTCCATTGCTACGCAACCGACAACCACATACACAGTTCGTTTGGACATTCCGTTTCGTCACTGAGTTATCCTAGCATAAAGTGGTGTTCCTACACATTAAAACAGTAACTGGCGCTCGAGACCATACCGAAATAAAAAGTTCAAAAGTACCGCTGCAATCACCGAGTGCCAAAGTGACGCTTCTCCTCTTGTCCAGGTAGACAAAAGACAAGATGAAGTAAGCAACGTCACAATTGCTGGAATTCTTCAAGATTCTATTATCTCCTACGCATCATTTGTAGGGGATAATTTTTTTATATGCACGATAATGCTCGGCCTCATACTGCTGGAATAGTTAGATAATACTTACACGAGGTAAACAGCTGTCAAATGGAACGACCATCACTGAGGCCAGATTTGAATCCCATCGAACATGTATGGAACATGTTGAGAAGAAGAATTTGAAGCAGTGTTTCTGCTCCCATGACAGCGGATTAAATACGAGGAGCACTTTAGAGGCATGCCTCTGTGGGTATCCATACCTCAAATTGAAATTATTCACTTGATTGAGGGCATGCCCATAAGAATAGAGGCGATTATTCAAGCTTGTGGAGGCAATACAAAAAAATTAACCTACTGCTGTAAATTAATCCTCAACCAGCAAAACCTTTGATTCCTATTTGGTTAAAATTTAATAACTTCTTTGTTCATTTGAAGATCTTTGTCTCGATTCACCAAATTTTAAAAATTTGTTAGTAAGCGCGTTTTCCTCATAAGTTAACATATTTCATTAGTAAAATTTGCGCTAAACAGCTCATTTTTATGTAAAAACAAAAATTTTGGGGGAGTTGCATGCCTCAAACTAAATATTTCGATATTTTCTCTAAAAATTAGTGGTTGCCCCTTTTTCGTGTCTGTGAGTGTATATACATATATTATATATTATTATAATATAGAAGCCAGTGTTACTTGTTATAATGTGCAATGTACAATTTCATACTAAATGTTTACTGAGATTATTAGTTTTCTTATTTTAAATATGTTTATTTTATTACAAATAATAAATATTTCTATAATTATAAAAATATTTAAGATCGCATTATATCGAAGACACAGCTAATTTACAGCTGATAAATCTATGACCATGTGTATTTTTATTTATTTAGAGAAAACAGTCAAGCATTAAATTACAAACTCTCAAGTTTTTTTCTTTTGGAAGCCGCAACTTAAGAAAACAAAAAGTGAGTTCGTCAAACCGATTCCTGTGAAGAGCACCAGTTAACACTTAATTCTTTCTTCTTTTAAGGTTCACAAGTTTTTTTAACTACACCTCAACATCCTTTTCAGTATCCAATTTCAATTTCGAATGAATGAAAAGAGAATTAATATCCCTGGCTTGGCGTGAGGTAACTTCTAACGAATGTTTCTGTCACATTTTAACTTGGAAATATGTAAGGTTTTTAAAGAAATGTGGCCTGTAGATAAGTATATAAAATTCTATTAAGAACGTTATTTTTATAAATAACGAAATGCATATATTTACTTTTCTCTTTAACTGTTTGTTTTGAGGTAAACTTCGATTGGAAATTAATTTAAATGAGCTTCCTACGCACCAAATAATTATGTATATATATATATATATATATATATATATATATATATATATATATATATATATATATATATATATATATATATATATATATATATATATATATATATATATATATATATATATATATATATATATATATATATATATATATATATATATATATATATATATATATATATATATATATATATATATATATATATATATATATATATATATATATATATATATATATATATATATATATATATATATGTGAATAGTGGTGAGAGGTGTGAAACTTCTCATATGGTCTGAATGCTACTATCCGACCGACATCCTAGATGTCTCATGTGGCGGATAGCGACTTGCATCACAGCAAGTACCGAGAGCGGCGACCCCTAACCCAGGTGGACTAAACTAATGTTATTAAATATGATTTGAAGGAAACAACTACTCAGCGGGCAAATACCCCAACCTGCATTGAATTACACCTTCAAATCATGATAGATGGAAAGCCAATATCATTTGTCAATTCCTAACCAGACATAGATCGATTTCCGAACTTATTTGTTCTCTTCAGTATGCCATAGGTTATGGAACAGACAAATGATAGTGGCCAACCTGCTAGTTATATACTAACTAAGGTGAAGTGAATAGTGGTGAGAGGTATGAAACTTCTCATATGGTCTGAATGCTACTATCCGACCGACATCCTAGATGTCTCATGTGGCGGATAGCGACTTGCATCACAGCAAGTACCGAGAGCAGCGACCCCTAGCCCAGGTGGACTAAACTAATGTTATTAAATATGATTTGAAGGAAACAACTACTCAGCGGGCAAATACCCCGACCTGCATTGAATTACACCTTCAAATCATGATAGATGGAAAGCCAATATCATTTGTCAATTCCTAACCAGACATAGATCGATTTCGAGTAGTTGTTTCCTTCAAATCATATTTAATAACATTAGTTTAGTCCACCTGGGCTAGGGGTCGCCGCTCTCGGTACTTGCTGTGATGCAAGTCGCTATCTGCCACCATGAGACATCTAGGATGTCGGTCGGATAGTAGCATTCAGACCATATGAGAAGTTTCATACCTCTCACCACTATTCACTTCACCTTAGTTAGTATATAACTAGCAGGTTGGCCACTATCATTTGTCTGTTCCATAACCTATGGCATACTGAAGAGAACAAATAAGTTCGAAATCGATCTATGTCTGGTTAGGAATTGACAAATGATATTGGCTTTCCATCTATCATGATTTGAAGGTGTAATTCAACGCAGGTCGGGGTATTTGCCCGCTGAGTAGTTGTTTCCCTTCAAATCATATTTAATAATATATATATGTCTATATATATATATATATATATATATATATATATATATATATATATATATATATATATATATATATATATATATATATATATATATATATATATATATATATATATATATATATATATATAGAAGTTTACATATAATGTATATGGTGTGGCAACTACCTAAGATTAGTCATTTTCTCGAAAACTACCACTTGAATTATTAAGAAATTTTAATCCTTTCAAGGTCACTGGTTACGTGTTGAAACAACAACTCTTTAGGAGGTGTTGGTTGAAACCACAAATTCAACAATCTGTTTTAACAGTCAGCTGGTTTTATACTAAAACAACCAATGTATATAGGTCCGCCATTTATGATATTCCTGTACAAGTTTAGAACGAGATTAACAGTGGCAGAATTTATAATCTTAATTCTCTCATACATAAAGTGTATTGTGATGTGTCCGTTGTTTTATTTGTTGTAATAATTATTTTGCATCATGGTAAATAAATATGTAGTAATATTATTAAATGATTGTATTAGTTAGAATAATAATTGTTTTCGTAATAATTTTCATATTAGTTGCTAGTAATGTCATAAATATGTGTTTATTACATGTAAGCAGTGGGCAACATACAATAGTGAAATCAATTTCAGGTAGAAATACGAGTATAATTGGATCCCACGAAATAAACAAAAAAAGCAAAACATGGTGGCTGAGGATTTATGACACTTTGTAGATATGCCTATAGTAAATCTAAAACAAAATCACCAAATGATGGTACAAAAATATAATGTTAATGTAACTATACAAGATAATTACTACATAAATGTATTATTTATTTGTACAAATTGTTCACTGTCTCTTTTTTAAGTGAAATTTTTTACAATTAGGATCAAATGTCACACAATTTCTTCTCTGTGCACACTTGCCTCTTACCTCGCAACCGTCCAAACGTTAATAGAAAGGATGTCCTGGTAGTGTGACTTAAAAAAAGGCGTGTGAAGGTATTCTTCAGACAGCACATGGTATTTGTGAAAATTCCATCTCAATTGAAGCCAGCTTCATCAGTAAAGAGGGTTTTATTAGTGAATACTGGATTTATGTAGCATTTTTCCTCCAACCATCGACAATAATCTAGCTTAAGCTGGTAATTATGTACTTCTAGGGCTTGTACCTTCACATAATTTGAATAGAGCAGCTACTCATGAAAGCTTCCTACATAATACTTTTTGTAATACTTTCTTGAGCAGCTCATCTTCGAACACTGATTATCGGCCACTTTTTTGAAAGATTCTCTCTTCAACATCAGATGTCTGAGTCGTCCTCCGTACTCCGCTACTCCGCAGTCTTGTTTCTTGGCTTTACAGTACTGCTTTCTCTCAATCTGCCATGGATAATTGAAAAAGTTTTGGCGCAGGGTAGTTTTCGGTTTAGAAAATCCTCAGCATACAATCAATCTACTGGCTAACAGTACGTTTCCCTTGACTTTCCCATAATAAAAATGGATATCAGCAATTTCATCTTATGAATATTCAACCATCTTTGCTTATTTCATGTAAAAACTCAAAAATATAACAAAAGACTTATGATTAGAAGCAAAGATATCAAATTATGTGTTTAATGTTTCATTGACAGACGCTGAAATGATTTTAGACAGGAATTATTTTTTCAGTTTCCTGCAAACAGTCCCTGCTTATAAAAAATTACCACGTAGCTTAATTGAGAGATCATTAAGCTATAATATCAATATTTAAATGATGATTTTATTGGGTTGTATTAATGTACCTTTAAAATAAACCAATCAAAACAAAACAAAAAAAATAATAGCCACTGTTGATTAATTGAATCATTTAAAACATTTCTTTATCTTTGTTTTCAAAGGAACTGAGTTCTTCCTAGTCCATGGAACACATGACAATTTCAGTTTGAATTATATTAGAAAATCGCATAATCAGGATTTTCTGCAGATTGCGATGCAAGACTTCAATTTTTTCTAGTTTTTTCTCATCTATAATGACTACTATAGGGAAATGAAACATATAAATTTAGAGCATGGCTGGTTATCCATAATAACTTTAAAATAAATATTTTTCATTATAACATTTCACGTATGCTGAGAAAATATTTCTGATATTTTGTGGCATAAATAATATTGTAACAGCTGGTTAAAGTACAATTGTAATAAAATACGCGTTCCATGTACAATGTTTGGCCATTAATGCGAAAATAATATATTATTATAATAGTTTACATATTATGGACATGATATGATTTTCCAATATGTATACCAATTATACAACAAATCTACCAGTGGATCTGTCTGCAACATGGGATTATTTGTGTGTGTAAACGAAGTTTAAATCGATTTGTGATTAAAAAGTAATCGAGCGGGTTAAAATGTGTGGGTCGATATTTCCCAAGCTCACGTCCGATAGACTTAGGTATTGTGTAAATAAATAGTATGCTCCAGGTCTCAGTTTACAGCTTCGATGGAATAATTGTATCTAATTAACACTGTTTCACTTAATGACAGATGTTTTTTAAAACATGAATAAACTAACTGATTTTTCTCAATGTCCATTATACAGTGTTACCCAACTAAAAGTTTCCACCTTAAATAATTCGAAGGAATATTACTTTTTTTCAGGTACAATTTACTTTATAATTGTCTGGTTCTCTACAAAATACAAATTATTTAATTTATAGAAATCTGATAGTTATTCAAAAGAATGCCCCAACTAGCTCTTAAGGCAAACATAAAATATCCAAGGTGTGGACGGTAGAGTCAGAATTAAATCTATTTTTCTATTAGTTGAGCACCACCAGTTTTTATTTTATTTTATTTTTTTTAACAATAACATCACAGATATTAGACAACCTTCGAATCCAAATCCGAATCTGTACGAGCGAGGGTTACACTTATGAAAAACGCGGACACACGACGATTCCCACCGACCTTGTTAGTGCTGGTGTCGGGATTCGAACTCGCAGCTACAATGGAGAGAATGCCTAGTTACACTTGCCATCGCGTGTTCTGGCTAACTGCTCCACCGAGCGGGTACAGCTAATTTACCAATATATACCTTATCATAATAACTTGATATTCACAACGATAACGTACACCTTATGCTAAAAACTGATAATAGCGGTGGTGTTTGCTTTTAAACTAGAGACTTATCTTATTCAGAGCTTTCCACATAACGTTTACTATCAGTAGGCTACATAATAATTACTGATGCTTATTTTGAGTTTCACATAAATTTATGTATTTACCACATACTGACTTGAAAAATAACACAAAGCAAGTGACATTTAGGAGAGGAGTTTTCCAGGGTGGATCCGTAAGTCCTTTCCTCTTCTGCATCTCACTGCTACCGTTGTCTGTTTGACTCCGCCAAACCCGTGGATATCAATGTGGACCACCCAGCGACCTGAGGCTTAAGGTCACCCATCTATTTTATATGGATGACCTTAAATTTTATGCCTCCAGAGAGCGCGAACTACAAAACGCTCTTAGGGTGGTCAAAGAATACACGCGGGTAATTGATATTGAGTTCGGATTAGACAGACTTGCAGTCGTCCACTTCAAGAGAGGACGATGCGGGGAATTCTCCGAAGATGTGCAGCTCGCAGACGAAAGCATCCTAAGACATTTGGATGCAGGAGAGACATATACATATCTGGGTGTGCAACAAAGGTACATCCAGGTTGTAAAACAAATAAAGGATTTTCTCCGCGGTAAGTACAGACACCGTCTCCGAAAGATTTCGTCTTCTGAAGTTTCGGGGAAGAACAAGGTGTGTGCGACTAACATGATTGCCATTCCGGTTTTGCTTTACTCCTTTGGAGTAGTGAAATGGACAGTAGATGAGCTGCGCCAATTAGACAGAGATACCCTCAAGATGATGAATACTCACAGAAATATTCATCCGAAATTTTCCATTCCTCGTGTATACCTCCCACGTCAAAGAGGGGCCGAGAGCTCTTGAACTGAAGTGTACGCATGGCATAGTAGTACTGAGTATGACATGTAACATCCTCAGGAGCTCAGATTTCCTCTTTGGTTTGTAAAACTTCACGAAACTGTAGGAGTGGGAGCAGGATTGTTCAAGGCGGCAAAATGAGCAGCAGATAAACTCGGACTCGCATTCGACACCAGGCGAGGCGGCCGGCGAGATGCTGATGTAGATTCAATCACTGAATTTCAGCCAAATCGCCTGAAAGCCCGAATTAGAGCTGCCGAACAGGAAAATCTGTTTCGGCAGCACGTCTATAAACACAAGCATGGTGTCTTCTATAAGAGCATAGAAACACTGGGTTTATCAACCAGACTGACATCGCCTTTTTAAGGTCAGCCGAGGGATTCATTATGGCCTGACAAGATACTGTTTTCAACACCTTGTTCTACCGTAGCCGCGTGTGGTGTGTAGAGGTTCCTGAAATCAACTGCAGGACCTGCCGTCGGGCATCGGAATCGCTCACGAACATACTATCTGCATGCTCCCTATACGCGATGTCGCCCTGTACCCAGACTACTCGGTCAAAATGGTCGTCCTAATAATCGGTGTATTCGAAAGCTTATGCTGCTCTCAGAAATGAAAATCATACCGGCCTGCCAAAGGCCGAGTGGCTGACAGGCCAAATGCAGAGGCGGTCATCCTGGGTTATCTCCGTCTGCTTAGGGCACACGATTCTGGTATCCACAATCCCTGCGGGATATGAGGAGTGGCTGTAGTTAATGCGCCGGCGCGACTCTCGTAAGGCGTCGGAGGCCACGGGAGGACTGTCCTGCATCACTTATACCGAAAAAAAAAAAACTATAATAATAATAATAATTATAATAATATTTCCATTATTTACACATTTTCGAAATAGTATTTTTAGTCTATTTATGGCATTGCTTATAAACAAAGGACGTTAGTTATTCAAAATCAAAATTTCCTGCTGAATTATTTCCCGTACTTGTTCAAAATTAACCGTTCTTTCATAATAAACTTGGTCTTTTAAGTATCCCCCAAAAAGTTATCCAAAGGTATTAGATCAGGGCTGTTAGGTGGCCATCTAATAGGACTTTGTGCCATATAATTTCATTGTACTGGCGAATTGGAAGTTCTTCTAATAAATACATTCTATTTTATTTCTTAGAAAATATAATCGTTGGCCGGTTAGGAAGCTTTCAAAAATAATTGGATAGTTGAACATTTCAAAATGAAATAAAATTGATGTACACCTTTTCATCTAAGTACTTTTAAGATACTCATACTATGCTTTCCTCATATCTAGTTCAACAAATATATTCAATGCTTTGTGTTTTGTATAAGGTAGAATTGAAGTATTTTGTTTAAGGAATATTTGGTGAATTGCTCATTCTATCATTCAGTAATCAAAAATTTAGGAAGCAGAAGGGCATTAGATACAGGGTTGAAACCCCTAGCCTTTCCTTAACAAGGAATCAATCAATGTCTTTACAGAATTTAGATATCTCCAGTCATTTACGAGTTATAAGGAAAATGTAGTATGACGTCACCCCCAAATTTGCCTTTTTTGTTTATTGTCATTGTTATTTTATTAAATAACATTACATTCGCCATCTCAGACTTTTCAAAATATCGTTTTGAAAACGAAGAAGTTGGAGTTTTTTTATTTAAAACAAATTAGGTATCTTCTTCTTGGTAAAAGTTTAAAATATGGAATGAAGTGAAATATAATAATGCTAAACATTTCTTGCTAATTATTATTTTCTAACTTTTACAAAACTTATCACAAATAAGTATAACATATATTATTTTAACTAATTATTTTCACGGCTATTTGCCAAAACACTGACACTTTGATTACAAAAAAAGATGATATGCACATTATGTTCAGCATGACTGACAATAATGTTTAATAACAATCAGTTTTTGCTATGCGTTAAACTTCAAATGTTATTTTTTTTTAAACGAATTAACAAAATTAAAAATTGATTATAAATTAAAATAAATATTTTTGAAGGATGTGGCTCATACGGAAAGAGTTGAAGGGGATTTAATGTAAATTGTGCCTCAAAATTTGTTACTGTAGAAATGAAAATCGACGCGATTGTGCCTTTATAAAAAAAATAATATTTCTCCGAGATATTTAAAGTGGGAACTTTTAGCTGGGACACTGTATAAAAATCACCTTTTGTAATTAAAACAGCAGAAAAAAGTCTGTATAGTAATACATCACCACTACATTTTGATTTTTATTGAAGAGGATCAATAAATAGTTAAGAAAGAACATTCAAAATAAATTGAACTGTATAATAAATATTACATATAATCCCCATACTTTTTATTTAGTTTTTCAAACATATATTTTTTCTTATTTTTTTCAGTTCGAACAGTAACCGAGCCGTATACATATATTCTGCACTGTCGATTTAACGCAGCATTTCCTTCTTTTTATAAATGCCTGTTAACATATATTTGCCTAAAACTATTCGTCTATACAAAATATGGATCCCGTGAAAAATTCCACACCATTTCCAATACGCTTGGCATATTTATATATCCACTTTAAATTATCCAGTTGAAAAGTTCGCCAGCACATTTTTTTCATTTACTTTCCACGTCGAACATATTGCCAGAAAAAACTTCAGTACTAAAAAGTAAAAACGTTTTGTTTACTGAATTTGTGACGCACCAGTTTTTGCAGATCACGTTTAAATCTAACAAATCCTCGTGAACTTGATTTATAGAGCAAAAACTTATCAGCCTGACTATATAATATATATTACTGTTATATTATGTATATTTACTTCTACTTGGAATTTATGGCTTGAATTATTTTCCATTATTACTAGAAAATGGATGTTCCCAAGCAGAGGAAACTTTAATAGGACAAATTTTAAACAATATCATTTTTTGTGCAAAATAAAATACATTATACGTAATTTGAAATCATAGAGAAACGAAAAGTAGGAAAAGTTACGATAGAAAATGAGAGAAAAACTTTATAAACATTTCCAGAAGAACCTTGCTTTCCTAAATATAGGGTGTCAATATGGTTGGTCAGCTTTTAAAAACTGGATATAAAACCTTTTATTTTTTTGACAAAGTTGTAAAATTCGAAAATTGGTTTTTAAATTTAAAAAAACCAGTTTTAGATAGCTACTCAAATGTTACGTAAAAATTAATTAATTATATAATTAAAACGGATAAAATTTTTGCAATAAATTCGAAAACCGGTTTAATCGGTTTTTTGATATACTGGAATTCGAAAACCATACAAATTTCACCATTCATTTGCCACAATTACCTGGAACGCCTGGATTATGAAAAAAGTTTCATGCTAATTTATCTGCAGCATTTTATTCGAATGCACAATTAAAGTTTGATATTCTCTTTTTTTTTATTTTATTTTTTTAATCATTTATATAACGTCGACCTATTTCCGCTACTAATTGCGACTACCGTTGCTTAACTTTTCTTATTGATATACGAGTATGTTAAGGCTGATCTACCCTCGCCCCGTACTAAAGTTTATATACGGTATTTCCAGTTTTCAAATTTCCGTTTATCGGTTGCGTTAAATCTGTACCTAAAACACAATATGAATAATAACAATCCGTTATCGAAGGTTTAAGTAGTTATAGAACGAAATCAGAAAATTCTAAAAATATTAATAACCCTTCTATATGCCCTATAAATGTACTGGATCATTTATAAACTTAAGCGCTTTTGACATAGTCGACCATAACTTATTTAAAGAAAAGCTGGACAAATATGGTATCAAAGGAAACGTCAGTGATTGGATATCTTCTTACCTTAAAAATAGAAAGCAGGTTGTGAATATAAACGATACACAATCGTATGAAATGCATATAAATATTGAAGTACCGCAAGGATCCAATCTAGGACCATCGTAATTTTTGCCCTGCGAAGAATACTGTTCTGTTTGCCGATGGTAACACATATTTACGTTTAGATAAATTAAGAACTGATGATTTAGATAAGTTTCAAGATATGGTATCTCGTATTATACAATGGTTTTATTCCAATAAACTTCATGTAATTATTTCTAATACTGTTTTCACTCCTAAGAATAGTTTAATAATTGAAAGTTTTCTAATTAAGACAGATGCATCACTAAAAGGTAGCTGCCACAAAATTTCTTAGATTATGTATTGATAATAATCATTCAAGTTGGAAATCTTATATCAACTATTTATCAGCTAAACTGTTTTCTTTATGTTTCGTATTATACACTCAAGAGAACACAAAAGTATGTATATGCTTAGCCTATTAAGATATTAAGATATCTTGGGGTAAATATCTCTACATGCTGATAGATTGTCTGAATTACAGAAAAGAGAAGTAATCATGCTGATGCAATCATGTAAACCAATTGTAAAATTTTTTAATTTTTTTGCTTTGGCCATATATTTACATGTATGAAATTTTGCTATATATGTAAAAAATAACTTGTCAGACTTTATTAGTTAATTGATTTACATATACACGTGTCCCAGATTGGTGGTGCAAGCATTGCTATCTCGGTTATTATTAGAGATAGAAAAATGGTTAAATGGGGACTTCTTTTGAAGAATTTTATGACCGTCTCTATGCCGTTTTTAAATTTGGCCTGTTTCTGTCCGTTTTTCAGATATTTTCAAAAAAATGTAAAGGTGCATTTTAAAAAACTTTCCGTATCTGCCTAATTTGATGACTGATGATATTTTAATAAGTACATTATTAGGACACTTTTTTAAGGTGCTTTCGTTGACGTTACCAAAAAAATTTCTGTCGTCATTTGTTTTTGAATTAATGCTACTAACTTTGTTTTTCTTATGGGCGCCATATAAAATTTTTTGAAAGTTCAATAGTGCTCTTAATTTCGTTTTTAACGATGTATCATAATATCAGGAAAAGATTAGTTACTTGTGTGAAATAAAAAAAAATTCAGTTTTCTAAGTAGGCCATGAAGAAAATTTATTTTAAAATAATCCAATTTTATTAGCTTCAACTTAAAATTAAAACACATTTAAATTAGTTGTTGAATTGATTTGCACCGTCTAAATAAAATAAAATAATCGTATAATTTTTCTAATAGTAGGTGCCATGGATCTTGTTACCATGACAATAGACAAAACAATGTTCAATTGACAGTTCTTGTTATCATAATTGCTGTTTTTCTTTTTACTAGTGTTTTATTGTGATCTACCATTACTTTGTAATAACTAATTTTGTGTGTTTCTTTTATTAAGTTCTTTTTTTGAATTTATTATGGCTTTGAGATATACAAACGAAAAAAAGTTAGATATGCTAGAGATTTATTTTAAGAAATACTGATGAGACATCAAGAATTTATGAGGATAACTTTCCAGGACGTGTGCAACCGAATTAAAGGTATTTTAGAACTCTTGTTATTAATTTATTAAATTATGGACGGTTTAATGGAAAAAAAAATAAGATTTATGAGATAGATAACGAAGAGCGAAATAACGTTGTTTAGAATACGTAGAAGAAAATGCTACAGCATCTGTAAGACAAATTTCAAAGCAGGTAGATGTTCTCAAAACAACTGTGCATAACATTTTAAAGAAAAATCATTAACATCTATATAAACCAACCATCGTTCAAGATTTACAAAGAAATGACTATGAGAGAAGAGTATCATACTTGGTTTGTACAAAAATGTCTATAGAACCCAGACTTTCATTCAAAGGTATTATGGACAGACGAGACTAGAATCACTAATTGTGGTGTTTTCAATAGACAAAACACACACTACTGGAGTATCCAGAATTCTCTCATAATTAGCAAAGAAGGTTTCAAACGAAATTTGGATTCAATGTCTGGTGTGGCATCATAAGTAAACTTGTTTAAATCGTTCATTGATAATAATTCATATAAATAATACTTTTCAAGTAATCGTATTATTGGACGATTTATTTATCATGAAAATTTGAACGGTGCAAATTATTTGCGAATGTTGCAGGAACAAATAATACCAGCTCTTAGACTTGCTGTAGAAGATATTAATTAGATTTGGTTTCATCATGATGGTTGTCCAGCACATAATAGCGGCATAGTAACACAATTCTAAAGAGCAGCTTTTGATAATAAAATTATTGCAATGTTCTATGGCCAGCCAGGTCTCCTGATCTCACTCCGTTGGACTATTTTTTGGGGGCATACAAAAAATTAAGTTTACGCACTTGAACCACCAGAAAATATTCAAATTTTAGAAGAACGAGTAAGAAATACTTTGGCTGTCGTTAACACAAATACTTTAAGAAGAGCGTGTAGTTCAATATTAAAGCGATGTCAAAAGTGCATTGATGAACATGAATATTGAACATTTTTTTAAGTTTTTAATTAATTTGTTGAAATTTTAAGTTGAAGCTAATAAAATCGGATTATTTTAAAATAAATTTTCTTCATGGCCTACTTAGAAAACTGAATTTTTGTATATTTTACACCAGTAACTAATTTTTTCTGATACTGTGATACATCGTTGAAGAGGAAATTAAGAGCACTATTGAACTATCGAAAATCCAATATGGCGCCCATAAGACAAAACAAAGTTAGTAGCATTAACACAAAAACAAATGACGACAGAAATTTCTTGGTAACGTCAACGATTGAACCTTAAAAAAGTGTCCTAACAATGTACTTATTAAAATATCACCAGTCATCACATTAGGCAGATACCAGTTTTTGAAAATGCACCTTTACAGTTTTTTGAAAATGTCTGGAAAACGGACAGAGCTAGGCCAAATTTAAAAACAGCATCGAAGCGGTCATAAAATTCTTCAACAAAGTCCCATTTAACCGTTTCTCTATCTTTAATAATAACCGAGATAGCAATGCGTGCATCCCAATTTGGGACACAGTGTATAGCTATAACACTCGTAATAAAATGGATCACAATTTGTTATTCATTGAGATAAATGTGTTGGAATCAGATGTTTGCCAGTTAAACTTAAATCTATAAACAACAAAATTAGGAAAGAACATTTTTAAATATTTGCATGATATGTTTTATATTGTAGAATTTATTAATATTTTAATATTTGGTGGCTGTGATGTATCAATGTAGTTTCTATTTTATATATGTTTTTTTTTTATACATTATACATTAATTCTGCACATAACTCTCTTTAAGTTATTAAAAGAGAGATTTAAAATTGGAATTTATTCAGATTTATTCGAACAAACTATTTTTAGACGTTAATGTGTAATAATGAATGCGAACTTTGTTTGTTATTAAATCCGCTATTCTCTTTTGTATGTTGCTTATATTAAGCTTTTGTCCTGTAAGTAGTAGAGTTGAAAATAAATGTATGAGACCTTCCTTACTTGAGGAAGAAAAAGTTAGATGAAATAGACTGGAAATGGATTCAAATATAACACGATTGTTTATCGTTATTTTCATTTTTCTTGGTGAAATAATAGTTACTTTTTTAATATTCGAACTGTCGATATATGTATGTTGTGGTGGACGTAAATCCAAGGATTTCAGTATTTTTGGGAAAATAGTCTATTAAAAAGATACCACATTTATTTCATACTGTTTCTCAGTGTAAAGAAAATTATTGAAAATCTTATAGAAACTGATATTAATTGGAAATTCAATAATCCGAAGCAAATAATTCATGTGATAGACTTTTTACCTGAGAAATATTAACTTAATTGCTACAGAAATTTTCTAATAAGTGATACCGATAAATTACATACTAATGCATTATAGCGGTAATAACACGATAACAGCTATTTAGTTTCTGAATAGTTTATGCCAAGCAAATAATATAATTATAATGCAAATGATTACAAAACGATAAATCAATTAAATTTGATTGTTTCCATTATAATTAGAGATCGAGAGCCAGCGATAAATGACGTCAGTTCCAGGTGGTGTTTTTCCGTGTAAAATGTTCATGCACATATGACACAATTATCTTCCCTTTTGGTTATTTTGGCGGGTTCGGTAACTCTTCTTCTTAAAATGGCGTGCATAATTATTATGCATTGGCAACTATCTCAAAATGAGAGCTCTTTCTTGGCGGCATGGCATAATTCGCCGGTGTTGGTTATTCCCGTCCATTGTTTAATGTTCTGCAGCCAGGACATTTATTTACGCCCTACGCCTCTCACCTTCGTTTTTTCCTTGCAGGATTAGTTGAGGGATTATATATTTCGGACCTCTTAAAATGTGATCAAGGTAGCCTATCTTCCGGTTTTTAATTAACTCAAAAAGCTGTCTCTCCACGTTCGCTCTCAGAAGTGCGTCATCATTTTGCACTCTTTCTTTCCAAGATATACGGAGCATTCTCCTCTATAACCACATATCAAACGCTTCTAATCTATTAATTGATGTCACTTTAAGTGTCCAGGATTCCATTCCATAAAGCAAGATATACCACACATAACAGTGAACCATCCTATAC
Source organism: Rhamnusium bicolor (assembly GCA_029963845.1). Classification (NCBI taxonomy): domain Eukaryota; kingdom Metazoa; phylum Arthropoda; class Insecta; order Coleoptera; family Cerambycidae; genus Rhamnusium; species Rhamnusium bicolor. The sequence continues at coordinate 239,501 of JANEYF010004058.1, read as the reverse complement.
AGGATCACGAAGGACAAACCTTGATTGCACAGGAAGGACCTCAATTTGGACCCCATTCTTCATTTAGTATGGTTCCTAGTTATTAGAATTTGGACTCGTTCTATGAGAACATTATCAATACACATAGCGATATTTTGTAAAGGCGGAGGCTTTCTGCTCACAATCATGAACTTTGGTTTCAGTATATTAATCTTAAAGCCATTCTCCATGCCAACTCTATTTATTTTGCTCAGAAGCCGCTGAAGGTCTTCATTATTTTCAGTTATAATTCAGCATATCTTATGTTTGATATCACGGTACCGTTTACTTTTATTCCGCATTCCTCGCCCTCAAGTGCTTCAGAACATATGTTTTCAACGTAAAAGTTAAATAACAGGTGACAAGGTGCAACCCTGCCGAACACCATTCAGCACCTCAATTTCTTCTGTGCTAATTGAGTGGTCCAATCTAACTTTAGCTCTCTGATTCCAGTATGGATTCTGTATGATTCTAATGTCTTTTTGGTCGACATTAGCGTTATGCAGTAATCTCAGTAGAATGTCGTGCCTGACCGTGTCAATAGTCAATGAACGTCATAAACACATCTTTCCGTTGATCAAGACATTTTTGGACTAATGTATACAGGTAGAATACTAACTCTCATGTTACCATTCTACTTTTGAAACCAAATTGCGTCCACCCGCTCAGTTCTTCTAGCATTTTGAACATTCTTGTATGCAAGATATGTAAAAATATTTTCAACAGGTGGCTCATTAAGTTGATTAGGCGATGATCTTCAGGCAAAGTCCACAGTTGCATGTAACAAAATGTAAATAAACACCTAACAACTAAATGAACTGCAGGAACTCAACAAAAAGTCAAAAACAAATGCAATACACAATAAAAACGAACTAAAATAAAATAAAAATCATCAAATTACATCGATCACTTTAAAATTTATTACGGCTTGAATTTGGTAATCATTTAGGGTGATCTACTACAAATTAACCCGAGTGTATTTTATTTGACTTATCTGCGTAATTCATATTTTTCCCACACTGCATATTCGTTAAAACGTTAATTGAATAGGGGATTTAGTGAATTATATATAAAGAGAAAGAATATCTAGAATTTTCTAAAAGTTTAAAAGATCTGCTAAATTCCCAATATCCGTTGGGTGGGTGGGTGGATGGCTGGTTGCGTGCATGCGTGTGTGCGTGCGTGTGTGTGTGTGTGGATATGTATATGTGTGTGTGTGTGTATGTGTGTATCCGTGATAACTCAAAAAAATACTAATGGGAGACTTCCCAAAATTGGCAGTTAAAATTGTCAACAAAATTTTAGGTGACAATAAATTTGGTGAATGTGGTACCGCCAGAAGAGGCATAATGAATGAAAGAAGAAAAGAGGTACAATTTCGGGAAAAAAAAAATAAAAATTTTTATTGCATTTCTGGACGAATCTCGACGAATTATAATGAAAAAACATAACTTTACTGTCTGAATATCTGTAGTATCGCGATAGAAACCACAGTTTTTGAGATAAAGCTTGCAAATTTGGTACACTTGTTCTAAAGGCTAGAGATAATAAAAAACTCGATGATGAGCAAAATTGGGCAGCTGAAAGGGGATCCACTGGACCCAAACTTTTTTGTATTTGATTTTATAAAAAAATATATTCTTGATGAAAGATTATAAATCATGTCTACCATATCAAGTGAATAAAATATATTTTCCAAGTACTTAAATAAAGCTGATGTAAACTGAAATTTTGTACGCATTTGACCTCATAAAATGGGGTTAGGATAAATCTGGCAGTTTGACATTTGAAATATCTAATTTAGTTACAAAAATATCAATGTCAATAAGAAGAAATTATTAAAATATATGACATGAATTATTATTGACAATATCGAAGGACGCGGATAATTAATTATTAAAAAATTTTTGTGAAACATTTCAAGGTACGTTTTTAAAATTTAATTGAGGTAAGTGAAGAATTAAACAGAATGATTTTTTAAGACAACGGCAGCCCCCCAAATGGGGCCCTTTCCCGATATTTTGCTTCATGTTGAAAATATCGAAAAAAAGTTATTAAAAAGAGTTGTTCAGAATCTAATTTTGTACCTCAATATCAATTTCATTACGAAATTCGCATTTACAGTTTTTTCAATATTTTTCCGCAGTCTACACACGGTGACAACTTTGGTTTGCAGTTTAATAGGATGCCGTGGAAACAAAAACAATGATTAAATTAAATGTTAATCTGACAAAACGCTGAGTTATATTGTGTAAAGTTCTAGTTCACAATTGTTCAATGCGTCTGCATTTAAGGAAAAAAAATCGAAATAATAAGGTTATTTGGTAATGAGATTCGTAGTAGCTGAGAAGTAGCCGCAGAATTTAATCGAAGGCATCCTTTACGAGTCGATATTATTCATGGAACTGCAGCCGCCATAAATGCTCTTTTCAATGAAACTAGCAGTGTTATTAAAAGACCTTAGAATGATCAACCTCATCGATTACATACGCATCTTGAAGATAACGTAATCTTAGCTGCAAATTAAGCGAATCCAAGACTGAGTCTACGAGAGTTAGCGTCTGAACCGAATATCGACAAGGAGAAAGTTAGAAGATGTTTCATAAAATCAAGCCTTATAAACCAAAATTTCTACATACTTTGAAAGAAGGTGATGAAAATAAAAGGTTACATTATTGCTATTGGGCCCAGGTAAATTTTTAGACGACGAGGATTTTCAAAATCAAATTTTGTTTACTGATGAGGCTACATTTACCACTAATGTAGTGGTATCTTCTCAAAATTGTAGATACTGTGTTACAGAATATCCTCATAGAAAGTTAATGTATGGTGTGGAATTTTAGGAGACCGAATTGGTCTATTTTTCTTTAATACTGAGCGTTTAGTTAACTTTTTCTATACGGAATTATGGAATGCAATTGAAAATCTTCCTCTTATGTGCGACATGAGATGTTTTTCCAGCTAGATGGTGCGTCAATACATAATTCTATAATTGTTAGTCAGTGGTTGAACAAACATTTTCCAATACGCTGGATAGGAAGAAATAGTCCTTTTGAACTCTGGCCTCCTAGGTCACCCGATATTACATTAAATTAGATTTTAGATATTTCTGGCGAACAATGAAGAATAATGTTTACACAACAAAGCCCAGAAACAGAGAAGGACTTTGTGCTAAAATAAGACGAGCCTGTCGCGAAATCATCATTCCAGAGCTGAGGAGAGTAGCCAATCATAATCGTAAAAGAATTGAGAAATGTATTCAAATTGAAGGAGGATTAGTTGAGAGAGGCTACATCCGACAATTAATTAAAATTTTTATTTAAATAAATGCAATAAGTAATTATCTCAAAAACTGATTGTTACTTTAAACTGTTGCTTTTTTACTTATTTCAATTACCAAAAGTTAATTGTTTGTTTTCTTTTCTCTTAAAATATAATTTTTGTCAAATAGACACTTCTGTTCAATATTTTTTTTCCAATTCCATGACATTCTATTAAATTGCAAACCAAAATTGTCACCGTGTGCAGACTGCGGAAAAATATTGAAATACTAAAAATGCGAATTTCGTAATAAAAATTATTCAACTTGAAGCAAATTATCCGTAATGGGCCCCATTTGGGGGCTGCCGTTGCGTCAGTTTGTTACTTATTTACATATGTTGGTTGCCTCGAAATGTACGTCTTATATAGGACTACATTTGTGCCAAAGCTCAAATCTGAATTTCAAAAAATTACGAAAATAACTAAACATACTGTATAAAACGCATTAGTTTTAAAAAGTTATAATTAGAAGTGTTTATTTTTGCTAGTTAATATACATATTATTCAAAAAACGAAAGGTCTCTATTTATACATGAATGTGTAATAACACTAATAACATATTAAAGCACTGATAAAGTTAAGCAGTCCTTGGCAATTTAGTAAAATTATTCAGTTATCACATAGCTTTTTTATAAGCCTGGCCTTGATATGTTAGTTATTACCAATTTATTCACGTTCCTTCATTTTTCTTATTGAAAAGAATGTCATTAGGGTTTCACACGAAATAATCTAAACATTAACGATAAGAAAATCTAAGTATGTGACCGCCAACGCAGAAACGCATAGCCCACCTAAATTTAAAACTTATTCAAAAATAACCATAAAATACAAAGCCGCTATAAAAAAGATGTCTTAGGAACTAATTTAGATATAGAATGAGTTGGTACACACGTACTAAGTGACATTATTGTCAAATATCAATTTAAAATACACTATATTGTGTTCTTTATCAGGAATAAATAACTTTTCGATTAAACATTGAACAATTAATGGTTTTGTAACAAACTAAATCAGTAGATAACCCTAACCTCACGATCACATTACACATATTTATTATCTAGCGATAAAAGTGCAAACACCCCTAGTAAAACCTATTCGTGAAGTATTGATTTAAGTTTTTTACAGAGTGGATAATCATACTTTTGAAATGCATTGTTGTCATAAAGTATTTTGTTTTCATTGTTGGAAATGGCAACTGCTAGATTCATGGAAATTTATTAAGTAAGTAATTATTAGTTTTCTGGATGAAATGGACCTGAACAAAAAATTTTACACTAAATGATTAAAAAAAACATAAAATAAGATTAATTGAACACTTGGTTTCAGTTCCACAAATTTAATCAGATTTCTCTGATATATGTTTCAGTCTCACGACCATTATCAAGTAGTCTAAAAAATAAACTAAAAGTAAAGGCATAAAGTGCATCTGTTTATACTGCGGAATATTGACCAATTTGAAAATTTGTTAAGTATTTGTGACTTATTTATTATTTCTCAGAACTTTTTTTTTAATTTTGAGAATTTATGACAGATCGAAGGTTTTTCCTTTATATACATTATGTATAACTGGTTCTAACTGGTAAAATGTTCTGCAAAACCCGATATGTCCTTTCTATGCTCTTTTATCCTTATTTCTATACTCCTACCACTCTGACCTATATACAGGGCACCGTAAACCTTACATTCTATTTCATATACACCGGATATCTAAATATTACTTATTTTCTCTTTGTTGTTAACTAGTTTATGTTGATTACAGCAATAACAAGGAACCAAAGAAATGGTATAGCATGAATTACGTAAAAGAGCTAAGTAGCCTAGTATGTAACATATTAAGTAGATTAGGCATTAATCCTATTTTAACCAATAAAAATACTTTAGCTTGGTTACTAGTTACCAACGAAGAGAAAACAAAAAATATTAATACAAAAAGTCCGGTGTATATAAAATAAAATGTGATGATTGTGATGCCTGTACATTGATCATGGTTGTAGACGAATAGATATAAAGTTAGAACAATATAGAAAGGATATATTAGATAACAGAAAATCGACTAATTTCACAGAACACTGTATTAGTGAGAACCATGATATAATTAAATACAATGTATGATATGTAGCGGTTAAAATTTCGTCCGGTTTGCGCATGACGTCACCTTGTCAATAACTTTAAAATCTATGCCGTGTTGTCGAATATAATATCAGTTTATGTTAGTTCGGAACTATGTTTTATGGTCTTTATTCATATATGCGTTCACTGCTTGTGTATAAAAATTGGCTTTAACAGAAAATTGCAAATTCTGCCTGAGGCGTGGTCACTTAATCTACCCAGTTGCTCGAGTAAGCCTAAAGCGATCACTTATTCGTTAGTTATTTGCCAAAATTGATGGAAAGCCACTTGATATTACGCACATGTCATCGTCCGGGTAAATGGGTAACTTAAGTGAACACACCCCTAGCAATCCTCACAACGTGATGTCACGCTTACCTGCGTGATATCGTATCTTGTATATTTGTACCACGAGTCAGAACCACTTCTTTAATAATAATATTATTGTCTAATTTCTACAAAATGTAAATAAAAGTAAACCTTAGATCTCTTAGAAATTCTCGAAATTAAAAAAGCCAGAAAAGTAACAGAACATTAGAAGTCAGAACACGAATTGGTAGATAGGCAAAAGGCTTCGATCATTAAATTGAAAATGACGAAAAACATTAGTCTTTATATAAACGTGTGCTCTTTACATCTTGTGGAACACGATAGGTTAGTATATTAAGCTGTGCGTAATTTTTATGAAGCCATTGTATACATTTGCTGTGTTGAAAATAACCTTTAATGCAGGAAATGAGAGAACAAAATGAAGGAAGCTAAAACGAATTGCTATTCCTTCTGTAAACCTATCTGAAAAGAAAACTTGACAGAAAAACAGTATCATTAACATTGAGAAGAGTTAAATTGAGGCAGACTGTCTCGATTAGCAAAAAGGGACTGTATAAAAGAGGTAGGAATGCAAATTAATTTGCCTGTCATCACTGAAAAGTTTGAAGATATTGAATTGGATACACCTGCAGAAAATACTATAGAGCATCACGTGAGGAGGAGCCTGTAGGTCACTTGTTTGCAAACAAAATGTGTAAATGTTAATTGAATTAGTAATGTCTTATCCAAAAATGACACATCCACACAATATCGCATGTCCTCTATCTCAGGCACATCTGAAATTACTGTTGGCCTCAAGATACTGAGGATACTTTTTCAATTGAGAAAAAATAATATTGGTAGTAGACTCTTTTGTCTAAAAATTTGTATTATCTTCTTTTATTAAACTGTACTTACCTTATTATGTCCATTTATTATTAAATAACTACATTAAAAATTTTTAAAAACAATCAATAATAAAATATTATAATAATATAATAATAAAACAGAACCTTATACAGCAAAACAATAAAACAAATATAAAACTAAATTGAGGTTAGGGTTTAATGTCTTCATAATGTGGGTATAGTAGTGGCGCTTCCATCTTAATCTGATTTTCCAATACTGTAAAATGTACTTCAAAGCTCAATGACGAAGTTATTAAATTTTTACGTGTAATTTTTAACAAAAAAAATTTACCAAGTTTCTTGGCTAAATCACAAATTAAAATACATATTTTTTTTCATTCGTCAAAAAATGTATTTGAATCTGAAAGACAAAAAAAAAATTCTTGCCAACTTTTTTCTGTAGATGAATATAAAATATACTTTGTGGAAATATAATATTATTATACTAGCAGACTATCGCCCTGTACTTTTATAGGTGAGTCATTTTGGTGTATCTCGGCTTGTCTAGATAACAAATAGCGTCCAAGGATCGTTAGGTTGATCCAGTATCAGGTGATTAGGGTCTCAACACGTCGTTAGGTGCAATTATTGATGTAAGTGTGGGTGTGGGGCCGACTCAGCGATTTCCATCGATCTTTGCATGCATGTCTCGGTGTGGGATGCAGAATTGCATTTGGATTTTTAAGATAGCCGGGGACTGTCGAAGTGTTGTTAGTTTGTTAAATTACCATTTGTTAGAGCTGCGCAGTGAAACGACAACTCTTCGTCTTCGTATCTTTGAATCATCGCTCTTTTCGTTGTGATAATCTCTTCTTGCAGAAAATTTATGTGAATGTTACTTGCTGAAGTATATGAAACAGGATGTAGATAAAATTCAGCTTTTCTATCCTAACGTTGTAAGACATTTTTGTTCCACATAAAGTGATGATGGTCCTCTCGGACTCACGACTGAGGGAAAGGGACATAAATTTTAAAAATGCTGATTTATTTGGCTCAAATTTCTTGTATGAATAAAACTGGTTTTAATACCTTATGATTTCTTAGACTAAATTTTCATTGAAATCAATTCGGTTGAAAAGCTATTTGTCTAAACAAGAAAAATGCCCACGTTAAAAGTAATTAAGGCAACTGGCTAATATAATTTTGTAATGTTTTGGTTATCTCTGAATGTAATTTCTATTAAAATTATTATTAATAGGAGATACACCTAATCTAAGCAGCCCCCGAATTCTCCAGTCATCTGTCGCTGAAGATGAAATGGTAGAAATTCATACACGGAAACAGCTGGAAATCAGTTGTGCAAGAAAATTTTTCAAAACATAAAAAATTTTCAAAACTTCATACTATAGTTATTTGGTATCTATGAAGCAAACTGTTACAAAAATTACTATAACGTACAGATGGTATCAAGAAAACCCAATATTTAACTCAAAATAGAAATTAAGACAAGTATAAAGTCTACCCCATTGAAGAAGCCTCTACCGCATGTCAAAAGCAAAATACTAAATTACGGTCAAAAAAGTGGCTGCATATTTGAACAGGAATGTTATTGTTTTCAACTGCAATAATGCAATAGCTACATAAATTTCTCTAAACAATTTAAGGAGCTTACAAGCAGAAGTTAATATTGAAATTATTCTCTTCATGCGCTTTCTGAAAAACTTTACATCTGACACAGAAGTGCTAAAAGTATTGACTGCCTACCGATATCCTCAGCCGACAAAAGATGCGTCTATTATTCTATCAGTAGTTAAGCAACAGCATAGTTTTTTTTACCCAGCCGCTAAAAGAAGTAACTAAACCTAAATTCGAAAAATGGAAACTAATGCGAAGGAAAACGATAGGGATACACAGGGACATACATATCTCGTCCAGCGGTCGATCAGGACATTTTTATAACTTTGACAATACAGGGGAGACCTCGGTTGACAGGGAGAACTAACATAAGGGAAGACACAGTGTTTACAAAGATTAACTTACAGTTTAATTTGCGTTTCTTTTAAAAAATTCACCATACAATCATATATCTTCTTTGATCCAACTGACAACAGATATAATAAATTGAAGGGAGCATAAACATTACAACTTAGAATATTTTTAATAAGATTAGTTGAGGCATCTTTGTATTTGGCACAGCCAAAGAATACGTGATCAAGGTCTCCTAAGACGTTACAGTGTTGACAATTATCCGAGTTAAAGACTCCAATTTTAAATAAGTGGGCAGGGTAGCAGGCATGACCACATTTTAAACGTACCAATGTTGTAATATATTTTCTTGGGTAAGGGGAATCATTATGCCAAAAGTTGTTCGAGATATTAGGATGAATTAAGGTGTACCTGGTAGGGTTTGTGAAACAGAACTGTTTCCATAAATAAGACCATTTACTTCTTAAATTAGATTTCAGCTTTATCTGTCTGTCAATTAAACATAATGCTTCATCCAGGGGGTGTCTTGAGTTGGAACTCTCCTTAGCCAAAAGATCAACCTATTCATTAACAGCAGAGTTTCTTATACAAAGTATATAGAGTTTTAAGATGGAGCGAGTTAAAGCTTTTCTCGAAATGCATTCCCTTTCTGAGGCTCATCTCTGGTAAATCTAAGACTAGCTTCCAAAACAAGTTTGTAGATGCTGATCACAAAATTCTGACAGCATTCGCATCATTTGAACAAACATAAGCAATTCCAGAAGAAGCGTACCAATTCCTTGAGGAGTGTATTTAATGCGTGCACTTGCGTATGCCAATATTTAAAATGCTGAGTTCCGATGTTTTTTTTTTTATAAAATGCCAGTAGAAAACATGCGATGTTGCAGTCCACCAAAGAGTTCACTATAAGTAATAGCATTGCAACAAACTCACATTCCTAACCAGTCTTCACCACCAGAGCTGGGCTGAGTACTTCACAAATAAACACATTTTCGAGTACGAGTACCTTTGAGAAGCAATGCGATTGCATTTAGTAAGAGTACATTTCTCCAAAGTACTCGAATTTTGCAAGTCCTTTTGTACTCGTATAATATGAGTACTGGAGTACATCGTCGCGTAATAATAAAAGGTTACAAGTATAAATTAATACATGACATTTTCCCAACTCTCCTTTTTATTTTATTTATAAATTTTTCTTCCTCTTTTAGCTACTACTATTTTTTCGGATGACAAACGACAAACATAAAATTTCAAGAAGTTAAATGACGTTTGCTCAACTTTGGTGTTAACTTTTGAGTCTGCATAATACATGCACCACGCGTAACAAACCACATGAGCAACCAACTCGTATGCAATAATCACGAATTCCCATATTTTCTAATGCTCAGTCTAGGAGCAACGACGTTGAATTAAATAACAGTGTCCTTTGTAGACTGAGTAGTTCTTTTAATAGGTTATATAATAAATATATTGAAAGTGTTGTTTTTGATTCATTATATGCCTAAAAATTTTATACTAGACATTCAGATAAGAATGTCAGTATAAAATATAAAAATATATTAGTAATTTATTATTATTATCATGTTCATCATTTGAAAGAATGCTTTTGTAATACTCAATAATTATTTTATTATTTTTTTCTAGAAATGTATAAATATGAAGCAATAATAATATGTACAATTTTTTGAATGGGACTTTTTTCTTTTAACGATATATTTTTTATCTAAATACACTGGACTAATTAGAGACTTTATAAGCCTAATTCTTATGCGAGTGATATCGGTTTTTAGTTTGGAAAATTGCATGGGGTTTTGTTTTTGCACATTGTTTTTTTCTTTGAAAACACTTATAAGATAGAAATAAAAGTTGATACCATTATCCGAGATTCTGGGCAAGAATTATTGACAAGTAGAATTTCGAAAGAACATTTTTTTCGTTTTGCGCAAATTGTGCATATATTTTTTTACAGCTAACGATGTTAAATAGTTCAATGGTAACTTGTAAAAGGAAAAGGTCTTATTATATTCCCACAATATATATTTAACGTTTAATAGTTTGTGAGAATATAATAAGACCTTTTTTTGCAACTTAAACCATTTAAGATAATTTCTCACATGGTTGAAATAGAGAGAATTTAATTATTCATGTCTTGTTACTATTTTGTTTTGTTCGATCGGGTTGATTTATCATGATCTACTTTCTTTTTTCTATTTAATTTTAGCATAAATATAAACAAATGTTATTCGAAATTCTCTACAAATGTCTGCAGGTTCATTGCTCCAGCCTATCATTCTTTTCCACTGAAAAGCAAATTGAGCGAAATTGAGTTAATTAGCCAATTTATATTCAGTTTCCCACCCAGAAACATAAATAATTTAGCAATACACATTGAAAACACAAAGAACGAAATCATCCAGTCCATATAATATGGTTTTGGTTCACATTAGGCTTTACATAGAGATCAAAAAGCTAATTTCCTAGTTGTCATTCGCAACCTTCGACCAAACATTTCATTAGTGCACAATTGCCATTTCCACTAGAGGGGGAACTCCACGGAAAGGGGTTACGCGGGACGGGTAACATAGGATTTTCCTTTGATGAGGTTACACTTCGTTAGTATGAGACGAAATCAAATGAGCGCGGAAAAAGGCCTCTGCCATTCGCATGATAAGATATTAAAGTCGATTTAGCAAATACTATAAGCTCTTTATATAATTTGGAAATTCTGCTCAATCGTTTCTCAGGACTGTTTGAAGATTGTTTTGATATTAATTAATAAAGGAGGGTTATTTCTTGATCAAAAAGATATACAAAGAGAATTTGGATAACTAAGCAAATGGAATGATAACATGTATAACATAGTTAAAGCGTTGGAACACCAAGGGAGAACAACTTTAAGAATAAATCTTCTTTCGTAGCCGGAAAGCTTCTGCATCATATAATTATGAATATACTAGAAATTGAATGTTTTCATTGGTAACTAATTTAGTTCAAGTGTTGAAATTTAAGAAATGTTTCTAATTACAGAACTTTACGTACCCCTTAAGTGCACTTATGCAGTTTGTGAGAAAAGTTATTTTGAGCAAATAAGTTCCTATTAAAATGCTTCGATGCAGAATGTTAGTAAAGATAACAGTTTTGACAACTCATAATCAAAAGATGATATCAATTTTAATTTGATTTCTTGCAATAACATAGTACGTTTCATTTGAAGCCGGTTCGTTCTAATTAACTGACTGGCGTTAGTGAGGGGCATGGTATAACTGACAAAGACTTAACTCTTATATCATGTCCATTAACAGTTGTTTACGGTTGACAACGTACATTTGCATCATTATTAAACCTTCTTTAATAGCATCTGTTGTTCGTGTAGCCAGGCATATATATCTTATACTTTGACACTTCATATGTTTAAAATAAAAAATCTGTAAATACAGAATACTGAATAGGCGAAAATTTTATTAATTGATTAATATTTGCTAAACATTTTTTAAGTTATAATATAAAATGGCTAGGTTTAAAAAAAAACAAATACTTTATTGATGTCTCCAAATTATTAATTCTGTGTTTTGTTTGTCAGTCTTAAAATTTCTGTTAATAAATTTAAGAATGAAAACATTCGTATTTTTTTCTTTTTGTCTCGATATTTTAGAAAAATTACCGATACAGAGCTTTTAGTCACATGTGGTGGAAATGAAATAGATTAAAATAAAGAAAAATAGTTGAAGTTTTTTATTTTTTTCGTATAAAAACAAAATATCGATGTTATTGATAACAATTAAGTTTAGTCCAAATTTCGTTTGCATTTTCCTTAATATTCCTCCTAAAAACCACTTATGCATTTTTTGCCACATCAGAAAACCCCTCAGAAAATGCAAAAATATGATTTGCATATATAACAAGTATTTTTTTATTATTGAGTAAACATTTTCATTTAACAGAAATTAAGATTAGTGTACCTAAATAACAACAGAGTGTGAGAAAATGGACATTGTTTTTGTTTATTTTCCACTCTTGCTCTCTAGGGTTTGTAAGTTTTTTAAAATAGGGTTAAAAATGAATAAACTTGTAAAATTCGAAAACCGGTTTTTAATTTTAAAAACTGACCGGATACCCCTCGCGAATGTTGGGCTGATATTTTTACCCTGACATCACACAACAGAGAAAATATTTTGTAAGTTATCACACCTCTGCGCGCATTGGTTTTTGAAATAAATTAATTATTCGAATTTCGGAAAAAAATTTTTCATTAATAATGTAAACAATCTTTGTTATGCTTTCTGCATGTGCTAGATACTGCAAATAAGTATTAAATGAAACATTATTGAATATTTCTAGTGAGTAATACACTAAAATATTCCAAATTAAAAAGTTTCAAAAATATAAAAAGACACGTAGGTATATTGAGAGACACTATCATGGACTTTTTTTAAGTGCCCCCTACATGCTCTATAACATATATTTTATTCAAAATTTTCAGACGGGTAGAACAGTGTTAAAAAAATTATAATTACTACCTATATATAAATATTAAGGAGGCTATGCATGCAATTGTACTCCAGTTTTTTTATGATATAATTTTAATAATAATAATAATAATTCTGATATAATAAAATAATTATATATTAATGTAAATCAATCACAATCACCAGAGTAAGCATGGGCCGGATGTCCCTCGGAATTACACACAATAGATATATTACGTATAAAGCGGGCGCTCGTTATCCTTGCCTCAATGCCTTTCCGTATATAAACAATATGGATATAAAAAAAAGTGTAGAGTTAAATTAATTGTTTAGTGTCCCTATATTTATTTACGATAAGTTTTTATCATTATGCTTATACTATTATTATATTATATGGTTACATATAGCAAAATTGAAGAATAAATAAAGTTAATAATATCGTTACAATATTACAGTAATTATACTTATATTTTAATTATTATGATAGAGATAATATATTTAGAATATTAAAATTATAATTATTATTATTATTATTATTAAAATTATATCATAAAAAACTTGAGTACAATTACATGCATAGCCTCTCTAATATTTATATATAGGTAGTAATTATAATTTTTTTAACACTGTTCTACCCGTCCGAAAATGTTTAATAAAATATATGTTATAGAGCATAGTAAGCGGTATTTAAAAAAAATTCCATGATAGTGTCTCTCGATATGTGTCATATTATATTTTTGAAATTTGAATTTGGAATATTTTAATATATTACTCACTGCAAATATTCAATAATATTTTATGAACATTCTGGGACGTTGTGTAATTTTTTTTGTTTTTTTTTTTATTCTAATTGGTTTTTTTGGAATACAGGGATTCGAAGACCGGTTTTTTCAAAACTCGGTTTCTTTGTAAAACTTATTGCTCTGGCTCGCTTTGTTCTTATTAATGTTTTTTTTCGATTGTATATATTATAATATTACGTTTTAACATAATATTGTCTTTATACTATAATTAAGATTTTTTTTGTTGCCTTTTGTATATTAATTATTGACAATGCTAACGTTGTTTTTTTCATCTTTGCGGATTTAAAGCAATAAAGTTATTTATTTATCTTACTTTAATTATGTTCAGATAATTCCAACCTAGCTGGCGTTCACAAAAAAAAAAAAGAATAAAAAAGAAGAATAAAAAAATGGATCCCCAGAAAATTGTTTCTGTGTTCGAATACCTAATACATTTTTTTGACACAGAGTAACATAATATATTTTTTAACCATCGATAATTGTGATGTTATCTGTTTTTGATCATAAAACAACTTAAAATAACTCGAATACTATTACTCTAGCGAGAAAAACTCAAGGACATTGTTTTTTACAGGAAAATTTAAATATATGATAATGGAATTTTCTTTAACAGCATTTTTCATATCTTGTATCTTCAAAACAAAACACTTTAGGACAAAAAATTTTCATACGAATTTTTTGCTGATAATAACTTTTTCTATAAGGTGCCGTTTAAAACTGAAACACCTGGTTATTATTCGTACTATTTAGAATATTTTCCAGAATATATGAAAAATAAATAATGTTTCTAAGGAATATTAGCAACACCTGTAAATAAATGTAGATAGGTAAGAAAAAAGAAATCGTTGTTTATGCTCAGGTTTGTTCCATTATTGTCTTTATATAGAAAATGTGTTCCACATCTACAAAAGCTAAAGAAGCCGCGATTGTAGAAAACCAACATAACTTTTCGATTTTTCAACACTGGAACAATGGCGTTTTAGAAAGATACTTTATAGTCTTAGATGGTAATTATCATAAAGTGATATAATTACATCGTAAGTTGGCAAACCACCATTCTGATGTCTACAGCTACACCTAAAGTTTTATTCGATGGTATTGTGTACCATAATAATATCCGTCTTTAAACGATCAACCGTGTTTAACACTTAGTTTGAAAGTGCAGTGGTGTAGTACTAGTGAAATGAAAGCCAGAATGCTTGTTTAGAAATATGCATATATTGAAAGATAACTGCAACAATAGTGTAGTCAGATAAATGGTTTTTTTCATATAAAAAAATTATTAATTGAAGATGAAACGAAGAAAAATACGAGTATGTACAAAATGTAGTACCAGTTGCAGACGTTGCGTTTCCGTAGTTGATACAATAATAGGGTTTTTCATTTACAGGAGATGTTTTTTAAGCCTTGTCCACATTCATAAAAAAAATAACGTTCTGTGTTCTGTATTTGACGCAAATTTGTCTGTGTTTAGAAATTAATCACAATGTAGACTGTGTGCGACGCACAAAGCACACACGCTATCCAGTCGTTTTCAATTTTCTGATCAACATGATAGAAATTTTTGAAATTTTTTTTAATGTGGACGTAAGCGAAAGGGCCAACGTACAGATTATTTAAGTATTAATAATTTGCATTAATTTATTGTTGAATGAGTGACTTAGCGAAAACAATTTAATTAAATTTGGGAATCAATTTTATTCCTGTGTAGTAATACTAATGGTGGTTGGTGGAGGTTGGTGCCTGGTAGGTAGGCCACAAACAGGCCCTTTATACGGAGTGCCTACTGTCTCTTTATTCAATCAATCTACTTGTCACCTCTTCAAATCTTCTCGACCTTCTGATAAAATGTCACTTCATGAAGAGGAAAGTAGTAAGTTAGTGCCGATTCTGGCTAACTTTCGGATCGCGGGACCAGATGGTAGCCATCTTTGACATATAATTACTTCTATTAAACGCTCTCATTGGTCGTGCCTATGCTTCTAGCAGCCATTTTAGCCCCCAGATCTAAGTCACCCGTCTCTTAGTTCCTCCCTCTTAGCTACAATCTTAGATATACGTCTATAGGGCACTACCCTACTACTAAAGAGCTCATCTATCTCAAAAGCGCTTCAGTGACGAAAATTTCTCACGTCAGTAGCCTGAATTCATTTGATTGCACCAAAAAATAGTATGACGTTTCTTCATTCCTCCCGTATCTTGCACAGGTAGGCTCTTTACCTAAATCCATCAATGATAGATGGTCTTCTAAGTTTGGAATAGTGGTCAGATATCTGATTAGTTAATTTAGAGTTTTCTGGTTTCAACTGAGTAACCACTCAGGTCGTCCCTGATTTATTCAACCCTATTATAAATTCTCGACTTTGTCAGTCGCTGATTAACCTCCAATGCTCATTTATTGTCCCATAAGGCCACTTATTGAGGGTCGTAGTTACCCGTGATACCTATAACACGCAAAATGGGTTCTGTTCGTCAAAATAATGTTAGAAAAATTTTGATAAATGACAGCAATTTAACGGATTTTATATTCTCTAACATTTGTTGCCCAATTAATCTAGTTGATAAACCACCATATCTACGATACAAATCCAACCAAGCTTGATACACATTTCTATTTGGTGTTAAGAATATTATGTTAGTAGTTTGCCATGATTCCATCATCAGCATATTTTTTTACAGCGCTCAATAGGTGTCAGAAGTTCTTCATTAATGTCTCAGTATCTACTTCTGACTAAACTAGTTTTTATTAAAAAATAAGGAGCAGTCTACAAAAAATATGCCATAAACTTTTTCACGTGTGATCGTATCGGTGTATCTATCATGGCGTAAAAATTCTATACTTACGTACTTATAATTATTAATGCACTTTTTTTCATAACACCTTCGAGGTCGAATACAAGGAGCATAAATGAAATTCAACATAAAATAGATTTGAAGTAATTTCGTTGGTATCTATGTACATCGGTGTATATGAGCTGAGTCACTAAGATTGTAACTAGTTAATGAAAAATAATTTGCTGGATCATCGCAACTTCTCGTTGCGGATTTTGTTGTGGAACTGCAGAAAGAGAAATCTATATATACTATTCCAGTTTGTGGTAACTATTATGATCAATCCTGCCTTAATACTATAAGAGATACTAACTATATCAGATCTAAAGATTCTTCAGATGAAACGAAAGAGAAAATCAGTGAAGAAGATAACAACTAAAAGATTAAGATTAAAACGTTAAATTTCCTGTTTGAATGTTTGTATTCTTATCCCGACGAAACATAGAGGAAGCGTTTTTCATATCCTGTACTTTCGAAATATATGTTCATACGAACTTTTTTTGTCCAGAATAACTTTTTCTATAAGGTGTTGTTTAAAACTGAAACACCTGGTTATTAGGAATTAATTTAATACATTTAATTATTTCTATATAATTAGCGCACCAAACTATGACATTATTAAACTATTATTGCCATATCCATATATCCTTGAGATTTTGGAAATACCTAGTTTTTCACAATTCGTTAAAAAAATCTTTAATTGAGGACTGAACCAAAAGGCAATACCAGATCTGGGTTCTAGTTTATATCAAAAAAGTTGTCTTTTTTGTAGATAATTTGATCTTTATGTTTAATAATATGATATAACAGTATAATAGTATACGATGAGACGATGGATTAATGGATTACATTCACTTATTATTGTTAACAGAATAAAAGTGCACACCAAAATTCAGCTGAGTTGGATTTCTCAGTAAAATTTATGCTATTACTGGACAATCGTGACTTGCCAATTTCCCAATTTTTAATATTATGGGGTATATACATATATACATGGTATGTTTGACGATCGTACACAACATGGCGACCGTATACAGTATGACAACATGTGAAAGATATGGTTATTTAACCTTACTTTTGTAATTGGATAGTTTCATAAATTTTCTTTATGTCTAATACATACTTTCATCAAATTTGTGTCATAATTAAAATGTAATTGACACTTGCACTGTTGGATGGTGTATTTCTAAATAAATAAAATATTACACAGTATATAAAATGTTATGAATTAATTAATATAGTAAGCAATTCTTAACCGCTGAATAATTCAGATTGTTGATCCTTATTATATTTCTAAGTGATCTATGTATAAAAAATTATTGGCGACATATACATACATACTTGCAAGGCGCATAATTGTAATAAATATTTGGAATATTTAACATTCTGTATAGAATGTTTGGAGGAAATTCTATTAGCAGTGATAGGACATATTTAAGTTATCACGGCTATTATTCCTTACGATATTCGTGTTGTATTAAATAATGTACAGTTTATATCAAACTTATTTGTAACATAAAAAGCGTCGCCTTCTTTGAATAATTTACCGCCGTCAAAGAAGCCAACGCTTTTTATGTTGCAAATAAGTTTGAAATAAACTACACAATTCATTACAGCAGCAAACTCTGTCTACCTAACTGTAGCATTTAGAAGTATTAGAGCAGATAGACCTAATATGTTTTGCAATATTCAATCGATGGCTAATTTTTGGTTAAAGTACAACTTACAATTAAGATTGCTCATTGTTCACTGCAAAAATATGCGTAGAACTTAGCTGTGAACAGAAATAAGGTAAAGAAGTATTAAAACATCTAATGTACACAGTTGTATTGAAGTATTAGACATAGTATATTGAAGGAAGACTGAAAATTGGCATCGTATCGCGGGCAGTGTGCACTGTTGACCACACGACAGCTAGATAAAAAATGAATTTTCTGATATACTTATGCTTACGCTGACAAGCGACGGCTTACTGGCCTCTGGTTTACATTGGACGTTGCCATTTAAGAGATCCATGTCTAATGATTCAGTACATAATCTTTATTGGAATAAATAAAAAATGCTTGGATACACTTATGTTAAACCAATTTAAAATATTTTCTCATAAATATGTAGTTAAAGATATATTTACTAAGTACATTTTTTACATTTTATTTTTAAAGACTTGTATATTTGCCATTGACGGTACTTGCCATACTGTCTATGGCAAATATATCCCTAAGATATATCTCTAATATTAAATATTAAAATTGAGAGAGTTCATAAATTTTTTAATATCAAAAATATCATGTACTCTAAATAATATAATTTAAATTTGGTATGCTCACACTTTCAAGCAACATTTTATCTAGTACCATTTTATATTTGAAAGTTCTAGCGTAACTAATGTGGTAGATATGATTTTTAAAAAGCACTTATTATAAACGCTCTATAAATGAATCATAATGAAGCACAGCAACTATTATTATAAAGAGTTCGCCAACTTTTTAGCACCTGTTTCTCAGAAAATATAGGTCCTGCAAAAAATCACTTTAACAACAGTTTTTCTGCAAACTATTTTCCATGGCGTACACTTATGTTTTGAGTCTTTGCTGGTTTTTAACATATGACATCATTGATGTTGTTGTTTTTAGTTTTGTTTTCTGCATGGGCATAATGGTTCGCTTAACTATGACGTAACATTTCATTCAATGCAGGTCGGGGCTTTTGTCCGCTGAGTAGTTGTTTCCTGTAAGTCTTATTCAGTATATAGAGTAAATGTATAACACTTTCAACAATATATAAACTCTCAACAAATTATAATCTCGTGTCCTCATTGCGATATAGCTTTCGGCCTGGGAAATCTACACAAGATGCTAATAAAACTTTAATGTCCAAAATATACACTGCGTTGGATGAGCGGGTACCGTGTATGTGTTTGTTCGTGTAGGTATTTAACAAAAAGTGTACAGAGTATATTCATTTTTATAGATTCTGATGAAGCCTGATTAAACGGGAGAAACCGGTCAATTTCAGTTAAGTGTTTTTATTGTATTGTCCAATATCCCACAAACCGAAATTTAGAATTTAACAAAAACTTTTGATATGATATATCACCACTAATTGACAACAGAGGAAACTGGCATAAAAGGAGCATTACTACATCTATATTAAAAGTTATTTAACCGACTGTCAACAATTGTAAAAATAGAAAATTTTACTAGTGATTTTAAAGCTGTTGAGTATGTAGCTCCTCGAGGCGCCATACTAGGCCCCGTTTTTTTTCAAGTTATACATTAACGGCTTGCTTCTCACTCCATAGTAGTGGAGATATAATACTACAATTTTTTCCCAAGACAAAACTTGGAATAAACTTAAACAAAAGTCGAAAAGATTTTGACAATATTAAAGATAGGTTCGATACTAAATAGTCTCATCATCATTAAACAAGTAAGGTATGGAATATAGTATCCAGCATGGAGACAAAATAAAACAAATATTAAGAATTATATACTATTCCTTAGTTCAATGTACAATATGAAATCATAGGACGGGCAGGAGCGTCTAAATATTATCTGAATGACTTAGAAATAAAACAGTATCGAAAATATCGTTAAATCGACGTCCAAAAAGTATCGATAATAACGGTAATCTCGATATCCTCGTCGATATAGCGATATCTTTGGTATATCAGTAATATTGAATACAAGAAAGAATTAGTCGAATTTTTTAATTTTTCTCTTAGAATCTCCAGTAAATCAAAGGCTTCCAAATCTTTGGGAACTGCAATTAGAGGTAAAATAAATTAGAACTTTTGCATTCAAGCCGCTTATTTTAAATAATAAAGTTAATGAAATGAACACTAAAAACAGTAAAATTTGTTTAGAATAAAATCACATTGACATATCATATGATAGTCCAGTCTACAGGTAGCAGTACCACTAGTCACTGGTATCTAAAGATAATGTTGGCTTATGACATTTTACACAAAATGTTACGTTTTTGTGTACCAATCCTAACTCCGCGTATAAGCGATCATGCAATTATAACAATAAATTGCAATAAAGATAACATACATGCACCAAGTTATATAAATATGAGATGCTACAAAAATTTCAAGGAAATGAATTTTCAAATGGATTTAATAGATAAACCATGGTCCACAAGTACAACAGATGTAAACATATTATCAAACAATCTCACTGACCAAATAACAGAAGTATTGAATATACATGCACCAAAAAAGAAAATACTAATGAATCCAAAATACTCTTCCAATGGCTGGTGGGGTGAAGATATAAAAAAGCAAGTAACTGAAAGAGATATTCTTTTTAAAAGAGCAACAATTACAAATGCAAACAACGATTGGGAAAAGTTTAGAATAAAAAGAAATGAAGTAACAACGTTGATCCGACAGCACAAAATTAAATATTACAAAGAGAAAATAGATGATTGTAGTGGTGATGCTATTAGAATGTGGAAAACATTGAAAGAACTTACAAGTGGTAAAATAGCTACTTGCAAAAATGAGGTTAAATGTGGCGAAAATATAAGTAGGGGTGAAGAAAATATATGCGAAGCCTTCAACGATTATTTTATTGACAGTATTGACGAAATAACTCGAAATATTATAAAAGACAATAATTATGACTTTGCAGTTGGGAATATTAAACAAACAGAAACAACATGGACACAGTTTAAAAAGATAGATATTGTCGCATTACGTAAATATGTCTATATGATGCCTAATAAGAACAGTGATATAGACGGAATCACAACAAAAATATTAAAATTATCATTTGAGTCTATTGGAAATAGAATAATGGATGTAATAAATTGTTCACTTGAAACGGGTGCAGTGCCACAAAATTGGAAGAAATCAACAATTGTCCCAGTGGAAAAGAAGACCAATACAATATTATGTAATGAACATCGACCATTAAACATGCTGCCACCATATGAGAAATTATTAGAATTAATTGTAAAAGATCAGTTACTAGAGTTCATAACCGATAGCGATATATTAACAAAACATCAGGCTGGTCTTAGAAAATTAAATTCTTGTGAAACGGCTATACAGTCAGTATTAGTGAATTGGAAGGAAGCCTTAAGTAATAAACAATATGTTGGTGCAATATTCTTAGACTTTAAGAGGGCATTCGAAACTATAGACAGATCTTTATTATTGATGAAATTGGAGAAAATGGGAATAAAAGGTTCAGTGTGGGAGTGGTTTTGCTCATATCTAATTGGAAGATATCAGGTTGTGAAATACGGAAGTGCAATATCAAGCAGCCGTGATGTCGATTATGGTGTGCCGCAGGGGTCGGTCTTGGGCTCTGTATTGTTCATATTGTACATAAACGATATTGTAAATGTAGTAACAAACTGTGATATACAAATGTTTGCTGATGATACCTTGTTATATATTGTTGGTAATGATGTGGATGTAATCCGTGAAACGCTTAATACCGAGTTAAAAAATATAGTTAAATGGCTAGGGGAGAATAATTTAATGTTAAATGTAGAAAAAACCAAAGTTATGTTACTAGGCACTAAACATAATTTAAATAACGAGATGAACTGTAATATCAAAATTAATAATCATGCAATTGAAAATGTTAATGAATTTAAATATCTAGGAGTAGTCATTGACCAAAACCTATCATTTTCTAAACATGCTGAGTATATAAACAAAAAAATTTCCAAAAAAGTTAATTACCTATCTAGGATTAGTAAATTTCTGAGCATATGGACGAAACGAATAATATATAATACTATAATACATCCACATTTCGTATACTGCCCCACAATTATATTCATGCTTAACAATACTCAAATACACGACCTCCAAACTAAACAAAATAAAGCACTAAGAAACATATTGAATTGTAATATTTATACAAGAGTTAAAACTATGTTGGACTGTGCAAATATATTGTCTGTAAGACAGTCTATTATGCTGAATGTTTTTTTGTTTATATATAAGTTATCGAATAATATGCTACCTAAACATCTTTTTGATACATGTACTTTTGTGAGTGACATACATAATCATGAAACTAGAGGTCAACAAAATTTTTATATACAAAGAACAAACACAAACTTTGGTGAAAACCAATTATTTATCAAGGGATTGAAGTTATATAATTACCTACCAAGTGAGGTTAAAAATAGTCAAAATTCAAATATATTTAAAACAAAGTGTACAATCCATGTAAAAGAAAAATGGACAATATAAAATATATTATACAGATTTCATACTCTTTGTGTCTGTCCATGACCATATTATATTGTAATTGTAAAAATTGTAAACATTAAGTTATGTATGTGTATTTAGTTAAGTACTTTGTCCTTTTTACATTGATTAGTGTTGTAAATCTTGTATTCTTGATTGTATAGCAAAGTATGCTAATAAAGTCTATTATTATTATTATTAATCGTGATTCTAACTCCCCTTTGGAGGAAGGGTGCGATTTTATCGATATTTTTCGAAGCTATCAATATTATCGATAATTATCGATATATTGATAAGTTGTCCCAGTTCTAATTATAACCTAGAATCGAAAGGTCATAGTCAAAATTTGACTTAAAAATAAAAAACAAAAATTTAGTATTTAAAGTTTTTCGCATAAAATTCCTAATAATTGTGGCGATAACTGACTATCAAATAAAGTGTTATTCATCATACAGTAAGTAGCAACGTACCTAATAAAGCTTAAAACTTATTATGCATCTCAATTGCCGAGTTTTAAATAATTGTCCGAGTTCACACGGCAATGAATTGAATATCCCTTTTTTTATCATATTGATATTAATGTATGTTTTTACTAAGGAT
Organism: Rhamnusium bicolor; assembly: GCA_029963845.1. Taxonomy (NCBI): domain Eukaryota; kingdom Metazoa; phylum Arthropoda; class Insecta; order Coleoptera; family Cerambycidae; genus Rhamnusium; species Rhamnusium bicolor. Next base: position 215,992 of record JANEYF010004058.1, on the reverse strand, counting down.
GGGAATCGAATACGAATAATTCGAGTATTCGAATATTCGAGTATTCGAATACGAATTATTCTAATGGGAAATTATTCGAATATTCGAATAGGTACTCGAATATTCGAATATATTCGAGTATTCGAATATTCGATTACATCTGAGTAAATTTGAATATTAAAATATATTATTAAATTATGTACGAATAGGTATGCAGTTTGCATCCAAGCAAAGTAGGTAGATAGTAGGTATAGGTAGGTACCTATTCTAAAATCCAAATATATAAATAGACCATATTAGTGGCACGTTTTACTCCCAGTCAAACTATTCCATCTCTTCTCGCCTCGACCTTATTCTTACTAAGGCAGGGGTTAAAATTAAATTTTAAATTTTAGAAAACCTGTAAATATTTAACTATTGACTTTTCATGTATTTGTTTTACCTTCACAATCTGCGTCATTTTTAAAAACATTCTAATTTTAGAGCACTTTAATTTTCTTCGAAAAGGAAAAATAGTTATGACACAGAAGTATAATAAACTAGCTCTATTATTGTTTTATTTAAGCTTCAATAGTTAAATGTGAACAATCTTAAAATAAAATACTAACTGAATAATTCTGAACCTTAAAGCACATGTACAGGAGACATACCCTATTGTGGGTATAGAAAGCAAATCAAATTGCCTGCTTAGTGGTTTACGTCACGACTATTATTGTGGTCTATCCAACCAAATACTCAAATAGAGTATTCACTATTCACTAGTATTCAGTGCTATACCTATTAATAATGAATATTCGATGATCCTGATTATTCGGATACTTATTCGAATAATTCGGATTATTCGAGTATTCGAATATTCGAATAGGTATTCGAATAATTCGAATTATTCGAATAGTTCGAATATTCGAATATCTTTTCGAACGAATATTCGAATACTAATATCTGTAAAATTCCCAGCCTTAGTTTTTACTATATTGACTGGAACAATATTAGCTTTATTTAAAAATAAACAAAATTTTTGTGGGGATTTGTTCTACCTTTATTTTCAACTCTGCTATAGTAATAGTAATGGCTATTTTTGCTTCAAGGATAACTGACGCAAATTTTGTTTAGAGAATTAACGTGCGGTAATTGTTACATACAGGAAATATCTGGGAATACTGCAGCCTCTTCATGTTCCTCAGGTAAATGTTATGATATCCGGTATTGATTTTAAGAGGAAAATGTGTTATAAAACATCTTTGATAAAGCTGATATTTTACACAAGTTGTTGGCTGTTAAGGTAGAAATTATTTCTTCAATAAAAAACAGAAAGACTTTGTTTCCTATTTTTATTACTAGAGGACTTCCAGCCAAGTACATGAACAATTTGTCCTACGTTTCGTCCGAATTTTCGGACTTTTTCAAGGTTAAAAGCTAAAAATAATTAAAAATAATGGTTTTACATAAGTCGTAAATTAGATTAGTGACAGAATGCATATCTAAAAACAAAATTAGCGTTATAAACAGCCTCGTGGACAGGGCCAGTTTACTATCAGATAAATTGTTTCACAAAGAAAACATGATTAAAATCAAAAACATTCTTTTAAATAACTTTTACCCGCCACCTTTTATGAATAAGTATATCCAAAAGAGAATACATATAATAAATAACAAAAGCAATAAAAATCAAGTTGACATAGATTTACAACCTAACTGCTTTGGACCCATATTTAATAACACCAACCAGGACAGAAATCAAAACAATCCAAATAAAGACAAAATATACATATCGGCACCATACATACCACAAGTATCAGAAAAAGTTCAGAAAGAATTAGGTAAATATAACATACAATTAGCATACAGAAATGATAATAGCATAAAAAAAAGATCCAATAGAGAAATTAAATCAAACCCATGTTATTTATAAAATTGATTGCTCAGATTGCGATAGGTGTTACATTGGACAAACCCAACAATATTTAAATAAACGTATAAATCAACATAAATTATCAATTAGAAATTCCATAGCAACTCCTAATTCATGTAGCACAGCATTAACAGAACACGCCATAAATAATTCACACAGTTTTAACTTTCCGGATACAACCATACTGCATAAAGAAAGAAATACCAAAAAAACGCATGTTTTTGGAAATGGCCGAAATACAAAACAACAAAAAAACAGTAAATTATCAAACAGATATAGAAAATCTAAGTAGCATTATATCGCAATCTTATTCAATAGTAAAAATTTTTTAAACATCCTGTATATGTGCTAACTGCAAAACCTCTTCTCAACGGCTATCCAATATCATGAGAATGTTTACAATAACTCTGTCACTCGGACCATAAATATACTTCAGCTGTTATAATTACCTACTCTTAAAAAGAAACACATCAACGACCACACCAAATACTGATCATTCTCTGCCTAACTCGTCGAACTACACGTACATCACATACCCATCAAATAAAACAATGATGAAAAACAAAATAAAACCCACCCATACAATAAAATTAAAATATGAAATTTATATTAGGTAAGAAAACACTTTTTTTAGATATGCATTCTGTCACTAATCTAATTTACGACTTATGTAAAACCATTATTTTTAATTATTTTTAGCTTTTAACCTTGAAAAAGTCCGAAAACTTGGACGAAACGTAGGACAAATTGTTCATGTACTTGGCTGGAAGTCCTCTAGTAATAAAAATAGGAAACAAAGTCTTTCTGGTTTTTATTGAAGAAATAATCTTTGATAAATGTTTAATTTTTTGTTGAAATTGTAAAGCTGCGCATGACTGTGTTAACAAATTAGTGAAACAGTGAAACTTTTATATTAAAAGAATGTCAGGTATTTATCTGTTCCCGTTATACCCTTCTGTAACGAAGCATAATACTTGTTATCTGAAATACAGCTGGTTTGTCTCAAGCTAATGCAACTTCGATGTACTTTGTATCCGCCTGCCTTTGGCCACTTAGTAAGATCGGGCGCCACTGCCTGAATCCTAACTAACTATTATTAACATCACAATACCGCTATTGTTGCATTGTTTAACTAAGAAACTTACAAGTATACATACGCATTTCAGCAGTTCCATATATGTTCTAAAGAACATATAGCATATATCAGCTGAATTTAGAGGTAATACGGGTAAACCAAAGCAAAGTTTTGCAACTTAGTGAACTATGGATAACTGTTAAACACCTCCAGTTTATGTTAATTAAATTTTGTTGCAATTAAGAAGAATGTATGTTTCGTTTTGTCTCGTAAATTTGTTGTGCAAACAGATGCAAAGTGTGAGTGAAAATTATGTGCTACAAATTATTTGTAAGATTTACTTACACTTGTTCGCACTACTATTAATTATACGTGTTATTAATAGCAAATATCTCTACTTTGCATGTTTGAAAAATATAAACTCAGCAAATGGATTGGCTTCATAACAAATTTCTATTTCTTGTCATCAGTTTACTTCAAATAAAAAATAATTTTGATTGGAGAACTGAAAATTGTTAAAAAAATTTTGTTATTCACGTAACATTTTTAAAGTGTTTGGAGACTACGACAAACTAGAGAACTTCCAGTGGTTCTTTAGCAGTACATATTAGGATAAAGCAACGATTTTCAAAAAGTAGCTATAATTAAAGTCTTCTTCTTCTTTAAAATTGTTTTATAGTCGAATTGTAAACGATTTTGTTTATAGACTGTAATGAAAAATCGACACTTTAGAAGTTCGTTTATAATGAACATCGAATGGTTACATAAAATAAGCATATCATCAAATCATCAAGTTGCAAAAAAAACCGCTGTCAATTACTTGGGGATCAGAACTTCCTCACCGTATTAAAACTCGACGTGTGGTGGAATTTATAATAAGAGTAATTTTTGACGTTTCAAAAAGTCACATTTTAACGTTTCAAAAGTCACTTTGACCTTTCAAAAATTCACATTTTTTGACGTTTCGAAAAAGTCACATTTTGAAGTTTCAAAAAAAGTCACATTGGTGGAATTTCATTAATATTTTTTTAGACTAATTTTACTCATCAACGAACTTAATCTCTTCCTTGACCTCTAGAATGTGTGTACCAAATTTGAAAGCTTTATCTGAAAAACTGTAGCTGCTATCGCGAACACAGACACACAGACAGAACATTTTTTCTGTCTGAAATTTTGTGTATCGTCATAATTCGTCGAGATTCGTCCAGAAATGCGATAAAAATTTTCAAAATTTTTTTCACGAATACATAACTTCCTCACTTTAAGGGGCCTAGTCGGGAAAAAGCTTCGGATAGCTGTGTCACTCTCTAGAAAGTTTTTATACATGCGCCGCTGAATAATTTTGCTCTTGACTATACCTTCACTGGACGTTTTATTCACCGACTTCATAGAGGTGCAATTCCCGATTGAGGTAACACTTCCTTGTTCCATTTGTAGTGACAAAGATACTTATTTAGAAAATTAGTTTTAACCAAATAGTACGGATTAAAAGTTTGAAACTTGCTGAACATAATTATGAAGATTCACTCTAGAAGACATGTATGAATTTTACCTCGAATTTTACCGATTGATATCATAATTCAGGAGCTAATCACGTTCAAATTTCACTTATATTTACAGTATAAAATTTCCCTACATAAAGTGAAAATTAATTAAAATAGATATACATGTACCCTCTAGTACACTTTCAACTACTTATCCTCCAAATTTGGTGTAATTTGACCAAACCGTATGGAAGAAATAAATTTTGAAAAATTACCTTACAAACACTGGTTCGATTAGCCCTCTTAAGGGGTGAGGAAGTAATTACAATTTTTTAGATAAATTTAGAATACCTAGCTCATGGTTTTTCATCGTTTTGAACAACTTTTCTTAATAAGTTTGGCTCTATCTTCTTCACTAATACGACTTTCCAAAAAATTTGTATGAGGAATTTGTTACTGAAAAGACAAGGAATAAGAATTTGTTAAATAATGCACACTAAAACGAAGTGTGCCCTTTGGCAACCATTTTTAATTATATCTTGGTTTTCTTAGCAATTGTTACAATTTAATATTTAGTTTTATTAGTCGGTTTGGCGAAAATTATTAAAGAAAATCTCAAATTTTCATTTAGTCGACGTTTCGACAAAATTTATTTTCTTCCTCAGGACTAATGAGGTCTTTAGTTTTCAGTCAACATAATCATAATCGTCAAATAAATAAATAACGTCACTTATAATACTTTTTTTTTCTGTTTTGCCTTTACACTCTTTTCATATCGATCTGCATTGAAACTAGTTAAAAACCATTAATTTATTGCCCAATGGTCATTGTTTGACCCAAGAATCCTTTTATTATAAGTGACGTTATTTATTTATTTGACGATTATGATTATGTTGACTAAAACCAAAGACCTCATTAGTCCTGAGGAAGACAATAAATTTTGTCGAAACGTCGACTAAATGAGAATTTGAGGTTTTCTTTACTAATTTTATCCAAACCGACTAATAAAACTACATTAAGAGATTGTGGATACGAAACTCCTTAGCTAAAAAATTTAATATTTGTTTTATAAAACGGTAATATAATGTTCCCTCTAACTTATTTATTTGTGGATTTTCTTCTAAGATTAATATTTAGGAAATACGTTTTTTTCCGAGTTGTACATTTTGCGCTAAATACCATTTTTTAAAATGGAAATCATAGTCGGCATTTATCTCAAAAAATTGTTATTTTCAAAATTTTTCGTAATTATGTAATTTGCTGTAATTATGTTTAATGACAACGACGACATTAAGAATTTTCATGTAAAAAGGGATGCCCATATTAACAATATTATACGAAGGCTTAAAGCACCTGGCATCCAAAGCAAAACAAAAACAAAAAGTTATTCGCCGTGAAAAAATATCGAGCGAAATAGGTAAATTTTTCTAGTTATATCTTGGAATGTTTTAAAACGTGTAAGTCTTGATTAAAAATGATAAAACAAAGCGCCTTTAGAAAGTTTTTACAGTTTGAAAGAATATACACGAATAAAAAGTTATAGGACATGCCCAAAATTCGTAAAAGTCAGTTTTGGTCTATATGTACAGGGTGATCTACCACGAGTGTGCCAAACTTCAGAGGCTGGTTTTTTATCAAAAAATAAATGGACTTTCATTAATAAACATATGCCCTAAAACGAATAATAAGGGAGCTACAACCCCTTGAAGGGGGGTTGATGAATATCAATTTTTCGATTATAAGTCCGATATGGTGGTGATTAAAAAAATGAAATTTTCATACATTACGGCCCCGATGTAGGCGCATAAAATTACAAATTTCGTAATTAACAGCTTGCTTTATTGAGGTAGTTTTGAGGGGTGAGGGGTAGTTTTTTACCTCAAACTTTTTTTGACGTCACTTCCGAAGCAAAACTTTTAAATAACATTATTTCCTATGCCATGACTCAGAAAAAAGTATTCTTCAAAATTTCTGTCACACCAGCCGTTTTTGAATAATTTGCGTTACACGGCAATAAGGTTTTTCATGTGAAATAAGCCACATTTTTATTACAAAATTAAAAATCAATGTACAACACAGAAATAACGTACTTAATAACTAAAAGAGTAACAGGTCAAAATGACCTCCTTGAGCACGAATACACGCCTGACAACGACGAATAACTGAATTATTAATTTCAGCCATGTCATCATTGTTTGTGATATAAGCTAAACTATTATTGATCCTTTCCGTTAAGTGCTGAATATTATTTATTTCCTCAAAATAAACTAACTGCTTCATATGCCCCCAGAAATAAAAATCTAAATAATTGAGATCGGGAGAGCGAGGAGACCATAAAACAGGACTACGGTTTCCAATCCAGTCATTTCCAAAATTTCGATTCAACCATTCAGTCACATGTCAACGCAAATTATTCAAAAACGGCTGGTGTCACAGAAATTTTGAAAAATACTTTTTTCTGAGTCATTGCATGGGAAATAATGTTATTTAAAAGTTTTCCTTCTGAAGTGACGTCAAAAATAGTTTGGGGTAAAAAGCTACCCCTCACCCCTCAAAACTACCTCAATAAAGCAAGCTGTTAATTACGAAATTTGTAATTTTATGCGCCTACATCGGGGCCGTAATGTATGAAAATTTCATTTTTTTTAATCACCACCATATCGGACTTATAATCGAAAAATTGATATTCATCAACCCCCTTCAAGGGGTTGTAGCTCCCTTATTATTCGTTTTAGGGCATATGTTTATTAATGAAAGTCCATTTATTTTTTGATAAAAAACCAGCCTCTGAAGTATGGCACACTCGTGGTAGATCACCCTGTATATTGAAAACGGTGAGATAGTCGAAGCAACTTTGGATCATTCAATTTGGGTTGAAAATGGATCTGAAGAATGTACCATCAGCGTTAGTCTATTTAATGCATAAGTGGTTGAAACACGTCAGTCCCCATCAATTTGGATCACCCTATACTATTTTATCTTCCATGACAATAATCAGTCCTTTCAAAATAACTTTGTATTGCTTTCTCTGTATCAACAAGATATATTCTATAATAAAAAGAAACATAACACTCAATATATAAAACTTTATGTAAGAATCAAATAAATAATAAATGTTATACAGCATTTTTGAAATATTCTATATCGTGTGAAAACTATTCGTTTAGCTTAAAGCACAATTTGAATCTATCACGAAAAATACCACGGAAGGTAATTAAATAGTTTCAGGCTGGAACGAAACCAACTGACGTTTTAAAGTTTACGGGCGCGACGCGACGTGCCATATGCACAAGATGGTAATTGTAACCTATATCTCCGGGCGAGTATTCGAAATTCGAAAAGTGCAGATGTTTTATATTAATTATTTTCTTCGTTTCTTGGGGGTATGATTTCACTTAAATTAAGAGCAGAGTATGAATATAATAGAAAGTTTGTTTGCACGCTGGAGATCTGCCTGGGAGAAAATGATATGTATCAAATTATGAAATAAATTGTTTCACTTATTTTTATTAAGAACTAAGTTTTGTATTTAAATTTTCTCATCTTCTTGTAAATAAATCTGCAGTTACTAGTGTCTATAAGGATAAACATAAACAGGAGCGCGTAAAGATATGACTAGTAAGTCTCAGTTTTAGTGAAAATTATATTAAGTGCATAATATACCGGGTGTAACAGGATCGTAGTACACCTCTCTTTTCTCCTTTAGTTTCGAAGATAATTAATTGAAATTTGGGATATCCTATATACATAATAAGCGGCACTTTTTGACATAAGTGATTTTTTTTTCACTTCCAGTTTCGCTGGAAGTGACACTAACTTTCGATTTTTTAAATGGAACACCCTATATATTATTGCATTTTTAATTTCTTCGTAATTTTCTGAATCCAACGACATCAAATAAGTGACATTTCAAACGTCAATATTTTTTATAATATAATTTTAATTTTCCATTTAAGTGTGCCATGACGGTTCCGATTTATTCTAAATGATTCATCTAATGCTAGAAAAATCGAAATCCCGTCAAAAATACTAAATTACGTGATTTATGAGCAAATAAAGTTTATCAAAATGGTTTTTGGGGCCAATCTCATTTTTTTTCAAATGGAACCATATTGGTACCATGGTACTACTATTAATAAGGAATTTATACATATGTCGTATTAAAATGTGCGATAAATACAAACAAAATTACGGCTAAAAGAAAATAAGAAAATACAATTTTGTTCTAATTACCTTGTTATACAAAAGGTGGCTTTGAAATACAAAAAATTAACACAAAACATTACAACGGCTGTTCAAAATGCTGTCCATTAACGTCAATGCACTTCTGAACTCGCATAGCTGTCTCTTGAAGAACGTTTGCCAATTGCTGGGCCGTTATGCTATTAATTGCGCATCTTACTCGTAGCTCCAGATCTGCGGTGGTTGCGTAGACAATATTTTTTAAATGACCTCAAACAAAGAAATCAAGGGGTGTTAAATCAGGTGACCTTGGAGGCCACCTCACAGGACCATTCATCGAAATTACGTTTTCTCCGAATCTCCGCTGAAGGTAATCAATTACTATCCTTAGATTATGGAGAGGGGCGCCATCTTGTTGGGAAATACATTCCCTGTCGTAAATGGAAAGGTAATTCAGCTAAACTCTCTTCAATTTCATTTTGCAGAAATCCCAAGTATTTGGCACAAGTCAGAGGTCCTTCAAATATTATTGCACCAATGATTCTACTACCGATTATTTCAAGTCAAACATTAAAACCGAACCGCACTTGAAAATTACCCTCCGGTAATAAATTTTTCATTTTATTGTGACCAATATTTTGTATTTTGTCGGTTAAATAATCCCAAATTTGTAGATCTATACTCGTCCGAAATAAAATCATTCCCAAAAAATCTTTGTTTGGCTGCACGTTATTCTGCAAAATCCAATTACAATATTCTATACGAACGAACGTAGGTTCATAATCATTTTCACACAATTGGTATTTAAAATATTTATAATGGTATTTGTGCAAAATTCGGCTTACTGTTTGGTGACTGATTTCCAATTCAAACCCAATTTGCCTTAAAGAAACAGTCTTATTAACTTTTACTCAAGCCAAAACATTAATTTCCGTTCCTTCGTCAAAAATGAAATTTTCTTCGGGATCATCGTTGGGCTCACTTCGGAATTGATTTTCAAGACGATTAAAATAATGTCTCGCTGGACATTATCTATCACGATTATTGTTCGGGATAAACGTGTCTAGCCGCAATGGCATTTTTTTTATTTTCCCCATAAATAATTAAATGTCCACTTTTCCATCTCTTGTATATATTTGCGGCATTTTGAACACAATTTACAAAAATTTTAAACAATTTTTAAAGACACAATAAAAACACCGGTAAACCAACAAATGTTTGACAAGCTAAATATTTCATTGTTTTCAAAGCCACCTTAGTTACTTCTTAATATTTAATTAAAACAAAATTGTATTTTCTTATTTTCTTTTAGCTGTAATTTTGTTTGTATTTATCGCACATTTTAACACGACATAAGAATAAATTCCTTATTAATAGTACTAATAAATGTTACCACGGTATCAATATGGTTCCATTTAAAAAAATTGAGTTTTTCCCCAAAAACCATTTTGATTTATATAAGGTATCTCATTTCAATCAATTATCTTCAAAACTAAAGGAGAAAAGGGGGATGTACCATGATCCTGTTACACCCGGTACCTATTGAAGTTTTGCAAATAAAAAATTGCGATTGATATTTGCGAAAAAAGTTGAAAAAATTGTGTGCCTCACCAAGTTATTTTCTAAACAATTCATTTAGTCTTGATAGTTTTGCGTTAAAGTACCGCTTCGGTCCCATGCTCCAATACTAAGATACGACATAGCCTAAATTTCACCAGCCACCACTAATTCTAGTAGTAAATTATTTTAAAGATCATACACAGTTGATCGATATTATTTCATTTAAAAAATCATGACGCATAATTCACTTTCTATGACATATCTTGGAATCTTAAATGAAAAAGTATTTCATAATTATTTTTTATTCAAATTTTTATACTTTTTCCAAGTCAACAAACATTATGCTATTAATTTTATATAGGTTTTTATAACGTGATGCTTTTTTAAATTATTGCAATTTTTCAATATAAATCAAAAAATTTTATAGTAATATCAACGTTTTATGAACTAGTATTATTCCAAATTTATTTAGGCTGTTAGATAAATTTGCCAAAATCAATCAAGTTGAAAATAAAGCTGCAATTTGACTGTAAAAAAATCCTGCTATGAAATTACTAATTACATAAACGGAATAGGTACCTAGGTAATTTGGACATAATAAGATAATTTATTTATCCTTTTGATCATAATAAGAACGAAATAAGATATTTCAAAAAATCTAATCGAATATAAAACATAAAATAGTTACACTACCTGTACATAAAGACACAGTAGCACAGTTAACACATTATTTACAGCAATTTTTTAAACAATTTGAGATTTTCAATAATTAACTAATAATAATAGCTATTTTCTAACTGTTGCTGTAACTCCCTCTTAAAGAATATGGAGAATCTGTCTTTTATATACATAGGAAAACGTTAATATGATATGTTGTTTCATGAGATGCCTGTAAGACTGAGTTTTCTGCAAACCGAAATTTTAATTTCATAACTCGTTTTTAAGCAATTGAAATTTCTCCGCTGTTAGTGGCATTACCCCATAAGATGACATTATATGATAGCACAGAATTAATGAGAACACAATAAACATTTATTGAAGATTTTTGGTCAAGACACTTTTGAGCTGTATAATAATTGCATAGTAACCACTACTTATTTCCCGCAGATCTGGTTTATGAGATCATATATCAATATATGTACGTGCACATAGAAGTCTAGTTGTTTCACTTAGTGCAACTGTTATCTAAAATAATACAGTATTTATAGGAATAAGAATTTTTTTTACTAAAAAATTTTAGCAAAATAGTTTTCTCCGTGTTAACAATTAATTTAGTAGTACTGCACCAGTTTGTAAATGTTGAATTTACCTTGCAGCTTCTGAGAAATTTTCACTGGTTCTACTATGGATGTGTCGTCTACATACAGCACAACACACTCAGCAATAATATGAAGTGGTAAATCATTTATGAACAAAAGTAAAATAAGTGGCCCCAATACAGAACCATAAGGAACTCCTAGGATAACATCATGCATTTTTGAATCGTATTCTTTAAATTTTTCGTAGGTACGATATTATCCATGAAAATATTTGCCTCTTATTCCCATTGCAGTTGCAGGAAGTTTTTCACTAACAAATATCAGATCTATGGAATCAACTGCCTTTGACAGTATGAAGAAAACCGCTGCAACATATTTTTTGTTATCTATACAATTATCTACTAATTCCAAGTCGGTTGCTGCTTTCTAAATCGACCTGCCGGAGTTAAAATCCATTCTGACGTTTGAAAATTAATTGAAATTTAATTAGGCAGGGAAATATTTTGTTATACACTATACGTATTAAAGTATTAGACATCATAGTATATCGAAGGAAAAAAAGTGCCGTTGTATCACGCGCAGTATGCACTGTTGACCGCATGACAGCTAGATGGAAAATGAATTCGCTGACCAACGACGGGTTGTCTGCCGCTGCTTTATATTACAACGTTGCCATTTGAGAGACCCATGTCTAATACTTCAGTACATATACATATTATTATTATGTACTGTATATAGCGCGTTTAATAATTTTACATATTACTTAGAGTGCTGTGAACGACTATAATTGTCTATTATTTATTTGTGGATCATTGTTTTTGTAAATTGAAATGTTCAATATTTTCAATTTATCTGAGATTTTACCCAACTCTACAGGCAAGATGTGTATGTATCGGCAATATTATGATTATTTCTTTTGCAGACTGAACAACCAAACCAAATGAAACCTTCGAAGATGTCGACTTGTATTACACATTCACAACCGCAATGTTTTCAATTTGTGTTTTAATTTCACTTAATTACAGATTTCGTTTACATGATAAACCTGTCTGGGTCGTCTAAACGTTGATATTTTCACATTATTTATGCTAATCACTCTCAACTTATACCTCCGTTGGTATTTAAATTTTCCGAGCATCAGTGTATATGAAGAGCACAACATACATAAATTTTAATATAATTACGTTTCCTGTACAAACGTAATCTCCGAACAGAGACTGCTTAACGGTATAATAATGTACAATCACAATCAAGATTTGCACATGCAAATTCCTTCATATCATCTTTTCAATTTGTCTGTTATAAATTATCATTTAACAGGCAATGTGAAAGCTGTCTGGAAGATAAAGCTATTATTATATTGCGTATTCAAAGACGTTTTTTGCGAAAGGATGAACATAGCTTAACGGAGATTCTTTAGATATTATTATTTCTGTATTTCAGACATATTTTTCGAATAATAACCGTAATAATTTTATAGTAGAGTGCTCGCTCAGTGTCCCGAAATGTATCACTATGTGGGAGTTTTGGAAGTAAAAAGTAAAACTTGCATATATTCACAACTTATATTTTATAGATATTATACAGTGTTTCCATGTTAAGATAAACACATGCCTACGAAATCTTTATTTTTTGAGATAATCAAAAGAATTTTTGTTGTGAAGAGCATCAAATCGCGACCTATTTTTGAATAACAAGACACATTTTGTATATTCGATAGTGGATTGTTTCTTTTCAAGGCTTATTAGCTGCAGTTATTACATATTATTCTATTTTAATAAAGTAAATATTGTTTTATATTTTCTGATAAACAGAGGCATTTTAGTGGCTGACAAAATTGACTATGTTTATATGTCCTCACAAATTTTCACTAAATTTATTATTTTAACTAACAAGTGAGGTACATTCACCGCTGCGGTGAAGATGCCATATAGATTTTCAAAAGATGGACAAAGTACATCGGATCGGTTCCAGAATGATTCCAATCGATTCCTTGGGTCCGATTACCTAGAAAACGATTCCGCTATTAAAAATGCTTATAACGCCTTCGGGAATGATCGGAGCGGTTCGTGAATAGTCGGAGTCGGTTCCTTGTGATCCATTTTATTGAGTCTTATGCTAATATGCCTATATTTGTACCAATTCGGTCAATATTTGGGGCATTTATTGCATTTCCAAAAAAGAAACAAAATTCTTAATTTGTTTTCGCCCCACTTCCCGTTTTCGGAACCGGCTTAAAATCAACATGCATATGTAGACCGTAAAGGTCTACCCCTGTTGCAAATTTCAAGTCGATCGGTCAATATTTTGAACAAATATCGCATTTCAAAAAAAAAAAAGAAATAAATATGGCTTTTAGGCCGTTTTGCCCCACTTTGCGTTTTCAAAACCGGCTCCAAAACAATAGACATATGTAGCCCTTAGAGTTCCACCCCTGCTCCAAATTTGAAGTCGATCGGTTAATATTTAGGACGGTTACCGCATTTCAAAGGAAGGTAAAAAAATTGGTTGTTGGGCTGTCTTTGCCCCACTTGCCGTTTTCGGAACCGGCTCAAAATCAATAGGCATATGTAGACCAAGGAGGTCTACCCCTGGTAAAAATTTGAAGTCGATCGGTCAGTATTTGGGACAGTTATCGCATTTCAAAGAAAAGTTTCCGGACTACCGGAGTTCCGGACTTCCAGAGTTCCGGAGTTCCGGAGTTCCGGACAGACGGAAAGTTTCTGCAAATCTCGAGATTCGGATAGATCCCAAATTTGAGGTCGATCCGATCAGCCGTTCTCGAGATACGGGGGCCCAAAGTCGCCGAGCATAAATGTATATATACACTTTTTTTTTTTGAAAATCTATATAACAAGTGAGGTACATTCACCGCTGCGGTGAAGATGCCATATAGATTTTCAGAAGACGGACAAAGTACATCGGATCGGTTCCAGAATGATTTGTTATTCAATGCCTGCAATCGTTGTTAAAATTGCCTAAGACGCATTCGGGAATGGGCGCAGCGGTCCGGGAATGCTCGAAATTGCTTCCTTATGTTCGGTTTTATTGAAAATGATACCCCACATGCCTCGCTTGACCTCGGGTATCTTCGGGTAACTTCGGAAAAGTTCGGGTCCAGTTCGGGTTTTGCGGTTAAATCTGTAGCCTCGGTGGCTGTTAACACCCTTGAAACTCGTTTGCCCTTTTTAATTTCTTATAACGCTATTAAAAGTGCTTATAACGCCTTCGGGAACGATCGGAGCGGTTAGTGAATAGTCGGAATCGGTTCCTTGTGATCAATTTTATTGAGTCTTATGCTAATATGCCTATATTTGTACCAATTCGGTCAATATTTGGGGCATTTATTACATTTCCAAAAAAAAATCATAATTCTTAATTTTTTTTTGCCCCACTTCCCGTTTTTGGAACCGGCTTAAAATCAACACGCATATGTAGTCCGTAAAGGTCTACCCCTGTAATAAATTTCAAGTCGATCGGTCAATATTTTCAACAGATGTCGCATTTCAAAAGAAAAAGAAAAATAATTTGGCTTTTAGGCTGTTTTGCCCCACTTCGCGTTTTCGGAACAGGCTCCAAAACAATAGGCATATGTAGCCTTTAGAGGTCTACACCTGTTCAAAATTTGAAGTCGATCGGTTAATATTTAGGACAGTTATCGCATTTCAAAGCAAGGTAAAAAAAATGGTTGTTAGGCCGTTTTTGCCCCACTTGCCGTTTTCGGAACCAGCTCAAAATCAATAGACATATGTAGACCATGGAGGTCTACCTCTGGTAAAAATTTGAAATCGATCGGTCAATATTTGGGACAGTTATCGTATTTCAAAGAAAAGTTTCCGGACTTCCGGAGTTCCGGAGTTCCGGATTTTCGGAGTTCCGGACAGACGGAAAGTTTCTGGAAATGTCGAGATTCGGATAGATCCCAAATTTGAGGTCGATCCGATCAGCCGTTCTCGAGATACGGGGGCCCAAAGTCGCCGAGCATAAATGCATATATAGATTTTTTTTAAGAAAATCTATATAACAAGAAATCTGTTCGTCAGTTTCAATCAATTATCAACAATACACACTCATTTCTGGGCCTGAATAGTGGCTGAATATACCTAAGATATATCTATTCTCATTAAATTTATTAGTTTAAGACCAAATCTTTGCTTTTCAATCACCCTGAAATTCAGTTATTTGAAATAATACAAAAATAAAAAAAATGTAAAAAATATTTTCTTATAAACAAGAAGAGCTATACAGTATTAACAAATAAATCTCTCACTTCAAACATACGGTATTACTATTACTTTTTTTAAATCTTAGTATAATATTATTTTGTAGATAATTAAAAGTTGTTTTAATGAAGTACTGAATTTACTATTTATGAATAGACATAAGTGAATTTAATTTTAAAATGATAACGAAGAAGTGTATGTCAAGTTTTTATATGTATCAAAGTCTAATAAAATGCCTCAAACTCTTCTGGTGATATGATAGAAAAAACCATAAAAAAACCTCGAGTCTTTAGTGGTATACGATCTGAAGTAAAAGAGAATGATGGAAATATTTTATGTCGCAGGATGATACGAAACAGACTCTTAACTTACCCATCTGTCTATCATTTATTTCTTCCGAACAACCAGTTGATATTTTAATTTATTAAGTTTTATTCAAATACATCTTTGTTCAGAGACTGCAAACAGTTGGAATCAGTCAATACTTTAGTTGTTCTTGTTTAGAGAGATGGAATAGACGAATCATGCTTTACATTTAAGTTTAGTTTTTACTTCTATGTTATACAGTAAAAGCCAAAACGATTTGATCATTTTTAGTACACAATAACATTAATTATTTTAAATACAGAATTAACGTAAATAGCATATTAAGGAATTTCTACTTTTGAATATTGTGTGTACCTATGTTAAATGTCCACCTCCCTTCTTCACACACTCTTCTAAACGACGGACTAAATCAGTTGTAACCCTATCGCTCACCTTGTATTCAAATAAATACATGGATTTTGTATTTTTCTTATGAGAAGCTTAAGCCAGTTTTGACTGTATTGGAAGTAGCAAAAAGGAACAAGGTCAAATTATTAGTTATGATGAACTGACAAGAATTGGTGTGTGTTAGATTTCAATGTTTATATAAAGCAGTGTTTATTAAACATATAAGTTCTCAGTAAAAGAACTGTACCAATGCTGAATAAGATATATATGTAAAATATACAAATTTTTTTAGTTTAAGTAAGTCACTTGTCCAAAGAGCTTGAATATATATTTTTTATTCCGTCTATTGTTATTTAAGTTGACTTCTGTCCATTCTAAATCCTAATAGACTGTTTATTAAATTTGGATACCAGTTCAGAACTGATTGACCACATGTACTGACATCAATACGAGATCTGGTGGTTATGATAATAGTTCACTACATGGTCATTTCTGCACTGTCGGTGTGTACTGCGTTTGTTTATTTATTTAAGAGCGTAAAGCTATTTTGTGCAGAATAAAAATTGTTTTACGTGCAAAAAATATTTCTTTTTTAAACACGAAAATTATCTTTTTTAGTTTTCTATTGAGATTTTTGTATGCAATGCTTAAAAAACATTGTGTAAAATTGCATATAATGTGAAGAACAGGGTAGTCATGGTAAATATAACTCACATTTTAATTTTGTTTTTGCAATTTCCATTATTTATCTTTTAATGGATGAGGAGTTGCTTGAGCAAGGTTTTCGGATATTGAATATATGAGTGACGACGGCGATGAGCTGGGAAGTTGCGGTAGTGATTTAGAGTAGAAAAAATATGACCCTCCAGCAAAATTAGGGGAAAAATCAAGGATACAGAACAGAAAATTTTTGAACCGGAGATCAATCAACCACTCGAAAAAATGGATGATCCGATTGTAACAGTAAATTTCCAATTTCTGTCACAACTAAGTTTATTACCTATTTTCGATTCGGAACACCCTCTCGAGGTTCCGTCTCTAGAATATTACGGCGGCACGAGGCTAGTAAACTGACAAATTGTTAACCATCTGTTAATTCACGTAATACGCCCAGGCTGTTGAATTTGAAAATGATTACCAGTAAAGTCTGAAACTTAATATACATACCTTTTTGATCGATACAATATCAGTCCATGGTGATATTCATTTAATTTAACTACTCAACAATTGCGTGGTACTCTTTGCGCGGTCGCGGTGGGGAATTTAGATTAACTCGCTTCCGACACCGGCATTTCCAACGAGGCAACTACAAGCAGCGGTCGGCTTTTGCATTTTCTTGAAACACCTCGTGGCTTGAATAATTCAATCGCTTTATTGGATGTTAGTTGCAGGTATGTTAACTTAATTTATTCATTTTATAGAACGTATAGTCATATCGGGATTTTGTTTCAGACTTTCCTGATTGATTTATTATTATTACCGTGATTTATTATCATTATTACTGTGATTTTTTTCTATCATTTTTTTGAGACATTTTTTTATGCATTCCTCTTGATGCACCTTTTTTGGTGTACTGGAGTTTTATGTTTTTATGGTAATACAACCCGTAATTACTACCCTCTAACTGGGATAGCAATATATTCCTAACTTGATGTTGGCCAAGGAGTTTTTTGAGCACTAACTGGATTACCTGGAAAACTACGCATGTGGTTAACTGTGCCCTGGACGTATTACTGAATTCTTAAGCTTGTGAGATCACTTTAACTATGGGATGGTACTGACGGCCTGATGCTGATCTAGCCAACGCATGTGGAATAACGAAGGAGCTGTTGTTCAGCCCGATTGCTTAAGATAAGTACTTTTTTACATTTTTCTGCCAGTCAGGATACAGATTGCTTACAGTTAGAGCCTGTAGCCGGCCTTGGTTTGCCTTTTTTAATTGCTTGTTGTTTGCTTGTAGCCGTTGATGTTATTTTAAGATAATGTGTTGTTTTGTGCCCGTTTGCATTTAAGCAGACACGCCATTACCTTTTATTTTTTGTATTTTTATGACCATCAGTCCAGTGTTAGTGTCTGTTTAAATGCGTAAGGCGTAGGACCTTATGTAGGGTGTAATTTACTGCTTGCAGGATATGTTGTTGCTTGCAAATTATACATTTAGTACTTACTAGGTTATGTTAACCACAGTTACCTGATTTTAGTTGCCTTTAGCCGAAAATCGCTAGCACAGCCGTTGTAATTGCCTTTTGCTTACAATTTGGTGCGCGTGTGCTTGTACTTTTTGCTTACTATGGTTGATTTTGGTGGCCCTTTGTCAAGAATCTGTAGTACAGTCGTAGTACCTTTTTTTACCTCACGTAGGGGTAAATAACTTTGTAGGTTAGTTACCTACGCTTATCGGGCTTTAGATGTTTGTTTTTTGTACAATTTTACCTTGTGCTTACCGCTTTGTAGAGAGTAGAGTACGTTAGTAAGTAGATATATTCTGGAATATTTTTAACTCGTTTGTACCTTGTACATATTTCTTGTTTTATCTTATCGCTGTCAGCGCTTGAGCTGCTACTCTAGTTAATATTTTGTTATGCTTAACTTTTTGCATATCTCATTAGTATAGTTGCTGCTACTAAGCCTATCTTTTGGGCTAGTAGTGTTGTGATATCTTGTAAATTTTGCTACACGTAGATTTAATTAAACTAGTTTCAATTTTATTTTGTTTTTTTCTTGAGTCTCTTTAACTCATGGCGCCCACAGCCCTTTGAAATTATTCCCATTACTTAAATAATACTTTGCTATAACAACACCGAATTTTAACAACGAATTCGCATATTTAGCAGTGCTAGAACTCTTACCCACGACTCTTGCCTCCTAGAATAGCTGACTAGCCGTGGTGGGTTATAATTGATGTCTATCTTTCGCCTTCACCGACAACACGATTAAACTCTTATCTCTTAACGATTGTAATTAAAACCCAATTTAGTTATACGATAGAGGGAACAAGTCGCAAAATAGTAAAGAAACCTGCAAAGAGGGGAATAAATCCTAAACTAAAATCAGAAAAGATATATGTGCTGAAAATTTCATGAAATAGAATGACTTAACAATAAAAAGAGAAATTGTTTGGAGAAAAAATGTGTCTCCTAAGATAAATTGGCACAAAGAAACTGTTGCAGGTGCTGCAATTGAACTGCAAAGTCCAATGTCCAAGAAAAAATGCTACTAGCAACGACCATTGAACATATCAATAATTTCGAACAGTATGGCTATCAATCGCTTCTATAAATTGCGACACCATCCACATATTTTAAATATTGAAGATAAACCTAATAACAATGACAGATTATGGAAAGTTAGACCCCTATACGACACCCTTAGAGCACGTTTTCTTTCCTTACCTCTTGAAACTGACCTCTGTATTGATGAGAAAATGATACCCTTCAAAGAGAGTTTGAACATCAAACGATATACAAAAAACAAGCCAACGAAATGGACCATAGAATTTCTGGTCCTATGTGGACGGAGTGAGTTGTGTTACGATTTCATAATCTACCAGGGCTCTACAATAGAATTGGTGCGTGACCATGCAAATGTCTTTGGATTATCTTGTGCGTTAGTTACAACATTGGCACAACGTATTACTGAGCCGAATTTCTGATCATTTTTTAACAATCACTTAAGTAATTATAACGTATTGCAATATCTGAGAAACAAATTCGTCAATGCATCTTGTACTGCACGCATTGACAGATTCAGGAATCCCCCATTTTCTTCGGATCAGATTTTGAAAAACTAGTGCCGTGATTTTTGTGAGGAAGTACTCAGCAAAGATGGAATAATTATGATCAAATGGTATGACAATAAAAGTGTCGTAATGGCGTCAAGCTATAAAGGACTTGGAACCATAGGCAACTGCAAACGTTGGGATAAATCTCTAAAGGAAATACGTAAGTCCCAAGACCAGAAGTCATAAAAGACTATAACAGTTGCATGGGTGGTGTGGATAAACTGGATTTTTTAATTGCGCTGTACCATACATTTATTAGACCCTATGTATGTTCACCCATGCACTTAATCTGGCTTGTGCTAACTCATGGTTGGGGTACAAAGCAAAACCTGTACTCTCGAAAGTTCCAAAAAAGGATGTACTGGATATCCTGGGTTTTAGGGCATATGTTGCCGAATGTCTAATAAAGGTTAAGAAACCACAAGCAAAAAAGGGACGTCCATCCAGAACACCATGTCCGTCTAGCACACCAACACCAAGTTCTAGACGAGGTACAGAAGTCAAACCAGTTCTGGAAGACCGTTTCGATCAAATAGGAAATTTTCCTGATTTTGACAATAACTAATTTGCATCCAGGTGCAAGAATCCTAGATGGAAAGACCAGACGCAGGTAACGTGTATCAAGTGCAATGTTCACTTGTGATTGAACAAAGGAATAAAACTGTTTTCTAAAGTACCATGTAAAATGAGCATATAAGAATTGATTAATCCAGTAGCACGCGCCTTCCTATTTTTATATACAATTAATGTTTTGTTTAATCATTCACAATTTGGATACAACCCATAGTTCAAATATGGGTTACACAAAAAAAATTGGGCACGGTCAAAAATTAAAAAGAAAAATCTTCTTTTTAAGTGGTGGCAACTATCAGATTTTTTACTTAAAAAAAATTGTGAGCGAAAGATAACTTGTTGAAGCATATCTTGTAGAATAACTTCAATTTCTTGTCGGATATTTATTTTGATCTCCTCTATATGTCTAGGCTTATTCTTGAAAACTACATGTGTGTCGCCTTCAAAATTTCCAGAGGGAAGAGGAGCGAAATTTTTTTAGAAATACGTCTGAACGTTTCATCATAATGGATAGTAGAAAACATTTTTCTTTTTTGTAGAATAAAAAAAACAAATTATCTGAAAAATACATAACACAAAAATATTAGTTTAGTTAGCATTGCTGCTATGTACTGGCATTTGTATGTGATTTAATTGCTACGAAAGCTTTTGTTTACATAGGAGCGTGACACGATATGTACTTGTAATAAACATAAGAATATTCTTTCATCGCCTACCCTTTGTACGCTTCGGTTCTTTCCTTTATTGGTGCTTGGCGGTATCAGTGCTTTCAATACTTAATAATAATAAATCTCTTATATCTATTGTGCCTAATTTGTTTTGAAAAACGCGCGGCTTAGGACTGTCTACGCTCTTCCGTGAGTCAAAAAAGACTATCAGCTCTAGCTACTCTATCCACAGAACATGAAATGTGTGAAGCGATCAATTTGAGCAACGTTATTAAAACATTTTCTGGAACCAAAGCGTGAAAAGTGCTCTTTTAATAAACTATATAGTTAGAAAATTCCGAAATTATTGTTCAAAGACTACAGTTTTAATAAATTATTATATTTTTTGTAGAACTTTAAAAACTGTCAATTTATTCAACACATCCGAGCACAACCTTCACCTATATCATGTAAAGTACCTATCTAGCTAATTAAGTTTCTAAGAATGTATTTATTTTATTTTTGTCAGTTTTATTGTTTATATCTATATCAATTTGTAATTATGATAATATTATACAGTGTGGCAAAATAGGAATATGAAAGATATATTTAAAGAGGAAGCACTGGATAATACGGTCTTGTCCAAACTATATGAGACGCTGTTCTGGCACATCTGGCGGCGATTCTTGATATCTACTTTACAATTTTTGCCCATATTATTTTTTTTCTTTATTTAATCGTTACACCACAAAACAGAAGTTTAAACTAAAGTTGTGACCGTTGTGAGTCAAATTCCAATGTAAGAGAATAACCAGATAACAGATGCGTATTAACTATGTCAAACAACATGATTAGAAGAGAGACAGAGCAATATGCGAAATGAGTTACTATACATAATATAATCAACACGCATCCGGGTATTCGACCTTGGTTTTCGACTTCACCCTGGGAATTAGTTTTCGACAGCAATAATGAGCTTTATTGCAAACTGCAATAAGGTGGCGACTTATTCTAAGGTTTGTTTCGACAAAATACTAAATTGCGGGAAATTTAAATTGTTATTGTTCTAATAACTAGTAATAACCATTAAAAGCATACTAAAAAAAGATACAAAGTGACTATTTTACTATCAAAGTGACTAAATTAATATATCACGAAAAAGTGATCTAAAGTGATTTAAGTGACCTTAGTGGCAGCCCTGCTATTGTACTACCCCTGTAGTGTGGCGCTACTGTATAAATTTTGTTGAATAAGAAGTTTCATCGCGTGCCTGCGCCAAAGAGACGATTTTCGGAGTGTGCTTTAACGCGGAGAGAGAGACGAGCTGGAGCCACGGTCCAGTGAGGATGCATAGCGTTATTTGAAATTGGGTACGTTTCCTGGCCAGCTCAGTGTGGTTACCTTAAATTAAGAGTGTGGTGCCCAAGTATTTTAAAGTTTGTGAGTTCGAGTATGTGTTATAAAGCCCAGGCCGTTCATATTTTGCAGAGGAAATAAGTAAGAAATTACAGTTATATTTGAATCGTGCACGAGAACTGAAATTACGTAAATTCATCCTATCCTAAATTATAGAAACTAGATACCTAGCAACGATGATACATTAATTTATGTCAGATGGAAGTCCTCGCTAGTGTAAAATAAACTGTTTGACTTTAATGATTTACAAATCTGTCTGTGTTTCTGAACTTGAATTATAAACTATATTTGACTCTTTCTTGTAATAATTAATGAGTAACGAAATGAAAGATTGTTGGAAGTAGCTACACATTTTTTCATCTTTTAATGGGAGCAGGTGGTCTAAGTTTGAAAAAGATTTTGGTAAGGACTAAAGTTAAAATATGGTGGCGCACAATAACAATTAAGTTGATTTGATATTTTTGTGGGTAAATCGGCGATTGCCATCTATGTTCCTTATTTTGTTTAGTTTTAAGTTTTATTTGAGTTTGTCTAGTTAACTACTCGGTTCCCCGCCTGGCGAAAGAGTCATAAATTGTTTTTTTCTGAATAAATATAGTTGGCTATTAACTTTTTGTTTTATTCTTCAAAAGTTGATTTCACTATTCTAATAATAGGGCGAATAAGCCACGTTACAGTGCATGAAATATAATTCCAAGTTCATCTTTTTTTAAATATTCATGAGAAGAAAAATTTTTGTTAGATAGATGATATTAATGACAGAAATATTAAATATTTTTTTCATATTGCAACAACAATGTGCTCCTCGGAGCGCCTTCGTACTTAGCTAACCATTTATTTTCCTACTCACATCTAGGAAATGTATCTCATTTAGCCTGCAGCCTATCAATTGTTGCTTCTAGCAACATCTACTACTAAAAATCAAATGACTATAAGGATAAAATCAACTTGAGTTTATCTAATTTATTGATTCTTCGAAAATGCAGTGCTTGGTAAGAAGGCAAAAGAATTAAATTTGTTCATAAATGAAATTCTCAAGCCGATCGTTGGTATAAGTTTTCAATGCTTTTTCTAATTGTAACATAAAATGTTATTCCACATTTCGCGATACTTCCACTTCATACTTTTCCTCTTAGGCACTACAGACCTTAAAATTACAGTTTAAGGAATTTCTGTAATTTTAAAATTAATGAAATGTAAAATTACAAAAAACATAAAAGATAAATTAGTTCTACAGATTGCGCATCTTAATTTTATATGCAGTTGTAAAATTCCCTGATGCGGCTATCTGAAATAAAGAGCTCTATGCCATTTGTTCGGTTCAATACGGTATACACATACATAATATGTTCTCATTGAAATTTTCCACAAGAAGTAAGCAAGCAAGAAATAAATGGAAAAGTAACAATGACAGGAAATGGAAAAATGTAAAATGATCTCTGGAACTCTAGTAGTTTTTATAAAGCCTCATGCTATTCAATAAATTTCCGTTGAATTTCTTTATGTTCTCAATGTAGATTTCATATGTACTAATAAGATTTTGTAGGACTGCTAAAATTGTATGCAGTTACTGGGTAAATATATTTTGTGTTTTTTTTCTTATTTTTGCCTCTAATAACGTCTCAGAGATAAACATATTTTTCTACAACATTAGATTTGCTCATAGAATAACAATTCTAATAACTGCACAGGTACGAACAAGTACATAACTGTAAACAACTATAAATGCAACTAATATGGTTGGCAAATTAATGTATTCAATGATTTTATGCTTAACTGTATTGAATTTTATGACACAATTATGTAATTTGAACTTTAAAATATACTATTTATGTCAAAGAACGAATATTTTGGCGCATATTGCTTCATATTTTCACCTGAAGAGACCTCAACTTCTGATTTAAATCTTACACTACATATCAAAGTCTTTTTAATACTAATTTTAAATTAAATTTTTTCATGATAGATGATTTGGAAATCTATATTTAATTTATATTATTCTTACTACATACAAAAATCCAAAAACTAATTTGCTTGAGGATCACTGGCGCAATGAGGACGACACAAACAGCTGCTCTGGAGGTTTTGCTAACACTGCCAACGCTTTCCTCGTGGATGAAGAGGGAGACCATAACTATTTGAGAATGTGAAATTCTGGAAGCAGGTGATGTTTAGATAGAGCTAAAGTTCACGCAGCAATTGTTGGACTAGCAACGAGGGAAACTCCCATTCCCATCTCTACCTTAATGGTGAGAGAAGCAAAAGACCAGCTAAGGTGGAAAAGGAAATATACTCTCATTCTTCCCAGTAGTTGAAGCAAGAGAGAATTGACTTACCTCCCCATAATGTGCTACACAGACAGACGGTTCTCGTTGGCCGCCAGACCATCATCTGGAACGGGACTATATCTGGAAGGTAGATGAGTGCAGAAGAGCTTTGCTCTAGGATCGTACACCACGGTCTTCCAGGTAGAGATCTGGACGCCCCTCATTGAGTGGGCCTACGACATACTGAAAAAGCTTCAGAGGTCTAAAAGGACCAACTCGAGATTTTGTGACGAGGCTGAACAAGTCAAGATCCGCGTGATTACTGGGCTGTAGTCGAAAGACTCTGAATCTTTTAATGGATGGATTAGATTCTAAGTAATCAATCAATTGGTCAAGATTTTTGTTCGAGAGTTATCAAAAATTTCAGATCTAGACTGATTGAAATTGAGGAATACGAGTGCAGATATTAAGTTATCTCAATCTTACATTTTTCAAGTGTATGATTTTCGGTTTTTAATTGGGATATAAATTTTGAGAAAACGTAAATTCTGTTTGGTTTAAATCCGGACTTTCCTAGACACTTTGTATATTGTATTTAAGTAGAATTTAACATTCGTTTGAATGACTTTCAAAAAAAAATAATGCTACTGGAAAAAAATCATAAATGACGACACGACACGTGGTATCGTCTATTTAAAAGATCATAGTTGGCACTAACTACTACCCTAATTATTGCCCCTTTTGATATTCATTACATTTCTGTTCAACCTTCACCATTATCGATATGTCGCATCAGACGCGGGCAAGAAATAAGATTATCCTGTTCAATTTATGATAAAGGTATTACGCCAAAAACTTCGTAAGCTACGTGTAATACCGTCGTTATTAAATGAGATATACTTTTCAGAATAAACATTGTTTTTCACGTTGTTTACTAAAACTTTTACTTAAAAGTGTATATCAACAAAAGCATTAAAATACATAAAGGTAGACAAAACTAATTAAAACCAGCTAATGGAGAAACAAACTGAAGTAACTTATTTCGTTTATAAAAACCTTCTAATTAAGAAAATGATTTTTGTACACATAAAAAACTTAAAATTATTATAGTTTACCTAAGTCGCGTTTGAGTTAGTATATAAAGTAGAAGTACCTTTAAAATACCAATCAATTTTCATACCGAATTAGTCGAGTCGAAAAAGAAAGAACACAATCGAGTTAAAAAAAGTGAAATAAATTACACTTTGGCCTGAAGGCAGGTCTACCAACAGAGTGGAGGGACATTTGCATTACCAAATCCCTACGCTAAATATCCACTCCATTTGCGTAATTATTTTGAACAAGCAATTCTTTGTTGTCTGAGAAAAAAGAAGTTTAAAATGGGCAGATGAAAATAAGTGTGAAATTGCGGATGTATCTCAAATAAATTACTTTTAAACAAATTGAAAAATTGACTGGTATTGTTTTATTTCCAATATCCATTAAGCAGTAGGCATTAGGCGTCTTTATACAAAGCAATACGTTGAATTCATTGTTACATACCGCTAAGATTTAAGTAATGAATTTGTTATAAATCAGTTGTACTTAAAGAAACAATTTAATCGAACTGGAGAAAATTAAAGAATTTTTATTCGAGATTTTCAATTTCTTTGTGTAAAGTAAGAATAAAACGCAAGAATAAATTTAAAAGAACCAATCAGTTGTTCACATAAAAATTTGTTTACAATTTTTTTTAGAAAATATTTTTCCAGATTTCCAAGTCTTCCAGTTACTACTAGGATGCTGTACAGTAATGATATAAACATCAGAGGATTTGATCCGACGAAAAGACAGGTCATCTTAGGGATCAATATTTTGTAACTGTGACTGTCGACATTACAGATGAATATAACACGCTTTCGTAATAACGTAATAAATAAACAGGTACCTGAAGTTGAGGATCCATACGTAACTAACCTGCGGCAAAAGCAAAAAAGGGTCGCTACATGCCGCGGAGTTAACAACGAAATCAGATGTTTATATTATATTTGTATTGTAATTTATAATATTTTTTTGTTTACTTAATACCTATGGAATAATAGTATGAATGTAAAGGCCGTTTCTAGGGGAATACCAAATCCTCCGATGTTTAATAATAAGGAAGAGCTAGAAAATTTCCGTGAGTATTTTAAGTGCTATTCAGAGTGCACCTTCATTGTTAATATGTAGTAAACAGGAGTTGCAAACCAGTGCGCAAACAGTTGAGGAAATAGTGCTAAATGTTTTGTGTTATTGGTTTTAAAATTGAAAATGACTACTTTCATTCGACGCAGTAGCATATATGTGTAAAACCGCCAAGCTTATACGATCCACGTATTCCAATATGATTCATGTAACTTGTAAGGCACATGACTTGTATCGCGTAACCGTCAGCAATACCTTGCAGTCAACCAATTAATTGTATGTACAAAGGACGTACTTATAAAGGCCAATTTGTCCGACAATTTAAGGAGCACCTCTATGAATTATATTTGCCACTACAAGTAATATGTACGCGATGGTGCACACAAGCTGCAGTTTATTATTTCGAATATTTTGAAAGCGTAAAACAGTTTATAATGAATTCTTAAGAATCTGACGATATAAGGCGAGTCCAGGCAGAATTTCAAACACCAGACGTTCTAATGCAGTTAGGTACTATACCTGGGCGATTCCAAATTTTAATTCAAGCACTATAAATTACTATACTATCTATAAAGAAATCTGTAAAAATTATCCATAATGTATAGAATTTACTAAATGACATCGATTCATCGCGGTGTTGCTGTTAAAAATAAATTATACCATGTGGTGACTAAAAATTTTGGTTTTAAAATTTTACCCGCGTATCGAGATTTTCCGTGGAGGGACTATCTTAAATTTGCACCGCTAACATCTATTGACGTAGAATGCTCCTTTTCTTTATACAAAGTGATGTATCGATCAAATCGTTCCAGCCTGACTGCTATCCGCACAGAACAAATTCTGATAATGTCAATCTATACTGTGCCAGGAGGTTTCGTGAGGTGTTGAAACACTGGAGATATGTATTTTAATTGTTTCGTATAAATCATTGTTATTGTCTCTTACCCTGTACTCACGAAAATTGTTCGGTGTTTAGGTAGAGTTAAGGCATTCTATAGTTAGAAAGCGTTTTACTTATCTTGGACTCACCACAATATTTTTTCTATTTTTCAACGAATTACAAATATTTTTTACTTTTCAGCTTTCAAAGACACATCGTTTCAGGTTTTGAAATCAAGTTTAAGTCAGTACGCCTACTGTGATCACCAGGAGATACGAAATTTCCATATTTTGCTCCCGTTTGAGATACAGTAAAACAATTTTTTAGAGAAGCTATTCAGAACTGAAATGTAGATAAAAACGAAAGAGTACATTGTCACCACTTAGTCGGGAAAAAGCTTCGGATAGCTGTGTCACTCTCTAGAAAGTTTTTATACATACCCCGCTGAATAATTTTGCTCTTGACTATACCTTCACTGGACCTTTTATTCACCGACTTCATTGAGGTGCGATTCCCGATAGAGGTAACACTTCCTTGCTCCATTTGTAGTGACAAAAGTACTTATTTAGAAAATTCATTTTAACCAAATGGTACGGAATAAAAGTTTGAAACTTGCTGAGCATAATTATGAAGATTCATTCTAGACGACATGTATGAATTTTACCTCAAATTTTACCGATTGATATCATAATTCAGGAGCTAATCACATCCAAATTTCACTTATATTTACAGTATAAATTTTCCCTACATAAAGTGAAAATTAATTAAAATCGATATACATGTACCCTCTAGTACACTTTCAACTACTGATCCTCCAAATTTGGTGTAATTTGACCAAACCATATGGACGAAATAAATTTTGAAAAATTACTTTACACTGGTTCGATTAGCCCTCTTAATCTAATTATTTCTATTTTGTCACGAATACTTAAAAAATGTTGCTGAACCATAACCTAACTTAGAAGACAATATTAATGTTGATAACATTACTATTATTTCCGTAACACTTTAACGAAAATAAAAAAAAATTTGGACCAAATGAAAATTAAAAAAAAATTAAAAACATATTTCTTATCGGTTTTCATGAACATTTCTTAATTCTGAAAAATTTTCTAAATAACCTTTTACCATATTTTAATTGCGAAGCAAAAAATATTCGTTTTCTGGGAGTATTAATTTTAATTTGATGTGGTTGCATGAACAGATGCTTCTTGGGAATTAACACAAGTGAAAAAAAATTGAAATTGGTTGAAAATCGCAAAAACATCAAAGTTCATAAAAAGTAAAACACTCTCTATATATTGTTTAAGGCTTGTTTTTTTAAAAATTGCAGTAAACTACAATTGGTGTATTATAACGACTCAACTGTTGTGTAACTATTAAGTAGCAATTGCCTCTTACTGATTATTTTCAAATCCAGAACCAATAGTTTGGGTCCACTTACACCTACACTGCTCCTCTTCCCAGGAAGCTATTTATATTTTTAAAAAATTGGACAGTGTATTATCTAAACATATTTTTTACCAATGTTTAATTGTTTCCATGGAATTATTCACATATCGCCAAAAAATGATTACACCCTTAAGCCTCCTCCATATTATTTATTTTATTTATTTATTTATTTTTACATACACTACTCAACAGGTAAACCCAAATAAAGAGCAGAACAGACACGAGAAAACATTAAAAACTAAAAATTTACAGTTAAAAAAAATGAACAATATTCCAAATACTTATAGAATTGGGAGATAAAAAGTTTCCGATCTTCGGAAATTTTAATTTGGAACATGAAAATTTAATTTACATAAAAGTTCTTCGCAGTCAATTGGATTGTGTATGATTTTATATAGAAATACCTGTGAATGATAATCACGCCTGTTCTCAAGAGTAGTTAGAGAGAATATATTTAAGAGCTCTAGCTGTGGAAAACCAACAATCGGGTATACTCCATCAGATTTAAACCATAATAATTTTATAAATCGTCTTGGTACACTTCTAGATCGTAAATGTGCTTTCTGTAATAATGGTTCCAGACTAAGTATGAATATTCCAGTTTAGACCTGACAAATTCAAAATATAAATTTTTTTAGTATTAACAATCAAAAAATCTCTACTAGTTCTAATTAGATATCCATGAGTTTTGAGTGACTCATTTACTAGCTTATTTATATACGGTATAAAAGAGAGTTCTTGGTCAAAAATTACGCCAAGGTCCACAAGAGTTAGAGGTCCTAGAAGGCCTAAGTTGTCTACTCCATAATCAAACAGAATAGGATTAATATTAGTTGTATAAGTCATGACGTTACATTTAGACATATTTAAGTTTAGCTTATTTTAAACACGCCAATTAGATACATTTGTGAGATTATTTTGCAGAAAGGCGCAGTCATCTAAGGAAGAAATTATGTTAAAAATTTTAAGATCGTTAGCATAGAGCAAACAACGAACGTCCGTAACATTTACAATATCATTAATAAATATGTTAAACAACAGGGGTCCGAGAATGGACCCTTGAGGAACACCAGATGTTGCAGTATATTCCACCGACCGGAATCTACTATAGGTCACATATTGCTTCCTATTCGAAAGATAGGAGTAAAAGAATGATAACAAAACAGGTGAGAAACCCATATTTGACAATTTATTTAGCAGTATAGTGTGATTAAGTCGATCGAAAGCCTTTGAGAAGTCTGTATATATTATGTCAACTTGGTTACGTTGGTCGATTGCTTCGGAGATAATATTAAGTTTTGCAAAGTAAATTTGATGTGGTGGGCCATGTTGGACAACCGATATCTGATTGCTGACACTAGAATAAATTGAATCATTAAATAAGATATCAAGAACTACAAAAAATTACATAAAATAGATATAGGCCTAATGTTGGCAATGTCATGTTTATCGCTTTTTTTTTAAACTGAGCATACTTTTGAACATTTCCAGATATCAGGGAGGCAACAATTTTAAATGTATAAGTTAAATAATATCTTGAGCAGATTTACAAAGATACGAGCACAATGTTTAACCAAGAACGACGGAACACCACCAGGTCCAGTCGTCATCTTAGATTTAAGTTTTTTAAAGCATAGTCTTCATCAAAACTGATGATATTAACTACCAAATTGCTTGCCTCGATAGGAATAAATTCAATATTACCCGAGGGTGGTAGAAAAGAATTACTGAAAAAATCACCGAAGGCTTCAATAATATCACTAGGTTTATTAAGGTCTTGCTCATGATAAGACAATTAAGTGGAGATATTTGTACTTCTTTCTACTGTTAATAAATGGTCAAAATTTGCTCAACTCCTTTGCAATATTATCTTCAGTCTGATTTACGTAACTCGCGTAAGCAACATCTATATCAATTTTAATTGTACTCCTTAAACGTTTAAATTCGTTATGAACGGGACAGTCATCATTTTGTTTATACATGCACTAATACTTCGCCTTAAGCTTAATATTTTTTATAATGTTGCCATTAAATCATGGTGGATATGCTCTTTTGAGAAATGATTTAAATTTTGGTACACATATATTAAATATTTCATAAAGTCTATCATAAAAGGCCTTGCAAGCAGGAAAAATATGAGAGTAATAAGAATTAACAAAAGACCAGTCTTCATTTAAAAGTAAATCGTAAGGCATCAGAAAATTTACTCTTCTAAAGTTATAGCTGTTATTTGTATTTACTGGGAAGTTATTTTTATTGTTAGAATAATAGACATTGTAATAAGATATTTAGAGCAGGGTGATAATTGTCCTTCCGTATTAGAATATCATCCGATTTCTCCACAATGCATTTATTGCTACATATTATTAAACCGAGAAGTTGGTTATCTATATTATATACGAAATTTTGCTGTTGAAGGTTTAATATGCCTAGAATATTATTTAGGGCTAATATCTCACCATTCATTGGGTTGAGAGTCATCTATTAGATAAAACGCATATTTAGGAATATTAAAATCGCCTAAAAGTAATACATCAGTATTTTGAACACAAGATAAAACGGAAAGTCGAATAATTTTTCATATTTGTCTACCCTTATATCAGGTGGGATATAAATTACAAATATATAAATGCTGCAGTGACAGTAAGTTATTTTAACACTCAGTATATCAATAAAGGGAGATATTTGTGCATCAGCTAAATTTAAAGGTAGAACAGATGAGTAAAATTTTGCTAAGAGTACCCCTCCTCCTCTTGTGAGACCTCTGGCAGTAAAATTTCTGTCAGCTCGCACAATACAAAATTTATTATTAGACAATTCACTATCATGTACTGAAGAATCTAGCCAAGTCTCAGTGAGAGCAATAATGTCAAAATTTGAGCAAGCAAGAGAATTATAAATATCAGATGTTAAATTTTTTATGCTACGAGTGTTTTGATAATAAACTGATAATTGCTTTGTATTACTGTCTGATTCGGATATGAACGAGGTGGAAGAGTTGACAACATACTGAGAGGTAAAAGGAAAAGGAATATCAGATAATTGCTATTGTCCGGTTAAAATATCCATTTTTAATTCTCTCGCATGCTTATTTGTATACGGTACACGATCTAATATCTCAAGGCGCATGATCGATAGCAACTTTAAGATTTTGCCTTTCATTGAGTTTTAAACAGTTAGAGCAAGTTAAAGATTTTGATTTATACTCTTTTATGTCGTGATTCTGACCACATCTAGGACGTGAAACAGGGTTGTTACAGGTTTTGGAGGAATGGTGCAACTCATTTATAAACAGCGGTATACCTCAGTGGCATGAAATACAATACAAATATCATAGTTAACAAATAAATTTCCAACTCTGGAAACCCTTTCGTAAGTATTTTTATCAAGTTGGAGAACTGCTTGAATTATATCTCTGTTTATCCTTGTTGGAAATAGCTAAACTAGTTTACTTACACACAAAATTTTTTTTAATAGGGTCACTATTACATTTAATAATACATTCAAGCAAGTCATTTTTCTGATATTTCTTAGTAATTCCTACAATTTTCACTCTAGGATATATGCTATAGACTTCTTTAATTTCGTAACAATCAGAGATTTTCCTCAACCATTTTTTGGAATTTATCATTCTCGCTCTTATTAATACAGCTTACTAATATTCCACCATTTTTCACATTCACTACCTTGGATAATTTAATATTGGAATGTACAGGATTAATTTTTTGCAATAACTCGGTTCTAGTTTATGAATACTCTTGACCATAGTTTTTAGGTTGAACAATAATTGCAAGATTTGTTCTGTTTTTCACAATCTCGGAATATTTAGGTATATTGCCAGAAATTTTATATTCATGGCAATGATTATATGATTTATTTTCGGTAAGTTTTACTATATCATTTTTCAATCATTCAACTGGTGCATTTAGAGCAGATAGCATTAAGAACATTTTCTTCAATTAATTTACTTATTTTTTTACAACACAATTGTAAATACATTCATCAGATTTCCCTGTGAGACCCTTGATTTTATTAAGCAAATCTGAAAATTCCAATGACTTACTAATAAATACATGTAGAATGAAATTGTTCTTAGCATACACTACAAAAGCACTGGCTATATCCTATTTATCGTACTCATACATTTATCACAGATTATAGTTATCCTGCAAACACTTTAAAATTCTTCATAACTAATAAAAACATACAAAGGAATTTTTTAACAGTCACAGGGTGACTGTAATACACACTATTGCACCAAGTTTAACTAAAAAAAAATATTTTTGTACACAAACTATTGAGAAATTCGACAGTTATTGTCAGACAGACCACAAAAATACGTCAACTCGCCACGAAAAATTAATCAAGTATCCAGTATTATACCAATAATATGGGATACATCACAAAAATATTTTATATGGAACTTGGCATTTGATTTTGTTCATTCAAGTTTTAGTCTCATTAAATACAATAAATATTAAATAAATAAACACCACACCAATAAGATAATTCCTGAATCCAAAACCGAAATTGCATGGGCGAACGTTACAATTATGAAAAACGCGGACACACAACTATTCCCACCGACATTACCAGTGCCGGTGGCGTAATTCGAACCCGCAGCTACAATAGAAAGATTATCTAGGAACACTTTCCATCGTGCGCTCTAAACATTTTATTTTTACCATTTTATTTCTATAATGAGTATACACATGGTCAATGGTTTGGGGCAATGCAAACTTCTTAAAAATGTTTATACAATTATTGATTTTAGTTATAGGACACTACCTATTCAATCGATAGAGAATAAATAACCTACTTACAACAATCATATTAAGTAAAATTATATATGGTGAGAATGCATTGGAAATAAACTTATAATTAATGTAAATAATATATATTTAATTACTTTAATAAGCATTTAATAAGGTAATTATAGAAAATGAATGAATTATTATCTAATTATTGTATAATATATTCATTAGCTGTGACTCAGTTGATAATTACCTCAAGGTAGACAAGCGTACATCATACATCTTGCATCGTTAATAATGTAAATTAAATGTGCGTAAAAAGATATTGTCTGCATTATTCATACTGAATACTAATTAATTATTCATCATTTGAATTGAATGCAAAAAAATCTGTGGTATTTCTTAAAGTTTATATAATGTAGAAAAAATTATTAATATTCATTCTGACAAGTATTTACGTCAGCAGTATAAGTACATGTACATCAATCGGAGAGATGCAGAAGACACTAGTATAAAATATTCAAAATGCAAAAATAAAGATGGATTCATATCCCAAATGGCACAAGATAATCTCAAGATATCGCTTTATTATCCCCATAATACATTGGATTATCTTATAAATACATCCAAGGGCCATCCCATGGTGAACCTTAAAGTTTCGTATGATAGGTATCCCATATATGTCCACTAATATAGATATCCAGATGTTATTATCTTATGCATATAAAAATATGGAGAACCTTTGGATGTTCTTCATGAATAAACAACTATGGATGGTCGAACAGGATATACATTTTATATAGACTGCCAAATATAGACTATGGATATTCTACATTGTAGTTTTCCTAAGGATATCCAGATACGTACTATTTGTCATTTGAGTCCTAACAGGTGAAAAATGCTTATCTGGGACATACAAGTATTATATCATACACCTATACAGAGTGATTCAGAAATAAACCGAAGAAAGAAGATCCCTAGAGCTGAGAAAGTATTATTACGTGTTTGCTATCCACACAAACACCTATACTCATGGATTTGTTGAATGAAAGTCCAGGTAACACTTACTCACTACTTTACTTACTAATTAACAATTAACAACAATAGGTTAATTACTGTCTTAACTATAATCACACTTGAACAGTTATAAGTCTCTTTCTTATTTCTTCTTTACTCGTTTACGTTCAACTTGAGATTGATTCTCGGCCCACCGTGCGTCTTATTTATACATCCATTCACACGGTCTAGATTATTCCAGAATATTCCCGGCCGTTCGCATACAATTCCAGTCTCATCTAACCAGTCTACAGTCCAGTGGCGTAACACTGCCCCCTCCTTAAGCGTGAACGTCCCGATCAGGCAATCCATTGTTCCCTGCATACTTGGCTAGTCTCTCTATATGCACCACCTTAATCTTGGATTTTGGACTGAATTCTAAATACAACGTCGTTTAGTCTGGTGACGACAGTGTAAGGACCTTCCCAGGGCGGGTGTAGCTTCGGGGACCTGCCTTTCTTTCGTTGTGGGTTATATAGCCAAACCAAATCTCCAGCCTGGAACCCTCCTGAATTTGCCTTAAGATCATAACGAGCCTTCATGCGATCACTTGCTATGGCAATTCGGTCTCGTACCAGCTCATGAATATTCCTTAGCCGTTCACCAACTTCATCAGCGTAGTCATTTACGGAAAGTCGCTCCTCATCTGGTGTGTCAAACATCAAGTCACATGGCAGTCTAATCTCACGTCCAAATATCTCGCGAGCCGGCGTCTGTTTTGTTGTTTCATGAATGGAGGCCCTGTAGGCCATAAGGAAAAGAGGTAAGTGACGGTCCCAATCTCTCTGATGTTTCTCAACTACTTTGGATAGGTGCTCCTCCATGGTTTTATTATATCTCTCCACCATTCCGTCTGATTGTGGATGTAGGGCTGTTGTTCTTGTCTTATGAATTCCCAGTAAGCGACACATCTTCTGAAACACCCCTGATTCAAAGTTTCTTCCTTGATGCGAATGCAATTCTAGGGGCACGCCAAATCGGCATACTAGATTATCTATCAGACCTTGAGCAACAGTGGCTGCTTCTTGGTTGGGTATGGCATAAGCTTCAGGCCACTTACTGAAATAGTCCATAGCAACTAAGATGTATTTGTTCCCATCATCTGTCATGGGGAATGGACCAGCTATGTCGATCGCAATTCGCTCAAAAGGAGCCCCTACGTTATATTGTTTCATTTGGCCCTTACTTCTTGTCCGTGGCCCCTTACTTGTCGCACAAACTTCACTTCACTTCGCATACAATTCCAGTCTCATCTAACCAGTGTACACAGTCCAGTGGCGTAACAGTATATAAACAGATTTCTCATATTTTTAATAACTAAAAGTAAAGAAAGTAATAAAAGTATCCTTAAAACCCCCCCAGTTATCGACGCTCCTAATAACAGCAAACAACCGCATTATTTTTACGATGAGTAAGAGAACATAATTTACGTAATCCATACCTACAGAGCAACAAAAAATTGTAACATTTTAAAGTAATGCGCAATGTATAGATTAAGATGCTTCTAAAAAATTAATCTGTACGTACTCACCTTAGTAGAAGGGGTTGTCACTTGGAAATAAAAGACGTTTTGTTCGATAACCACACAAAATTAACTAAACTTCAATTAAACCATCACTCAAACAGATATTAAAACAAAAATCTGCAACACCCCCCAACCAATTGCTGGCATAAAACAACTAGCTGGTAGTTGTACGTGTTGACCGGTAGCTCGGTTAGCAGGTCTTGAATTAGGGCTCATACTGAACCAAAATCTAGGCTGGGCACCAGGACTTTTGCAAGTACCAAATAATTAAAAGTTTAACTTTAATACATGAAAGATAGCGCTAATTCTTGAATTCGGTTAGGGATGAAGCTGAATAAAATGATATTATTAAACAAAATGTACAACAAAGTGATATGAATATTTACAAAATTTACACAGCCTCAGATGGCCTCTTTTAGTAAAAAGATATAGTTAAGAGGTTGAACAAACAAAAAAAAAGATGTGACGTTGTTCAGAAAAGTGACTGATCTCTTACAAAATGTTTCTAACCAAATATAAAATTTTACTGGGGAGAAGATCTTATGTAACTTCAAATGGGTCAGTCCTGAGGGGAATCCATCTACGGCTAAGCTCTGAATGGGTTCGGTGTCAGTTTGAATCACCACTGCCAGTACTGTAATTACCATTGAGACGAAATGTCAGTTGAAAAAATAACGTATTCTGCTCCACCCAGTATATAACGATCAGTTCGATCCACCAGTTTTATCCTCTTCTCTTGGTCCAAGTATGTACACAGTATACTGTGCGTATTTATATAGAAAGGGGAGAGCTTTATGAAATCAGTACTATAGGCAAAGCAATGTAGAAAGCTGTGACGTTCAAATTGTCCAGTTATGGAGAAAAAATATGAGAGTTAACGCAAATTTACAGAGTAAATTGCAAACAAACCAAATTAGGATTTGCATCACATAATACCTTAGGGAGTTGAGGACTTCAACTAACTTAAATATTAATAAAAGTTACGATAAATAGAAAAAAATACTAGTCCAATAAATAAACTAGGTACTAGATATTTGAAACTAATCTTCAACAAAGCAGAATTTAGAATATCTATACAAAGACAAATACACACAAATAGAAATATAACGTAAATAAATATTTGCTAAATATAAAACAATATGATAATTGTTGTCAAATTAAAGGTAACGTTAAGTTAAATTATTTATTAGTTCCTCATAGATAGGTAATAATGAATTCCAGATAAAGTTAAATAGAAATATATAACTTGACTATGTCTTTATGTTTACTGCAGATAAAATTAGAAGTTAATCGATTACCAGATAACTAGGCAGGTATCTTTGCCAGAGAACTACGCAAGGCTCTACTAAAGCAGCGTTCGTAACTAATACTAAGAAAACGTTTAAATAAGTACTCGATATTTCAAATTTAGAAAAAATCTTACACTACAGCGGTCTGATGGTAAATATATGCACTGGTATAAATTGATCCACCACAAAACAAGTGCACCACATTAGGTAATTCTCATACAAAATTATAATTTTTTTAAATATATAAAGGAAATTTGCTTTTTAATGTTTCAAAAAATTGTTTATTTTTTTTAAAGACGAGGGTTTAAAATTTTTAGACATTAATATAAAAAATACCAACAATAGCTTAGTGTTTGACATTTATCGTAAACCTACTTGCACAGATACAGTAATTCATAGTAAATCTAAACAATCATTGCAAATAAAAATGGCACCATTCCACAGCTACATACATCGTATATTAACATTTCCATTAAGCGAGGAGAATTTTTAAACAGAAGTTAATGTAATTAAAAAAAATGCTAAAACCATTGATTATTAAGAAAGCCTAAAATCTAATAAAAAATAAATAAAATAAAAATGTACTTAAATAGTTGTATGCCGGTTCCTCACAGGAATGCAATAAGATATATAAATGTATTACTTATAGGTCTAAGATCAGCAATAGTGTTAATAATAAACTTAATAAACTAGGATGTAGAACAATTTTAGTAAATAAAAATAATTTAGGTAAAATGTTAATTAATAATAGAAACAAAACTGAAAAGTTACAAAAACAGGAGTTAAAATGTAGTGACTGCGATGCCATATACATTGGACAAACTGGACGAAATGTAAAAAGTGATTTGACGAACACAAGAAATCTATGGTAAACGATATATATGGCACGGGCATGTCAATACATTGCATAAAAAAACAGTCATTTTATAGATTTAAATAATGATAAATTACTCCATTCGGAAAAGAAAGGAATTGATCTATTAGAACAATTAGAAATAAGTTAGGCTGTTAAAAATAATAAAAATTTAACGAATGAATAACAATTTTTTTACTGGCCACCATATTTTAAATAAAATAATTTAGATTTAAAGAATAAAGAAATGTCCAACTTATAAAAGCATATTTTATAATAGTTTTATAGTAGGTACTAGATGTGGTTATATAAGCAATGAACGCAAACTTCACTGTTCAGTATTCCCTGTAATCTTGACAAAGGCCTAAAAAGCCGAAACACTTGTAGAATTTCTAAGAAAAAAATTTTTTAAACATTAAAAAGCAAATTTCCTTCATATATTTAAAATATTTAATAATGTTTCACAAGGAGCCACCGCAGAATCAGTTAAGTGTATTAAAAGTTATAATGTATAATGTAGGTAATTAGAACGCTATTAAACAATCTTCAACATAACATCAAAATTACAAACATGACAGCCATGTGAAAGAGTTCACTTTGTACATTAGTTGTAAAGTTCAAAGCTAATGAACGTGTAAGGCAAAATAGTA
The DNA here is from genome assembly GCA_029963845.1 of Rhamnusium bicolor. NCBI lineage: Eukaryota > Metazoa > Arthropoda > Insecta > Coleoptera > Cerambycidae > Rhamnusium > Rhamnusium bicolor. The sequence continues at coordinate 176,298 of JANEYF010004058.1, read as the reverse complement.
TTTACATCAAAGTAATCCACACAAAAATACAGTATACTTTGTAACGAAATTGCAAGCTATTTCATTCCAGTTTGTTGTGTTCCGTGAGGAATTAAGTTTCTGCTAGTCTAGTCCAGATGGCGCCACTGATTTCTACTGGAAAAGTCGGTTTTGCAGATTTTTGCACTAAATATCTATCTATCTTTATTGCTCATACTCTACTCTCAAATGTCTGTCTCTTTCCAAACTATAACCGAGTTTAGGTGGGAGGACAGAACGAGGCTTCCTTCTTCTTACTAGTGCAGCGTTCAGATTGAAACCATCTATAATTCTGCGGTCTGGTAAAATTTATATGTTTTCGGGTATTATCTTGTGATTTAATGCTAATCATTATTTAAAAAGTTGCTATATTGATTTAAAGTACCTTTGAGGTAATTTTCATAATAATATTGTACCGTAATTATCTTAATTTACGCCTTGGGCGAATTTGCTTTTTTGGTGATCAGTTCACCTTGCTTGTTCTTTGGAACAGCCATTAGTAATATTGATTAGTATCAATTTATCGTGCCTTGCTGGCAATTTATCTAATATTATTTTGATATTGTAATAATTTCAGGTGTTAATTTAAACTAACCTTCGGTTATTGTAAATTTTAGATTTACTTGGCAACGTATGTCGCCATTTTGTATCGTAGTTAGTTGTTTTCTGTCTTTGCCTGTTGATGTTTTAGGTCACTTAGGCACGTTGGTAGCACTCTGAAAGTGGTGACTGACTGGTGACATTTGAAGATTGGTACACCTGGTTTGACAAACCTATTTGTTTATAACCTTTGTGAAAATTATCTAATTTGGTGCATTTATTTTGTGGTGGATTATTTAATACCAGTGCATATATTTATCAACCAGATCTCAGAAACGTAAGGTTTTTCTAAATTTAAAATATCGAATGCTTACTTGAACGTTTCCTTAGTATTTCTTCAGGAACGCTACTCTAGTGGAACCTTGCCTAGTTCTCTGGCAAAAATACCTGCCTAGTTATCTGGCACTTGATTAACTTTTAATTATCTAAAGTAAACATATAGTCAAGTATATAGCTTTACTTAACTTTATCTGCAATTTCTTAGAACCTCTCTCGGAGGAACTAATAAATAATTTAATTTAACGTTACCTTCAAGTTGAAAACTATCATATTGTTTTATATTTAGCAAATATTTATTTACGTTATCTTTCTAGTTGTCTGTCTGTAAACAGACATTCTAAATTCTATTTTCTTGAAGCTTCACTTCTTTTATTACAAAAATATCTTAACATTTAGTGAATACCTATTTCACTTGTTTATTATCGTAGCTACACCTAGTTTATTTGCTGGACTAGTATTTTTTCTATTTAACTTAACTTTTATTAATACTTAAGTTAGTTGAAGTCTTCAACTTCCTAACCTATTGTAGGATACCGATCCTAGTTTGTTTAGTTTGCAATTTACTCGGTAAATTTGTGTTAACTCATATTTTGTCTACGTAGCTGGACACTTCAAAAGTCAAAGCTTTTAATTTTGTTTTGCCTCTAATACTGATCTCATAAAACTCTCCCCTTTTTATGTAAATACCTGGACCAAGAGAAGAGGATAACTGGTGGATCGAACTGATCATTATATACAGGGTGGAGCAGAAAAATGTAATATTACACAACTGGCATTTTTTTTCTCAAGGGTAACTGCAGTACTGACAGTGGTTAGTCAAATTGACACCGAACCCATTAAGAGCCTAGCCGTTGGTGAATTCTTCGCTGGACTAACCCCTTTGAAGTTAAGTAAGATCTTCGTCCCCAGTTAAGTTTATTTGGTCAGAAGAAACGTTGTGAGAGATCAGGCATCTCATTTTTCATTGTTCATTTATTTTTTCCTCTTTCACATCATTTTTGGATACTTTTTGGTCTTCAACCACATTTAATTTTTTTTTTACTTGTAAATACTTGTACATCACATATACTAGTCTTGATTATACTTTTTATTAAAATAAGATCTTTTTTATTCCACTTCCTTACCAACCGAATTCAAGTTTTAACGCTATCTTTACCTTTTAAAGTAAAATTTTAATTAATTGGTACTTGCAAAAGTCCTGGCGCCCAGCCTAGATTTTGGTGATAACTCAAATTAATCTAAGCCCTTATTCACGACCTGCTTACTGAGCTACCGGTCAATAAGTACAACCCCCAGCTTATTGTGTTATGCCAACAATTGGACGGGGGTGTTGCACTAATTGGCGCCCAACGTGGGGCTTGGCTATTTTTTGGCATTTTTTTTCTTGAGTTGTCACTGAAATTTAGTTTCGTACCTGTTCTTGAATTCGGGGAAGTGAATAAAATATTTTTTTTGACCAAACAAATCATTTGCTGACTATTAACATTATTATTTTAACTTGATAAAAATTATCTTACTCGATAATAATTTTGGGTCTCTTCTGGCAAGTTTTAACCAAGTCTTTCTCATTTTAATATCATCTGGCAGTTTTATAAACAACTTTTGTGGTGTTTACACTTATATTCTTGCAGTTCGGCACCAAACACCACGAATAACGATGGGAACTCATTATTTTATATGATAAATAAAATAAACGATACCTGTTTATTTACTACAACAATGACGTCACAGTAGATAGTGACATGGCGTATCGTGTTTTTGCGCTAATTTTTGAAATTTTGAATGCCATTTTATCCTATATAGCGATTTCATTTAACCGAAATAAAAGTTCCTGTTGACTAATACTCCGATATGAACATTTTAAGATAAATAAAAATAAGCGTCAAATAACCTATTCAATATTTGCATTCAACTTTTCTCTATTCAAGAAAAAATATACATCAGATTTGTCTGTTACTTTAACTATAAAAATTGCATTTGATTTAAAGTGAACCATTTATTTCCACTTTTGGCTATCCTCAATAGAGAAAGTTTAAAAGTGATTTATAGTTTTGTGTTGGACGCCCTGTGAAAAAAATCCTTTATAACAAAATAATACTGAATAAAACGAAAATGTATTCTATTAAAACCATTTTTCTTAAATATAACAATATAGAATTGTTACCACCGAATTTAAAATAAAACACGCTTTCTCGGATTTAAAAAAATCCAGTATTTTTAAGAAATTGAAGAAATTAACACAGAAGAGAAAATTACTATAAACTCTAAATTTTATTTTAGCCGAAATTACTTTTGCATTATTTCTTGGTGAGGCCTTATATGCACCATACTATCTACAAACCGTGCAAGAAAAAAATGACAGTGTATTCAAGCGTTTTTCACATAACTGTTGTTCATAGTCAGTTGTTCCGTACCTGTTGTTTCTATATACGATCGCCAAGAGGCACCTAGGAATTACGTACAATTTGTTCTTCAAAAGCCGACTGAATTATTATATAAGTTTGATATAATAATAGATCTAGGCGTGTGAAACATTTAGTAGGTTAGCATTAGTTTGATATTATTAACTCTATTGTCGGTATGAAATAAAGAGATTGATAGGACAAAAGGAATATTGAATACGCCTCCTTTTATTTTGCAATAGTAATTAATAATGATGTAAGTAGATGTAGAAATAATGTCATAATTTATATTGCAGATTTCGCTAGTGCTGACAGTATTAAGGTTGAATTTTGCAGTGTTGCCCATCTAACAATTATTGTCAAAATTGCGTCAATTCGTCTTACTGCAAATCGTTTCTGTGTATCATGGTCGTAGAGTACAGATGTACTTACTGTCGCCGGCATTCACCTTGACCGCGAAACTCTTTCTCCAGTCCAGTCTATTATTAGCTTCCGATTTGTGTACACGTTAAGTCACTTGGGCATATTGCATATTGTTTTTGTGTTTTTATCTTATTTGTTGTACTGTATTGTTGATATTAATTTAATAATAAAGCATGGTAGACGTACGCAGGGGTAGAAAACAGCCATTTGCTGACAAGAATAAATTCATAGGGGAATTCCCGGATTTATTCTATGAAGTACGAAAAAATCTTCCAATATGGAAAGTAATATAAAGTGTATAAAATGAAGAGCAAGTACAAATTAAATAAATAAATATGTTTATTACAAAAAATTTCCATTTACCTCTATTAAAATTACATCGTGCAACCAAGGCCAAAAAACAACCAATCAGAACAAAGTATTTTAAATTTCACGGATTTGAATTGTCTCCCCACAACAAAATGAAATATAGACATATGTTTTAAACTAAAAAAAAACTGATCATTTCTTTCTTGAATTACGAGTAGGTATTTTTTATGATCCCCTTATTGTACAACTGATACCTTCCCGACATACTTTTCACTAATCCTAGAATTATTTAAACGCATAGAGTGAACAGAAGTTCTACCAAGAACCTGATGTTTCTCTTCTATTTTTAGTAGGATAAAGGTCAGGAAAATGAGAAGGACAAGGATCATGCTCAGCTTCGTGGATATTGAAGATAATTGGTTACGTTGACGCCGGGCACTTTCGTCATCGATATAAACAAATGCTTCTCTGATGATTATTTGAAAGCACTTTGTCATCCATCTTTTAATAACACTCAGGTAATCTCCACAAGTATCAAAACACTCAGTATTATACACGAAGCGTGTATCACCAATCAAGTTGACATAATCTGGAGATGATGAAAACTAGAATTTGATAGGAGTTGATTAAAACCAGAAATGAAATATCTCCATGCGACGTCAACTGCGTTCGCGAAACGTTCTTCGAGTATAGTACCGAGGGTTTCGGTGTTTGTGTTACTATTCAAAATATTGACACTAATAAGTTGTCATCGTTTCAAAGCTTCCAAACCAATTCAGGTCCCATCTTTAAGTTGTTTTTCAGGGTTATCCCATTGTTTGAAGAGGAACAGTTCCGAATCATCGGTATCCATAGCTGAAAATTGTTTCCCTTTTTAGACTACGGCACTAACTGTTCTTATTTTTAAGTAGGTATGTATATTTGATTCCAGCGGTATTAGTCCAGAGTTATGAGTTTAAAATGACAAGTAAGAGTTTATAGCGAATCTAAGAGGCTTAGGTATGCTGCGCAGATTTTTTAATTGTTTCGTTCGTTAAATATTTTACATTTCGGCTTTATATGTTGAGAAGACAGAATTTCAAAACTGTAATTTATTTTTAGAATAGCTGTAGTGAATATTTGCAGACAGGTATTACGATTACATATTTCTTTAGTTACAAAGGACGAAAATAACTTTGTAATTTCGTATTTGATATGAGACAGAAAGTGCTTTCGATGCCAAATTATACGAAATTAGTAAAATTAAATAAACATTCCTTATGTCTACATATCATGTTATTTACTCACTAACTTATTTTATCATGACGACGACGTTGAAAATGTGGCAAGGTCATATAGAACACAACAGAAAATCTTAAAGCTTATTAAATACAGGCGTTTTTATACATTTATAATTTTGATTTAGTGCCTAATTATCAATAAAATGTTGTTATAAAGTCGTAATCGACTGAACCTACCCATAATGATTATCATAATTTATTATACTGTAGCAAACCAAATTCAATCTTTTTTAATGTCGAAACTTTATCGAGCGGTTCTATCGTCTGTTTCTAGTTCTATCACGTTTAGTGACGATATATTCTTTAGTTAAATATGTTTGCCCCAAGCCTACTTATATCTTTTTTAATATACTTACAAAATAAGTGTATATTTTATAGTTTACTATATCATATCACTTTTGACGTTATGTAAAAGAGATTAAAAATTAAAAATGCACGCCTTTATCGTTAATCGAGCTTCATCCTTCTTAAAAACATATCATTTATGTGCCAACGATGGAGTTCTTGTGTAAACAAGCTCGATGGGTAAACATTAAGTTACTACACAATAAGTTTTTATATCATTAGACTATTCAAGGGATAACAATGGTATCAATTTCATCGGGTTGTGTCCGATTGTTACAATTTTCTACATCGTTGTAGTTTTTTATGCTTCACAAAAATACTATAAACAATATTTTGCTCTAAAGACGTAGTCATTTGTTCCATTTTGAAAGGTGGTGAGGACGGAGGACCCTTCTCCTCTCCGTGAATTTGAATATATTTTTTGCAAAAGATAAAGTATTAAACACAATTAAATTAAAACACATACATGACAACTTTACTTATAGTTTTCAATAGGCAACGGTCCAAACCAATCCATGATGTACATATATAATTCAATGTATGAGAGGACCTGGTAACGTCACTATCTTTCAAAATGGATAGAAAACATTGGGTTTCCTATGATGTGAGCAAGCTTAAGATCCCTACCCCTCGACAAAATGGTAGTTGTACAAAATTTCTAGGTTAGGAGCACGAGCATACATGAACTTATCTTCTAACGTTGGTCAGTAGCCCTAGTAGTGGAAATTGACCAACATTAAGTATGTAATAAAAAGAGGTAAATATCAATATACAATGCGACTCCATGATCGGATTGACTAAATAATGGTAATTCTTTTTTATCATAAGGTTTTCGTAAAAAAGACAAAATCAATTTACTAAAATTTTTACTCGCATTAAAATTTTTCAAGTACTCATGAAACTGGATCTGATATGAAAAGGTTAGTTAAAAAGTTCGAATTAATAATTTGGATTATAAGTAAATTATGGTCAAAATCTAAAATTCAACAAAGTTCGCGGTCGAAATATTTCGTACGCTTTCTTTTCCCTTTGTATCTATGGATTTATTCAGTGGCTCGAATAATGCCATTTATTTGTATCACTATTTATAATTTGTCACTGTTGTAGTTACAAACATTAAATTTGCAAATTTTTAACAAACTTCTCATAGTGCCGAATCATACTAACCGAGGCTGAAAAAGGCTGTGAGATGATCGCTATGACGTATGACCGATGTAATTAGTTGTGGAGAAAGCACCATCTTCAGTTTACAAAGCAAATAACAGGAAACGCATAATTTACGCAGGGCGGAAAGTTTTGGTGCACCAAAAAAAAAATCAACCCAAATGAACGACGATAAATTGTGCGATATACATATAGCGGCACATTCTATTGTCACTGGAAAAAATCCAGTTCCCTGTGTCGGTGAAAACGGCAAGAAAAAGTATAAGGGAAGAAAGCTTGTTTAACAGGATAGCAGCCAAGAAACTGAGATCGAGACACGACAACAAAAGGAGTGGAGTTTGCAAATGAAAATCTGAAAAACCCAAATTTTCTTTTACTTCAAAATTTTTTATATAGCTGACAATAGTTGTATTGATGCCGAACAATTTATTTAAGTATATTTTAGCTGTATTCCGAAAATTAACCATTACTTCAAATTAGTTTTTTGAACTTTTTGATCAATGAACAGACCTTCTATATCAAGTCCTATTACATAAGTAAATAAATATATGTATATACGAGAAGCAAAGAGTAAATTTTGCATGTAAACTCAAAAATAAAAAAGTGTATCATACGTTTTAGTCCATCTGGGTACACAATGTTTCACTGCCGTCATAAGTAAACATTTTAAATTTAAGATACTGATTAGAAAACACTTTTTATATGAAAAAAAAACCGCATTAAAAAATTTTTTAAAAGTTGAGAGAACCAACATTTTTATTGACTGAATTTAGCACACGATCCTAAAATTGCATTCTGAATATTTTTTCTTAATAAAATGTTTTCACAAATAAGTCGACTTTTGTTCTGATCGATACAATTTTTAAAAATAAATATTCTATTGGTTATTACACAACACTCAACACAAGAATTTTAGTAAATGGAATTCGTTAATATAAAAGACGAAATGCTATTACTTTTCATGTTAGTTTAATTAGCTTGATGTATGATAGTGCCTCTGCTCATTTAAATTAGATCATCAGCAGTGGAATGTCGTGGTCGTAATATCTCTGGGCCTCCGTGTTCCCAGGACCTAAATCCAGTAGACCAAAATCAATTGCGCAGTTCATTAAAGTAACTACAAGATATGTTTTGTTTTGTTTTCTTAACCGCCTCTTAAGTCACCGAAGTAAATACTAAGATTTTCTGCTAAGTAAAGGGAGACGAGGATCTACAGATTATTTTGGAATCCAAACCACATCTAGGGTATCGACAGTTTTCTCCAATCTTAATCTGAAACAAATTACAAATAAAATTTCTAACTTGCTCCGGAATGGATTCGAACCATCGATATTCGGTACCGAGTAAATAGCTATAAGCGCTTTACCCACTCCGCTATCATGCATTATGGGACAGAATTTGAAACATTTATAACACCATAAGGAATAGCAGTAATATATATTTTTAACACGCTTTTATTAGCTTCACTTGTATGTTTGTTTATTTGTTTGTTTGTTTGTAACCGACTCTTTGGATTCGATTTTGACCCACTTTAAACGGACAGATTTAATTGAAACTTTGTACACTTACGAAGAACCGGTAACAATACAATAATTTGATAAGTTTATATCATTATCCTGATCAGGATCGCCAGTCCTTTCCTCACGTATCCTCTGCGTGAGAGCAAGAGGCTTAATATTGTAAGTATATTCCGTGATTCTCAGTTCGGTCGTTGGCCGAGCGGGCAAGTCTTAGTCGACGCAAAATGACGGATTCCTCGGGCGTGAGTTCAAATCCCATGGCTGAAATAAAAAAATATTTTTTTTTTCAGAAATATCTGTTGGATCGTAATATGTTATAATATCAGCATCAATAAGCAATATAAATATAGTTTAAAAAAACTAAAAAACACGTTTTTAAAGCACATCAAACTAAAAAGTGAAAAATAATTATTAATATAAACTGAAAACAATAATGAACGAAAAATACTAGTATTATTGTGAAAAAAGCGTGGGGCGCTTTGTGCCATATTTTTCGTATATAGAGCAACCCACGCTTTTTTCACAATAATACTAGTATTTTTCGTTCATTATTGTTTTCAGTTTATATTAATAATTATTTTTCACTTTTTTAGTTTGATGTGCTCTAAAAGCGTGTTTTATAGTTTTGTTAAACTATATTTATTTATATACCACATTCATTAAGCATGAGTCTATTGAATTGAATTTAAATAAGTACCCGCCTCTGAACAATTAATTCTTAATAAAATTGCCTTAAATTATTTACCAAATATATTGAAATGAACAGTTTTATCCTTCTAAAATCCAAATCAACTTCATAGTCTTCAAATAAATGTGGAGATTTTAATCGCGATTTACCATCGACTTTATAAAAATAGCAAACTAAGATTTATTACACTAATATTAAAACTTCATCTGAATTTAATGACATGGGTTCAAAAATTGTAAAAAAAAAACAAAAAAATACACTAACAGCTGTGAAAAGGATAAATTTGTTTGTGATGTAATATTCATAATAATAGATTTAAAAACCGGGCTCAGGAATAAGGGCAGGTCAATGAAATAAATAGTGTATCTAAAATTAAGCTCAGATATGCAAACAGGAGAAAGAACGTATTTTAAAATAAGGAAAACATATTTATAAATAACTTTAGGAAATGTAAAAATATGAATATACTCGTATAAAAGGGCAACATTGTGCACGATTTCAATAGAAGCATACTACATACAATTTAAAAATAAATTTCCCGAAAGATATTGACGTTTTATCTCATTTATCTGTTTTATATACTTACATATTTTTCCTTTTCATTCATTTAATTGTTTATTTTATGTATTGTTCTCGTCATTTAACTCTATAATATCGTATTATGAACATTTGAATAATGTTATTTTATTAATTTTATTTTTTGTATTTATTTATAAGGGATAATTTCTATCTAATGATAGTAATAGTAGTTATTAACCCATTTTCAACTTTGGGTTTTTCAGCTACAAAAAATATATATATTTAAAAACACTTGCTACCGGAAAATTTTGTTAATTTAATTTTCTAGAAATATTCAATTTTGAATTTTAAAATTTGTTGTATCCATGATAATAATTAAGCCTGGCCAAGCGATGGTAGATTCAGGGTCGGGCGCAATACCAATGCCATTGCGCGCTTGTTTACGATGACGATGACACGACACACTTCAGTTGTTATCTGTCGGTCGATGCATAGAGTAGTAATAAATAATAAATAATGTTGAGCGTAAATAGTAGAAAACGACCGTACGCTGATAAAGTGAATAAATTTATCGGTGAATTTCCGGATTTATTCTATGATGGATGTAAAATAATTTGTAAAGTTTGTGATCAAGACTTAATGTGCTGGAATAAATACGGCTGCAAAATTCATGTCAATAGTAACCGGCATAAAAATAAAAAAAATGGCGTGTCTTCTTTGGAACCTCAGTTTATATTTGATTTACTGTTAATGCTGATTGCCTGTGATGTTCCCCTGCGCATATTGGATAAACAGAATTTTGGGAGTTCTGGAATAAATCCAATCCCCAGGTGAATTTAGCAAGTCGTTCATCGTTACATAGATATGTACCAAGTGTTCGTGAAAACATTGTAAGTAGGATTAAATGTGCATTAAAAATACACGGCTGTGGTTATGTGTTGACGAGACGACAGATTGTAAAAAAAATTCTATTTTAAATGTTATAGTACGTGTACTCGACCCTGTTAAACCAACATTTCCACTTTTACTAGCCAGCAAAAGACTAACTGCGTGTACTGGCGAAACAATTACGCGGGTGGTGTTGGAGACTTTTGAAGAATTTGAACTGTCAACAAGTCAAGTGTTAATGTTTGTGACCGACGGTGCTGTGACAATGCGTTTGGTGGGCCGTTTTCTTCAAAGAGACGATTGTAGGTTTTTACATGTTACGTGTAAAGTGCATGCATTCCATCTTGTGGCAGAAACGATTAGAAAATGTTTTCCAGAGGTAGATGCATTAATAGCAAATACAAAAAAAGTATTTCTCAAATCTCCTAAACGGCTTCGAGCATTTCACATACTGTGTCCTGGTATTCCGGAACCACCAGAGCCGATTCTTACACGTTGGGGAACGTGGTTGAAGGCAGCTTTTTATTATGCTGAATATTTTCAATAAAAGCTGTGATACTACAGTTCAACCCTAATGAGGCTGCAGCTATTAAGGTAAGCCAGACAAGCTTTCAAGATGTTTCCCTTGAAACAGATTTAAAAACTATTTATAACAATTTTAGAGGACTACACGACGCAATAGAAAAATTGACAAACACTTCGTTCTCGTTAGTGGAATTGCTGCAAATAGTGGACGACGTAAATACACAGCTACAGACTATAAATGACGCAAAAAAATAAGCTCGTTATTGAAAAATTCGAAAGGGTATTACAGAAAGATCCTGATTTTACCAAATTAAGACAAATTTGTGATGGTGCATCTATAGCTGCGTTATGTGAGTTCACAGAGTGTTTTACTTATGCCTGTATTACTTCCGTAGATGTCGAACGGTCCTTTTCAAAATACAAACATATTTTTTCACCACAGCGAACATCGCTTACTAAGACAACTGTAGAAACATATCTGATGCTGCACAGTTATTATAGAAGTGCTCCAGTTTGTGATAACGACAACCAAGCTACTTCATAAATCTGCTTAAGAAGGTGAGTTTTGTACATATTTTTATAAAGTGTACCAGTATTAATAAAATTCATTTTCATTTATTTTATTTATTTATTTATTTATTATTAGTTATCACTTAGATATACAATGTACATGTGTGAACGTTATTTAACAGTTTAGTAATAATGTGCAGCACTAAGTTTACAAAATATAAGGAAATACATAAAAAAGAATTTAAAGCGAACGAAATAGTACAAAAACATACATCACAATATATAAAATATTTTTGTTTTTATTATTGTACTTATTCAAGTATTATGATATGATGCATACTCAGTACGTCTCTGTAGGATTAATGACCTTGGCCAGGCTTAATAATAATCAATATAAATATAAAATGGAGTATTACACCCCCTACATTGTGTTATATAAAGGATTCTGGGCTCATTTTTCATTGGTTGACCAGTGTTATTTGTTTTTTGTTCATATATTGAAGTCCTTTGCCATCTCTCAAATTCCATCTTTAACTAACTTTTTGTATTGGCAACTTTCAAAAAAATTCCGCCTTAAACTCCTTAATGTACACGTTTAAAAAAAAATGATATAATTTATTGTAATTTATCATGTAAAGGGTGTCCTTAAGTTCATCTTAAACATTATAACTAAAAAAAAACGGATAAAGTTTATTAGGTTTCTTCTCAAGATCAATTCAGCAGTGAAAATTCCGATATGTTCAATTGCTTTCGAATTTATAAGCTGAAATTGAAATTTGTCCGAATTAAGTTTGAGCAATACCTTACTAATGCTAAAAATATTCAAAAAGAGGTTTAAACAAGGATGTACTAATATTTATTTGAAATCCAGTAGCGTAATCAGAATTTTTCTGTTATAGTTTTGGGACATAATATAGAGTTTGTGACGCTCTTTTTTCCTTGTTCGAAAAAAGCAATTTGTGACGCCCAAATATACGGCGTTATTGTGCGGTTTGCGGTGATTTCTCCCTAGTGAATAATAAAATTCTGTCAAACTTTCAAATCAAATGGCAATTCTGAGCTTTGACTGACATGGCATATTCGATGTAATTTTAATAAAAAATTCAAAACCAATGAATAATGAAATCATTATTTACTGCAGTGAATAATGGCTAGCATTATCCTTGTGGAAACACATACGTAATGGATACATTATTGAATAGTCGTGGATAAAACATATTATGTTGCCCTTCAGAGCTTTCGTAATATTGTAACATCTGCAGCGCTGTATGTGCATTGTTTCCATTTTTGGAATAAATGTAAATGTTCTTTTGATGTATTCTTTTGACCCCACAGACTGTTACGTTTTATAAGCTATAATGTTTGGTAATTCAATGTCGAACTATTTTAAGAATGCTTAAAATATTCCGCGTGACCATAATAATTCTGTAAAGAGAATTTTATGCATTTAAAGTGCCTAAGTATAGTAGTAGGTTACGTTTTAACAAATTTGGTATTTGATATAATTTCAGATAATTGCGAAAGCGTGATCTGGCGATTTAGTATATGCAAAATGTCAGGTTAAGTTTCGCTTTTACATGTAAGCTTAATCGCATAATGACTTTTTTTGGACTATATTGCTATAAAATTGAAACTTGTTTCTAAAAATAAACGAAAAGATAAGGAAGTGTGGCGACACGAAATGTGCATCAAAACGTTCAATTCTAGCTATTTATTTTATATTTATGTTTCGTAGTTACCAATTTACGTCCATTTCGTAGGATGGAGAAATAAGTCACGCGCAATTTGGACAAAAAATTTATTATTAACAACAAATTTTAATTATTGGCCAACGTTTTGGTCAAATAGTGCCCACCATCTTCAGAGCTGCAAGAACCAAATATTCACATCATTTCGACAAAAAAAATTATAAATACAGAAACTACATAACAACACATAAAGGATAAAAATACATAAAACTTTACATTATATCACATAAAGGATGATGGCGATTATACGTATGTATGTATGTGTATATGTATGTATAGAGATAATTATATATGCGTACGTATGTGTATATGTATATGTGTATAATGCATATATGCAGGTATGAACATATACGTGCATGTTTATATGTCCTTACTTGTAATGTAACGAAATGATTTTTCCGTTATTAGTTTTCAATTGTAGTCAGATATAAATGGGTTTTTTGTTCACTTTGATACACCCTGTATACGATAACTTGTAGTAATATTTCTTTTAAAACTGTTTTGAATCAAAGTTAAATTTAGTTTACAAGTCCAGTATTTATTTCTCTAATATAATTGTTTCCAACCGGTTTCTTTCCAGAATAATCTTAGGTTGTTTATGATTCTAATGATAAATCGTTTATTGTGTTTGTACTCATTCAAGTAAGAGGAAAGTAGTTTAATTTAATTTAGTTTGAATTGAAAGCAAGTTAAAATCATTTATTCATAGTAAATAAACATGTCTATTTATTTAATAATTTACCGAATACGTTATTAATTGATTTATTTTTACATATTAGCACTTGGTTTTAAATTATTTCTTTTCGGAAATATAGTTTAAAAATTATGAAAACGCGATTCCTAGCCTTGAAATATTTTATAAACATTTGTTTATATGAATTAATGCAGGGAATTTATTTAAACCTGATGCACCGAGATAAGGTGAAATGACGTTAGCCACGGATAGTGGTCGATCCGCTTGCGCGTTGCACAGATACCCGCCATTCTTGACCGGCGTTTGTGTATAAATTGAATCACACGGCTTGAAAGAATCACTTTGTTCTCCAATGAGTGCTCTAGCAATAAGCCTCAGTTCCCGACCTCTAGTGCACTCCGCAAGTGAGGTTTTTAATCCTCGATCTGTGGAAAGCATCTCACTAGCTGCCCTGGGAAGTAATACATAAATCGTTCCGTCCGATACTCGTGTTCACTATCACTAATTTGTACAGAAAGTAAGCTTGAAGCTGATTTGATAACCTATTGGTCTAATCTTTCACTAACTAACGAAAGTTAACGTCGAGTATCTCCAGACACTCACGCATATCTCTGGTTTAAAAGTTTAAGGGACAATTTGCAGTTGAAAGCCCGAGTTAGTAAAGCTGAAATTCTGTGCTGTATAGTTAGACAAGAAATGGGAATATTCGGTTGTTTTTTTTATTTAGTATTGACGTAAAGATAGGACTTTTAATCCTAGATCTGTGGAAAGAATCCCATCTCAGTCGTAACTGCAATAAAGCACCGGTGAAATCTTTTAATTCTCGATCTGCGGAAAGGATTTCATCAGGTGCACGTGAAGTGGCACAAGTGAGGTGTTTAATCCTCGATCTGTGGAAATTATCTCACTAGGTGCTCCGGGAGGTAATGCATGAACCGTTTCGTCCACCACACGTAGTCAAGAAGTTCTAACAGGGGACATTAGGAGCGAGTCTAAAGATATAGCACGCTTGCGATTAGACAGTCAAATATACCGCTTACCACTGAAAATACCTTCTGCACCGATCGCCTGCCGTAATACCGCCTTAAGCATTAGTGACTAGAATCATTAAACGCTTGTTTAAATACCAGTAGCAGTAGTTGCCATAACTGTGCTTTATTTCGAATTACCGCTTGCTTGCTTTAGTAGATGCTGATAGTATTTGATAGTAATACCATAGTAATAGTTTCCGTAACTTAGCTATGCTTGATAAAACTGATCACCACTTCTGCATTACTTCTTGCTTGGTTTTCATCAGTCTCGTAACTATCATTTTCTAGATTTGTAAGAATATTATCAATACGCTCATTGAACGTATAAAATCCGAAATTGTAATTTCAAGGCCAAAGGATGAAGTCAGACAGACTAACTCAGATAAAGTGGGAAACTCACACCTAAAATTAACATTAAAATCTCCAGTGAGTATAATTCAATGATTCACCATATTGCAAAGTTAGTGCTTGATATCTATTTTGCATGATTTTAAGTAGATTCAAGGCATTTCATTTAATACAGTAATATTCAAGTTTTTGTAAGATCTTCGTGACTACGTAATCAAAAGCTTTACTAAAATCCAAAAGTACAATGTATAAGAAAACTAAGAAAGAATAGTTGTTAATTAATAGTTGTTTTTTGGGCGAATTTGCTTTTCGGTGATCAGTTCACCTTGGTTGTTCTTTGGAACAGCCATCATTAATATTGATTAGTATCGATTTATCGTGCCTTGTTGGCAATTTATCTAATATCCCTCTGATATTGTAAATAAGTTCGTGTGCTAATTTAAACTAACTTTCGGTTATTGTAAATTTTAGATTTACTCGGCAACGGATGTCGCCATTTTGTATCGTAGTTAGTTATTTTCTGTCTATGTCTGTTGATATTTTAGGTCACTTAACTACGTTGGTAGCGCTCTAAACAGTGGTGACTGGTGACATTTGGAGATTGGTACACCTTGTTGGACCAAACCTATTTGTTTATAACCTTTGTGAAAATGATCTAAGGTGGTGCATTTGTTTTGTGGTGGATTATTTTATACCAGTGCATATATTTATCAACCAGACCTCAGTAACGTAAGGTTTTTCTAAATTTAAAATATCGAATGCTTACTTGAACGTTTACTTAGTATTTAGTCAGGAACGCTGCTCTAGTGGAGCCTCGCCTAGTTCTCTGACAAAGATATCTGCCTAGTTATCTGGCAATTGATTAACTTTTGATTATCTACAGTAAAGATATAGTCAAGTTATATATCTTTAACTTTATCTGCAATTCATTATTACCTCTCTCCGAGGAACTAATGAATAATTTAATTTAACGTTACCTTCAAGTTGAAAACTATCATATTGTTTTATATTTAGCAAATATTTATTTACGTTATCTTTCTAGTTGTCTGTCTGTATACAGACATTCTAAATTATATTTTCTTGAAGATTAATTTCTTTTAGTAAAAAAATATCTTAACATTTAGTGAAAACCTATTTCACTTGTTTACCATATTATCGTAGCTACACCTAGTTTATTTGTTGGACTAGTATTTTTTTCTATTTAACGTAACTTTTATTTATACTTAAGTTAGTTGAAGTCTTCAACTTCCTAAAATATTGTAGGATACCGATCCTAGTTTGTTTAGTTTGCAATTTACTCTGTAAATTTGTGTTAACTCATATTTTGTCTACGTAGCTGGACAATTCAAACGTCACAGCTTTTAACTTTGTTTTGCCTATAATACTGATCTCATAAAACTCTCCCCTTTTTATGTAAATACCTGGACCAAGAGAAGAGGATAACTGGTGGATCGAACTGATCATTATATACTGGGTGGAGCAGGAAAACGATATTTTATACAACTGGCATTTTTTCTTAAGGGTAACTGCAGTACTGACAGTGGTGAGTCAAACTGACACCGACCCCATTAAGAGCTTAGCCGTTGGTGGATCCTTCGCTGGACTAACCCATTGGAAGTTACGATCTTCGTCCCCAGTGAAAGTTTCATTTGGTCAGAAGAAATTTGTAAGAGATCAGTCATTTTATTTTTTTGTATTCTCTCAATAACGTCATACCATTTTTTTTTTTGTGTGTGTGGTTAGTTTATTGGTCTTCAACCTGAGCCAATGTAAATATTGTACATATACCAGTTTTATTATACTTTTTATTAAATAATATCTTTTTATTCAACTTCCCTCCCAACAGAATTCAAGTTTTTACGTTATCTTTACCTTTTAAAGTAAAATTTTAATTATTTGGTACTTGTAAGAGTCCTGGCGCCCAGCCTAGATTTTTGTGAGAACTCAAATCAATCTAAGCCCTTATTCACGACCTGCTCACTGAGCTACCGGTTAATAAGTACAATCCCCAGCTTATTGTGTTATGCCAACAGTTGGACGGGGGGTGTTGCAATTTCTAGAATAAACATAATTTTCGTATATATTTCCAAATGTATCTTACAGAAAATAGAAGACTCTAGAACTATTTATAATTTTTCCAGGGTTTCGTTATAATAATTGCTTTTCTAATTTTAAGAGACCTAACTTAATTTATATGCACCAAATTTCAGCAGTAAATAATATTCAGCAGTTTTTTTACATGGTACATATTTTTATTTCTATGTGGGTCAATGATTTTGTATTAGATATTATTAACTGAAATTATCATGGCCCATAGGGCAAACATTCCGTATTGCTTGAATTGTTTTGTATATCCAATAACAAATTCCCACAGTCCTCTAATACTTCCTATATTGTAATATCGGGTATTTACGTCCTTAAACTTTGTTATTCTCCAAGTTAACACCTTCACCAGGTTGACCGCAAAGGATGCAAATTATTATTCCTTTAGCACAATTTGTTGCACGGGCACAAGTGACTCGTACTTATATTGTAAATTTTTCACCGTGGAAGATAGGAAGAAGAGAACAAATAATGAACATGGGCATTGCAATGCCGGCGGTCAGCTGACCAATGTGACCTCTTCTTTGACCTAAGCATCTCTGCGTACGTGCTTTACCCGCAGAGACATGTACAGAAAGCGGCAGTCTGGCATTGTACGAGGAGCGTTCACTATCATTATGTACTGTTTATATCGGTAAATTCAGACTGCGTATAACAAAGTCCTACTCACTGGTCTATAATTTGATTAATGGTTCAGTTATGCAGCGATCTTGGTCTTAGTATTAACAATATAAAGTTAACACTGAACTTTTACATCTACACGTTTATGAGGTCTTACTGTGAATCTTATACTATTACAATCGGGTATTCGGTAACATTACAACTTAAGACTAAGATTAGATCCCTGCATAACTGAAACATACATTTTCTTCTAAATATGGAGGAAAAACATATTTCCATTATATTTTATTTAGAACTACTGTAGGTAGGGAGGCAAACAAATTAGTAAAGCTGCAAATCGTTTCTATGTATCATGGTCATAGAGTACAGATGTACAGTCCAGTCTATTATTAGCTTTCGAGTTGTGTACACGTTAAGTCACTTGGGCGTAATGCATATTGTTTTTGTGTTTTTATTTTATTTGTTGTACTGTATTGTTGATATTAATTTAAAATAAATAAAGCATGGCAGACGTACGCAGGGGTAGAAAACGGCCATTTGCTGGCAAAGTGAATAAATTCATAGATGACTTCCTGGATTTATTCTATGATGGTGCTAAAATTATTTGTAAAGTGTGCGAGAAAGGTTTGATGTGCTAGGATAAGCGTGATTTTGGACTTCACATAAATAGTGTACACCATAAAAATAAAAAAAATGGCGTGCCTTCGACAACACAGTTTATGTTTGATTTACTATTAATGCTGATTGCCTGTGCTGTTCCGCTGCACATACTCGATAAATAACCATTTCGAGAGTTCTGGAATAAATACAATGCCCAGGTGAAGTTACCAAGTCGCACAACGTTATGTAACTATCTACCAACATATTGTAAAAAAAATTCTATTTTAAATGTTATAGTACGAGTACTGGACCCTCTTAAACCGACAGTTCCACTGTTACTAGATAGCAAAAGACTAAGATCAACGTACTAGCAGAGCAATTACCAGGGTGGTGCTGGAGACGTTAGAAAAATTTGAACGGTCAAAAAAGTCAAGTGTTGATGTTTGTGACTAATGGCGCCGTGACAATGCGTTCGGTAGGCAGTTCTTTGCAAGAACAAGGTTGTACGTTTATACATGTTACGTGTAAAGTGCATGCTTTACATCTTGTGGCAGAAACTATTCGCAAAGTTTTTCAAGAGATGGATGCATTAATAGCAAATACAAAGAAAAAGTGTTTCTTAAATCTCCTAAACGTCTCCGTGCATTTCATAGCAAGTGTCCCGGTATTCCTGAACCATAACAGCCGATTCTTACACGTTGGGGAACGTGGTTGAGGCAGCTTTTTATTATGATGAATATTTCCATCAAATAAAAGCTGTGATTCTACAATTCAATCCAGATGAGGCTGCAGCTATTAAGGAAAGTCAGACAAAATTCGAAGATATTTTTGTTGAAATATCTTTAAAAAAATATTGCGAAGAACTATAAACAATTACATGAAACCATAAAAAAATTAGAAAACAGTGCGTTGTCATTTGCGAAGTCACTGCAAATAGTGGACGAAGTAAATCTACTGCTACACGCTATAGGTGACGCAATAAATGAGCGCGTTAAAGAACAGTTCGCAAGTGTGTTAAATAAAGTCACCGGTTTTACCAAATTGACAAATATGTGATGGTGCAGCCTCAGATCCATTAAGTGCGTTCAAGGACTATTTTACGTTTGCGTGTATTACATCAGTAGATGTCGAACGGTCATTTTCAAAATATAAGAATATATTTTCACCAGAGTGAACATCACTCATGGTAACAACCATAGAAACATACCTGATGCTGGAAAATGGCTACACATCTTCTCCAGTTTGTGATAAACAAGCTAGTTCATCAAGCTAGTTAAGAGGGTAAGTTTTACATACATTGTTATAAATTGCAACAGTTTATTGTTTCTCGTATTAGTTAATTTCGCGTAGGCCACTGTCCCACGAAACGTTTTTGACAGCCCTACAAATTAGTAACTCTTGTTTGTATTGATGGTATACGAATGTATAAATTAATTTTAGCTAAGAGTTCTGGACTTTCTGTTTTAGTTTTGATAATTTTGCATAAAAATGTAACAGTCAAAATACCGTCTCCTGACAAAATACTGGGCTTCTAGCTAATTTTACCTTAAAAAAAACTTACTCAGTGTCCGAATATTTCTAAAAAAAGTGATTTTTTAGTGTCTAATAATAGATGACAAGTGAGCACTCTTGGATAAATTAAATACAAATAAATTCAATTGACAAAAAATATTTATTTGATTTAACAATTCTTTTTTGTGTATGTCATTTGAGACGGATTCGCTTTCTGTGCTCGTTTCTGAGAATTATAGAAAATACGTTAATTAGAAAAGGTGTTTCAATAAGAACGAAAGATTTAAATTGCGCGCCAGTTTTGCTGTCATGATCTCACAAGATTATGACATGCCGTGTCGATAGAAGATAGATGGGAGTTAGTAAACATGGAGCATTACACGATAGAGCAACGCGCTCTGATTGTTAAACATGATTATCAATGTGGTGAAAAATTGATTTCCACGATTCGTAAAGTGCTTCCAATTTTCGGTCGAAATAATGTTCCTCATTCATCTACTGTGAAAAGAATAATCGAAAAATTCGAATGTACTGGTTCGGTTAGTGATGTGAAACACACGACACGAGAATGTGTAGCCCTCCCCACACAAAGTACCTTGAGGTACCTTCAGTATTACCAGTGGTTTAATTTAATTTAATTTAATAATTCGAATGAGATTAAACTAGCTCCTCATGCCTAACTAAGGAACTTTCAGTTTCCACGACAAAAAGGTACAAGCATCTGTCAAAATTGGTTACAACTAGTCAATCAAAGCAATTTTAATCTAAAGTGAAAAAGTCACGTGAAGAATCCGATACCCTGTAAATAAACACATGACTGCTAATCGGAAGAATGATAAATAAAATGAATATTTTTTATTTTCAGCGACCAATCACAACTCACCATATATCTGCGACAATGGAAAATAAATCCTCTTTTGGTATTCAGATTAACAGTTAAAATTCGAGCAGATCAAATTGAAGTCCTAAAATACGTTAAAATAATGCCGTTTCTCGTAATTTTCGTTCGATGATCCGCCACTGTTTGAGAATAAGTAGTAAAAAAATATGTAAATAATATGAATACAGTTTCCTTTATGTGACTCTACATAAACCAAACCAAAATGACTGCCAGACAAATATCACCTTATCTTTTATAACTTTAAATGTGTCTATTTATTTTGTTGTTTTTATTCCCGCAATACTGAGATGGGTAAATGTACTGTGAGTTTATTAAGATGAATTTGTCTATTCTCTGGATAAGAAAGACGTATGTGAAAGGCTATTTCTTGAGTTATTTACATCATTGTTTGTTCTTGAGTTTATAAGAAGGCGTTTGTTTAAATCAAGCTGGAGAAGTTTATTAATATATAAACCTCTTGTTTTTCGTTTGTCTTTCAAATGTCCACCTAAGGAAATCAATGTTGATACACAAGTACATCAACATCAAACTTGTATATACTCGTATTGTATAACATCAGGTAG
This sequence comes from Rhamnusium bicolor, assembly GCA_029963845.1. Classification (NCBI taxonomy): domain Eukaryota; kingdom Metazoa; phylum Arthropoda; class Insecta; order Coleoptera; family Cerambycidae; genus Rhamnusium; species Rhamnusium bicolor. Next base: position 154,707 of record JANEYF010004058.1, on the reverse strand, counting down.
GCCAAAATGGTATTGTAGAAGTGATTTTTCCTCTTAGATATTTGCTGTTGGTGAAATTTGATTATGCCATATCTTAATATTGAAGCATATAATTGAAATGATAGGGTTCCATTTATTTCACAAAACATTTCTTTTTGCGCTTCCGAAATTAATAATCCCATATTTACCGAAGACGACATCTACGGTAATTACGGAAAAAACAAATATAATTGTATTTTAGACAATGCGTGCGATACGGTACCGCAAAATAGGGAAAAACAAATGTCATTCAATTAGGACATGCTTATTCTGTCTTGAATGTTGATTTGTGGCGATGTCGTAGTCATCATACTTACCCAGCACACAGCATTAATGTCTGTCTGTCCTTGTGAAATGCGCTTAGGTACGATATGTACAGGGTGTACAAAATAATCTTTTAATAGATTACCTTTTGCGTTTTTTATATTTATTTCAAGTAGGCGTGTGTCATCTATGACAGTGCTCATCCATTTGTCAGTAAATTAAATATTAATAATTTTGTTTTCGTCATAATTACACCCCATTTAATCATAAAAGTTAAGATGTCTTACGAAAATTACGAGAAATATGATATGCTAGAATGCTTTATTCAAAGTAATAACAATTGTTATATTGCATCCGAAATATATTTCAATCGCTGTCCAAAAAGAAGACAACGTAATGAAGCTATTTTTAAGAGGTTAAAAGAAAATCTCATTAATGTGGGTTCTTCAACAAACCAAGACCAAAAAGCAGATATTTATATCTAATTTTATAATAGGTACATTACAATTACAAAAGAAAAATTCAAATTAAAGTAAATGTTCAAACTGATGTCCGTTATGTTCGATACATAAATTACACCTCCTCACAACACTCTGAACTGCATTATAAATATGAATATTTGAAATGGAATTCACACAGTTTATAAAATTTTGTTTGAGTTCATTTATGTCGGTACTGGTTTTCTTGTATAATTTATCTTTAATGTGGCCCCAACAGAAAAATCCAGTGGCGTTAAGTCAGGTGATCGTGGTGACCACCTTACTGGTCCGTTACTTCCCACCCACTTATTTCTAAAATTGGTATTTAATAATTCTGAAACGGTCCTGATGTTATGAATTGGTGCACCATTTTGTTGGAAGAACTAATTTCTTGCCTCAATTAAGGTTAGATTGTCCATAAGTTCCTCAGTAATTTTCTGCTTTAAGATTTCATAGTACTATTGGCCATTAAGATTTTCTTGATATATGTGATATGTTAAAACAAGATTGCCACGTAGAGCACACCAAACACTAAAACCAAAGCGTCCCTGAGATCGCACGTCAACGGTACGGTGAGGGTTCATATCAGACCAATAATGCTCGCTATGCCCGTTAAAAATTCCTGCACTGCTAAAGTAGGCTTCATCTGTCCAATCTACATTTCTAGAGAAGAGTGGCTCTTGTTGACTATTTTGACGATACCATATGCAAATCTCCAATCGTCGCTGAAGATCAGTTGGTAGAAGGTGATGTTATTTACTTATTGTATAAGGCCTGAATTTGTGTGTCTTCAAGACGCCCAAAGCTCGACGTCTTGAAATCCCAGAATCAGCTACAATTTGGCGACTTGAAATTGAAGGATTTGCAACCGCCATTCCAATTACAGTTATAGAAGTTCTTCAGCATCTTCAATATTGTAATTTTTTGGTTTTGGCTGTCATAGATAAATATAAAAACACAAAAAGTAATCTACTAAAAGATTATTTTCGCTATTAAATACTTACACATCAAAAGCGACCCCACATATGATATATAGTTTGAAAGAGAAAAATATTCCTTTTTAACTAAACTACAGCCAACCATGATTCTCATTTAAAAAAATAATATTTTATGCCATTACTCGAAATTGCACATTTTTTTTTATTTTCTCGACTGTATTATATAGAAAGAAGTGCCTTAAGAATGTAAAGGATGTTTTTTCATATCTTTACAAACAACCAAGGTATTGACATGTGAGACACAGAGGTTCTAGAATGTGTCTTCAATTTTTTTGTATCTCTTACAGATATCAAGTTACCATATACAAACATCAAAATTTGGTCACCCTGTACACCCCAGCACAGCTGTTTCAATAACTCAATCTAGCTGGCTTTTCATGTTATTTGTAGTCACAGTGGTTCAGTAATTCTGGAGCAGCGTGTAATACACCATCGTCGGCTAATATTCAACGGATAAAAATAAATTCCACATACTAAAAGCCGACCCGTTTTGATGTAGTTTAGCGAGCGCAAATAAAGGGCGGACATACGTCATGCGCATATCAACAGATTTCTGGTGACCAGTAGATTATCTCAGCTTGTTTCTAGACACAATATTCGTTAGTCTTTAAACGTGGCTATCTTGAGATTCTTTCCCGAAGCAATTGCATTTAGTGTTGTAGCGGCAATCAAGGGAATAGGTACATTTCGTCAAGAAGTGTATTCATTTCTGTAGTTTTGTATCGTGCATTTCCTGCGTTCTAGGTTATAGATACTTTTATTAGTTTTACTGTGCTTTTACTTATATGCTTTTATTTATATACTTTATTTAGTTTTTTCTTTTTTTTAATCTGGTGTGCTGGAAGCGGCATAAAAAAGCGGGTCACGTTTGTTGTTACAAAAGCTGTAAAAATAAAAGATGCACTGGACCGTTAGAACATTTTTTTCTTTTCCTCGTAATACTGAACGGCTAGTAACTTAAAGTCAGATTTAAAAGCACAGATATAGATTTTAACTAGCTCTTGCAACAATTTTTAATTCTACTTCAGTTATTTACGAAGTTCATCAAACTGTAAAATTTAAAGTACTCTAGTCCGGTATTGAATAAAATTGATTTTAACGCCCCTTTAAAATCGTGTACACAATTAACGTTATTAATACTTTTAATTCAGAATACTGCTGTAGGTTCGCTACAAAATCCTAAAAAAGCATATATTTATATTATATGGGCAGCAATAATGATTATTTGCTATAAAACCTAAAAGTCATAACTTTCCTCTCCCAATTCAATTCTAGATAAAGCCGTGCTAAATAATTCAGTCCAGAGTCTGCAGATTTCTATATTTCTTAGCTATAAAAAATACCGAGGGTCACATCTATACTATAAAAATATCCATATAAAACAAAAATTACAATGTTCTTCCGCAACTGATAAAATCTTTTCAGACATTTAAATAGCCAGAAAAGGTAAAAATATTATCAATATTGACTATAAATGGATATTGCATTTTCTTATTGTATTATTTATATTTTCGATTCGCTTACGCACATCTGTTTCAAATTTAATTTTCCTTCTTATCCAATACAATTTTATAAAAAATAATTCTTGATTTTAACAGCTATATTGATAAGAACTTCTACATACTGACATGAAGCGTCTAACGCGTGCTGAAATTGAAGAATTAGCTTAATCAAATATAATTTACCTCTCGCATTCAAATAATACGCTTTTTGCGAAATTTAATAGTTGAGGCCAGATGGCAACATAATTCAAAACAATAAAAGATCTTTGATATAACTGGCTTCCAAGCTGTGACAACTGGCCCTGTATGGTATCCACATCCAATCGTATTTTTGTTACCAAATTACGTCGACAGCTCCTAATAGTTAAGTTCGCCCGCAAGAAATACACGGGATAAGTGTATATATGGTGGACACATATAAGGTGATCACACTATTTTTAAACAATTTAATTACGGTATTCTGTGCCATTAACAATGTGTGATATTAATTGTTTAAAAGGGGATTCTTCTAATTTGCCAAAGTGGAGGCTAATATCGTTTACTTATGTCTTTTTAAAAGTTCTGTTCTATAAATAATACTATGCAACCGTTTTCGGTTTTCCTGGCAATTGAAGATATGTGGAATAACACCAGGTTTTAATATTATACCGTTCTTGCACGTTTATACCAGTATGGAATGAAATATTTCCAAATCGGTGAATTGGCAGACTTTGACCTATTAACTGGCCAGCAGAGTTCCCAAATCTTACGCCATTAGATTTATTTTTGTGGGAATATCTTAAAAGTCACGTTTATGTAAATTGTCCAGATCATTAGACAGGAGATACGATCACTTATCTCTTATGGACGTATTAATAGTATATAAAATTTATTATGTTAAATGGTTTTCCACTCCGTAATATTACTAAATAGGCATAGAGAAAATTTAGCTAGTGGTTATGTATTTCGAAATATATGCAACATACTGTGGATATTCTCACTTGGTTGGGCGCTGGATATGACAAAGGCCGAACGTCAATATCGGAATGTCGATAATCACAACTAGATGGAGTTACTGTTACTTATATCTGGCAGTTCAGCAATAATTACATATTGACATACTGTCTGGTAACTGATAATTAAATAAAACAAAACAAAACTACCTCGGTACTCGGTTACCAAAACGAGTACCTACCATCAGTAGGTATTTCCGCCATCATAATTCACTATTCACACCTGATGACACCTGGATATGCTTTGGATATCTATTGAATCAAATTAGAGTTAAAAATAATTGCATCCAAGCTAACAGAGTGGCCAAGAATATTAACTTTGTAAATCAATGAATAGACTAATGTTATACGGACTTTGTATACTGCCTATAATGAGTGCCATTAAATAGCTTTTTGACCAACTATTTTGGAATGTTATGGGGAAAACGCTCTTACATCATTAAGATATTCATGAATATTTGTATATGTATATAAGATGTACTGTATTTACAAACGAAGTCTTGGAAAAAATAATTAATTATTCCTTATATTCTGCTAATATCAGATAAGACGGCAGCTCTCTGGATATTTATTCTATGCTTAAATAGTTTGCTGATGTCTAACATGGATTTCCATGAATAGTTTTCTTTGTAAATCCTTTTAACATTATTCGCATGCCACAGTTATTATCCAAGTTCTGATATATGTAACTCTATTGTATATTCTTAGGATATCCATAGTGTACGACCACCGAATGTACTATATATCCTAAGCTGTATGTCCGTTGGACGATCATGGAACTAGGTCGTGCTACTAGAGAATAACATAATCCGTTCAAAATACCCAAAATAATTTCACACGTTCGAATTAATACCTCTAAGAGTTTTGGCATGGTAGCCGAGTGAATAAAGCGCTTATAACTATTTACTCGGTACCATACTTCGATGATTCGATTCCATCCTGGAGCAAATTAGAAAATCTATTTGTAATCTGTTTCTGACTAAGAAGGTAGAGGGAATTGTCGATGCCCTAGATGTGGTTCGGACTCCACAATAATCTGTAGGGCCTTTCCCAACACAGAACCTTAGGATTTTCTAAGGGTTACTTGAGAAACGGTTAAGAACACATGAATACATCAATATTGCATCATTTAGTGCACAAAAACTACAACGTCTTCCACTTTAGACAACGTGTAGTTTATCTAAAACAAACAGCAGTAGTGTTTCAAATATAAAAACTGCCTAAGGGATGATCTTTTCACCTCTGGGAAAATTACTGGTAACTAACTAGAAGATTAGAATGTGAATATATTCATAAATAAAATGTTGAAGTAAAACCATTTCTAATCATCTTGTTAGTTATCAGTAACTTACCCAGAGGTGAAAAGAACGGCCCTAAGTATTGCAATTTTAATACATCGTACGAAATTTTTAAAATATTTACCAATATTGTTTGCTGTCATGCCTATTTGATTTCTTTAACCTCGTCAACTTGAAGACATACATTAACAATGAAAATTTTGACTTCAGTTTTTGTCCATAGATTCTTTTTTTGTCATTAGTTGTATGCTTACCTAAAACAAAAAAGAAAAATGTTTTAGAAGAATTATTTACTTACTAAATTAGTTTCTACATGTTGGAATACGTAAACATGAATTGTACAATACTACTTTGCTAAGCTGACAGTCCCTAACTGCCAAAAGGAAATTTAGAGACATGGCCATTTAAATTCTTTTCAGCCTGCTGTTTCCAAACTGACAGATAGGACTTTTTACTTTGGAGTATCGTGATTTTAGATTTGGGTGTACAAATAATTTGTCCTATATGATTCAGTTAGGATAATTTTTGCTTTGGATTGTCAGATAGGACGATTTTCGTTAGTATCTAGCTTGCACACAGAAAAGTACAAAATGTCTATTACAATATGGCCACAGCGAGTATAGATACGACTTTTCTGCTTTGAAAATCAGGCAGAAAAAGAAATTTTTCTACAACCGAGCGAAAAGTCCAACTTTGCGCTTACAAAAGAAAACGCAAAGTTGCACTTTTCCGCGGAGCGAGCATTTTTTTACTTTGTCGCTCGCGTAAACGCTTAGTTACCATGGAAACCATAATAAAGAAACGTCTAGTCTATCTGCGACTTTTGACATAAAAGTAGGCATTGAGGGTATTTGACAAATATATGTTTTCTAGTAAATAATTCAAAAAAGAAGCATAAAATACATTCAAATATACATAAATTACAATTACCACAATTTACCAACTTTAGTTACGCAAAGTAATAAAAAATTAGTTGTTTTTATAGTAATCTATCGTTTTCGGAAACTTTCATTATACTAAAGGTCGTAGAAATTTATATTTAGTAAATAGTTCGCAGTATATATAAATCACATTGGTGCCCAAATTCTTGCGTTAAATAAAATACAAACTACCAACTTTAGTTACGGAAAACAGTTCAAAAAATTGGTTGGTAGTAACTTATCTTTTATATTTTAACAATGTTGTGCTACTAAATGTGGTAGAAACAGCTATTTTTACCAATTCAATGAATTTATAAAGCTTTCGCATAGCACAGATGAATATTATGTTTTGGACATAGGAGGCCATGCTTGCCGCTGTTGTTAGCAAAAATATACAAATAATTATTTGATATGTCAAAATGTTCTTAAAACAGCTATTTTTGTCAAATAAATTTATTCTTATAATTATTATCAGATAATGGAAGGTTTTGAAAAGTATGATTTATGTGATACTTGTAAAGAATTGTGCCATGTTCAAATACGCCATTCCAGTTTAATATACTAAACTGCCCTAATTGAATACTGCGACCAAGACATGTCAAAGAATGGTTTGTTCAAGAAGATTCAAAGAAGTCTACTACAAATGTCGACCAATGATAATTATTTTCCCAGAAGAAGACTGAATACAATCGTTTCAAAGTGTTACATATATGTCATCAAACACAGACATTTAATACCATTTAATTCTTCGCCTTGCTTTTCACCACTAAAGCAGGAGAAAGTGTTAGAAGAATTCCAAAAACATTTAGATTTTGTTATACATAGATATAAATCATAAGATGACAGTATTTACATAAATAATTAATAGGTACTAAAGTAATTTTTTATTTTATTTTGCAGTAAATACCCTTTTAACAAACATTTCTACAAAAACATGTGTAGCGTAAATTGATGCTCACGTTTTGAAATCTGAACTGTCAAATTTGAGGTTATCAATAATTATTAATTATTACGAAACATTTTTATAAAAACACCGGTTGTAGAGAAAATCCTGTGTGTAATTCGAGCGCAAAGTGACATTGCCGCTCTCGCGAGATAGTCAAACTTCTCGCTCAGAGCGACAATATACACTTTGCGCTCTTAATACACAAATAGCTATTGCCATTAGGGAAAAAATCATAATTTTGCCAGTTAAGACCTTTCAGCTTAGCACGGTAGAATAGTGGCTTTTGATGGCAGGTTAGAGTGTTCTATTTGATTCTTAGAGCTGTATTTCATTACTCAATCAATACATGAGATTAAAATCAAGTTGCATATCTTACTTGTTACCTGAAATATCCTGAAATGACTGAAAAATACGAGTCTATAAAATGTTTAATAGCTCCTTAGGTATATGACACAGATCACACCCCAAACCAAAATGTAAATTTACAAATATTTGCAAATCAAATTAAAATTTCAATTCATGTATACAGTAAATATATGTTTTGCAATTCATACTCAGTTCACATTACGCATGTAAGGTTTAATAATAATAAATAATGCTTAATGCCTTTTATACAGCATTAATAACGTACATTTGTGTAAACCCTATACATAATCTATCATTAAAAATTTTAAATTTTGTAGCTTGCATAAAGCAATAATACGAGAAAATTGTAATAAAAAGAAAAAATCAGATATACTACCGAAAATGTACGTACACGCAAGTTTTAATTGAAAAATAAATTTGTCATGCACCTCTAAATAGCTAATAATTTCATAATGGAAACGGTGATTTAAATGTACCTCACACAAGGGAAAACATCGCATTTCATTCTGAGTTATTCAGCAGGCATACTTGTATTTTCCTGAAATATGAAATGATATTTCGTAACTGAAATAGAAGTTTCTCTATTCAGTATAAGGCTTTATGTGTTTTTAGTCAGTGGTAAAGCTGAAGAAAATAATAAAGTTGAGAAGTGCTTGTTCATACCGTAACGTGTAATTCAACCAGTGGTAGTTCGTCAAAAAAGGGAAAAGGAAAATTGAAAAGTGGAAAAAAGTTAATGTGATTTTTGTTCCATTGGTGTTTTAAATATATGAAACTGTTGGGTTCATATAACAAAAAAATAAACTTAGAGTGCTGAACATAATAGAACCACAGTATAACCAGTAGCTTATTTTTCCTCGTTGTTAAGCCTCGCCGCCGGGAACCTTCAAGAGCCGTTATTCTGACCCGTTATTCTGAAAAGCATCACTAGCACCAGTATAGTAGTGGCCGTCAGAGTGGCGTGTATGTTATCAGCGAAATAAAAAATAACTCGTAGTGTAGGTGCTTTACGCGTAATGGGTTTACTATAACAATTCTATAATAAATTTATTTAAATTTTATTTTATTTTAAAATGGGGAACGATAAAAAAAAGAGGCGAAATGGTTTGCTCGTGTAAAGGGTGTACAAATAAAATTGTAGTAATGAAAAGTTTTATTCATTTCCTCGTGATGTCGAAAGATAAGTGAAAAACTGTTATATTATGCAAGCATAAAACATATTGAATTTAGTTTAAGTAAATTTAGTATAGTATATTTCATATTAATAAAATAATTTTAAGAATATAAATTGAAAATATAAATAAAATAGGAATTAGAATAAAAAAATAAAATCTTTAGTTTTGTAATTACAATTATACGAATGCCCTTCTCTGCATCTATTTTGAATAATTTTTAAAGATATTACAGAATAGATTTTAAAATATGTGTATGTTGTAGACAAATTACAAATTAGTCATTTTATGAAAAGTTTAGTCATTTTTTAAATGATTATTGGTGCTCTCGTTTTGTAAATCTATATTTTTTAATTCAACAATGATAATTTCAGCGAGGCAGAGACGGGTTATTAGATTTATGTAAAGCAATCATCTTTAACACCACGTATCTTGGCGTTCTATTATTTGTAGGCCATTTACAGGGTGACAGGGCCAAATAAAGTTAAGGCATATACCGGATGTCCCATAATTAAGTCCTTTCATCCCCTTCTTTCAGGGGGTGATAGGACTATAAAAAATAAGTTGAGTTCTGTATATAATCATTTGCCTTAAGTCAGTTCATAAGGGAGCTACAATCCCTTAAAAGGATTAAGTACAACATAGTTATTTGCCAATAAATTCAAAACGTCTTAAGTTGCAAAAATTAAATTTGGATCATGATTAATTTCATAATACAAATTGAAATTGTGGAACCAGGACAATAAGTTAAAATAAAACACTACCTTGCCTACGGTTTGTTTAATATGCTTAAACTTCTCCAGGGCTCAATAGCCAAGTAATGATGTAAAAATTCCACAACAGAAATTTATTTTTAAAAACCACGCCTGTAGGCATAACAAAATAATTTAATTTTTTTATTTTTTTTTATTTTTTTTTTATTTGATATCGGTCTCTGGCTAAGAACATTGTTAAATTTTAATCTGTTGTGTGTCTAATATCTACATATATGTATATTTTATTGAATTTCAAATTGATTGCTCTTGTAATTATTATGCTTACAGACGTGGTTTTTAAAAAAAATTTTCTGTTGTGGAATTTTTACATCATTATTTCGCTATTGAGCCCTGAAGAAGTTTAAGCATATTAAACGAATTGTAGGCAAGGTAGCGTTTTATTTTAACCTGTTGGCCTGGTTCCGACAATTTCAACCTGTAGAAGATTTTTCAAGGACACAAATATCACTTTTTAATTAATATCATAATGTTACATATTTTGTGAAATTTTTATCTACATATCATGATTTGTTGGGGTAATTACAAAGGGGGTGGGGGTGAATTTTCGCCATAACTTTTTATCTTATTTTTTTCTATACATTTATAGCAGAAAGAACTGCGTGTTAAAAACTGCATAAAAAAAGTTTCTCTTACTAAATGGCGATATAAGCTATCGTTTTGAAGTTATTTGTACTTAAATATTGCAATGCAGGATGGCTATACAATAATCGATAGATAACTATATAACTCTACAAAAATAACTCCGCACTTTTATTTATAAACTGATTTAAGGCAAATGTTTATATACAAAACAACTTTTTATAGTTTTATTACCCTCTTGAATATAGGCACTTAATTATATAAATTGTTTGGAATCCTTAAATTTATGTTAACCATTCGTTAAGTGGTTTGCATTTTCTCTAAACTATTGAGAATAAGTGCTTTGAGAAAAAAATACGAACATATTTTACAGTCTTAAATTTATTAATAGAAATTTTAAAAGTGGCAAACAAAACACAAAATTAATAATTTGATAATATCAATAATTCATTTGTGTTCTTTTATACCTAGCTATTTTATTTTGTAACCTAAGAAATGTTTAGTATTCATTATTCAATTATTAATAATAAAATATTATGCGTATTGTGTATTTTATTTCATTTATCTAGATAACCTACAGGTATTTTTATTTTAACCATATAAAATGTTAAAAAATGAAATATATACACCTGGCTGCACAAACTATAAAATCCAGTGGTCTCTTTCCTAATTAATAATTATTTATTTTATTAATTAATCAAAAACGATAAATTTGCTTCGTACACCTATGGTTTCATTGTAAAATATTACGCCTGTGACGCATCCACCTACATTCGAGGTCCCAGACAGCTCAGTGGATTTATGAATGTAATGTAGCTGAAATAATCTACTGGTTATACTGTAATACAACTTTATAAACACTTTAACCCATTAACTAAATATAATATACACTTGTATTTATTTAGCATTAATCTGTACTAAACTCTATTCACTTAAATTTTGCAGTATTGAGTTGGACTTAGTGAGCTCTATTTACAATGGGCAAAGTAGCCAGTGTATTGTAGGTTGCTTATTTCGAGGCGTAATAAATATATAATCAATGGGCGATGCATCGCATTTTGTTCCCTATCCTGGCTAACACTGCAAAGTTCAAGTGAATAGAGTCTAGTAAAAAAAACACCAGTTAATTAGTCAATAGGTTAATATTGGTCATTTTTAAAAAACTATATAACTAAGACTGGTTTCACGCAGATAATGTGCCAGTCATGATGACACTTGGAAGCCATAGAGGAATCATCCGCGATTGCCAACAGAATTTAAAATTGAAAATTAAATATTTTGCTCGTTATTTTATTGACAAGATAATGTCCCAAATTAATAATATTGGTTTTAATCCGGATAATCACATAAATCTTTCATTCTTCCTACATTCTTAATCACCTCTGATCTACTAGTTCTAGTATGCATTCAAGAAATGTTCGATCTTCTCATTTATTATATATTCTTGTAGACCGTATAAAAAAATCGTTTATTATGCCGCAAATCGTCATAATAACTTGTGTTAAACTGTTAACTGCTGTTAAGAATCTGTATACTTTCAAAAATAAAATTAAACAACGTCTTGTCAAATGAAGGACACATTTCACTGCGGTTATTTCCGCTTTGTTATTCATATTCTAAGGATAGTTAGTTTAGACTGTCCAAATTATTTCACTTGTAACTTTGATCATAATTATTTATATGTATGTGTCCTGAATAGTTTGCTATACAGTATTATTATTAAATATGATTTGAACGAAACAACTACTCCGCGGGCAAATACCCCGACCTGCATTGGATTATACCTTCAAATCATGATAGATCGGTAACCAATATCATTTGTCAATTCCTAACCAGACATAGACTGGTTTCGAACTCATTAGTTCTCCTCAGTATGCCATAGGTTATGGAACAGACAAATGATAGTGGCCAACCTGCTACTCATATACTGACTAAGGTAAACTGAGTAGTGTTGAGAGGTATGTGAAACCTCTCATATGGTCCAAATGCTACTATCCGACTGACATCATAGATGTCTCTGGCAGATAGCGACTTGCGAAGTAAGTACCGAGAGCGAGAACTACTGTTATTAATAACAGTGGTTAGTCTACCAGGGCTAGAGGTCGCCGCTCTCGGTACTTGCTTCGCAAGTCGCTATCCGCCAGAGACATCTATGATGTCAGTCGGATAGTAGCATTTGGACCATATGAGAGGTTTCACATACCTCTCACCACTACTCTATTCAGTATTAACTAAACACCGGACAATTTCCGTAAGTCTCGAACCAGCATCCCAACCGGCCTGTTTGAGCTCCCATAGGAGACACTGGGGACCCCCCGAATTTGAAACAATCTCAGAGGACCTATGACGACGGTACTCTACATATTGTGTTCTTTTGTTCAAATACGATTTAATCTACTAATTTAAACACGTTTGTTGTTTGAACGCACATTGCCTTCATCACTTTATGAGCATTGTCATAATAACGTTAATATTAAAATATAATAATATAAGGTAATTATATTGTTATAATTGGTTTATTTGCCACCTGCGACTTCTGTTTATTTGAATGATTTCTCGTCGCATTTCTTACATACTATTGAAATTTTGTCCGCCTCTAGAATATCATACTATCACATGTTATACTTATGTTACATGCGAATAATCCTCATACAAATTAATCATATTAGAAGTTGTATAAAGTCATCAATCCGTCACATTAATCTTCGCTGAAATGCGACATACTTAAAATTACTAATAAAAAGTGTAGTAAATTTTAATATTATAATACCCCAGTTTTCCCTGTTGACGAGCCAACATGAAAACAGCTTGTTCAAACCATAACGTATAGTTTAAGTTAAATTCACAACATGCTTTCTTCCGCATAGGAGCTGTTTATACACGAGTGCAGTAAAAGGACTCAACGAGGAAGGCGCTACGATATGTGTAAAGACTTCAGGATTCATACAACATACATGTTCCTCTAACAATTAGGTCAGGAATGTAAAGGTTTACTGTAAAGTTTGTATTATTCTATATATAACGCGGTAATAAACAACGGTGAAATTATAAATAGTATTACTGATAAATAAACAACGGTGAAATTATAAATAGTATTACTGATAACTGCTAAAGTAAACTGATGTTTTTAATGAATGATGATTTAGAAATAGAAATAATGTGTTCCGCGATTTGATTTGACTTATTTTTTCAATAAATAAATAATACTGATTTAAATTTCTTGTCGCAAAAATATTGTGATCTAAATCTAGTGATTAAGGACTTAATCACTTCAATTAATAAGAATACCACAATTTGAGTCCTGAACTGCTAATATTGAACACGTTTCCAGTAGTATTGTTTGGAAAATTCTTCAGGAGAAGTTTCTGTATCTCCATGTTGAAAGGGTCCAGGGTCTATAGCAAGGCTTATTGTCACTGGTTACTCAATAAAACTCAAGATAAACTCTTTCTGTCTACAATTTTATTTACTTATGAAGCTGGCTTCATCGGAGGAGGTATTTTCAATTACCCCCATAATGCTGATGAGAATCTTCACATGATCGTTTAGAGAAAACACCAAGAACAGTGAAATCAACGTATGAATAGGGATTATATGGGATCATCTTATTGGGCCGTTTGTGTTCCCACGATGTTTACAAGTAGAAAATATGGACAATTTTTGGAGGATAATATACCACCCTTACTGAAAAATGTGCCGAATGAAATCGAGATAATATGTGATTCATGGACGATGGTGCTCCTGCTATATTAGTCGAAATTTTCAGAGATTTTCTGATCCTCAACAATGAATCGGGTGAGGAGGACCAATTGTTTGATCCCCTCGCTCTCCAGACCTGGACATTTTTTGTGAAAACAACTAAAATCACTGGTTTGTGTAGTTCCTGTAGGAAATGTCTTTTTGTCAGAGAGTAATTGACTGCTGTGCTATACTAAAACAAAATGTTCTATCTGAAAATAGGTGGAACTGAGATAATTGATGGAAAGTGGTGAATATTCATTTAGGACTGAATATTTTGTGAGAATTTGTAACCGTAAAACATCAGGAATGACTCTACGGACTTAGGTAACATACCCATAAGTCCAAAGCAATAAAAAACTAAAAGTTTAATTTGCAGTTAGGAGCTTCTGTTTTACGGCACTTCCTTTCAACTTGAGACAATAGTACATTTTCTGTGTATTCTAAGGAACGACATCACAGGATCATGTATTTTATAAAAAAAAAATCTCTCATTAAAAAAAAAAAAGTTGTAGTACCCCCCAAATCACCGCGTACCTAATGAACTTTACAGGAATAATAACTAGGATTGTTTATTTAGTTCTCCGTTTATTGTTGAGCTGTGCGGTTGGAAGTTTGTGTTGAAAATAGGATATCTTCGCGTTAATAACGGTTTGGAATTTTCAATTCCAAATTAATAGCAACCTACATCGTGTCTATGGACTTTTTTATGTCTTTCCATTTTAGACACACTAAATTTGTGTTTTACATTAAATTTCTCAAAATTTGTAGATACTACAGGCTTGGAATATATGTAGTACCTTCCTTCTTCTTATTATCTGAATAATTTGAAATCATCTTCATGATCTTGAAGTGCATACTAGACTAAGGCGACGCACAAAAAATTTCAAGTCTATCAATTTCTGCACTAAATAAATCAAACTGCAAATCAAAAATTCTTGCTAAAAGTATTCCCTTATCTCATAAAAATTTCTATTAAAACTATTGCTATCTAGGATGTAAATCATGAGCCAACCTTTCTTGTTTTATCTGGGGAGTAATAATGTAATAGAGCACAAGAAACTGTCGGCACTAGATAAAATTTATTATGCTAAAGTTTGACAGAATATGTTTTATACTAGAGTAATATTTAGTTAATGTAATCATAACTTCCTTTATCATAAAGGGCTTTTAATAACATACTGTGTTTTATTAAATTAATTGTCACAATTTGGACAAGGATGTCATTATTTATCATTGGATCTAGACGGCTACCAACCTTCCGTTTAGTAAGATAGTTGCAACATGGCCGATTTAAACATGTTACAACTACTAAATGAACTGATAGTGGAAAGAAAAGTTCGTTTTAAATAATAAATATCCCATTTGACTAATTCGGCTAACCGGTTAATTTCATTTTGGCTATCTGATTTTTTTTGATTTTGGAGCTCAGTCGGAAACGGTTAACCGACTAATACTAATCAACGCGACTTAATCCGATCGACTAATTGTAGTCGAGAGGTTAATTTTAGTCGAAAAACTAATAATTTTAATCGATTGACTAAGGCCCGTATACATTGTCGATCTCCGGCGACTCAGCAGCAGCCACTCAGCAATAAGTGAGTCTTATATATTTCGTGCATTAGACTGATTCATTGCTGAGTGGCGGCTGGTGTGTCGCCAGAGAACGACTATGTATACGGGCTTAATCTGCGGCAACTAATTTTAGTAAATTATGCGTTTTCCTACTGTAACATAATGTGTTGGATATTTTAACAAAATAATTATATTCAATAATTGAGATTCTACTTTTCATCCTGACCTGTAGACAACCGATCATATTCAATTTTAGTTTGCCAATATTACGATTTTGACGCTATGAGCGCTTCTTTTTCTAAGAGGATATTTGCGCGGATTTTACTTATTCTTTGTGCTGCCAAACAACGTAATTGCGAGCTGCCAAGTGGCGTCAGAATATAAGTTTTTGCTAATTGTATTAGAACTTAGTGTTTTAGGTGAATTACATATCTCATATTCTTATTGTATTTTAACCTGTTTCCCCTAAATCTTTCACCAATTACGTGCTTATAGGTTAACTTAGCTTTTTCTTGCAAATGGTCAACTTTTTCTCCACCGGTTGATGATTTTAATTAGTGATATAAAGGTTATACTAGTGTATATTACTTATTTAATTAATTTTAGATGTGCGCTGTAGCGAGCAGTGTGCCAAAAGGAATAAAGTTGTAATTTTTTGTTTACTAACTGTATTTATTTAACGCTAGTCAATCCCAAAAACAGATTCGTTATATTTTTTGGCGCCCAACGTGGGGCTAGCATCTAGCATACTGCCATTAGTAGCTACCTAAATTTTAAAAATTTTCTAGTGCCTACTTTTCCCTATATCGATCGATGAAGTTCCTGGTGAGACACCCTGTATAATGGGGTTTAGAAACAACAATTGCAGCAGGATGTGGCAGAGGCACTGCCATCGTCCCCTCAAGTGCGTTTGTCAGAGGCAAGTGGTCTCAAAGTAAGATCGCACCCCCGAGAAACGAGAAAACTTGGAGGAGCAGATTTTCAGGGGCAATCGCCTCAGAATATTCCTAGCGGGTTTTATATGTTTGCCGTTTAGTGAGCAGAGTGCCAAAAGAAATAAAGTTATATTTTAATTTTTGCTGATTGTATTTATTTAACGTTAGCCAACCCCACAAATAGAACCTGAGACCCTTACCGACCGTTACACTACTTTTATCTACCTTAATGCAAAATATTAAATAATATTTTGAATTTTCTAATCTCATAAGAAAACGATTATATTTAAATCCTGATATTTATTATTTATTGAATACCTAATTGACAGTGGATAATCAAACAACAATTTTTCTGTGATGACGTTTCCAGACTTTATTTTCGCTTCTTTAATGCCAGAAAACAAGAACACTTCTATGTCAACCATAGGTATATGGGAAAATATTTTTTGATTGAATAAATGATTCGAATTTAATAACTCCAGTTGTATTGTTTTTACAATAATTAATACATATGACTTTCGATATAAAATATCACTTTCATTTAACCCACTTTGAAAAAAATTACTGAACATTTATTTGGATTTAGCTTTAGGATATTCTCGTTGGCGTAACTTTATGCTGTTGAAAGGTTATCATTAATCATCCACGAAGCCTCTTAAGTGAATTTGAATAGAAAAAAATGGTATGATTAAGACTTATCCCTGAAATATTTTATAATATTGTGAATTAACTTGAAACTCCGAAACTCCTGTTGCTGATAGTTGTTTCATTTGTGATGTCGTATTGTTATTCTTGAATATAAATTTACTGAAAATTTGAAATGTTACTTTTATCAACGGCTTGCATATTTTTTTGTGAATAAAAATTTAATAGGGTGCACTCTGACGTTTTAAGTTTCGCATTTGTTTTACAATTTTAATTTTGAAACTAATAAGAATTCACACATACAATCATACGTAATCTTAAAATTGAAAGGGATATTTTAATACCATTACTACTACTATTTAAAAACATGTTGTATTAGACCTCCATTCTGCAAATTTATTACTTTTAGCCTGTTTAGATTGTAACATAGCCTTTCTGATTAAATTTAGGGACACTTCTTCTATTCGACAATGCATATCTTCCAGGTTGGCAAACGGTTCTCGTCTTTGTGTGTACACTTTTTCTTGTAATATATTTCATACTAAATAGTCCAATGGATTACAATCAGGAGAATTCGGTGGCCACTGATTTTCTTGAATAAAAATGGCGTGCTTTCTGCTAAGAAATGTTGTGTTCTTAGTGCGAAGGGGCACCATCCTGAATAAAAACATACATAATCATTGATCGGCTACAGCCTGCGCATGCAGGTATTAGATCCTCTTGCAAATGGTGGACGTAGTTACCTGCATTGGTTTTTATCAACTGCGGATTAGTAAAAAATTAAGCGACTTTTGCCATTCCAGGGTATTACATAGGATACAATGAGCGTCTTGGAAAACTTGGAAAATGAATAAACCCTATTTTGAGGAACTTGGAGCGTAAAATCTTTTTCATCTTCAATTAAATGCCGCAAGACTCGTAATTATCGACGCATTTTTGCATTTAGTGAAATTGTCGGGGTTTGCAACAGTTTGTAGCATTTAATCCCTAATTGAATAAGACTTACGACTGATTTTTAATCTGTTTGCTATTTTACGTTGTGATAAATGAGTTAGTTCCTGGTTGATTTTCTTTCGACAAAGACAGTTCATGTACACAGATCACATGTTTGTGTTGTGCAATCTAAATTTTGAATAAAAAAAAAACTGAATCTAAAATAATACAGTATAGAAATTATAACAAATTTAATTTGGAGCAATTTAATTTTGATGCTAGTTGAATATACTGGGAAAATATGAAGTCTATTGAGGATATTAATTTAAAATTTATTTTTAATCAAGCTATTATTTCATTATTTGATGTGCACGCCCCTGTATGTTCAAGAAAAACTAAGCGAAACTATAAAACCTATGTCACATACAACATAAAAGAAATGAATAAAACTAAAGATAAGGCCCACAAAAGGTATGAAAAAACTAAAACTGCTAGAGATAAAGAAACCTATGTGACATTAAGAAATTATATTAAAGAAGCAATCGCTCGTGAAAAAAAGCATACATGCAATTCACAGTTGATAAAAATAAAAATAATCCTAAGGTACTATGGAAAAGCCTATCGCAGTGGGGCGTGTGGGCTAAATCAAAAAATGAATTAAATCATTTACCCGATGTACTCAATTAAATAATTACTTTTTACCAATTGCGGGGCAAACTAATATAAATATTGACACATTGACTTATTTTAATAACTATCTGGGTCCTAATATTAAATTCACTTTTACAGGAATAAGTCATAATATTTACATGACATTAAAAGAAATTAAATCTGAAGCAACAGGGAGTGACAATATCAATTTAAAAATGATTAATTTGAAAATTCGCACTGCATTGATGTATTGCAAATTATATTTAATGAATCTCTGAAACTAGGTATATTCCCAAGCCTGTGGAAATCAGCTAACATTTTATCAACTCCTAAAATAGCCGTTCCAGCAACTCTAAATGATTTACGCCCAATTTCAGTACTGCCGACATTTTCAAAAATGTTCGAAAATATAATCTCTATTAACTTGCAGCATCTTCTAAATACTCATAATATTTTACCCGTTATTCAATCGGGATTCAGAGAAAAATATAGTACTTCAACTGCTCTTTTGAAAGTGGTAATTGATATTTTATTGGCGTTAGATAAATCAAATTCTTCGATTTTAATATTATTGGACCAAAGTAAGGCATTTGACCTAGTAGACTGAATTATTATAAGCAAAATTAAAATATTTGGACTTCGATAGTGCTGCATTGAAATGGTTTAGTAGTTATTTAAAAAACCGCACCCAAAAAGTTGTCTTAGCAGGTAGGAATGAATCGGTTCTAGGTATTTCCAGTAAAAGGGTGCCACAAGGCAGCATTCTTGGGCCAATATTATTTGCTATGTTTACTTTTGATTTGCCTAATAGTATAAAATACTGCAAATTATATAAAACTTGTTATATATTACAGATAGACGAATCTATTAATTTTATAAACGTGGACTTATGTTCGTTAGCAGTTTGATGTTCAAATAATGGCCTAAAAGTTAACCCAAGTAAAACTAATGCCTTGTGCATTGGGAATGAACGCCAATGAAATATCATTCGTCAAGAGAGGTTAATGATTATTTATCATCAACCTCTCTTGACGAATGATATTATTTATATGCAAATTAATCGAGTGGAATCTGCTAAAAATCTTGGTTTGTTTATTTACCAAACTCTCTGTTTAATCAACATGTGAATAATATAATTAAAACATCTTATTTTAAACTAAAATCATTATACCATCTAAAGGAACAGTTAAGCGAACAGACAAAATTAAAATTAGTAAAAGCTCTTATTTATCCACATACTAACTACTGCTGTTCAGTTTACTATCATCTTCTAACTAATTATAACAAAATCAAACTACAGAAAATTCAAAATTCGCGTATGCGATTTGTTTCTTGTATTCCATTTGGAAATCATATAACTCCACATTTAAACAGACTTAAAGAACCTAAAGTGACTAATAGGGTCACTTATATCTATTATATATTCCTTTTTAAAATTATAAGGTATCAAAAACCCGAATATTTATATAGCTTACTAGAAAAACGATCTAATGTTCATGATTTAAATATAAGAATTAATTCTTATTTTGTACCAGTTCATCCATGATTAGCCCCTTGGCAACTCAGTGTCCTTGTACGTTCCTAAAATTTTAAGAAAAAAAAAAGGGAAAAAGAGGAGAAAAAAAAGGGAAAACCCAATAAAAGAGGGAAAAAAATCTATATACGTGAGGTTTCATAAAAAAAAAAAGGAAAGGGTGTGGATATTATGGTTAGAGTAAGGTAGGAAATTCTTGGTAAGGGTATAGGGAATGACCCTATAAGTAGATGAGGTTAGAGGTAATATTATACAGGACCTAACAAAATGGTTATATATTTCTAACTATATGTTCGTTCCACATGGCACTGAGCTAATGGTTTACATAACCACGGCCAAAAAGGGTGGGTGGACAGTGGGTAACCGGAGCTTTTCGGGAACGCCACTGTGAACGCACCCCTTCCCCCACGAAGAAGGAGAAGATGTACCAGTTCATTCTGCCAGTAAATATGAGGGTTCATTTGCTAAATAAAGTCTTAGATTTATTGGATTTACCGATTTATTCATTTACTAAAAATATTAAAAACATGTTAAATGATATTTAGTAACTTGTTCTTATCACCATGTTTTTATATTTTTAATTGTACCCACTAGGTATAAGATTTATTTTTATATGTGAGTATGTATATATATATATATATATATATATATATATATATATATATATATATATATATATATACATATATATATATATATATATATATATATATATATATATATATATATATATATATATATATATATATATATATATATATATATATATATATATATATATATATATATATATATATATATATATATATATATATATATATATATATATATATATATATATATATATATATATATATATATATATATATATATATATATATATATATATATATATATATATATATATATATATATATATATATATATATATATATATATATATATATATATATATATATATATATATATATATATATATGTATTTAGAGTCAATGTACATGTATTTTCTTTAATTGTAAATACCATATATACATTTTATTCTATATTCTTTCTTTTTTGTGGGGGAGTGGAAGAACGGCATTGCCGAACTCCTACCTTTTATGTAATAATTGTAAAATCGACGATTGCTTGTAAGTATTGTAACTTTCGTTTACATAATAAACATTATTATTATTATTATGTTATTATTATTTCTGAATTTTCGTTACTTATAACAGTTACAGCCACTCCGCTCCCAGGTTCTCTGAAAATTGATCCACTTTCTATCAGTCGCTTTATATCACAATTTATGCTAAAATGTGGACATCTTTTCCCTGGAAATTCGTCCGCAATTCTTTTGTCACGCCAATTTTTTTCTTAATAACATGTTGCAATGATGATTTCTAAGTCAGGCTTAATTAAGTGAGATGCCATTATTACAAGAAATCTCGACATATTGGACAAAACTTTCACCAAACTTATGATAATATTACAAATCGAAAACATTTGTTTCAATAAAAGCCTACCTCGTTTTAAACTGCTTATAAAATTATCAACTCGTAATAGTAGATTTGAATGGTAGGTTTAAAATTTTATTTCGTTGTTGATAGGCATACACCTGTCAAATTTTCTAGAGCTTCATACAGGATTTGTGTTTTAATAGCCACCCGGTATATCTATATTTGCATAAGCGGATTTTCGGATATTTCATATTACAAAGTTAACCTAATTTCGTTTATTCAAAACAATCAGTAATATAAAAACATTGTTTTATTGGTATGAAATATATATAATTTACACTATCAAACACTTGCATTTTTTTACATGTGCCCCTTTTGTCTATTTCAACTTCAATTTATATCTAAAACTAGGAAGTAATAAATTATAAAACTATTTGGATTCTTTGATAGTATTCTTTTCGCGTGACCTACATACTGATTCTTTTAATTTATTTTATTGTTTTTCCTATTTCGTTTGCTAACGTTTTGTTCCTTTGTTATTTATTTTTTAGCTTTCTTGGGATGTCCACGTAAGACATTAAATATATCGTAGTCGGAAACAGGGAAATTCTCACTGTACAATATTTTTCAAACAAGAAACAAAATTAACTATAGCCAACTATCATATCCAAATATATTTTCTCTGCATGTTGGTGTCTCTTATAAAACACAATGGACGTATCTAGGTTACATTTATTTCTGGAATACCTCATAATGTAGGAGTACCAATATATCGCGTATCAACGATTCGCATCTGGAATCGGGATTTATTTTGCTTTATTCATATTTTCACTGTGCTTACTGTCTTCCCACGACACCATGTGACATAATACCTCTTGGGTAACATAAAGACACGTTTGAAAATATTGAAAAGAAGTGTATACCGCCAGTAAGTCGGTAACTCGGATCCGAGTGTCTTGTTCGTTTTATCGGATATCTCCCGGCCTGGTGTATTTAGCACATGCAGATTGAAACGCGATTCCTGCTCACCTTTCATCGAATACAAGCTTAAAACAGGGTTGGCATGGGTGTTTTCAGTATTTTAATGTAACTAAAATAAGACAAAACGTACCTTTTGAAAATTATTAAACATAAAATGTACTTTGTGCAAGTTTTGAAATTGGCATTATTTTGAAAAATAAGAGAATAAACAATAGCTCCTCCACTATCGCGAAGTAAGTCTTTATTGATACCCACCCATTAAACATAAAACATCACATACCGTTCGTACAATGTAGATTTTCTTCATAAAAAAGTCCGTCTAAATGTATATGAATTATAACATCAATAGAACGATTAATCTGTACTTTTTTATTAGAACGTCGTTTGAAAAAGGATTTCATTCGGTTTAAACTATATTTTACCATTTCCATTAAAATAATATGTAAATAGTTATGGTTAGTGTCACAGTTGTTATAAGCAGTTCATACAATGAACATTTTCTTCATAAGAAAATGCATCTAGAAATATGTGAATTGTAACATTAATAGCATGATTTATCCGTAGTAATTTATTAGAACGAAGAATTTAATTCTGTTTAAATGACGTTCTATTAATTCCTTAAGGATAATGTAAATGATTATGGTTACTTTAACAGATGTTATACGCAGCTCAACTTTACGCATATGAAGTTTAGGCATAATAAACGAAACGTCGATAATTTATCAGTTTTCTGTTCTGTATTTACTCTTAAATTATGCATTAAGGATGCTTTTAAATTAAATTCGTTTTCTTTTAAATTAAAGAACGTGTTGCAAGAGATTAAAAAATAAACTATACTTTTTAAGAAAGTAAGAAAACTTACTTTTTTAAGATATAAATGTAGGAAAGAAGACAATAAAGTATCATATATTTTTTGTGCATTTTTTGTAAACTGTATAAAGAAATGTGATAAAAAATTTTCAAAATACTTTGAAAACTATGTTTACTTTCTCATCTATCTTAGGTGGAGAAAGTACTCGCATCGTAAAATGGCAAGTTCAGATAATGACGAAAGTGGCACTTCTGGGAATCGAAAATAAAATAATTATCAAAATCGGCATGCTGTCTCTGTGTCCTTGTTGTGATACAATTGTCTCAAATATTTCTTAGTGAGGAATTCTAAATCTTCACATATATCTGGAAGGTTCAAGGTGGAAAACTATTGAATATCAGTAAAATCGGTGCTTCTCATAGGGGCCCAAAAAAAATTTGCGTCAAATCAAAAACTGGTTCAGACAAAACAATTCTAAAGTGAGAAACTGCATCAAAAAGTGGGCTTCTTAAAAATGTTTCATCAGATTTAACCATTGTCAAGAAGAAAGACGATAAATTTAATTTTGCGTCCAATCAATACATTCAATAAAAAATATAAGTTTATATTTTTAATAGAAATTATTAGTTTTCTTCATTTGAAACTGAATATGATGATAAAAAAGTATTGTTGAGGTGCACCTGTCTGAAATCATATTTTGCATATTTCCAAAAGTCTTTTCCTAGAGACCTGTAACCGTTTAAGAATATTTAGTAATTGGTAGAGAAAAACTTTCTAAGGTTTCGCTTTTGCGAACTAAGTAATTGAAATTTTGCAAAAGGACAAAAGACATTATAAAAATTAACACTTCAAAATTTCATATTAATATTTGCATTACTTTTTGACTTCTAATTATAGAAATAGTTAAAAATACAGCTCGAAAAATATTACCATATGATACAGTCTTAATTTGTAAAGTAACAAAAATTTGTTTGAAAAATATTGGTTAAAAAATAATCAACATAAACTTTAAAATACAGTCAGAAGACGGATAAAAAATTATGAATATTTCGGGTAAAACAGATTTCAAATAAACTAAATACATTTACGATAATTTCTGATGGAAAATCCGAGCAAAAATTATTTCTTTTTAATTAAGCTATTTAAAGAAATGAACTCAAAATCACACAATAGGGTGGGATGGAGTAATTTGGAACGCATGTACCTTGAGTTAGTATGACTGACATTTGCAAGCGAATAATATCAGAATATATAAAACTGTAGCTTAAATGAGTAACTTATTTACCCGAGTTACTCATTACTTGAAGTATGTAAGCTTGTTCTGGTAAAAATCAATATTTTGCAAACTAAACCTTTTTTCCTATTTTTTAAAATTGGAAAAATAAAAAAGTTATGGAACGTTAAAGTTAAAAGAAATTAATAAAAAATTCAATCTAATAAGATAATAGATTTTTTCTTATTTTGAATTGCTTTAGATATTTCATACCATTTATATAGTTTTTATGTTAGAAACTATCGTTTTGCTTCAAGTAATTTGGACCATAAAATATTTCTACTGAATAAATGCTGTTGATGCCATTATCAAGAAACCATCGAAAACGGTCACCCAAATGTTCTGCAAAATTAACATTTAGAATGTAATTTGGTAATATGTACTTAAAATTCGTCCACTACACCATTTATTGATATAGTCCACCGCATAAGCCCCATTTTTAAGTTCTAGGCAATGAAATGTCTTTTTTATGTTTCTCAACTGTTTTCTCATGTTCCTCTACTGTATCTTCATGGTCTTTAACTGGATTTTCATGTTCTTCAATTGTGATTTCATGTTTCCGTCGACATTCATTAATAACAGATCGTTTGTTACAACGCTTTAGCTCACTGTGCTACCAAGTTCGGTAGTTTAAATATGTTAGAAAAAAGTTAACTATAAACTACTACTACTTGTTTCAAAACGTACAAACATAGGACCATGTGACATAGGATTTTATAATAAGTAATTTCTTAAACTTTTTTTTTAATTCATTTACCATTTACAATTTAGGAAAATATTAGTTTTGCTAATCACAATGCAAAGAATCTTAAAAATGTGAGTGAAATTATGAAATACTGTGACAAATTTTTGATGTCATTGCATTGTTGTAGTTGTAAATTACTTACTTTACTTAACTCTTACAAGAGATATTAAGTTAAGAATGTTATTAGTGTCACTGAGATTTATTTTCCATAATAAAGAAGATTAATTTTTACTATTACGGGCCTGTCTTTACGTGACTAGGTCTAAGAAAGAGAGCTTTACCAGGATCCGACCTGATATTACCCAAGATAGGACGGTGTCGCTCTGGGTTACTCGGTTAAAAGAACTGTTACGTAAGAGAAAATTAATTTTTGAAAGGGGTGTGCGAATTGAAGTGGAACATTTTGCATAATGTGATGGTTATTGTTGACGGGCTTGATTGTGGGTTGTTTGTTTAAATTGGAAGTATTTTCATCTCTTTGTTTAACGGGAACCCGAAATGAAATTTCAGTTTAATAGGAAACGTAAATTAATGTAAAACTAGAAAAATAATAGAATAATGTTTAAGGCTTGCTAGCAAAACTTACAAACAAAAATTTAAATATTCTAAAACAAGCTAATTATTTTAAAAATTATTTCGTGTTGCCATAAATACTATTATAAGTAAAGTTTTATGTTGTTTGCTGAGATTAAAAAAATAATTATTTTCAGAATATCAAGTTACAAATTTTAAAATAAAATTTATATTATTATTAAAGGTCCGTGAGTAAATCGTGCATGACGAAAAACCAGGGGCTGATCCAGGACACTGTGCTGACATACACATATAAAGATATGATAAATGATATATTACCTTTTAATTTGCAATTTTGTAATATCCAAAATAACAGGAGCAATAAATATTTCACTGAACATACAACAGTGCACATTAGTAATTTCTAAAATTCCAGTAAATTACCAGCATCTGCTCTAGATTTTCAGGAGTTAACTTTTTTAAGCTCAAAATCCTTTTATATGAAGAAAACGACCTTTCAACGTCTACAGAGACAACATGACCATATTTAAAATATATAAAGTATTTCAAGGAGGGCATGTTTATATTGGGTTGAGAAAAGTCTACCTCTTTCCCTACAAAGAGGTCCACAATACCACACAATGTACGAAACCCGGTATTGTTTTATAAATCTCTTCTAAAATTATTTTTCACACATTCAACAGTCTCCTGATAACTGAAAAATGAACTGACACAGATCGAGTACAACATTTACTGCGTTAACTTGTAACGAAGTGATTTTTCTGCTATTAATGTTCTGTTACTATAATACGTAATCTGAACCATTCTTCACTTTGATACACCCTGTATACAAAGATTTGTATCTAATGTTTATTTTTAAATAATTGTTTCTCAATTGCTTCAAACCAGTTTCTTTTTTCAGGGTAGTTATTTTTTTATCATAATTATTTTCCTGGAGTGGGTTGGAACCTTTGATGTGAAGATAACACCGAAGTAGTTTTCCACGAAACACCAAAACACTATATACTGCACTCGGCGCGCGTTTCGCCAACCAAGTTGGCATCATCTGGAGATGACTAAAACTTATTTTGTTTATATTAAGTACCGCCCGCATAAAATCAAGTAAAAGGGATCTTTTATTATTAGTAAATATATTTCTGTTCTTCTTAAATAATTTATAATATGTCAAATTGAGTAATTTAGTTCAAATATTAATCCATGGCCGTTTTAATAGTTTTCTTTTTAGAAACATAGTTTAAAAATTATGAGAAAGCTTGCTTAAAGAATGTTTGTCGAAAGTTCCTTCCTCGCGCAGGAGTCACGTGAATTTCTCGCCACCCGTTGGAAACAAAACTGCTCTCATCTGCGAAAACAGTCACTTCTTCGATCTTTTAACCGATTGTATCCGCATTTTCGTATTTCACCGTTGGTATATGAATATTTGTTAATCCGAGCTCTCAGAGATATTCCGGTAGTTTCGAGATTCAGTATTTAAAACAGGGTTATCTGTTCCGAAACACTCTCCGGGAGAATTCCGTTGTCACTTGATGTTTTTATATATATTTGTTACGGTAAATGTTAACAGATCGGTATATGTGTACATTATTCGGTAAATGTACACATTTTCCTACTCAGTTGGTAAATGTAGAATTCCACTTTAATCAATTTAGGCACATTCGCCAATTAAATATGGAAATGTGTACATTAAGCAGCTAGCCTTGATAAAAGTACAAAGTTTTGTTCTACTATGAGAAGTGAGGTTAAGTATATTTTTGTTTACAAGTTGTAGTTCTCTTTAAATGCCGGCAGTTTAATATTGGAAAGATAATTAAATTAATAAAAAAGACAATGAGAGAAAATAGTTATAGATATAGTGAAGAATAAAAATCATAATTCGTGTTTTCCTTAGTAAAGAACAGTACAGCAAAATTTGTAGAGAACCGTGTGTAGCGAAACCGAAAGTGAAAGGCAAGGGACAGAAGTCCTAAAAGTTGTTTTCTATTATTATTTACTTATTAAGCTGTTTTAGTTATGTACTATATCAAATAAATTTATACGATATGTTATAAATTATGACCATGTTATTTTCATATTTTATATTTACTTTTCCAAAAGCGCATAGGTAATTGTGTACATTTACCGGTTAAAATAGGCAAAACAACTAATTTTTAAATTTCTTTCTACATCCAGCTTCGTAAATGTAAACATTCACCGGAAAATGTATACATTTACCAATTACGTACTTTGACGGTAACATATACACCTATTGGATTCTAGTGTCACTTCCTTGAGGATAAGATCCAAGCCAAGTTTATAGTAAGGAGAACTATTAGTCAGACTTTTAATATCACTCATTTGAGAATAGAATCTGACCAGTGGTCTGGAAATTAATATCCGATTACATAGCTCACCTCGTGTTCGAAGCGATAACCCGTAGCGTCAACCTATAAACTGTTTTCGATATATATCCGAGTCACCACGAATATCTCACGTCGGATCAATTTAGGGAAATTTTTATCGTTGAATTTATTTCATTTTTGTTTAATAGAAATTAAGGTACTATATAGTTAAGCCGTCTTTTGGGAACACCCTGTTTTCAATTTAGATTTTATGATACTATACACCGATTGGATTATAGTGTCACTAGCTGGAGGATAAAATCCAATCGCAGTGTTATAGTTAGAAATCACTACTAGTCAGATTTTTGCTGTCATTCGTTTGAGGATAGAATTTGACAAAGTAGTCCGCAAACTAATACATATTTACACTAATAGGGAACATAAGGGCTAACCTAGCTGTATAATACAATCGCAATAAGAAATTTCCAGTAACCATCCAAGTCAGAGATTTATATTTTTCTTAGAACAAAAAATAACCCACATCATTATAGGGGTTAGCTTCGGAAAGCGAATATTGCCGCAAGCGGTTACCACAGGCGTCCACACGCCCCAAATAGCGCAGTGAAATAGTTAAATTTTGTTTCTGCAAAAACATCTATTTTTCCCCATATTCTACACCTATGGACGGTACGATATGTACGGATCTGGAATGTACGATTTACTCGCGGTATTTAATTATTGTAGTCGTTACAATAATTTCAAAGTCTTAAAATCATTCTAAATATTTTACTGTTTGCTTTTTAAAAATTAACGATGTTTTCAAAGTAAATTAGTTTAATTTTAAACTAAAGAGCATCCTGCAAAGGAACAGTGGTAACAATTACATTACCTCAAAATATAAACGTAATATGGCGTTTTCCAAGGAACCAATTTGTACAGTATATTAAAAAACGTGATTGCCATAATTCCAGATTATTAAAATGGGACTTTCGAAATAAAAGAAATAAATCCAAGTCGGCTTGCCATCTATGTGTCGCTAATCTGTGCTGTCATACTATTTTCTCGAACACGTCTCAACGAGAAAAACTAAAACTTTACACACGATGTTTGGAAGGCTCATGGTGGAAATTTGTAAAATCAAGGCACTTTTCGTGAAAGCCCAACAAAATTTTGCGTCAATTCAAAAAACGTGTCGAATAAAAATTATTTACGTGAGGAACCGTGTCAATAATATCCCTTGAAAATTTGTCATCAAATTAACTATTACCGAGAAGAATGATACTAAAGTAAAGTTTGCTTCCAAAAAATTCAATAAAAAATGTATAAACGAAGTTCATATTAGTGAATATGGAAGCTTCAAAGAAAGTTGTGAAATAACAAATAATGCTCTTTGGAATTCTTTACGTTTTCTTGGGTTTTAGGGTTGATTGAAAATTAAAAAATATTTTTTTTATAATTTATTTTTTCGTGACATTTCGGAGGGGGGGCCCTCTCCTTTTTCAAACATTTATATCAGGTTTTCTAAACATAAAAGATGACCTATGAAATCATAGTTTAGTTAAAATAATAGGATTTGTAGTAATTAAAATGACCAAATATTACATAGACTGTATCCCGTCTCAAGTGGACACACCTTGATATTTCGGTTATTATTCGACAGATCGATTTCAAATTTTTCTCTGTGTTTGACACTCTTCAAGGCGCATCTTTTTATGATTTTCAATATATTTTCACTTGCCACACCAACCCACTGCGTTTACTCAAAAATGTGATTTTTCTATATTTTACTTAGCATTAGAGATACAGCAAAAAATTATTGAGAAAATTGTTCAGAATCAAAAAACACCCCTAGGTACTGAGTTTCATCAAACTATGTGTATTTTGATGTTTTTCATAAATTTTGCAATTATTTGGTAATATGATTCTCGAGTATTAGACTTAAGCAAAGATTGCCATGGAAACGGAAACAAAAAGTACTCAAAATCAGTTTATTGTATAAGAATTCTAAATTATAACCATAAATGCAACAATGTTAACACAGTATGTAATTACTTAAATGTAGCCTTTTTCAACTAAACCACCATCAATAGCAATACATTTCTCAATGCGTTTTTTTATTATTCCTTGCTACTCGTCGTAGTTCTTGAACGTTAATTTCTTGACAAGCTTGCCTGATTCTATCACAAAGCTCTTGCCTACTTCGGGGCCTCGTTTTGTAAACTTTAGTTTTTATGGTGCCCCAAATAAAAATCAATCAAAAATATATTGAAGTGTTTCACAAAAAAGAAAAACCTTAAATCGATCTGTCGAATAATAACCGAAATATCAATGTGTGTCCACTTGAGACGGAACACACTGTACAAGTTTTTGAAAAAATTTTTAATTTGTGGTTTGGATTTACCTTCTTGATTTATTAATAGGTTTGTTTCTCTTTAAATAAAAATGTTGACATGCGGATTGAACGTACTGAGATCGATAAAAACAGCAATCTTGATTTAAACTTAAATTATTTTTGTAAATGGTATAGGGGATGCAATATTTTAATGTGAGTTATTATGTTATTTAAATTATGACTAATATATATGTATGTGTAGATGTATACGTTTTAAGTGTTGGACATTTAAAATTTTACATTATTTGCATAGATATAATTTTCTTTGATGTATCTATCAATAACTGATAATAAATAGGAAACGTATACTTCGGCGGTGTACACTCATGCATTATTAAATTCATTCATGTTACTCGTGAAAAATGACCTACGCCCATGTTCAAGTGAATATTTCAGTTTACAAAGCTTTGTGACGAATAAACATTAGCTATAGATTTTATCTGGACAATGTTTGGTAAATAAATGCTTATTTTTGTCTGATTCAATGGAAACACGAACAGGAATTATAGAGTGCCCCATTGTAGATAATGGATAATACTTATTTATTCAACAAAATAGCCCAACGATATGAATATCACTGAAAATGAAATTCGAGCAGATCAATTTGGATTATATCTGGGATTTCCTTTTTTTAACAGAAAAATTGATATATGGATATTTTTTTTGTTTGGTTTATATTTATTACCAAAACTGACAGTGTAAAATTAGTGCCAATTTACTTCCGCGTTAAAATTCTGGCAAACGCTGAAATAAAATCTAACATATTACAGATGTAATTTTGTACAGGTATTTAAAATATTTAGTGTTCATTAAACAAATCTAATTTCTGCCTTTTTTCAAACAATTTCTTACGATTTTACAATGAACGAGACGAAGAATAACCAATATATCAAAATTATTTTATTATTTAGTGATAATAGTTTATCAAAATATTTATAAATATTTTTCAAAAATACCGCTGCCATTTACTTGGGGATCAGAACTTCCCCACCGTAGTAAAACTCGACGTGTGGTGAAGTTTATAATAAAAGTAATTTTTAGCTAAGGAGTTTCGTAACCACAATCTCTTAATGTAGTTTTTTATTAGTCGGTTTGGATAAAATTAGTAAAGAAAACTTCAAATTCTCATTTAGTCGACGTTTCGACAAAATTTATTGTCTTCCTTGGGACTAATGAGGTCTTTGGTTTTCAGTCAACACAATCATAATCGTCAAATAAATAAATAACGTCGCTTATAATAAAAGGATTCTTGGGTCAAACAATGACCATTGGGCAATAAATTAATGGTTTTTAACTAGTTTCAATGCAGATCGATATGAAAACGTTTTGCCTTTACACTCTTTTCATAACGATCTGCATTGAAACTAGTTAAAAACCATTAATTTATTGCCCAATGGTCATTGTTTGACCCAAGAATCATTTTATTATAAGCGACGTTATTTATTTATTTGACGATTATGATTGTGTTGACTGAAAACCAAAGACCTCATTAGTCCTGAGGAAGACAATAAATTTTGTCGAAACGTCGACTAAATGAGATTTTGAGATTTTCTTTACTAATTTTATCCAGACCGACTAATAAAACTACAAAAGTAATTTTTGACGTTTAAAAAAAAGTCAAATTTTTTTACGTTTCAAAAAAGTCACATTTTAACGTTTCAAAAAAGTCACATTTTTTTACGTTTCAAAAAAGTCACATTTTGACGTTTCAAAAAAAGTCACTGGTGGAATGTCACTAATATTTTACTTATCAACGAACTCAATCTCTTCCTTGACGTCTAGAATGTATGTACAAATTTGAAAGCTTTATCTCAAAAACTGTAGCTGCTATCGCGAACACAGACACACAAACAGAAATTTTTTTCTATCTAAAATTTTGTGGGGTGAGGAAGTAATATTATTTAATTCATATTTTTTCTTATTTATTTGTTTATTTATTTCAGATACACAATCCAACAAAACTTTTTGGTTGTTACTACTAGAAAAAAAAATATCTAAATTACCTTAAACACAATGATAATTGTTTCATAAAACAAATAAGCGGGAAAATTTGAGTAAATTGGTCATTGAGGTTGGTAATAGAAAGTGATCTAAATAGTTGCGACTGAATAAATTAAAATTAAGTTGACTTAGTACTGAAGGGGCAGTCTATTTTATAAATAATAATAAGAATATAAGAAAATGCATTCTCTTTCTATCTTTTAAACTCAAAATACTATGTCTAGTTAATATCTCTTTTGTGTGGCGCTCCAACAACTGGGTAAATGCTCTCAATCCTAGAGGGCACATATTTTAAAAATTTGCGTTGATTATTTTTTAAATTATCACTGTAATATGTTGGTTACCTAAGATTTTAAATGCTATCATATTCTAAATTATACAGAACCACAGAATTGAACAGTAAAAATAAAATGTTAGTGTCGTTAAACCCTTGTGAATACCTTATAACAAATATCTGATGTGGCCAACACATAACTTTCTTATACCAGTGTATATCATCCCGATCTAAAAAAATCATTCTATTTAATTCTTCACTTACCTCAATTAAATTTTAATAGCGTGACCTTGAAATGTTACATTAAAATTTTAAAATACATATAAATAATTATCAGCGTCATTCGGTATTGTCAATAATAATTCATGTCATATATTTTAATAGTTTCTTCTTATTGACAATGACATTTCTGTAACTAAATTAGACATTTCAAATGTCAATTGGTTAAATTTATCCTAACCTCATTTTATGAGGTCAAATGTGTAAAATATTTCAGTGTATATCAGCTTTATTTAAGTACTTGGAAAATATATTTTATTGGCTTGGTTTATAATCTTTCATCAAGAATATACATTTTTTGTAAATGCAAATACAAACAAGTTTGGATCCCGTAGACCTCCTTTCAGCTGGCCAATTTTGCTAATCACCGAATTTTTCGTTGTCTTTGGCCTTTAGAACATATATACCAACTTTAAAAGCTTTACCTTAAAATCTGTGGCTGCTATCGCAATACTACAGACATGCGGACAGATTTTTTTTAAATACTTATGTTTTTTCATTATAATTCGTCGAGATTCGTCCAGATGCGCAATTAAAAAATTTTTAAACGACAGACGTCATTTTGAAAATAGTCAGTATAGAGTCAGGAGGGTTCAAAACGTATATATCAATCAAAATCTCGAGGTCAAAAAAAATCACGATTACTATACTTCCTTAAAGGAAAAACCAAGAATTTTGTAACTAAAGTTACAACATTAGTATAGAGACTAAAACTCAGCTTCGAATCAAAAGAAACGCCTAAATCTTCGGTTACTCTATTTAGAGACATATTATTGAGTGTATAATTGTAAATTTGCGGTTAATTTTTTTTTTAGTGAAAGACAGAACATTACGCTTTTGCTTATTTATTGGTAATTGAATAGAATCGCCGATAGAATTAATGTCACAATAAGTTTTTAATTCATCTGCATTAATAAATCTCTACCTTATGTACAACGTTGTTGATAAAAATAACGAAATAAAGAGGCCAAGGTATGAAGCCCTGTAGTTCACTACAAGAAACTATGAATTCGTCAGACTTGAAACTACGGCATTCCACGTGTTCCATCTAAAATCTGTGTGGTGTTAATTAGAAATATGTTTACACTAATGTTGAGAAGAGAAGGGAAAACCTTTCTTGGTATTAGTTATAAGTCCGATATTAGAAGCTCTGTCTTCAAATTATCCATGATATTATAATCCTAGTAATTAAAATTTCGGCAACAGTTATCTTGACAAGGAACATCACTACACGTGAAAACTATATTTGCTTATATCCATCCGATGGTACTAACATGCGTTACTCTGTAATGGAATATAAATGAGATTATAAGAGAAATAGTGACAAAATGTTATTTTTTCGCAACGACTTAGAAAGGTAACTGTTTTTGGTAAATTCTTTGAATGGAAAATACATATTTACTGGTCTAGCCCGGTAAAGTGACATAAGGGATTGGTAAAGTCTTCACCGATGTCTTATGTCACTTTTGGTTGACAACAGAATTTGATAACCGTTAAAAATAATTTATCCAGTCTTGTTTAAAAGAAAGCGTTTGACATTTGTCAGTTAAATCTTTTAAGTTTTGTTTGCAAAAGATATCAAAATAAAAAGTTTTTAGATTTACATTTTATATATCAAATATATTTAATAATACTATAAATATTTTAGTTCATCAAATATTTTAAATAATACTATATACGTATTAGTAACTTCTTGGATACTGCAAATTGATCACGATCAAAATAGTTTCAGTATTTCTAAGCCGTAAATGGAAAACCTCCAATTTTTAAGGCAATAGAAACTACCAAATCTGGATGCCTGAGAAAACACCTAAAACTAAAATGTTTTACATAATGGGTAACAAATATTGAGTGAAATATTCAACGGGATTTATTCAAAGTCAATAAATAAGCAATCTCACCATTTGATATTTTAAAATTAGGTCAAATGAAAGAAGAGAAGAACTGCAAAACCAACACCAAACAAGCGAATGTAGGTGTTTAGTCCCTGGGGTCAATCATTACATATTTATCAGAATTTGTCGGCATATTCCCTCTGAATTTCAATTCAGTTTCATTTACTCGATTAGATTACTTCGCATACAGAGAGGAACGAGAAAATTCTGTATTTTGAAATTGAAACAAAATGTACCTTGTAAAACATTACTACGTAAAAATATCAATACCTACTCATAGAAGTCATTATAATCTCAACAGTCACTTCTAACATATTAAGAAAAAATATTGTGTAGTTTCAAATGCAAAATGCACTAGAACATTATTACTTCGACATATCAATAATCGAGTAAAATTTGTTGATGGCAACTAAAAACAAATACAACTGTCTCATTTTAAATAAAATCTATATTTTCTAGGTGAAATTATAGACAAAACTAATGTCTACTTTTTTATTTATACGAAACTTCGTAACACTCACTTACAAGGGAGAATCAGACGTTCAATTCTCCGATTCGAAAGAAACTTCTTGAGCTTGCAGTCATCAATACAAGCAACTATTTGTCAAAATTATATGGCGCACCTCAATATTACATATAAATACAGTAGTTTTGAAGCAGAACTATCTTGTTACCTAGTGTGAAATTGGCTACCTCTTCGACGATGACCTTTCAAATTCTATATCTATTATATTTATAAAATTATAATAATGACCATATAACGTCTCTAGTATCCCCAAGACTAATATCTAATTCCAAAAGTTCAAATTCTCATTATCCCAAATGCATAGTGTTGTCACTGTCCCAAATCAAAATTCTGCAAAATGAACTTTCATAAGAAAAAGCATAGGATTTTGTCATGGATTTCTGATAGCTTATCGACTGAAAACAAAAAATAAAAAAAAAACGCAGCCAATTATTTGGGGATCAGAACTTCCTCACCGTAGTAAAACTCGACGTGTGGTGGAGTTTATAATAAAAGTAATTTTTGACGTTCCAAGAAAAAAGTCACATTTCTTTGACGTTTCAAAAAAGCCACATTTTGACGTTTCAAAAAATTCACATTGGTGGAATGTCACTAATATTTTTTTTTTTAGACATTTTGATCGATTTTGCTCATCAACGAACTAAATCTCTTCCTTGACCCCTAGAATGTGTGTACAAAATTTGAAAGCTTTATCTCAAAAACTGTAGCTGCTATCGCGAACCACACAGACACACAGATAGAAAATTTGTTCTGTCTGAAATTTTGTGTATCGTCATAATTCGTCGAGATTCGCCCAGAAATGCAATAAAAATTTTCTAACTTTTTTTCACGAATACATAACTTTCTCACTTTGAAGGGTGAGGAAGTAATTCAATAGCATTTCTAAAAATTAGTTATCTAACTTTAAATAAAATATAACTTATACATTTGCTGTTTGTGTATGACTAAAGCCATAAAAAAATAATTCTACAAAATTAAAATATAAATACAGTTTTGTAAAATGACTGACAAAAGAAAGAAAAAATCTGCTAATAATTTGTCAATTTTATAGTGCTGTATTTTTTGTATGAAATTTGTAGCGTTATTATATTTTCCATTAATATTCTCATCCATTTATTTTGGGTTTAAATTATTTACAACTGTTTATTTATAATTCAGATTCAGATAAAAATATATAATAACGTTAACTATGAATACCTGTGCGGTGTGCCTAAAGAGGCTAGCTAAAAACAAAAACTTACAGTGTGGTTTTTGTCAAGAGTGTCTACATATTTCTTGTGCTAATATCGATGAGGCATCACTAGCAGCTATGAAATCAGTGCCGTACTTAACTTGGAAATGCCATAAATGCTACGAAAAAAACATCGGCAGACGGCGAAAAAGTTATACAGAATGTCCCAGATAATAAATCCTGTGAGGGTTGTAGAATTCTACCTACCCTACAAGCAAGTATTGTAGCCTTAACAAATGCCGTAAAGGCATTGGAAGCTGAAATTAAAGATATAAAAAAAGAAAAAATAGAAGAAAAAAAATGGAACTGAAATAATAATAAATGAAATAACGGAAAGGGAAGAGAGATCCAAAAATATTATCCTATTTAATCTAGAAGAAAAAGATGAAGAAGACAAGAAGATCAGGATAGAACATGATATAAAAATGGCAAAGAAAGTTATTAAAGATATATGCCCGGATCTGGATACAAATAACATTAGAACCTTCCGCATAGGGAAGAAGAATGGTGCTAACAGAAGGGCTATGAAGGTATGTCTCAATAATAAAGGGGATGCTATGAAGATCATAAAAAATAAGAAAAAATTGAGGGAGGCGAACTCGACTGTGTCCATAGTGCTTGACCAAACAATGATGCAAAGGGATTATTATAAAAAGATACACGATGAACTGAATAATAGAAAGGAAAATGGAGAAAGCAATATTTTTATTAAATACGAAAATGGCATCCCTAAAATATCAAAAAACTATCAAGCAAACCCGATTACTTCTACATAAGCCAGGTAAATATTCGATCAATAAATTCGTGCTTCTCTGATTTTTCGGAAATAGTGAAAAAAAATAATTTTGATGCCATTGGTCTATGTGAAACATGGCTGACTACAGATATGGACTCTAAATTTTTAAATATACCAAACTATGACCTTATACGAGCTGATAGAATAGTGAGAGGAGGTGGTGTGGCTTTTTACGTAAAAAGCCACTTAAAATATAAAGTTTATTTCTCAAATGTTAACACAGACAGTGGAATGGAACATCTTTGGTTAACGGTGCATTTAAAAAGTAAGAAAGTGGGATTTGGTGTCGTATATAGACCTCCTAGTGCTAACGTGTCGGGCTTTGAAGAAATAAGTGAGGTATTAGAGAACATCTATATGGAGGTAGACTACGTCATCCTAGTAGGATATATAAACGTTAACCTATTATACGAACACAGAGATGCTAAGTATTTTAATGATATTATTTCTAGTTTTAATCTAACACAAATAATAAATAGTCCAACAAGAATAACCCGAACCACTGAATCCTTAATTGATGTTATTTGCTTAAGCAATAATTTAGAATATGAGGACGTAAAAACCATGGATTTGGGGAATATGACTGATCACATGCTAGTATCTTGCAAAATAAATGTACAATGCAATAAAGAAGTATCAGGATTTTACACTCGATGCTACAATAAATTTGATAACGAAAGTTTTGCGAATGATGCTCTAGCGATGAATTGGAATTTAATTGCATATACTGATGATTTAAACTCACAAGTTGAATTACTCAATAAAAATATTTTAGACCTTTTTAATAAACATGCGCCCGTAAAATTTATTAAACATACAAATAAGTCGAAACCATACATAACCTATAATTTAAAAGAAATGATAAAACTAAAAAACAAAGCACACAAAAAATATCTTAAAACTAAATCACCAACTGACAAAAATTACTACATAGACTTAAAGAATTATGTAAATCTTGCTATAAAAAAGGGAAAAAATTGCATATATGGATTATACGTATAAAAAATCAAAAAATAACCAAAAGTATTTGTGGCAAAATCTGAGATCATGGGGAGTGCACAATCCGTGTAAAAAAAGATATTGCTGGTATACCGGATGAATTAAAAGATCCTGATCAAATTAATAACTATTTTGTAAATGTAGCTGGAGAAACTAATATCGATCATGAATATTTAAATTATTTTAACACCAATAATAGTGATTTTTCAAATGACACAAATAGTTTTAAATTTAAAGAAGTAGATGTTAACGATATATATAAATATGTAGCTACTATTAAAACTAACTCCTACGGTATAGATAATATAAACCTAAAAATGCTTAATATTGTTTTACCATTCTGTGTACATGCATTAAAAGCAATAATTAATAAATCTCTAACAACAGGTATTATACCTCAAATATGGAAATATGCCTTAGTTTTGCCAATACCTAAAATTATTAAACCGTCAGAATTTAAGGATCTAAGGCCAATAAATATTTTACCAATTTTCTTTAAACTACTGGAAAAAATTGTTGCAGATCAATTGAAAATCTATATCAATAGTTTCAATATCTTACCTAAAACCCAATCTGGATTTAGGGAAGGTTATAGCACATGTACCGCACTCATGAAAGTCATTGATGATATTAGTCACAACATTGACAAAACTGAGCTTACACTATTAGTATTACTAGATCAAAGCAAAGCTTTTGATCTCGTTAACTTTGATTTATTATTAGCAAAATTAACTCATTTAAATATTAATAACACGGAGTTATATTGGTTTAAAAACTATTTACAAGATAGGTATCAAGCCGTTAAACTTGAGAACACAGTATCTAATAAAGTAATGACTAAGAGTGGCGTTCCGCAAGGGAGCATTCTTGGCCCAATATTATTTTCAATTTTCCTGTTTGATTTAGAGACAGTATTTACAAAATGTCAGATACATATGTATGCTGATGATATACAAATATATACCGGGAGCAAAGTCAATAATATAAATGACGAAATTAATATATTGAATTATGAATTACAAGAGTTCTCAAATTGGTGTTGCAAAAACGGATTAAGAATTAATCCTAATAAATCAGTGGCTATTTGTGTAGGAAATGAAAGATTAATAAATCAAATCAACTTTGATGACATTAAAATTTTAATAAATAGCACCGAAATTCCATGGGTGCAGTCCGCGAAGAATTTGGGCTTATATATGGATAGTTCGCTTAACTTTAACGAACATGTCACAAATATATTTAAACAGTGTTTTATGGTGCTGAAATCTATATATCAGTTTAAATTCTCATTGCCGGAAGAATTAAAATTGAAAATAGTTAAATCTTTAATTTATCCTAAAATTGAATATTGCTGTGTTGTTTATTATAATTTTCTTACGTTGCTAAATAAGAATAAATTACAGAGGGTACAAAATGCATGCTTTCGATTTATTTGTATAACAAACTATCGTGAACACATTACTCCACACATAAACAGACACTGTGAACTTAAAATTGAAAACAGAATTAAATTATTATTCTGTCAATTTTTGTACAAAGTAGTGAACAACAATACCCCTGACTACTTGGTAGAATTGCTCTCAAGACGATCTGAAATACATAATATAAACGTTAGAATCAACAACTATACCATACCCCAGCATAGTACCAGGAAGTTTGAGGGTAGTTTTTCATACTGTGCCCCCTCTGAATTAAACGAATATTTCGATTTTTTAAGCTTGTCTTATGATATGTATAAAAAAAAGGTCAAGACTGTTCTGTTTAATTCTCAGCTATAAGTATTGCGCTAATCTGTGGTTACTAGTTCGTTAATTAAATTGTCACTGTCTGACTGATACATTATACTATGATATTACTTGTATACTACTATTATATTATTCTATACATATATTATTTGTTATTATTACGTCTATTTGCCAATGTTTGTCTAATATCTTATACTTACTTGTAAATTATTATGTTTATTGTCATACCTGTATTGTTTTTATTATTAAGTGTATTTTCGTTTATTTTTTAGTTTATTTTTTTACGGGGGAGGGCTGAAAATCAACTATGTTGAGCTCTCTACCCTTTGTGTAATCTGTTGTATAATTTTTTTGCACAATAAATTTATTTATTATTATTATTATTATTAAAATGATAGGCTGCTTATTGCATTCGATCAAAGTTACCAGGACTTTTCCTCAAAATATCCTATTGCTTTGACTTTTTCGAAATTCTTATACCGAACTGTGTTTTGTGACATTTCAAAAAAGTCTTATATGTGCTACCAACCAATAACATGATATACAAATTATATCTGTTGAGACATCAAAGTTTGGTATCGAAGTTATTATTGTTATGAAACATTTTTTTGTTGTCAACAACTTTAATATAGAATTTTAGGCATTACAAATATTTTTTAGAGGAAGAAAAGAATCTTTTGAAAACCACGGCAACAATAAATCCTTTATAAATTTAAATATGTTAGATTTTCGGCATAAACATCTTAACTTCCATCTTGTTCAATATTAAGTAAATTATATTATAAGCATAAAATTTCAACTCTGAAAGCATAATTCGACAAAATGAAATACGAATGCATAGAAAAAGTATTCCTACCATGAGTGTTGCGAGAGAACGAGATTCGTCGAGGCTCATCTGGGTCTCGATATTGGTTTTGATTTTATTATCTTTTTTTTTTAAT
This sequence comes from Rhamnusium bicolor, assembly GCA_029963845.1. NCBI lineage: Eukaryota > Metazoa > Arthropoda > Insecta > Coleoptera > Cerambycidae > Rhamnusium > Rhamnusium bicolor. Next base: position 113,206 of record JANEYF010004058.1, on the reverse strand, counting down.
ACTGGACTACTTTTTTTATTGAAAAAGTGTTTTTTTTTACTATGAAAAAGTAAGTATATTTGCAAAGAATTTAATGCATCCATACATAATTATTTAAGATTGGGAATTTAGAGTTAGCGAAAAGTAGGTACTTAGTTATTTTAAGTTTATTATTATAAATATTTAAAAAATTAAACACGTTGTGATACATAATAGTATATTAAACAACAAGTTTAGAAAAGCAAAGCTTTACTAAACGAATATAGCTTTTGAGTACGAGCGAACGTACTTGTCTTTTTAAAACGTCAAAATGACACACACGAAGCAAACAAATCAAAAGTTTTGACTATGAAAAACGTTACCATGTTTTTAAAAAAGGCTCCAGACGATAAGTTCTTATTAATGAAAGTGATACTATTAGTTTGAATGGAGCATGTCGACATGCAAAATTGTGCAGCTTAACTGTAAAAGATATAGAAGACTCGAGGAAAATTTTGGTTATAACTTTACATGATACCAAGACCAAAAAGAAACGTGTATTTACCGTAGGATCAGAGTGCAACAGATATGAAATTTATCATAAGTATTCACGATTGAGACCCAAGTAAAACAATAGATTTTCCATTTACTATAATCATGGTAAGTGCACAATACAACCAGTTGGCATCAACAGGTTGACATCAACAGTTTTGCAAAAATTCCCCAAAAAGCTGCATAATACTTAAAACTCCCAGATACATACAGTTACACTGGCCATTGCTTGAGGAGGACGTCTACCACCTTGCTCGCTGACAGTGGAGCTGACATTCAAACACTTAAAAAGCATGGAGGATGGCAGTCAACTAGTGTGGCTGAAGGGTATATCGAGCAATGCATCGCCAATAAGTTGAAAATTTCAAAAAATGTATTTCATCAGCAAGAACTAGTGGCACTTCAAGATCACTCATAGATGCATATGGAGAATCATAATAGTTTTCAGGAAGAACAAATAGAATTGAATAAATTTGGTGTTAAGTTTTCAAATTTGAATAATTGTACTTTTAATATATATAACAATGTTTCCAATATTTAAATAAACAATTTTCTGTTAAACAGTGTTTTATTAATAGTGACATTACTATATAGTAAAGTGAAACGAGAAGGTCACCCAGACATTTGTAGTTTTCCCTGGACTCCATACACGACTCACCCAAATTAGGACTATACAGGTCAGACCCAGAGATCTAGCAGTCCTACCTAAAAGTCACTCCTATTACTGGTGGCGATTTTACCACTTTATGTGTGAAACGTGGAAAACGCGCAAATATTTCTTTGTGAAATTTGCCACAAATGAGGTCATCCCTATGATCGATAAGAAGAATGATATTCAAGTGATATGATTAAACGGGAAGTGTCAACTTCACCCGTTTTGCCTCGCCTTGGTATGTCGCCTCTATGCTTTAAATGAATATTAATTAAGTCGGTGAATCATAGAGGACATTTCTCATTAAGACTAAAAAAATAATCGTGGAATCAAAATATTTTTTATATAAATTTTCAGGATGAAGAATCATATCGAAACTATCCCTTGCAAATTTTTAGTCAGATTAGCAATTACCGAGAAAAACAGTGTAAGACTGAATTAAATGAAACCGACCTTTACATATTATATTTTATTGATGACATTATTATAAACTTTACATTTTCAAATAATATTTTACTCTATCCTCAACATTATAATTATAATGTCATTATAATTTTCTGTTTGATTTACCTTTCAATAAAATCAACCGTATAAAATTAGTTGCTATAAATAATAAAATCTGATGTGACAGATATAAAGTAATAAAACCGATTAAACAAATTAATATTTCTTCTTGTTAAATAAAACACTCAACGCAGAAGTTTAACTGTTGAACTGGCAATTCAAACATGTAATGGGCCCACTCCGTTAATAAGAAATAAAGCCAAGAAATATATATTATGAAAAGAATTTAGAATAGTAAAACTAATAAAAACATGTAACTCAACATGGCATTGGCAAGTTCGATAAAAATTACTCAACTGAAGTTTGGAAATTTCAATTAACAATACTGCTAAAAACCTCGCTAAAAACTGAGGCAATCTATGATATAGTTAATAGGTCAAGAAAACATACTGAAAATGATCAAGCAAATGCAAAATTGGACCATGGTGATTTAATTGGTCAAAAATTCATTGCTACTTCAGTTCGTAAATGAACAATGGTTCATGCAATTGCTTAACTTCAAATAAAATGTAGAATCGAATAACTTCTTTATATACAAAGGCAATAAATGAAAATATCCACAGTTTGCAACAAAAACTGTATACTTTATATATAGTTTTGAAGATAAAGAAGTTTCCTACCATAAAGGGCAGCTAAAAATTGTAAGATATCAGTTAAAAATCGCTGTTGGAATTATGAGTGAAATTTAATTAATAATTAATAAAGGTCTGATCACTTTACCCGATAAATTTAAATACTTTCAGTCTGCATGGGGTAGCTTTGCAGAAATTGAAAAAAAAAACATAAATTAACATCACGATTAATAACTACTGATGAAGAGAAAATTGAGTATAGAAGCAATGAAAATTAAATAGTCGAAGCAGTAAGAAAGTCAAATTTTAAAACGGCTGGTTAACAAATCAATAAAAAAAAAGCAAAAAAACAGGAAACTGTTTTTACCTCAGATAAATAAGCAATTAGATAGATAAATAACAAGGCTGTAAATGTAATAATATTTACTAATCAAAAAAATGTTCTGGTAGTCGTTTGATCTCATTGGTCACTGTCATTATTTGAATCGGGTTGATTCGTGCGAGCTCGGAGATACTGACAGTTGACACTTTCTTGTTTATGGTGCTTGGTCATTGAAAAAATGAATGCTGATTCAAGTCAAAGTCAAATAAAAATCAGACAGTGATTCACATGCTGCTTTTATAACTGAAACAATGGAGGAACATGAATTTTATGAAGAAAATAGTACCATGTACGTAACTATTAGAGATGGAAGAAAAATACCTACCACTGGTGAAGGTACTGTTCCAATTATGATTTATACTGAAGAAAAAGAGTGAAACTCGTACAAAATTGAAAAAGTTTTGTACCTCTCACAATTGAAATGTAATTTATTTTCAGCAAATGCTATAGTTGTGCTAATCACTAACAGAACTGGTTGTGAAATTAGAAGAAAAGGCGATTTGGAAAGCGTGATGGAAACTTATTTAAATCAGTTTTTCAAGAGAGTCCATTTCATTAAAAATATGGATGAAGTATCATAAGTTAAAAGAATTTATTCCAAAATTAAAATTATTTAAAGTCATAAAATCTGATAATGAAACTATGGAAAATAAAAAAGGTCAGTTAGTATGTTAAGGAAATTTAGAATTCGTCATCCAGTTATCCTATGCATACACATCTGAGCAAAATAGTTCTGCAGAACGAGAAATGCGAACTCTAGTTGAAGCAGCAAGAACTATACGATGGAAATTTAGACAAGAAATATTGAGTTGATGCAGTAAACGCAGCTGTGTTTATAATTATTAGGACTGGAACAAGTTATAGTGGATGAAAAAAGTCCTTGAATTATATTATGGAAGTAAACCAAAAATTGGTGATTTGCAAGTATTTGGTAATGAAGTTTATATACACATACCAAAAGAAAAATGAAACAAATGGGATTATAAAAGTCAAAAAGGTATATTTATTGGTTAATTTGAAGAAACAAAAGGATATTGTGCATATTTTCCAATAAAATGCACACTGGGTGTATATCGTGATATAATATTTAGAAAGGAAGAAAGAATTGTGACAGTGGAAATTCAGCTGACAATAATGAGCCGAGTTTTGTGAATGATTTACAAGTATAAGATTACGAAGACGAGGTAGAATTGATCAATAATGAAACCAGAATACTGTTATTTTCGTCGGCCATTTTATTTTTCCCCACTGAGGTCATAATAGTCTAACTGATACCGTCCATTATGTTTTCAGTTAGTTCAAGAATTTAAAATAATTTACTTTTAAAATAACAATATTATCTGAGTTATATTATTTGTTATATTTATGTAATACAAGTGATTAAGAACCAATCAGTGTCATTCTACTTTAGTCTAATTTAATTCTTTTACCAACCCTGTAGATCATTAAACAGCAAATGTAAGAATTTATTATTTACCCACTTACCTTTACCGCCCTTAAATTATACCGCTATGAGCCCATTCTAAAATTACCCGCTTTTGTTTCAACTAGATTATGAAACAAAGGAGAACAAACTTATTTTATAATTTAATTTAACTCAACAATTTCGCTGGTCTTAGTATTTTATTAGTTCCCGGCTGATTAATCCGATATTACACAGAAACTTTTTTGGTTTTTATTTGCCTTATCCCTATACTAATAAAAAGGATTTTAGGAATTATGAATTTCTTTATTTATGGAATATATTTAGATTAAAATGTCTTGTTGATATCAACTGTAACCAATCAGTGGGCATATTCACTTATTACAATTTAGATTGAAAATATATACACTATCGAAAAATTTTTCAAGTCATTTTAACAATAATAAATACTAGTCAATTGTTACTTATCTTCAAAGCAAAATTATGTTGTGAGTAAATAAATTGTCACTAAAATAACATATTCGTTCTATCTGTGTACAGGTTGGACCAACTGGGATTTGGCTTTTCCTCTAAAACTGTAAAACTATGAAACCCGATGTAGGTGTTCTGGGATTGATTCTTGTTATATAGATTTTCTTTAAAAAAAATCTATATATACATTTATGCTCGGCGACTTTGGGCCCCCGTATCTCGAGAACGGCTGATCGGATCGACCTCAAATTTGGGATCTATCCGAATCTCGAGATTTCCAGAAACTTTCCGTCTGTCCGGAACTCCGGAACTCCGGAAGTCCGGAACTCCGGTAGTCCGGAAACTTTTCTTTGAAATGCGATAACTGTCCCAAATATTGACCGATCGATTTCAAATTTTTACCAGAGGTAGAACTCCATGGTCTACATATGCCTATTGATTTTGAGCCGGTTCCGAAAACGGCAAGTGGGGCAAAAACGGCCTAACAACCAATTTTTTTACCTTCCTTTGAAATGCGATAACTGTCCTAAATATTAACCGATCGACTTCAAATTTTGAACAGGTGTAGACCTCTAAGGGCTACATATGCCTATTGTTTTGGAGCCTGTTCCGAAAACGCGAAGTGGGGCAAAACGGCCTAAAAGCCAAATTATTCTTCTTTTCTTTTTGAAATGCGATATCTGTTCAAAATATTGACCGATCGACTTGAAATTTGTAACAGGGGTAGACCTTTACGGTCTACCTATGCGTGTTGATTTTAAGCCGGTTCCGAGAACGGGAAGTGGGGCAAAAAAAATTAAGAATTTTGATTTTTTTTTTGAAATGCAATAAATGCCCTAAATATTGACCGAATTGGTACAAATATAGGCATATTAGCATAAAACTCAATAAAATTGATCACAAGGAACCGATTCCGACTATTCACGAACCGCTCCGATCATTCCCGAAGGCGTTATAAGCACTTTCAATAGCGTTTTAAGAAATTAAAAAAGTGCAAGCAAGTTTCAAGGTTGCTAACAGCCACCGAGGTTATTGTTTTTATCTCAAAACCCGAACTGGACCCGAACTTTTTCGAAGTTACCCGAAGATACCCGCGGCATGTGGGGTATCATTTTCAATGAAACCGAACATAAGGAAGCAATTTCGAGCATGCCCGGACCGCTGCGATCATTCCCGAACCCGTCTTAGGCATTTCTAACAACGATTGCAGGCATCGAATAACAAATCATTCTGGAACCGATCCGATGTACTTTGTCCGTCTTCTGATAATCTATATGGCATCTTCACTGCAGCGGTGAATGTACCTCACTTGTTAAACATGCAATGGCGCAAAGCAAGATAATTTATATTTGTTTCGCGCTACAAAGAATTTTTGAAAAATTAGCATAACTGTTTTTTAAATAGAACACTGTAAATTATTTTACCAATCGATCATAATTTAAAATGGCTTTTCAACGATATACACAGTGCCTCGCTTTTTATTAGCAGGACTTCAACAGTCGTTACAAGGCCCCATTTTAAGAATAAAAGTTCCAATAAATATGGTTCGTAGAACACATCAATTTGGAATTTAAAAATAAAGAATGTTTTTCTTTTAATTATAAAATAACCGCTCACAATAAATTCATGATATTGCGGTGAAAGACTCGATACTTGAGTGTAAACAATTCAATACTAAAAATTTCCAGTGTCGCATATAGGGAGGTATCTATAAATCTCTTTATCAAAAAAGTAACGCTGAATTGAAATCTTATATTTATAGTTTTAAAAGATATGAAAGAGCATTCAATTATATCTTGAATATACCCTCCAGGGTATATTCAAGATATAAATATTTTATTTACGAAGCTGTCGTTAATACCTATACCATACATTTCCTAGTATTCTCTTGGAATAAGACCGCAATATTATGGTAATATACGTGAAATTATAATGCAATAAACTATGATTTATTTCTTTGTTAGAGTAAATCCGGAATAGTGTGATACGATACTGGACTGAAAATATAAGCCGTGTATTCTAAGAATCACGCTCCGTGGGTGCGCGATACGTAATAACGCGAAGTCGTTGAACGACTTATGTACTTTTATATTTTGTATTGTTGTGACATCTATCTTGCGAACTCTCGAAATCAAATATTGTAGAAATATGCCCTTTTCACTAACCACCCAAGTGTCATCACGCTAGTGCGCTATGCCACGAATGTGTGCTTAGAAAACATGGCTTTACCGGCATAACGGATGATGGCATTAGTTCGGTTTTCAATACAGTGTTGCTACCTTGAGGGATATGTCCCGATTTTTGAAAACTCTGCAATAAATAATATTTCTTTTGTTATTGGTCGCTGCTTTTGTTTTATTTAGTTGAACATCCCTACTATCTTGTGGTCATAAAGAGAATCAATAAATATTGTGCTGGTTCATTCGGGCGCCGTTTAGCTCTAGTAGAAATGTAGGTAATGAATGTGAAACTAATATTAAGTATCTTCCCCGGAAAATGTACACAGCCCGAGGCTATAAATAGGCCGCAAGTAAACTATTGTTTGAATACCTCTTTCTGGATATGTACCATCAAGTAGGCATACTACTGATTTTACAAATCATTATTATAATATAATGTAAGACCAAATATGCATATTATAAATAAAATTTCACACTATTGATGCACATTCCAATCGCGATCTAACATAATGCACTCTAGGCGTATGCAAGATACAAAATCTTTAAATTGCGTATGAATAGTCCAAGGCTTTTATAGGCAGATGAAGTAGTCATTTCAATAAATGACAATTTAGGATCAAACAACTTCAAGATCCTTTATGTATTCTGACATCTGTAGTATAAATTACACATCCCAGAGTTATATTTTGTCGAAGTTACCTTCCTCGTGAACGTCAACACATTATATTTTGTTGCATTTAATACATATTATTCGCACATAAGATATTTAAAGTATCTAACGCTGCCTAAAGTGTTTGCAGTCTGTCTCAGATTTAATTTCACACACGCTTTAAGTCGTCTGCATATTGTAGATAATGTACTTGATGAAGATTAGATATATCGTTGATGAACAAGACAAACAAAAGTGGTCCCAATATCGAACCATGTGGTACTCTGCAAGAATTTACCAGACCTGTATCCACGGTATTGAATAAATTGATATCTATTTTGCAAATAGGATTTAAGAAATTTTACAATTGGCCTGGAAAGTCCAAAGTTCTCAATTTCAGTTATTAAAATACCATGGTCAAAACTGTCAAATGCATTAGAGAAGTCAGTATATATTACATCTACCTGGCTTTGTTGATGAACTTTGTCGTTGATTTACATACAATGTTTGTAACCGTAGACCTGCCATTCACGAATCCCTGCTGCTCAAGCGATATCATACCAGACACATGATTGTATATGATTGCATATAGAATGATTTACAACAATTTTGCAATATTACAAATGATAGTGATTGGCCTATTATAATTTATTAGATCATTTGTATCTATTTTTTTTGTAAATAAGACATACCCTCGAGAATTTCCATAAATCAGGAACGTGAGAAGTTCTTATAAAAGTTTTAAGTTAAAAATAAATATAGTTTAAAAAAACTAAAAAACACGCTTTCAAAGCACATCAAACTAAAAAGTGAAAAATAATTATTAATATAAACTGAAAACAATAATGAACGAAAAATACTAGTATTATTGTGAAAAAAGCGTGGGTTGCTCGATATACGAAAAATATGGCACAAAGCGCCCCACGCTTTTTTCACAATAATACTAGTATTTTTCGTTCATTATTGTTTTCAGTTTATATTAATAATTATTTTTCACTTTTTAGTTTGATGTGCTTTAAAAGCGTGTTTTTTTAGTTTTTTTAAACTATATTTATTTTTCACTTTTTAGTTTGATGTGCTATGAAAGCGTGTTTTTTTGTAGTTTTTTTTAAACTATATATTGCTTATTGATGCTGATATTATAACATATTACGATCCAACAGATATTTCTGAAAAAAACGTTTCGCGTCGACTAAGACTTGCCCGCTCGGCCAACGACCGAACTGAGAATCACGGAATATACTTACAATATTAAGCCTCTTGCTCTCACGCAGAGGATACGTGAGGAAAGGACTGGCGATCCTGATCAGGATAATGATATAAACTTATCAAATTATTGTATTGTTACCGGTTCTTCGTAAGTGTACAAAGTTTCAATTAAATCCATTTAAAGTGGGTCAAAATCGAGTCCAAAGAATCGGTTACAAACAAACAAACAAGCAAACGAACAAGTGAAGCTAATAAAAACGTGTTAATGACAGTGAGTGGGCCAGCCAAGATTGATGTGCAGTTCTTTATTATTATAAATTTTAGTATTAGATCAGGACCCATAGTTATAATCGGCTTAATTTTTTTTCGTATATGTTCCATATCATTGCTATATCAATTATATATTACAACTATATTATGCAATTTATGACTGCAATATTGAGAAAATAATACAATTAGGTATTCGAACATAGACTTGCATAACACGTAATTCTATAAAAATCATTTTAGACAGAGTTTAATAAAATCAAATTTTTCGAGGGTCATAACTTTTATTATTAGATCCCTAGGGCATTCATGTATTTAATTTTCATAATAATATTTCATTTGATAGACTTAAATAAAATCTTATTATCCACCCTTATGCATACATTAAAGATGCAATTATTTTCTTTGACGCACCCTTTGAAGGAATATTAAAGAAAATGTTTTTGTAAATACAAGGAAATATTGAATGCTTTGGAGGTACAGGAATAAAAAGAAAGATTTATTAAACACAACTTTGGCTGTAGTAGTGTATTATAGAACAGTTAAATAACAACGTTGAAGCTACTAGACCAAGTAATTTTAGACGCTTTCAGTGACAATCCTCGTAGTAGTATACGAGATATGTTATTAAACTTGAATTTGAAGGCAATTATCTTAATGATCGACATTTTTTGGAAAAAATTATAGTTAGTGATGAAGCGTCATTCACAACCAATGGTGTAGTATCGTCGCAAAACTGTAGGTATCATACCACACAAAACCCACAATGGGTAATTAATTGTAAGCGACAGTATTCTTCAAAAGTGAACGTGTGGTGTGGTATTTTAGGAGAAAGGATAATAGGCCGTTTCTTTTTCTTACAAACTTTAAATGCTGTAAGACTGCTACATTTATTGAATAATGAATTAATGTAGGTAATTGATGATTTTCCACTGGCAGTGCTAAGGGATATGTTTTTTCAACTGGATGAAGCATCGATTCACAACTCGATAATTGTCCGATGATGGTTGAAATGAATTTTGGCTGAACGAAAATTTTGAAAATCGGTGGATAGGAAGAAACAGTCCTCTTATTGAATGGCTGCCAAGATCACCGGACTTGTCGCCACTCGACTTTTTTCTTTGGGCGTCCTTAATCAAAAAGTTTATAAGTTAAGACCACAGTCAGTAGAAGAACTACACGATATAATAACTGAAGCATGTGCCAATGTTCCCCAGAACAATTGAGAAAAGTAACCACGAACATACGAAATAGGTATGATAAGTGCCTTGAAATAAACGGCGGATTGGTGGAAGCTACAAGAATTTGATAATCTTTTCTATTCTGAAACTCCAATAATTTGGTTGAATACATTTTATTCCATGGCTTGCTTCATCAGAAGAAACAAATTCATAACAAGAATGTGATTTTGAATTTTGCCACAGAATTATTAATATGCAATATTTTTTTATGTTTGGTACATATCCTCTTCAGGGGGCTCTTAATCCCGTGGAGTACTCAAATTTTTTTGTAAAAAAATAAATAAAAAATGATAAAAAATATGATTTCTTTAATTTTCATCTCTAAAAAATTACACAGTAGGCCTTGGTTTTGTAAAGAAATGTGACACTTTGTCCTAAAGTACAGTTTTTCCCGCTCTACAATCCAATAAAAGTCAAAATCGGACGATAAATACAAATTGTATGGGGGTGTCCCGCTTTCAAGTGGGTCACACTGTATATGTATATGTATGGAATATGTGTATACTGTATGTATAAATGTATATATAATTGTCATAATTTTTTTTGTGGTTAACTTAAGATGTTTTGAAATATTGTAATAATTCTTTTTTGTATTGTCCTTAGTCCTGTAGACGTGTCGAAATACACGAACCGTCAACTAATTGAATCTTTGGTTCTCTTCTTTCTGCCGACCTTACCCCCACTATTTTAATAAATATATGAAATATATATATGAACACTGGTCACAAGACTATTTCAACAAATTGTATTTTTTTAGATAACGAAGAATTATTCATATGGTAGTGTCCCAACAAAGAAAAAGAAAAATTTAGATTTTATGACGTATATACCTAACACCTTTCTTAATCTGTTTGCATGTACGTACACATTTGTAAGTACATTGTCAGAAATTCCAATTGATTTTGTTATTTATTAGTTTATTATTATTATGTCGTGCATTTTAGGAATACAGTACGAGTATTAGGATTAAATTCTGTCTCTGGGATGACATCCAAATTCCCTAAATTTAATAATAATAAATCAAAATGCATTGACGCACAACTTTCATACTTGGCACAGGCACTTGTCTATTTGTAGTACATACTTCACATTAATATTGTCTAAACCTCTCTGCGGGAGGCGCTGCAATCGACAATGAGCAAAATAAACTATGGAAGGACGTGCGCCATCATCTTATACGATAAGTTCATATGAGGTAGTTTTCTTGCTTTGAAGTGTATAATCGATATTTCATACTCGAAAAGTTGTCTATTGATGGTTTTGTACTACCCCAACCAGTAGTGGTTCACGTTCTTCTATAATTTCCGGCGAATATTTCAAAAACGACCGCATTTTTGAAAAAAATGCAAAAGAGAAATGAGAAAAACAGCCAAATCTACAGCCCTATACTGAGCAAAAATTATTTTAAAGAACAATATTATTTATTGAGAATTTATAAAACCAAATAACTAAGCAATATCCATCAATTCTTAAAAGATGTTCATGAGAATGTTTACCTATAAATGTTAATACTTTATAAGCAATGTTTTTATATTACCAATCCAATGCTATTATACTAACATTATACCCTGCATTTAAAAATTAATAGTTAATTAATTAATAAGCATTACTTAACTTTTATTACTCATATTACAAATCAAGTGAAAGAATTTTGTTTTGGTATTTTACTGATAACTGCCTTATATTCACGCTTTTATAGTTTTATGTGCAATAAGAACGGGTGTATTCATCACATCACCATCCAGCGCTTAAAGTGCTTTAAGCGTTGTGAACGCTTTTTCCTTGCTTAAAACTATAAAAAAGCCAAAATAATGGATAAAAGACATCTATTAAGACAATTAACGAAATGGAGCGCCTAAATCAGGTCGCTTAATTTCTAATTAAGTTTTCGAAATAGTCTTATTTAAAATATTTGGGTTAATAAATGTTTTCGTTATTGATAAATTTGGAAGGAATTTTTGACAAAAAAGAAGCACTGTACCAAAAAGAATATGGTCGAAATGGGTTGCCGAACTCAGCGTCTCGTAAAGTAATTTGTGTTTGATCTGATATGTTGCTTTATCCTTTGTAATTGTGTAATACTGGTTATTACCGGACTGTTCGTGAACTGATGCGTATAGAATATTTAGGAAATTTTTTTTTGATATAGTCTGCTAGTGATGGAACAACGTTCGTGTCGATTCCTAATGGAGATTTCTCTTATAGAATTTGTTTTGAGGCGTAAATATTTATTATCCATAACTTTTAATTCGTGCGTATTCGTCATCGACTGTTATGACTGTCTGGGGAAATGTGCCTCTTAATGTTTGCTTTGATATTACACGAAAGCACTTTTTTTACAACTTGTGCAAAATAATTGTGTGGCGTTATATTGCAATTCGGGGAAATCACTAATCCACAAGTTCACTGTTTTTAACTTCGCATTTTTTACGTATCTACGTGTTATTCACATAGACGTTTTATAAATAATACTACGTACTTAAGGCATATTCAATTTCAACATGGCGTAGTGGGCGTAAACGTGATAGCCAACGACGCGATCCGCATATGTATCTATGCATTTGCATTGTTGTCGAACACTCGACAATAACGAGCATTTCTCTGTCAAGGTGACAGTCAGTAAGTAATTGTTTTTTATAGCTCCAAGCCGTCCGATTACCAGATAGAAAGAAACCTTTAATATTTTGTTCCCATTTTTATAAAGAAAACAGATTTATTTTATTTTATCATTTCATATTGTTTGAGAATATTTCATTAGGTGCTTAAAATATAATATTATATCTATGTAAAAGTCATCTCTAGAACTTATTGCTGCCTCCCGATCTCTAACTATGACATACATAAAAAAAGTCAGTTTCTAAATGTATTTCTATGCAAATTTATGACGCTGATGAGGTCTTTGGTAATAAATAAATGTAGCAACTGTTTTGAACGCATACGACTAGTAGGTTTATTAAAATAGTTATTTAATAGTATTCTACAATAAACACCCTTTATAGCGTGAGTGATGTTTTCAATTAAAAATTATTCAGTTCTGCTTTCCATGCTATGAGTTTAACATAGGAGGAATATAAAACAAATAATGTGTTATTATTTTCCAAAATGAGAATATAAAGAAACTTTCAATATAAGTTCACTTCATGAAGTAGCTATTTAGCGTTTATTACTCTCCCTCTTTCCATGCTCTTTGCATTAATGAAAACGTATATCAAATTTAAAATCAAAATTTTATTTCTTTCTTATATAAGAGCGTGAGCTGACGAGATGAAAAGATTTTAATACACACTTTGATCTAAATGAAAGTATTATTAAAAAAAAAAAAAAAGAAAGTAATAAAAACAAAAGACTGTTATTGTATATCCGTGTTTATGTTTATGATACATAGTGTATTAAGAGCAGAAAGTAAGTATTTAGGGGCGGGACGGCTGACCGGTTGAGTCAAATAACTCAAGATTTACAAACATAACAAATGGAACTAAAATCTTATTACGTATTCTCTATTTTATGTTGGAATACTGTTTATTGAATAATATTTACTTTTTGTTTATTAATGAGTAACGTACTTCTGAGTTTTAAATTTTTATATATCTGTAATGCAATAAAGTATATTTGTTGGGTGCCAGCGTGTATTGATGCTACATCTAAAAACAAAAAACTCATACCCGAAAGGGGCGCAAAATACTGCGGGCCTCTGGCGCCTGTATTACTTAATACGCCACTGATTTTTGGGTCAAAATATGACCTGGCCAGAATTGTTGCATGTTTATTTTTTATTTATTTATTTAGCAATTACGATTTACAATAATGTTAGAATACTTAATTTTAAGACACCTAAACCTAGACTCGTTCACGTCTGTATATTAAATTATAAAATATTAATGAATACTGAAATAAAATAAAAAAAGAATGTAAATAGTAAAATATAGGTTATTATTTATATTATAATAAATTAGAGAAGTACCTAATAAACGTACCTAATAATTGATAATTAAAGTTGCAAATCGTTTCTGTGTATCATGGTCGTAGAGTATAGATGTACGTACTGTCGCCGGCATTCACCTTGACCGCGAAACTTTCTCCAGTCCATATTATTAGCTTTCTAGTTGTGTACACGTTAAGTCACTTGGGCGTATTGCATATTGTTTTTATGTTTTTATTTTATTTGTTGTACTGTATTGTTGATATTAATTTAATAACAAAGCGTGGCAGACGTATGCAGGGCTAGAAAACGGCCATTTACTGATAAAGCGAATAAATTCATAGGTGAATTCCCGGATTTATTCTATGATGGTGCGAAAATAATTTGTAAAGTGTGCGAGAAAGATTTGATGTGCTGGGATAAGCGTGATTGTGGACTTCACGTAAATAGTGTACATCATAAAAATTAAAAAAATGGCGTGCCTTCGACAACACAGATTATGTTTGATTTACTATTAACGCTGATTGCCTGTGATGTTCCGCTGCACATACTCGATAAACAACCATTTCGAGAGTTCTGGAATAAATACAATGCCCACAAAGTCGGACAACGTTATGTAACTATCTACCAACTGTACACGTAGACATGGTAAATAAGATGAAATGTGAATTAAAAAATACACGGCTGTGGTTATCTGTTGATCAGACAACAGATTGTAAAAAAAATTCTATTCTAAATGTTATAGTACGAGTACTGGACCCTCTTAAACCGACAGTTCCACTGTTACTAGTTAGCAATAGACTAAGTCAGTGTACTAGCGAAACAATTACCAGGGTGGTGCTGCAGACGTTAGAAAAATTTGAACTGTCAAAAAGTCAAATGTTGATGTTTGTGACTGATGGCGCCGTGACAATGCGTTCGGTAGGCCGTTCTTTGCAAGATCAAGGTTGTACGTTTATACATGTTACGTGTAAAGTGCATGCTTTACATCTTGTGGCAGAAACTATTCGAAAAGGTTTTCCAGAGGTGGATGCATTAATAGCAAATACAAAAAAAAGTGTTTCTTAAATCTCCTAAACGTCTCCTTGCATTTCATAGGAAGTGTCCCGGTATTCTTGAACCACCACAGTCGATTCTTACACGTCGAGGAATATGGTTGCAGGCAGCTTTTTATTATGCTGATTATTTCCAACAAATAAAAGCTGTGATACTACAATTCAATCCAGATGAGGCTGCAGCTATTAAGGAAAGCCAGACAAAATTCGAGGGTATTTCCGTTGATACGGCTTTAAAAAATATTGCGAAGAACTATAAACCATTACATGAAAGCTTAAAAAAATTAGAAAATAGTGCGTTGTCGTTAGCGGAGTCACTGCAAATAGTGGACGAAGTAAATCTACTGCCACACGTTATAAATGACGCAACAAATGAGCGCGTTATAGAAAAGTTCGCAAGTGTGTTAAATAAAGACACCGGTTTTACAAAATTAAGACAAATATGTGATGATGCAGTCCCAGATCCATTAAGTGCGTTCAAAGACTATTTTACGTATGCGTGTACTACATCAATAGATGTCGAACAGTCTCGTTTTCAAAATATAAGAATTTATTTTCACCAAAGCGAACATCACTCATGGAGACAACCATAGAAACATACCTGATGCTGCAAAATGGCTACACATCTTCTCCAGTTTGTGATACGCAAGCTAGTTCATCAAGCTAGTTAAGGGGGTAAGTTTTACATACACTGTTATAAATTGTAACAGTTTATTGTTTCTCGTATTAGTAAATTTCGCTTACTCCACTGTCCCACGGAACATTTTTGACAGCCCTATTGATAACTAATATTACATAAATGAAGAAAAAAATTATTACGTTATAAGAAGCAAACGGGTATAATTCCGAATAACATATTTTTTTAGCGACTTTTTGAATTTATATTATTTAGAACATGTCTTTATTTCCTTAGGTAAAGTACTGTGTAGTTTTATTCCAAAAAAGTTCAATACTTCTTTGGCAGACTGTTTTATTATGTTTTTTTATAGAAATAGTTGAAGTTATTAATGGTATTTCTTATATTATAAATGTGATTTATCCAAGGAAAGTGTGACTTATAGTGAACATAATTTATTACAGAGAGCATATAAACCCTTTTATACCATCTAGTTTGATCGGTTCTATTGATTGAGGTAAACCAACTTTTGTGGGTGAAAAAGCAATACATTTGATTTTAACTATGTTCAACTTTAGTAAATTATTATCAAGCCATATTTTCGTTAAATTTATGGTGGTTTTAGTTTTTGTGTTACTTCTTTCCAGGACATATAGTTACATATTAACACTGCATAAGATAGTATATTGGAATCTCTATCAACCTTCAGCAAATCGTTAATAAATATCAAAAACCACGTATGACCAAGGAAAGTGCCTTGAGTAACATCTATTTAAATCACTCGAGTTGTACTAATTTCATTATCTGTTCATACTTGTTATTGTTGATGTCTATCAGCGCTGGGTAGTACTTAAGTATTTCAGTATTTAAGTACAATACTTAAGTACAGTTCAAGTACTTTGTACTTATACTTGTAGATGTTTAAATGAAATGTACTTGTTACTTATACTTGGTATTTATAGTGGTATTTAAATACAATAAATGTAATTAAGTACAATGATGTACTGAAATACAAGGAAAAGTACTTAAATAATACGAAAGGACTTAATTACATTAAAAAGTATTTAAATTATTTTCAGTTCTACAAGTACTGCAGGTCTTGACAGGTCTGGCACATAACTTCTATAGGAATCATTCAATTTGGCCATTGCCTTGTTGAGAAACAGACGTGGTAGTACTGACATGATATTTAATTTGTTCTATTGCATACATTTGTATCTCCAACTATTAGATATCTTATTATTATTACACAGATAACAGGTAAGTAAAAATGTTGTGTAGGTATATAGCAAAATATTAATTTAAAAACGTCAATTTTGTACCAGAATGTCCCAGATTACTGTACTTTACGCACTAGTGCGCGAAGTATTATTCTTATATCTTAATTTAGACGTATTTTTGAGAAATTTTTTGCTGTTAGAAAAAATATTGTTTGCAATTCGCGTCAATTCGCCTACGGCTTTTAAGACAAAATTCGCATTTGTGAAAAAAATATCACTACGCAATTATTACAAAAATAACTATTACTATTATATCCGGAACCGCTTCGTCAACGAGTTACGCCCTTAAAGATGAAATAACTTTTTAATTATTTTGCCAAATTTAAGACAATATATAAATATTTAATTTGGCATAGATGTTTCACTAATTGGAAGGCTGCTAATGAATATTTTTCTAATCATCCCTGATTGTTAAAAGGGATTAAATCAGCAATCGATTTTTTATGATTATGAATTTATTTTGTATTTTGTCTTTGTGTTTTAGTTACCATGAGTTCTTCAGAAACTGATCCTTTCGAGAATATTTCTGACAATAATCCAGAATATATACCAGAACAAAATATTAAACGAAAAAGGAATATGTTAACTCAATTTATAAACCCTTCAACTTCATGTCATCAAAATAAACCAGAACCATTTTTAAAATCAACTACTTCTACTCCTTCACACGATCAAGAATATAGTCAAGATATCAAAAGTAAGATACTAAATATGTCAATTTTAGATGGAAAATATTTTGGAGTTAACTCTGTTAATAAAGATCATAGTATTGTGGCGACCTGTCAGTTATGCATTCCTATTAAAAAAGTTATCAAAGGCACATTAGATGTGATGAAAAATTTTGTAAAGCACTTGAAAATAATGCATCCCAAACATTAGGTTGATTATGAATAGTATAAAAAGGGGAAAAAGTGGAAAATAATTCGGGAACACAAAGAAAATATAGAAAAAAATAGAAAATCTCAAACAGGTTAACAAGTTTTACATCAAACAGAAACCAATTGCTTTCATAAAATGAATTTGACAAAAGAATGGTATGCTTTGTTATAAACACTATATCAGCTATTTCTATTATTGAAAATGAGAGTTTCATAAAATTATTTGACAGCATGAATTTACATGTAATGAATCGGAAGACAGCTGTAAATCGCAGTCATTAAAAAACAAAATTAATAATTTGAGTTACGTATGCACCACAGCCGATATTTGATCCCGTAAACGTAGAAGTTTCATTGGATCGACTCTGATTTAAAGAGAGGTTTAGCCTGTAAAAGATTTACTGGTATACATAATTATAAAAATATTGCTGAGCTTTTAGAAATATTAATTTGAAACATGGGCTAAATGAATCAAAAAATAGTGGCAACCTCACTGATAATGGAAGTAAGCTTTTAATGAATTTAGTGGCAAAAATAAAATAAAGAGGTTAACGATTCAGACTTTGATGAAAACAGTAAAGATAGGTATCAGGAATTTGAGGCCACCTCTTTGCAGCAACAACTTAATTCTATGCCTTTGTTATCCAAGCATCTACGATGCGCTAGCCCACCTTAAACCTTATAGCAACTACAGACGGTAACAATATTTTGAGTACAAATACTACTGTTCAAAATAGACACATCAATACATATTCCAAATATAAGAAACTGTGGCAGAAAACAAACAAACCGAAATCATCAGAAATCATTCAAGAAATACTAGGACACTCTCTGAGTTATCACGGCTAACCCGCTGGAATTCTTATTATGATTCTATAACACAAATTATGAAGGAAAAAACAAACTGCCAACACTTCTTCAACGCCTGGAACTCACAAACTTTACAGAAACTGAACTTATTTATATATTTAGATGAGTATTTAACAGTTATGAAGCTTTTGGCTACAACACTAGACTTGCTTCAGGGCCAAGAAAATATATTTTTTGGTGTCTTTAAAAAACAAATTTGAGAAGCTTAAACAAACTAAGTTGAAATATGGAGGCGAATTGCTATTAGAGGCCTGTCTTTCGAATTTATTAAGATGTCAACATATATTTTCGTTAACATATGAATATGAATATGCTACACTGTGCCCTAATTTTAAATTGCGTTGGTATAATTCCATCAGAGATACTGCAACTATTTCTGTTGATGAAATAAAAAAAATTAATGATTGTAGCTAGTGAAAGACCTCTCTGATTCAGACGGTTCCAAAGAGAGTAGCACGGAAGATGGAGATAATAACAGTTTTTTCGATTTCAATGAGGACAATGGGATGACCATTAAAGAAAAAGACATGAACATAACAAATAGAACTTCAGTTACTAAAATACTTAGAAGATAAGAGAACACATTTTGGAATGTTACAGGATTACAGTATTTTAAAACAATTTTTTTTTAAATACAACACACATCTACCATCATCAGCACCTGTGGAAAGTTTACTTTCTTATGCAACAATGACTAACGCACCGCGAAGAAACGCTCTAAGCGACAAAAACTTTGAGAAGTTAGTCATTTTAAAAGCAAATAAAGTAGGATTGGAGTAAATTTGGTATAAACTAACTTTATAATATACTCAGATATTATACTTACTATTATTGTGGTTTGTTTATTTTTAAAATATAATAAACTTATACTATTTGCAGCTACTGTTTTACTTTTCTTTGTGAGTACAATATTCCACATTCTACAGAATTACAGAATGGCTATTTTTCTCTTGTTTATTCGCATTACAATATAATAGAATGGAAATAAACAGAATAAATCTCTGGGTACTGTTTTTCATTCTATCATGTTGATAAGTACTTATGCTTATCGTGTACAAACAAGTACAAAGTACATATTTATTATACTTAAATACATTTTATTTAAGTACATGTTGTTAAAAGTCCTTTGTACTTTGTACTTAAGTACATTTGAAATGTACTCATGCTAGCTCTGACATACGAAAATCCGTGTTTTTACTTCGTAGGTATTCTGCACATTTTAAATATATTTTTTCAGTGGGAGATACACATATCGACACCCGCTATACATTGCATTCAAGACATTGAACCGACCTACCATCACATTTTAGGTCAAAATATGTGTCTATATGCTTACAAATAATTTGCAAAACGTAAAGGTCTTTGTGGATCCGACATTATTACATCATTATATTTAATACATACACACAACGCGTACATAACCATGTCGCCTGCTGAACCGATCACTCAATGATTGATCATTACAGTCTAAGATATAGCATGTGAATTATAGTCGAAGTTCTCTGCGCCTAACATTGTTATTGTAGCTGACTCTATTACCAAATATGAACGGATTATATGTTAATAGCATATATGAGTTTACATCTGGATGCTAATGAACAAAGTTCTCTTTCATTATTTGCGCAGTTTATATTCCTTTGGAAATTACGCGAAACTTTTTTTAATATTGCAGCAGTAAATCGCTTAGAAAACGTGCCTGATCCATGACAATTACTCCCTCGAAAATACGAATAATTTCAATTCAGCAAATTAGTATTGCTATACAGCGAGGGAAATTAATATCACTGCACAAAGGATTACAAAGCCACAAACAAATATATTTTCTTCTAACAGACTTCGTAATTGGAATTAAAATTGCTCATTTCGCCTCCGGAATTCAAATTCTTTGCTGTAATCGATTTAATATGTAATTGTTATCTTAGGTTGGGAACGTATTTGCGATTTGCGACTTTCATAGTACGAGCCATAGCTTTGTAATGTAATTGTGAGTCTCGACGAGGTGCGTGTAATTATTTGGGAAAATATAATTGATAACTGATGTGATATTTATCTGTTCACTAAATATGTGCAAGTTTACTACCTAGTTCTTTAAAAATAACATTTATACAGGGATATATATTTTCACTTCAAAAAGCAAACCTTGAAACTTGGTAATATGTCTCTTTGATGATAAAATTTCAAAATTAACAAGCAGTTTCTTGTTTAAATTATTGATATGATCTATTCATTCGAGGACATGATCTATGTATAGTTAATCCAAGGTATTTTATGTTAGTTACAGGTTATAGCCATTATCTCTTAAGTAAATTAGCAATTATGGTAAAGTTTATCAAGATTAAAATTATTTATAGTTGTGCAAATTGATTTTTATATTTGGAAGATATTTATTTTATCATAGATACTAAAACATATAAACTTTGTTTATTCTGTACAGATTGCCAAGAGCTTTTCGGAAAGCCAATGTTGTACTACGATTATTCTTCAATTGTTTTTTTACTTCTTCCCAACTGTTAACTTTCATTAGATGAACAGTGTCATCAGCATAATACATAATTTTGCATTTGGTATCTAGAAACAAAAGTTCATTTATGTAATTTAAAAATAATGTTGGCAATGAAACTATTCCTTGCGTTATACCATATTATGGTTTCTGTTTAAACGTACTGAATTGATCACCAATTTTGACACAATTTTCTGTTTTGTAAGTAATTATTGAACGAAATTGCAAGCTATTTCATTCCAGTTTGTTGTGTTCCACGATGAATTAAGTTTCTGCCAGTCTAGTCGAGACGACGCCACTGAGTTCTACTGGAACAGTTGGTTTTGCAGATTTTTGCACTAAATATTCATCTATCTTTATTGCTCATACTCTACTCTCAATTGTCTGTCTCTTTCCAAACTATAATCGAGTTTAGGTAGCAGAAGACTACGATGCTACTTTCTTCTTACTAGGGCAGCCAGAGACAGTGGTTGTCTCTGGTGCCGCGTTCTGATGGAAACCATTTCTAGTTCTGCGGTCTGGTAAGATTTATATGTTTTCTGGTATTATCTTGTGATTTTATGCTCATCATTATTTAAAAAGTTGCTATATTGATTTAAAGTACCTTTGTGGTAATTTTCATAATAATATTGTACCGTAATTATTTTAATTTACGCCTTGGGCGAATTTGCTTTTCGGTGATCAGTTCACCTTGGTGGTTCTTTGGAACAGCCATCATTAATATTGATTAGTATCAATTTATCGTGCCTTGCTGGCGATTTATCTAATATCCCTTTGATATTGTAATAATTTCGTGTGTTAATTTAAACTAACTTTCGGTTATTGCAAATTTTATATTTACTCGGCAACGGATGTCGCCATTTTGTATCGTAGTCAGTTGTTTTCTGTCTTTGTATCTTGATGTTTTAGGTCACTTAGCTACGTTGGTAGCGCTCTCTAAACAGTGGTGACTGGTGACATTTGGAGATTGGTACACCTGGTTGGACCAAACCTATTTGTTTATAACCTTTGTGAAAATTATCTAATTTGGTGCATTTGTTTTGTGGTGGATTATTTTATACCAGTGCATATAATTATCAACCAGACCCCAGAAACGTAAGGTTTTTCTAAATTTAAAATATCGAATGCTTACTTGAACGTTTACTTAGTATTTATTCAAGAACGTTGCTCTAGTGGAACTTTGCCTAGTTCTCTGGCAAAGATACCTGCCTAGTTATCTGGCACTTGATTAACTTTTAATTATCTAAAGTAAACATATAGTCAAGTATAGTCTTTATTTAACTTTATCTGCAATTCATTAGAACCTCTCTCCGAGGAACTAATAAATGATTTAATTTACCGTTACCTTTAAGTTGAAAACTATCATATTGTTTTATATTTAGCAAATATTTATTTACGTTATCTTTCTACTTGTCTGTCTGTATACAGACATTCTAAATTCTATTTTCTTGAAGATTACCTTCTTTTAGCAAAAAGAAATATCTTAACATTTAGTGAATACCTATTTCACTTGTTTATTATCGTAGCTACACCTAGTTTATTTGTTGGACTAGTATTTTTTCTATTTAACGTCACTTTTATTGATACTTAAGTTAGTTGAAATCTTCAACTTCCTAAAATATTGTAGGACACCGATCCTAGTTTGTTTAATTTGCAATTTACTCTGTAAATTTGTATTAACTCATATTTTGTCTACGTAGCTGGACAATTCTAACGTCACAGCTTTTAACTTTGTTTTGCCTATAATACTGATCTCATAAAACTCTCCCCTTTTTATGTAAATACCTGGACCAAGAGAAGAGGATAACTGGTGGATCTAACTGATCATTATATACAGGGTGGAGCAGGAAAACGATATTTTACACAACTGGCATTTTTTCTCAAGGGTAACTGCAGTACTGACAGTGGTGATTCAAACTGACACCGAACCCATTAAGAGCTTAGCCGTTGGTGGATTCTTCGCTGGACTAACCCATTGGAAGTTACGTAAGATCTTCGTCCCCAGTAAACATTTATATTTGGTCAGAAGAAATTTGTGAGAGATCAGGCATTTCATTTTTCATTTTTTTCCTCTTTCAATATAATTTTTTTTTTGTGTGGTTAGTTTTTGGTCTTCAACCACAAGTAAATTTTTTTACTAAAATAGGCCATCTGAGCCAATTTAAATATTGTGTACATATACCAGTCTTTATTATATTTTTTTTATTAAATAATATCTTTTTATTCAACTTCCTTCCCAACCGAATTCAAGTATTAACGTTATCTTACCTTTTAAAGTAAAATTTTTATTATTTGGTACTTGCAAAAGTACAGCCTAGATTTTGGTGATAGCTCAAATCAATCTAAGCCTTTATTCACGACCTGCTCACTGAGCTACCGGTTAATAAGTACAACCCCCAGCTTATTGTGTTATGCCAACAATTGGACGGGGGTGTTGCACTATAAAATAGATGATTAGCTATACCTAGTGTATTATAATCATTTAATGTCAATTTGTTAATAAGCATGTTGTGAGACATCGTACCAAATGCCTTGGCTAAATTAAGAAATATCGCAATCTGCTTCATGTTGTTATCAATAGAATTGTATAATGTATTAGCGTCCCATTTTACAAACATGTGTTACAGCACAGTTTTAGTCTATTTGAAAATATACCATTCTGTAGACATAAATTGGAAATATAAGTTAAGGGTAGTACTATATCTTTTATAAGTTTTAGTTTTTAGAACATTTCCTGGCGCTGCAGTATTTTTTAACTTATTATGTTTTTAATTATTTCTTCTTGTGGAATTGGATTCAGAAATTAACTATTAACAAATATTTTCCTAGTTTGAATGTATTTTTTGTTGGCGTTAAGCCATTACATCCTTTCACAAAATGAAGATGGCATTTTACCTAATCTAACCTATATCAAAAAAGGAAAAAATATTTGAAGACAGACAAGAGGAAAAAAGAGTTTTAATTTCTTATTTACTTGTCCTTTATTTTTTCGTCATTATCAATTTCAACTATATTATAGTCTTTGCTCATTCCATCTTTTTTATAACTTATAATTTTTTCATGTTATTTTTGTTTCCTATTATGTTACTGCAATATCTTTTTTATTATTATGTTCTTTATCTTGTTTTAATTATTTTTGTATCTTTCTGAAAGTTCCAAATTATTTTTGTTTCGACTTACCTCACATTTTAATTGATCTCATATTTGAACTGATTTTACTTCCAAGGTTTTATTTTTTTTTTTTCAACTGTTCTTGTGGATTTTCCCAAATCATGCAAAAACCTGCTTAAAAATAATCATATGTCATCTTTACATGTTTTATATTGTATAATTCCTGTTATGAATCATCCTTCATCGATTCTTTAAGTAAATTGTTACTTAACACTGACGTAGTTTACCGCAAAACACCAAAACACTATATACTGCACTCGACTCCCGTTTTGCCGACCAAGTTGGCAGCATCTGGAGATGATTAAAATTAAAATTATGCTAACAATCTACCCCATTTATACCAAAACTATTAGCACGATTCGGTGAACTGTGACCCAATAACCAATAAAGCGGGCTATTTGGGATAGGCCCTCTGTCACTGTTCATATTATTTTTCCACTTTATGATTTCCAAGCTTTCAAATACATCCAACTGTCTAGTATTTGTTACATTTCTAATTAATTTTAAATTGCTAATATCTATTTTATGGTTGTTCTCAAACGTATGTTGGGCAACACTAGATTTATCTGTTCTACAATATTTGAGATGGGTCACTGAATCTAGTTTGAATTGATCGTCTAGTCTGTACAACATATTTTTGATTACAGTCCTTACAGCTAATTTGGTAAATCCTCTACTTTTCGTTTGTTTCTATTTTGTCTTTTGGATTGCCTAAAAGTTGTTGTAGTTTGTTTCCCGATGAACGAACGAACCAGTGCCATACCTACATCTTTAAAAATCTTACCAATACCGCGAGTGAATCGAGGATCGAATGGAATCGATACAAATTTCGGATTTTCTCTGTTTTTGAAAGCTTGAGGAATTTCGAAGCAACTCTTTAAATTTTCGTTTCCTAATTATTTTATCAATTGAACTTACAGAATATCCATTACTCGCAGCTATACCTTAATCAATGCCTCTTCTTTTTCAAACCTCTCCTTATTGAGAGGAAAGCTTAATAGACGATGGACTAGAAAATTAAAACCCGTCATTTTGTGTTAAGCACAATGGTGATAGTTCTTAGGGATATATCTTAGAGTACTGGTATCTTTCCTGTATATCCTAACTTATTTTTACCATAACTAATTATTAATACATATAAAAATGGTAGTTGTATAGAATTTTCAATTTCATATGTGAATTTAACTGACGCGAAACAACTGTTTAATTTAGATACAAAGTTTTCAATATCACCGACTTTTGTATCAAACACTGCAAAATATCATCCACATACCTAAGACAAACCTTTGGAAACGAAAAATTAAAAATTCCTCAACCTTTCAAAATGAAAGAGAAAATCCGAAATCTATATCGATTCCATTCGATCCTCAATTCACTCGTTGTGTTGGTAAGATTTTTGAAGATGTAGGTATGACAGTGATTCATTCATTGGGAAACAAACTAAAATACTTTTTGGGCAATCCAAAAGACAAAATTGAAACAGACTGAAGTCGGGGATTTACGAAATCAATCAAAAACGACAGACTAGTCGAACAATTCAAACTAGATTCAAAGAGCATATGATCCATCTTAAATATGGTAGAATAGACAAGTCTGGTGTTGCCCAACAAGCGTTTGAGAACAACCATAAAATAGATATTGGCAATTTAAGATTAATTAGGAGTGTAACAAATACTAGACAAGTGGATGCATTTGAAAGCTTGGAAATCGTAATAAAGTGTAAAAATAGTATGAAGAGTGACAATAGTTTAGGTATAAATAGTGTAGATTGTTAGCATAAGTTTAGTTTTAATCATTTCCAGATTATGCCAACTTGGTTGGCGAAACGCGCATCGAGTGTAGTATATAGTGTTTTGGTGTTTCGTGGAATATTATGTTAGTGTTATCGTCACATCAAAGGTTCAAACCCACTCCAGAAATTGTTCTTTAGTTGTATTATGTTATGTTTACTTTGTAACTAAATTTTATTTTCATGTTTAATGCATTCTATTTTTATCATGACTGGAAAGTGATCAGTAATATTATTTACATAGTAATCTGAATGTGTGATCTAAAACAAATTCACTATACAATTTTTACACATTTCTATTTTCAGTTTCTTAATTTTGCATAATATAACTACGGCTTTCAGCAATTTCCAATTTTAATCGACTGTATAGTATCAAAGACAAAATAGTGTCTGCGAACAAAGAGAACGGTAATGAAACAATCCTGACCTAATTTCTACTTCACAATTAAAACAGGAAGTGCTTGTACACGTCGCCCTGGAACCAATTTTGTTTTTTTCTACCAACTTTATGCATCCAATTACTTTTTGTCACGTTCGCCATGTTTATCTTTACCCACTTTTACTCTCACGGACACTTAAACGTATGTAAACAACCTGGTAGATTAATTTAAAAAGTTAGGAGTTGATGCCATCGCGAAAATGTCGAAACAGCTTTTTGAATATCGTGTTTAACATATACGCTTGAATTCTGCTGATACTAATTTTAATACTAATTAAATCATTCTAAAAAAAGTCTCTGCACCTGCAACGTCGGCCATATCACAGACACAGGACATATACGCTTGGGGGTATATTGTATTAAATTTCATACGTAGACTAGTTTCATGTGTCCAGAGTATACATTTCAGATATATCAGCCACATAAAAATAACTCATGATAATAACAATGATGTCACTAGAAAATTTTGATGCTGAAATTTAGAAATATTAAAAAAGAATACCTAAAACCATTGCTTATTTTCCAATTTCTGACACTTTGTTATCAGAAGATCCTCTCTAAAAAAATGTTTCAATGCAATTATTTGTTTCCGCTTTCTGCTTAAAAACTACATAATTTACTTTTAATGGCAAATTGTTGTATTTTCTATCTAAGAAAGGTGACATTTTGAACAGTTAATGAAGTAATATTCTGTTCGTATACTTAAATGTAGGTAATAACTCTCGATATGATTCATTTTCGGCTCTATCTCAGAAATGGATGAACGATTTAATTTATTTTTCTACATTGTTACAGCCGTTAACATGTGTAGAATAGGCAATTGTATGTGACGTAAAGTATCATTTTTATTGAAAATTTGTTAGGAAAAATAAGAAAATATTAATCAGAAATTTAATAAATTATAATATATGCACCTAAGATTTGTTTCTCTTCTGCATATACATATAGTACAGTACAACAATTAACATACTCGTATTATGAGGATCTTTGAGTAACTCTCCTGTAAATCTGGTATTTGTCAGTCGGTCAGAATATTTTCGATTGCATATACCGATATGTTGAAAAAGCGGTACATTTAATTAATAATAAATAAAATAAAATGACTCAATCAACTAAAGATGATAGTCTCTATAAACATTCTTCTTTAAAGATAAAACTGAGCAGAAATTAATATCATACTGATCCAGATACTAGGTGCCCCATTAGATTTTGACCCTTTGTAAACCTATATAACTTTTTAACAAGTAGGGCAACTTTGTTATTTCAAATGGAACGCCCTGTACATTTTTCACAGTTGGAAAGAACATTGTTTCCCCTTCCCGAAAATTCCATATTTGTCATAGAAATTATACAGAGTGATGGTTTTATAAGCTTTTAAATTCAATACTGCGTTTTATCGAAATGCTACGAAAAAAATAATGATTCCCAAAGGAGACTATGGAAATAAAAGGCAACATCACTTGTAAACCTCAAGTTAGTTTATAAACAATTGCATGTTACTTCAATTGCTAATACTAAAAATGTACATATGAAACTCGATATAACAAAGTGTAACAGAATCTTTATTAAACAAATAAGAAATAAACAAAATAATACACACTAGTTATAAAAGATGTTCAAAATGCTGCCCGTCAACTTGGATACATTTATTTATTCGCTTTACAAAGTTGTCATAGCTTCTACTTAACTGTTCGGGGGTAATACTATTCAAGACATTTCGAATGTTTTCTTTAAGTTGTTCTAAATTTTGTGACCTGTTTTTCACATACCCCCATATGAAAAAAATCTGGAACTGTGAGTTCTGGGGATCGAGGTAGCTATGCTGTAGAACCTCCCCTTCCTATCCAATGATGTCCAAAGGTGGCATTTAGAGAATCTCTAGTTATCAGAGCATAATGAGGCGTAGCACCGTCTTGTTAGAAATATATTATCCTCAACAAATTATCCTATTCAAGTTGCGGATAAAAGAAATTTTCTAACATGTCCAAATATGATGGGGCATTGACAATTGGATTGTTAAAAAAAAGGACCGTAAATATTTTGTTTTGATACCACCAAACTGTAACTTTTGGAGAGGATCTGATATACTGATGGAAATTTCTGGAATTTTCTGATGCCCAAACTCTAAAATTATGCTTATTTACCTTGCCATTTAAGTGAAATGATGCTTCGTCTGACATGATTAACTTATCAAGAAAATATCCATCTCTTCTATGTAAATTAAGAATATTTCTACAAAATTGTACACCTTTTTAGAAAATCAGTTTCCTTTAATTCTTGATGAATCTGAGTTTTATAAGCATTCAATTTTAGAACATTTTTCATAAGACGGAAGACATTTTTCTTGTAGAAGAGGAAGGATCATTTTGTGTCATTTCCAAAATTTACAGTCCTTACAGCTATTTCCGTAAATCCCTCACTTTTCGTTTGTTTCAATTTTGTTTTTTGTGGCATATCTACAAGTTGTTGCAGTTTGTTTACCGATAAATAAATCACTGTCATGCCTACATCTTTAAAAATCTTACCAACACCATGGGTGAATCCTGGATCGAATGGAATCGATACAAATTTCAGAGTTTCTCTTTTATTTTGAAATTTATATCGATTCCATTCGATCCTCGATTCAACCGTGGTATTGGTAAGATTTTTAAGACGTAGGTATGACAGTGGTTCATTCGTCGGGAAACAAACTACAACAACTTTTTAGGCAATTCAAAAGACAAAATTGAAACAAACAAAAAGTCGAAGGCTTACGAAATTAGCTGTATTAGGACTGTAATCAAAAATGCGTTGGACAGACTAGACGATCAATTCAAACTAGATTCAAATAGCATATGGTCAATCTCAAATATGGTAGAACAGATAAGTCTAGTGTTGCCCAGCATGCGTTTTAGAACAACCGTAAAACAGATATTAGTAATTTAAGATTAATTAAGAATGTAAAAAATACTAGACTACTGGATGTATTCGAAAGCTTAGAAATCACAAAGTGTAAAAATAGTGTGAATAGTAACAGAGGACCTATCTCAAATAGCTCGCTTTATTGGTTAGTGGGGTCACGGTTAACCGAACCGTGAGAATAGTTTAAGTATGAATAGGCAGATTGTTACCATATGTTTAGTTTTAGTCATCTCCAGGTAATGCCACTTGGGTGGCGAAACGCGTGTCGAGTGCAGTATATAGTGTTTTGGTGTTTAGTGAACTACTACGTCAGTGTTATCTCCACATCAAAGGTTCCAACCCATTCCAGGAGTATACCGGGAATCATGGTACACCCCTTTTTCTCCTTTAGTTTTGAAGATAATTGATTGAAATTTGGTATATCCTATATACACAATAAGCGGCACTTTTTGACGTGATTTTCTTTTCACTTTCGGTTTCACCGGAAGTGATACTAACTTTCGATTTTTAAATGAAACACTATGTATTATTGCATTTTTGAATTCTGCATAATTTTCTGAATCCAACGATACCAAATAAGTGACATTTCAAACGTCAATATTTTTTTCAATACAATTTTTAGTTTTCCATTTAATTGTGCCATGATGGTTCAGATTTATTTTAAATGACCCGTGTAATGCTAGAAAAATCGAAATCCCGTCAGAAATACTAAATTACGTGATTTATGAGCAACTAAAGTTCATCAAACTGGTTTTTGGGGAAAAATTCAATTTTTTCAAATGGAACCATATTGATACCGTAGTACCATTTATTTATACTATTAATAAGGAATTTATTTATATGTCGTATTAAAATGTGCAATAAATACAAACAAAATTACAGCTAAAAGAAAATAAATACAATTTTGTTCTAATTACCTTGGTTTACATAAGGTGGTTTTGGAATACAAAAAAATTAACACAAAACATTACAACAGTTGTTCAAAATGCTATCCATTAATGTCAATGCACTTCTGAACTCGCATAACTGTTTCTCGTTAAGTTGTTAATTGCACATCTTACTCGTAGCTCCAGGTGCTCGCGGGTTGTAACGGCGGTTACGTAGACAATATTTTTTAAATGACCCCAAACAAGGAAATCAAGGGGTGTTAAATCAGATGACCGTGGAGGCCAGCTAACAGGACCATTCGTCGAAATTACGTTTTCTCTGAATCTCCGTTGAAGGTAATCAATTACTATTCTTGATTTATGCTGAGGAGCGCCATCTGGTTGGAAATACATTCCCTGTCGTAAATGGAAAGGTAATTCAGCTAAACTGTCCTCAATTTAATTTTGCAAAAATTAGTATAGTAGAAGTATCTGGCACCGGTCAGGGGTCCTTCAAATATTATTGGACCAATGATTTTACTACCGATTATTCCAAACCAAACATTGAAACTGAACCGCACTTGAAAGTTACCCTCCCGTAATAAATTTTGATTTCCTTGTGACCAATATTTTGTACCTTGTCGATTAAATAATCCCAAATT
Source organism: Rhamnusium bicolor (assembly GCA_029963845.1). Classification (NCBI taxonomy): domain Eukaryota; kingdom Metazoa; phylum Arthropoda; class Insecta; order Coleoptera; family Cerambycidae; genus Rhamnusium; species Rhamnusium bicolor. The sequence goes on along the minus strand of JANEYF010004058.1, from coordinate 82,140 downwards.
TGTAAACCTAGACTCGTCCGAAAATAAAATCATTCCCAAAAAATCTTGTTTGGCTGCACGTTATTCTGCAAAATCCAATTGCAATATTCCATCCTACGTTCGTAATCATTTTCGTACAAGTGCTGATGCAATTGGTATTTAAAAGATTTATAGTGGTATTTGTGCAAAATTCGGCTTACTGTTTGGTGACTGATTTCCAATTCAAACCCAATTTGCCTTAAGTAAACAGTCTTATCCACTTCTACTCGAGCCACAACATTAATTTCCGTTCCTTCGTCAAGAGTGAAATTTTCTTCGGGGTCATTTTTGGGCTCACTTCGGAATTGATTTTTAAGACGATTAAAATAATTTATCGATGGATGGCATTTTTTTCTACATTCCCCATAAATAATTAACATGTATATTTTTTCATCTCTTGTATAAATTTGCAGCATTTTGAACACAATTAACAAGAATTTTAAACAATTTATAGACACAATAAAGACACCGGTAAACCAACAAATGTTTGACAAGCTCAATATTTCATTGTTTTCAAAGCCACCTTAGTTAGTTACTTCTTAACAAGGACCCATGAAGGACTCCGGATACGTGCACGTCTGATGTAAACCCATTATCTGCCACGTATTGTAATCTATTAAAATAGTTACGTCACATTTGTAACAAAAAAAAAAAAAAGCTGAGCCTAATCGTCGCTTAGTTAAGTCATATCGTGTATTAGGTAACCTTCTTTTCTCTACAAATCTTGGGTTTTAACCTCACTAAATTTTCCTGCAGAAAAAACATACGCATATTTATTTATGTTTCCTACGAACTATTAATATACATTGCTGTCTCAAAACAGAATGGATAGGCATTAAAATTATATGAAACATAAAATTTATGAATAAGGGACAAACTGTCTCATCTATATTATTTCCAACCTGTCCTCTCACAACGGAGACAAAAGATAATTAAGTTTGTAACCCTGTGGCAGATAATTAATCATTGTATTTGAAACATGTACATACTGAAAAAAGCAGAAATGAACCATTAAGTTGACATTGTAATTAGTAATTTATTTTCAGTTTGAGGATTATGATGGTATGATAATTTATCATGTTACTGAACAAGAAATAATGAATTTAGTTATAAAAACTTGTATTTTGTCCACTACCTTGTGTCCTAGAATCGCCAATTCTTAATCCTTTACAAAAGTATCATATATACTATACTCCTTAACTTTGCAGTGTTGGGTTGAGCCAAATGTCCAACTACGACCGATGTTTATGAAATAAAATAAACAGATAAACTAGATAAACACAATATTTTGTCAAAGCATTAATTTGGTTTTAGAGAGGGTAAGTCGACTGAGCACGCAATTACTATGCTTACCAAGAAAATTTATGAATCTCTGGATAACTCAAAACCTTCGCCATGTTTGTTTCTAGACTTGGCAAAGGCTTTCGATACAATAAACCACATGTTATTATTGGAAAGTTTAGATGATATAGAAATTAGAGGTGCAGCTCTTAAATTAATGCGTAGTTACCTAGCAAATAGGAAGCAATGTGTGGAAATCGGTAACACCAGAAGGAGTTTTGAAACAGTTGAATATGGTGTACCTCAGTGCACTATACGAGGGCCAATTCTGTTTGTCCTTTACCTTAATAATTTATTTGAGATAGAGTCAGAAGGTACGATCATCAGTTTTGCTGATGATACTTCCATTATTATGAATGTGACATCTGGGACAACTTAAGAGAAAAAAATACAAAATTTTGCAAACATAAAGCAATGGTTTGATTTTAAACTTCTCTCATTAAATTTAGAAAATACAACGTATATACCTTTCAGCTGCTATAATGCCTCTTTACCGCAGTTCCAATCCGTAGAAATAAAGGATGAACAAGATAATTGAATCGCTTTTTGCAGAAACGAGTTAAGTACACAAAACTTACTTTGGAGAAAACTAAAAAAACGTTCGCAATTTGGTGTTTTTTAAATTAAAGTTATGAATATTTTTTTATAAAATATCTACAGACCAAGAAACATATATATGAACAGAAAATTCAGTTTTCTTCCTAGAATAAAAAAAAAAGTGAAAATATTGACTTAGCACCTTTTTTGCATAAAAAACTCTTTTTTTATTTACATTTTTTTTTATAATACAAAACATTTAAAAGAAAATCATTTTCAAAAAATAATTTTATTTCTAATCCTCCCCTGCATCATCTGCATCTACAGTAGTTGTTGTAGGGCTATATCAATATGTCTTCATAATAAAATTTGTGTTCTTGATCTACAAACTGAATACACTTCTCTATACCTTTCATTTTTTTAGATATAATTGGCACTTTTCCAATAGGATAAGCTTGTTGTGTTGGTAAAATTGCTAAGAAGTTTCCAAAATTTCCAGTTTGTTTCATATTAAAAGTGTGACGCTGAAGTCCATCAATGAATTCTGATGTTGGAGATAATCACAAAGCATAATTGATAGTAAAGAAAATGTAATTAGTTCATTAACAGAAAAAATTAAAGTGTTAGAGAAAGATGCTTAGAAGAAAGATATTCTAGTTAATTACCAAAGAAATAGTAATTTATATATCGAACTAAGACCTCAATTTGCTGATATGGTAAAACAGAAACACGAGCTAATTCTGATAGTTAAAACCTACAAATGGACAACAGAAAAGTGCTGAAATCAAAAGTATAATAAAATCATCAATTGATCCTGTCGAAATTGGAGTCAATATATCAGGAATCCGTCGAGCCTCCAGTCGAACAGAAACTTTAAAAACTAAATTTGCCGAAAAACTTGGAAATAAGTACAACATCGATGTTTCAAATCTTAAAAAGCCAAAGATAAAAATTTATAAACAAAAATAATGAATATTTAGAAACTGATGACAGATGACAAAAGCATAACTGACAAAATTATATGCAAAATAAAATAAATACGGAAGTTCAAGAATTTCATTTAAGGATTTAAAAAATATCGAACACGAAAAGTCAGGTGTATAACGGTTATATTGGAAGCAGATTCTGAAACTCACAATTGTGTTTTAAAAAATGAAAAAACTAACTATAGGTTGGTCAAGAAGACTATTTTTTAATCACCTACATGTGACTCAGTGTTTTAAATGTTTAGAATTCAATCATGTTGCTGTACTAATAATGAGAATTTTTCTGATTGTTCCGCAAATCAAGATTGTACATTTAACGTAAAAAAAAATGCGTAAATTGTATCAAGGCTGCAACCAGGTTAAACTTAGATTTAGATTATTATTCATGAAGGATACCTATTCTTGTAATTTTAGATTTTGCATAATTTTTAATAAATATATTTATCTGCATGCCAGTCCAAATAGGGTTTTACAAATTCTATTAAAAAATATTTTATTAAGGGAACAATAACAAATTAGTAGCACTTCTATAATTGAAAATCAGCTTAGCTGAATTATACCTTCTGAATTTTTTGTAATTATGGTAAAGTATGATGTATATATGTATATTGTATGTTTCTGTGGTTAATGTGATTTGAAGTTATTTGTAATAGCCCCCTCAATGATCTACTACATGTTTAAAAATACAATAGTACAAAACATAATAAATATGTAACAGCATAAGATAAATTAAATAATATAAATTAAAAGAAAATATCACACAATACATTAAACATGCGTTAAATAAATATTTTTACTTGATTTCAATAAATATATTTATTATTATTATTATTATTTTATTATTAGATACCAATTTGAATAAATTTTCTATTGTCAGGTCTTATAATGTCCATTTTCATCATAATCTGGAACTTGACTATTTTCACAGCGCAAAAACTTTCCTTATAATAATAATAATAATAATAACAATAATAATAACAATAAACTCGGTCAAAATGGTCGTCCTTATTATCGGTGTACTCGGAGGGATAAAGCCTACGCTGCTCTCAGATCTGAAAATCATACCGGCCTGCCAAAAATCAGCCGAGTGGCTGGCAGGCCAAATGCAGAAGGCGGTCATTCTGGGTTCTCTCCGTCTGCTTAGGGCACACGATTCTGGTATCTACAGTCACTAACCCTGCGGGATGTGGGGAGTGGCTGTAGTTAATGCGCCGGCGCGACTCCCGTGAGGCGTCGGAGGCCACGGGAGGACTGACCGGCATCGGGAAACCGGAAAAAAAAATAACAATAATATCCTTTAAAGTTCACCGGTGTAGACTTAAGGACGAGGGTTAGCCTTAACACCAGGGCTAACCTAAAGCCACAAGACCTAGCTAGAATGGACGCGGTCATCGATGAGGAAATTCCGGAAGATGTAGACATCTGGCAAATCAACTGTGCCGTGTACAACGCCGCGAAGCAACTCGTCCCCCGTGAGAGGTCAACCAATCACGGGGTCGAGAAAGCCAAGCGGCGTGTACAAAAATCGAAGGCAAGATACAGTCGGCCAGACAACACGCTTCTCGGATCCAGAGTGTGGTGGAATATAAGACGTCTGGTAGAGTTTTTACTCTCAGAATCCGGCGCATAGCTGCCGAATTAAGACGTCAACATCATACTCTAAATCTGACAGTGATGCTTACCATCAAGCAGCACTGTCTAGATAGGAAAACATTGAAGAGGCGGGTGAGGAGTATCGAACAAAACAATTTGTTCCGTACGAATCCTTCTCGCCTCTTTCAAGAGCCACAACGTGTTGTCGAGAATCCGCCGACTGTAGAAGATGTCGAAACCGTCTGGAAGAGAATCTACGAAACGACGCGTCCATTCAATAGCGACACTCCATCAATTGCACACTTTGAGGCTCTGTGTCACAGACATCTTGAAGAGCCAGAAGAAGTGTGCCCGGCAATCAGTACGGAGGAAGTCCAACAAGCACTTGTTGGTACCAAGAACTTCGCTGCCCCGGGCCCAGACGGCATTAACAACTGGTGGTGGAAGAAATTTCCTTCCACTCACCGCCGTCTGGCGCGAGTTTTCAACTCATGGTTGAACGAGGGGCAGCAGATTCCGGACTGGTTCGTCGAGGGACGTACTGTGCTTATCCCCAAAAAGGGGGATCTTTCCGACCCGAGGAATTATAGGCCGATCACTTGCCTTAACTCCTGCTACAAGATATTTACACGTATCTTGTATGCTAGGACGCTGAGGTCTGTTGATCCGGTCTTCCAGCAGATACACGAACAGCGTGGTGCCAAGAAAGGCATGGCAGGTTGCAAGGACAGCCTGCTGATAGACCGCTGTATTACACAGGATTCTATGCAATACAAGCGGAATCTATCGATGGCCTGGATTGATTACCGCAAGGCATTTGATACAACATCGCATGAGCTATTGTTGTACTTGCTCGAATGTCTTGCGGTACCAGCATCACTAGTGAGATGCATAGAACAGCTGCTGCCGCTCTGGAAGACCCGCTTCACCATAACATCAGGTGCACAGCGGGTCACGACAGAGCAGGTGGCATTTAGGAGAGGAGTTTTCCAGGGTGACTCCCTGAGTCCTCTCCTCTTCTGCATCTCACTGCTGCCGTTGTCTGTTTGGCTCCGCCAAACCCGCGGATATCAATGTGGGCCACCCAGCGACCGGAGGCATAAGGTCACCCATCTATTTTATATGGATGTCCTTAAACTTTATGCCTCCGGAGAGCGCGAACTACAAAACGCTCTTAGGGTGGTCGAGGAATATACGCGGGCAATTGGTATGGAGTTCGGGTTGGACAAATGTGCAGTCGTCCACCTCAAGAGAGGACGATGCGGGGAATTCTCTGAAGATGCGCAGCTCGCAGACGGAAGCATCCTAAGACATCTGGATGCCGGAGAGACCTATACATATCTGGGTGTGCAACAAAGGCACATCCAGGATGTATCACAAATAAAAGATTCTCTCCGCGGCAAGTACAGACACAGCCTCCGAAAGATTTGGTCTTCCGAACTTTCGGGGAAGAACAAGGTGTCTGCAACTAATATGCTTGCCGTTCCGATTCTGCTCTACTTCTTCGGAGTAGTAAAGTGGAGGGTAGATGAGCTGCGGCAATTAGATAGAGATACCCGCAAGATGATGAATATTCACAGAAGTATTCATCCTAGATCGTCCGTTCCTCGTGTGTACCTCCCACGTCAACGGGGGGGGCCGAGGACTCTTGAGCCTGGAGTGTACGCATGGCAGAGTAGTACTGAGTATGGCATGTAACATACTCAGGAGCTCAGATCCCCTCTTGCGGTTCGTAAAACATCACGAAACTGTAGGAGTGGGAGCAGGACTGTTCAAGGCAGCAAAAAGAGCCGCAGATGAACTCGGTCTCGCATTTGACATCAGGCGAGGAGGCCGGCGAGGTGCTGATGCTGAGTCAGTCACCGAACTTCAGTCAAATCGTCTGAAAGCCCGAATCAGAGCTGCCGAACAGGAAAATCTGTTTCGGCAGCACGTCGATAAACCCCAGCATGGTGTCTTCTATAAGAACATCGAAACACTGGGTTTATCGACCAGGCTGACCTTCGCCTTTCTAAGGTCAGCAGGGCTTAAGTCGGAGACCGAGGGATTTATTATGGCCTGCCAAGATGGTGTTATCAACACCTTGGTCTACCGTAGCCGCGTGTGGCGTGTAGAGGTTCCTGATATCAACTGCAGGACCTGCCATCAGGCGCCGGAATCGCTCATGCACTTACTTTCTGCATGCCCCATATATGCGATTTCGGCCTACATCCACCGACATAACGCGGCTTTACGAGTGCTATACTACCATCTAAGGCACTCGTACGGGGTAGACCAGACACCAGTGCTGCCTTACGTCCCCGGAGATATTGAGTCCGTTGTCGAGAAAGAGAAATGCCGGATTTACGGGAACTACTCGTTCCCGACTGTCAGGCTAATCCAAGCCAACAAGCCTGACATAGTCCTCCTCGACCATCAACTCAAGGTGATGTATGTTATCGAGTTCTCGGCACCTGCGGAGAAAAACATCACCTTGAAGGAGGAGGAGAAACGGACCAATATCGCGATCTCCGGTACGAGCTCCAAGTGCTGTATCCAGGCTACTCAGTAAAAAATGGTCGTCCTTATAATCGGTGTACTCGGAGGGATAAAGCCTACGCTGCTCTCGGAACTGAAGATCATACCGGCCTGCCAAAAAATCAGCCGAGTGGCTGGCAGGCCAAATGCAGAAGGCGGTCATTCTTGGTTCTCTCCGTCTGCTTAGGGCACACGATTCCGGAACCTACAGTCACTAACCCTGCGGGATGTGGGGAGTGGCTGAGGTTAATGTGCTGGCGCAACTCCCGTGAGGCGTCGGAGGCCACGGGAGGACTGTCCAGCGTCGGGCAACCGCAAAAAAAAATAATTATAATATGTTTTTATTTATGGTTAATAAAAAATATTACAAGCAAATCTTAAAGATGGGTGGCGGTATCCAACAAAGCTACTCATACAACCACCTAATTCAGTTAATAAATAACTGTAGTAATTCTAAACAAGAAAATTTAAATGAATAATAAGATTTTATTTTCTTATGTTCTCTATTGTTTTTAATGAAAATTTTAACTTTAGTCCGAAATGTCACGGAGTGACATCTATAGGTAGATGAGAAATTAAAAGCAAATATGCAAAACCCTCTAAAATGTACAATAATTGTGAATGTATATACAAGTTCCAAATTGTTATTTATTTTAGAATCAAAATGTTGTGATCAGCCGAATCACTGGCAGGTCTTTCTAGGTTCTCTCCGATTATTTAGGGCACACGATTCTGGTATTCACAGTCACTAACTATGCGGGACGTGGGGAGTGGCTGTAGTTAATTTGTTGGCGCTGATATATCGAAGTTCATGGGAAGAGTATTCGGTGCCAGTTTTACTGAAGAAAAACAAGTCTATATTATTTATATGAAATTCTCTTACAAACAATAATGGTCGTAGATTTAATCCAGAAGTAAAAGCAATATTACAAAATTTATTTTTATATTGTTTTTGGGATATTTGACCCGTAGATATTTACGTAAATTACGGAAATATCTACTAATTGTAATTTCCTTTTCATTTTACGTTTTAATTATCTATATTTCTACCGAAAATAGTTATGCAAAATCTATAAATTAATTAAATGAGTGATATTTCATTCTGCTGCCTGGAGCTGTCTTTAGCCACATCAAGTTACACTTTGTCAACTTTATATACGTACATAGGGAGAATTCAGTACTTAAAAAAAATAAATATAGTTTAAAAAAACTAAAAAAACACGCTTTTTAAAGCACATCAAACTAAAAAGTGAAAAATAATTATTAATATAAACTGAAAACAATAATGAACGAAAAATACTAGTATTATTGTGAAAAAAGCGTGGATTGCTCGATATACGAAAAATATGGCACAAAGTGCCACACGCTTTTTTTCACAATAATACTAGTATTTTTCGTTCATTATTGTTTTCAGTTTATATTAATAATTATTTTTCACTTTTTAGTTTGATGTGCTATAAAAGCGTGTTTTTTAGTTTTTTTTAAACTATATTTATTTTTCACTTTTTAGTTTGATGTGCTATGAAAGCGTGTTTTTTTAGTTTTTTTTAAACTATATTTATATTGCTTATTGATGCTGATATTATAACATATTACGATCCAACAGATACTTCTGAGAAAAAAATATATATTTTTTTTCAGCCATGGGATTTGAACTCACGCCCGAGGAGTCCGTCGTTTCGCGTCGACTAAGACTTGTGCCTTAGCCCGCTCAGCCAACGACCGAACTGAGAATTACGGAATGTACTTACAGTATTAAGCCTCTTGCTCTCACGCAGAGGGTACGTGAGGAAAAGAAATTATTTAATTCTGGCGATCCTGATCAGGATAATGATATAAACTTATCAAATTATTGTATTGTTACCGGTTCTTCGTAGGTGTACAAAGTTTCAATTAAATCTGTCCGTTTAAAGTGGGTCAAAATCGAGTCCAAAGAGTCGGTTACAAACAAACATACAGGTGAAGCTAATAAAAGCGTGTTAATAACATTTAAAACAAGCTTATTACAAAAAATCGTGCTGTCCATATAAGTTAGCTTTTATTCTTGTAATGTGTTAAATGAGACTTTCCTTCCACTCAGTTTCAATTTACAGAACAAACATTTACTGCATAATATTTAATTCAACTGAGTAAGATTGAAATGCAATTAAATTAAATTCTAACTAATCCGAACACATCACTCAGGTGTTCTCGATTTGAATGACGACACTAGTAGCAGGTCTGGACAGCTACTGTGGCTAGCACTCGAGATAGCCGTGACAGATAAAGTCATTTCATCTTAGCCAGAGCTGTAATTATAATGACTGGCCCCTCTCTGAGAGCTAATGGAGATCCATAACCCTCTCGATTCCTAATGACGCTGCCAACTGCGAGATACGACTTTTTACCCTATATGTTGTAGAAAAGAAATAAGATTGTGGAAGAGAGGAGATAAATATTCAGTTGGGAAATTTATTTTCGGTATAGATACAGAGTGGTCCTAAAAAACTCACCATGGGTTATTATATTTTCCGACCCTAGCAATTTGTAAGAAATTAAATATTCTGCTCACGCAGAACACAATACTGCAGGAGTAAGCATACCGAGGACCAATTACGTTATATTATATAATAACATATTTATAATCGAATGAAATAAACATATCAGATTTATTAGAATAAAATTCTTATATAAATCATTTTGAATGTCAAACGAATCAAGAAGTTGGAAATCCTAATCTATCGTACAAGTGACAACAATTTTTATATTAGAGGTTTATTTGCATATTACTCAACGAATTCAAAACTGAGGTGGCATTTATTGTCAACCAAGGCGGCTATTTACGAAAATTTACCCCCTACGACGTCATCGTTCAAACAATATATTCAAGGAGCAAACTTCTTGAGTATGATCTGAAAGCAAACATATTTTAATTTTCAAAATTTCTCAGCTGTTACGTGAAATAGTTGGACTGTCGATGGTGTTAAAGTGAATCTTGTTTTTAATGAAGATGCGCCTGCTCCACAAATAGTGAAGCTCATAAAATACTGCTGGAAAAAGCTAGGCTGGAAGAATAAATTTACGGAAAAGGTCATGTATTTGTTATAAATATGATTTTTCCCATGCTGAAATCATTGATGAGGAATCCTGGGAGTAGATTTTCTCACATAGTCTTCTCACATTTTTATTGCATATTCAGATTACTCACATCTGGTTACTTATTTATATGTTTATTATAGTTCGTACCTTACGTACGTAATGTACTTGGATATGTGATATTAGGAATAAGTTCAATTTTTTATTATTACTATAATATTTTATTTCTGTTTTCAGGTTTTCATTCAGATTGTCTTTTCACATTTCTGTAATAGATATTTATGACACAAGGACAAAAAATTCAGTTTTTTATACGATTACGGAAAATTGCTGGACGAGGCGAAGCCGAGCACCATATGAGCACCAAAATCATTTTCGTCCATGTGTCATACACCATTTTTTATACGATTGTAAGAAGAAAGTAAAATTTTTATTTACATTTATTTCAATTAAAAAAATATGACCGTAATCGGTTTCACGTTACTTTGACACGATCTAATAGGAATATCATGAGAGTTTGTTTCTTTTCTTTATGGTTTCCATTATTTTGTTCATAATAATAATTGCTTACCATCCGAAAAGTACTTTTCAGCCTGGAAAAATAGACATCTAACAACCACAACAAAAAGTAATAAATACCTATATAAAAAGATGTCCAGATATTCAAACCAAAAAATGCTTTTCAATAAAATCGAATGAAAACATACTATTTATTTTCAATTATTCAAAAAAGACAATATTTATAAAAGTTGTTTCTTAATCTGAGACTTCGTTAGCTAAAAATGCCAAAAATTGTACAGGGTGGTTAAAAATTTAAAAAATTTGAAACGAACTCAAGATAATACTCTTCTTCTTCATTAGTGACACAATTCGCTTTGGTGAATTTTGGCCTCTTTTAGTTTGTTTTTCCATAAGACTATTCCTTGCTACTCCTTTCCAGTTGTTCACATCTATCATCCTGTCATCGTTCATTAACTCCATCGCAGTTTTGGTCTTCCACAATCTTTACTACCAACTGGCTCAGCCCCGAGTACATTTTTGGGAGGATTGATCCATCCATTCTTAACACTTCCCAGCACACTTCAATGTGCAACATTTTATAAAGGATACTTACTCTGTCCTGTTGCTCATATAGTTGATGAAGCTCATGGTTGTATCTTCTCCAATTCCATCCTCTTGGACAGCTCCAAAAACTTTTCCGAGCAGTTTTCTCTCAAATACATTGAGCATAGCCTGGTCATTTTAACTTAGATACCAAGTTTTACAACCGTTGGTGAGGACTTGTCGAATCAGGGTTGTGTAGATACCTATTTTACAATCGTGTGATAACAACGCTCACTTCATGAGGCTGCGAATGGCATTGCTATTAACTTTAACTAGTCTTTTCTTGATTTCCTTCGACACGTTGTTTGTTGTGTCTATCAGGTATCTAAGATTCTCGAACCATTCCATGTTCTTAAACATATTATCGCCCGCTACAATTTTCCTTCTCCCGATTGAATTAATATTTGGTTTTCCCATAGTTCTCTTCTAGCCCCATTTCACTTGCTTCCCTCTTGATGTTTTGAAAGGTATTTACGACATCTCTCTCGGTGCGCCCAATAATGTTGATATCCGTGTACGCGAGAATATTACCCGTATTTTTTTTTGTTTGTGAAAAAGGTCATTAAGAAATGCTGTCGCAATAATAAAAAAAAAAAAAAAAAAAAAAAAAAAAAAAAAAAAAAAAAAAAAGGGGGGGAAGGGTGGGAGTTTTTTTTTTTTTTTTTTGGGGGGGGGGGGGGGGGGGGGGGGGGGGGGGGGTTTGGGTGTGTTTTGGGGGGAGGGGTGAAATAAAAAAAAGGGGGGGGGGTGGGGGTTTTTTTTTTGTTGTAGTGGTGGGTTTTTGGGTTTTTTGGGGGGGGGGGGGGGGGGGGGGGGGGGGGGGGGGGGGGGGGGGGGGGGGGGGGGGGGGGGGGGGGGGGGGGGGGGGGGGAGGGGGGGGGGGGGGGGTTTGGGGGGGGGGGGGGGGAGAAAAAAAAAAAAAAAAACAAAAAAAAAAAATATTATTTAAAAAAAAAAAAAAAAAAAAAAAAAAAAAAAAAAGGGGGGGGGGGGGCCCTTTTTTTTGGGGGGGGAGAGAACAAAAAGGAATGTTTTTTTTCCAACAAAAAAAGGGAAGGTTTGGCGGCGCCGTCCCTGTGTGTGGGGGGGGGGGGGGGGGTGGTAAAAAAAAAAAAAAAAAAATTTTTTTTTTTGGGGGTTTTTTTTTAAAGGGGGGGTTTTTTTTTTTTTTTTTTTTTTTTTATTTTTTTTTTTAAAAATTTTTGAAAAAAAAAAAGGGGGGGGGGGGGTTGAAAAAAATTTTTTTTTTTTTTAGAGTTTTTTTTTAAAAAGTGTTGTTGTTTTTAAGGTTAAAATTTTTTTTTGGAAAAAAAAGAAAAACTTATTTCCTATTTTTATTACTAGAGGACTTCCAGCCAAGTATATGAACAATTTGTCCTACGTTTCGTCCGAGTTTTCGGACTTTTTCAAGGTTAAAAGCTAAAAATAATTAAAAATAATGGTTTTACATAAGTCGTAAATTAGATTAGTGACAGAATGCATATCTAAAAAAGTGTTTTCTTACCTAATATAAATTTCCTATTTTAATTTCACTGTATGGGTGGGTTTAATTTTGTTTTTCATCATTTTTTTTTTATTCGATGGGTATGTGATGTACGTGTAGTTCGACGAGTTAGGCAGAGAATGGTCAGTATTTGGTGTGGTCGTTGATGTGTTTCTTTTTAAGAGTAGGTAATTATAACAGCTGAAGTATATTTATGGTCCGAGTGACAGAGTTATTGTAAACATTCACATGATATTGGATAGGAGTTGAGAAGAGGTTTTGCAGTTAGCACATATACAGGATGTTTAAAAAATTGTTACTATTGAATAAGATTGCGATATATGCTACTTAGATTTTCTATATCTGTTTGATAATTTACTGTTTTTTTTGTTGTTTTGTATTTCGGCCATTTCCAAAAACATGCGTTTTTTTGGTATTTCTTTCTTTATGCAGTATGGTTGTATCCGGAAAGTTAAAACTGTGTGAATTATTTATGGCGTGTTCTGTTAATGCTGTGCTACATGAATAATTAGGAGTTGTTATGGAATTTCTAATTGACAATTTATGTTGATTTATACGTTTATTTAAATATTGTTGGGTTTGTCCAATGTAACACCTATCGCAATCTGAGCAATCAATTTTATAAATAACATGGGTTTGATTTAATTTCTCTATTGGATCTTTTAGTTTTGAATATAATTTATTTTTTATGCTATTATCATTTCTGTATGCTAATTGTATGTTATATTTACCTAATTCTTTCTGAACTTTTTCTGATACTTGTGGTATGTATGGTGCCGATATGTATATTTTGTTTTTATTTGGATTGTTTTGATTTCTGTCCTGGTTGGTGTTGTTAAATACGGGTCCAAAGCAGTTAGGTTGTAAATCTATGTCAACTTGATTTTTATTGCTTTTGTTATTTATTATATGTATTCTCTTTTGGATATACTTATTCATAAAAGGTGGCGGGTAGAAGTTATTTAAAAGAATGTTTTTGATTTTAATTATGTTTTCTTTGTGAAACAATTTATCTGATAGTAAAATGGCCCTGTCCACGAGGCTGTTTATAACGCTAATTTTGTATTTATTACTGGTTTTTGATTGGAAGTTGGTATATCGTCCCGAACTGATACTTTTTTTGATACCAATTGGTTTTAATTCTACTGGTAGATCTAATTAAAGTCAGGTCTAAGAAGTTTATTTTATTTTCATTTTCTGTTTCTAATGTGTATTTTATTTTCCTGTGTTGTTCATTGAATTTCTGTAATATGTACTGTATTTCATTTTTATTAACGCATAGTAGACAATCGTCTACGTATCGTTTATAAAATGCAATTTTATTTGAAAGTGTCGGTATTAGTTGGTTTTCTAGATATTCCAGAGTTAAATTTGCACATACAGCTGAAAGTGGTTGGCCCATAGCTAGTCCTTCTGTTTGTTTATAAAAGGTTTTATTGAATGAGAAGTATGTTGAATTTAATATAAATTTTATGGTAGAGATAAATTCTTTTTCCTCTATGCTTGTAAATTGTTTGATATCATTCCATTTATTTTGTATGGCTTCTATTGTTAAGTCTATTGGTATATTTGTATATAGTGATGTAATATCAAGAGAGATTAATATATAGTTTTCCGGGATGTTGATTTCATCAACAAATTTTTTTAACTCCCAGGAGTCTTTCAAGCTATAAATAGTTTTCCCTACTACATTTGTTAAGCTATTTGATAGAAATTTTGAAAGTTCGTAGTTCGGTGCTTGTACGCAGCTACATATTGGTCTCATTGGTATATTAGGCTTGTGTACTTTTGGTAAACCATATAATTTTGGTGAGATTCCATTATGTGATATTAATCTGTTATATATTTTTTTATCAATAAAGCCTTTTTTTACAGAGATCCTTAACTATTGTATTATTTTCTTGTTGGGTAATTCGCGTTTTATCCTTACATTTTTCATACGTGCTGTTATCACTTAATAAATCATTCATCTTATTTAGATATTGAGTTTGTGTCATGATGATTGTTTTATTAGTTTTATCGGCAGTTGTTATGATTAATTCTGGATTGTTTTTTAAAAAACTCCTAGTTTTATTTAAATTACTGTTTAAACTGCTATGTTTCTGATTAGGGTGTAATTTGTTTTTATAATTAGTTAAAATATTACAGGTACTGGCTCTGATGTTATTTCTTTCAGATGTATGTACATTTTCCAATGCATTCTCTATACTAGATACCATTTTAGTTATTTGTAATTTCTTGTTATTTTTATTTGCGGTATCTATATTAAATTTCGGGTCGATACTAAGAAATTCCATGACATTGTCGGGGATATTAATATTGGAAATATTTTCAATCCAGTTTTTGTTATATGTGTTAATTTGATTATTACCACATATACCATTGTTGCCTATTTTTGTAGGATTACTATTTGTACATTGGTAATTGTTGTTAGTTTGTGTGTGAGATGATAGGTTTTTAATTTTTTTAACGTGCGTTGAATATATTGAATTTTTAAGTTTATTATTTTGATATAGTCTTGTTTGTAAAAACAATATAATAGTTTGCTGAGGTAATACTTTTTCAATTTCAGTTTTTAATTTTTTAATTTTAGAATGTAAAATGTTGAGTTCGGTGTATGCATCATTTATACATAAAGAAAGAATTTTTACTTGAAAATTTAGATATTGTATGTTAAAGGAATGCTGATTTCTCCATTTAACAAAGCCGAATTTTGCAGTTTTGAATACTATGAATTTAGGTATAATTTGTAGAGTTTTACACTTTTTTTAGAAAATTGATTCTCTCACTTACCCTTACAATTTTGCTGCTGATATTCGAGAATTGTTTTAATTTGTTCTTGGTTGTAGCTCCAAAATTTGATTTTATTTGTTCAAAGAATCCCATTATTTTCGTAAATATATTGGTCACTGCCTCAAGGACCTAGATTATAGATGATATTTTACACAAGTTGTTGGCTGTTAAGGTAGAAATTATTTCTTCAATAAAAAACAGAAAAACTTATTTCCTATTTTTATTACTAGAGGACTTCCAGCCAAGTATATGAACAATTTGTCCTACGTTTCGTCCGAGTTTTCGGACTTTTTCAAGGTTAAAAGCTAAAAATAATTAAAAATAATGGTTTTACATAAGTCGTAAATTAGATTAGTGACAGAATGCATATCTAAAAAAGTGTTTTCTTACCTAATATAAATTTCCTATTTTAATTTCACTGTATGGGTGGGTTTAATTTTGTTTTTCATCATTTTTTTTTTATTCGATGGGTATGTGATGTACGTGTAGTTCGACGAGTTAGGCAGAGAATGGTCAGTATTTGGTGTGGTCGTTGATGTGTTTCTTTTTAAGAGTAGGTAATTATAACAGCTGAAGTATATTTATGGTCCGAGTGACAGAGTTATTGTAAACATTCACATGATATTGGATAGGAGTTGAGAAGAGGTTTTGCAGTTAGCACATATACAGGATGTTTAAAAAATTGTTACTATTGAATAAGATTGCGATATATGCTACTTAGATTTTCTATATCTGTTTGATAATTTACTGTTTTTTTGTTGTTTTGTATTTCGGCCATTTCCAAAAACATGCGTTTTTTGGTATTTCTTTCTTTATGCAGTATGGTTGTATCCGGAAAGTTAAAACTGTGTGAATTATTTATGGCGTGTTCTGTTAATGCTGTGCTACATGAATAATTAGGAGTTGTTATGGAATTTCTAATTGACAATTTATGTTGATTTATACGTTTATTTAAATATTGTTGGGTTTGTCCAATGTAACACCTATCGCAATCTGAGCAATCAATTTTATAAATAACATGGGTTTGATTTAATTTCTCTATTGGATCTTTTAGTTTTGAATATAATTTATTTTTTATGCTATTATCATTTCTGTATGCTAATTGTATGTTATATTTACCTAATTCTTTCTGAACTTTTTCTGATACTTGTGGTATGTATGGTGCCGATATGTATATTTTGTTTTTATTTGGATTGTTTTGATTTCTGTCCTGGTTGGTGTTGTTAAATACGGGTCCAAAGCAGTTAGGTTGTAAATCTATGTCAACTTGATTTTTATTGCTTTTGTTATTTATTATATGTATTCTCTTTTGGATATACTTATTCATAAAAGGTGGCGGGTAGAAGTTATTTAAAAGAATGTTTTTGATTTTAATTATGTTTTCTTTGTGAAACAATTTATCTGATAGTAAAATGGCCCTGTCCACGAGGCTGTTTATAACGCTAATTTTGTATTTATTACTGGTTTTTGATTGGAAGTTGGTATATCGTCCCGAACTGATACTTTTTTGATACCAATTGGTTTTAATTCTACTGGTAGATCTAATTAAAGTCAGGTCTAAGAAGTTTATTTTATTTTCATTTTCTGTTTCTAATGTGTATTTTATTTTCCTGTGTTGTTCATTGAATTTCTGTAATATGTACTGTATTTCATTTTTATTAACGCATAGTAGACAATCGTCTACGTATCGTTTATAAAATGCAATTTTATTTGAAAGTGTCGGTATTAGTTGGTTTTCTAGATATTCCAGAGTTAAATTTGCACATACAGCTGAAAGTGGTTGGCCCATAGCTAGTCCTTCTGTTTGTTTATAAAAGGTTTTATTGAATGAGAAGTATGTTGAATTTAATATAAATTTTATGGTAGAGATAAATTCTTTTTCCTCTATGCTTGTAAATTGTTTGATATCATTCCATTTATTTTGTATGGCTTCTATTGTTAAGTCTATTGGTATATTTGTATATAGTGATGTAATATCAAGAGAGATTAATATATAGTTTTCCGGGATGTTGATTTCATCAACAAATTTTTTTAACTCCCAGGAGTCTTTCAAGCTATAAATAGTTTTCCCTACTACATTTGTTAAGCTATTTGATAGAAATTTTGAAAGTTCGTAGTTCGGTGCTTGTACGCAGCTACATATTGGTCTCATTGGTATATTAGGCTTGTGTACTTTTGGTAAACCATATAATTTTGGTGAGATTCCATTATGTGATATTAATCTGTTATATATTTTTTTATCAATAAAGCCTTTTTTTACAGAGATCCTTAACTATTGTATTATTTTCTTGTTGGGTAATTCGCGTTTTATCCTTACATTTTTCATACGTGCTGTTATCACTTAATAAATCATTCATCTTATTTAGATATTGAGTTTGTGTCATGATGATTGTTTTATTAGTTTTATCGGCAGTTGTTATGATTAATTCTGGATTGTTTTTTAAAAAACTCCTAGTTTTATTTAAATTACTGTTTAAACTGCTATGTTTCTGATTAGGGTGTAATTTGTTTTTATAATTAGTTAAAATATTACAGGTACTGGCTCTGATGTTATTTCTTTCAGATGTATGTACATTTTCCAATGCATTCTCTATACTAGATACCATTTTAGTTATTTGTAATTTCTTGTTATTTTTATTTGCGGTATCTATATTAAATTTCGGGTCGATACTAAGAAATTCCATGACATTGTCGGGGATATTAATATTGGAAATATTTTCAATCCAGTTTTTGTTATATGTGTTAATTTGATTATTACCACATATACCATTGTTGCCTATTTTTGTAGGATTACTATTTGTACATTGGTAATTGTTGTTAGTTTGTGTGTGAGATGATAGGTTTTTAATTTTTTTAACGTGCGTTGAATATATTGAATTTTTAAGTTTATTATTTTGATATAGTCTTGTTTGTAAAAACAATATAATAGTTTGCTGAGGTAATACTTTTTCAATTTCAGTTTTTAATTTTTTAATTTTAGAATGTAAAATGTTGAGTTCGGTGTATGCATCATTTATACATAAAGAAAGAATTTTTACTTGAAAATTTAGATATTGTATGTTAAAGGAATGCTGATTTCTCCATTTAACAAAGCCGAATTTTGCAGTTTTGAATACTATGAATTTAGGTATAATTTGTAGAGTTTTACACTTTTTTTAGAAAATTGATTCTCTCACTTACCCTTACAATTTTGCTGCTGATATTCGAGAATTGTTTTAATTTGTTCTTGGTTGTAGCTCCAAAATTTGATTTTATTTGTTCAAAGAATCCCATTATTTTCGTAAATATATTGGTCACTGCCTCAAGGACCTAGATTATAGATGATATTTTACACAAGTTGTTGGCTGTTAAGGTAGAAATTATTTCTTCAATAAAAAACAGAAAAACTTATTTCCTATTTTTATTACTAGAGGACTTCCAGCCAAGTATATGAACAATTTGTCCTACGTTTCGTCCGAGTTTTCGGACTTTTTCAAGGTTAAAAGCTAAAAATAATTAAAAATAATGGTTTTACATAAGTCGTAAATTAGATTAGTGACAGAATGCATATCTAAAAAAGTGTTTTCTTACCTAATATAAATTTCCTATTTTAATTTCACTGTATGGGTGGGTTTAATTTTGTTTTTCATCATTTTTTTTTTATTCGATGGGTATGTGATGTACGTGTAGTTCGACGAGTTAGGCAGAGAATGGTCAGTATTTGGTGTGGTCGTTGATGTGTTTCTTTTTAAGAGTAGGTAATTATAACAGCTGAAGTATATTTATGGTCCGAGTGACAGAGTTATTGTAAACATTCACATGATATTGGATAGGAGTTGAGAAGAGGTTTTGCAGTTAGCACATATACAGGATGTTTAAAAAATTGTTACTATTGAATAAGATTGCGATATATGCTACTTAGATTTTCTATATCTGTTTGATAATTTACTGTTTTTTTGTTGTTTTGTATTTCGGCCATTTCCAAAAACATGCGTTTTTTGGTATTTCTTTCTTTATGCAGTATGGTTGTATCCGGAAAGTTAAAACTGTGTGAATTATTTATGGCGTGTTCTGTTAATGCTGTGCTACATGAATAATTAGGAGTTGTTATGGAATTTCTAATTGACAATTTATGTTGATTTATACGTTTATTTAAATATTGTTGGGTTTGTCCAATGTAACACCTATCGCAATCTGAGCAATCAATTTTATAAATAACATGGGTTTGATTTAATTTCTCTATTGGATCTTTTAGTTTTGAATATAATTTATTTTTTATGCTATTATCATTTCTGTATGCTAATTGTATGTTATATTTACCTAATTCTTTCTGAACTTTTTCTGATACTTGTGGTGTGCCGATATTTTTTTTTTATTTGTTTTTTTTTTTTTGTTTGTTAAATACGGGTCCAAAGCAGTTAGGTTGTAAATCTAGTCAACTTGATTTTTTGTTTTTTATATTGTATTCTTTTTGGAATACTTATTCATAGCGTAATTATTTAAAGAATTTTTTGATTTAATTTTTTTTGTGAAACAATTATCTGATAGAGCGTCAGGGCTGTTTATAAACCTCTTCTCAACTCCTATCCAATATCATGTGAATGTTTACAATAACTCTGTCACTCGGACCATAAATATACTTCAGCTGTTATAATTACCTACTCTTAAAAAGAAACACATCAACGACCACACCAAATACTGACCATTCTCTGCCTAACTCGTCGAACTACACGTACATCACATACCCATCGAATAAAAAAAAAATGATGAAAAACAAAATTAAACCCACCCATACAGTGAAATTAAAATAGGAAATTTATATTAGGTAAGAAAACACTTTTTTAGATATGCATTCTGTCACTAATCTAATTTACGACTTATGTAAAACCATTATTTTTAATTATTTTTAGCTTTTAACCTTGAAAAAGTCCGAAAACTCGGACGAAACGTAGGACAAATTGTTCATATACTTGGCTGGAAGTCCTCTAGTAATAAAAATAGGAAATAAGTTTTTCTGTTTTTTATTGAAGAAATAATTTCTACCTTAACAGCCAACAACTTGTGTAAAATATCATCTATAATCTAGGTCCTTGAGGCAGTGACCAATATATTTACGAAAATAATGGGATTCTTTGAACAAATAAAATCAAATTTTGGAGCTACAACCAAGAACAAATTAAAACAATTCTCGAATATCAGCAGCAAAATTGTAAGGGTAAGTGAGAGAATCAATTTTCTAAAAAAAGTGTAAAACTCTACAAATTATACCTAAATTCATAGTATTCAAAACTGCAAAATTCGGCTTTGTTAAATGGAGAAATCAGCATTCCTTTAACATACAATATCTAAATTTTCAAGTAAAAATTCTTTCTTTATGTATAAATGATGCATACACCGAACTCAACATTTTACATTCTAAAATTAAAAAATTAAAAACTGAAATTGAAAAAGTATTACCTCAGCAAACTATTATATTGTTTTTACAAACAAGACTATATCAAAATAATAAACTTAAAAATTCAATATATTCAACGCACGTTAAAAAAATTAAAAACCTATCATCTCACACACAAACTAACAACAATTACCAATGTACAAATAGTAATCCTACAAAAATAGGCAACAATGGTATATGTGGTAATAATCAAATTAACACATATAACAAAAACTGGATTGAAAATATTTCCAATATTAATATCCCCGACAATGTCATGGAATTTCTTAGTATCGACCCGAAATTTAATATAGATACCGCAAATAAAAATAACAAGAAATTACAAATAACTAAAATGGTATCTAGTATAGAGAATGCATTGGAAAATGTACATACATCTGAAAGAAATAACATCAGAGCCAGTACCTGTAATATTTTAACTAATTATAAAAACAAATTACACCCTAATCAGAAACATAGCAGTTTAAACAGTAATTTAAATAAAACTAGGAGTTTTTTAAAAAACAATCCAGAATTAATCATAACAACTGCCGATAAAACTAATAAAACAATCATCATGACACAAACTCAATATCTAAATAAGATGAATGATTTATTAAGTGATAACAGCACGTATGAAAAATGTAAGGATAAAACGCGAATTACCCAACAAGAAAATAATACAATAGTTAAGGATCTCTGTAAAAAAGGCTTTATTGATAAAAAAATATATAACAGATTAATATCACATAATGGAATCTCACCAAAATTATATGGTTTACCAAAAGTACACAAGCCTAATATACCAATGAGACCAATATGTAGCTGCGTACAAGCACCGAACTACGAACTTTCAAAATTTCTATCAAATAGCTTAACAAATGTAGTAGGGAAAACTATTTATAGCTTGAAAGACTCCTGGGAGTTAAAAAAATTTGTTGATGAAATCAACATCCCGGAAAACTATATATTAATCTCTCTTGATATTACATCACTATATACAAATATACCAATAGACTTAACAATAGAAGCCATACAAAATAAATGGAATGATATCAAACAATTTACAAGCATAGAGGAAAAAGAATTTATCTCTACCATAAAATTTATATTAAATTCAACATACTTCTCATTCAATAAAACCTTTTATAAACAAACAGAAGGACTAGCTATGGGCCAACCACTTTCAGCTGTATGTGCAAATTTAACTCTGGAATATCTAGAAAACCAACTAATACCGACACTTTCAAATAAAATTGCATTTTATAAACGATACGTAGACGATTGTCTACTATGCGTTAATAAAAATGAAATACAGTACATATTACAGAAATTCAATGAACAACACAGGAAAATAAAATACACATTAGAAACAGAAAATGAAAATAAAATAAACTTCTTAGACCTGACTTTAATTAGATCTACCAGTAGAATTAAAACCAATTGGTATCAAAAAAGTATCAGTTCGGGACGATATACCAACTTCCAATCAAAAACCAGTAATAAATACAAAATTAGCGTTATAAACAGCCTCGTGGACAGGGCCATTTTACTATCAGATAAATTGTTTCACAAAGAAAACATAATTAAAATCAAAAACATTCTTTTAAATAACTTCTACCCGCCACCTTTTATGAATAAGTATATCCAAAAGAGAATACATATAATAAATAACAAAAGCAATAAAAATCAAGTTGACATAGATTTACAACCTAACTGCTTTGGACCCGTATTTAACAACACCAACCAGGACAGAAATCAAAACAATCCAAATAAAAACAAAATATACATATCGGCACCATACATACCACAAGTATCAGAAAAAGTTCAGAAAGAATTAGGTAAATATAACATACAATTAGCATACAGAAATGATAATAGCATAAAAAATAAATTATATTCAAAACTAAAAGATCCAATAGAGAAATTAAATCAAACCCATGTTATTTATAAAATTGATTGCTCAGATTGCGATAGGTGTTACATTGGACAAACCCAACAATATTTAAATAAACGTATAAATCAACATAAATTGTCAATTAGAAATTCCATAACAACTCCTAATTATTCATGTAGCACAGCATTAACAGAACACGCCATAAATAATTCACACAGTTTTAACTTTCCGGATACAACCATACTGCATAAAGAAAGAAATACCAAAAAAACGCATGTTTTTGGAAATGGCCGAAATACAAAACAACAAAAAAACAGTAAATTATCAAACAGATATAGAAAATCTAAGTAGCATATATCGCAATCTTATTCAATAGTAACAATTTTTTAAACATCCTGTATATGTGCTAACTGCAAAACCTCTTCTCAACTCCTATCCAATATCATGTGAATGTTTACAATAACTCTGTCACTCGGACCATAAATATACTTCAGCTGTTATAATTACCTACTCTTAAAAAGAAACACATCAACGACCACACCAAATACTGACCATTCTCTGCCTAACTCGTCGAACTACACGTACATCACATACCCATCGAATAAAAAAAAATGATGAAAAACAAAATTAAACCCACCCATACAGTGAAATTAAAATAGGAAATTTATATTAGGTAAGAAAACACTTTTTTAGATATGCATTCTGTCACTAATCTAATTTACGACTTATGTAAAACCATTATTTTTAATTATTTTTAGCTTTTAACCTTGAAAAAGTCCGAAAACTCGGACGAAACGTAGGACAAATTGTTCATATACTTGGCTGGAAGTCCTCTAGTAATAAAAATAGGAAATAAGTTTTCTGTTTTTTATTGAAGAAATAATTTGGAATTTATCAAAGTATTAATTTCATTTGAATGTCAAAACTTTTGTACATTTTTGTATATTATGATTTAGACTTTATTTTATTCGTTAATTCTTACAGCTTTTATGTAGGTAAATTTTATTTGCATTCAATTGAGTTTTAAAGAGATACTTATGATTTTACAGGTAGACTACTGACTGTTTCGGAAATTTCAATTCGAACAGCGAGAAAAGTTTCCAGAATTAAGGTAAGTACAGACATATTACACAATCTTTTGATGTTCCGATCCTCTCATAACAAGAAAAGAACAAACAGTTATCGATTCTACTGTGTTAAAATTAATAAAGTCACCAACTATTCATATCACCCAAACGTAAACACAGGAAAATGGCAGTGATCCTCAATTTAGTGAAAATAATGACTCCGAAAGTTCTAATAGTACTGAATGAGTTTTTTTTATATAATTGCTATATAAATTTATATGATAGGATAAATTAGTGTTGCGATGACTAATAATATAGCATAATTTTATAGGTTAAGGCTATTTTCCAATTGTAAATAAATGTCTGCTACAAAAAAGTGAATTTATTTTGATGTATAATAATATCCCGTTATATTTGCAAAATAACATACTGTGTAGCACCGGCAATGTTGGTGGAAATGGTTGCATATGTGTCCGCTTTTTTCATAAGTGTAACCCTCTGCCGTGCAACTTTAGATTCAGGGGTTGCCTAATTTCTGTTGTGTTTATGGTAGATATTGCTAACACAGGTCATAAAATTACAAGATTTATAAACTCAAAATAGAAAAATATATATTTTCTGAAAATTAGAATCATCTTCAATAGCAAATATATGGTATAATGTTTTTTTGTTATAGAAAACTGTCAGCTTCAATCGGTATATCGGTAGACGTCACACAAATTCGGTAGATCTACCGTAAAATCGGTATCTGTGGCAACACTGGACTCGACTCTTGTACTAAGCGACATATACTTTGGCTTTTCCTTTCTTTAAGCTGCTTTATGTCTTCGCTTTAAATTTGTTCGTTAGTTACTTTATTTTAGAATTCAGTTGTTTATTAATTATGATTTTTACCATTGTAGTAATTTATTTGTCCTTTCATGGCGCTTATCAATAGTTTAGTTTACCTAATTAATGAATCACTCTTTTTTTATGTAGGTGCCGTTTCGCCTCAGTTATATTCTGATGTTTCTCGAGCCTTATATAAATATTCGCTAACATAATTTCAGAAGAAAATAAATTAAATAAAAATAGAATATAGAGACAAGACAGAGGCCGACAATTCATCTTCACATTATTACTTCTTTGGCGCCAAGTTAGTCCGTATGAAAATAGTTAATTAATTTAATAATTAGGACCCCACAAGAAGTCAATTGTTTTTGTATTCGAATACGTATTCTAATGATGAGCTTAATTTTAGAACTTCTTTGTTTTGTATTAAATTTAGTTGATTAGAAATAATGAATTTACCTCGAACTGAATTAATTAATTAATAATTCATATTAGCGTGTTTATGTAGATCATTATCATATAAAGACTTATTTATTAATTATTAAAGAAATAAAAGTATCTACTTAGTTCCTATTTCAGTTTAATTTTTTTATACATATATAAAAATTAAAATAAAATGAAATCAGTTTTCCCGCTTAGTACTTAACCCTAAAAATGAATTATGAGAGTGTGTTCAACTTTATATTTATTATGTTGGTTTTGCATTTTAGCTATTACATTAGTAATTTTTTACTAATAATCGTATCTTTTGTGGCAAATTGTATGTCAAAAAATAAGTGGACAGAAAATTTATAATACGGTGTTAGTCAAAAATACGAAAATAAATCGTTTTTACCGTTTGCTGTTTGTTCTTTTCTATTCTGACTTTAAATTTACTCTACAGGGTGTCTCACCGGGAAATGTATCGATCGATATCGCGACAAGTATGTAACAGAACATTTTGGAAATTTAGGAAATTACTAGTGTCAGTATTTCTAATTTAACAAGCATAATTACAAGAATTTGGTACTTCCAGTTATATCAGAAGTCGACACCGACTTGCTTACTTTAAGTGAAACACCCTGTATATTTCTGATTTTTTTTAAAAGCATAAAATTTCGAGTCGAAAACATGTAGCATACCCTATACCTACACCCAGCTGTTTTGGAGATATGACGTTTTGTAAAAAATTTTACGGATGCAAGAACATTTATAACTTTCTTCATATAGGAGATATTCATTTTCTTTTGCCATAAGAAACGGCAGAGTGGTGGCATTACAATTTTATGAGGAAAATTTAAACAGTAAGTTAAAAAGATATCTTCTACAAACATGTACTTAAAATTGTTTGTTTTTGTGGGTGAAAAGTATCTAAATATTCTACAAAATTTGGGAAATGACTGTCTAGAAAATTTACCTCTCTCCGAACATAGAATTTTTTTATTAGCACGTTATGTGAAGGGGCATCATGCCCCTTCACATAACGCGTAGTTTATCAATAATCTTATACAAGTTATATTTTACAGTCAATGGATCGCTAATAATGGCCTCTATACTCGCCCGATTTATCAGTTCTGGATTACTTTATTTGGGGAACTACTAAAAATAAAATGTATGATACGAGCATAACATCCATTGAGGATTATATGCAGAGAATGAGCATAAATGCACTTCAAAACTTACCACCGGATTCAGTTAGAAGAGCTACCCGTGAATATCTAGTCCGAAGGTGCGAAAAATGTGTGGAGATTCAAAGGACGGAATTTTGGCCGTTTATTAAATTAAAATGAAAGCATTCTTTTTAATTAATTTAATCTTTGCTATTTTGGTTTATGCAACGTGCCTTGGGTTTTAGATTTTTTTTTCGCTTACATCAGTTTATAATTCCTGCCATGACAGAGCCAGAGTTTCTAAAGTTATCCAATATGCGTTTTACAATGTTTTGTGGCAGTTTTTGTTTAGAGTTAGCAAATGTATTACATGTTCTTGATATTACTTTATCACATTCTTCATAAATAATAATAGTAGTTTATGTAATTAATACGGAAACTAAGGATTTAGCGCACGAATCGTAATGTTTCCGGACGAGGTGCCAGCCAAGTCCATAATATGAAGATGAGTCCGCTAAAGTCATTTGTGTACGTATTGCATACAACTTTTTTTGTATTGGCTCTCCAAAAGAGAGTTCTTGTATTATAATATTCATTTTCAATTGCCATAAATACGGTAGTGTATTAGAAGACCGTGCAAAAATGTCCATGGAAACCGCTTGTTTATTAAAGACGCATTTGTCAAATACTAAAAAATATTAGCGTTTGTTGGTGTTGGTCCTGAAATAAGTGTTAAAAAAGGGTATCTTGAAGAAATCTTGTGGTTTGTAGTATAAAATGAGTGCTCTATTTGGAGGCGTACCAGAATCAATTACATTCTAAACAGTATCCAAGGTTATCATTTTGGAGAACGACACTTAGAAAGTCTTCGTAGGTGTAATTTAAACGTGCTGACATTTTTGATATAATTGCCATTGTTGATTGTTTCTAATCATGGCTAAGTAGATAGTAATTTTTACGAAAAATCGCAAATATTTCAAAAAGTTGTAACTTTAACCCCTGCAATGCCTATACTAGAAAAAAATAAAAATTAATTCTACATAACTTGATGCAAAAAATACAGGGTGTTTCATTTGAACTAAAAAAGTTTTCGAGATTTGAATTTGACAAAATTTAACGTGAAATATGGAACAATTAGTACTACGACAAATATCTCCGAAACGACTGGGTTTAAGTACAGGGTATGATACATGTTTTCGACTCATTATTTTATTCTCTATTCGAAAAGTCAGAAATATACAGGGTGGTCCATTTAAAATAAGCAAGTTGTTTTCGACCTTCGGTGTAATCGGAACTACCAAATGCTTGTAGGTATTTTTGTTGGACTGGCAACACTGACATTATTAATACCCTAAATTTTCCAAATTTTCTCTTGCGTGTTTTTCCCTATATCGATAGATGCAGCTCTCGGTGAGACACCCTGTATATCTGCGACATTTTTGTTATACTAATAATTTTGTAACACTTTCGATTGACAAAGGAAGTGACAGCAACATTTTTATTTTAAATTGACCACGAATTTAGATAAAGATCCTCAATACAAATTCAGCAATATATGATTTAGGGGGAGCCTGCTAAAAGAAGTAATTATCTAATTGAAAATAACCTTTGTTAATACAAATAGTCAATAATTCCATTATACTGAGATTAATTCTTTCATCAGAGGTTTATTCTTCCAATATCATACTGGGTAACTGTATTTTTAGATACCTATTCAATTTTAAATCAATTATTCATGTGGTTGTAGCCCAAGAAGGAAAAAGAAAAATAAATTAGTTTTTAAATACAGCCCAGGAGATCAGTTAAGCAGGATTATTGCACATCTTTAATCACCATTGAAATAAAATTTGTTAACTATAAAATTATTTATATCCACTAATAAATTACCTTTCACTTACGCTCAGAAGGCTTTTTTTACATACCAAAGCAGGAACTTTTAGAATTGTGGAAATCGCTTACACCAAAAGTGTCATAATATCTATGATATATTATTAAACCCACGGATGTACTATAATGTCTCAACCCCTATTCCTGCGCCCATGACGTACTATTAATAATTTTAATTTCCACCTGTCACATCTGGTGGTTATGAGTTTTTGGCTTTTCTCTTGATATTTTACTGCTTTTGACGGGGTAATCGTAAAATTATCGTTCTCTCGTGATTCATTTGGTTTTATTAATGAGATGTTTTTACATTAAATGAAGTCTGGTATGACGTTCACTAGACCACGTCTTCAAAGATGTATAAGTAATAGGGAGAAGTAAAGCCATTTATTAAACAAACACGTTGCATCTATTTCAGAATTATTCACTGCCATCATAGGAAGATACCAAAATCAGTTTTATCAACAAAAATAGATTAAGCAAAGGATGGCGATAGTAGGAACATATTTTATTTCTTGAGTGTTATTTTCGTTCTTTAAATTTTCAATGTTTAGTAATCATTTATCTGTCCTGGGGTGGGTTGGAACCTTTGATGTGAAGATAACACTGACGTAGTTTTCCATGAAACACCAAAACACTATATATTGCACTCAACTAGCGTTTCGTCAACAAAGTTGGCATCATCTGGAGATGATTAAAACTAAACTTATGCTAACAATCTACCCTATTTATAC
This sequence comes from Rhamnusium bicolor, assembly GCA_029963845.1. Taxonomy (NCBI): domain Eukaryota; kingdom Metazoa; phylum Arthropoda; class Insecta; order Coleoptera; family Cerambycidae; genus Rhamnusium; species Rhamnusium bicolor. The sequence goes on along the minus strand of JANEYF010004058.1, from coordinate 53,257 downwards.
CTAAACTATTGCCACGGTTTACCTAACCGTCACGGTTCGGTGATACGTGACCCACTAACCAATAAAGCAGGCTATTTGGGATAAACCCTCTGTTACTATTCATACTATTTTTACACTTTATGATTTCCAAGTTTAAAAATGTATCCAGCTGTCTAGTATTTGTTACATTCCAAATTAATCTTAAATTGCTAATATCTATTTTATTGTTGTTCTCAAACGCATGTTGGGCTACACTAGACTTATCTATTCTACCATATTTGAGATGGGCCATATGCTCTTTGAATCTAATTTGAATTGATCATCTAGTATGTCCAACATATTTTTGCTTACAGTCCTTACAGCTAATTTCGTAAATCCCCGACTTTTCATTTGTTTCAATTTTGTCTTTTGGATTGCCTAAAAGTTGTTGTAGTTTGCTTCCCGATGAATGAACCACTGTCATACTTACATCTTTAAAAATCTTACCAATACCTCAGGTGAATCGAAGATCGAATGGAATTGACACAAATTTCGGATTTTCTCTTTCATTTTGAGGGGTCGAGGAATTTCGAAGCCACTCTAAACTTTCGTTTCCTAATTATTTTATTAATTAAACTTACAGAATATCCATTACTCGCAGCTATATCCTCAATCAACGCCATTTCTTTTTCAAACCTCTCCTTATTGAGGGGGTAGCTTAATAGACGATGGACTAGAAAATTAAAACTCACCATTTTGTGTTGAGCACAATGGTGAGAGAGGGATATATCTTAAAATACTGGTATCTTTTCCGTATATGTCAAATTCTAACTTATTTTCACTATTTCTAATTATTAATACATCTAAAAATGATAGTTGTCCAGAGTTTTCCGTTTCGTATGTGAATTTAACTGACGCGAAACGAATGTTTAATTTAGATACAAAGTTTTCAATATCAACGACTTTTGTATCGAACACTGCAAAAAATATCATCCACATACCTAAGCCAAACCCTGGGGAAATACTCGATTCCTTCTATTACTTCCGTCTCGAATCTGTTCATGAAGAGACTGGCAATGAATGGTGACAAAGAGTTACCCATTGCTGTTCCTTCATGTTGTTTAAAGAAATTATCGTTGAATCGAAAACAATTTTGTTTCATGCAAAGTTTAGTGAGTTTAAGATATTCTTTTACTACATCTTGACTGGGATTGTTTAATTTGGTAGATCCTTAAGGTAGCCCAAGGTCTGTGGTAAATTTCACCTTCTTGCAACGGAATATTTTTCACCTTATTAATGAAATCATTGGAATTAATCACAGAGAAACTAAGTGGTGCAATAGGTAAATTTTCGAATTCTTCTGTTAATCGTTTTGATGGTAAGACGGCGATCCGCTTGTTAAAACAATAGGACGTACCGACTTTCCTGGTTTATGTATCTTAGGCAAGTAGTACAGTCGAGGTACACTTAGGTTAGATACATGTAACTTCTTATTTAAAGCTAGAGTAATAAGGTTGTTGCAGGATTTAACTACATTTCTTACTTCAGTAACCATTTTTGGTAATGGATTTCTAGAAATTCTTTTATAAGGACCATTACTAATTAGATTGTCTACCCTTTTATAATAGTCCTCTTTATCTAAAATAACAACCTTATTGCCCTTATCAGCTTTTAAATAAAAACAATCTTTTTCACGCAACTGTTTGATAATTTTTCTGTCTTTTGTAGATTTTGACTTTTTATTTATTTTAGTGACAATATTTGTCGAGATTTGATTTCTGCAAGCTTCTCTGACAAATCCTTTAGAGGAATCAGGAAGGTATTGAATTGAAGTTTCAACACTTGCAATAATCTCATTTAAAATGCCTTCAGAGAAACAAAATTGAATCCCTTGTTAAGGAGATTAATTTCTTCTTTATCAAACGATTGTGACATTTATCTGTTTTTTTTTAAAGTACCTATTTCTTTTAAGAACTAACTTAACGTCCACTTCTCTGATATGTAATTCGTAATGATGAACATGTTACACCAACTGGGAATCAAAGAAGGCGCTATATACGATATTAAACATTACATAATTTAAGACCAAAAAGTTTGGTAAAAAATTCAAAGGTTACAATTAGAATCGATATATTCTACCAGAATTTGTTGCCATTTTACTCTTGGTTTTTTAATTTGCAACTTGTGGAAAAAATGTACATATATAAATATACTTAACTGGTTTTACATTTGCAGTTTTTTATATTTGCCATATTATTTTTTTGGAAGAAAATGTTTAGTGGAAACAGCCATTTTGTTAACAGAGTAGTTAGTAGATAGGAAAAAGATTATCGTGGTTGGCAACACAGGTAAGCAAGTGAATAAATTGATCTGATAATGTTCTAACAAGCTAGGTATAATTCCATGTTTTCGAAAAATTGTTCTATGATATGAAAATGCTATTATTGTACTGTGCAAAGACAACTTGGTGCTTGTCACACGCGATGAAATAAATGCACCCTAATGTTCCGACTTTGTTTGTCGAATTTGCATATGTGTATTGAGTTCCGACACTGCCTGAACATCGCGAAAATCAGATTATCTGTGACTATCACGTGTAGGACATAACAGAGAGAAGACAACATTGTTATTTACATAAGTGCGAAAAATTATTTTCATGTATCTGCTATGTGATCACGTTGAATATCGCTATTACAAGACAAAGTTGGGGTTCAACCAAATTGCCGTATTAGAGATGCCAGTGCCTACATAAGCTGATTAGTGATGATAATGGAGAAAACAACGTTTATAATTGATCAGCCAGAATCGGCAATATATCACTACTTATCTAATGGCGCTGGAAGAATTAGGGAATTTGGATGTCATGAGGTACATAACATGGATAAACATCAAAACGACACTCGCCTACGGCTCGTGTAGAAAACTTCGCCCTCGTGAATAATAAACATCATTATATGCTCGTTGAATAATATACTACTCTGCTCGCCGTACACACAACAGATTGCTAATGTTCTCGATCTGAACAAACTACAAACTGCAAGTAATTCCCTTCTACTAAATAAATAGAAGGTCAATAGCAGGTAGTCATTTGTATTGGCCCATCGACACTACATAGATTCATAATATAATTCTCGACCGCTCATTGGTGCCAATGAGTGATTGGCGGTGACAGTTTTACATGTAAAGGCTAATAAATTGATTTAACTAATGTGTAAGTACACTCTCAAATATTACAATATTATTTCTTACTATCCCATCACGCGTCCTTTTCGATAGATTATATGGTTAAAAAATCCATATCAGGGATGACATCCAAACTCTTGGATTGGTCATCGCAACGGAAATAGGCTGCCGTTAAAAAAATAATGTGTAGTTGTGAATTTTCAAAAGAAAAATGACAAATATGCTCTTAACTTTATAAATATGGCTGCATACAATAATTACTATTATTGCTAGTTGCCACTTTTTATATTATTAATTGCAATAACAAAATTATTATAATGTTTATTTACAAAATGTATACGAAAATGGAATACAATATAGTGAATTATCAGTTATTATAATATGTACACAAATAAAATAAACAAATTAAATAATACAACAATTATAAATAAAAATAAACGTTGGATATATCATTTGGCCGTATATTATTTTGTAATAAATAATACTACACGTAACATAATTATAAAATCAAATTTTACATTACCTGGGGACTCTCAATTTCAAAGTCAGGCCCAGGTTAAGATAACTTTGAGCCCTGGGCAATACTTATTTTTCATCCCCCTATTAAATAAATCAATGGCGCTTCGTGGTATAATGTTATGAGAGGGCAAATTTAATGCAAGAGGTGTACCCATGGGGTTCTAGCTGCATGGAGTGCGGGGTAGCCTCACGCTGAGTCTCAGGCAAAAATTGTTCGAAAGTTCAAGATCATCCCCTACCCTCCATTTATTTTACTTATTTACTTGTTAGTTATTTCATTCTAATAGTAGAAATTTGATAATATTGTATGTTTGCATAAATTCTTGTTAAATAATTTTTTTTCTGAGTAAAGAAATATTATTATTATTATTATTATTATACACCATTTAACGAACAAATAGAATTATGCGCAAAATTCAAATGAAATTTTTCTATTGGTCGTATTTTTAAAACCCATATCACAAGATATTTTTAACTTAATAGCTTCTTGACTGTCAACTACGTTTTGTTTTGGTGTTTTGTGGGGATTACAGTTATTTGTTGCAATTCGTTGTTTCTAATTGCTGTTATTCACATTTACCTAATATATAGTGCTTTTTAGTGCCAAACAAACAATTTTATTTATATTAAGGTACCTAATGAAAACAATTAATATTGATTATATTTTACAACCACATTTTTTTTTCAGGGATTAATACCAACAATTATGGCTCAAGCGGCTATTTCGCCACCGAAAAAATGGACATTTTTCGGTTGAAGACAAACAACATATTTTGAACATTTACAAGACATACTGGAGACAACCCGGATAAACCTAGGAGAGAAGTCCTCGAGTCTGTTGCAAAGGCATCACGTAATTTTAATTTTTGTATTTTATGAGGTTGCTCATCAATGAATCGTATATTTTATTATTATGTTATTTTTAGTTGTTTATATTTATTATAGTTTATATTAATATTATTATGCATATTAATTTAGGTGTGTGTGCTGCAAGTATTTACAACGTTCTTCGTGAATATAAAAAACACACCAACTTTATTCACCGAAAGTGTACCACAGACAACGAATAATTTTGGATAACATCAATAATGGAACTAAAAGTGCTCTCAAACGTTTTATTCATTCATTTTTTGAAAGGAACGAACCAAAAACTCTGAATAAAATGTTAGCGGTGGTGCATAAAGATGAACTTCTACCTCGATTAAAACGAAGTACTTTGAGGACATTGATAACAGAAATTGACTTTCGGTGAGTAAACCAACTTTTTATTTCTATATGTTTTAATATAATTATTGTATTTGGCACTATAGGTTTACAAAGAGGTCACACAATAGGGAAAAGAATGAGATCGTCATCTGGATGCGATGTTTTCTACGAGAGATCAGGAAATACCAAGAAGAATGTAGGAAATTGTACTTCTTAGATGAAACGTGGGTGAACGCTGACCACACCGTAAAGAAAGTATGGAAGGACACAACAATCTTGACTTCAAGACAGGCTTTCATCCAAGGATTAACGAAGTGGTTAAAAGATCCAGCAGGCAAGGGAAGTCGTCTTATAGTCCTCCATATAGGATCCGAGGACGGTTTCGTTGAGAATCGTTTACTATGCTTCGAATCATAGAAAACTGGAGATTACCATGAAGAAACGACTGGTGAGGTTTTTGAAAACTGGTTCATTCACATTTTGGTATGCTTGCATGAACATTCTGTGGTTGTGATGGACAACGCTTCCTATAACAGTCGAAAAATGGAGAAGATCCCGAATGCTGGTACGAAGAAAGCGGACATACAAGCCTGGTTAACAAGTAAGTCAATTATTTACAAAGCAGACATGGTGAGAGGTGAATCTTGTCAGACAGGTCGGCATTACGCCTAAATATGATGTCGATGAGATGGCAAAAAAACAAAATGGTAAGGTTTTGCGATTGCCCCCATATCATTGTGAATTTAATCCTATTGAATTAATATGGGGATACATAAAAGGGGAAGTCGCGAGCAACAATAGTACGTTCAAAATGAAAGACCTTCATCCATTATTTTAACAAGCCATTGGAAATGTTTCTGCTGAAAATTGGAACAATGCCATTCGTCATGCGCAAAGTGAAGAGGAAAAAATGTGGCAGCTTGACATTGTAATGGACATCGTAATAGAGCCACTGAACATCTATGTGGGGGATGCCTCTTCTTCGTCCGAATCTGACTCGGACTGAGGCCCAGTTGTACCTAGATGGCCTTCGAGTGGATTATTCGAGGATATTGTTACTATGTTTGATAAATATCCATGAAATAATTGGAACACAATTGACAGGCCTCAATTCGAAATTGGACGATGATATACTGTAGGTATTTTAAATTTTAATTGCATTTTATTTATAATATAAAAAACGTTTTTATTTCAGAAACCAATCATATTGCTACTGGTGGCTCAATAGATGTCGAGTACTTAGTAATAGAGGTCGAGGTTTAGTATTTACTTTCATACAGGGTGCAGTATGCACATTTTTTATTGTTTATGTTTACTCCATTTATATTTTCTTATAATGTAGACTGATCTCTCGTAAGTTTCTTCTTGGTTCTTCTTACAAGAAGTAATCGAACCTAGTTAACCCTTTATTGCATGATTTAATTTTTCTATTTTTTTAACATTACAAAAAATTTATTTAATGATATGATATTTAAAGGTGTAAATAAAATATATAAAACATTCTAAGACACTTTTTATTTAAAATTAAGAAAGATATGTTCCCAATTGGGCACAGTACGCTTATAAACTGCACTTTAATACATATTTAATTTGTATGAAACTACAAAGCAATTGCTTTTCGTATAAAAACACAGGTGTACTTTACATTTTTGACAGGTAACTCTGCTTTTACCCTTGCATTCCACTTTTTTACGGGCATAACATCAGCAACTTGATTAACTCATATATTAGGGGACCAATATCACCTTCCATATGGCTGTTTATAATTGACATCCATATGAGGATAGCCAAAAATCTTTCTAACTCTTCCTTCGATAAATGCAGTCACGTGTTAGGCCGTATCTGAGTACTGAATAAAACTGTTTGATAAATAATACTATCTAAAAAGAAGACATCAAAGAAAAACTTTAAAATTTTATAAGGAGTTGTAAACTGTAGAACTTCTGGAGGAAGTAATTTTCTTGAAATTGGGTACCTTCTGCATTGGTATTCGTAATAGAATTTTTCCATTTGACTTCAGATGCTTTACTTGTCGAGAGCACATTAGGAAGTAGGCCAACTAAAGGTACTCATCATCACTGCTATAACAAACTAGTTCTTCGTGCTGTGTATTATTTTCCATCAAAATATTGGACTCATCAATATCATCTTCCAAAATAGAATCCTCGCTGTCAGAAGGAACATCTCTTATGTGTATCGAGTTTTTTCCATAAGAGACTTTGGATATCAGATTACTAAATTTGTCTAGGTCAATATCCATAATTATCACCTAGAAATAGTAAATACCTAATAAAATCTACCTGCTCTACTTTTCCCCAATCGGGAACATATGTATTTGCCAAAAAAATAATTACTTGCCTTATTCATAAATACATATTGCCAGGCCCATTCTACACGACAAACAGATACTGAGAGGTTAAACTAATATTTTTACAAAACAGAACTTACCTATATTCCCATTTATAAAAATATCGAAAACACGTCTAAATTGCAAAAGCTGATCGTTAGATTATGTCACAAAATACTTTATTAGCGTAGACGCTTTCTGTTGGTCGACAATTGAACATTATAATGGATATAAATGGCACACGAATAGTTCTGGTTTAAAAACATCATAATTATCTTGAATCAAAAAAAAATAAAAATTTTATCCTACAAACCTCCGGATTAAAATGAATCCTACCCGTTATACGAAATATGTCATCGTGGTGGGTTTACTTCAAATAATATATGTATTTTTTATGATATTATAGACCTATTCGTTTTTTTTTTTTTTGTTACAAATAATAAATAATTTTAACCTGTCGCTTAACCTAATCTAATTATTTTAATTCTCCAGAAAACAAAAATTATTTGTAGTGTGTGAAACGAGGTTTTGCAACCGAAAATTCAATAGACTCCTCAACAATTCTATCTGTTCATTAAACGGACTATAGTTTAAGATCATTGTGATTTTCAAGTACCCACCACAAAATTTGTATAACGCTATAAAACATAAAAAAACGTGAATAGTAATGGAAAATTCTCGTCCTTTTCTTTCAGTAAAATAAACTTTAATACTAGAGAACGAAAATTTGAATAATAGTGTATATTTCTTTATCATACCTTATGATTTTTTGTCCCTAGTCAATTTCGTTCATTGTACCCTGCGGTTAATCGAGGCCTGTTTAAAAAGTGCCTATTTAATTGTTAATTGTTTTTACACCCTAAAATAAATTCTTAATGAGATTAAATTGTCTGATGCATTTTATTTCATTTCCTTTATATCATATTAAGCCTATTTGTATTTATACAGTAAAGTCAGGTTCATTTTAGCCTACAGCAAATAAGAGCAGCGCGAGTTCGCTCATCAGAATGGGGAGCCCGTGGCTTTACAGAATTTATATTTTTTGTGTTTTTTGTTTTGATTTGCTTCAGAATAATATTTTTGTTTATATAAATAATCTTCTTAACATCTAAATACAATTAGATTTATTTTAAACCTTAATTAAAGTGCGTACTGTTGAAAACATACGAGGTATACTCAACCCTTGCTTACTGCTGATTGACGAGGAAACTCAACAATAACAATAGCAGATAGCTGACTCCTGAGGTCATACTCACTATTCATATAAATCTAATAAAAACTGTATTGAATCTGACCTTACTATGTATAGTAACATTTCAATTTTATCTATAATTATCAGGGGCCGGAAACATTTTTCATTTTTCAGAGTCGGTTCTTATAAAACAAATATAAATATTAATAAACACACACACAATTCATGTGGTGTTTATCTATATACCTATAATATATGCAACCATTATAAACAGTATCGAGGCTGAAAGGTGCAAGGACCTTGCGGATATCGGGAACTACTGCGGATATCCGAATTTAAGAGAACAGTCTTGCTAAAGGTTCCAGCAATAATCTGCAATCATGAGGGTATCCCACCTTCCACTGGTATTGCTCTTCCATAGTCTGTATATCCTGGTGAAAACTTTCTCCCTGCTCTTGGCTTAAATCACTCAGGTTTTCTGGAAAATGATCCAAGAGGATGTCAATGTAATGTATGTCATATTACGAACAAGTAATGTATATGCTCATATACTGCCAAGCTTATTTTAAATTGGAAAGCATATCCTCTACTAATTAAGAATAGTTGTCTGCCTTATGTCTGCTAAAAGAGTTGTTGACAACTAAAACAAATGAAAACATAGCACTAGACTCAATCTAGTCTATTGCATCTATGATATAGTTCCACTTTTCACTTGTCACAGTGGTCGATTTTCAATTTTTAGGAGGACAAAAATGTATAAATTTGTAAAGACGCTCTAAATAGTCTTATAAAACAGGAAAAATAGTGGTTTTCGAGAGGGTTAAAATATAAATTTCGCTTGAAAATTCTGATATTCTGTGAATTTAATAATATACCCGTAAATACAACAAAAATAGTAAAAAAAAATTAAACCAAGGGGTGGTTTTTGAGAGGGTTGAAATATAAATTTCGCTTGAAAATTCTGAAATTTCGTGAATATGATAATAGTATATCTGTAAACACGCCAAAAATAGAAAAAGAAAATTATAGGAGGCTTGAAATTCAAAATTAGGTTTTCTGTTTTTGTGACCAGGACAATAGAAGACATGCAAATAAATACTACGGTCGTAATTTTTTTTATTGTATTTTAATATTAACACCTTAAAATTCTACACTAGTGTATTTTAAAACGAATCTAAATCACTTTCTGAAGAATTCAGAGACTCCTCTTCACTTACTAATGACTCATCTGAGTCCTGACGATCATGTGATAACTTCTTGATGGGAATTTGAAGCAAGTTAATTACTTGTTGGGGTAATAAGTTTATTTTTCTTTTCGGTAAAGGTCTTAAACTGGAAATAAGCGGATCTGAGGATATCTGCAGCGCATGCAATAGGTCTTCAATATTTTTTTCCCTGCTCATTGTTCGGGTATTGTGTTCCCAAAAGTAACGGCATTCTTTGTGCCTTGCTTCTAAAGCTTCTTCACTCAACTGTCCTATTGGGAGCAGAAGTGTGTCCATAACGTCAGCCCCATGAATTAATATTTTATGGACACTAGCTGGCATTTCATACCATGGATATACTTTGACAAATAATTCTGCTGTGTCGTAAGCATACTTGCGAAATGACGGTGTGTAGCTCGTAACCGCAAGATATTGCTTGTAAAATCACTGAGAATCGTGATATCAAGGTTTCATCAACCCCCGTAATTTCTGCGGCTTTTTAGGCTCTTGGAAAAATCGCCGGGTTGTGTTGCCGTCATTAGTAGTTCCACTGCCTTGTTTAACGACATCCACAAGCAGACCAGTTTCTTGACGAAATTTTGCGACAATCTCACTTTTTTCTCTTCATGTGCAGCTCTGTTATCTGGGTCTCGAACCTGCCAGGTTTTCGTATCTCTTCAATATGAAATGTGTAATATGCATTCAAGAAATCGGATATGTGCATGTAGTGTAGATAATCCGTATTGAAACGTACTCGTATTGCATGGCATTTACGTAACGGCTTTTATATCGTTCATTTGGCTTGGCTTTGCTTTACAAATGTAGCAGCTGTGTGTTGATGGATTCTCAGCTAGAGCATTGGCTATTTTCCCATCCAACATCGTTTTTAGTAAGGTATAATGTACATTGATATCCTTCCCATCAATTTTTATGCAGGTTGGTGTCAGTGTTAAGATTTTGCTTTCCATCTGTTCATTTTCCTGCATTATGACGTCTTGCCTCTCTTTGATAAATTTGATTTTTATTGGTATACAAAATCGTGTAGATGAGGCACGAGGATTCATCCAAATTATTTCCTCAGAATTTTCAGTTTTTGCAATAACTCTCAAAGGTACAATTGACGTCAACAGTAAATCTGAATCTTTAGCATCTGAGCTTTCCAGAAATTTTTGCTTATATATCGAGTGGCCAGAGCCCCCATCAAAGCCCCATTTATATAAAATTTCTAATACTGAAATATCTTTATCTTTTATAACACGAGTAATAACCTCATTCTGAACTATTGACAGACGCTGAACCACGTGATCGAGAAGACTTTGGAATTTCACTTCTCCCAAATTCTCAGTAATTTTTATATCCTTGGGGTAGCACTCTTTTTTAGCTAGTAATATTTTCTCGTATGCGGGATAAATGTCGCAATTTCTCTCTTTTGCTCCTTTTTTTCATCTTTATGTATTGTGATTTGGTCATTTTAGTATCAATAATAAATCCAGAGCTTCTTCTGGAGTGTATGCGCGCCAATTTAATTTTGAAGGATTTATTCTCTTCATTGCTCTTAACGAACGAGGACTTGTCACTATGGCTTTCTTCATCAATAATTCTCTGGCCTTTTTTTATGAAGCTTGTTTGGGTTGCAAATAAAAGTTCTTCAGGACTATGACTCCCTACTAAACTCTTCGTTAGCCTTCTCTTTGTTGTTGTACTCGTGCTTGCGAATTCTTTCGTAGCTTGAAGAACTGAACGTCTAGTGGGTGTAACAGTATTTACTTGTTGCTGGGTAGATTGAGCGCCAAATTTTATTTCTTCTCCCAGCCAACCTTCATTTTTTTCTTGTTTCTTCCACTTGCCTTCCAACGAATTGTAAAATTGCACGAAAATATTATAATTTTGGCCATAATCTTTTCTTTTGGAATACTTGGTTAGTAATTTGATGAAATCAACCATCTTCTGCTTCGCAGGTATCGTATTTGCCTGAGAAAGAAGGCCTTCCTTAGAAAGAAAATCAAACAATTGATTTCGCTTCACTCCCAGATTGACACCTGGCAACAAAAGGTTAAAAAAAAATTACTTTCCTGAACCCACGCACATTGCGAGTAGTATTATTAGATAGATAGATAAATGTTTAATAAAACTATGCTATTTTTTAGCTTAAATAAATGTAAATCTTCTTTTTTCTACTGTGATGAAGTTTAAACAACAATTAAGAAAATGATTTTTTTTCTTTAATTTATCAAAAGCAAAAAATATAAACAGTCACACATTATATACACTTAAAAGTTATTTCATAACTAACCTGAAGGACCAGCAGCCATGATGAGATAGAAATTTTCACAATAAAACACTGTGGGTACTTGTGGGAACAACTTGTACACAACCGTTTAATAACGACGACTAAACGTAACTGAGTTTATTCTTTACCTGCTCTCGCTTCCTGCCTCGGTACCGCTCTGTACTTCCACGAATTCTATTTTTTTTTTGCATGGCCTACCAGGGTAGTTATCCGGCTACAGTTCTATAACTTTTTTTTTTTTGATTTCAAGGAATTGCATTTTGTGGCAAATGTCCCCGTAAATTAGGTATTTCGACCACTGTGATGACATGATAGGTTTATCCCATTGTACATTCCACATGCAAGGAGTTTAGTGGTTTATGCTTACCACAGATATATTAGTAAAACATTGATAAATTACACCAAAAAAAAATGCAAACTTCGACATAAACTAACATTACAATGGTAAAGCTGAAAACTAGTGCTGATAGAGCCAAACCGATGTCTTTATTGAAATCAGTGCCCCAAATATATCCAAGAATATGTAGTTCCCAAAGTACCAATTCAAAAAAAAAAATTGTTGGGATTAGCTATTTATTTGTGCTACAATGTTTTCTCGCACCTTGATTGGGTATTAGACGATAGTAACAAAAGATATTAAAAAAAAAAAAAAATTAATTGAACCTTTGTGCCGTGACATGATAGCTGAGTGAGTAAAGTAGCTATTTACTCTATACTGAAGGTCGATAGTTCGATTCCATCCTAGAGTAATTTAGAAATTTTATTTTTAATTCATTTTAGACTAAGATAGAAGAGGAAGTTGTTAATACCCTAAATGTGGTTCTTATTCCACAATAAACTGTAGGACCTCATTTCTCTTTACATAACACAAACAACATACTAGGATTTGCAAGGGACCTGATATGTGGTTAAGATAACATTTTTTTAAGAAACATGTTTCTTAAAAAAATTCCAATCTGATAAAAAAAAGGATTTATCAGATATTGTTTTTTAAAAAAGTTATTGTCTCTCCATCAATGTCTAACATGATAGTTTTCTGTTTATATATTTCCATAGACACGTCAGACTTTCCTAAAATTATAACATCCAGGCTTAAAATTTAAGAATATTTTATTTTTCCAGTTTACGTGTCATTTATGCAGCCTGACGCTGCGCCGCCTGTAAAACTTTAATATTAATATTCACCAAATTGTTCCAGAGAAGGTTTTATATTTGTAGAAACAGACTTTATTTTATTTTTGATGAAATCATAAATGATGCAAACACCTTTTACAAAATTAAACTTTTTTAAACACGCCATGCAGTTGTACGAAGATATTAAGTTAAAAATATGAGTTTAATATCAAGGGTTTTATCAGTGACAGAGGTACAAATTCCTCGCAAGGTAGAATGTGGCAATATTTAAAATACATTGTTAATGTGGCCTTTTAAACACAAAACGACTGTGTGGAATTTATATTTAAATTTACAGGTATAAGTGACAGATATTGCTCGTGGAAATTAATGAAAGAATATCTATAAAACATTTTAAATAATAAGTATTTGTAAGTTTTAAAATTTGTATCAGTTTCACTTGATCATATTTTAAAAAATAACACCGTATCGTATAGAAGGTAGTTTCGTTTATTTTAAAATCACTAGACTTCCAGTGCCATTTAAAAATTTCAAGTGTATACAGGGTGTCTCACCAGAAACTGCATCGATCGATATTGGGAAAAGTACACACCAGAAAATTTTGAAAGTGTAAACTAAAATAATTACAAGCATCTGGCACTTCTGGTTAACCGGAAGTTGATACCAACTTGCTTATTTTAAATAGAATACCCTATATATTTTAGGATTTTCGAAAAGAGCATAAAATTCTGAATCAAGAATCTCTGAGATACCCTATGCCTAAACCCAGCCGTTTCAGATATTTGACATTTTAAATAAATATTGACAGGTGTAAGGTTTACAATTTCTAACTTTCCTTGTGTAAAAGACACTCATTTGCTTTTTGGCATGCCAAAAGATAATAAAATGAGCTACGCTCTACAGTTTAAAGAAATTCAATAATCTTATAACAAGTGTTCCATTTTTGATGTTACATTTTGTAAATTTCAAACCGCTAAAACTTGCTTAAGTCGAATGAAATATCCTATATTTTTTTACATCAAGTTATGTATAATTAAATTCCTTTTTTTCTGATATAGGCATTGTGGGGGTTTAAGTTACAACTTTTTTGAAATATCTGCGATTTGCTGAGAAATTCAAGAATTTTTAGTAAAAATTTTATCAAATTAGCCATGATTAGAAACAATCAGTAAAGCCAGTCATTCTTTTATGTCAAAAAATACCACCGCATTTAAATTACACCCACGAAGACTTTTTGAATTTGTTTATTATTTATGGAGTATGTGATAAAGTAATATCAAGAACTTGTAGTACATTTTGCTACTCGATATGCACAAAAGCGGAAACCGCCACCAAACACTTTAAAACGGATACTGGGTAATTTTAAAAAATATGGCTCTGTCAAGGCAAGAATTCAAAAGCGGAAGCAGATTGTTGACGACGAAAACGTAGAAGTAGCAACTTTGGAATATTTTCATGCATTTCCAATGATATCATTAAGACAAGCTGCTCTGGAATTGGGACTATGCAATGATTCAGTTCACAGAACCTTAATTAAACATAAATTTCGCCCGTTTTCGTTCCCAATGGTTCAACGATTAGAAAAAGAGAAAATTTTTGTGAATTTGTTCTAATAAGGTCTGTAGGCGACGATTATTATTTGGGAAATATTATAGGGTCAGATGAAGCTATATTTACCAAAAAATGGACTTTTTAATCGACACAATCGCATTATAGGGAGCGAAATTTTCAAGAAAGTTGGCAGTTTAATGTTTACTATGCCATAAAAAACAATAGAGTGGTGGCATTAGAATTTTATCAGGAAGATTTAAACAGTAAGTTAAGAAGATTTCTTCTTCTCTTCTGCTAATATGTATAGTTAATTTTATTGTTTTGGTTTTTTTTTAGGTGAAAAATACCTAAATATTTTTCAAAATTTGAATAATAACTATTTAGAAATTTACCTCACACCAAACATAGAAACACTTTTTATTAGCACGACGGTGCTCCCCCACATAACGCGTATTTGATAAATAATTTTTTACAAGAAACTTTTTACGATCAATGGATCGCCAATAATGTACCTTTCCTATGACCTCCGCGCACGCTCGATTTATCACTTTTAGATTATTTTATTTGGGAAACTATTAAAAATAAAGTTTATGAGAGCCTATTAACAACTACTGAAGATTGTATGTAGAGGATAAGAAATGTATTTCAAAACTTATCACAGGAATCAATTAGAAGAGCTACCCATGAAGAACTAATCCGAAGGTGCGAAAAATGTGTGGATGTTCGAGAGAAGAATTTTGAACAATTATTTAATTAAAATGGAATCATGTTTTTAGTTGCTTTTATCTTAGTTATTTTAGTTTATGCATAGTGTCTTCAATCCAATTAATAGGCATGTTACAGTGCTTAGTGTTATTTTCCGTTTTTATGGATCATCTAATGTAACACAAGTTCTTGATATTTCTTTATCACATTCTCCATAAATAATAAACAAATTCAAAAAGTCTTCTTAGGTGTAATTTAAACGAGGTGGCATTTTTTGATATAAGAGAATGACTGACATTACTGATTGTTTCTAATCATGGCAAATTTGAAAAAAATTTTTACTAAATATTCTTGAATTTCCAAGAAAATCGCAAATATTTCTAAAAGTTGTAACTTAAACCCCCACAATACTTACATCAGAAAAAAAAGGAATTTAGTCATACATAACTTGATGTAAAAAAATACATGGTGTTCTATTTGACTTAAGCAAGTTTCCGCGGTTTGAAGTTTACAAAATGTAACGTCAAAAATGGAACAATTGGTATACCATTATTGAATTTCTTTAAACTATATAGTGTAACTCATCTTATGGTCTTTCTGGATGCCAAATGGCAAATGAGTATCTTTTACACGAAGAAAGTTATAAAGGTTATTGTAAACCATTACACTTGTCAATTTTTTTTTAAAATATCAAATATCTCTGAAACAGCTGGGTTTAGGCATTGGATTTCTTACATGTTTTTGACTCAAAATGTTATGCTCTTTTCGAAAACCGTAAAATACATAGGATGTTCCATTAAAATAAGCAAGATGGTATCGACTTTTGGTATAACCGGGAGTGACAGATGCTTGTAATTATTTTAGTTGGATTGGCCACACTGTCGTTCCTAAATTTTCAAAATTTTCTGTTGCGTACTTTTCCCTATATCCATCGATGCATTTCCTGGTGAGACACCTTCTATAGACGTCACGATATCATTTACATCAAGTAGCTGAGTAGTATTTTTGAAACAATTTCATGTAGTTTTCGTTCCATATCTATCCGCCTACATATCATGTCACCCATAAATGTTCGATTGGTGAAAATTGTGGTGACTTTGCGTATCACAGATGAACGTTCACATCAGCATTTTGTAGGAATTTCCTGATTATGATAACAATATGGGGTAGCATTATCCTACTAAAAAATGGGAGTTTTCATTCTCTGAAAATTTGGTAATTCAACCGTATCCAACACCCTTTAAATGTATAGTTTATACAAAACAAAATCCATTGCACGTCATCGACGGTTAACCACATAACAGAAGAACACTATTGCAAAGTCTCTACAAGAGTATTAGACCTTAAGAATTTTCTTAAACAAATATTTTCTAAGAATATAGTGAAAGTTTTTTTCTCTTTTTTTTTGGGACTTCCTACCACATGAATAATTCTTCATTATCTAAAAAAATATAGTTAGTTACCCAGTATGTTACTGAAAAAATAAACCTCTACGCTTGTGACTTTACGTCGAAAGATTAATCAGGGGACAATTTTTGACAACTAATATGACACACAAAAATAATAGTATAATTCCCTAACGTTTCGGAAAACAAATCTGTTTCCTTTTTCAAAGTTATTTATCTTTTTTAGAATATATCAAGCGTGAAACTTTTTCTTTATTCAATAATATTATTGTCGTTCCTTAATTTTTCTTCTTTTGCTGTCCGCTTCTTTCATTAAAATTGTTGTCGAATTTTTCCAAGCATGTTCGCATATTTTCGATTTTTTCAATTTCACCCTTTCTAATATACCATTTATGATCACCTAATCTTACACTGAGGTGTTTGGATCCCACATAATGTTTATTACATTCACACGGAATAATGTAAATACAGTTTTTTTTAAATTTTGCTCACAATTTACCGATTTTGTTTTTGTTAAAATGGATCTCAAAGTAATACACGTTTGAAGTACTGTCCTAGGGAGACATGAAACTTCTGTCCGACACGACTTAGTTTTTCTGATAAACCCAAAACCGGGGGGGGGGGGGTGTTTTTGGGTGTGGGGGTTTGGGTTTTTTTTGTGGGGGGGGGGGGGGGGGGGGGGGGGGGGGGGGGGGGGGGGGGGGGGGGGGGGGGGGGGGGGGGGGGGGGGGGGGCCAAAACTGAATATTTGACCTTGTCTTAGGCGAATTTTTCTGCGTCAGTGGTTCCTCGAACATACCCGGTACCTCTACGACTTCGATGCATCTGTTCTTCATTTCATTTATACGCATCATTGTTGATGCATTTTGGCCAACTATATTCGCAATTTCCCGAGAGAATACTGGATTCTCCTAACTCCATGGTTTTACCACTTTCTAATTCACTCATTCGTTGATAATTTGTATATCTTCAAAATTGAGATACAAACAAAAAAAAATGAAAAAAAAGGAAAAAAAAAAAAAAGTAAAAAAGGGGGGAAGAAAAAAAAAAAGTGTAGTTTATTCAATGAAAAAAAAAAAAAAAACAAATAGGGGGGGGGGGAATCAGATTTCAAACAAATTTTGCAGTATGGGGGGAGGAAACAGGGAGGGGCAAGGGGGGGGATCTTAAAAAGGGCGGCCAAAACAAACTCATCAAATCAAGGGAATACATGGGGGGATCATTGTTGGAGGAAACAAACATGTTTGTTGTATCTAGTTGGTCCTAGTCGAAAACAAAAGATTCATTGTTGATATTTAAGATATAGGAATAGTATGGTAAAATAGATGAATCATCGATTTTATTCTTAGAGCTGACCCTATTATGTATTTGTTAACATTTTTTAAAATTCTGTTATTTTAAATAATACAGTCCACTGAATATCTTTTGAACACTATTATAATAAGCTTACTTTTGTAGATTAAACGAATAATGACGTACTAATTTTCTTCGAATGTTCTGTTTTTATTATCCAAACAATAAAAGCATAACTGAAAAATAATATTTTTAAGATAATGAATTTTCTTTAAAGCATTTCTCTTATATTCACCCTGGTAACAAAAATAAAGTCCTATTTAACTTTTCTTTACATTTACAGTAATTACCTTTTCGAGCAAAATAAGTAGTCTTAAAATATATTCACGACAAACTTTTAATTTTATTTCCCCAATTTAATTTACTTTTCTTTTATGATGATTATCTACAAAAGTATCCTAATTAACAAGGAAATTAAATAGGAGGAGCACAACCGACCAAGGAAAATTTTACGGAAAAAATGGAAAATTCAATTATGTATGATTCTTAATGTCGAGGATCAAGGCTCATTAAGGCCGAGAGGGCAAAAAGACAAACCGTATACTTCCTGGATGCAGTGGCGCATTCCAAACGTTACCATGAACATGTAATTTATTGCAACGGTATGGAAATTAATACAAGAACATTTTCATTGCTTAAATTTTCATACCTATTTGATTCGGTGATTTGTCTTTCTTATATACGGTTTTCTAGAAAAAAATAATAAAATAATTATTGGGTATTACATAAGCATCCTTTTATATGGTTTATTGTGAAAAGTTAACAATAATATTCAACGAGTCCTCCACGAAAAAAAAATTTACATATGCAAGAAATATTCTGCAATATTTCATTTTCAATCCAATAAAATTAAACCAAAAATCGCCATATATCCAACAAAATTCACAAAGTTTTGAAACTTGGCAAAATTATTAGGAAAGGCATCAGAATCACAATGATGAAAAGTTCCCATCTCTACCGTGGCTGCATCATGCAAAAGGGCAAAAACCCCCCATATTCGATTTAGTTCGTTTATCTGTTAAGCTGTCCACTTTTTGGTAAAAATACCACTATACAAAAATGTTATTTATCTTCACGCCGCATTTCGGAGAGTATTATTCATTTCACGGAAAAAATGAATAGGCCATTTTCCATACAAAATTTATAAGTAATTTTTTTGTACAGAGGTATTTTTGCCAAAAAGTGGACGGCTTAGCAGATAAACGAGCTGAATCAAATATGGGGGTGGTTCTTGCAATTTTAAGAGATGATGCAACAACGGTAGGGGTGGGTAGGTTGTGTTTTTTATGCATTTCCTAATATTTCTGCCGATTTTCAAAACTATATGAATTTTGTGGGATATGAAACTTAATTTTACTGGATTATTTGTACTTTTTAATACTCTACAAGTATATGGCGGAACGGATGCATCATCTAAAGCCGAGTACCCATTAGAGAACCATTGTATGTAACGTAATTGTTACTGTAACCAAATCTTTTAGTGTAAACACATTACGAATCAAGCACGCGGACGCACTTTGAGCGTACTCAAATATGTAATAAATATAATAATTGTTGATTGAGGATGCCGTTACTATGTGGTAGTTCATTATCACAGGAAAACGAGTAAAACACTACTATGTTTTTTACCACTATATTTGCACAGAATTGTGACTGCAGTTTCGACAGTTACGTCATTATCAAACAATTATTCAGATACGAATGAGATACATAGCATATTGTTAACCTTAATATTAAACAGGCAGGTAAATCTCTTCTAAGGATTGTTAATATAATAATAAATAATTATGGGGTTTTCCGGACATGAATGAAGGCGGTATTTTTCCAGGAAGGGTCCGAGGGTTAGTTTCTTTTTTGCGGCGGTGAACAAAGTTGAGTACATTAATCTAATTGGTTATTTAACAAATTGACACTATTATTGCTGTTGTTCTTATGAATTTCTAGAGCTTCTAATAAATTAAGTTTTTTTGCCTTTGTTGGCGTAGTGTAGGATTTTTAGATTAGTGATGTCCGGGAAACTGTGACCACTATCTAACATATGGTTTGCAAATATCGAATCTGTTTTTTGTAATCTGAAGGATCTATTATGTTCCAGGTATCTAATTCTAAAATTATATATAGGACAAAGTGGTCGTAATTTTAGAATTAGATACCTGGAACATAATAGATCCTTCAGATTACAAAAAACAGATTCGACATTTGCAAACCATATGTTAGATAGTGGTCACAGTTTCCCGGACATCACTAATCTAAAAATCCTACACTACGCCAACAAAGGCAAAAAAAAAAAATAAAAAAAAGAATTAAAAAAAAAAAAAAAAAAAAAAAAAAAAAGGGGGAAAATTTTTAATAAGCAACTAGATGGATTAAATACACTCAACTTTGTACACTGCCGCAACAGAACCATTCGAGTGCAAGCAGTGAACGAGTGCAGACGTGTATACGGAAGTATAGTGCCACTGTGATCTACCCGAAGTGATATCCGAAGTTAAGCAACGGTCGGCGCAGTCGGAGCTAACGAAAGTTAAGCAACGGTTGGCGCGGTCGAGCTTGAAATATTAGTTGCCTTTTTCAAGGCTCTAATATACTTTTTGCGAAAAGAATTCAGAAGAGGAGAAATATTAGTCGTCTTTTTCAAGACGCTAATATAAAAAGATAAAAAAAGTCTCCCTCCTGGAGACACATATTTTTGTTATATTCTGTGTGTACTAACCATAACTTCTATTTTTCAGCTTTCTTTTTCAGATAAGGCTACGCATACCCAGGAGGAGGGTATGGGAAACCATAGAGAAGTGGACGAGGACTCGCAGAGTGGTAGTTCCAGGGCTTCCACCCCATGCAACATGGATTTGGAGATTGTGGACCAAGAAAAGCTGCGCCTAAGGGCCGAAAACAAGGCACTGAGGGCCCAAATAGAAGAAATGAGCCTAAGGATGGCTCAAATGCAATCAAGGATGGACAGGCAGCACGAGGAGCTCCTGAAAGCCATCCAGGGGGCCCAAGTCGGACCCACGAAGTCCGCTAATAAGAAAAGGAGGAAGGCAAACTCCGACAGTGAAGAAGAGGAGCCCAAACAGGCCAGGACCCAGGAGGCCCGGACTCCTGAAGGCACCGAGGCCCCAGAAGAGAGTACGAGCCGGCAGGAGGACCGGAATCCAGGACCGGCCCCAATGGAACCAGCCAAGACGCCCAAGATACCGCCAGTCGTCCTTAGGAAAAAGGAAACGTGGACGGTGGTAAGCAGACGTTTGCGCGAGGCAAACGTCAACTTCAAGAAGGCCCGCGTCGTTGGTGAAGGCATCTCCATCGACCCATCAACGAGTGAAGATTATAGGAAGATGACAAAAATCTTCACACAGGAGAAAAGGGAGTACCACACCTACGCGCTCCCTGAAGAGAGGCTCCTGAGGGTAGTGATACGCGGCATCCCTAGTGGCGTAAGCTGCGAAGAGATCAAGAAAGACCTGGAAGACAAGGGCTTCTCGCCGATCTCTGTCCAGCGGATGACGTCGAGGAGGACCAAGATGGAGATCCCACTGGTACTGGTCCAAGTGCCACTGGACCAGGAGAAGATCCTGGAGGTAACGAGGTGCTGCTACCTAGTAGTCCGCACAGAGAGACAAAGGGCGCAACAGAGCGTCACCCAGTGCCACCGATGCCAGCGTTTCGGCCACGCACAGGGTAGGTGCACCGCACAGGCCAAGTGCGTGAAGTGCGGCGAGGCCCATCGGACAGCGGACTGCAAAAAGAAGCAGGACGTCCCAGCGAGGTGCGCAAACTGCCAGGGAGCGCACCCGGCCAGCTATAAAGGATGTCCCAAATATCCCAAGAAGCCCGCGGGCCCCCAGAAGCAGGCTCCAAGGACCCAACAGCCACCGAGGGAGGCCAAAAGACCCGCCACCAGCGGGCTGAGCTACGCAAGGGTAGCTCAAGGTAACGCAGGGCCGAGCGCCGGCCCTGCCAGGCAACAACGAGCACCCGTGGAGGCCCAAAACCTCACCGCGGTGCTCAAACAGATGCAGCAAATGTGCTCAGCAATGAGCGCATTTTTTGCACAGATGCCAGGCTTTACTAATCTGTAATGTCTTTTCAGGTGAAGCCGAACTTCCTGCAGATCGCCTCATGGAACGTTAACGGGCTACAAGGAAGAAAACTTGAAGTGGAGGAACTCCTAGCCCGGTACGACATAGACGTGTTGGCACTACAGGAAACGAAGATGACGCCGCTGAAGCCAGCCAACTTCCCTGGCTACCATGTCTACAGGAAGGACTACGCTGGACCAAGGCCGATGAGAGGAGTAGCCCTGCTGGTAAAGAAGTCGATCGACCACCATCCAATCGTGCTGCCGGACATGGAAAACCTGGAAGCCACCGCCGTAGTAGTGTCAACGGCACGAAATGGCGACATTCAAGTGGTATCCTGTTATCAGCCGCCCCGATGCCGGATCCTGGACACGGACCTGGATGCAATATTCCAGGACCAGACTCAGGTGCTTGCCATAGGGGACCTGAACGCCAAGTCACAGGAATGGAACAGCAGAGTCACCAACACTCTAGGACGAGATCTGCTGAGATTCCTGGGACGACACGCTGGCAACATGCAGGCACTAGGACCGGACGAGCCGACGCACGACAATGGGATCCACCGACCGGATGTGCTGGACATCGCTATAATGAAGGAGATGACCCTCAATGCGGAAATCTCTACCAGGACGGAAGGTTCCACCGAGCATAATCCGATCTTCTTGGACCTAGGAGAGAAGGATGATGTGGACACTGGGACCTTTGTCAAAAGGAGGACAGACTGGGAATTGTTCCGTGCAGCACTGCAAAGGAACATTGCACATATTCCCAGGATTGAATCCGAGGAAGATGTGGAGAGGGCCATCACCTCCCCTGGAAAACCAGATCCAGGAAGCGATGGAGGAAAGCACTACAGAGACAGAGACCAGAAGGGCACCAACGCCGATGGCAAACCTCACGGAGGACCTCAGGCAGCTGATTCGGGACAGACGAAGGACGAAGAAAAGGGCCCAAAGGACTAGACTCCCTGAGGACAGGCACGCGTATAACACGCTGAACAGGAGAGTCAAAGCTGCCCTCCAGGAACACCGTCAAGAAGGATGGCAGCGTCACCTGGAATCACTGGACCCACAGGACAGGAGCATCTGGAACACCCAGCGTGCTCTGCGGAACAGGCCGAAACCAATGTCCCCAATCCACGGAGAGAATGGGATTGTCTACACATGCCAGGAAAAAGCCGAAGCATTCGCGGACAGCTTGGAACTGCAGTGTAGGGAAAACCAACTCGATGATGAGGACGAGGACTGGGTTGATGACGTGGAACGCAGAGTGCGTCGGATGCTCCGCCTGCCAGACGATGATCACATCCGTCCGACCACTCCAGAGGAGGTCAAGGAGATTCTAAGGAGCTTAAAGCCGAGGAAAGCTCCTGGATGTGACAAGATCGGAAACATCGCCCTCAAGAAGCTACCCAGCAAAGGGGTGGCAGCCCTGGTGAATATCATCAACGGGATCTTGAGGCTCAGATACTTTCCGGACAGGTGGAAGAAGGCCGACGTCATAGTCATCCCGAAGCCAGGTAAGGAACTACTCTTTCCCTCCTCTTACAGGCCCATCAGCCTACTCTCAGCTGTGAGCAAGGTAGCCGAGCGCGTCATCTTGAGAAGAATAGAAGAGGAAACCGAAGAGCTCCAAATCATCCGGATGAACAGTTCGCGTACAGGACAGGACATAGTACGGAACTCCAAGTGCTCAGGATCACCGAAGAAGTCACCAAAGGTTTCAACCAAAGACAGGTCACGGCGGCACTACTCCTGGACGTTGCGAAGGCTTTCGACAGGGTCTGGCACGATGGTCTACTAGCTAAAATGATGAGTATGGGTTATCCCATTGCACTCGTCAAACTAGTTAGATCATACCTGCACGGGAGACAGATGCGAGTGAAGATCAGGGACTGTGTGTCCACGTATCGACCGATGGAAGCCGGAGTCCCCCAAGGCTCTGTGCTGTCACCCCATCTGTTCGCTGTCTTCACCTCTGATCTCCCAAGGGCCGAAGGCACCGCAATGGCACTCTACGCGGACGACACGGCCGTCACGGCCAGATCCTGGAGAGCGGAAACAGCCACCAGAAGACTCCAAGAGGCAGCCTCTCTTCTGGAAGAATGGTGTATCAAGTGGAAAGTCGCAGTCAACGCGGAGAAAAGCCAGACGATTCTCTTCAGGAAAGGACGCAAGGAAACCCCCACAGGACACGTCTCCATGTTCGGCGAGGACATCCAATGGCACGATTCCGTCAAGTACCTTGGCGTAATCATGGATAAAGGCCTGACATGGAGACAGAACACCGAAGCCATCGTGGTAAAGGCCAAGCGGACGAGAGCTCTCATCTACCCGATGGTAGGGAACCAGAGCAGGCTCAGTCTGAGAAACAAGCTTCTGCTAGTCAAAGCACTCATCAGACCACAGCTGACCTACGCCTCCGTAGCATGGGGATACCAAGCGAAGACCTATCTGAAGAAGATCCAAGCCGTGGAAAACGTGGCCATCAGGACAGCGGTGGGCGCGCCATGGTACGTTAGAAACGCTGACATCTTCAGGGACCTGGAGTACACACCAGTCACCGAAATCATCCGGGATAGAGCGAAGAAACTGTACACCTTAGCTGAGGAGCACAGGAACCCGCTGATCAGGGAGGCCACCTCCTATGATCCGGCCGACGCACCGAGGCACAAGAGGCCGAAGGTACAGTTACTGGATAACGGGTAAGTATAACTAATCCTTTCCTTACAGATGGACCAAACCCACTGAAAAGACATGACACGACCAACCACCCTCCCACAAACCTTGCGGGCGCCGGTCAGTAAACCGACCAGTGCCCGTTGTCCCCCTGGCTCCGTGAAGGACGAAAGTGCTAAGAAAGCACTTAAGCCTTCACCTCCTAGAGCTACACAGTTCATCCTCACCTTGTCCGATGATCCAGATGGCAATGTGTCAATTGACACTTTGTGTACTGGCAGTCAATCCCAAGTCACAGAATATCCACACAGTCCCTGACAGACAGATGACTACCCCCGGGGGTGACAAGCTGGCGAAGAAAGAAGACGAAGACAGAAGAGCGCCAGAAGAGGCCCTAGCCAGCAGGGTTCATCAGCCAGGACCCAGGGAGGTTGACCGAAATCTTCGGCACCGCTCACATTTGTGAATGGGGCCGTTCGTAAAGTAAGTTAACCCGCCCTGCACGAGGCCGGTCCAGGTCTACAGCGATGACTAGGGTAAAAAGGCAATAGTCCTGCCTGGCCCTAGCATCCGAGACCGTCATCATGCCAAATGGATATTGGCGCAAAAAGAAACTAACCCTCGGACCCTTCCTGGAAAAATACCGCCTTCATTCATGTCCGGAAAACCCCATAATTATTTATTATTATATTAACAATCCTTAGAAGAGATTTACCTGCCTGTTTAATATTAAGGTTAACAATATGCTATGTATCTCATTCGTATCTGAATAATTGTTTGATAATGACGTAACTGTCGAAACTGCAGTCACAATTCTGTGCAAATATAGTGGTAAAAAACATAGTAGTGTTTTACTCGTTTTCCTGCTATAATAATTGTAGTATAATTATATTCAATTCGATTCACAGAATCGCCACAATTTTCGTAATTTCCAGAAAATTCCTCATTCCCTAAACCCTACCCTTCACATATTTATTTTCGGATAATTGCTGTATTCGTAAAATTTTTTTTGAGTGGGGGCGAGGTTTTTGTTTTTTTTGTTTCCGGAACCAAGCGCGGATGGTTTTTTTAAACAACTTTTTCAATTATTTCTTAGTTGCCCGTTCTAAAAAGCAACTTTTTTTAAGGAAACAAATTATTTTATTAAAAGGAAATTTAACTGCGTAAAATCAATTCATAACCTGTAACGCATATCAGAATTTGTCATGGGCTTCTGAGAAGTGATGAAATTTTTTTTTGCCTGTCTTTATATTTTTCGTTTCTGATATACAGGGTATACTACTTTTTAGTATAAAAAATGCGACAATCGAGAGAGAAAACAGTTTCAATAAGCATACATTGTATTTCGTTCGGTTTCAGTGATAGAGGCGTCAAAATTTATTTTTTTTTAAGAATTTTGATATATCTATATGAAACTTAATATACTTATTAAATAGTTCATAAGAAATATTCAGTAGCTCTTTTAATAACTCGGATAAACTGGGTCTATTTGTTTTCGACTTCTTCTAACGTTTAAACCCCTCAATCTTTTATACTACGCCACTGGTAATTTTTGATTATTCATTCGAAATTGCTAATCCATATAGAAGCAGTTAAATAATTAACAGAAATAGCACAGTCACACAAAATCATAATGTAATATTAGTTATTTATTCGTTATTTATTATTTGCATAAGAACAAAATGTATTGAAACTTTTAAAAGCAAATATTTAGAAAATGGATAGAGATGTATACTTGTTTATTTAAAGAAAAACGCTCTTTCAGATTTTCTTTTCATTTTGCCCATAATTCTACAGGCAAAAAAATATGCCTCGATTTATCAGAGCAGTAGAGTATAACTAGCGTCATCTATGAGCAACATTAAAATTAATTACAATTTCTTATTTCTTGTCATGCCAAAAATCTGCCAATCTTTAAGTTGATACTATGAAAACATTCAAAATTATTGATACATAATTTCAAAATAAAATTATAACTTTAAACACCCTGTATCTCTTAAACCAGCAACACTTGTATAAGGCTCATCTATCATATTTTGGTCTCTAATATCTTCAGTTTCGAGATTTCCTATTCGTCATGAATCACCCTGTATATGTAATAGTATTTCATACGATGTACTCGTACATACATCATACATCGTAATATGTTACAAACAAATGATTGCCAGATAAGAACCAGGCTTGGAATCTGTTGTCGAATACCTGGATTGGAACCGGTTTTAATCGTGGTATCCGTTACCTAGGTAGAAACGGACTTAAAATCCGATGTATCCGTGCACATTGGTATCGAGTAGCCGGCTACCCAATTTCTACTTACAGCCGGAGTCAAAACATGATTCCTTAGAAAAAATATACAGATCGAGCCAATCCATTAGATACACGATTAGCGGTATGCGCAGTTGACAGTTGCCTGTCTGAATACGAAGTCCGAACGAAAGTTAACAATTGCGTCAGGGCGCTTGCTGGGGAAGGAGGATACGACACAAAATCATAATTCACAAAGTATATTTCAGTTAATTTCAGTATCGCGAAAGCTACGGTGGAGTGCTGCCCATTCATCTAAAAAAATCTTTGCATATTAACGTATTTATTAAAATTAATCTGATTGTTTCACGGTTTCTCCCGAGACTCCACAGATAATAAAACACTGAAACTATGAAAAATATCAGATCACAATCGAATATTGATTTTTTTCGAAGCAAGAAGTAATTCTAAAAACAAAAATAAATCTTCTCATAAATAATAAAGAAAAATAATGCCAACTCTAAAAAACTAAAATACTTAAATAAATAAATAAATCAAATTCGGTCAATTGCTACTTTATTTGTGAGCGGTCGCCAATGCTGTCATAGCCTCAGAAAACATCGTTTCTGTTATTTTGTACAATTCTACGAATGTATAATAAAATAAACTGATAGAAAATCTACATGTCTTTGAAATGTACATACATTGATGACGTGACGCCAACATTCATGATATAAACTATAGCAGAGTCAGCGTAGGGGATACGGCGTGAGTGTGGCGTAGTCACACACACAGACACACACACGCACGCACGCACACACGCACGCACGCACGCACGCACCTACTGTAAAATATCTCGCCGGCCGGAAGCTTTGCCGTTTGTGAATTAAATCCACAGATTTCTTAAACATTTTCCCGACTTACGATACGATGGAGCAGTAATAAAATGTTTCGTGTGCAGGACGAATTTGGTGCGCCAGAGTCCCAGTAATTGTAAAAGACATAACCAAAGCAAACGTCAGATAAGAAATTGCCAGTTACAAGTTCCATTCTGGGTGTTTCTGTATGATCTCATATTGATGTTCAGTGTGTGTATCATTCCGCCACATTTAACTATGAACATTTTCGATTATTTTGGAAAAAATATGTTCCTAAGTGGGCACGATCTACGAGAGAAAGACTACGACGTCACGTTCCTCATGTACAAGAAGAAATTGAGAATAACGTATGACCGAACTTACGTGATAAAAATCTATGGATAACTGTTGAGTACGGATATAAAAAATAACAAAAGAGAGAAATGTTTGCATTTTAACACCGAATCAAGTAACGATGTCATATTTAATCGCAAGTAAATGATTACAAAAAATAACGCTGAAGTAATTGAACCGCTAGTAATGCACGATCTTCAAAAATTTTACATAACATGAGGTTTGTTCCAGCAGCAGAAATATTCGCCCATTTAAGTCTTAATGTAAATACACTGAGCTTAGTGTATAAAAGGTAGCTGGGTGAATATTTCTAATGGTTTCAAATTAGTCGGAACGGGACTGCGTATATAATTAAAGCAGCTACATTGCTTGAAAAGTCTTGTGCTAATTTATTGCACATAACCTGTTTACTTCATGTCTTTCACCGTGTGGTAGAAAATATTCGTAGGTGTTATCAAGGTGTTCAAAATTAAAAGCAAATACAAAAATTGTTTTAAATAATTTCACAAATCGCGTTCAGGAAATCCTGAACCTCCACAGCCGACATTAACAAGATGGAGAACTTGGTTGAAAGCCGCTTTAATAAATATTTCGAAGAAGTTAAATGCGTAGTTTTCAAATTTGACTTAAAGGAGTCCAAAGATTTCAAGGAAAGTCAACAGTAGTTTGAAAATCAACAAGTCAGAGCAGATTGACGCACTATACAAGAGAATTGCAGTATATTAGCAAATGCTATTAATTAGTTGTAAGATAGTTCTGCCTCCTTAGCTTAATCGTTTGAAATAGTTGATAATGTAAATATAGCACTATAAAATTTAATGGATTGCCCATGGTATTCAAACTGCAACGAAATTTAATGTATCATTAAATGACAATCCTAATTGTGCGCAACTATGCCACATTAAATATTTTAGATGAGTGAGGACAAGTAGACGCTTTGTATACCGATTTTACCAAAGCCTTTGATTGCATTGACCATCAATTACTCTTACAGAAATTAGCAAAGTATGGATTTAATTTAAATCTAATAAATTATTTTCAATCATATTTAACAGGCAGACACTAATTTATATTTTACAATGGATATAAATCATCAATATACTTAGCCACTTCCGGAGTGTCGCAAAGTTCTAATCTTGGGCCTTTACTGTTTCTATTATTTATTGACGATTTATGCAATGAAATGAATTGCGACAAATTAATCTTTGCAGATGATTTAAAAATTTTAAGAGCATAAATAAAGTTGGTATCAATGCTGCTAAATGTAAAATAGTGTCTTACACAAAAAAGAAAAATTGCTTTCACTACAACCACAGCAATAATGACGCTGTTTTAAAGCGCATACAAACAATTAAAGATCTAAGTATATATTTTGATTTTGGACTGAGTTTTGCCGAACATATAGATATCAAAGCTAAAGAGGCAACCAAAATGTTAGGATTTATCATAAGAAACTGTAAATCATTTACTAATCTAAATTGTTTAAAATCATTCTATTATTCTTATGTGTGATCAACACTTGAGTACGGATCCATAATCTGGAACCATTACTATCTAGTTCACAAAGACGCATTAGAGCAAGTTCAAAGAAAATTTTTAAAATTTTTATCATTTAGAGATACAGGAATATATCCTGAGAGGGACATAGACAACAATTATTTTCTAAGCACATTTCATTTTGAAAGTTTAGAGTATCGGCTAATTTGTTCTATGCTACTTTTTCTACACAAATTATTACATAATAAAATTGACGGTCTCTCTTGCTTAGTCTGCTTTAGGCTAGCCTGGTTTGCCATTATTATTTGTCTTTTCCATTACTTATGGCATACTAACGAAAACATAACAAGTTCAAAACCGGTCTGTCTGGTGAAGAATTGAAAAATGATCTTAGATACTAAACAAGACTTGCAGGTTTAATTCAATGCAGGTCGGGGCTTTTTGTCCGCTGAGTAGTTGTTTTCTGTAAATCTTACTCAGTATATAGTTTATTCCACCAGGGCTAGAGGTCGCAGCTCTTGATATCTGCTTTGCAGGTCGCTATAAGTCACTAAGACGTCAGTGATGTCTGATGAGTAAGTAGCACTGACCACTAGTGGTAAAAACGAAAACAAATGATTCATTACAAATAAATATTATGTAGATTTAATATATCGTATGTAAACCGCCCAATGTGGCGAAATATTAACAAAGACTGATTGACAAAGCGTGAGTGTATTGTAGTTAGTGGCTGGCGAGGCACAGACTGGAGCCTGTCCTTACGTCACTGGGTGTGTCTTATTCTATCTCATTTCATCCTAGTTCACAGCCATCGCTTGTATTCTTTTTCCAACGGTCACACTTGACGCTTTACATAAAGTATATAACTAAAGGTAATACCATTGCGTATTTTTTTATTAATATCAACTACAAATATTTTAAAATGAAATTTGTAATAAAAATTATTAAATACAACTGAGTCCTTTGCCTTTAAGCAACGAAACGTGTTTTGGGTATCTATAAATTTGATTACCATCGGAAAGCCGATTTAAAAATCGTTGATTGCAATTATTTTATTTTGGTAAATAATCTTATTTGATATTTTTAAAAAAAATACGCATCAGTTTTGCCTGCAATTTTACATATTATCTATACTAGCGTAACCTCGTCCAAATTCGACGGCGGGTGTATTGGAAAATGCAAGTGAATGACGAAAGTTTCATGTTAACCTCCTTAAATTTCTTGGTGTAGTACATCATAAAATTTCGTCATTATACCCTCAAAATGGAGGATGTGCTTCTTATGGACAGTTATACATTTTAGACTTTTCTAGGTGAACATGAGGTAAACCTCTCTTTTGGAACTCAACAGTGTACAAATATGTTAGTACTTCGTCAAATATTTGTTTTTGGTTAATTAAACGCAAGAGTACCTTTACTTTTGCATGAAATACGCGAAGAGTAACGTCTGGCCTATTATTAGCAGTTTTATAAGAATGTATGCTATTTGTAATTTCAGGCCATAAAGAATTACATGTAAACGTCAAAAGAATGTCTGGCTTACCAAATTTTCTTACAATGGTCATTGCGTCCTGATAATTTTGCATCATGTTTCGAGACATGCTAGTAAACGATGAAGGTAAAATAACAACACGTCCAGCCTTTAAGTTTCCGTTGTCGGCCCTTACATGTAAAGCATCTGCAAGACCAACGTATGTATCTACTCGCAATTTCACCTGTTGGTTACGGATGAATTTCAATCTGTCACCTTCGATGCGACAGTAATAATCAACAATCAACTGCTGCGTTAACTTTCCAGCATTAATTATTGGATTAAAGTCTCCTACAGGAGTTAAACCTCGAACCATAAGTCTGTAAGATATATATTCTCGCATAGAAATATTTTGGCGATTTTAGTTTTGCGCTCTCCTCCAGTTGGCATTGAAATATGCCATCCTGGTTCCCCGCACGGCCAGATTAATCCATATCACATCGAATCGCAATGCATACTGTCAAAATCTGTATTTTTTATTCCACCGTCATGTGCGTAAACAGCAATATGTCTATGAGAAGGTGGAGCACCGTCGGCTGATTCAAAAACAGCTGCAACTTCAGAACATGTAGGATCATTATACCGTCGAGGATCTGCTTTGGGTTCGTGATAAAAACGCATTACCAAATTAATAGGTACACGATTTTCTTTTAAAGCTAACTCCTTTTCTTCACATATCTTCTGATGCATTGTCTTATATGACATCACATAAGGATTACATTAATTTACGACACGATTTAGTATTTCTAGAATGTCTTTTCTCAAGGAACTGTTCGCAGCATGTTCAAGTCTAATTTGATTGGCTTCGAAAAAGTCTAAAACGTATAACTATCCATAAGAAGCACATCCTCCATTTTGAGGGTATAATGACGAAATTTTATGATGTACTACACCAAGAATTCTGAAACAATACGGACCATATCCGGAAGGTAATTTTATATTTGCCCCGAATGACACGAACGATAAAGCATTATTGTCGAATATTATCTCGAAAATTTTTCGATATCTCGTCATTCCCTGTAAATAATTCTTCCATTTTATCAGGAATCCGAAATTCCGGTAATTTGAACTTTTTATTACAGCAACAAAGACCAAAGTAGCCATCCGAATTTTTTTCACATGAAAAGTACCGGGCAGAGCAATAACTACATATGTATGTTGTTTAAGTTACCTAAGTTGAATGGAGTTACATTTGAAATAGTATCAAAAACGGCACATCAATATTGAATTGTAAAGCAGGTTTTTTTTTTCGTATTTTAGACGTTTTTGTGTGCGTTCGCGTCTCCATTCCCTGCCACCAGTCAACGTCTTTCTTAATTTACGTTTTTTTGAAATATTATGTTGCACAACATTGCAGAGTGCATTTTCCACATCGGCATCATTAGTGACAGGACGAAATTCTAAAACACTATAATGTCCTGCATCAACATTACCAGAAAAAAGTAAATTAGAAATAATATTTCCAGTACCATAATCAACAGTTTCGTTATTATTATTCTTTATACACTCTAAACAAATGATCAGGAAACAGCTGACTAATACAGTGCAATTCGACATGGCCGGCGAACTTGCCATCTAAAGACAATAAATTTTCGTATTCGGCGGAATTTGTAATCGGTAACCGATACGATGGATCTCCAACAATAAAACCTTCATAATATTCCCATTCATTTTTAATTTTTTCGATGACTTGCATGCGTATCTCGCGATGATGTTGGTCATTATTAAATAAACAATGCGAAACAGAACGAAATAAACAATTTCCGTCACCTACAATAGGAACAACGTGTCGTTCCATGCTTAAAATAGGTTTATCCCGAAAAACAAATAAAAATAGTAAACTAAACTAAAAATACTTAGCTTAAATTCCTATTTGCAAAGCAAGTAAAAAGTCGAAGTCACATTTAAACAATCCTGTTTGCAGCAAAGTAACTGAAAACTTGAATGTAAACAATAACCGAGCAGCACACTAGCCACAGAGAACCTGTCTGTGACACTGGCACAGACAGAATAAGCCAAGCGGGCTAAGATGCGTTAGTTTCATTTCTTAAGAGGTCGGTGGTAGAGGTCGCTTCAAGTAACGCCGCGTTAGCATACGCTAACATGCATTAGTTTTTGTTTATTTTGTTTTACATATGAAAATGGTGATTAAAAAATATAAAAATGTCTCATGATTCATCTGAGGGTAGAGACCTTTCATTGAAAAAAAAATTATCTAAATTGGTGACGCGGTAGCCGCTTGAGGAACCGGAGAAGAAAACCTTTTGAGCTTTTATATATGTATGGATGATGTTTGTGTTGAATCATTTGTTTTCGTTTTTCAATATTAGCATTGACTTATAATGCTACTCATTGAATAGATGATCTGTGATGAATGATAGTAACAGAAAAATTTTAAAGCGATTTATAGGTTTAAGTTTGTATACCTGGTGAAAACGCAGCCATTTTGTTCATTATTTTTTTATAAATATTTCGTTTTTGTTAATTTTTTTTAATAAGCAGGTTTATTACATTTGACGTTTTTATTTATAAACTGATTTCCACTTTTCCATTCTAACGATTTCTCATGATTTTTCACTTTACACTTTATATGATTCATCTTACGATTTGAACTCCTAGGCACCTTGCCACACTGGCCCATATTTGTAGCATAGTTGGTCAATCTAGTAGAAGTGCATTGTTTTAATTATTGGCTATTAAAAAGATATTTTTTCCAATACTCGAAAAATTGGTTTAGCATCATGTTACAAAATAAATTAAATGTCAGTTACCAGATTTTTACAGAGATTTAACAAAAAATAAGAAGTTCAAAGCTCACAAATAAAATGGTAGCCCACATTTGTCCCAGTTCCTCTGTGTTATTTAATGCTATAAATTAAATAGAATTATTTAAATATGAAGTATTATATTTATTTTGTTAATTTTTTTGTTGTTAAATATTTCACGTTGTAAATAAGGCGCAAATATCAACAATATACAAAATTGCGGCCCCGATTTATACATTCTGATTCAACGGTACACTGATAAGCACTATGCCTTACATGTTAATTTCAAAAGAAGGAATAATCTGACTCCAGCATGAGCTGCGGTCAACAATCAAGTTGATAAAACTTCAGTCAAATCTCAGAAATTTCTACATCAGTTGAAGAGATTAAGTTGCTCTACAAGGCACCTTCATTGTTCTTTCAAAGGCAAATAAACCAGGACTATCTTCTTATCGGAATGACACGGTAAACTCTAGTTTAAATATGAAAGCACAAGGAAAATTTCACTATGAAACGCGCTATGTAAAGCTGTAATTATCTGTGGCCCTCATAATATCGACCCAAAACTCTAGGAACTTAGTGAAACCTACAGGACCGGATTAACAACAGAGGACTTATAAGGCATTGTCATCAAAGTCCTGACTGTTACAAGTTCTTACTAGTAATTACACAATGGCTGCCTGGAGCTTATTGTTTTAAGTTTAGTAATGCAACATAGGCCAAGGATTTTAAATCGCAGGTGTTCAGGTAGATAACTTTGTTGAAATTTATTACATTGGCTTTTCAGTTGAATTCTATTAAATATACTAAACTTTCTGTTTTATAGTAAATTTTCTCCGATCTATAGTTTAATCTGCTAGCAGACGGAGAAATAAAAACGTGGTTAGTAAATTTTGATGTTTTAAGAAATTGACTGGTGTCGGTGAGGGACATGGTGTAACTTACAAAGACTTACTCCTTATATCATGTCCATAAAAACAAATGCTATATTAATATCTCCAAATTAATTAATTTTGTGTTTTGTTCGCCAGCTTTAAAATTTCTAGTAATAAATATTAGTATTTTCTTCTTAAAGCATTTTTTTGATATTTTTACTCATATGACGTGATGTGGAATTAAAATAGATTAAAATAAAAAAGTCGTTGAAAAAATATAATTTTTTTTCGTATAAAAAAAATATCGATAATTATTAAATAATTTATTTTTTTATATTCGAATAACCCCTTTAATTTAACAATAATAATAAGAGTGTAAACAATAAATTCGTATTTTATATTTTGCCTATTTCTACAGCTTTTGTAACTACAAACGTGACCTGCTTTTTTACTTTGCCGCTTCCATCTCACCACAACAAGAAACAAAAATAAATACAGTATATAAACACGCATTAAAAGTACAGTAAAACTTACAAAAGTATGTATAACCTAGAACGCGGTGAACGCACGAAACAAAACCATAGAAAAGCTTACACTTCCTGGCAACACATACAATCACAGACTGATTCTGTGATACAATACAATACAATACAATACGTTTATTGAAAAAAAAAGTGGTATAACTACAGACACGACATTTTTTTCAAAAGGAAGTGTATCAACGGTGTTGCTTTCCATCACTTCTCGTGGACAAATATATATATTTTTAATATGTCAGCATGAAATGAAAACAAATAAAAATAAACTTTTTTAATTTAGACCATTAGTACATTAAAATTTTCTAATCTAGATAAAATTATGTCTTTTTTAATTTAGATTTAACCGTTAACACCGACATGTTGTGATATTGGATTGGCAAATTATTAAAAATATATGCTGCTATGAATAAAAAATAATATCTAAAAAATTAATTTTTGTAAGACGGAATACAAACTTTATTTTCAATTTGTCTAAAATCTTTATTGTAAATTACAGTGCGCGTTTGTATTTTATTAAATAAATAATTTGATTTTTCTGTTCTGAAAACGATTAAAACAAAACCCACAATGTGTATAAATCTCCTTTGTAAAATATCGTACATAGCAGTGTACGTTAGATTGTTAGATTTTAAATTTGAGATGGAATCCATAAAATAGTTGATATTATCAGCCTATTCCCGCGATTGCTCCTACAACACTGACTGCTTCGATATAGAATCTCAGGATAGACGCGCTTAAAGGACCACCGATTAGTGTGTCTAGCGACGACAAGTCGAGATAACCTACTGGTCGCTAGAAACCTGTTGATATGCGCAGTTCTCGGCGCATGTTGTACGTCCGCCCTTTATATCTGCTCACTGAACTACATTAAAACGGGCCGGCCTTATTTATTACCATATTCTATTAATTGCTAAATGCAATTAAATATGTAGGTTGTATTCAGCCGGCAGTGAAGTAAAGTACAATATTTTTTTGTTTCTGTAGTAAATGCAGTTTAAAAATGAACCGAAATCGAGATATTTCGAGACGTTTTAACTGAATCTCGTAGCAATCTCGACTTTGTCTAAACACATTGAATATCGCCTTGAAGCTAGCCTTTCGACTAACACTTGTTTTGTGAAATCAGCTCATTGCTAAATTATAAACTTGAAAAGAAATTTACTAAACAACAAAACCACCACCATCAAAAAATTATAATAAAATAATTTTCTGTAATTTATTCTTTTTGGGGGTTGAAGGAAACATTGGCTAAAATGTTATTTTGTATTCTAAAATGTACAGGTCGATTTTTAAACTCCTTACATCTTTCAAAAAATTTCACAACCTCCCAATTCTTCCGAATTTCTTAACCACTCAGTTTTGACCCACGAAGATGGTTTTGGGATAACGTCAATATTAATGGAGATACGATTTTTTTACTGGGACTATTTTCATTCTATAATTACCTACTTAATTTTTTTAGAACACTTTGTTAAATCATTGACTGTAATTTGCCAATGAATTTTCCTTCAGAACTTTTTAAACATTTTCTCAATTGGTTAACTCTAACTGAAAATATACAATGAGAAAAAGTGGTCGCAATTTCCGGTGGTCTCTTAATTGGCAATTTTGTTGAACTTTGATGTACCCTGAGGTATACTGACAAAAAATGGATCCTTGGATACCATTACAAACACTGAACATGGTGTCTTCTAAATTCCACTCAAGTTATATATGTGGCCTATCGAACATGATATTATGCTTTTCAAAAAAAAAAAGTATCTACGTCCAAAACGTAACGTGAATAATTGAGTTGTTAAATTTCAAAAATATAGGAGGTGTGAAAATCGTCCTGTATATCTTAGGATACAAAATGCGTTTCAATCACTGACCAATGTATAAATTTCCAATGAATTTTTCTTAAAAAGTATTCAAGTCGCATATCGGTTAACTATAACAGTAGATACAGGGAGAAAAAGTGGCCAATATTCCACCTTCCAAGTCACCGAAGTAAAACTCTGAAATCTAGAAAAACTAGATTTATTTGAGTAAAATGGTTAGAGTCCTACAATTTTTGTCAATTTTAATAAATTGTTCCGCAATAGGCGTAGATTGCTACCAGATCTGCTAAAACTGTATAACACATGTTAACCACTGGAGCTATTGTTTCAGGAAATATAACATGTTTAACATTTAGAATACTGACAATTGACAATAACTGTTGTAAAACTACACTACAATTACTCTTTTAAACAATTCAATATCACAATTATTTTGTGCATAAATTTATGCACAAAAATTATTGAAAATAATTTCATAGATTGTAACATTAAATCCATCCCTGGAGAGAGGAACTTATGCATGCAGTCTTTCAAGAAAGATCATGAACTAAATGTCAGATATAAGGGGTGTCTGTTAAAGAGTGAAGAGTAGTTAAAATGGAAAAACTGCTGCTTTTCTACACGTTTATTACTTTTTTATGTTCAGAACTCTACACATCTCACTGGAGTACCTGTCTGGAAACAATGTAGCTGAATTCAGTGGCGCTCTCTTTAGAGGTTGACATATTAGACTTTTTTGTTAAATATTAACGAATTTTATGGCGCAACGTACACTAAAACGCCTGTACTCGGAAACTACTTGATAGATTTAGAATTATCTAATAAGTTCATAAAACATTGCACTAAAAATAAGTCTCTTTGAATTTTCCATGCGACTACCATATTGAAAAAGAAAACACTTCAAAAAGGGCTATAAGTCAAAAACTACTTGATGGATTCTCAGTATCATTTGTAATTTTCTTGAATCAATATTAATGCAAATAGTTGGCAGCTTTCTGCGAATAATAACACCTTCATTTCGAGTCGGAGTTCGATCCCCGGCCAAGGAAGTAAATTTTTTTTGGAAGCATAAATTAAATCCAGCATACTTAGATATTGGGTGTATGTCCGTTGTCTTTAAATGTGTAGTACATTCAAAGTTACTTTAAGTGTTATATACCTGTGGTAATATTTACTTTTTTAATTTAACGTGTTAACTTACACTATACAGTGTGTCCCAAATTCGATCCTCACTATTGAAATATCGGAAACTATAAAAGAGTCGGCTAAATTGGCAAAGTTGTAGCAAATTTAATACTGATTTTGAATTTGACGAGAAATCAAGTCTAACTGCGATTTTTTCCGAATTATTTCCAAAAGACTAAAATTTCGTATTTTCGCTTTTACCAAATATCTCAAAAACGATTAATCGTACGAAGACAAAACTTTGACCTTCTAAAGTCACATTTTAGTAGCGTTGTTAGTTTTCTTCTAGTGTTCGGTTTTTAAAATGCGACCTAAAGTCTGTTCACATAAGCCAAGATAGGGAACAAAATGCTCGCAGATGATTGGTGCAGACGGCAGGCAGATATACACAAGTGCAACGTTCCAATAGCGGTTAAATTAATTTTCATTGTTTATTTTATTTCATAGGTATTGGCAGTAGTTGGACGTTTGTAGATTGTATTTTAATATAAATTGAGTTGTGTTTTCGACGACTAATATTAATATATAAGTATTAAACCTAATTGCTAAGGACCTATATATTCCCTTTACCTTACCTAAAAATATGTGTTTATATTTAAGATAGACGGTTGACAAAAGGGTCGCTCCGCGAGCCCAGGTAAACAGTTTTTTATGTAGCTCATATGAATATACGCAGTATAATATGGTGTATATTTTAATCACTTTTTTACACAAGGTCACTTTAAAATGCAGCATATTGTAAGAAACATAACATTATTTAAAGCAGAAGTATGAAAATTGTGCAGCAAAAAAATTTGGTCTGCTCTAAAGCAGGTTGAATTTAAAATTATTTTATTTTCTGACATTATTTCTTATGGGTACACAAAATAAAAAGTAACGGAAATTTGTAAGACGTTTGGCTTTCTTATAGCTAAATCGAGATTTTTTATTAAATTAGGATGTTCTTATTTCGGCGCCACCAGTCATTTCAGTTTCTTATTCAAAATTTTAAAGAAAATGTGTCAATTTTATTTTTGTTTCTTTCCACTGCTAACCAATAAAAAGCATTTCGTATTATTGTACATAAATTTACGTATGATGTACACTCTCTTGAAATATTTTTCCACTGATTTAATAAACCTAAAAGTCATTTATCTTAATTCTAATGCCTTGAAATATTTTTTACTCCTGGTAATAAATAAGTAACCCACAGCCACAATGACATATTTATTACGCCAGGAAGTAAGAAATTTACAATACACTCGCTACTTTGCCCATTGTAAATAGGGCTCACTAAATCCAACCCACCACTGCAAACTTTAAGTGAACAGACTTTACAACTTTCGATTTCCTTATCGGCGCCATATTGGATTTTTACAGTGTGCCCTAAATTCAATTCTCTCTATTGGGATATCGGAAACTAAAAGATATAGAGAGTCGGAAAAATTGGCAGAGTTTTAGCAAATTGAATGCCGATTTTAAATCCATCGAAAAATTAAAGCTAACTGCAATTGTTTTCGAGTTATTTTCAAAAAAAAAAAAAAACAAAAATTCTGTGTTTTCGTTTTTGCAAATATCTCAAAAAAACGATTAATCGTGAAGACTCTCTATATCTTGTTTCCGATATCCCAGTAGTGAAAATCGAATTTGGGGCACACTGTATAGTCTCATACATCAGGAAAACAAGAATTTTATGTAGATTTCAAATCTGTAAGAATCCAATATGGCGCCGATAAGAAAATCGAAAGTTGTAGGTTGCATTTCAAAAACTGAAGGTTAAAAAAAACTAACTACGTTATTAAAATGTCCGCCTTTAGAAGGTCAAAGTCTTGTCTTGGTACAATTAATCATTTTTGAGATATTTGGCAAAAAACGAAAACACGTTTCAGTTTTTTGGAAATAACTCGGAAATAATCGCAGTTAGCATTGACGGATTGAAAATCAACATTGCTAATTTAACCGACTCTCTATCTCTTATAGTTTCCTATATCCCAATGATGAGGAACGAATTTGGGACACACTAGTCTAATATGTTCAATAAATGTGTAATGTGCCTCCTAAGTTCTTAGATAAAATACAGCTCAACATTAGATGTGTGTGGTCGACACGGCGGGTTATCCGTAAAAGGTTAGTTGCTAGCTACTAGCTATGTCTTCCGAATATTTATATGTATTACTAGTATATTTCTTAACATTTGATGGAAGAAGACAAAAAAGTTTTATATTTTCTAAAGCGCACTCTTATGTACAAATTTAATTTAAATGAATGTCCAATATTTAAATAAAAACGTCAGTGTTAGGAAGCGATCAACATGAAAATGTAGTAGATTTAAAGAGAGAGACAACATATCTTTGTTTAATAATTATTATCGTACCATCACAATTGCAATGTACTATTTTATATGACTACATTAATCGGTATTTTATTTACTTTTCTATAACTAGGTACATTCAAAGCAATAAAAATGAATATGAAAATGATGTAAAAGATATGAAATGTGATAAATTATACAGATTTTTAACGATAAATAATAGAAATCTAACATTTAAAAGCAGAAGCAGTTACAATTTTATTACAAAGAACACGGATTAATGGATATAAATTTCCTTAGTTATCGTTTCAATTGTTTTATGCTGCAAATAACAGAGCCAGCTTGAGGTTCCCGTGAAACATCACAAGAAGTAAGATATAAAAACAATAAAACAATACATCTTGTTTTCAGCAAATGATCTGTTCGTTTCAAGACAACTTGAGAGACTAAAACAGATGAGCTATCACCAATTTATTTACTCAAGTAAAAACAACGTTGAGCTGTCAAAAGTTTCTCTGAAATTTCACCGGAAAATATTTGAACATTTCAATGTTTAAGCGCAAAGAATAACAACGAATACCTTTGAGATTTGACTGAAACAACAACCTAACGAAATTCAGAGCTGAAAGAAAATGCTCTGAAAACCTTTTGAAGGTGAGTAATATCACACTGGAATATCTGAGTGTGTCAGTAAATGGGAAAAGCATAAGTAAACATTAAATATAATCAATTTTATGGAAATGTGCGTAATGGAAAAAAAGCAGAGATGGATTTAGTGAAACTAATATATTTATCTTTTTGAACGTAAAAAGAGTTGTATTCCTTATATATTTATTTATCAATATATATCAAAAATAATATTGCAATATTTTACTATATTTGTAAAAAAAAGATAATGTACATTAGTAGAATAAGAAGATTAATAAGACAATTATGTTTAAATATGATTAATATTATGGTTCAATAAAACATAAAAGTATATGAATTATATCGTTAAACATTTCAATT
The DNA here is from genome assembly GCA_029963845.1 of Rhamnusium bicolor. Lineage (NCBI taxonomy): Eukaryota > Metazoa > Arthropoda > Insecta > Coleoptera > Cerambycidae > Rhamnusium > Rhamnusium bicolor. Next base: position 11,484 of record JANEYF010004058.1, on the reverse strand, counting down.
TAATACTGAATACATTTCGCCAACCAAGTTGGAATCACCTGGAGATGAAGAAAATTAAATTTGATTCATTCAAGTTGTACAGTTTTAATTATCTGCAGACAATGCCAACTTGATTGATAAAATGTGTATTAAGTATTTACTGGAATTAGTAGAAACAAGGTTACAATCCATTTCAGAAACATCTTATTGTATGCAAATTCTATAAGTAGAGAAAAAATCCTGTGTAGTTTGCACAATTTGCTTTTCAATTAATTCTTTACGTCAGCCTATTTCCTCTACAAAGACCAATTATCGACACCAGGAGACGAGCTACCTCCAACCTGGAAATCTTGCGGAACCTCTGATGTGAAGAGAAGAGAAAAACTGGTTAGCAACATGTGAATCTAGTATTATTTTTGTACAACATTAGGTGTTCTTTTAGGCGGGTTTTAACATTCCTATATGTTCTACCCACATTAACAAATAAAGCGTACCTACTGGTTCGTTATATTTTTAAAAACTATGTTGATGTCAATTTCTTTAAACAAATTTTTTGTTATGATGGATGGTTGGGTTAGGTAGCTAATACTGTGGTGTGTGCGATTAGTCGTATGGATAATTTAGACATTATTTGTGTTTTGTTTGCGACTTCAATTATTGATATTTTATAACCGTTATTTATTCCTATCTGTTTTATAATATTGAGTTCATTTCGGTATGATTCTTATGATAACGGTGCACAGAATAATTTGTTAATTAGACTATGAAATGCTGCCACTTTTATAAGATCAGGGGGTGGTGGCACGAATTATGATTTCATACACCTCTATCTGTTAGTTTCCTGTAAATTTAAAAATTTAGCATATTATTTTTTAGTGTTATGGTAAGGTCTAAAAATTTAAGGACTTGTTACTATTCTGTATTTCTAGATTGTATTTAATATTCGAATTTAATAAGTTTATGTAATTGAAAAATAATTGTAGATTTTGTTCATGTCCAGACCAAAGACATATCGTCTACATATCTAATATAGTATATGTGTAGTGAAAATTGGTTATTCTTAAATATATTATTTATTTCCAAGTTATCCATATACAGATCGGCTAAGAGAAGTGCTAGGGGTTATCCAATAGCCAAGCCATCTGCTTGTGATTAAATACATTTTTGTTTTATTAAATAAGATATAAATCCAGAAATAATTTCAACTTAATTAAAATCTGTAACTAATGAAAATGTTAATAAAAGCAATACTAAATCATCAAGATCAGGATAATTGAAGTCCTAATTTCAATATAGAAGTATAAAATTTTAAGGTTTAATAGAATTTAATCAAAGTGGACCGTTACTCATGTAAAAATTGATCTGAGCTAAACAAGGAACAAGGATACGAGTGACTGTCAGTAGAGTACGGAATAAGCAGGGTGCTCTAGAGGTTGTTCAACTATACAAAAATTTGAAACTGAACATAATTTGAATCATAAAACCAACCCTATCAGTTTCATCTAACTTACGTATTCTAAACTTATTGAAAACCTCATTTAGGAGAGTGCCTCTTCAATGCCGTTTCTAACAATGTATTTCTTTCTACATACCTATTAGTATTATTTACTATATATACCAAACAGCATTATTTATTAACAAAAAATATTTACAAATAGTCAAGCTTTAAAACATTGAATGTATATTCTCTTTCTCATCTATCTATAGAAGAAGTATTGGCTCTTAAAAAACATCAAGTTCTAGATTATAATGAAAATGAATGTTTTGAGACACAAAAATAGCAAATTTATTCAATTATGCATGCCGTCCTTATGTCAATGTTTCAGTGGAGTGTTCTCCATGGGAGCTAGGGAAAGCACATCTTTCCTTACAAGAATCATAAAATTATATAATATATGATTTATTTTCTTATTGCTTTCAATCTCTTTTTTCGACGACGCTTATGATCTGGATATGTGTGAAAACAAATGTTTTAAAATGCATTACAAAGTCGCAATGCATTAGTTCTGCAACTTCACGATGCCGATACCGCTCGAACGGCTCCGAAGTGAGTTGTTCGAGTGTAAGCTGTTTTCTCACAGCGTACTTAAATTCGGTAAATGTGTAATGTTTTGTGAGTAAACGCGAGCGTGTATTAGAGTACAATCAAGATGTTTAGTTTATGTATTTTAAAGTGTTTTTTAGTGGTTGCTCCGCATTATCAGTGTTTATATTGACTTTGGATATTGAAATTATTTATTGTTTAAAATATAGTGCAATTATAATCGCGATGATTGTCAAAAACAAACCTAAAAATAGTGCGTATGTAAGCATGTAAGCTGTAGGCTATACAGCTTACATGCTAAGCGGGTCCCTCAACTTCTCAAAATACTTCTGAAGGACGAAAACTATATGATGTGAATACGATGTGTGCAATTTAGTGATAAAGGGATATTCAATTTATAATTTTGAAGGTAAAGAACACATTATTTTAAAAGTTAGGCCAACTCTAGTTTTAACAAAGTTAACCAAGCAGACTATATTATATGTAAGACATTTCATATAAGTAATAATTATTTCATATCTGTTTATTTGCTGCTGTGTTTTTAAAAATAATTTCAAAGAGTTATTATACTGCAGTGAGTTGTGTAATAGTGTAATATAAGTAATAATTATTTTATATCTGTCTATTTGTTGGTGTGTTTTTGAAAATAATTTAAGGAAGTTATTTGATGTAAAAATGTTTCAACCGTGGAAGATAGTGATTACAGTGATAAAAAAATCAAAGTTAATTTATGTTTTCAGTAAGAAAAAATCGGTTACATTTGAACGAGCAAGCGAAACATGTTTAGAATCATCTTTTGAAGCGACGAGTTAATGACCCTAATTTGTATAATTTGGATGTACTAGGTGAAACAGCATCTCTGACTAATGTTTCTCATTTCACAATACACAAACTGGTAAAAAGAAGGAGCCCTCCCAAGAAAACAAAGATCCGACTCCGGTCAATCGAAAACTCTGGACCCATCATTAGCAAAACTTTTAAAAACTTTAGTTTACGACGCGTATGAGAAAAATTAAATCCCAACTATGGACGTGGTAGACAGAAAATTAAAAGAAATAGATTATCATCTAAAATATACCAAAAGAAATTTAGGAACTTGGCTGAGAAAAATTGGATTTAAAAATCAAACTATTAATAAACGCATGGCGATTATGAAAAGTAGATGAATAGTAAATTTGCGAAATTCATATATAGAAGAGATAAAAGAATTTAGAAGGGAAAATAGACCAATTTATTATCTAGATGAAGCTTGGAATGATACTCATGACACCGTAAAAAAGAATGGACTGATGGATCTAGGAAATGTCAACCAATCTCATTGCTCTCTAATAAAGCGACTCGGTTGATTATGTTACACTGTGGATCAGTTGATGGATGGGTTGATAATACATTAAAACTGTGCGGAAAAAACATGGAAGACTGTAACGTGGATTACCACAAAAACATGGAGGGAAAAATATTTGAGGAATGGTTTGAAATTACACTAATTTTAACATTAAAACCGAATAGCATTATTGTTCTTGACAATGCGAAGTACGAGACAACTGTATAAAATTCCTAACAAGTGTTCTACTAAGCTGGGGTTACAAATTTTTTTAATGGAAAATGGAAAATTATAATAAAGCACAACTGTTGGAAGTCCTGCAAATGAAAAATTATGAGAAGAAGTATATTATAGATAATGTAGCGGAGAGATATGGCCACAAAGTGTGGAGATTATCGCCATATTTCTGTATTTTTAACCCGATTGAACTAATTTGGTGTAAATTGAAGAAAAACGTCAGAAATATTTTTCCGAAATTGCATAAAAAAGTCGTAGAGTTAATTCAAAATGAAGTGTCGAAAATTAACAAGGAAGATTGGGAAAAAAGAATTAGGAAAGTAATTACAATTGAGGATGATTATTTAAAAATTGCCAAATTTCATATAAATAGTGGAAATAAATTTATTTTAAATTTAAACGAGGATAGTAGTTCATCTCAAAATGAAGAAGAGGGTGAGAAGGATGATGATTCAGAGAAAGAGACAGTGTGAGGTGAGGTAAAGTGAAGTGATGTGTAGTAAAGAAATTTATTTTTTAGTTCATTTATTGAGAAAGTTATTTGTTCTGTTACTATTTTGAGAGTATATTTTTTGTTCTTATTTTGTTTTTTAAAGTTTTCTTGTTACTTTTTAAATAAACTCTTTATTCTATACTAATATTCCATTCCCATCCTTTCCTGACAAGGAATACTCATTCCTCCTCGCGGTTCTTGCTGGGTAGTAACAATTTATATTAAGCAAACTTGAATACTGTAACTGCTGTATGTGTAGTCAATACGTTAAATTCAATACTTTTATATCAAGTTAATACTTTTTTGTACAATTGTCAAATTGTTGCTAGATGAACTGAGCACAAAAATCGACATTGAAAAAGTAAACGAGCGAACAATACAGTTAAATCCGGCTCTGCGTTCCGTAGCGTCTTACCCAGGACGTCCCGTCACAATATAGGTTTTGCTGACCATATTTAATTTGTAACAGCTTCCCCGTTTATAAAAGTTACGACACGCTACTGCTATGTTTATTTATTTTCTCCATATCAATTTGGATATGACGATGACAAAGTACTGTGGAGGTACACCAAAAAGACCGATTTTTATTATTATAATAATTGTCGTTAGCATTTTGTTAAGTATTACATTCATGAAACAACATATTATAGTTGTTTTGTATTATTTGTTTGCAATAGCCAACTAGCATATTACAAATATACATATATCTATCAATACATCTGCCTTCGTATGCATATGGCATTGCACAAAATGTAACTTTCGACTAGTTTTCGACGTGTCATATTTAATATGATTTAAACTTTATCAGTTCGCTCGCATAAAAGTTTTCCTAAAGTCGTTTCAGCTTTTCACGATTCTATAATTTTAAAACTTGTCAAAAGTATAAGTACCTATGTGTAGGTACATTTATTGTACAGTGTTGAGGTTTTACTGTAAACTTTTAAATCAGACAGACAGAAAGTTATTATAAGAAACACATTTTCTCTTAGTTGACACAAATAGCTGCAGTGGCAAGTATATTTCCTGCTAAACTTCAACTTGTGAGCAAAGTTTTAACGTTCAAATTATTTGCCGTTACTGCAACTGGAAACTAAGTCCATATCAATAGTTTCCCACATTACTTAATAATAAGACTATTATTTTACTTACAGTTTAGCAAAATTGAACTAAAAATGTATTAAGGCGGGCATACACAATACAGTTTGCCGGAAGGCCGGTCTTCCCGCCGCCAAACCGGGAGGCTAAACCGGTACTCTCTGCTTAGGCATATACGCTGCGTTTTTGCAGTGGGTTTTGTTCAGTGTTAAATGTAGTGTGGTGAAGAATTAACACGCGATGACTTTTGAAGAAGACTTAATGTTAATAGGATTTGCAGTCACTTTGCTATAAACGTATTTGTGGATATCACTTCTCTCACTAGCTTTAGTCTTATATTGTCATTATAATAGGCTTGTTCCAACAGACAGTACGCAACGGTTCCTAATTTGATTTCCAAATGTTGTTGGGTAATTTACAAGACCTTGAACTGTATTCCATCACCTTGACCAATCAAATTATAATATTAAATTCGGAACCATCCTGGAATGCTGTTGGAACAAACCTAATTGTAACTAGGTATGTTTGTATTATATTTATTTGTTAAACTAACTACATTGAACAGTGTCGCAATCTGTAATTAGACTATGTCTGTTGATTATCAGTAAAATAAAAAAAGTATTGTATAATAATATACAGGGTGTTGCTTTTAAAAATATAAAACTTTATTTGAGCAAGGAAAATTTGAACATCCTATATAAATTTTGAATACATTAGTTTGTAGTACGATTAATGTACAACAACTTTCGTATAAAACTTTTTTCTGTATCTATGATAACAAAGTCTTTATTTCGACGTCTTAAGTAGTACAACCGGTACTCTTGGCCTATAACTATTCCAGACATACACGTTCCGACCTGTATACGGGAAGGCTAGCCGGTGGACAAAATTTCAATCGCTGACAGTTTTTTAGAAGGCCCGGGGTTCAAGTCTCGCCTTTCGACCGATCTAGCCATTAACGATGCGATTTGCCTTCCGGCTTGATGACCGGAAGGCTGGCTAACCTGTAAACCGTATTGTGTATGCCCACCTTTACATGTATAAATTATATGGGCAGATAAGACACGTGCACGTTATCTGTTGCAAAGGGAAAATATCTAAATTTGTAAGTTCTAGTGTACCTGATATAGATATGATTTCTTAAAAATAACTGATTTAAGTGCCCTGTAAATGGCTCTTATAAAAATGGAAAAAATATAAGAAATTACTTCACCAAATTTGAAAATGTTTGCCAATGCATTCACGAGTTATTTGCACATCTGATATGGATATGTTTCCATTTGCCTGAAAGGCAAGGATTTGTGGTGTTTTGCTTGACTAGGCTTATAGATTTGTTCTCTTTTGACTGACAAATTACCCGAATATCAAACACCAAACAGCAGTTGACACAATATAATGAATTATGCAACACATGTTTATTGTTGTCTAGGGATATTGACGAAAATCGCAAAATAATTTGCTTCAATGGAACCGCATAAGAAAATATATACAAACATTGTTTACACCACCACGTACAAGATGGTTCAATGTCTAAAAAATAAAATTTATTCGGTGGCCCTGCAGCAACTCATGATCTATTCCATTTTGCATGATTAATATGGTGACGTGCATATCTGCTACAGAGATTTATTGCTTTTTGCTACACTTGACGAGCCCAATGAACAAGAAGAAATAACTTATGGATTTGTTAGTCTCTGATTGAAAACTAAAACTTGAACATTTTGTGACAAGGATTCTTTTATTTTTGGTTAAAGGCTTCGAGATGTAAGAGAGATGACCCATTACTGCCTGGTGCAATGCTCAGCTCATTTTAAGGTAAAAACGTATTTGTTCACTTTTGCGTAAAAGCCCCTCAATTATTATTTTGGCACATTATAATAATTGACAACAAGGAATGCGATTTATTATTTTCAATTGTATCAAAAAGAGTTAGACGCATTTTTGTTCGGAAATTTGTTTTATATCGATCAGTGTGCCACGTTCTTCCAGTATTTTCGATGGTCCCGGTAATTTAAGCATATATTAGAGGAGGAAGAACTATTTAGTTAGAGCATGAGATTTTACCAGGGTCTTTAATGGGGTGGCATTTAGAAGTAGACTAAAGTAAATGCATACGCAAAAAAAAACAGTATAAATAATAACAATTAAATAACATTAACAAAAGTTGGTTGAACTTACCACATATTAGTAAAGATACCAATCAAGGCCAACAGCTAACAGTGAAACAGAGCTGGTTACAGAGATAATAAAGTAAATTTGAGCGCCACGTGATTTGATCCTGATTAGGTATCGTTAGCTATTAGCAATTATCACTCAAAATCACGAAAAGGCAATAATCAGATTACAAGAGTCGAGTAGGTAATTTTCATAAATAAAAAGAAAATGTGTACGCATAAGTATATACAAATATATTAAAAATACCAATGAAATAATCAAATCAATATTACCCCAAAATTAATTATTTCAAAAATTACAATATTGTACCGCAAATAAAGTATTAACAAAAAAAAGGAAATTATATATGTGTGTATAATTGAGAAATGGGCACAATAATTACATACAAAAAAAAACTGAAACAAATAGAACACTAATAGGTATTAAGAATGTCTTGGAAATTCATACATTCAAAAGTTACCAAGTATATAGCTATATTCTGGTTTACAAAAATTTACCTTACTAATGTAAATTTTTAATTAAGTATTTTCAATTAATTTTACATTTTAGTATTTACCAAAGGATAATTTATTATTTAATAACTGATTAAATAATATTATGTGATCCAATTTAGGAAGTATATATATAGTTGATTGACAAAATAATTTACAAATATCCAGACATACATATAAGTATCTGTATACATAAGTGTGCGTTTGTATAAGTAAATTAATAAATCAATCGATAATAATATCCAGGTTAAAAAAAAAATGTACATCTAATTGACTGAGCAAAACTAATATGTATATATTATGCACAACTCCGTATATATAGATAACCCATATACTTATGTGTATGTCGGTATAAGTAAGTTAATGTGGCAACTTCGAAAAAAAAAAAGAATTAAATAAATTTTTAACGAATGAACACTACAATAAAGAAAGATTTAAAACGTAAAGTCTTTAATATAAATGGTTTTAAATTTAACTATCAAAGGCTAATAAGGTTATAAACTGTTAGGCAAAATTTGATGGCCTTTAAACGTTTTCAGCACGCACAGTTGTGTCTATTATTTCCTCTAGGTGTACGAGAAATGTCCAAGCCAAAGAAAATTCTTATAATAAGTACATACCAGGGCAACTGAGACTTCTAAAATACCTAGAAACGAACACAGCATAACGAAGTCCTTGAACAAAAATACACCAGGCAGGAGGTCAATCGGGTATATTCAACCAAGGAATATTCCTAAATATATGTTCCCAGAATGTTCCAAGATGGTTAATAATTTCTAACGGCATACAACAACAGATGTTTTCGATAAACCCCGCCAAGGAAAACCCTAAAATCAATACCACGATCTAATAGGTACTCCTAGTTTAAGAGTTAACAATAATCGTTATTTAGATAAATATAAATTTAGCATACCTCGATGGAGGGCTTCAGAAGATGCACTTGATGCAATGCAATAACTTTTAAAGAAACGTTGTTCCTAAATCCTCTTGCAGAGAGAAAGATTTTCATAACATAACAATACCAAATAATTGTTAAACAGTAATATGAAAATCACAAAAAAAATCGTTGAAAATGGATATATCCCAAAACTATGGATTACAAAAATTACTCTACTTTCGCACGACGAACAACCTTTTACTAAAGTCCAAGAAAAAAATTGCCATTTAAAAAAGTAACAGTTTTTATTAATCTAGAAATACCAAATAAATTGACGAACATTAGCCAACTCTTGGGAAGGAAAAAGGGTATTAATTCTTAAAACAGTGAAATCGGACAAATTAAGTGATTTAAACGATAGTGTTATAAAATGTCTTTCTGGAGAACTTTATTGCATTCGATAATATTACTTGATGAATGAGATATTAAATTTATTAAATTAATAAATGTATAAAAATCTAGCGCGCGCCTATGGTACGTCAGTAACAGTGGTAAAACATTTATATCCCTAAATATAAGAAACTACCGACGGATGCTTTTCAATACAACATACTTATATTGGAAGATATGTTAAATTGACAAAACTAATATAATTAGACTACACCACTTCTTCACTTTAATGGAGAATTTTAGCAAAATATGTTTTGACGAAATTGAACCGTAACACTCCCCCCTTCCTCGGTAAGAAGTAAATTTCCAAAATTTACTGACACAAAATATTTAAGATAAAATTTTTTAGCTACAAAGAAATATATTTACTGTAGGATAGTGTATTGGATTAATCACTAAAAGTCTGAAGACATGACACAAGTATCATTACTCAAGATCAATCATGATCATCCAGGTCATGAAAACGGTTTAAGATCTTGTACATGCCATACACCTTTCAAATTACCTAATTCATCTGCTAATTCATACGTCCAAGAGCCTACTTTCTTATTAATAATAAAGGGACCAACAAACTTTGGACATAATTTAGCATTTATGAAATTTAAAGCATTAGATTGTATTTTACTTTTACGCCAAATTTTGTCACCGATTTGAAATTGTATCGGACGGCGACGGAGATTATAAAACTTACGGTTACGTTCTTGAGCCACATTCAATTTTCGCCTGACGTCTTCATACATCCTTTGAAAACCAAGTCGTCTCCTTTTCAACGACGTTATCAGAATTCAAATCGTCATTAGTCGGCAGCTGATGTTTGTATTGATCGCCAGTTTGAACATACTCGCGTCCAAAATTTACATAATATGGTGAATAACCAGTAGTTTCACTTTTTGCTGTTCGGATAGCACATGTTATTGAAGACAAAACATCATCCCATTTCCGCTGATTGTCTTTAACATACATGGAGATCATAGTTTTAACGGTTTTGTTGACACGTTCGCAAGGATCAGCCCTAGGGTAATATAAGGCAGTATACGAGAGTTTGACGATAATTGTCACACAAGTTTTTGAAATTCTTTGTTTCGCATTTGTACACCGTTATCACATATTAAAAATTGAGGGACCCCATAAACTAAAAATACGTGATCTTCGGACAAGGCGACAAAGAGATCTTTGCAGTAGCTGATCTGACAGGAAAAGTTAGAACATATTTACTAAAATAATCGCTGACCACAAGAATTTGAATATTACTGTGACTTGACCGAGGCAAAGGACCAATAAGTCTAAGCTTATCATTTGCCAGGGCTTAGTTACTTCTGGGCGTTTACCCATATGACCGGCAGGACTTTTTTGTTCTGGCTTATAAGCTGCGCAAATACGGTAAGCTCTTACATATTTCGCGACGTCAGATCGCATCTTTGGCCAAGTATACAAATTATGAAGTTTCCAATAGACTTTATAGGAACCTACGTGACCAGAGCGAGCATCATCATGATAAGTTGAACAAGTTGCTTTCGCTTGTCTTTTGGAACCACGATTTTCCAATCTTGAATCTGAGGACAATTCGGGGATACTTCATCGAACATACTTATATAAGATACTATTTTCGATCCGAAACTGGGGATACTTATCAGGTTTGTGTTCAACTTTATTCAACAAACCTACATACCAATTATCTGTCGCGGTACTGAAGTCGTGCTTAGAGGTTACAACATCAACAGAAACTGGCACAGACCTAGATAAGAAGTCAGGCACTACGTTATCTTTACCTTTCTGTGCACTATATTGAAATCAAAAGCTTGAAGCCTTAATGCTCAACGAGCCAAAACGACCTGTTTGATCTTTCAGTCGATTTAGCCAAATTAGGAGGCATGGTCTGTTACTACTGTAAAACGCGTACCCTCTAGATAGTGGCGCAGCTTCTCTACGGCATATATTACACTTAAACATTCTCTCTCAGTCGTGGAGAATACTTTTCCGTTTAGTTAACGACCTAGATAAGAAACATATAACTTTCTTTTCATTTTCGATCTGTTGAGTCAACACGGCTCCAACACCGTAGGCGGAAGCATCGGTTTGTAACATAAAAGGGCGACTAAAATCAGGACAAGTTAGAATTGGAGCTGATATAAGATGATCTTTAATAGTGTTGAACGAAAATTTCACTTTGTGATTCCAAGCAAACTTAACATTTTTTTCTGTGTTAAACGAGTCAATGGTGCAACAATAGAAGAGAAATTGGGAACAAACCGCCTATACCAGCTAGCCATACCTAGGAAACGTCTGACTTCATGAACATTGGTAGGACTGGGTACATTC